>CM059212.1:8014934-9362434 GCA_030347435.1 Clarias fuscus
ATATCTCTGGTGGTCCTTGCCCATTATTTCTGTTAACAGCTAGTTACTATTGCAAGAATAGTAGCGTGTTTGTTACAAGATGTGTTTGCTACTCATGAACTGTAAAGCTTCATAATGGCATTAATCTGAGGTGCTGTTTGTTAATTGGTGATTTCTGAGGCTTGTAAAAAAAAAAAAAAAAAAAAAAAACTTCTTTGCAGCAGAGGTAAGTTTTGGTCTTGCTTTCCTGTTGTGGTCTTCATGAGAGCCAGTTTCATCATGCTGTTTGATGGGTTTTGCAAATGCACTTGGCAAGAACTGTTCCAGAAAGGCTGATCACCATGTCTTAAAATACCAACTGACTTTTCATAATTACCCAACTCCATATGTGATATTTCATAGTTTTGAAATCCCCAGTATTGTTATATTTTTATTCCTATTTTCATTATACAAGTGATAAATCACTAAACAAAAACAAAGGAATTTGCAAGTGATCCCAAACTTTTCTATCTATCTATCTATCTATCTATCTATCTATCTATCTATCTATCTATCTATCTATCTATCTATCTGTGGTTATCGATTACACAGTAATCCTGCCTGTAATATTACAGGTAAACCAGAACGCCAAATTTCATGCAAGACCATGACGAATTTTCTGTGTTGGAAAACTGGAAACTTCCTCCAAACCTGCAATCAGAAATCATTATGCTATCAGCAAATGTAGGTTTTAAAAATGTATTGATCAATCTTATGTCTATAATTGATAAAAAATATTTGATGTGCTTCCTGTTGTCATGCTCGCAGACATTTCACAAAATTAAAACTATTAATATTAACTATATTCCATATTTAAGATTTTAACTACATTTGTGACAATGTTGTAAATATGCTCAATAGACCGTACTTTAGGATAATTACAACAAATGGGACAAATCCATAATTATTTCCTAATTTATGAATTAGAGTTGGCAATATATTACAAGAAAGCAAGAAAAGGACACCGAGTTTTTTTTTTAAAGAGGTTGCAAATGGAAGAACGTTTACACAAAGTACCCATGTGTTCAGGGCATTTTTTTCGGCGTTTTGACCAGCTGAAACATGCACATGTTTTAATGGGAGGGGGGGGAAAAAAAACTATGGTTAAATCCATGAATTTCAAACTAAAAGTAAAAATCTAAAGAAATATGAAGTTTTGACAGTCATGTTTTAGTAGGGACATGGATACAGTAAGTATAAAATGCCACTTGCTTACAGCGAGCAAAACCTTTGTCTTGCACACATCAAGTCTGAGAGGTTATAATCAGGTGGACTTTCAAGACCAATTACCAACTCCAAACGTGCATCACTTCTATGGAGAGCACTGGCATGGAAGCCATTTCCAAGACATGAAAGCTTTATTTATGCAATTACAAGTAAGAAAAGACGAGTCTTTGTCTCTCCTGGGTTTTTTTTTTCCTTTTGTCAACTAAAAGTTGGTAATTGGCTGCTACTGCATGACACCTGAGTAACCTTGAATGGTCTACTGTGTATTTGAAATCATGAAGATGAACTGGACATCATATAATGATGAAAGAACACCAACTGCTTGTTGATTGGTTGCATTATTGGTTTTCTTGGCCTTGGAGCTTGTTTAATTTTGGCTCCAATATTTTAGAGATTTCTTTTTTTTTGCCCACACTGGTACACTGATCTAAGGGTACAAACTGTCACAGCTGGTTTGCTTGTGTCAGACTGCTGTCTCAGAGTCTATAACCCTGAAGTGATTTGTGTTTTTCTCCTCTAGCACACCAAATTCAGCTGACGATGGAATAGCTGGCAAAGTATTTCTGTCATACTATTTTTGTTATTGTCACTCTATGTTACCATTTGGCAGATTCTTTTTCTCCAAAGATTATGAGAATATGAAATGCTGTGAAATACGAACACATGTTTTCAATTATGGTTAGTGGGGGAGAAAAAACAACCTTGCTTTAAACTCAATTTCTTTCCTGCTGTCATGTGAAAGATGCACAGAGGGATCAATTAGTTGGGGCGAAAAAAAGTGGACTTTACGTGATTTGAATTTGAGGCTTTCATTAAAACCACAGGTTCCACATCATGCTACGCTCTCGACTGACGATGAGCTGATCAGTTGGGAGTGGCGAAAAATGTCAAGGCTCATTTATCTTGCTGTTTGACCTTATTCTTACACCTCAGATGCATGGGAAATTATGTTAGATTGAAATCACATTACAGCACACACAAATACATATAGTATTCACCAATACACCTAACCGTAATTTTATACAGTATAATAAATCAACACAAAATAGCCTACAGTACTGTATATCATTATACAATTTGATAAACTATTTACAAATAAAACACTTAGGTTGTATAGTTTGCATAGTAATAACCCTAAATGCCCCAATCATGTGATTCCAATATAAATGTAAATGTACAGTGGAACCTCGGATTGCGAGTAACGTGGTTTACAAGTGTTCCACAAACCGAGCAAAGATTTTTAATAATTTTTTATTCGGAAACCGACCAAGTATTAGTTTACGAGCGCCAAATATCATGCTTCACACATGCGACTCTTATTTTGACACCGAGCGTCACTCTCTCACCCCCCCTCCTCACAGACGCTCCCTCGCCTTTTCACCCCCTCCCCGGCTTCACAAACACACAGAAACTCTGCTCTGTCGCGATTCTTTTCAAAGGTAAGGTGCTGGTTCATTTTTTTTTTTTTTTTTTTACTTTACAGCAGTGATTCATTTAGTATGCGCTCACGCCAGGTCAGAGAGATTTCTTTTTTTCCCTATTAAAACTGTGTTTCCGTGTTTGTGTGTGTGTCCGTTTGTTGTGAAACTTAAGTGATTCCTTTAGTATGCGCTCATGCTAGTCTCACTTTTTTCCATTAAAACGGTGTTTCCGCTGTGTTTATGCGTTTGTTGTGAAACTTAAAAAGTGAGTCTGTTAATATACGCTCATGCCAGTCTCAGAGAGATTTATTTTTTTCCTGTTAAAACGGTGTTTCCGTTGTGTGTGTGTGTGTGTGTGTGTGTGTTTGTTGTGAATCTTAATAAGCGAGGTGGGGAGATGGAGGAGGAGTGTTACTGTGTAAAACGAGGTGAGGGAAGGGGCTAATTCCACACACACACACACACACACACACACACACACACACACACACACACACACACACACACGGCGCCTGCGCGCACCAACGGAAACACTTATCTGTCAGGATTTATTTGTACTTTTTTTTAAAGGTAAAGTGCAGATTAATTAGTTTTATTTTCATTTTATAGATTGCATTAATTATTTTTATGTATTTATTTTTTGGGGCTGTGGAACGAATAATTTGAGTTTTCATAATTTTTTATGGGAAATGCTGATTTGATTTACGAGTGTTTTGGAATACGAGCCCACTTCCGGAACGAATTATGCTCGTAATTCAAGGTTCTACTGTATATTTTTGATCTCCATATTATTATGGTAAATTTTTATGGTATTATTATGGTATGCCTTCTGAACTGCTATATTTCATTGTGGCATATACTGTATTCAACAAGCCGGAAAAATTGCTTAGAGCTTTTGGTCCATATTAACATGATAACATCACTGCGTTTCGTCAGCTGCAGATCCATGATGCAAATCTCCCGTTCCATCACATCCCAAAGGTGCTCTGTTTGTTCGAGACCTGGTGAGTGGAGGCCATTTGAGTACAGTGACCTCATTGTCATATTTCTTGAACGTGACGTTTTTCCAGTCTTCTATTGTCCAGTTTTGGTGAGCCAATGCGAATTATAGCCTCAGTTTCCTATTCTTAGGTGACAGGATTGGAACCCAGTGTGGTACGGGTGCTGCTGTAGCCAATCTACTTCAAGGTTCAATGTGTTGTGCATTCAGAGATTCTCATCGGCATGCCTCAGTTGTAATGAGATGTTACATGAGTTATTATTGCCTTTCTACCAGCTCGACAGTGGGCTCTAGGTCAATTTTTCCTAGAGAAATGACACTCACTGGATATTTTCTCTTTTTCAGACAATTCTCTGTAAACCCCAGAGAGTGAAAATCCCAGTAGAGTAGCAGTTTCAGAAATATTCAGACCAGCACATCTGGCAGGAACAACCATGCCACGTTCAAAGTCACTTAAAACACATTTCATCTCCATTCTGATGGCTTTGACTTCACAACCAGACAAAGAAAGAACAGTATATATAAATTAATAAACAAACTAAAATGGTGAACACAATCAGGCAACGCACCAGAGACAGGACAGGGGAGGAAAAAGAGCAAGAACAAAAACAAACACACACCACATGTCCCAAAGAACAAGGACATGAAAGCAGTGCTTCTGGCACTTTAGTCCTCCCTTTGAGAGAGGGAATTTATTCAAAATTTATAATATTAAGTAATATATTTAATCCAATTTAATTTTTATAGCATTTTTTATAGACTTGCTTCACAGAAATTCAAATTTTTAATATACATTTCAAAAATGTAAGGAAAAAACATAAATTAACAGTCAAAAGTTTGAACATATCTTCCTTTTGAGTGTTTCTTCTTTATTTTTATTATTATCAAGATTGTGCACTAATACAGTACAATCGCTTTACATCTCATGGAGCCCTTATGACTGTGTTTACTGCTGGCTCTCCCTTTTAATTATGCTGTCATAGTTTATCCTGCCGGAGACCCTGCTTGCACTCTGCACTAAATACACATTCACTTTATACATTGTATAACAGTAACCATACCCAACTGCCATCTCTCCTTCTCTTCTGCTTTCTCCTCTTCTCTCTCTTGTCCTCTCTCTCTCCCTCTCTCTCTTTCCCTCTCTGTGTCTCTCTGTCGAGCTATACATGTCGCTCCTGAGCTACCAGTCATCCAGACCCCCTCTGTCCCCTGGACCTGTCTGACTTGTCCTGGTGTCCCGCTTCTGGCTGGAGATTTCATCGCGTGGATGCCGCCGTTTGGTCTGCCTGGGATGCGTGTGGTGACTGGGGACGGTTTCACTTTTCCATGAAGACGGTCCTGGCTCGACTGATTCTGACAGCCGTTCGCTGAGGAGTCGTGACTGCAGTTGCTCGATAGTTCAGGACTGGACTTTCCTATAGTCTACCAATAACAAAGCCTCCAATAACAAACTGGAATCCATATTAACTTAAACACATCTCCTGTTATACTGAACTTCCAGCCTCACACAGTATGAATGTAGATCAATCCCTGCTATCCATTTTCACCAAAATGAGGATGGGTTCCCTGTTGAGTCTGGTTCCTCTCAAGGTTTCTTCCTATCACCATCTCAGGGAGTTTTTCCTTGCCACAAAAATGTAAAGAAAAAAAAACATAAATTAACAGTCAAAAGTTATAAGCTACGTTATAAGTCAAAAGTTGAACATATCTTCCTTTTGAGTGTTTCTTCTTTATTTTTTTATTATTTTCATGATTGTACACTAATACAATAAATCTTCCTTGACTTGCTCATCAGGGACAGCCTTATCATTTTGATTCATACACATTCACATTTCATACAAACTTAAATAATTCTTTTGATTGTGTAAAACTGCTTTGCGACAATGTCAACTGTTATGAGCGCTATACAAATAAAATTTAAATTAAATTAAATTGATATAAAGTCTGCTTTCACTAATGGATGCTTGACAACTTCACACCTATTTTAAAACTATAGAGTGAATGGAGTCACAACCCATCACAGAAAAACTACCAACATTAGCCCAGTCCAAGGACATCTTCATAGTCATCGAGTGTCCTTAGTCACCACACAAATTCCCAAGTAGACCACACAGTGCCATTTTGAGCTGCAACAAGCCTTTATTCAACAAGAATTCCAACCAGAAGTGGTTCACCAGGATGCAGTGGACTTTGTTTTGTGCTGAAAACTCCAACCATAAGTGGGGCAAATTGTTGCATCAGACGCCATCCATGTAATAAGAACTCTAACCAGAAGGTACTGTAGGGCTCCAAAATATGTCGGAAATGTCCAGAGGTCAGAAAAGATCTGGAGCACCATTAAGCTGACCCTCTGTGAGAGTTAGGGTTAGGGTTAACCCTAACCCTAACCCCAAGTTTTATTGTCAGACAGGAATTATTGGATATTGCTAATTCACATGATAATTTTGAATATGCTGGTTTTATACCACCCAAACTACAACCCTTTGTTTGCACCAGCAGCCACTGCCACCACCCCCAGGAAGGCCCAGGCGCACTCTAGCCGACCACTCCTGCCGAGCTTATTACTGGCCAACGTGAGTGGGGGAAGGTAGCTTCCAGTTTGCCATGACACTCATGCCCATAAGTCCACCAGATTTGCTCCTTTACCTAAGAACAAATTAATTCACAAAATGCTTGACAATTTTTTTTTTTTTTTTTTGCCTACACTAATACAGTATCCCAAGCATTAATTGGAAGGTTATTCCATAACTTTGGGGCTTTGTAAGAAAAGCTCTGTCCCATGCTGTTGTTTTCATTTCGCAAGGTACCAACAATTAGCCTGCACCTTTTGATCGACGTAGGCATGATAGATCTTAAAATATGAGAAGTTCACTCAAGTCAATAATATTGTTATAAAATGGTAGACAGTGAAGCAAGCATGACATGGTTAGTTTAGTGATTTTCTTTAATGTTGCAATGTCAGTATATATAATCAGCAAATAAGCTAAAGGGTAAAAAAATATATAAGTTTCTTAAATTTGTTGTGCCGGAAACAGTGTATGGTGAAGTGAGACCTCTTGTACACATGTTCTAATGTTATTTTCTATCTGCTGAGCCATTTGCAGGGAAACTGAATATAAATCTATCTTAAATAGGAAATAGTTTACACTGTTCAAACATACATATGTTACCTACAATAGGTATTTATTTCAAAAGCTTTATATTGTGAAAAAAATGGAGATTATGAAATGTGTGTGTCACATCTGTGCCACCTCAGTCCGGGAGAGAGAGATCGGGTTCACCGGATTACTGAGCCGGCGCTTTGTCCCCCCCTAGTGTGTCTACGTGTGTACTTGTTGTCAATGTTTAAATCAAATTAAGTTCACCTGTGTCCTCCCTGTGTGTCTCTATTTAGGTCGGCCGAACCCGTACACACCTGTCCGTTCACCGTCGTGCACTCATTGTTTGTACATGTCACAGAGCCTAACAAACCTGTTTGTTTATTCTCTCCCCCCAGGACTGAGGTATAGCAGCAGAGCGAGGCTGGATAATAGACCTAGTTCAAGGTCACGGCTGAGGGAAGCTCAGCCATACTCCGTTCACGTTAATTTTGCCAGTGGAACTGTGGTCTAAAGTAAAGACCCACATCGTCACTACCAGCCTGCCTGCGCCATACCCAGCCTGGGGAGTGTTATCTTTTTGTTTGTTTTCTTTTGTTTGCTGTTTATATATTAAATAAAGACTAAGTGCTTGAACACCCTGCGTTTGCGTCCGCCTCCAGTGCTTGAAGGATCATGACAGATGAACGGACCTCACAGGACGCAGCAGGGATCCCCCTGCCCGAAGACGACCCCCCAATGTACGAGTACCTCCGGTACCGGCAACGGGAGATTGACGGCCTGGCGAGAGCGGTTCACGACCTCGCCTGTAGCGTGAGTCAGCTCGCGATTCCCCGACCTCCCTCTCCTCCTACGCCTCGGCGCTCCGCGCCGTCCCCACCCCGCTCGGCTCCTCCAGAGAGATACGCGGGGAATCCGGAGGGATGTAAGCGGTTCCTCATGGCATGTGAGCTCTACCTCGCTGATTTTCCCGAGCTTGCTGAACAAAAGAAGATCAGCTTCATCACTCAGCAGCTCACCGGACCAGCCATGGACTGGGCCGCAGCAGTGTGGAGTGCGGGGGGGGACACTACCACCAGGTACGACCGGTTCATCCATGCCTTTCGCGCGGTTTTTGACCATCCTGATCACGGCAGGTCGGGAGAACAACAACTGCTTAGGCTAAAGCAAGGCACCAACACTGTGGCCGACTATGCGGTCAAGTTCCGGATCCTAGCCGCGGAAAGCGGGTGGTGCGAAAAAAGCTTGTTAGCCAGGTTTCGAGAAGGACTGCAGCCAGATATCCACCTGGAACTCTCGTGCCGCGATACAGGCATGGACCTAAATGAGTGCATCAACCTGGCTATCAAGCTAGACCAGCACCTCCGCGGCCAACGGCGCCACACCCCCTCGAGAGCATCGGGGGGGGGGTCCGAACTACGGAACCGCGCCGACCTCGGCCAAGCACCCCGACCTGAACCGCGCGAGGGGGCGAACCCCGAACCGATGGACATGAGCTCATCTCGCCTGTCAACCCAGGAGAGGCAGAGGAAAATGACTGAGGGGTTGTGTTTGTACTGTGGGGGGGGCCGGCACCGAGTCAGTTCTTGTCCTTTACGCAAAGTAATGTCTCACACACCACCGCGCACCCATCATCCTTTTTGTTTACAAGCCGTATTGTCTTTTAATAACTCTGATGTGTCTGTTTTCCCCCTTATAGACTCGGGTTCGGCCGGAAACTTCATCTCCCCATCTATCCTTTCCTCGCTGCGAGCTCCCGTGTCGAAGCTTCCGTTGCCGATCACAGTGAAAGCTCTGGATGGCAAACAATTAATTAATTCGCCCGTTGAGTATCTCTCCGCGACCCTTCGATTAGCTTTCCCCGGTCATACCGAGGAGCTAAAATTTTTTGTGCTGCCTCGGATGAACCAGTCCGTCGTGCTGGGCCTCCCATGGCTCAGCTTACATAACCCGAATTTTGATTGGGCCAGGTCACGCATCACATCTTGGGCCCCACGATGCGCGAAAACATGCACGCCGGCTGCATTGTCGGTCCTAACCACATCAATAGAGAGTCCGCAAGCCCTAGTTTCGGTTCAGGTGCCATCCGAGTACGTGAAATTTAAGGACGTGTTTAGTGTTAGGGCAGCCGCACGACTTCCCCCTCACCGACCGTGGGACTGCGCGATTGAGCTCCTGCCGGGGAAAGCACCGCCTTGCGCACGCGTTTATCCGTTGTCCGTGGTGGAGACCCGGGCAATGGATGAATACGTGAGGGAGGCTCTCCAGCAGGGACTCATCAGCAGGTCCACGTCACCCGCCTCGGCAGGTTTCTTTTTTATTGAAAAAAAAGGCGGAGGTTTACGGCCCTGTATTGATTACCGTGGGTTAAACGCGGTCACAGTAAAATATAAGCACCCGCTGCCACTGGTGCCAGCCGCGATCGACCAACTCCGAGGCGCGTCCATCTATACTAAACTCGACCTCCGCAGCGCATATAACCTCGTTCGTGTTCGTAAGGGCGATGAGTGGAAGACGGCGTTTAGCACGACGTCAGGTCATTACCAATACAACGTGATGGCTTACGGACTGGTAAACGCACCTGCGGTGTTTCAGGGGTTCATGAATGACGTGTTCCGGGATATGTTGAACCGTTATGTTATAGTGTACCTGGATGATATCCTGATATACTCGCGGTCATATTCCGAACATGTCTCTCATGTGTCCGCCGTCCTTTGTCGTCTGCGCGAACACGGGCTCTATGCTAAGGCGGAGAAATGCGACTTCCACAAGAGGGAGATTGCATTCCTCGGCTACCGCATAGGGCCATGGGGGGTCGAGATGGAGGTAGCCAAGGTGGAGGCGGTACAACAATGGCCGGAACCACGGTCAGTCAAGGCGCTACAAAGCTTTCTCGGGTTCGCCAATTTCTATCGGCGGTTTATTCGGGGCTTCAGTACGATGGCAGCGCCACTCACTAGCTTGTTAAAAGGGAAACCGAAACAACTACCCGCGCTTTCACCGGAAGCGCGCACGGCATTCCAGCGCCTAAAAACAGCATTTACCACCGCGCCTATATTAAAATTACCTAACCCAGAGAAGCCCTTTGTAGTCGAGGTCGATGCGTCGGAAGTGGGTATAGGAGCGGTGCTGTCACAACGCCAAGGCCATCCCGAGAAACTCTATCCCTGCGCCTTCTTTTCCCGTAAACTAACACCTGCCGAGCGCAACTATGATATCGGCAACCGCGAACTGCTAGCAGTAAAAGCGGCGTTAGAGGAGTGGCGGCATTGGTTGGAGGGAGCTAAACACCAGTTCGTGGTACTAACTGACCATCGAAACTTGGAATATATCCAACAAGCCAAAAGATTAAACCCTCGTCAAGCCCGGTGGGCGCTGTTCTTCACCCGCTTTCAGTTTTGCATCACTTATCGACCGGGATCTAAAAATAAGAAAGCGGATGCGCTATCCCGCTATTTTCCGTTGCCAGATCAGAATTCGGACCCCGAACCGATCTTGCCCTCATCACTCGTAGTCTCTCCGATCATATGGGACATCGACGCGGAGATAGCTCAAACGGCTCGGTCCAACCCCGTGCCGGAGGGCTGCCCCCCGGGCCGAACGTATGTTCCGGAGACACTTCGCGAACGAGTGATAAGAGAGGCCCATTCTAGTCTAGCTTCGGGACACCCAGGCATCACTCGCACACTTAGACTCCTGGAACCAAAGTTCTGGTGGCCTAAGATGCACGAAACCGTAAGAACAGCCGTTTTATCTTGTGCTGTCTGTGCAACAACAAAAAATCCCCGTTGTCTGCCCGTTGGGAAACTAATGCCCCTACCCACACCTAACAGACCGTGGTCACACATAGCAGTGGATTTTGTAACGGATCTGCCGGTGTCAAAAGGGTACACGACAGTCCTAGTAGTGGTGGATCGCTTCTCTAAGGGTTGTCGCTTTGTCCCGTTCAGCTCTCTCCCATCGGCCCTCCAGGTTGCAGAAACCCTATTCAAAACAGTGTTTCGCTGCTATGGTATCCCAGAGGACATTGTTTCAGATCGTGGTCCCCAATTTATCGCTAAAGTCTGGAAAGCTTTCTTCCAGAAATTGGGGACCACTGTTAGTCTAACGTCAGGCTATCACCCCGAATCTAACGGACAGGCTGAGCGGACTGTTCAAGAACTCGGGAAATACCTCCGGGCATATTGTAGCAGTCGACAACATGAATGGGCAGACTGGTTAATCTGGGCGGAATATGCCCAAAACTCATTGTGTCACTCCGCTACCGGCCTAACGCCGTTTCAGTGTGTGCTCGGGCATCAGCCTCCGCTCTGTCCGTGGGATGCCACTCCCACCGATGTACCCACGGTGGATCAATGGTTTAAAGGAGCGGAGAAAGTCTGGGAAAATGCGCACACTAAAATCTCCCAAGCAGTTCGTCGTTTTAAAAAATTCGCCGATAGACGGCGAGGGGAAAGTCCTCCGCTCCAGATAGGTGATCGGGTATGGCTCTCGACACGAGACCTTCACTTAAACCTTCCCTGTCGCAAACTCACCCCGCGGTACATCGGCCCTTTCCCCATTCTAGCCCAAATCAACCCCGTCTCATTTAAATTACAACTCCCTCATCATATTCGTATTAACCCTGTCTTTCATGTTTCTCTTCTCAGGCCAGTGAACCGGGGTCCGCTAGACGGCGGCATCGCGAACCCATCTCTCCCCGGGGCTGTGGAAGTCGAGGGCGCCCCCGCGTTTAGAGTGAAAGAACTCCTAGACTCCCGGAGGAGAGCGGGGTCCCTTCAATATCTAGTAGATTGGGAGGGCTACGGTCCGGAGGAACGGAGCTGGGTACCGGCGCGAGACATCCTAAATCGGGAACTCATTTCCGATTTTCACCAAGCTCGGCCGGATCGCCCGGCGCCGCGACCCCCGGGCCGCCCCGCCCGCCGGCTATCCCATCAGTCCGGTGGGCCCCTACTCCCGCCGGTGACGCGGAGAGAGCGCCCCCACCTCCCTCGGGAAGCCGGTCCTGGGGGGGGGGGTACTGTCACATCTGTGCCACCTCAGTCCGGGAGAGAGAGATCGGGTTCACCGGATTACTGAGCCGGCGCTTTGTCCCCCCCTAGTGTGTCTACGTGTGTACTTGTTGTCAATGTTTAAATCAAATTAAGTTCACCTGTGTCCTCCCTGTGTGTCTCTATTTAGGTCGGCCGAACCCGTACACACCTGTCCGTTCACCGTCGTGCACTCATTGTTTGTACATGTCACAGAGCCTAACAAACCTGTTTGTTTATTCTCTCCCCCCAGGACTGAGGTATAGCAGCAGAGCGAGGCTGGATAATAGACCTAGTTCAAGGTCACGGCTGAGGGAAGCTCAGCCATACTCCGTTCACGTTAATTTTGCCAGTGGAACTGTGGTCTAAAGTAAAGACCCACATCGTCACTACCAGCCTGCCTGCGCCATACCCAGCCTGGGGAGTGTTATCTTTTTGTTTGTTTTCTTTTGTTTGCTGTTTATATATTAAATAAAGACTAAGTGCTTGAACACCCTGCGTTTGCGTCCGCCTCCAGTGCTTGAAGGATCATGACAGTGTGTTTCTTATTCTTTAATTTGCTATTTTGTAATGATATTTAGTTTTATTAATTTATTACATTTATTTATTTCATTTATTTTATTATTTGGAAATGTCGCAGTTTGTACATTATTTTATGATTTTGTCTGACTGCTTACGTAATTTCTAAAAAAATTTTAAAAAAGGACATTATGATAAAGGACATTATGCCTTTTCACATGATACTTTTTTACTACTACTTGAGTAGTGGTTTGGATGACTACTTTTTACTTCTACTTGAGTAATATTATTTTGAAATACAGCTACTCTTACTTGAGTACATTTTCTGGCTACTCTACCCACATCTGCATATTACTTATCTTGGCAATATTTCTGAGATGAAAGAAGGCTATCGTAGTAAAGTAATATTATCTACATGAGCTTCAAATGAAAGACAGAAATTAAACATCACACCAATCTCTTTTACTGCTGCACATGTCAGAAAGAAAGGCCATTCAGAGTTGTTATGTGATTACATTTAGCTGCATTTGGTCCTAGTACCAGTACTTCTGATACTTTGTAAACTAATACCATGCTTTCATATCATATTAATCAGTGGAAGCATATAAACAAAAAATAGTAATGGACCACCAAATGGTACACCAAATGCTACTTTAGTGTGCATAGAGCAGTCACCACTTAGAGTACATCTAAAACTTATAATGATCAGTTGAATAAGACCTGAGCCAGGACAGGGCTGTGATCATAACTTTTCAATGTGTGTTTTCAAAAACATTTTCAAATGCATCAAGGGATATAGTATGACCCACACTGTCAAAGGCTGCACCAAAGTCAAGCAACACAAGAAAAGGAGACATATCCCAGATTAGAGGCCAGGAGTGGGTCCTTTACCACTTTAATCAGCACTGTGTTTGCTGCCATTTACGTTCTAGTTTTTAAGTGATTTATTTTAAGGTGTGTGTGATCATTATATCACAGTGCTACTGTAGTTTTTCTACTTTCCATGAATCTTATTGAGTCAACAACTTATAATTGATAACTGTGGATGATTACTGATAAATCTCTTTGTAGCGGATGACATGAATGTATGTTTAATGCAGTAGAACAACAGTGTACATAGAGTACAGATTAACTGAGATGAGGTAATGATCTGAGATGACTCAGATCAGACTGTGGAAATGTTGGTATATTGTCTATATTTAATTCTAATGTTAGTGTATGACCAGCTTTACTGTATGAGTGCATCCTGCTATGCACTGATTTACACCTACTGAGTCTAGATTAGGCATTAATACTATGCACAGAGGGTTTTTGGATTTTCAAAATGAAGATTAAAGCCACCAACAATTAATGCTTTGTCTAAAGAAACAACCAGGCTTGAGAGGAAATCTGCAAATTCACAAAGAATTTCCCTGGGGGTCTGGAAAATAATAGCAGAATTGGCTGAGCAGACTTATTTTTTGGGGTTACTTGTGATAGGTTAGTATAAAGTACGTATAAAGTAGTGTGGTCTAATTTTATATTGATTAGATTTGCTAAAACAGACTTTCTGTGTATTTCTACATTTTTGTTTAGCTTGGGGAGCAGAGACGAAGGCATTTACTGTACATGTATTACTACCTTGGAAAACCCGAATATTACCTGCTACTGTACATCCAGCGTCCTGAATCCCTGATACACCTAGCTAAACTTATGGTGCCCTGGCTAATTTTACATGCCTCAGAATAGAGTCTCCTAGAACCAAAGCTCTTTCAGGAATCTCAGCGGGTGCTTCACTGAGGAAACCAAACCTGTTAGAAACATGAAGTGCAGAGGAGCTATGATCCGGCATGAATGGATTCTGCTTCAAAAAAAAAAAAAAAAATCTAAGAAATGAAAGAAAATAGTATCAGATTGGTGGAATGAAAGATTCAATAAAATGTGGAAAGTAGTTAAGAAAAGTATAATCCCTGAAAAAACATGATTTTTTTTATAGTACAATTGTTAGCAGTTCTTAAGAAGGAGTGCAATGCATTATAGATCGAGATAATTGAAAACTTCTAGCTGAACTCTATGGATTTTGCAGTCTGAATATATTGCCCTGTGTCAGAACCCCACATGCTACAGTAGCTATCACCTCACATATTGTCTAGGGGAAAATCAGCAACCTACTGCTCAGAGCTTACCTGAGTTGGTTTTAGTATTTGAAGGGCATCTGTGGCTGTTTCATTTAGCTGAAAGTGAAACTAGCACTACAGTGTGTCCTATGACAATTTTGCATAATATTCTTTGGCTGCCTTTCTTCCTCTAATGACTGCTGGCAACAATTAAGCACATCCACTTTAGAGGACTAGGCTCTTATGTCATATGGAGCTAATCTAACACATTATGGCCTCTGCTATACTGTCTATGTACATTTTTCTTTCCTTTTTTCTTCTTCTGCATTTTTGCCAAACCCTATCTTGAATTGGTATCACCGAATATCTAAGCAATTATCTCACTCTTGTAACTACATATTACACATTTTTTGTTAGTTTCAATGCAGTTGCTAAAAGATTCATAGTGTCATAGTGTTGAATCATTTTCAAGATGAATAACTGAAGAATAAGTTAAAACTTTAAGAGGTTAATCTTTGCTTCAGGTCATGCTGCAATGTTTTTGTCACAGTCTAGAGGCAAGGTGCCCTTGTTTCACTACTGATCCTCACTAAAGCAATATTAAAGCTGGTGTAAGGGATTTAAAAAAAAGAAATACAGTACACCTTTTTATAGCTTTGATAGTTTTATTGTCTTTGCTGAGTGGTCATGGTCCGCAATAAGGTTTACCCTTTGGTTTGGTTTGGCCCTATTAAATCATCATCATCATCATCATCATCATCATCATCATCATCATCATCAACAACAACAACAACAACAACAGCAGCAGCAGCAGCAGCAGGAGCAAGAACTTATAATATTACAGTGGAACCTTGGATTACGAGCATAATTCGTTCTGGAAGCTGGTTTGTATTCCAAAACACTCGTAAACCAAATCACATTTTCCCATAAGAAATAATGAAAACTCAAATAATTCGTTCCTCAGCCCAAAAAAATAAATACAGAAAAATAATTAATACAATATATAAAGTAAAAATAAAACAAATTAACCTGCACTTTACCTTTAAAAAGTTACAATAAATTCCAACAAATGTGTTTCCATTTGTGCGCATATTTGTGTGTGTGTGTGTGTGTGTGTTTCACAACAAACACACACACACACAACAGAAACACAGAACAGAAACAACAGAACAGAAACACAGAAACACATCACCTTTTAATGGGAAAAAAAGATATCTCTCTAATGACACTCGCGTGAGCGCAGACTATCGGAATCACTGCTGTAAAGTAAAAAAAAACAAAAAACAAATGAACCAGCACCTTACCTTTGAAAAGAATCGCGACAGAGCAGAGTTTCTGTGTAAAGCAGAGTGTGTGTGGCGGTGAGCCGGGTAGGGGGGGTGTAAAGGTGCGAGAGTGTGTGTGTGTGTGTGTGTGTGTGTGTGTGTGTGTGTATGTATGTGTGTGTCGGTGTCAAAAAACTCAGCACTCATAAACCAAGACATGCTCGTTTTTCAAATTAAAATGTATAAAAATCATTGCTTGTCTTGCTGAACACTCATAAACCGAGTTACTCGCAATCCAAGGTTCCACTGTACTTAAAAAGTAGTATTGAAAACTTTATTTAGTAGTATTTAAGTAGTATTAATACTACAAAAAAGCATTATTCAGCAATGAAAATGTATAAACAAAGTGTGTGCAGAAATTCTAAGTTTTTGCCTCATCAACTCACAACTATAAATTCAAAATATGAGTGTTTGATTCACTTCCTGGTTGTGTATCAGTTCGGAATCACTTTCTCCCTCCACTTGCTAAAAAATGCATGGAATCAAGTTGATTTCATCACCTTAGGATGAAACGATATAGATTAAATGCTGCATATCTATATAAAAAAAGAAGAGGTTTTGTGTGTACAGTACATTGGTCAGAACTCACTCTTTCAGTGATATGTTTATGTTTCATACAACTGGAGGACCGGAAACCAGTCTAAAAAAAAAAATATCTGTCTGTATATACAATATGTCTATCTGTATGACAGCATCTCACAATTTGGCTGGACAGAATTTAATAACACTTTAACAGTTGTTAGGCATTCGCCTGAAGTTAAACCTACTCCGTAAATGAAATCAAAATGTTGAGTAGAAGTGTTGAACAGTTACACACCACAGCATCTAGCATTGCTTTTTTGTCCCACAAGAAAAGGCAAGTATACTAGTACAACTTAACGTAAACATGGTATCAGATATTCAACCTTACAATTGTTTCCTCCTTCTATTAATAGGTTAAGCAGAGAGTTTTGCTGTACAGAAAGACAGGCAGACATGCATGTGTGGCAACCTGAAATAATAATATCACTGATTACATTAAAGCTGATCAGCTTATTTTTAGCTTTAACCTTTTAACTATTTCTACAAACTCGTTTCCGGTCAATGAATGGTATTTATGCCAATGGAAAATATAGTATTAAAGAAGAAAACAAAGGGGAAACATAGCTTCCTTCACTATCACCATTTATTCAGCAGAGTAAAAAAAAGGGGAAAAAAAGCTGTTGATTATTACAAAACTGCAATGACATTATCAGAATTGAACTTGGGAACGTACTTTAACAATAAGTAAGCTCATACTAATCTCATCTCAAGTCACTTGGTGTAAATCTGCTTATATTTTTAATGGAGTTCAATAGTTCAGTCAGCAATTCAACTATATATACCATATATATTGCATACAATAAGTGTTATGCATGTCTGGCTGGGACACCAGCATATATTCATTTATATGTTAAATAATTTGTATGCTAATATGGTGCAATGAAGTCGCGTTCACGAATGGCCTAGGGATGGAAACGATGAATAATGCCAGTGTTGTTGTTGGGATTCTTCCTCAAACGAGCTCGATGGAACATATAAGAGCATTTAAAAAAGAAAAAAGAAATGCTGGATCATATTCTTTACAACCTTTGTCACTGCATTTATATTCTATTTTATTTATGTAGGTTAGATCCAAAGCATGGCGCTGCATAATTTAAACATCTGGCTGTTGGAGGAACTTACTGTACAGTGACACAGAGGTAAGTCCTTAAGCACTGAGTAGAAGAAAGTGTTCACCCTTCTGTCAGGAAATCACAAACTTTGACTTTTGAAAATTGGCTGTGCGCTCTGGGTAAGAGGGATACCATACTATACTATCTCGCTCCTCGTCAATCACACAATCCAATCATTGGCAGTTTGGAGAAGACAAAGCTTTTCCTTATTCTCTGTGCTGATTTCTCATGTCTTAAAGGAAGCATACGGTATGTTCCCACTCTTTCCAATTCTCCAGGGGAATTGGAAGGTAATGCAAATAGGGAGAAAAAGAGATATTTAAAAAAATGGAGTAAATGCAAGAAGAGTTGCAAATCACTTACAAGTACTATATTTACATTATGATACAATATACAGTACTTAAAAAAATTACACTTGTTTAAGAAAAATTAAATAAAGGTAACCACAGATCCCAAATTCTGATTAGGTAACTTGCTGATTGCACTTTTTTGACTCTCTAGGAGGCCATTTTTCTGCATTTTGAGGCAATAATTACAATATTATACACTTTCACACAAGCAATAAAAATGACTAGGCTAATTATACAGTAGTTGGATGCAGTCTTTAAAACACATTAAAATAGAAAGTTGAAAAAAGAACAGGATGAGTAAAGTTATATAAATGTTATATCAGGAACAGGAGAGAATTGCAAAAAAGCCTCCATTCAAATATACTAAACCACCTATTAGTTTTCACCTAATCATTCATTCTTTTATTCAATTAATAAAAATAAAAAAAAAACCTTGGACTGTAGTGTTCCGACCATAATTCACTTACAATACAAAGTGCTTTTGATTTGTCATGTTCTTCTTTATCTTAAGGCTGGTTAAGGTGTTAGGGTACTGATTGAAAGGTCACAGTTTCAAAACCCAGCACTACCAAGTTGCCACTGTTGGGCCCTTGAGCGAGGCACTTAACACTCAACTGCTCAGATGTACAGATGTACAGTACAGACCAAAAGTTTGGACACACCTTCTCATTCAAAGAGGTTGAATTTGTATTATAGCAAGAAAAAAGCAGCTTAGTGAAGATAAAAACGAGCGGCCATCATTACTTTAAGAAATGAAGGTCAGTCAGTCCGAAAAATTGGGAAAACTTTGAAAGTGTCCCCGAGTGCAGTCATAAAAACCATCAAGCGCTACAAAGAAACTGGCTCACATGCGGACCGGCCCAGGAAAGGAAGACCGAGAGTCGCCTCTGCTGCGGAGGATAAGTTCATCCGAGTCACCAGCCTCAGAAATCGCAGGTTAACAGCAGCTCAGATCAGAGAGCAGGTCAATGCCACACAGAGTTCTAGCAGCAGACACATCTCTAGAACAACTGTTAAGAGGAGACTGTGTGAATCAGGCCTTCATGCTAGAATATCTGCTAGGAAACCACTGCTAAGGACAGGCAACAAGCAGAAGAGACGCGTTTGGGCTAAAGAACACAATAAAGAACACAATAAAGAAAACTCTTTTAATGAGAAGGTGTGTCCAAACTTTTGGTCTGTACTGTATAATGAGATAAAATGCTAGTCTAATCTAGTATCTAATATCGTGACTTCTTTTTTTTATCACCTGAGACTCACCAAGGCATTTTGACCAAAAAAATGGACAACTTCTACAAATAGCAACCTGGCTGACTATGTCCAGAAGAGAATAAAGTTGTTTTTGGTTTGTCCTGCATGGCCTGAATTCATCCATCCGTTCATCTATCTAGGAACCCCGTTAGTCCAAACAGGGACCATGGAGGCCAACAGTGACCACTGAATTTATTCCCATTTT
The DNA here is from genome assembly GCA_030347435.1 of Clarias fuscus. NCBI lineage: Eukaryota > Metazoa > Chordata > Actinopteri > Siluriformes > Clariidae > Clarias > Clarias fuscus. The sequence continues at coordinate 8,034,172 of CM059212.1, forward strand.
TGATGACCATGGTCAACATTCACACATATGCAATCACTCACTATGGGCAGTTTAGGAACACCAAATAACGGCCTGAATAAATGAAACAAAACGCAACATGAAACTTTTTACAAGAAATCTAATCCAGAAATCCTCTGACAGGCTCTATCAAACAAGCTCTTTGTTCAATCATGCTTTGTGCCTGCAAATTTGACTGCAAAAAAAAAAAACTTCTATATCAGCCATTTGCCCATAATTGGATTTTGAAACTGGCAATTTTTTGTTGTTGTTGTATTATTTATTTATATTTTATATCCTATGTTCAAGCAGGAAAAGGTTAAATTTGCATCCAAACTTACAAAGATCGAATCCAGTTCCTCACCACAACATGCTTTAGTGAAACCATAGGGAGACCACGCCCGCTAGTCCCATGCCACCAAAAACTATTCCAGGGAAGCACAGCAGTTATTTGTTATATGACATGAATTTGCACTGTAAATATTTTATACTTCCGTCCTTCTGTATTTAACTAGTTACACTATTATCACTAAAACAATATTTTACTGTGTGCAGTAATACAGTAAGGAACAGAAATACAAGAAAAAGTAAAACCTGAAAAAATGTTGATTAGTTCATCACTTATGCGGGTCAGCACATGCAGGCTGACCCATGATACACAGGTCACTTGGTATCTACTAGTATGTACAGTAAAGCTCAAGTACATCGTTGTTTCCATGGTAACATCTTACACAGGGTCTTGCATAGTTTACATTTCACATAATTGTCGAGTTTTAAATATGTAATTGTTGACATTAAGACATAAAAAAAAACACACACACACACACACACACAAAAAGACACCAGTCTCCAGGCAAAGGTACATAAAGCAGAAACTTTTAGTTTTCTTATCTTCAAGACTGAGAACTACAGTAACATGATCTCTCACTAACATTTCAAAGTGATGTTTTTTTTGTCTCATTAACTTCAAACAAAAAGCTAATGGAGAGGCTGGTGATGGAATTGATATTTTACAATGGTGTGTGTGTGTGTGTGTGTGTGTGTGTGTGTGTGTATATTCTCCATAACATTGAATTACCAATAACTTGCTCTTTTCTAATCAATCAAATAGTTCTGTTGTATAAGATGAATGAATCACTTTAGGATGTGTTGTTATTGGAAAATAATTCACTTAATAGAGGTCAAGGGTCACCACATGACCATGTCATTGATTATTGTCCTGTACTGTAACAGCCTACCCCATCATGACTGATGTGATACAGTACACATGTTTTTTTTTAGCAATAATTACAATAATAAGTTATTGTTCTTCTATATGTCTTTTATACAATATAGAGTATTTTATTAACATAAATCTATATCAGTTATCTCATCTTTAAAAAAAATTGGTTCATTTTACAATATGCTTGCATATATGGTACATATTTTTGTAGGTACTGTTTTGCAGAATATATTACAACAATTAGATTTATTTTGTGAATTCATAGTAAACCCGTTTGTTACATACAGTTTTACTGCACATGTGTACTGGATGACTAGCTTACCTAAGCCATCTTATTATGTACTGGAAAAAAGGAAGCCCAAATTTGAGTACTATATTTAGACGTATGCTTCTGACATTTAGTCAACATAGATTCATATGAGGTCATTATAGCCATGAAGTCATTATAGCCATGAAGCCTAACCAATCATTGTAACAAGGTTGGCTTGTATTCCTCCAGTTCCTCAAAATTATTTTAGCCGCAGCAATTAAACTTGCTTATAGAGCTAAGACGGTATCATCCATGAAAAAGGGCAGGACCCTGGACATCTTGGCGAAGGCTGTTCTGTACAGAACGGTGAAACAAGTAGGCGTTCAGTAATTGTATCAACATCTTTGCCACATATCTAACGCACATTAGAGATAATATTCTTGCACAAAATCTTGAAAATCGATATATACTATAAGCCTCTCTTCTATATTCTTTTAATCTGCTCTAGTCGCCGTTGTGTAGAAACATTGATGGTGACTTTAAGGTGTTTGGAAGTGTTTAACAGTACACTTAACACAACCTCTATTTGAAGGTACTTCCAGAAGTCCACATTCTTACAACAGTTGTACAACTTTTTAATGTTAAGAGAGAATAACATTTATATACGGTGGTAGCTTTGATGGAAATTCGCCGCATTTTCGGCTACGAGAAATTTTAAACCAAGGCAAACCGAATGCTGGCGAAGTTGCGCGTACATCCTGTATAAGCTGTTCAAAACTTGTCTGCATCAGTGGAAAGTCAAGTGAAACGAGCTTGCGTGTTTTATTTATTTATTATTTTTTTTTTGCATTTTGTGCGAGATTTAGTGAAGACATAGCACCATGGGTCCCGAGAATGTTAGCAAGGATAGGAGCGAGAACAAAATGGAGCCACTTTCAGTTTTGTTTTTAAAGCAGCCGGTGCAAAGAGGAATCATAAATTGAGGTTAAGTGAGGTTTCATGTCTATTTAATTCATACAGTATTTTACTTCGTTTACCGTATTTGTTTTTTTTTTTTTAATCTAACTTTTGATTGTTTTTATATTTGGAAAATATGATTATAGTGTTGGAAATTGGTAATATTGGTAATATTTTTGGGTGGCTGGGACAGATTATCTGCAAGTTATTTCCTCTGGGAAAATGCATTTCACAATACTGCCTTAAGAACTCACCTTCGGAATGGATTAAATTTGGATTGCAAATGTTGTAGAAACTCAGTACATCACATCAGGACACCACATACACTTTGCCATGGTCTTAATGAATAATGAACATGCCATATGCTCTGTTGATTCACAGACTTTGACCAGTTGATGTTCATTTTGCAGCAGAATTAGTGGAGGAGTGCAACGGCTGCCAGAGACCCACTGTATCAAACTTAGACAGCTATGATATTTATTTTAGAGAAAAAGAAAAAACCCTGAGAATATGATAGCATTTTGTCATGGCAAAGCCCAGGAGAGATAACACTCATCCAGTGGCAGACTCTAGATTCTGATTACTGTGTTAGGAAGAAAAAGAAGCAAAACATTGGCGAAGGAGAACGAGATAAGGATCATCCCGACGGAGAATAAAACATATCCCTGGAAGGGGAAACTGCCCGCATGATGGCAATCAATTGTCTTAGTTTCTTTCAGTAGTTTATATCAAAGTGTCTGAATAATGAATCCTGGATGTTGGTTTGGTGACACAAATGAGTCACACTGGGCTCTTGTAAATGGAATCCGCTATTAAAGTTGACAGAAGTGCGTCTGGCACTATAAAGTCTGTCTGATTGACAGGGATGAGCAAAAATGACCAAAACGCTGATATTGCTTTAATTTATATTCTAGTCTAGACTTTTGCCCTTTCTGTTAACTGACACAAGGACTATTTTTTTCCTCAGTACACTAGGAACTAAGGCGTGCAACCTTAAAGAAAAACTCAACCGAAACCACATTAAAAAAGTTTATATTGGGAAAAAAAAAAAAAAGATTTTTGGTGCTAATATCAAAGCAGGGCATTGCTAGCACACTTACAATGGTTATTAATAGGGGGAAACTTTCAATGATTTCAAACATTAGCAATGAGATTTCACTATATGCACCAAAAAAAAAAAAAAAGGGCACCATTTTCCAGTGACCTTTAATGAGAACCCCACCATAGAAATAGTGGAGACACCAGACACTGGATGCAAAGTTCCAGATTGTAAAGCAGCTCTGCAATGAAGTTAAGCTTTGATATGGTTGGGCTGCTACTCAGCTAGCTGTTGAGAAGAAAATTACAGATTTATTTTAGATAAATAAAAAAATGTACATTATATATATTATAGATTTTTCAATTATGTGTTTTTCAAAGAACCCTTATGCAAAGAAACTTTATTTTTCTATATATTAACTGTCAATATATTATAAGATTTACAACAGTGTTCTGATCTACTGGTACTGTTCACATTCCTCGCTGATACTAACTAATAATTAAAAGGAAAAAAAAGATATTTATATTTAACAAAGATATTCATAATATACAGAATAAAATATTGTATTAAAATATTACAATATATTAGAAAATACATAAGGAATTTACTCTTTTCATATATTGATACGTATACAGATATATCTTAATGTACACACGTGGACTAAATTGTTGGTACCCTTCGGTCAATGAAAGAAAAACTCACAATGGTCGCAGAAATAACTTTAATCTGACAAAAGTAATAATAAATAAGAATTCTATGAATGTTAACCAATGAAAGTCAGACACTAATAAACTTAATAGTTTGTTGCACAACCTTTTGAGGCAATCACTGCAATCAAACGTTTCCTGTAACTGCCAATGAGACTTTTTTTGGCCCACTCCTCATGAGCAAGCTGCTCCAGTTGTTTCCGGTTTGAAGGGTGCCTTTTCCAGACAGCAAGTTTCAGCTCCTTCCAAAGATGATCAATAGGATTGAGGTCAGGGCTCATAGAAGGCCACTATAGAAGAGTCCAATGTTTTCCTCTTAGCCATTCTTGGGTGTTTTTTGCTGTGTGTTTTGGGTCATTGTCCTGTTGCAAGACCCATGACCTGCGACTGAGACCCAGCTTTCTGACACTGGCCAGCACATTTCTCTCTAGAATCCCTTGATAGTCTTGAGATTTCATTGTACCCTGCACAGATTCAAGACACCCTGTGCCAGATGCAGCAAAGCAGCCCCAGAACATAACAGAGCCTCCTCCATGTTTCACAGTAGGGACAGTGTTCTTTTCTTGATATGCTTCATTTTTCCCGTCTGTGAACATAGAGCTGATGTGCCTTGGCAAAAAGTTCCATTTTTGTCTCATCTGTCCACAGGACATTCTCCCAGACGCTTTGTGGCTTGTCAACATGTAATTTGGCATATTTTTATGATTTGTTTTCAACAATGGTGTCCTCCTTGGTCGTCTCCCATGTAGTCCACTTTGGCTCAAACAACGACGGATGGTGCGATCTGACACTGATGTTCCTTGAGCATGAAGTTCACCTTGGATCTCTTTAGAAGTCTTTCTGGGCTCTTTTGTTACCATTCGGATTATCCGTCTCTTTGATTTGTCATCAATTTTCCTCCTGCAGCCACGTCCAGGGAGGTTGGCTACAGTCCCATGGATCTTAAATTTCTGAATAATATGTGCAACTGTAGTCACAGGAACATCTAGCTGCTTGGAAATGGTCTTATAGCCTTTACCTTTAACATGCTTGTCTATAGTTTTCTTTCGAATCTCCTGAGACAACACTTTCATTCGCTTCCTCTGGTCCATGTTGAGTGTGGTACATACCATGTCACCAAACAACACAGTGACTACCTGGAGCCCTATATATAGGCCCACTGACTGATTACAAGATTGTAGACACCTGTGATGCTAATTAGTGGACACACCTTGAATTAACATGTCCCTTTGGTCAAATTATTTTCAGTATTTTCTAGGGGTACCATCATTTTTGTCCAGGCCTGTTCCATGAGTTTATTTTTTGAAATAATTCCGTTGAAGCATGGTTGAAAAGCAATGTCTGACTTTCATTGGTTAACATTCATAGAATTTTTTTAAATTATTACTTTTGTCAGATTAAAGTTATTTATGTGACCATTGTGAGTTTTTCTTTCATTGACCGAAGGGTACCAACAATTTTGTCCACGTGTGTATGTAATTTTTTGTTCAACAATAGACTTCATAACATATTGAATTTTATTGAATAAATATTTTTCTTTATATATATTTTTACCATATGCTTATATCGTATGTTAATTAGTTCAAGCAAAATGGACTTCATAGGCATTAATCAGAGCACACTGACAACGTAAAAGTGTGTGTCTAATTCTTAAACATGCATAAAGTTTTAAAGTTTCAATAATTGAATAATCGTTTTCATTGCAATATATATATATATATATCCATACATGGTCCATTCATACATTGCAATATATTAATAAATATAAGCACTAGTTTTCTATATATGGATATTTAATATATTGCATTATATTTTACAATATATTGGCATATTTTTTTTTTCCATAAAGGTAATCCTGGTACAGTATGAAACTTGTCCAGGAACCTGGAAATTTGTGTATTCTGAAGTACACTAGTCATCCTTTAGCATTTACATGTTATTGTTCATATTGTTCATGGGTATAAAGCAAGTTTGTTAAGCTTTATTGATGTTGATAAACTTTTTGTTTTTTATGCATCAATTTTTTATTGTTATTATTATAAATCATAGTGGGTGGTGAACTCAATCAATACAACATCAGACAGCGTTTTCATAAAAGTTACAGACTCACCATCATTTATCGCTACAGTCACAGATTCCAGGCGGAGCATGTGAAGTGCTGACTCATTTACCCCTCCACCTCCTCATTTGTATTAACAGGTGACGGAGACACCCTTCTCCTCAGAGTATATTATGTTCGAACACAGAGTGGAGCTGCCACAACAGTTGAAAAGGCTACCTTGGGTCAAAAGCAGCCGAACGAAAGCAGAGAGGCCAGGCAAAGAAAAGAAGCTGTCTTTCTCTCTCTTTCTCTCTTCTATTGAACAACAACAAATGATTGTCCCGAGGCAAAGCGCTCTTGGAGACAATCTGACTGATTGCAGAGACGAGCTGCGATGGCCCCAGAGATCTGGGCTGTTTTTAACCAATGCTTGTTAAAGAAAAACAACACAATGGATCATCTGCTAAAAACCGGGAGGGGAAAAACATTTGAGCTTAAACGCGAGGTGGTTAAAAAGGATTCACAAATCGCTGAAAATTTAAAGGGAATAAAAGAAAATACTTTGAGAAAAATCGCATAGCCAAATTACATCAAACAGTCCATTTCTTGTCAAAGTTAATACGCTCCTTTAGATTGGCAAGTTGAATAAAGCCAACAATATAAAGCAAGCTATTATATAAAACACAAATTATTATTATTTTTATTATTATATTTATCTTTTATATATATATATATAATGTATTAGTTTAGAATTACACATGTTAAAGCATCTCATACAGCAGCAGGCACACATACACATACTTGAGTCCCTGAGGCACAGATGAACTTGACTTGGACCTTTTATTACAAAATTCTTGTCAGTCAAGTGACTCAGACTGCACACAGAAAGAAATGTAAGCTGCTGTCAAACCCAATCCAAAAATGATGCCACAGTCAGTATTAAAATGTGATTTCCTGAATCTCGAAGCCTGACACAAAAGTGAAAAATGGCATAGCATGTTTGCTGCTTTTTGAATATAACGAAATACAACATGGAACGAATAATTAATAAATCAACATATGTAAATTAAAGCCAGCATTTCTACTCAATTAAAATTATATTCTGTATATAATTCAATCAGGACATAATGGCACAGTAGGTGTATGAAAAAATAATAATTTATTGTACTATCACAGGCACGGTGGCTCAGTGGTTAGAACCGTCACCTTTAATTCCATGCTTGGTGGGTTTCCTTCTCATACTCTGTTTTCCTCCTACAGTCCAAAGACCTGCAGGTTGAGCTAATTGGCATTCCCAAATTGAGTCTGTGTATGTGTGTGCCCAGCAATGGATTGGCACCCCTTCCAGGATGTACCCCGCCTCGTGCCCTAAGTCTCCTGGGATAGGCTCCAGGCCCCCCTGTATAGAGGATGAAGTGGTATAGACGATGAGTGAGTAAGTGAGTGAGTACTAACATAGGTGTTATATGGGAAAAGTAGGTACTGTATGAATTAAAAATTGATAAATCCATATTTCTGATACGGTTTTACTGTTACAAATTGTACATGTACTTTATTACATAGGAAAATTAAAGCATTTTTTTTTTAAAGCCACTGATGGCATCAACTATTTTACTGGAGAACCTCCTGAATCTGTGCCTTGAGTAGATAAACATAATTTTTTTTTTTTTTAAACCATGTAGTGAGATCTGGATTCCTTGGAGGCCATTGATGAGGTAAAAAAAAAAAAAATGCCGGTCTAACTACGCGCACACAGCAAGAGCAAAATGGGGCGGTGCATCATCCCGCATGAAAATTAGGTCACCAATGTTATCCTATTAGTTAGATATTGCCTTGTTAATTTTCTCCTACCCTGTATTAATATGTAAAAGCTATAGGGCGCATAATCAGTTCTTAGAGGGTACAGTAGAATAACAGTAATGTAACAAACATCAGCACAAAGCAAACATATCATCCATCACATAAAGACACATTTATAAAGGTTAGTAGTCCTTAAAGCTCCGAGCATTTTAACCATTATTTGTTTTGCTGTTTTTTTTTTTAATTCATTTTATTTATTTATTTTTATTTTTATTAGACATACAGTACAGACCAAAAGTTTGGACACACCTTCTCATTCAAAGAGTTTGAATTTGTTTTATGGCAAGAAAAAAGCAGCTAAGTAAAGAAAAACGAGCGGCCATCATTACTTTAAGAAATGAAGGTCAGTCAGTCCGAAACATTGGGAAAACTTTGAAAGTGTCCCCAAGTGCAGGGCTAGTAAGTATAGGGCTCAGGATTGTGAAGTATAGAGTGACATATCGTTTTTTTTTCCTCACAACTTAGGCAATATGAGGAACTTAATTTTAACCAAATACCCAAACATGAGTGAGCAAAAAAAAAAAAAAAAAAAAAAAGGTCACATAGGCAAAGGAATAGCATAAATACACATGATCAAATTGTTTTTCTGGTGTTTCTATGACCAAAAAATCAACCAATTATTATTATTATTATTATTATTATTATTATTATTATTATATGCTCATGTTGTGAGTTCTATATTTTAGCCTTGTTACTCTCATATTCCCCCGTTAACACACACTCTCAAGGCTTCCATATGAGCACTTTTTTTTTTTTTGACACATGTATGCTGTGTTGCTGACACACATCTAAGGGTTTTAAAAAGTTAATTCCAATATTTAGCAAGCTACCCCATGCAACAGTTTAAATTGCTCGGTAACTACTACCTAGCAAGATTTGAAGCTCTGGCACCAAATCTCTTTGTATTAAAATTGTGCATGTGACATTGGACCCAAGATTAAGATGAAACTATTTGTCCCAGGTACCTTACAGCACAGTGAAATGATTTATTATTATTATTATTATTATTATTATTATTATTATTATTATTATTTTGCATATCCCTGTTAGGAAGCTTGGGCCAAAGCACAGTGTCAGTTAAGATACAGCACCCCTGGAACAGATAGGTTGAAGGGCCAAAGGGCTCAACAGGGGCAGCGTACTGTAGCAGTGCTGGGGATTGACCCCCACAACCTTCCACTCAGTAAACCCAGAGCCTTAACCATTTGAGTCATTCTAAAAAGGGACTCTGGAACTGTAGACAAACTGAAATTTATAAAAAGATTTCATAATTCATTTAAAAATCCTGTGATCCTTTTTTTGGGGGGGTCTTCCAACCTTTGCAATCTGCATGCAGTTGTATGAAAATTTGATACGTTTGTGTGGTGCTCTCAGCTGGGTGAAATATTTAAGATGAAACAACTGGTGAAGGTTAGCCAGGTTGTAAAACACGGCAGAATACGATATTGCTCTGATTGTTTTGGCTGGCAAAGTGTAGTAGTTTTAGAAGTATAAATCACAAAGTGAAAATGGAACACTGATAAGGAGACTTGAAGAATTGCTCCTGCTAAATTCAGGGTCCATCAACTGGCATGTTAATGCGCAGAACGTAATTGAGATCGTAATTGGAAACTAATGGCATGCTACTGAAACAGCATCGTTTGCAGGCTAACAAAATGTCCCATTATTAAATATAATTATTTGTTATGTTTCACTGTTATCACTGACTTACACTGATTTTTTTTTTCACTTTCAAATGAAACTAGGTTCATGATTTCTACTTTAAACCTTTTTTTCCAACCTGCAGTTTTGTCTGACTTCCAGATATAGAGTCGTAGCAAAGGTTTTGAGATATTAATTTTCACGAAGTCTGTTGCTTCAGTGTTTTCAGATGTTACTGTGGTATACTGAAGTATTATTACAAGCATTTCATAAGTGTCAAAGGCTTTTATTGACAGTTACATTAATTTCACACAAAGAGTCAATATTTGAAGTGTTCACGCTTCTTTTTCGCCCTGGCGTGCTGGCAATCAACCCCTGGGCCACATCATGACTGATTGCAGCCTGTTCCTGCATATCCAGTGCTTGGAGTTTGTCAGAATTTGTGTGTTTTTGTTTGTCCACCTGCCTCTTGAGAACTGACCACAAGTTCTCAATGGGATTAAGGCCTGGCCATGGAAACTCCCCAGACATGCCATGGAGCCAACAATTTAATGTTTTGTGCCCCAAGCCGCAAAGTTATCATGTTTGCCTTATGACAAGGACCTCCATCATTGTTTGTCACCAAACTGTTCTTGGATGGTTGGGAGAATTTGCTGTCGGATGTTTTTGTACCATCCTTTATTCCCATGGCTGGGTACTTAGACAAAATTGTGAGTGAGCCCGCTTCCTTGGCTGAGAAGCAATCCCACACATGAATGGTCTCACAATACTTTACTGTTTTCATGACACAGGACTTATGGTAGCGCTCACCTTCATACATTTCTAGAAAGGCAACGAAGAAGCCACGTCCCAGGGTGATATTCTGCAAAAGGTAAAGGGATTGAACTGCTGAGGACTGGGGTAAAGTCATTTTCTCTGATGAATCCCCTTTATAATTGTTTGGGACAACCTGAATAAATTTCGGAGAATAAAAGGTGAGCGCTACCATCAGTCCTGTGTCATGACAATAGTAAAGCATCCTGAGACCATTCATGTGTGGGGTCGCTTCTCGTCCATGACTTTGTGAGAATTAATATTTGTGTCATTCTCAACACTTTTGGTCATGGCTGTAGACAGCAATTCTGTGTTCACTAATTGATGCTCATTTTGGTAGCAAGTCACTGGAAATAATCACAGAAACGCCATAATCACAGAAACTGGGATTAAATGTTGGTATACATAATAACGCAACACACATTAAACAACTATTAAGATTAATATTGCACATTATAGAAATAATGAAGCCATATAAAAAATAATGTTAAACACACCAAATTTCCAAATAAAAAAAACAAAACAAAAAAAATTCAAATTTTATTCGTCACATACGCCGTCATATACAGTATGATATGAAGTGAAATGCTTATACGACTGCTATTGACCTACAATAAAAAATTTTTAAAAAAGGATAAAAAAAACCCACACACTTATTTACATAATATACAGAATAAGAATAAAATGAAATAAAGTATTTGAATAAGATAAATATAAGAAGTTAAAGAATATCTAATAAAATAGTGGATATATACAGTAGTGAAATGTAATGGAAATGTGATGTAGTGCAGTCCAGAATGTAGTGAAGTTCAACTTCACAGCGTGCAAAAAGTGCAAGTGTGCAAATGTTCCATGCGTAAACCGGTTGTGCATGCTGGTAAAAAGTAAAAGATAAAAAGTCTGCATTCCTGAGGTGTCCAAAATGTGCAAGTGTGTGAGTTTTAGGTCCTATGTGGTGTTGTGATTGAGAGCTCGTATCGCCTGCAGGAAGAAGTTCCTCCTCAGTCTCTCTGTGTTGGCCTTCAGTGAGCGGAATCGCTTTCCAGACCGCAACAGAGAGAACAGTCCATTGCTGGGATGACTGAGGTCTTTCACGATCTTCCTGGCCTTGGTCCAGCACCGCTTGTTGTAGATCGTCTGAAGGTCAGGGAGCTTGGTACAGAAGATACGTTCAGCTGATCGAACCACCCTCTGTAGGGCTCTCCTGTCCTGCATGGTGCTGTTCCCGAACCAGGTTGAGATGTTTCCCGTCAGGATGCTCTCTATGGTGCAGGAGTAGAAGTTCCTGACCACCTTAGAGGGCAGTCTAAAGTCTCTCAGGCGTCTGAGGTGGTAGAGACGCTGCCTGGCCTTTTTCACCACGGTGTTGATGTGACAGGACCATGACAGGTCCTGCGTGATGTGAACACCGAGGTATCGGAAGCTGTCCACCCTCTCCACTGGTCTCTCGTTGATGGCGGGGGTCTTGTAGTTCCTCTCCTGCTTAGTACTAAAGTCCACTATCAACTACGCAGTCATAGGTGTACAAAGAGTACAGCAGGGGGCTCAGAACACAACCCTGGGGGGCTCCAGTGCTGAGAGTGAGAGAGGCTGAGACATAGCCGCCCATCCTTACTGCCTGTGGTCTCCCAGTTAGGAAGTTGGAGATCCACTGACACAGAGATGAGCTGAGTCCCAGGTGCTCCAGCTTGGTGGTGAGTGTGGAGGGAATTATGGTATTAAATGCTGAGCTGTAGTCGACAAAGAGCATTTTAACATAATTCCCCCTTCTGGTGTTCAGGTGAGTGAGTGATGTGTGGAGTAGATGAGAGATGGCATCATCCGTGGAGCGGTTCGGGCGGTATGCAAATTGCAGTGGGTCCAGTGTGTCTGGTAGTGAAGAGATGATGAAGTCTCTGACCAGTCGTTCAAAGCACTTCATCACCACTGATGTGAGGGCTACAGGTCGATAGTCATTGAGGGAAGCAGGATGTGGTTTCTTCGGAACAGGAACAATGATGGACTCCTTAAAGTATGTGGGGATCACCGACTGAGATAAAGAGAGGTTGAATATCTCTGTGAACACTGGTGCTAGCTGGTCTGCGCAGGCCCTGAGGTCTCGGCCTGCGATGCCGTCGGGTCCTGCTGCTTTCCTGGTGTTCACTCTCTTGAAGGCTCTCCTCACGTCATGCTCTGAGATGATAAACGTGTTTCCGGTGCTGGCAGTGACTTCCTGTCTGCAGCCGTTAGCGCCGCTATCATTAGCATCGCTAGCGTCATTAGCTGCAGCCTCGAAGCGAGCATAAAAGGAGTTCAGCTCGTCTGCCAGAGTCATGTCCGCGTTCTCAGATCTCAGAGCGTCGCGGGTGGTTTTATCCACCCACGGCTTCTGATTGGGAAATGTTCTGATGGTCGTTTTCTGCACGGTATCATCCGCTAGTTTCCCGATGAAACTCACAACCGCTTCTGTAAACACGTTGACGTCATCAGAGCTGTTCCGGAACATGTCCCAGTCTGCGTCATCAAGTGCGTCCTGTAGCGCGGCCACCGATTGGTCCGTCCAGCGCGCGACCTCCATCTGAACCGGAACTTCCTGTTTAAGCCTTTGTTTATATTTTGGCATGAGGAAGATGGCGGCATGGTCAGATTTCCCAAACGGTGGGCGAGATTGTGCCTTGTAGCCGTCCTTGATTGTAGTATAACAATGGTCCAGTGTCCTTTCACCCCTGGTGGGGCAGGTGATGTGCTGATAGAAGTTTGGCGCTGCGCGTTTGAGGTTGGCGTTGTTAAAATCCCCCGCCGCAATAAGCGCAGCATCCCGGTGTTGTGTTTGGTGCTGTGAGAGTGCCTCATGCAGTTCGCATAAGGCAATGTCCGTGTCCGCTTGTAGCGGAATATAAACGGCGCTGATTATGACCGATGTAAACTCCCGAGGAAGATAAAAAGGACGACACTTGATAGTCAATAGTTCCAGGTTGGGTGTGCAGGAGCGTGCGAGAGGAACAACGCTCGCGCTGCTGCACCAGCTGCTGTTCACCATTAAGCACACGCCGCCTCCCCTTGTCTTCCCCGAGTCCCGTGTCCTGTCCATGCGGTGAACCGAGAAGAACTCGGCCGGGTGAATGGCGTGGTCCGGCACCGCTGGGTTCAGCCATGTCTTGGTGAAGCAGAGAAGATTGCAGTCCCGAATGTCTCTCTGGAACTTTATCCTGGCCCTGAGGTCGTCAAGCTTGTTTTCCAGTGACTGGACGTTGGCGAGCAGGATGCTAGGCAGAGGTGTGTGGTGTGCACGGGCTCTCAGCCTGTTCCTGACGCCAGCTTGTTTCCCTCGGGGCCGCCGCTTCGCGTCGCGTCCTTTGTTTTCCCTCAGGATATCACTCGGCCAGCTCGGATCCGGAGTTAAAAACTTCGAATTGTGAGTACATTGTAAACCAATAGAAATAAGAGTATCTCTATCGTACCTAATGCACTCAATGGTGATGAATTTGCCGGATTAAAGTTGCTGAAAACTAACTTAAAAGACAAAAAAATAGTAGAAGAGGTCGGAGCAGTCGCGACGGCAGCCGACCTCACCGGCGCCATCTTGAAAAAAAATAATAATAATTCCTGCAATGTTCAAGCTTTGATAGACAATAATGCTAAGTCAACCGCAGAGTAGCGCGCAAATAGGTTTTGGTAATTGTACTCTGGAGCCATGTGCAATCCAAAGGCGTAAATGAGTGATTTTGCAGCTGAGTGTCGAACGTGCTCTACCCCGTTGATTAGGTTATGCATCATCTATGTAACACCTGAGCCTCTCCATCTGCCAATCAGCATGACTTGGCAAAACAGGGAGCTGTAAAACTGCATGCACACTGCAAGATGGAAAAATCAAGCCAAAAAAACATGTAACATGTGTGCCGTGTTTATACGGCTGGCGCATTGCTACTGGCCTGTAAATGTCAATAACGATATTCTTTTTTTTTTTTCTTTTCGGGAATAATTTTTCCATCTACTCTGCAGCACTCCATGATGAGGAATAAGCCAAAACGCTTATTTTCCCAAGCACCTATTTTCCCAACACATTCTGCCACACTTTGCCAAACGTCGCTCCTTCTGTGCCTCTGTTCCGCTGGATCCGAACTAACCCTTTTACACATTCGCAAAGCTTAAAGAACACTTCAATGGAGCCTTTTAGCATTCAGGAACACACTATAGCTAAATCCCCAGCATATTTATTAGTTGGTATGAAACAATCCTGGGCTAAAATTGCAGAAAGGATGCTTCCAAATTCTCCATTTGACCATCCTCCTCTGTGACTGTGACTTAAGACAGCTCTGATGCCATTCATTATCGATAAGAATGAAGAATTATTCCTGCTGAGATGCTTCCCTAGTTGAACCATTGGTAAAACGTGACTAAGGCACGAAGTGCGCAAAGGAGGATGAAAATCAACATCCAAAAGGGGAAAAAAGGGGAGGAAAAGTGAATCTTTCACGACATGTGCTTGAGAAGAAAAAAAAAAGTGGTTACATAAAATGACTGAAATAAAACAATTATATTTTTAGTTGATTACAAATAGTTTAAAAAATTTTGTTAATGGTATGAATGCTCATATTTCTTTAATATTTTTAAAATAAAATTATTAATACTAATGCTAATTTTAAAAAATACCAAACACTTTCAAACAGCAAACCAAACGTGAGAAATTTAGAAATTTACCTTAAAAATCACCTGTTTTTTTTTTTTTGTTTTTTTTTGCTTAAAATGACTGGAGTAATAATGTGGTTTAGACATTGACATCCCTTTTGCCGTATAAAAGTAAGAGGTTGGTGATGTCAAATGCAAAAGCTTTACATCATCATGTCTCTTATATCGCCTTCATGCTACATTACCTTACAATTTAGAGCACAGCAAAAAAACTATATATTCCCTTAGTCCACATTTTCTATCCCTGTTTTTTTAAAGCTTCTAATCGCAAATATTTTACGTACTGTATCTAACTATCCTTCTGATGGCTTGGGGGTTATACAGTATTCAAATAATTTCATATGGGTTCCAAACTTTAACAAACTTTCAAGTTTTTATTTTTATTTCATGTCTTAAAAGACTAAAGTAAGACTGAAGATTGCATAATCATAAACGGCATGTCTTTAGTTCTGTAGGTCAAGACTCAAGCAGCTAAACTGGAATTTAATGTAACTGAAAAGGCAATGATTGCTATAATTTTACTCGTAGCCTCAGTTCCTTTGCTGAATCTTTTGGTGTATTTGGGTGTATTGTTTAAGAAAAGTGTTGGAAATATCCATCTGAATGCTGCTTAATGCACACCCACACAGAACAATTGCACGGCCCTTCGTCATTGTACAATGTCACCTTTAGGTCTTTATCCTTCGCTAAGCCTGTAATTATGTTTTCAGAATGAAGATGCTTCTCATTCCATGTGGTGGTTTTATGACTCAAAGGCATGAAAGATTTAAGACTTATTTAATTCCTCGCTCGTTTATCAAAAAATTTTGATCAGAAAATAAATGGAACCGAGGAACTGAATTGTATACGGAGTCAGTCAAAAAAAAAAAAAAATACACATTTCAGAAAAGGAAACAGTATTATCACATTATTATCATGATATTATCTTATATATGAATAATACACATATAATGTATAGCAATATTTATATATATATATATATATATATATATATATATATATATATATATATATATTCTTTTCCTGAAATATTTCTGAAAAAAAATTTAATAAATTAGAACAGTCAGTGTATACACAAACCTAAGCATGTTAAAATTGCAAAAGTAATTACACCTGACTGTGAAGAATAAGGAGTATGATATTAGTGCTTGTTCGGTCTCTTATTGAGGAGATTTGCAGCTCAGGATAAGAAACCACCTTTGTCTAGAACTTGTTTTGACAGTCTGCTTACTCATCCTTGAATAAGAGCTGGAAAGATAAGAGAGCGGGATATGAAGGATCAGACGTAATATATATTGTTGTCGAAGGCTGAGAAATAAGCAAGGATGCAGCTACTGTACGAATTTTCACTTAATTTATAGGAAAAGAGATTGTTCACATAGATGAAGAGCTTATTTAATGCTTGTAGCTTTTTATGACGGTGCATATGAAATGAAACAAATTCATCATCACTAGTTAGAATACAAAAAAAAAAAAAAGGGCCATCACCGGACTACGGGACATTTTCGATCAGCCAAGTGACCTGCCAGACCTGCTTTTTGGAGGTAGGAGTAATCCAGCCTACAGGAAATCCAGGTGGACATGGAAAAACACAAATGAGACAGTAAATGAAGCTCAGGATTGAACCTCGAAGCATTGAGGCACCACTGTGCCACCATGTGTGAAATCAGGTGGGACCAGATGGGCAAAGACCATGGTTATAGATTGTAGGGCAGGTGGCAGGGGCTATACAAGAAAATAAAGGCTTTATTCTAAAGTCTATCAATAATAATAATAATAATAATAATAATAATAATAATAATTCAGAAATTAAGCAGTGTTCTCAAATTAAATATTTTTCTCTTTGTTGAAAATGTGAATGAACATTTTAGATCATCACATGCTTCAGCTATTTTATGTTGAACTTTTTTTTTTCTTATGGTTAAATGTTAGCCAATTTTTTTTCCACATGCTCCCTCTTGATGAACCCATCCCAGGCGTAATATGGCCATAGTCCTCTGCCTCATTTACTTCCTTAACAGGAGCAAGACATTTCCATGCATTGTCCTTGTTGCCATACTGATTTTAACCACTAGACCCAATAACAGCTCTTTGGAGCTAAATGGCTCCATATTATAGCTTTCTATATTAATAGAGCTGGTCAAGTCAAACCACAAACTCCTGGCTGAGGTGGCCCTGAGCCCAACTGCAGTCATTCCCGTGAATATTCATCGAGGGGAACATCAAAATGCAAGATCTGGGGAAATAAACAGATGACCAGAAGATATGCATATCTGTCTGTGGGAACTGTCAATCAATTGACTTGAATATGTATATACCCATAGTCATTAGCATTTCCATTGTCACGGGACTGACTGATAATTCTTGGACATAAGTCTAATATAAATTTCTCTACTGAGGCACCACTTAGTTCTGGACCAACATTATGGGACAAATGTTGTTATGCTGTTTTTACACCTTGACTGTATGTTCTGCCTTGAATAATCCACTTGTCCATATTTGCTATTGCATTTCTTAATACAAGGTAATGGGTTATCTAGCTGGCATTATATGTGTTTGGACTGTTTGAGCGTACTGTATGTCCTAGTCTAAAGGGGACCTACAGTATTATGCTAAATAATAAAACTCACTCACTCACTCACCATCTATACAAATGTATCCTGTATTTATGCCACTGTGCCACCAAAATAATAAAACTTCAAGTTTTAATCCTTTGCAAACATTCAAATGGGTCACCAGACAAAATAAAAATTATAAATCCCTGCATTTTGTCATTTTTTTTTTTTTTTTTTACTGGCTCATGCTAAAACAAGTCGATTAAATATTTCTTCTATAGTTACCTTTTATAAGTAGATTCTCTCCCCTGACTTGTTGCTTAGCTCTGCTGTTTTCAAAGGGGCGTGGCTCAGCAATGGCTCATTCACACTGACCCAGAAACCGCGCATTTAGAGGATGAATAAAAGTGGTATAAAAATGCATTATCTGAGTGGTATTTCACTTGAAGCCTTAACACACACACAGACTTTAGGGGTGCTCTGAGACCTGTTAAAGAAACTTGTTAAAGAGGAAACAGAAACGTATGGGACCCAAAATATAAAAAACAAAAACGTGCAATCTCAGGACTGAAAAGTTCAAATCCAGATCCTAGCGCAAGATTATTTCTTGCGCTAGGATTCCCAGTACTGTAAGAAAGTAAAAAAAAAATTGAACTACTCAACTTGTCAAGAAGACCTTTTTCTTCTGTCTGTAATGGCAGAAGAGAGCAGCTTATTAATGCCTGTAAAAGGATCCAGATAATACAATCATGTAACAAACTAATACAATATAGACATGCTAGCTGTAAGTGCCTCCTGCTTTATTTTTCCTTGTCCATCTATGTTTAAGTGTTTCCCAGTATAACTTTAAAAGGTATTAATGAATTGATGCTCAGAACCTAAAACGGCCAATTATGTATTAGATTTATAAGTAGCAACATTGAATATGCTTTAAACAGGTAGTAGGGGAATTAAAAAAAAAACAAACACAAACAAACACAACAGGAGTGGTTAAAAACTTCTACTGTTCTAATTAAAAGCATTAATCAGCAGTAATCACTGTTACAGTTGTCTATCTTGCTCCTGGTTCCACAATGGATGATGGTGCAATCTGATGTAATTGGATAAGCAAACACACTAATGGAGCAGAACAAGGAGCTCGTAATAAGAATGTTCCCATCGTGACCAATTTGCAAATCAGTTACCAAAACATCTACTTTTATATTTTGCAGAACCGAGTTGATTCCAGTCATTTTTAAACACCAGGTTAAGGGATAATTAGTTCACTGTCATTATAAAACATATTAAATGATGTTAATAACATTATGGCAATATCATAGCAGTTTGGCAGCTTAATCGGACAACGGGTAATCTTTTTACTGCTCATATTCTTATAATAAACTAAAGGTGTTAAAGGGGCTGCTTCATGGCAGTCTATGGATGGTTCACAGAGATAAAAATGGAATATCAAAATAAAATCTTAGTGTGTGTGTGTGTGTGTGTGTGTGTGTGTGTGTGTGTGTGTGTGTGTGTGTGTGTGTGTGTGTGTGTGTGTGCGCACGCACATGTGTTCTTGTGCATTGGTGAAGCCAAAGAGCCTCAGTTTCCATGGTTCCCATACATTTCCTTGGATATCTGTCATAAAAGAAATGGCAAGATGCAAAAACCGTGGACCAGTCCATCATTGTGAGTAAAATGAATATCTGGCTTCAATCTTGTCTCTAGATGCTGAGTTACTTTAATGGAGCATAAATGTTCAAACATTTATACATTTTGTTAAAATAATTTTTTTTTTTTGCACCCTAACTATGTGATGAATGAAAAAAAAAAATTTTTTTTGTACCTTATACCAAAGACTTGCATCACTCTTAATTAATAAATGAGTGTGCTTTAGCGTCTATGTACAGTATATTGCTGTTGTTTGTTTGTTTGTTTGTTTGTTTAAAATGAGGACATTCTAGTCCTGAAAAATAACCAGGCAAACCTTAACAACACTAGGTAATTATCATTAATGACAAACAGCATTGTTTATTACATAATGATGAGAAATGAAATGGATAAATTATAGATTTTGACATAAAGATCATTATATGCCATTAATGGTGATTGAATTATTACATTCTTAATGGCTTAAAACGAGGCTGCCAGAGGCTCGGAATTTGACAGAAATATGAGCACTACAGGATCCTTAGAATGTCAGTGGTGGAATCTGAAACTGATAAAAAAAAAAGAATAAAAAAAAAAAAGGAATGGAAGCCTAGACAAACATTTAGAATGACTTTTTTCAACAGATGTGAGCAGTCGGAAAGGCTCCTGTATAGTTACTGTACTGTACAGGATGTACATTCTCTTATACCAGTACTTAAACCAATACTGTAAATACTGTATCAAGTCTTTTTTAGGCATCATGCACTGTAGCTCCATGGACACCAGTCTTACATAAAGTGATAGCAAATAATCACACAGACCAAACCTGAACAATCAGAAAAAAGAACCATTGCCAAGAAAATGAGAGCAGTTTATCAATTCTTCATACACATAAAAACAGGCTATTATTAGTTGTCACATAATGAGCACATTATGTTGGCGTCAAGTAGATAATACTTTCACCACCAGCGTTGCTGTCATTATCTACATCATAATGTCATATCAAAGTCATTAGTACAATCAAGCACAAATAAGACTATTTAAAATCCTACAATACCAACATCAAAAGAGACTAGTAGTAGTGTGGGGCTGGATTTGAAAGAATCAATCATTATTGTGAGTGTCCTTGCCTGAATGTGACAAGATGCGGTTGTTGAAGGGTTTTGTTTAGAACACAATTTTTTTTATCTTTCAATATAATATATTCATTGATGTGTTTACATTCAGGACATGAAGATGATATATGGTTCTGGTAAATGAACCGGGAATTTTCTAGTGGTAACTAGGGAATAACTAACTTTAAAATAGAATAAAGAAAAAGTTGTTGTGATCGTCATCATCTACAGTATGCTGCTCTATTCTACAGTATATACAGGACCACAGGGGGTCTGGAGCCTATTCCAGGAGACTTGTGGTACTAGGCTGGGTACCAATGGCAATGCGTCACCATCCATCGGCACTAGGGTAATTTGAGAACGCCAATCAGCCTAATTTTGGCATGCCTTTGGACCGTGAGAAGACAGCGGAGTAACCGACAAGAACCCACCAAGCACAGGGAGAACATGCAAACTCACACAGACGGTTCTTAGTGCATCAAGTCCTTTTTAGACAGGACGCTAGAGTAGAGTACATTTTGTATAAAGCAGCAATCAAGCTTAAACAAGAAAAAAGAAAAGGGATTAAAAAAAAATGTGGTGGATAGATAAAATGTTCTCACATCTAGTGGAAATCGTCTGCCGGACCCTGGACATGCAAGTCGAAAGTGTTTACCACTAACGCAGCCACTGTGCCGCCGAAGAGTAAAATACAGTATGATATTTGAAGTTTGTGGGTCAAAATTGCAAGGTAAACTTTCACTAGATGTGAGAACATTTTATCTACCTACCACTTTGTTTTTAATCCTTTTTCTGTTTTCTTGTTGAAGCTTGATTGCTGCTTTATACAAAATGTACTCTAGCATCCTGTCTAAAAAGGCCTTGATACACTAAGAACCGGGATTGCCAACTTTGTGTATAATGTTCAAATCTCATAATTTTTCCCCATTGTCACGTTTTGCAAAAAAAGATAAAAAGCAAGAGCTTGTTTCTTTTTCCATCAAATGTTTGATCTCTTCAGTGAACACTTGTGACAGGTTTGGGTGCTTTAAAATGGGTGCGGGGTGGAAAGCTTCTATGAGCCTTGTGAAGGCGTTTCTTTGCCAAAGAATTCTCCTGGAGCAATCAATTGCCCTTCTTTCGGAGATTAGTTAATGAGTTATGGTACTAAAGTAACATTAAAAAATTTTGAAACCACGCAAGAACATCCTTTCTGCTTATGAATCAGAAGAAGAACATTTTTTTGATCATGTTGTGGATTATTGCATGTTTAGGATTAACCTACTTAGGTTGATGGTCACCCTGATTATTGTCTATTACATTGATTGCATTTAAAACTTTAAGCAAATCATACAGTTTAAAAAATGAAGCACAGCTACAGCTGGCAAACAATGTTTTTTGATGCACTGGAGTCTTTGATGGTGCATATCAAAACATGCATTAATCCTAATGAACTATGAAATGGTTATCAGCTGCATATATTTCTTAAAGATGCTTCTGCTGTGAATGGTACTTGGGAACCAAGTAACTTTTCATCTTTGATGTGGTTTGTGTTGCACTTTATTTACATGGATTATGTCGGGAAATCAAGTGAGTAGATTAGGGAGTTGTCATCTATACTGTACATACTGTACATCCCCAGCTTGAACAAAGCTAGACAGTCCATATGGCATGATGAGGTATTTAGGATACACAGATGTGTGGCAAAAGTCTGCCGTTCACTTGCTTTGTTTCACAGCATGAAAGCTATAGAGCTTTGTGAACATCTTGACTTCCCTGAGCTGCTCCGATACAACAGGAACTAGAGGTAACGAATGCCAATAATTTACCACTGCCTGGTTTTAGCTCAGATAATGAATGCAAAATACAAAAAAAAAAAAAAAAAGGCAATTCTGGGGATGTTGATGGAAGTTGGTAACCCTGTTGAAGGGGCTGGTTGGTGTACTCCTCCTTTGCTTGGGAGGAATGCTGGGTCAATGCTTCCTTCCCTGGCATGGTTCCAGCTGCTTAATGCCACAATCATATGGCCAACAAGGGGACGGTCATTCACTTACTGTAGGTGTTGTTTAATCTATATTTTTCCAATAATCTGGAAGAATTTGTGCAACAACGGGAGAATTGGCAGATGTGAATGTCACTTTTCATGGAAACACTGGTTATGGCAATTTAGTGGACAATTGGATAATTTGTCACTTCTTCTTCACGAGTTTTCATCATGAATTTTCATTCAAGGTAGACCCGACACAACGGGGGACCTTGGTGCTAGAATTTTGTTCTAGACATTATTGACTCCCCCATCTACAGTATGGGTCCTCCATCCCGAGACTGCAGCTTTGCTGGTTGCACCCAAGTCATTCTGTAGAAGAGAACACCTTTTCTGAGAGCTCTATCCATGAGACAAAAATTTGGCTTTGAGTAGAGTGAGACACGGTGGCTTCTCACCCAGAGAGTTGTTGATCTGAGGACTTATAGTGTAGCATACGTTTTCTCAGTAACAACACTCAATAACAACCTCTTATCCACTTGGACTTGTGAAAAGCTTAATAGAATTGACGGGTTACGTTTCAAGAGCATCCATGTGACAGGAAGATGCATTGCGTTTTCTAAAAAACTTGGGTCACTGCACCACGCTGTTACGTTTTGTAATGTTTGATTTTGTTCCTCGCGATACTGTATGTCGCTTTGAGTGCTGACTAATCCCACAAGCGTTCTGCTGCCATGATGTGGAACTGTAAAGCATAGTCAACTGCACTTTGATCACCCAATTCCAGTTTGGGAAGTCATTCTCCAGTCCTTTACCTTCACAGAAATGATCAAACATGGTTTGGAACAGTTGTAGGAAACGTGCATAAGAGCTCATATTCTCCCGTTCCTGATTCCAGACAACAATGGTCCATGCGAGAGCTTTGTCTGTCGAAAGGACTGCAAACTGTGCAAACTTGGTGCTGTCATGCGATTTTTCATACTCAAAAAGTACTAGGAACATTGGAGCAGGAACGTCTTGCATTTTTCTGGCTTACTGACATGCTTTACTGTGCGCACAAAGTTATAGAAGGGATTTTTTTTTATGGTCTTACCATCAGGGATGCTCTTATGGTTTCTTCCTCATTTAGGTTTTTGCTTTCCATCATTGCTTTTCTACAATACCAATGTAAATAGAATAGAATTGAGTTGAATTGGGCCATAGAAGTTAGAGTCAGTGGTGGCCATGATGGTGGACCACAGTGACTCCTGGGAGATTGAGATCTGAGCTGACTCCAGTATTAATATGACATCTCGAAATGGTAAAATTATATTAAAATCTTGTTGACTGTCACATTTACAGTATACAGTACCCATCAATGTGACTTGTGTTTCCAGTAAATCACAAATAAAGCAAAATCCTGTCTAAGAACAGCGCTATGGTGCATTGTGTTATGATGTAAGAATTTCCAAAGCAATAATGGGAAGAAAAATATAAGAAAGATATTTTTCAGAAACCTTTCATTTCAACACAAGCATCTCTCCAAGAGCTACAAATGGATTTCTCTGTTTTAAACCTTATTGTGCATTATTGAACAATATAAAAACTAAAAGAACTTGTGTGTTCATTTTTCATAACTGGTAATAAAAACAGTTCTTTATAGTAAATCCAGACCTTTGGATCTTGTTATGTGTTATGTAGGGAATAGCTCTCTCTCTTTTTTTCCCCCCTGTGAAACTCTGAAGTGAAAAACAAGAATATACAGTATGTGATTTTCCACAATCCAGTGTATGTGGCACTGGCATATACCAAATTGGAAAATGCTGAATGGAAATGTGATGCTGGATCGTGTATGCTAATGATAAATTAAACGAGGGGGGGGGGGGGGGGGGGGGGGAGTTCGTCAAAGATCTGTTGAGGTGTTCAATATACTTTACTTTCTAAAGCATTTCTACATGGAAAAGTTCTAGGGTTGATACGAGTATAGTTACGCTATAGTTTGTATATTGAGAGATTGGACATCTTCTTTTTGTACAAAAAAAGAAAGAAATACGCCACATTGATGTTGAAACAATTCCACTATTTCACTATTTATAGCTGCTAGATTCTACTGTACGTGTCAGTGTATCTGGCACAACTTTGAACCACATCTGGAATATTGCATAGTTTTTTTTAAAGAACTAATATTTGCACAATATTTATGAATATATCAGGTTCTCATCCATGAAGTCATCATGGCACATTGTGAATATTGCTTTTTGCACTTGTTACTACTGGTTACTTGAACATTTATATTGCACTATTGACCCTTTTTTTTTTTTTTTTTTTAATATATTCTTAAATGGTATATTTGAATGTAACTGTGTGTTCACCCAAGGATTGCTTTTTCAATTTCGTTGTAGCTATACAATGACAATAAATAAATGAATCTGAATCTGAATCTGAAAATTAATAAATCATTCAAACTGTCATCAGACCTCATCCTCTTTGACCTTTCAGCAGCATTTGATAGTCACTTTTTAGAATTTCTAGACCGTCTATTTTCAGTCATTTAATTTGTGATCTTTCAGATATCCGGACAATATAAAAGCCCCTCTACTGGCGTCACATAAAGCACCCCGAGTTCTGCTGTTCGCCAAGGATGAGGTCATATCCTCACATGGGTCTTAAAACCACTGCTATGATGGTGACACTCCACACTTTCCTTGCCTTCCTCCTGTCTTATACCCATGTTTATGCATGGATCTCATTAAATCTGGCAGGCAGCTCTTCGTGGATTGTAGCTCATTAGCTGGAACCTAATTCCAGCAAATCTGATTTTCTCCGTACACCCTTGGCGATGCATCCCCATGTCAAGATCTTGTGATCTCTCAACAACTGGCAGATCGTACAATCTGTCACTGCATGCAACCTTGGAGTAACCATGGACAGCTAAATGTCCTTTTCAGGTCTTCATTAAAGGGACTTTCTCATGCTGGTTCCTTCTCTACAAGACTATAAGGAGCTAGCCATTTTTATCCACAGAGGCCACACAGGTGCTTGTTCAGTTTCTTGTCATTTTGACACTGGATTATTCCAACTCACTCCTGGGAGGTTGCCACCTGCTCTCTACTAATCTAACTAATCCAGAATGCAGCTGCATGGTTGTTTTTAACATCCCAAACTACTCAAGTGTAACATTTCCTCCCCCGGATTCTGCCTACGTAGACAAGCGTCCACCAGTACTTAAAGTACTTACCACACTATGCTCAGCACCATGATTCTTCTCCTCCTCTAGCAGTGCTCAGCTGTATTTAACGAGCATTAAAGCTATTCTCCACTCTGTCATGTAAGTGGCACAATGTGTCAGAAGCCTTCTTGAAATTAGGACTAATGTCCTATTTCATTACTTATGGTACCGAAATTAACACTTTTCTTTAAAAACACCTATTGTGTTCCACTCCACTCAAATCCATTTTATTCGATAGAACGACACTCTTCTCCATTTTATTCCACTCGGTCCCATTCCATTGGTTTAGCTAACACAGAATGCTTCTTACAAAATAGAGTTAAATAAGCTATCCATAGTACTTTAAAATATGGTTATGAATGTAAATATCCATTATGATATAACAATTTCATTTTAAGCAACCTGTAAACATTAAAAAAAAAAGATACATTTATGAAATCCACTGGTCAGAATCATAGTGAGTCTGAAGCCAATCTTGTGAATGCTGGGCACTTGACTGGAATACATCCTGACTGGGATGCCAATGCATACGCCCATTCACGCCAAGAAGCAATTTGCCATAGTAAATTAGTATGGGCAATAGATCTCCGAGGAAATATGTGCGAATCTGGAGAGAACATGCAAACACGAGTTGCACTAGTTCATGAAACTATGTATAATGTAAATGGAAATAAAAAAAATAATTTATCCAAATCTGTACTTCTTTTTCAGTACATTGTTTGTGGGGAAAATAGTCCTCAGTTAATGCATTAATCTACAGTACTCTCTAGACTATATCTAATCTATATCTGTTTATTTCGATTGTAATAGGCTTTTACAATATACAGTACAGTCATGAACAGTCTATATAATGAGAACTCTTCAAACTTAATGCAAAACATTATGTCCAGTATTGCTTAGGTTCCCCACGTGCTGCATGCGCAGAGCCGGCTCCTCGGGGCATGGCTGCACAAGATCATCTCTGGGGATGTGCTGTAGTGTCTGGCACCAGAATGTCGGCAGCAGATCTTTTGGGTGCTGTGGGTTGTGGGGTGGGGGACTGCGTGGATCAGATATTTTTGTCCAGGGCATCCTGTCTTTGATCGGATTGGGACCTGGGGAGTTTGGAGGCTAGGGTATATTGGGTGTTCTGGTGACAAGCATTGATGTTTTTCAGGCTGGGTGAGCCTTGGGTGCCCATGATAAGTCACTGGTTTACTGGTATGAACTGTAATTGATAATCAAGGTTATTGTGTTAATGTTACAGTATGTGGTGATAAAGTGTATATCCTGATATAAGCCCATAGTACAGTATTACTTTATTATGAACGCATATGATGTATTATGAATTGCCAGAGTATATGTACCCATGAAATTCCCAGTTTTGTTTACTTTCTCTTCTTTCTCGACTGTTGTCTCTGACCTGCAGCATATTGTTTTTTTCTTGGCTACACTTTTTTTTTTTTTTTTTTTAATATCTGAATACCTCAATGCATTCAAATGTGCACCAGATGGTCCATAACTCCATGAAAAATGTCTCAAGGTGAAGGTTGTGCACACTGAGCATCTTTGTCTATCTACCCAATCATAAGCGTAATGAAATTACATCTTCATCTTTTGTGTAATTTAGAGTGTTGTGCGCCTGCATATAAAATGTTTCGCACGTTTAACGCATCTAGCTAGGATTGAAAATCTACTTATAATGTAAGCCATGAGGTATGACAGCATGTGGTAGAGCAGAATAACAATACAGATATAGACAGGTTATTAGTATTCATGGAAACGGCCAGCGTCAGATAAGTCCCCCAAAAGCATGATGGTGCTGTGATCATTATAACGCGGATGAGAGGGGATTATTCTAACGTTATGCGTCGGCTGTGATGAAGTTACAATGCATTAAGGGAACGTTTATTTAAATGTGGTAATAAATGTTAAAGTGGATCATATATAGAGTAGGAATAAATATAATGGGATGCGCTGTTAGAGGAATCAACAATGGTAATGATGCTATCTGAACTTGCTGATCTGCTGGGATTTTCAAGCAAAACTGGGCAGTTGAAGGCTGAAAAAAAAAACATTGCCTGGGACTCCCCCCCCCAATTTAGGGACATTTACAGCATTTGGCAGACACCCATATCCAGATCATTTTACTTTATTCATTTATATCATTATATATGATTCTGAAGGTCAAGGGCCTTGCTTAACTTGCCAACTTGGTGGTGGGGTTTGAAACTGGTACCTTCTGATCAGTAGTCCAATACCTTAAGCACTGAGCTATCCCTGCCACCCCCCTGAGGGCAGCCTCTGGTGAGTCTGTGCTCAGGGCAGCTTCAGATGCCTCTTCTTGCCTTACAGTAGTGAAACCTATTGTGTTCCCTCAGCATGGCTGTAAACAGTGGTAGTCTGAGTTGCTGTATGCTTTGCATCAACCTGAACCAGTCTGGTGATTTTTTTTTTCCCTCTGAAACTTCTCATCAAGATGTCATCAAACAACTGGATGTTTTTTTGTTGTTGTTGTTGTTATTGTTGTTATTTACTGTACGTACATTTTAATTGGTATAATGCAATCCATCTGTCTGGTTCACCGTTTGTATGAATCACTAAAACTTATTCACTTACTTATGGGTCACTGGTCACCATTTAGTACTTTTTTCTTATCAGTGCCAGGATAATGAATGTGTCAACCCGATCACTGAGCACTGATCGCATATATTTTTATACATTTGAACTGATAGATGTAAGAGACGGAGTGCATGAGACAGAAGAGGCAGTAGATTCCCGGCAAGCCTTCGCATGAGCCGTCTGTTAAATTACTATTGGCCTGTATTAAATTAATTAATTCATTAATTAAGACTCAGAGATGACAACATGTCAATAAAAAAGGGCAGAGACGAGCAGAACAAGCATAATTACCCAGAAGGACTACCCATTTACAGATACAAATGAAGATGTTGCTAGGAGAAGGGCTTTGGCCTTTAATCATGTGCCAGCTGCTCAATGCAGAAAATGCAGAGACATTTTGGAAGAATCTCTGTAAATGTAATAACTCCAAAATGTTGTAGGGGAGGTGGGGTGAATGTGATCTTAAGTGAATGGCATGTGTGTCCCAGATAGATGGTGTGAGTATTTCAGGAATGTATAATGTCCTGGGACCTTTGTATGAACTCTAAAACAGCAGCACACAAAATGGTGTGAAAAACAATAATCATCCAGTGAGGTGTAGTCCTGGAGAGGGGGCAGAGACTGACTTGAGCTGACTGGAAGGCTAAGGTAACGGCCAGGCTTTACAACTGCAATAACTATTGTGGAACCACACACTTGAACACACACATCCTGGTGATTTTTCATAAACATGTTGGAGTATCATTAGGTAGCAAAGGTCCCTTCACAGAGTACTGATCAAACCGACCACAATCCCACCTTCGTGTTTTTTTTTTTTTCTGCTTCACTTAAAAAGGGTATTTCCTGAAAACCTTACATACCATGGCTACTCATATTCACAATCAATCTGAATTGTTGTATGCACATCAGAATCTGTTTTGTCCATTTTTTAAAAATATTTTATTTATTTATTTTTTGCCCCAGAGTGGCGCAATGTTCTCAACCTATCACCCGGAGATCACTAGTTCACAGCCCGTTTCTATTCCAACATGACTGTGCCCCAGTGCAAAAGCAAAGACTATAAACACATGGTTTGATGAGTTCGGTGTGAAAGAACTTGACTGGCCCTAACACAGAGCCCTGACCTCAACCCCATCGAGCACCTTTGGGATGAACTGGAATGGAGATTGTGAGCCAGGTCTTCTCGTCTAACATCAGTGCCTGACCTCATAAATGCTCTACAGAATGAATGGGTGCGAATTCTCACAGAAACACTCCAAAATCATGTGGACGGCCTTCCAAGAAGAATGGAAGCTGTTATACTGTAGCTGCAAAAGAAGTACCAAGTCCATATTGGAGTATATGTGTTTTGTTACAATGTCATTGCAGGTACGCATACTGTACATAGAGTACACACACACACTCACCGTATACTATATATATATATATATATATATATATATATATATATATATATATATATACAGTACAGATAAAAAGTTTGGACACACCTTCTCATTCAAAGAGGTTGAATTTGTATTATGGCAAGAAAAAAGCAGTTAAGTAAAGAAAAACGAGCGGCCATCATTACTTTAAGAAATGAAGGTCAGTCAGTCCGAAAAATTGGGAAAACTTTGAAAGTGTCCCCAAGTGCAGTCACAAAAACCATCGAGCGCTACAAAGAAACTGGCTCACATGCGGACCGGCCCAGGAAAGGAGGACCGAGAGTCGCCTCTGCTGCGGAGGATAAGTTCATCCGAGTCACCAGCCTCAGAAATCGCAGGTTAACAGCAGCTCAGATCAGAGAGCAGGTCAATGCCACACAGAGTTCTAGCAGCAGACACATCTCTAGAACAACTGTTAAGAGGAGACTGTGTGAATCAGGCCTTCATGGTAGAATATCTGCTAGGAAACCACTGCTAAGGACAGGCAACAAGCAGAAGAGACGCGTTTGGGCTAAAGAACACAATAAAGAACACAATAAAGAAAACACTTTGAATGAGAAGGTGTGTCCAAACTTTTGGTCTGTGCTGTATATATACTGTGTATATATATATATATATATATATATATATATATATATATATATATATATATATATATATATATATATATATATACCATTTTGTGTGTGTATATATATATATATATATATATATATATACACACACACAAAATGATATATATATATATATATATATATATATATATAGGGAGTTTTAAAATAAACCCTACACCTTTTCTGTAATATATACAGGTTAACAGGAGACATTACGAGTGCAGCATGAGGCTGAACCTAACCAAAGTAATTTTACAAGGTGTTTCTTTAAAAAAAAAAAAAAAAAAAACTTAGTGAACACTTGCAGCTATCCATGCTCACTGACATGTCTTAGACTCATCTCAGAAAGACTCAGGGGAGCCGTCTGACAAGAGCATTAGTCTTCCTGGCATCGCTGCCATCCCGGGCCTCTCAGGTCTTCACAGATACTCAGTACTGTTTTGATATGTGCCAAGAATCTTGATGCACCGGCACGGGAGTATGACGCCGAAAAAATATAACCCTTCTCTGAAATAGCCCAGATTTCTATTACTTTTCCAAACAGGAAAATGACTTGAAAATGAGGTTGTTTGCATCGTGTCCAGTTGATTGCTGAACCGCGTTTGCTGTGTTTATTCATTTTTCATGTCGAAAAAGAAATTATCGACTCGTGGAAGTAAATATTGATTCCTGTCATAAGTACGCTATTTTACAGGCTGGTCCAGAGTAACTGAAGTACCTGGAGAAGAGGCAAAATCATAATCATAATTTAAAAGTTCCAACACATACTCATGTAGAAATGAAGAGAAATGCATTTGATCTCTGATGCATTGATACCTGTACAACTTGATCATTCTGATAATGCATGCTAAAAAATGTAAATATATTTAATGTCATTGTTTTTGTTTCCTTTTACTGCTGAACCGGACCTTTTCTGCATGCTGTCAGGGCAGACTTTTGCACTGATGTCTCTATAATTGGATTAACAGATCGCTCCATTAAGTACATGTACAGTTACTTTTTTATGAATCGATTTTATAAGGTGACACCTAAGTACCTATCTGCAAGTGATCATTTCCTATAGTATGAAATGACCCATTGAATGATTATTGTATCTTTATTATACATCCAGTACACAATGTACCTAGACTTGATGATCAGATTTTTTTTTTTAATTATCCAGTGGATACATAATACGCATGACGTTAACAAATCGTGCATTTTCCAAAGCCCGTTTCAGACAGTAATCACTCTATAAACACCCTTAGAACTCCCTTAAATCCCCTCCTTTCCCTCAATTTTGGTCATTTGCACCGAGGCCCACAAATTCCGAGATTAGCTGTCTCAGTGTGTGCATTCAAGGAGTGCAATCCACAATCACAGGAGGTGCGATGTTTAACAACACAACAGCTTCAGTGTCCGGTATGATGTAACAGATGCATTTGAAGTACAGCACATCCATTGTTTCCAAAGCAGCAAAGGCAGGTGAACTGAGGGTTGAGGTGGTTTTGCTACAACGCACATTTACATCACTCACCCACTCACGCACTGCTCGAAGGTCACTTTCTCCCTAGTTCACTGCTACAGTATTGTATTTCCCACTGATGAGGTGCTTACTCACCCTACACAACCTGCACACTCTGGGATTGGCTCTTAAGTCAGAGCTGTGATGACCTCACCAATCATACTGTGAATCCTTTTAACCAATCAAAATGCAAAAAGGTGGGCTTTGTCGGGAAACGGGTTATTTTAGTATTCTACTGCATCTCTTGAAGCCTTATTTATGCTTCAAATCTATGCAGAGGTTACACCATAGGCTACGCAAGTGTAACTATGCAAGAGATGCATAGCATTTTTAGCATTGATCTTTGTGCATTGGTGTCTCTTGTGCCACTGTGAAATTACATAAAAAAACTTGAAAAAAAAAACACTAATTAGCGGTTATGGGTTTCTATGTTGTGTTGAGTCTTTTCACCACTCTTAGATGAGCTCTTTTTTGGTGTACTACGAGAAATGGTGAATGAAAATGAGTAGACCTTGTTGGAGTTGGAGCTAATAGACTACATACGTATAGAGTACTGTTGCTTTTAAAAAGGAAAGCGGAAATACGATACAAGAACGATATGAGGGTTCTTTATCAGTAAGTCTCTCCTCTATGTGGTCTACTGTATCTTCAGTCAACTATGAACGCAATTCAAAAATGGAATCACATGGGCCTCCGAGTGGCGCAGTGGTTAAAGCGCTCGCCCTATCATCCGGAGATCGCTAGTTCGAATCCCGGGTGGTGCTGTAACCTCTCGCAGCCGGAGGTCTAGAGAGAGCTGATTGGCCGAGCTCTCTCAGAGGGGAGGGATGAGAGGTACTTAGTGCTCCCACATTAATCACGGCTCTACAGCCAATCAGGGGCGTCTGTGAGCTCACGCAACGGAGGGAGCGGATAGCGCTGTCCTCCGAGTGTGTTACGCCGCCCCCAACGGTGCGCGAGCGAGCAGTTCGAAAAGATGCGGTCGGCTGGCGTCACGTGGTTCGGAGGAAACACGTGATAGTCTTCGGCCCTCCCGGCTGAGTGGTAGTAGTAGCCTTAATGTGGGAGCCCCCTAGTGACGGGGAGGAATTGGACACGACTAAATTAGGGAGAAAATCGGGGAAAAATCCAAAAAAAAAAAATGGAATCGCAGAAGAAGAAAGCTGGAAATGCAATTCTGCCAGGTGGAACAATCACAGTGTGTCGCCATGGCATGTAATTACATTTGTGGTGAAGTGCACATCAGGTACAGTACATCATGGGGATGAAATTAAAGAACTAGAAATAAATGTTTTTGTAATTTAAAAAACAGTTCACAGTATGTAACAACCTTAGCAGCAACCTCATTTCCCCTCTCGTCCAACCCCTCAACATTTAGCATTACCAGTTGTTATGTGTAAGGGAACTAATGCTGAACTCTGAACAAGACAGACATTCATGCCACTGGTTATGGGAGAGAGAGAGATTGATAATTCATCTTTGCCTGCCATTCTGTTACCTTTGCCCCTATCTGTGATGCTAATCATAGTCCTAGCACCTCACTACGCCCTTTCAATGCATGCACTCTGCTTTTAATTTTTAATGTTCCCATGTATCAAGAATGATTTGTGTGAATTAGGCATGCATTTAAATCTGGTGGTGTTTGTTAGTTGCAGGTTGGACAGGGAAGTAGGAGTGTGCCTATACTCCGTACCACATCCGTTGTACTTTTGGCTATTGAATAAGCAAGCATAGACAGGCTGCTCTTTGAGGTTAGGGAAGCTTTTTTTTTTTTTTTGTTCTTTCCTTCAGTGCTTGACAATGTAT
Organism: Clarias fuscus; assembly: GCA_030347435.1. NCBI lineage: Eukaryota > Metazoa > Chordata > Actinopteri > Siluriformes > Clariidae > Clarias > Clarias fuscus. The sequence goes on from CM059212.1 coordinate 8,067,783, forward strand.
CATACAGTTGTCGACTGTTATTTATCTTTGTATTATTCCACAATTCATAATTGGATATAATATTACATGTATGTACTGTATATTAAACACAATTAGTCTTTTGGGGATTATTGGTTGTCTTGTCTTACTTCCACAGCATGACTCCAGACTGTAGCTGAAGCACGTAAAACCAGTACGTATACTGATCACCGGCCTGATCATCTATCATCATCATCATCTGCACCTTAAGCATGGGCGGATCAATACCAAAGTATTGATGCTTTCGATCTTGTTGGTTCAGATTTGAGAATCGATCTTTGGGTGTCTTTAGGTAGTGAAGTTATTATCTAAATTGTCATCGTGGTTGTTGTTAAATTGCTGTTTTGGACAGGAACTTCTTTTCCAATCACATTATCGCTCTGCTCCCAAAAGGCATAAGTAGGTCATCAATTTCAGTCAGTCGTGCCATGGCAGTAAGAAAGCATAAACTCTTATAAACAACAATGAAGCAAAGATGTAACATGCAGTACGTTTAATGTTTAAAGTTATTGCAGCGATACCGTAGACCTGATTCCACAAAAAAGAGCATGAGGAGTCGTTCCCTCTCCCCTGGTATTAAAACCATTTAAGAAATAGGCCGGAATTACTGCTTATTTGTTGATGTAGAAATTGTAACAAAATTGTATTTATTTATTATTTATTTATTTATTTATTATTATTATTATTATTATTATTATTATTATTATTATTATTATTATTAATAATAATAATAATAGATTTATTGATTTATTGGTTTAATTTGTAGATGATCCGAAACTAAATAATACAAATTTAGTATACAGCATGTCAGGTAATTTTTAAACACCCTTTCATTAGTATAAGTTAGTAGCATATTTCAAATAATATTTTTTAAAAATTGCGTTCTTTTACGGTATTTAATAATGGCGCGTTTTAATGTTGTAATTGTTATTGTTCTAATTTTTAATTAGCTTAATATGGTGATATTACAATTTTTTGTGATATCAAATAGTATTACTAATATAACAATAGTATAATATACAGATACAGTATAGTTTATGGTTTCCTCAACATGTCTGTTCATCATTTCATGGCAAATGTTCTGCTACTATTTGCCTATTCGTTAGACCTGATTGAGCTTGTGTTTTTTTAACTGCTCTTATTAAAAATTAAACAAAAAAATACATTTGATCTTTAATAGGTTTGCATAAAAGCTTTTAAGTAATTACATTTTTACATTTTATCTATATAATGCTTTCAACAAGAGTCCTTGTCGTAAAGCATCATCGCAAAGAAGCTTGCAGAGGATTTTCACTATTTCACAGATTTCTTTTTTTTGTTTTTTTTCATGTTCCTGTACACAAGAAGACTTTTTCAAAACTAACCTTAGTATGCATTGGTATAAGATCAAAAAGAAAATGTGTATGATTGTCTAGGCCTCGTGTTCCTCCTTCTCACTGGTTCATGCCCTAGGTTCAACGCCTTTTATTTTTGAATGATTCAAAGGTCACTGTGAGCCTGGAAAACTATTCGTCACAATTACATTAAAAACGCAAGAAAGTCTGTTTTTTGGAAACAAAATATGATGAAATGAAGGAGGGGTTCTCAAGACTTTTACACATTACTGTATATAAGCAACATACAGCTCAATAATTCAAATATAATTAATGTAAAGTCAGAAAATAATCCCAGCATTTAATACATTTATGGTCAGTATTAAAGAGGAACATTGTTGGCAGTGGTAGGTTTCTTACCTACAGTACCATGCAGAAGGCCTGGGTTTCTTTCCCAGCCAGTGCCCAAACCCCAGCCACTACATTCAGTACCAGTCTCAAGCCCAGATAACAATGGAGGGTTGCATCAGAGGGTTGCATCACCTGTGCCAAGTTGTCGTTCGGGTCAGTTGGTCTGCTCTGGCGACTCGTCCGTGGTATTAACAACAACAACAACGGTCAGTGTTAAAGAATTTACTGATAATAAAAAAACAATATGTTAATGTTTAATCTAACATTAAGAAAGTTGATAAAATTGCCTGGATATGGTTTATTCATGATATAAATTTAACTAATTATTTTAAAGACCATAGTGAAAAGAAAGCAATAATGATTTACACTTTAAATGATAATCAAAAATGAATAAAATACAACTTTTATTTTATGCATTGGGTTAATGTGGCTTATAACTCAGCAAGGAGGACAATTACTGTATTAGGGTGGTTCTGCAACTACAGGCATTTTTATGCTCCATTAGTGACATTTTGGATTATTTAAAAAAAAATGTCATCTGATAGCTGATAAATTGATTTAATACAATTTATGAATCATTTTATGGATCCAAATTGCACTTTTGTCCATGTCCTACAACTGTGCTCTGTGAGTGGAGACACATAAAAACAGCTCAATGAATTACTTTATGACATCATTTCAAATGAAATAGTTTTATATAAATGAATTGACACCACATTAAAATTATTTTTATTACTTATCATTTATATGATTCCCACCCCCCTTCTAAATGCACATATTCCATGCTTTCATGCTTTTACCACAACACTGAAATGCCATGATAAAACCTTTTTTTTTTTTCCCAAGGCAAACAAATTTGGTTTCCATGGTAACAGAAGTTCCCAAGTGAGCACATGGAATGCGTGCTAGGTGATCTATGCATAAATGCATAAAGATCATCTTCTTTGCTTAAGTATTTATTGTGCATCCTTACCGAAGAGCTTAATAATTACATGTTTTGAGCCACATTTAAAAAAAAGAAATTAATATTATTGTGGAACTCATGAATATGAGATGCTTAGAGTAAACATTATCATGTCAGATCTAGTTAATTGCCACTTATTATCTGAATGAGTTTTTTAAACTGCAATTTTAGCTTTAAAAATCCTGCAACATCTTTAACACAGCAGGCTAGAGGTGTTACAGTAAAGACATTGCACTGCTGTAGCGACAAATTCAGGATGGAATGAAAAACTGCAGGTGCAACAACCCTGTTATGAAGAAGTTCTAGGAAGAATTGAACAGTGAATGCATATTGCATTCCTAAAACATACAGTACTGTTCAAAATCTTGCACCATCTCCATATTTTTCTTGTTGTTTAGATTAAGCTTATTATGTAGATTTATGTCTGTTTACTGTATTTTAAACCCCTCTCGTCTGATCCAATCACTCAGCATTTAGCATCACCAATATATTAATCACCGATCTATCATCATCTGCACCTGTTTCTCACTGGTTCATGTATTAAATTTTTTTTCATGCTTGAATGTATAATTTGTCACATAGGAAACACTCATTCACACACTATGGACAATTTGGGAATGCCAATTAACCTAACCTACAGTACAAGTCTTTGGACTGTGGGAAGAAACTGGAGTACTCGGGGGAAACCCATCCAAGCATGTGGAGAACATGCACGTAGAGTCGAGAATCGAACCCGGACCCTGGAGATGCAAGGCAACAGTGCTAACCACTACACCACCGTGCCACTATGATTGATTCAGTGAAGGATTATTCGACCTCACCCATAAACCTTGCAGGGTTGAATGAGTGAATGAATGAATGAATGAATGAATGAGAAATCAGCCCCATCTTTTACTTTTTCATAATATATTATTTTATTACAAGTTGGCATTTATGTATGTATTCTCTCCGAAACCACCGGGAACGTTTATCTTTGCAAGCCTGATGTAAGACCCCAAAGTGAGCAAGACAAATTCCCATGCACCCAGTCCCTGAGCGGGGAATGATTCACGTCCGTTGCTCTCTCTGACCTGTTATGTCGTTCATTTTGGCATCTGCGACTCGGAGTTGCTCGCGAGGGGGTTGAACCTACACTTACTGTCAGCTTTAATCTTAGCGCACACGGGCTCTGATCTTGCCATTATTATCTTCAAGGAAAAGATATTAGAGGCATGTCGTCTGTGCTCGAGAGATCAGAGCATATCATCAGTGCAACAGAATGGGAATTTACTCTGTGTGCATGCGTGTGTGTGTGTGTGTGTGTGTGTGTGTGTGTGTGTGTGTGTGTGTGTGTGTTTGTGTATGAGTGATTTTAGGTGGGATCTCCAAGTGCAGATAGAACATGAGAGAAAACATGCAGCGTCCAAATTCAACACACACTGATTGAGACCAAATAAAAAGTATCCCTCAGGGCTGCGGGTTTAATTTTGAAGATGCATCTAAAGCTTTAACTTGATTTTATTTACCTCGCCCATATGTGCAAAAGGGGAAAATAGCTGCCGTGTTGAACTTTAATCATCAGAAGAGTGTGTTCTTTTTGTGCTAGCACAGAGGTGTTCAAAAAAGGCACAGAACGTTCACGTCGACATTTACACATTTATCATCTACTTATTTATCCATAAAAATACAATCTTTAAAACAGTTTGTCTATACATTGGTCAAAACTCGCTCTTTCACTGATATCTTTACATTTCATACATTGGAGCACCTGAAACCAGTGTATGTCTATCCAGCCAGATTATGTCACAGCGTCACGCAAAACAGATGCTAATCTGCTAAGCTACTTGCTCAATGTAAACGAACACCCGCACCAATAGATATTAATTAGAAAAGCTAAACTGAATATTTTTACTGGGATTACTTAATATTTTTACCACTGAAAAAACAGTGCTCAAGTGGTATAAGAAAGGCAGACATGGGTTTCAACCTGAAATAATGATATCACTGATTACATTAAAGCTAATCAGCTAATTATTAGCTTTAACTTTTTAACTATTTCTAAAACTCTTTGCCTGTGAATAACTGCTACTTCAGCTAGTAACTAATAAAGTAATAAATGAAAATGAATAAAATAATTCATTAAGCACACAGTAGTATCCTAAACACATTACCCAACAATTTTTTTTTATTTTTAATTATACTTTTTCTTGTTCTTGGGTAGAAAGTATCATTTCCTCGTTCCTTATGGCAAAAGGAAATGGAAAAGATGTATTTTTCTCTTCAGACCTTGTTTTTGTGAACTGGGTAATGAAAGTTTCAAATATACAGTACCAATTTTCCAGAACATTCCAGATAGACTCAGTGCTGAGTAGCATGATAGAGAATGTTCTAGAACGTACAAGACTTTTAAAGAACTTTGGGTCAGGGAAAACCATCGATTCTTGTAAAGGACCATTCTCAAATGTTTATGTCTAAAATGTAGTATAAATTTGGCACACAGCATTGCCAGTAGGTAGGCACATGCTAAATCAAATTAAGAATTAAGTAAAACCCACTTTGTAAAAATTGAAAATGAAAATTGGAAGATTAAATAAAAATACAGTTATTATAAAATGAAAAGATGCTGTGTTATTGTGAAAAAAAAAATGATCAGGATAAAATAATACTTCATGATACGAGTTCAGCATTATTATTTATTGAATCATTTCAAGAAATTTATATGCACTCATCGGCCACTTCATTAGGTACGCCTTGGGTTGGACCCCCTTCAAACCTATAATAATTCTTCATGGCATAGATTCAACAAGGTGCTCGAAACCTTCTTACAAGATTTTGGTCCATACTGACACGACAGCCTTATGCGATTATGATTATGCTTTTTATAGATGCTTGTCTCAATGCTTTTCTCTCAGTGATATGTGAAATATTGTAAAGATCTTTCATCACCTAAACATGAATTCATCAGATGTCTGCTTTTACTTCTGGGAAGAAAGAAAAAAGACAAAAAAAAAGTATGACTAGCCTGATTACACCATTCCTCTTTTTAGTTTGAAAGTGCATTATAACATTATAACCTAAATGAACTCGCCTAGTAATAATTTTAATAAATATGTAAATGCAGAACCCAGGGAGTTGTAGTGCATCTCAGGGAGAGGGATAGCTCAGAATGTGTCAGGCCTTTGCAGGCTGGCATTAAAATAAATTAAAATAATGGTTCTCTGCAAATGCCAAGTCCATTAGCAGTCACTGGCGGCAAGAGAGAGGTATGAGCTATGAAAGCTTCTAAGAAAGGTGGCTAATGTTTGCTGTCCCTAATGGTCGACTGGTCATTATGGGTGGAGCTAATGATTAGGCTGTTACTTGTATCTGTGGTGTCTTACAGCAGACACAAGTATAATAGAGCAATGTCGGAGCGACACATTTTTCCATGGCAGTGAATGGGTAAAAATTAGGGCTGGAAAACGAGTAAAAGCATGCATCATTATGAAAAACAGAAATTAAATATATATTTTTTTTACTTTACCTGGATTTTTTTTTGCTCCTTTGTTTTTAATCCTATTTTTCTCCATCCATCCATCTAGGAACCTCTGTAGGAAGCATGAAGGCCAATGGTGACCATTTTCACAACCGTGCTGTCCGGTAAACATTCACACATGCATTCACATGCTATTTAGGTCACTAATTAAGGCAAGTCAATTAGCCTAACCTGCATGTCTTTGGACTGTGGGACTAAACCGGAGTATGCTGAAGAAATCCACCCAGCACAGGGGGAACACACAAACTCCATGCACACATACCCGAGGCAGGAATCAAACCCCGGACCCTGGAGGTGCCAGTCAACAGTGCTAACCACTAAGTCACAGTACCAAAAAATTCTATTCTTTTATTATGTAATTTAATAATGATATATAATGGGTAAAATTATATGGCATATGTTCAATCAGTTTATAGATACACGTAATGTTTAACTGAACATCCACATCATGATTTCCTGTCCACGCACATGTTAGCGCAGCTTTATAACAGCTGTTCAATCACCAGCCTGGTTGAAAACCCTGCTTCCTAGAATTTCATATTGTTAATTAAGAAATTATCATATGTTCATTTTTTCTTAAATAATGTGCTTTTTCAAATCCGTTTATTACTAGTATGGGATGTTATAGAATGTCTGCTCTGGTTACTATAGAAACAATAGTGTGTTAGAATGAAAACCTCCGATTTGCCTGCCAGAGCTGCTGAAGTTCTTGACAATTAAATTTCTGAATTCAACACCACAGTAATAGAAAGTGGCACACTGTGGCCGAGTATGAGCACCATTATCAAGTCTAAGACCAGGAATAGCTGAGATTGACTACCTACCTCAAGAGGTAAGGTGGTTATGGCCAAGTCGGGTTCAAAGAAAAGCGAAAGCCTTTACTTCTACTAGTGTTCATTCATTCATTCTCATCAACAAAAAACTATTTATCAAGATCTAAAACATACTTAGATGGAGCAGGACATCTCAGACAAAACATGAGTAATACAGCTCTTCTGTATCCTGCTCTTGTGTGACATAAATTACCTGGCCACAGACTTCAATATTATGTTTAGCTTGACTTTAACTTTGATTACAGTGCATTGTAGTGAAAATGTGTGAAAATTATTTCTCGTAATTCCTCCCAAAACACTTTCACAATTTGAGTCCTGGAAAATGCCCAAGGGAGTAACCTTGGACTCGACAATGGAGGGTTGAGATCTCCACCCATATAGGAGGTGTCCAACTAGTGCAGTTGAATAGCATAAAATAATTCATTTTGTACAAGAACACCAATGCTGCAATACATTAATGTGTTGTTCTGTGTTAGTAGATAGCATACCTCCTGTTTGGTAAGAGATGTTGAAATTTGTTGGTTGAACTTTTACTCTTTATCTTTTCATCATGTACAGTATGCGCTTGCTGTTGCTTGTGCCTGCAGTGCAGAGGATGGAACGGATTGCTTGGCAATTACATTAACTTAAGAAAGCCAATCACTTTAATATGTTTTTTTGATAGTTAGTCATTTTAATTCATTACTATGCTATGATAATTATGGGTTTGAACTGGTCAGTTTGGATTATTGACAGGGTTACAAACACCCATCAATAAAAAAAATGCAGTAAATAATAATAATAATAATAATAATAATAATAATAATAATTTTAAAAAAACATAGATGTGGTCACCTGGTCATTCAGATCGTCAGCTTACTTCATTTCATTGCCACATAATGTTGCCTAGACCTGACCTAACTGAACAAACCCCAGATCATAACACTGCCTCCAGGGACTTGACCGGTGGCCACAATGCATGATGGATTCTTCGCTTAATGCAGCTCTCTTCTTACCCTGATGCATCCATCACTCTGGAATGAGGTCAATTTTCCTTTTTCTATTGCTTCAAGTTTTCCCCCCTCATTATTCTCACTAACAAGTGTGTTTCTTACAGCATATAAGCTGTTCAGTCCCATGTCTGTGAGTTCTTGTGATATTGTATGTGGAAATACTCTTACTTTCACTATTAAACTGAATCAAATTTCTTCTGTCAGTTTTTGACAATGTAAATCTACCAAGCATTCAAGTGATCACTGACTACTGTCATTATTTTTGTAAACTTGATGGATCAGCACTATGATTCCAGTCCGTAATAATGTGTTGGACAGTTCCTAACCCAATTCCAGTCATTTTAATGTTTACTTTGATTGGTCAATAATTTGACCTTTCTAAAAATTGTGACTATTTGGAGAGTGTAGGCAATGTTTCAGATGTGTGTTAATTAAGAATTGGGTTGTGTTTTAAGCATGTCAAATCATATTCCCAAGGTCTAATGTAAATTTGCAAACTACAGTATTTTGCGGGCTGACGTAGATAAAGAAAGAAGCCATTACGGTCATTTTGGTCGTTACTAATCCTATATTTTTGAATTTCTTTGTGCATACTTTGATTTGATAAGAAAATAACAACATAAAAGTAAGGCACACATCAGAATATCAAATGTTTACTGACAAATTTCATGAAGTAATAAACAACTTACTAGGTGACAAAAATGATCTACCAGATTTGGCAGCTGGGTCTCTGGTTTGACAGCTTTCCCATTTCCCCTGTCCCCTCCACCAACCAAGATGTTTGCAGAAGCGAGAACAATCTTCGCATTCAAGTCACCTCCTCCATCCTGTCAATCCTAAAACACTTTTATTCCCTGTTTTTTATTTTCCGTCTGGAGTCTTTCCAAAATCTTTTTTTTTTTAAAAGTCCCTCTGATTGGATGTAGTGTGATTTGACAGCCAAAAAGGTACAAAGGGGTATAGAAATCTTTATTCTGTAAATCAATAATTGGTGTAGTGATGAAGGGTTTGATCTGGGAGGTGTGAAATACCGGATGGATCCGGAGCGCCGCAGGCAGCTGGAGTCGGTAGGTGACAGGATTGATACGGAGGGTGATGCGGTATGGACCGATGAACCTGGGTGATAGCTTCTTGGATTCCGTGTGAAGGTGAAGGTTTCTGGTTGAAAGCCACACTTTGTCACCTACATTGTACAATCGTTCCGGCGGGTTTCGACGACGATGTTGAGTGGCGTAGCGGTTGTTGGCCTGTTGGATGGCGGCGTTTGCTTGGTTCCACAGCCGTCGACACCGGCGAATCAACTGTTGGGCCGACGGCACCTCAACCTCCGGTTCTTGATGATCGAACATCGAAGGTTGGAAACCGTGGCATACCTCAAATGGACTGAGATTGGTGGCTGAAGAGACATGGAGATTGTGAGATAACTCAGCCCATAGGAGGTAGCGGGCCCAGGAGCGCTGGCGATCGGCAACAAAGCATCTCAGGTAGCGCTCCAGTTGTTGGTTGGTCCACTCCGTCTGACCGTTAGTCTGGGGATGATAACCAGAGGATAGACTACAGGTGGAATTGATCAGACGGCAGAAGGCCTTCCAGAACCGGGCGGTGAACTGGGGCCCCCTGTCCGAGACGATGTCTTTTGGGAACTCATGCAGTCGGACTACGTGTTCTAAAATCAGCTCTGCTGTTTTTTTGGCTGACGGGAGTCCGGCGAGGGCCACCAGGTGCACGGCTTTGGAGAACCGGTCGACGATGGTTAAGATGGTGTCTTTCTCTTCGGAGGCCGGCAGGCCCGTGATGAAGTCGACGGCAATGTGCGTCCAGGGCCGATGGGGAACTGGGAGTAGTTGGAGTTCCCCCGGTGTCGGTTGGTTGGTATTCTTGGACCTGGCGCACACTGGGCACGCCTGGACGTACTCCTTGACATAACTCGCCATATATGGCCACCTGAAGGCACGTCTGATAAATTGGAGGGTGCGGTTGGTGCCAGGGTGTCCAGATAATGGCGAGGAATGACCCCATCGCAACACCTCGGTCCTTACGGTGTTCAGCACGTAGAGTCGCCCAGGCGGCACACCTGCCGGTGCGGTCTCCGTCGCCTGTGCACGGCAAACCCTCGTTTCCAGTTCCCAGTGAAGTGGTGCAATGATCTTGGCAGGTGTGATGACAGGCGCGTGGTCCGCCCAGGGGACGTCCTCTTCGTGTTGTCGGGAGAGGGCATCAGCTTTGGTGTTCTTGGACCCCGGGCGGTAGGATAGGTTGAAGTTGTAATATTCGAAAAACAGTGCCCACCGCGCCTGTCTCGGGTTTAGCTGTTTTAAGTTACGGATGGTGATCAGGTTCTGATGGTCGGTCCAGACGATGAACAGCTCCCCGGCGCCCAGCCAGTATTGCCATTCTTCCAAACCCCACTTTATGGCCAGCAGCTCGCGGTCCCCTACCCCGTATTGCTGCTGAGTGGGGTCAAATTTTTTGGAAAAGAAACTACAGGGGTGTAGCTTCTGGTCTGGACCTCGTTGAGAGAGAACAGCCCCGGCGCCCACATCCGAAGCGTCCACCTCCACAACAAATGGATTACTTGCGTCTGGGTGCAGTAGAATTGGGGCGTTGATGAACCGGTGGCATAGGTCATGAAAGGCGGTGATGGCGGCGGGGTTGAGGTTGAAGTGATAAGAAGAGGGTCGAGTCAGAGCGGTTAAAGGGGCGGCAACCGTACTGTAGTCCCGGATAAAGCGACGATAGAAGTTTGCAAACCCGAGAAACTGTTGAAGTTGCTTGAGGGTCTTGGGTAGGGGCCAATGACGCACAACTTCCAGTTTCTGCGGGTCCATGGCCACACCCTGGGGCGAGATGACAAATCCCAGGAACGTGATGGAGCGCTCGTGAAAGGCGCATTTTTCCAACTTAAGGTACAGTTGGTGGGCGAGTAATCTCTTAAGGACCGCTCTGACGTGCTGGGTGTGTTCCTCGGCGGTGCGTAAATAAATAAGGATGTCGTCCAGGTAAACGAACACCCACCGCCCTAGCATGTCCCTAAGGACATCGTTGATGAACTGTTGGAAGGCGGCGGGAGTCCGAATGGGATGACCAAGCTCTCGTAGTGTCCAGTAGGGGTGATGAAAGCCATCTTCCACTCATCACCCTCTCTGATGCGCACCAAGTTGTAGGCACTCCAGAGGTCCAACTTTGTGAAAATGGTGGCGCCAGAGAGGGCGTCCAGGGCTGAGTTGGTAAGAGGCAAAGGGTGTCTGTTCTTAATGGTGATGTTATTAAGCCCCCGATAATCGACACAGGGACGTAAGTCGCCCCCTTTCTTCTTCACAAAGAAGAACCCCGCGGCGGCAGGCGAGGAGGAGGGTCGGATGGTGCCGTGGCGAAGGGCATCAGAAACATATCTCTCCATCGCCTGCGTCTCAGCGGCGGAGAGGGAGTAAAGATGGCCGCGGGGGAAAGAGCCCGGCTGAAGTTCGATTGTCAGGTCATAGGGGCGATTAGGAGGAAGGTGTGTGGCTCGTCTCTTGCAGAATACTTCAGCCAGGTCTCGGTAGGTGACGGGGATGGCGTTGGTGTCGACATCGGGTGCCTCGGACTCCCTAGAACACATCCCAGCCGGAGCACGCAGGCAGAGTTCGGTACAGGTCGGCCCCCACTGCAGGATCCGGTTTTGCGTCCAGGAGATGAGCGGGTCATGTTGGAGCAGCCAGGGGTGTCCGAGGATGATGGGTGGCGATGAAATGGAGGTGAGGTGGAACTGGATCTGTTCATGATGTTGGCCGATGACAAGGGTGAGAGGCTGAGTCTGAGTGGTGATGGGGCTGGAGGAAAGGGGCCGACCGTCGACAGATGTGATACGAACGGGCTGGGATAACGCCTTAAGTTCCACTCCCAGTTCTTTGGCAAACGAAGAGTCAATAAAGTTACCTGCAGCACCGGAATCGATGAACGCAGTACTTCCGACCCATTTGTGGCCAAACCGGAGGTGTACTTGGACCGTGAGACGGGAATTATTGGGTGTCGTGACCGAGAGGTGGAGGGGGCCCGGTGAACTGCCCCGTTTGCTCACCGGGCCTGAGCGTTTCCCGGGCGAAGTGGGCAGAAGGCCCTGTGGTGCGCCGCTGACCCACAGTAGGCACAGAGCCCTTCTCTGAAGCGTCGTTCCCGTTCTGCAGCGGTCAAGGAGGCGCGTCCTAGTTGCATGGGTTCCCCGGCTCCGGTGTTAACCACGGCGGGAGGTGGGGATCCGACGGGTGCCATGGCGGTGGTGGGGAAGGAGGGATGAATCTCAGGAACCGGGGCGTGAGGGTATGAGGGTGACGTGGTGGGAAAGAGCAGGTACTGGTCAATGCGCAGGGCGAGCTAAATCAGTCCTTCCAGCGTGGCGGGAATCTCTCGTCCGGCGAGTTCGTCTTTGATCCGTGAGGCCAGTCCCTCGTAGTAGGCCGTCCGGAGGGCGGCGTCTCCCCAGGTGGGCTGCACGGCGAGAGTACGAAAGTCTGCTGTGTAACGACTCACAGACGACCCTCCCTACCGCAGATGATATAATTTGGTGTCAGTCTCCACCTCAGCAGCAGGATATTCATATGTTAGTTTCAGTTGACGGGTGAACTCTCCATATGAGTAGGCCGTGTCTGAATCTGATCTGAGGACCGCCGTGGCCCACTCAGCTGCCTGCCCAGATAGCAATGAGACGAGAAGCGCAATGCGCAGTCGGTCTGTGGAGTATTTGGTGGAATTAAACTCAAACACAAGATCCAATGCGGTTAGAAAGACACTGCACCTCCCATCTGTGCCATCCCACTTATCTGGTAGAGCTATGAAAACATCAGAAGGGGGGGTGGCGGTGCCGCAGCCACTGCAATGGGCGTGGCAACAACCGAGTGAGCAGCCGCCCCGCGGAGGGTCGCATTCTCCTGCCGTAGCTCTGCCACCTCGCGGCGCAAAGCCGCGACGTCTTGGAGGTCCTTTTGGAGAGATGCAACTTCTCCACGGAGCTGATTGATCAGCTCAGCATGCTGGTCAACCACATCACAGAGGCGAGCAAACTCCGCTGGGTTTACTGCTTTAGGCTCAGTCATTCTGTCACGAGCTATCGGAGGGTAAGCACAGAAGCCTTAGCAGTTAGCCCGTGTAGCGTGGATGGTAAACCCAAATGCGGAAGCAACGCGAGTACGCAGGATAACCACGCGATTTGTCTAACAACTCTCTTACACGAAGAACTAGGATCTACACAAATAAATCCGCATTCTAGCAACACACATTCAATCAAAGAAGCAACCCGAATCGTTGAGTACTCACAGAATAGTCGGCGAAGCGTCAGACAAGGCATGGGCGAACTCAATGACTGAGCAATGTGAAGCGCCATCTTGTTTCCTTTTATGCTTCCTGAAATGCGACGGTATTACTTCCGGGTCCTAGTGCTGGTCGTGTTACGAGAGCAGACTGCTAGAAACTGATGTGTAGCTGATCCATAATATGTCTCCACTGATGAACCGACATTTGCTGTTTGTTTCGCCTACTTTGAACAAAACATCTAAAACCTGATGGATGAAACCAACCCAACTCATATTTGCCATTTCACTTGGAAGAATATCACCTTGTGATATACATTCACTTACTCATCATCTATACCGCTTTATCCTGTATTCAGGGTCACGGGGGGCCTGGAGCCTATCCCAGGAGACTCAAGGTGGGATACACCCTGGACAGGGTGCCAATCCATTGCAGGGCACACACACACACACTATGGGCAATTTGGGAATGCCGATTAACCAAATCTACATGTCTTTGTACTATGGAAGGAAACCCACCAAGCACAGGGAGAACATACAAACTCCATGCACACAGAGATGGGAATCAAGCCTGGCTGGGAATCGAACTCAGACACCGGCAGGGCAAGGCGACAGTACTAACCACTACACCACTGTGCCGCCATGTGATATACACTTTGCTTAGAAATTAAATTTATTGAGATGGTTATTTAAATGACAAAATTACATCTGACTTTACAATCCTTGCCTGAATCAGCTCAGAACTACAGTTTCCCAGTTTAACAGGGGCCAACAAACATGGCCGGCTCAAAGTGTAATTCCCAATGCAGAACCCTACGAGTAAGATCTCACTTACCAGAGTTCTAAACAGATACACCTATTTAAGCTCTCACCTAATTCGGTGAAGTACAGTGCCTTGCAAAAGTATTCATTCCCCTTGAACCTTTTCCACATTTTGCCACATTACAGCCCCAACCATAAATGTATTTTATTGGGATTTTATGTTATACAGTAGACCAATTTTTTTACAAATGAAAATCTGTGGTTGTCGTGTAGCTTGTTCACTTTGTAGAACCACCTTTTTGCTGCAATTACAGCTGCAAGACTTTTGAAATACTGTATGTCTCTATGAGCCTTGCACATCTAGAGGGTACGATTTTTGCCCATTCTTCTTTGCAAATTAACTCAAGCTCAGTCAGACTGGATGGAGACTGTGAGTAAACTTTAAATTTTCAAGTCTTGCCACAGATTATCAATAGGATTTAGGTCTGGACTTTGACTGGGCCAGTCTAACGCTTTGATTTAAAGCATTGCATTGTAGCTTTGACTGGATGTTTAGGGTCGTTGGTCCAGTCTCAAGTCTTTCACAGACTCTAACAAGTTTTTTTTCCTTGTCCCTGTTGAAGAAAAGCATCACTACAACATGATGCTGCCACCACCATGCACAGGGTTCGTTTTCCGCCACACGTAGCATTTTGCATTTAGGTAAAAAAAAATTCAATTTTGGCCTCAGAGCACCTTCTCCTACATGTTTCCTCCACATGGTTTGTCACAAACTGCAAACAGGACTTCTTATGGCTTTATTTAAACAATAGTTTATTTTTTGCTACTCTTCCATAAAAGCCATTTTTGTGAAGTGCATGACTAATAGACAGATTCTTCCACCTGAGCTGTGGATCTCTGCAGCTCCTCTGGAGTTACCAGGTGCCTCATGGCTGCTTTTTTGATTACATACGTTGTACTGTTGCATGATCCAATTTCGACCAAGCTTTAGCTGTTAGACAGATACCTCTAGAACACTCTGGTATACAGAGGAGTTCATGGTCAACACAATGACTGCAAGGTGCCCAAGTCCTGTGGCTGCAAAATAATCCCGTCACTATCATTCTTGACAGAAGATATGGGGTGTTTCTGCTGTAATGCTGTTAAACATGGTGCTGGGCATTAAGGCCAAATAATTCCACTCACTCATTTGTCCATAGAACATTGTTCTAGAAGCCTTAGATGGGCTTCCAAGTTCTTTTTAAACAGATTCTTACAAACCTTCTAAATAAACCATATTCAGTCTTCTTCTAATTGTGCTGTGATAGACTTACAGACTAATATTTAACATATATTTTATATTACTCTGAACATTGCATGGTCTGACTTTGGGGTGAATGTGCTCGGAGGTCCACTTCTGGAAAGATTGGCAACTGCTTTGAATGCTTTCCACTTGTGAACAGTCTTGCTCACCATTCCAGATTGATGTGCAGGAACAACTGCTCATCTAAGACCATTGCTTATGTCTTTCTCTCTTGGGACTTGGCTAACAAGCACCTGAATGCTTCAGACTAGCAAACCTCTGCTTTCATAGAGGTCTGCATACCTGCTGATAATTAATTAATCAAGGCCTGGTGATTAGAAGCACCCAGCTGCAGCTTATCCACTTAAATCCTGTGGAAGCAGTGGAACTCTGTGGAAGGGGTACTTTTTCTTTTTGGTTTCATTTTAGTTAAATAAATCATGGCATGGTGAACAAAGAGGAAGTGATAACTTTTGGGGAAAAAAAACTTCTTTTTTTTACGGTTATGCTTTTTTTTTGTTGAGCTTTTCTCATTGGTACATCATATGACCTTCGTCCTACTGTATTTCGAGCAGGCGCTTGCTGGCTGTTTTTGGATTGCCAGCCCTGATTTAGGCTCAGTAAACATTTTAATTACATTTTTATCCTGAAATACCCTCTTTCCTGACCATAAGTTATAAGTTGAAGGATAAAAGTTTATTTCCCCCATTCATAGATTTTTATTTTACCGCTTAATGGTTATCATCTTAATGGTTTTCCATTTACACAATGACCTGGCATCCGATGCCAGTATCATGCCTCCTTGCTTTAGTATCAGCAATTATATTCACGGTGAACGATCCATTTAAATTTGCTTTTGTTGCAGAAAAATCAGTGCTTCTTCAAGTGCTGGCATGACTTAAATTGGGTCGTGATAAATTAATCCAGTAACTGGCCTGCTTCCTGAAAAGTGACGAAATGATGCATACGTCTATGCGTTCGCAAGGTCATTAGCAAAGTACAGTTTGGATGAAGAGGGAAGTGCAGACAAAAAATAATGAATTAAAAAATAAAGGATGAATATGGCCTTTGTAAGCAACACATTTCCCATTACCACAACATCATAAATTAGGAGTGTGGTGGCACAAATGCAATCTTTTGTTTCTTTCATCAAAAGCTGTTGTCTTCTCGGCACCCGCTGAGAAATTGGAGCGACTCAATAACTCGGAAAAGAATTCATTATGCATCTCAAGAGCAATAAGAGAAGCAAACCTCCTTGGAAGTACTGTAGAGATTAAATTATAGCAATGAAGAGACTGGTCTATAATCTCCGTAGGAATGTGTTCAATTGTAGACAAAGTAGCCTGTTATAGTGGTTATTGTCTTCAAAGCAGCATAAAACTGTTTTTATAAAGCTTTCGAGTCTATGCCACAGACTTGTCCTCTGGGCTGTTCGGAACTAGCTGTGTCAGGAACTGGGACAAGGCATTATTATGACAATAACAATTCAATGACAATTAAAGCAGTGTTTTTCCCATTATAGTGCTGCTTGACATGGATTTCATTATCTTTCATTACTTCATCTAATTACATTGCAGAAGCTTGTCTGGGGCATAGCTTGGCTCTTTCATCAAAGGTGACCGGATGTAAAGCTTAGACTTGTTTCAGAGTATGAGATTTCCAAAATCAAGGGACGACCTACTGTACAAGTCTAACCATATGACTTATGACAGGTGAAGTGAATAACATTGATCATCAACGATACAACAGTAAACTGGTGACAGGATAATGGGTACCCAAGGCTTAGACATGTCAGTAGGGACCAAAGGTCACCCTATTTGGTCTGAAAAGCCAATGCAGAACAAATTGCTGAAAAAGTCAGTGATGGAAATGCACCACAGCCTGTCCCGTATTGGGCTTGGCAGGCAAAGAGTTCAAGGTTGTTGATCCATCCTTCAACTTTCCCAGATCCCAATCTGGTCAAGCACCCATGGGATGCAACGATTCATGGAGGCCCCACAATGCAACCCACAACACCCAAAGAATTGGCCACTAACATCTTGTTGCCAGACATCACAGCACACCCCCAGAGGTCTTGTGAAGTAATGCACTGAGGGTACAGAGCTGCTTGGGTACCACAACGGGAACCTACACGATATTGAGCTTATTTACATTAAACTTTTATGGCTAATTGGTGTATTTTTTATTTAATAGGGACAAGGAAAATCAATCAATAATCAAACATAAATTTCACCAGAACAGTACATAACTTGAGTGAATTGAGTTTCAACTCATCATATCCCAATAACTTAAGGATGTTATAGGACTTTACCTCTAAATCTGTGCTGCCTTCGATTACATGCTTTCTTTCTATTAGACTACAGCAATCATTTATAAATATGACACTGTTCAAAAAACACAACCCGTGTCATTTAACCAAACATATGGACATGCTCTTAAATATAGAAGCCAGTGTACTAGACTTCCTTATTACAGTGCTCTGTTATGAATGTAAGAGATGCAAATGACAGAAATGGCACTTCAGCATGCAATCCACACAGCAGCCAACTGTGGTGCGAACAGCAGTTTCACCGAGGGACAGACGTGGCTGTAATTTGATGGGCTGAGTGGCTTGCTCGAGAGCGGTGCCATCTTCGTTGGCACCTGAAGTCAATCAGGTATCGGTAGTTGCCGTTTACATGCCAATGAGCCCCACTGGCATCTTCAGACGAGATTGGATTTGTGGATATGTGATAGATCTCGCAGTGTAACTGTGCGTTCTGCTGTTTCGCATCTATGTGAATTCTGCTGTGAGGATCAGTGAGGATGAGATGGAGAAACCTGAAAATGGCATGCAGCTGCGATAATCAAGCTGAAATGAGGGCATGCAAGCTATGCCATATACTACAACATGTAATAATGCTACTACAATTATTACTACTTATTGAATTTGTCGAATGTACAGTACTAAAATAAATTAACACTGTAAACGTCACTCCTAAGACTGTAAACTTCAAGTTGCTCTGGATAAGAGCGACTGCCAAATGCCTAAATATAAATGTCATGGTTTATACCGTCTTATCACATATACAGGGTCGCCTGGGGCCTGGAGTGGGGTGCAAATCCATCACAGGGTACACACACATACTGTACATACATACTCATCCAGACACACGGGAAATTTGGTAATGTCATATATATATATATATATATATATATATAGAGAGAGAGAGAGAGAGAGAGAGAGAGAGAGATATTACTTACTTAGACATTTTTCTCTAATTTTAATATGTTGATTACATTTTTTTAGTGTATAAACCTATAAAAGCCTATAAATATTACAAAATATTGATGCATTTAATAAAAATAATGCAACTAAGTACTGTATCAGTTAAGTTATACCAGTGCATTCTTTAAAAATCCATTTAAAGGGCCTCCGAGTGGCGCAGTGGTAAAAGCGCTCGCCCTATCATCCGGAGATCGCTAGTTCGAATCCCGGGTGGTGCTGTAACCTCTCGCAGCCGGAGGTCTAGAGAGAGCTGATTGGCCGAGCTCTCTCAGAGGGGAGGGGATGAGAGGTACTTAGTGCTCCCACATTAATCATGGCTCTACAGCCAGTCAGGGGCGTCTGTGAGCTTGCGCAATGGAAGGAGTGGATAGCGCTGTCCTCCGAGTGTGTTACGCCGCCCCCAACGGTGCGCGAGCGAGCAGTTCGAAAAGATGCGGTCGGCTGGCGTCACGTGGTTCGGAGGAAACACGTGATAATCTTCGGCCCTCCCGGCTGAGTGGTAGTGGTAGCCTTAATGTGGGAGCCCCCTAGTGACGGGGAGGAATTGGACACGACTAAATTAGGGAGAAAGTCGGGGAAAAAAAAAAAAAAAAATCCATTTATATCAGACATACATGGACATTGTGAAATTTTGTTAAAGTATTCCAGAATGGATGGCATATATCTTATACCAGTAAAATAAAATAAAATAAAATAAATAAATAATAAATCTATTCATTAATTAGTATTAATAATAATAACAACAACAATAATAATAATAAGAAGAAGAAGAGTCGTGGACCTTGGGTGACTAGAAAGACGCCTTTATACACCACTGCTCAAAAGTATGGGATCACTTTCTAACTCCATAGCCGTTGCTGATTTTTATTTCATCATGACAATACAGTTCTTGCAAGAACTATTTCAGTAAGGCTGACCTCCGTGTTTTAAAATAACAACTGACTGTTTTTCTGTTGTTGTTGTTGTTGTTGTTACATAATTAACTAATTTCATATGTGATTTTTTCATAGTTTTGAAATCTCCAGTAGTTGTGAATGTGAAAATGTGAAAATAAATCACAAAAAAAGAAAAGCATTTGAGCGGTAGTGTTATTATTGTTATTATGCATTATTGGTGGTATTATTATTATGATTATTATTATTATTGTACATACTTAAATGATAAATCAGCACCTAAGTCCTTAACTTAAGCTATTGTTTTAAGCTCTAAACTAAAATCATCTTTTTCTTTCTTGAAAACTAATAAGCATAACTGCGAATTGTCAGTTTCGATATGAAAACTATCATGTTTGAGAATACCCTGTCCGGAAAGACATTGTATTGCATTTTTAATGTTTAGAGAATCTCAGATTTATCCATTAAACTGGTTACAGCTTGGCGAGTAAGATCAAATCCAAGTCAAAATGTGTTAACCAGAAATATCCAAAATGCACAGGGTGTGGGTGAGGGGTTAGAAAAAATTCATAAAAGAAAAAAGAAAAGAAAAAAAAATGGACCGTGCCAGACCGGCCAACCTTCACTTATTTTGCGCATGAGCCCAATAGCACAGTATGATAAGATATGTTATCACCCAATAATACACATGGTCTAAGAAATGCGTGGCACATACGGTACTGCATGTTTTCAAGCCTGTCTATGAAAATACCATCGTCAATAATCAAACTACTTCACCACGGGTCCTCTTGTAGGTGATTCTGCCACCCAAACAGAAACGCATCATGTTTATCATTCCTAGTTAGAAAGAAATGGTGGCTGCTTAAGGGGCAGTTTCATGAACTGAAAAACCTTTTCGCTGACATTTTCTTATTTTCGATGTTGAGTTGGTGATTGGTTGAGTGCTTCGAGCTTATTCTTTTTTTTCTGTTGCCTGCTTGATTGCTTTCTGATTTCGACACACCATACTCCACTCAAGTGAAGATGGATCATATTAGCTGTTCCGCAGCAAAAGCTTGAAGAGCCCATTTCCTATGTTGCTAAGTATTTTGCATGCTTTTGCTCATACTGTATTATGTTTGTTTGAAAAAAAAAAATGAATAGAATTTGAAAGATTCTGCTGGTGCATTCAAACTATTTCATTTTATCATTCCCATGCAGGTTCCATGTGCATTCATAAGTACTGTACAGTATGTGCTCAGTCAAGAAAGGAACAATTAAAGAAAAATGACTATGTAGACAATGTGAGCAGTACTAATTTGTGCATAGAGAAAAAAAGATCCAGTTTACCTCCAACAGCCAAAATGATGACAATACCAGTGTGAAAAGGATATGCTATAATATGTGTGGTATATTAGTGATGTTTTAACTTGAAGGGATCTACAGACCGAGTTGCACTGCATGTATTAAATGTTCTTCATATCAAAGTCCAAAGTTTACACCTGATAATGAGTTGACCATTAATTCATTCATTAATTATTTCGTTCATTCATTCCTGGAGTCCATAGTAAGGGACTGAAGGCGGGAAGACACAAGCGCTCACACACACACACACACACACACACACACACACACACACACACACACACACACACACACACACACACACACACACACACATGCTCAAACCCGGGAAAACCCTATTAGCCGAATCGGCATGTCTTTGGACTGTTGGAGGAAACTAGAGTACCCAGAAGAAACCCACCAATCACACGCAAACCTCATACACACAGACCAATGGTAGGATTTGAACTCACTACCCAGGGAGTATGATGCCACAGTGCTAACTGAGGAGGGGGTTATTACAGTAGTACAGACTGTACATCTACAGCTACAGACGATGTGTATGATCAAAATGGCAATCATGCTTCAAAATAACCTGATGTTCATGGTTAGTGTTTTATGCATTTTACACGCATACGAGGTTACAGGCAAGGGTTGGCATACGGTCCGATACCAGTGTTTGATTTATTCAAATCTTGCACCACTTTAAGCCTATTTTCAAGAACCATCCAAAATAAAAGACTCAGCAGGAGATTTAGGATGGCAAGTGGGCTAGAAGGGGTAGAGAAAGAGGGAGTGAAAAAAAATGTGATAAGACAAAGTGAAAATGCTCATGACCTTCAAGTAAGTGATAAGAATGGAAGAGATGGAGGATGGTAGAATTTAAAAGATGAATCCTTGAAATGCTCCATTGGAGAGGGTAATAAGCAAGGCAAACCTCACCCCTTTTCCCCCATGATCACAGCAATCATGACGGGATGAGCGAAACCAGGAGGCTTATGAACAACAAAAAAAAAAAGTACAGATTCAAGGATGGACGCTACAGAGCGGAGTGTGTCGTTCGAGGTGCTGTGTGTGAGCAGTAAAGGTTTCGGACTGAATATTCTCCATTTCACGAATATTATAGCAGAGACTTCTCAAATATGGTCAGCATGCTTTGCCAGCTTTCATCACTTCCCTGTAATAGACTTAGAGATGTGCAGTAATAGGACAATGAGACTGAAGGTCTAGCAGAAAATCCACTTATAGAAGATGTTTTTTTTTCTTTTTTTTTTTAAATACCTACACAGAAGTAACATGTTTGTGCTACAACAAATTAGGCGAGTCTAAAAATGTGTCATTATGTATTAGCGTCATTACTGATTTCAAACGACAAGAAAATAAAACACTTTCATTTATAAGGACTCATTTTAATAGGCATTACCTGTAAAAATGAGGGTTTTTTTTTTTTCAATTCATGTTATGTCACTTTCAGAGCTGGTTTGGATTACAGCACCATGACAACAGACTGTTGTATTAATGCCTTTTCTTGTCACATAATGGTGACAATGCAACATAGCACTGTCAAGTGAAGGTTAAATTGGAAAAACAGAAAAGAACATCAACCAGACTCATAACACTGACATGGAAACTAAAAGAAAAAAGAAAAAAACACTGGTACATTGGGAAATTTTCAAAGGTGATTCATTAAACTTGGATGGCAGCATCATACATACTGTATTCACTCAAACCTTAAATTAAATGTGCTTGTTATACTGTAGCTGAAGAATGAGTGTGTTTGTGTGTGTGTGTGTGTGTGTGTGTGCGTGTGTGTGTGTGTGTGTGTGTGTGTGTGTGTGTGTGTGTGTGTGTGTGTGTGTGTGTGTGTGTGTGTGTGTGTGTGTGAAGGCGAGAGGAGGAGAGGGTGTGTGTGCACGGGTGTCCAATGACGCTCGGTATTCGTAAACCAAGGCTTGTTCATTTTTCAAGTCAAAATGTATTAAAAATCTTTGCTCGCCGTGCGGAACACTCGCAAACCATGTTACTCGTAATCCGAGGTTCCACTGTATAGGTATATATACAAAGACGATGACCGTCTTTTCTTAATAAGGCTGTGGTTAGGGCATCCAAAAGCATACATATAAATAAATTAACAAATAAACAGTCAAACAAACAAATAAATAAATTGCGACCTTGGGTGACTAGAAAGGTGCCAATATAAATAAAATGAATTGATAATAATAATAATCATAATAATAATAATAATAATAGCAGCATGGTGGCTTAGTGGTTAGCACTGTTGCCTTGCACCTCCAGGTTCCAGGTTCGAATCCCACCTCCTGTGTTGTCCCTGTTCTTGGTTGGTTTTCTCCAGGTAATCTGGTTTTCTCCCACATTTCAAAGAAATGCAGATTAGGCTAATTAGTGTTCCCAAAATTACCTGTAGTGTGTGCATGATTGGCACCCCGTCTACGGTGTACCCGCCTCATGCCCTAGGTCTCCTATGGATACCCTCCAGGCCCCATAACCCTGTACAGTATACAGGATAAAGTGGTATAGACGATGAGTGAGTGAGTGAGGAAACTGTATATAATTTTTTTTTTTTTTTTTTTTTTACAGTGGTAAATATCCATATAATAACTGCCTGGTTTGGTTTAGCTACAAAATCAGACAGCAGAAGGCTACAAAGGACGGTTCGGGCTGCTGAAAGGATTATCCGCACTCCCCTGCCCACGCTGCAAGAACTGTTCTGTATATACACAGAGTGAAAAAAAAGACCTCAGAATATCACTTTGGACCACTCACACCCAAATCACCTTTTCTTTGAACTTTTGCTGTCTAGTCGCCCCGTCCCCCCATGAACAGTTAACATTCTTCTCACTTTGCAATCAATATCAGTAATACTACTGATATTTATTTGACTTATTCGATGAAACCCCACATCCGACTCCATTCGGCGTGTGTTTTATCGTCTCTGGAAGCTCTGTCACGTGAAAAAGTACTTGGCAATAAAGCTCTTTCTGATTCTGATTCTCATTCCATAAGCAAGTTAATGCAAGATATATAAGAATACAAACTGAATCTGAAAAATGCTTCCACCTTGTCCTTTATTGCTGTTGTATTTTCTATATGATAAATGACAGGTGTCAAATTAAGCCTCCTATGCTACTGCTATATACTTAGCATTAACATATTATGACACAAGCCGTAGCCTTTTATGAGAAATTATGATCGTCACAGGTAAAACTTTTCTTACCAACGGTTATGAAACTTGTCACAAATCTCATAACAGACATCATAAACCATACAATTAAACATATGCTACAGTAGTTAGATCAAATAGCAAAAAAAAAAAAAAAAATCCCATTTGACAAAATGTAATGATGCTGAACTTTAAAACACCTACAGTATAGTGACAGTTACTGGTGTGATAATTGCTTTAAATAAATTGCACATAAATTGCATAAAAGATTTATGATACTCTAGTTTCTGCTATGACTTTTGTGGTTGAATCTGAGCAAGGTACAGGACTACCACTGAAACATCCGGTATTAAACTGATCACGTTTCCAATTTTGCTGAATACAGTAAGAACTTGGACAACTTGGCAGGAACACAGTAGAAATCGGTACTGTATGTACATGTTCAAAAAATGCCTGGTGAGGATGTGGTTGAAGCAAGATGCAGGAAGATCTAAATACATGCAGTACATACTGTACAGATGTGTGACGAGCGGTATTCTAGTTTTGTCGCCGCACCTCATGGCGACGGTATGCGTTTGCTGGCTTTTACCACTGAGTGGCGCTATATAACTATAGACCGACGCATCAGACCTTAGTTCATTCTCTCAATGATTAATGAGCCGCAGCTCCTTTAGAGCTGCACGTAGTAGCGGATAAAATCAAGTGTAACATTGTACTTAAACGAATTCATAATAACAGTACTAAAATTACAGTACAAATGTAGAATTTAATTTTATTAGTATCGAATTTAAGCAAAGTAAATGTTAACACAGTGAGCCTTTAGATTTTATCATGTGTAATTAGAAAGCCTACGCGTGTAGGGTTTTGGATCATCTTAAATTTTATGTTCTTTAAATTTGTAGTAGATAATACCGAAATGAATGAAACTAAATGGCTATAAAATTAAACATTCTCAGGACGTGCTACTGCGTAAGCAGATGTCGTTGTGATTCAGCCCCGCTTGTGTTTTTGCGATATTATGAGAATGAAATGCAGTAGGCTGTTCTTGATCATCATAATTTTCTTTAATAAATAATGACCCCCGTTGCGCTGTACCACCGCTGGCAAAACCTTATAAAATACAAGTGAAACATTAAACGAATTTACAATGACAGTACTAAAATTATAGTAATACATAAAGCCGTTTCTTATTTGCATCGAATTTAAGCAAAGTAAATGTAACTTGTGTTACAGCGTGCGTCTGTGATGGGCGTGCGCCCAAATCAATATCGCTCCTCACTCACTCTGAAGCTCACTAGGTAGGCGGCCTAGGGCCAGATTGTCTGCAACAATATATTTCATTTGCAACAGGTTCAACAAACTCAAAAATTCATAGTTCTGTTTAATTAAAATCGGAAACATCATTATTTTAATGTTTTTTGTGTGTAACTGATTACCTCAAATATTTTGAGTTTTACCAACTTAATCGGGTTTACAGTGTACAGTTGAAACCAAAGAAATCACTAATTTATCAATGAATTATTAAAAAGGCCGGAGTCAGTCTCCTTGCTGTTTTCCCCCAATGCGTTCTGTAACTTTATGCGTGCGACTGAGCGCTGATTAGACTACGACCCCGAGCTACACTCCTCGCTGTATTTTATAGCGTAGGGAGAAGCCCGGGATTATTAGCGGCGATAGCACACCAGCCGTGCCTAAATCCGCGGCCCTGCTCCTTCGCGCACCAGCAGAAGGAGAAGCTGCCTAGCTAGTGAGCGAGGAGCGATATTGATTTGGCCGCACTAGCCTGAGAGGCCGCCTAGCTAGTGAGCGAGGAGCGATATTGATTTGGGCGCAGCCTATCACAGGCGCACGCCGTGACAACTTGTAACACAATAACAGTAATATTTCGAACATTTTTCAGGCTGCCGTTTGGAGAAACCAGAAAATAAAGAATAAACCAGTTGTTGGGTCAAAATAAACCAACCAGGTGTTAATTTGTAAATGACTCACGACATCTCATTTGACCCAGCATGTGCAACCCAACAATGTGTTTACAGCAGCACACAGCATTTTTATAGTCTTTGAGTGCTAGTGAACTTGTTTCAATGTTCAACTTCAATGTTTTTTTTCCTCATTATTGTACAGCAAATATCAATAGCTCCGATTCAGATTTTTGATGCTTGTTGTATAAAATACACAGTGGAAATTGCCATTACTGTAGTATTTCTTCGATACAACATATTGTTTTGACTTTTTTTATGACTTAATTATATTTTTAAACCGAGATGACGGAAAATGTCACTTTGCGCCACCTGGTGGTCATTTCATGAATTACTTTGAAATGCGACTGATTTATTTTGGCCGCTGTCATTTTAAGAGCATGATAAGAGCATGATGCAATCTGATCAGTTATAGCAATAACTTGGTTCAAGTCCATTGGACCTGGTGGGCACATGATCATGTGAGTGACATGAAATTAGTCAGAACATGACAGATGCACTGAGAACCTGACAGGGTCTGGGCTAGAAAGTAGTATAATTTTGATAAAGGCAATTTTTTCCGTTGCATTATTTTTTGGGACGTCATAGTCTTGGTCGAAGCGTAACCATGTGAACTTTTGTTGTGTTTCTATACATTATCTTGCTTGTTGTACAATTCCTTGACAAATACAGTAATTGCAATCAGTCAAAGTCAAAGCTGTTTAAATTTAGTGTTTTAGGAAGGTGTGTTTTAGAGAATTAAAACAAAAGTGGTTATCTTTTTTTTTGCCCCAATGGCTTGGCTCTCAAAAGTGTGCATATCAAATGGTGTGAAACGTCTGTGCTGAATACACCAATTAGTTGCACTTTCTCTTGCTTCATTTAAAAGGAGATCATCATACTGTAGGAATCACACTTTTCATCCTACTTTCATTTTCCACATTTGAAATTCCTCATTTGACAATTCCTCTAATCTCTAATAGAAGGTTTCAAAATATATATATATATATATATACAATTTGGACCCTTTTAAAAATTATGGTACATTTTTTTTTTTTAAGTTTCAAGATTTTTATTTTATTTTTCGAGTTATCAAGATTTCCTAAATAACATTTCTTTATGTAATATCTTTAGCAATTTTTTTGTGGGCAAAGTGGAAGTGGAAAATTGCTCTTTAAGTAAACACAAGTGCTATGATATTGGAAGTTAACCTTTATGTGAGGTCAGATCTGTAGGTAATAGTGTAGCTGATACAACAACACATATTTTAGTAAATGCCCTACAGTAATAAGGCAAACATGTTTATGAATCAAATTAAAGGGTTATGGTAGCAAATACCGTGCACGTGTACAGCCTTTACAATATACAGTATAGTATATGACTACTACAACATCGGATAAATACAGTACTGTATCTAACCTTGCTGTTTAGGTAGTTATCATTAAAAAAATCATTAAAGGAAGAAAGAAAAAAATAGAGACAAGAAGCAATTAAATTTGACTATAAATATATTGCACAAAATACAGTAAAGCACATGTGTATATTGACTTCATTCGGAAAAAAATAATTGTCAAATTACTCTGGTATAAGAGGAATAAAATGCTTAGGATGTGCTGTTACTGGTAAATAAATAAACGTTGGGAATCACAACCGATTGTATCATTTGACATCCTATGAAATAATCCTGCTGGCCCAATTAACCTTGCTTTTTCTACCCAACTTTGAAAAATATAAGGTTATTTTCAATACACTACAATGGAAAATAAGTATTGTGTGTAAAGATATTTAAATTAAGGGCAAGATTCTCACACTATTTTTTAACAAAAATGAAAAAATGTTAATTATGGTAAGTATGTTTATGTAGCAAGTGGCATAAATTAATTAATTAATTAATTAATAAGGGCATCAACTGATTAGTTTGGGTTGATTTGCACATTAAAGGCTCATCCTAGCCATTCATTTTCTCTTTATACCATGATCGGGTGAAGAACCACCTTTGGTAAACATGATCATGGTCAAGGGTTTGCAGGGTCCACCTCAATGCCTCAATGCTGAGCACAACTGCTTCATCAAGTCTCATGAAATAGTTTCCTAAGTGGAGGTCACCAATGGTAAAATTAGACCATGTTGCTATGTCTGCTATGTTGGTTTTAGACAATATATAGTCAGTCAGACTATGTTGGAAGTCCTTGCTTTGTGCACTTGAGGATGGTCATGTTGGAACAGAAAAGAGCCTTGCTTCAAAGTTGGAAGCATCATAGCATTGTCCAAGATGGCTTGGTATTCTGAAGCATTAAAAATGACATTCGCTGAGGATAAGGGGCCTGATTGAAACACCTGAATTTAATAATTAGCAGGTTTGGCCAAATACATTTGTCCATATAGTGTGTAATTAAAATAGTGCGACAAAGTTATTCATTCATTATTAAAGTTTCATTATTCATTATTAATTTATTGTTATTAAGTTTTCCAGGTTCAGTGTTGCCTAATGACTGATTTGCCATTGGAATGGACTGGACTTTGATATCTGATATTTGTTATCTGTGATAGTATCAGTATCTTAGGAAAAAAATAATATTAATTGTGCCTTTGACATTATCTGTGCTCATTTATACATACAATTTGCTACTTCTTTAAAATGTTTTTTTTTTTAATTTATTTGAATCTTATTTCCACTTCCAATTACAATAATTCTAGCTAGGCTGCACAATTAATTTGTTCTTAAATAATATTCTGCATAAACTGATTTAAAAACCATTAAGAGTATAGTTATAAAATTGATCATAAATATTTATTTTTATGAAGAGGTTTATTTTGGAAGGAGTCTCCAGTATCAGCACCTTGTAGCATAAAATGTAGCTTATTCAACCTATGAACATATTCTGGTGTCAGAGGGCTTTGAAGTTTCTCTATAACAGGACAAGATGAAATGTTATTTTCAATTTCAAGTAAAGAAGTAAAGCAGACAGGAAGGAATATTAAGTGATTAACAGGAACTGCCCCAACATAAAAAAAATAAAAAAATACAAAATACAAAATAAAAACAATTTAACAGAATTAAGGTCTTTTACAAACTGAATTTATTTTAGTAAAACTGATATAATGTATCAATATGCAAATGCTACACAATGGCAATTATTCCTTATCTAGAGAATTACTGTAATTAATGTATGTAAACACAAAAAAATTATGAAATTGTTGGAAACATTTATTGTCAAACCGGCCGAATTCACGTGAATATATTTAGGTCAGAAAAATGAGAGGTATGCAAATCCATAAGTCACTTGTCCCTCTAAAATACTTTTGATTTCAGACAGGAATAATTTTTTTTTTTTTTTTTTAAGTCGGGTGGATGCCAGAGGGCTTGTGTGATGAATCCTGCATAAACTGCTTGCTATTTGAGCACATTACTGTATTCTCTGCTGGAAAAGTTCACAATACCATAATTCATCCCTAATCTAATAAGCTCCTACACTAGAAACGCACAAATCAGATTTGCTTAGGGGAGGGCAAGCATGGGAAATTTCATTCCAATGAACATTCCCTGCCATTTTGACATATACCGGGGAGGAGTTAATGCAATTTGCTCTGGACGTTGGATGAAATATCTGTAATAATACAAATGAAAGACGCCGGGTTGTACACACCTTACTTAATTAAAATATTTGGACGAAAAATGGAAAAGCCACATGACGAAGCATGATTGATTTACTGATAGATCACTATTTAAAATCTGAATAATCATTATGAGAATGAAAATATGACATCAACAAACTTATTTTCTTATTTATATATATATATATTTTTAAAATTATTATTTATTAATTTGTTTATTAAGAGAGGAAACATGTAATTAGATTCCTTGTATGCATCACCATCAAAGCCCTTTAAAACGAATAAATTGGAGCGTCTCTTCCAAGTCTTTGCAAAAGGTCTTCTACGGCTAAAGCGATTTACCGTTCTCTTGGCACACTTTCGTCTTTTGGTTTTATTGAGAAGTACGCAATGCTTTATAGTTTAGTGCAGTATTAAAAAAAAAAAAAGAAAAGAAAAAGGATATTCAATAATCCATTTCTTCAGAGATTAAATGGGACCTAGGATAGACCTGATCTTAATAAAAGGGCAAATATTTAAGTGCTCGTCCAATTACGTAATGCCTTCAATAATGTCAAGGTAATCTTCTTGCCTTCGTAGGCCTAAGCAGGGTCATTGTGCTTTTTATATCTCCGTCAATCCAAAAGTTATTGCTGCGCCTGGAATAATTGAACGGCCATGCCGCCGGGGAGTGAGGAAAATAAAATATGAAAGTGTCCCTGTCTGGGCGGTATGCGGCACAGAATCGAAAAATATTTAACTAGTGCACATTACCTTAATAATCCAGTCTGGTCCGGATTGTTTAAGGACATTATATTATTATCTGCTCTGTTTGCTCAGAAGGTGTTGATTTTTTTTTTTCCATAACAGCAGCTCTTATCAACTGATACCTGTAGTTGGCCAGTCTGCAAGACAATGTGTTGTGTTTTCTAACAACAGCTCAATTATAGCAAGTTTTCCAATGACACATGCTTACATAGACAGATCTAACCTGTAAAAAAAAAAAAAAAAAAAAAAAAATTAAATTCGTTAGATTTTTTTAAATAAATAAATAAATAAATAAATAAATAAATAATAATAATAATAATAATAATAATAATAATAATAATAATAACAACAACAACTGGAAAGAGTCTCTGATGTCCTGTGCTGTTCCCCCAAAATTTTTCTAGTCTGTGGTTCCTGAATAATGTAACAATCTGCGCTTTATTTATTTATTTATTTATTTATTTATTTATTTATTTTTGTGGCTGGTAAGGAATTGACTGTTTATAGTTGCTGGAATGTACTGTAAGTGATAACAGGAACACACCCTGCCAAGTTATTACAGAACTCCAACTATTTAAACAATAATTGGATGGTGTTTTGTTGTTGCTGTTTTTTTTTTTTTTAATTTAATTTAACCGTTTAATCATCGACAAATCACTCAGGCATAACAGGAATAAAACACTTTCAGATGTATTTT
Source organism: Clarias fuscus (assembly GCA_030347435.1). Taxonomy (NCBI): domain Eukaryota; kingdom Metazoa; phylum Chordata; class Actinopteri; order Siluriformes; family Clariidae; genus Clarias; species Clarias fuscus. Next base: position 8,098,839 of record CM059212.1, read on the forward strand.
TATCAGAAAACAATATTGACACACACTGTCAATATCACCGTCAGTAATGTGTTGATTATTTTCCAGATATTCCATATCATATCATATCATATCATAATACCAGGGTGTGTAAGAAAAAAAAAATTACGTCCTGAAGCTATTTGACGGCTTAAATAGGTATTGGTTTAATCATGTCGGATCTCTAAATAACCCTAAACTAGAAGATATATCTCGCAAGGCGGTGCTGGAGCTTTTTGAAGAGTCCTGGACTGCATTAAAATGCATCATATACCAGGAAACATCGCACCGGTGGTTTGAATCGGCATCTGAACAGCAAAGTAATCATCATTATCATGATTGGTATGGCATTTTTTTGGAAGGCGTGCTGAGAAAGCAGATATTCAGTGCTTCCAATTATATTTATAACACACCCGGGACAAGTGACTGCCTCTGCACACACTGCGCCGAATGAGTTTTGTTGCTTGTATTTTGGCCTCGGGTAGAATTAAAGGCGCTTTTTTTTTTTTTAAGACGTAATGAATAATTTGAAAGGTGAACCAATGTGTTTAATCTTTATCCAAATTTACTTCTACAAATGGATCCATCGAGAGCTTTCGACAGCTGCCATGTGGGATGTAAAAACAAAATCAATAGCCTAAGAAGCATATACAGTAGCTCTTTTAGAATTTTATGATACATGACACTCCTTTCAACAAAACTGCTCTTCGTTTGCAAACGCCAAATAGCCTTTGCAAAACCTTTTTTTCTCAGCGCAAATAATGCACAGTGATGCACAGGAATTCTGGCCAATCATCATGAATCTTCTGCTTTTTCGGATTAATCCCTAATGGATTTCCAGTTCCAGGAACAGATTATACCCATCTCCCACCCTTGCCCCGGTGGATAATCTCGCCCTGGATACTGTAGCTTAGAAGGACGTTACAAATGCACAGACTTAATATGTTCCATCTATCCATTATCTGTACCACCCATCAAAATTCCAGGGACATTTAGGCGCACATCCTCAATCCACCTAGACCTCATGTCTTTGGAAAATCCAAAAAGCACAGGGGACACATGCAAACATCATTTACACACACCGGACCAGAGGCACGATTTGAACCATTAACCCCAGGAGAAGGGAGGCAACAATTCTATGACACAAAAACACCAAGATTTAATATCATAAACCTTATTAAATTCATCATACAAACATCATACTGTACATTCCATGAGTCATGAAGTGACATCATACAGTACAATAGTACTGTAAATGCTGACATACAATAGGTATATAAAATACGATAATAAAATGCAAACTAGCAGTATATGCTGGAACAAGCACTATATTATAAGAGTAGACCCACATTGTTGAATTAAACCATACTTGCTGTCCGTAATCATAAAACGCCTATTCATGCAGCAATGTATTATAATATAGAACAGACTCATATTACTGTACATCAATTTACTGTAAGTCCTTCTCTTCTTTTTATTGTCATTTGCTATTTATTACTGAATATTACAGTTTCACATCATGGGAAAACAGCATCTGGTGCATATTTTCTCTGCCTATTTATTTATTTATTTATAGGTTTAAAGGCATGTGTTTCTGTATTTGAAACAAAAAAAATGTGCCTTTAAAATTCACGCAGCCTCAGAGGAGTGAACTACACCTACATACTGTAGGTGAGTTGCGTAATCTGAATAGCGCGCTCTTAAAATCTCATTCTGCATCCAAAATAACTTTCCCCACATTAATGATGTATCAAGTCTGGTTTCTTTCAGAATTTCCTTTGTATTTTTTTTTTTCCTTTATCGCAATAGAAAATCATAAGACGTTACTGTAACATAATACAACGTGAAGGACAAAACAGCGATTATGGCACATACTGTGTAATGAGTGTATAGATGGCATGAGTGTTTGTTGTGTGCGTTTGTTCCTTATGTACAGTACAGTATGCAGACACAGGGCAAAAGCATGGCGTCAGATAACTAAATACATAAATAAATAAATAAATAAATAAATAAACCCCCTTCTGTGTGGATGTCAGTTCTTCCTTGCCATTGTCACTTCAGCCTTTCTCACTAAGGATCTAAAGCTACATCTGGATTTCTGTAACGCTGCTTTGTGACAAAGTCCAATGTTAAATGTCTACTGCTATACAAATAAAAACCGAACCGAATTGAATTACCGTCTCGCACGGCTGCAACTGACAAGCAAGTCTGCCATCAGGCATTACAATACAACAATGCAACAATGCTCAATAGATATAATACAGGATGACAGTACCAGTCAGAAGATGCTCCCCAAACCAGTGAAGCAATCATCTGCTAAAAAGAAATCTGTGCTTTCTGTTGCATGACTGATCTATTCTCAACTCACAGATGACATCAACCTGATGTCAGTCTCAGACCTGTAAACCTTGTAAAACTAAAGAATATATATATATATATATATATATATATATATATTTTTTTTTTTTTTTTTTTTTTTTCCTACACCATTTTGTGATGTTTGAAGTGAACGTTTTGAAGCATAATACAGTCCATCTCTCCCGGAGAGCTCATCTCCAAGCTCAGTGCGATACACATCAGTCAGTCACCTGTATCACCTGCTATGTTATTGCTCCTTGAACCATGGATTTACGCATGGCCAGGTCCAGCAATTGCTCACCATGGGAGTGTTTCGAGGCGAGTGTCACAGAAGAACTGGAGAGCGGTCACCTCTTCTGTGACGGAACGGATTCGGCTTAAGCGCACGTACAGTACTGTAGATGTTCAGTGTGTGTCATATCACAAAGTGTTTCATTACAATAACCATTTCTACCAATTATGTGTACTTGTGTTGACTAATTTGAATGTACACATAAATGGATTAAAAGGACTGTGCTATGTACGGTATCATTCTTTAATAAAGGCATTGCTTTGGTGCAAGGGGAATAAATCATCTCAGGGTGAAATACAGCTTCGAGGGAGTAACTGAAACTCTGCATCACTCCATCGCACTCTCTTTGATTATTTTCCTATAAAAGCGTGTCCTGTTAGGTTTTATTTCCTCACTTGTCTATTTCCCTCTTGTCATATCCGACTTGTCAAGATTAAATACAACAATTATGCTTAGGTATAAAAAAAATAAAATAAAAAATAAAAGTTCAACATAATTTTATGACATTTTTGATTTAGTAAATTTTACAGGAACTGTTAGTCAACCACAGGAAAAATGTGTTGGTCTCCCACTGAGGTGTCGCCACAACGGACCGTCCAATCTGCACACAACTTGGCATAGGTTTAACGCCAGATGCCCTTCCTGACGCATTTTATCCTGGCTTGGGACCGACGCTGCATCCAGTCGATTGGGATTTTAACCCGAGCCTTCTGCATGCCAGGCGAGAAGACTACCCCTAAGCCACCAAAGCCCAACCACAGGAAAAATATAATGCGCTCTAATTACTAGTGATGGGCCGATCATCAACTATAGTCGTTTTTTTTCTGTAGCGGAAATAAACATACGTATGTATAATAACCATAATGCTCTCAATTTTGATTGACAGACTTGAAAAAAACCCAAAACTATCATAGAGGCACTGTATTGTGTAGTTAAACTGATTTTTAATCAATCATTGGTCGGTTTACTAATACTGTAGCAATGATCGATTATGTAATTGTTGCTGACTGCGATCTATATTAATCACCTAATTTTATGAATAAGGTTTTTTTTTTTTTTTTGCATACTTTTTATTAGGGTAAAACTAAGCGAAAAGCTGATATCAAATCCGCTGTATATAATTCCCTCCACGTGGTTGGCATGCCTTGACTTAATTATCTTAATTCCTTTTTAAAAACTGCATTAATTAACACATCCGCATGAGTTTTCCTGTTTCAGCCGGGTGGCTCTATGGTTGACCGTTTCCACTTCACGGCAGCTTTCGGCTTTTGAGCATGTTGTGTGATGAACTACATCCCTAGTAAAGTGAAATTTAATATCAGTCACAAATCTTTTTTTTTTTTTCACTGAATATCAGATCCATGAAGCCTTTTTCTAGTATGAGCTATGAAAAACATTTGAAGGGATTACCAAAGAAATGATAGAGATGGAGGACTTTATCCCGTATCGCTGGGAGATCAGAAATCTGAATCCTATTAATGGACCTTCTTTTCCAGAAAGCAGAACCACCTCTTCTTCCTGCTTGTTTTCTTTGGGACAATAGCTAATTATACGCTCGTGTATACCGAGGGGAATTAGTGCTCTACTCCACCAGCATGCATGAGCAGATGGTTCAAAAGGATGCAGTTGCTGGATTTATGTATTTTGGAGGAAATTGCATCAAATCCTGTGTTAGCAAAAAATAGTTTCTTAGAACAGACAAAATTCTGAGAAGCAAATAACAGTGTAAATAATCAGGTGAAACAATAGTGACCAGTGATTGGTCACTGAGGGTAAATGGTGTTCTGTGATTCGTGGTTAGGAAACAGTATCAGTCTGTGATTGGATTTTTAAAAAATTTTTTATATATTCATATTCATTTGAGATGAACAGATATTGTTATTTGCACAAATCGAACATCCGGTACTTTATTGTGTTAAAGCACCACCATGCCTGCAACAAACTCCCTACAGTACATCCTACTGCACATTACTACTACTTGCTATTTTGCATTATGCACTTATTACATATAGTATATACACTCACCTAAAGGATTATTAGGAACACCTGTTCAATTTCTCATTAATGCAATTATCTAATCAACCAATCACATGGCAGTTGCTTCAATGCGTTTAGGGGTGTGGTCCTGGTCAAGACAATCTCCTGAACTCCAAACTGAATGTCAGAATGGGAAAGAAAGGTGATTTAAGCAATTTTGAGCGTGACATCCGGTCTCAGTATTTCACAATCTGCTCAGTTACTGGGATTTTCACGCATAACCATTTCTAGGGTTTACAAAGAATGGTGTGAAAAGGGAAAAACATCCAGTATGCGGCAGTCCTGTGGGCGAAAGTGCCTTGTTGATGCTAGAGGTCAGAGGAGAATGGGCCGACTGATTCAAGCTGATAGATGAGCAACTTTGACTGAAATAACCACTCGTTACAACCGAGGTATGAAGCAAAGCATTTGTGAAGCTACAACACGCACAACCTTGAGGCGGATGGGCTACAACAGCAGAAGACCCCATCGGTTACCACTCATCTCCACTACAAATAGGAAAAAGAGGCTACAATTTGCACGAGCTCACCGAAATTGGACAGTTGAAGACTGGAAAAATGTTGCCTGGTCTGATGAGTCTCGATTTCTGTTGAGACATTCAAATGGTAGAGTCAGAATTTGGCGTAAACAGAATGAGAACATGGATCCATCATGCCTTGTTACCACTGTGCAGGCTGGTGGTGGTGGTGTAATGGTGTGGGGGATCTTTTCTTGGGACACTTTAGGCCCCTTAGGGCCCCTTAGGCCCCTTGGGCATCGTTTAAATGGCACGGCCTACCTGAACATTGTTTCTGACCATGTCCATCCCTTTATGACCACCATGTACCCATCCTCTGATGGCTACTTCCAGCAGGATAATGCACCATGTCACAAAGCTCGATTCATTTCAAATTGGTTTCTTGAACATGACAATGAGTTCACTGTACTAAAATGGCCCCCACAGTCACCAGATCTCAACCCAATAGAGCATCTTTGGGATGTGGTGGAACGGGAGCTTCGTGCCCTGGATGTGCATCCCACAAATCTCCATCAACTGCAAGATGCTCTCCTATCAATATGGGCCAACGTTTCTAAAGAATGCTTTCAGCACCTTGTTGAATCAATGCCACGTAGAATTAAGGCAGTTCTGAAGGCGAAAGGGGGTCAAACACCATATTAGTATGGTGTTCCTAATAATCCTTTAGGTGAGTGTATGTGACACACACAGGGCTACTTGCCCTACCCTGCATACTCACTTCATGTAAATTTTATGTACATCTGTACATACCCAGGATCCCCCAACCCATCTTAATTTTATCAGTAAAGTTACTGAATTACGTAATTACTACATAAAGAGTTTTTGTCCATAACAAGTGTACAGTGTTTTATGCTTGTCTGTACTCTGAGAGCTACAACCAGCCAGAATCAAATTCCTTGTGTGTGTGTCAACACACTTTGCGAATAAAACCTGATTCTGATTCTGATCATTGGGAACACTGGTGATCAGTGATGGTTGGGAGTGATGAGGATAAGTGATCAGTAATGAGAAACATCAGCTAACAAGTTTCCTCACAACTTGCCATACAATACATACAATCATACATGGAAATCAATATCTACTTTGTTGATTAAATCTAAATTATATAAATGATGAAATATGGCCTGAGAACAGGTTAATAATTAATCAAGCATCACAACTCTCCCATTGAAGTGCAGCGCGGATAATTAGTCAGTTGCTGTCAGGGTGAAGACAGCATCCAGATGCCGCAGTCACTAAACGGTCACAGTGCCAGCTCTCACCTCTCCAAATTCTCCTTGACTAATATAACATTCGGGCGGTGTTAATGTAGTGCAGCTCTCGAGAGCCACTTGGTCAATGCCTTATTTAAAATCCTGCACAATGACTTAATGATTTCTAAATACCCACTGACTCTTTAAGCGAGGTTTGTGCTTTGGGATTTCTCACAAAGACATTCTCATGATGAAGACCATACACACGTGGACAAAATTGTTGGTACCCTTCGGTCAATGAAAGAAAAACTCATAATGGTCACAGAAATAACTTTAGTCTGATAAAAGAATTCTATGAATGTTAACCAATGAAAGTCAGACATTGCTTTTCAACCATGCTTCAACGAAATTATTTTAAAAAAATGAACTCATGGAACAGGCCTGGACAAAAATGATGGTACCCCTAACTTAATAGTTTGTTGCACAACCTTTTGAGGTGATGTCAGGGATAACCCCTAGAGGGCGCCTAGCGCCCAGAGACTTTGTGTTGTGTTTTGTTTTGTTTAATCTCGGTCAGGTGACACGGGCGCCCACCTGAACCGAGTTGGTTATTAGTTTCCTTATAAATAGCGTGCTTTTAGTCCTTTTCGTGGTCTTGCAACTGTTCATTTATATTAGTCATGTCAGCCTGTTTCCTAGTGTCTTTTGTTTTGTCTATACGTGTTTTGGTTTCAGTTTCATTTAAAGTATCTTTGTTTTGTTGAGTTTCCCTGCCTGTTTTGCGTTTAATAAAACATCGTTTCCTTTAAAACCTGGATCCTCCTGCGTTTATGCCGCACAACAACACCCCGGAACGTGACAGATTGCAAGACCTAAAAAGAGGCATAGCAGAGGAGCCCTGCCCCGGGGAGATTATTTTTGGGGGGGGCAACGATGTTTGGAGTTTGGGGAGCCGGCGTGGAAGGTAGCCGGAGAACCAAACGGCGTAGCGGCAATAGAGCGGAGTGTGAGCGGGACGTGCAGCAGGGAGCAACCTCCCAGCTTGATTGGAGCAGCTTTCGGCGGTGCGCTAAAATAAATGAAGAGCGCATTCGTGACCTGCGGGAGCAGGTGGCCAAGCTCCAAGGGCAGGTAGCACTGCTGCACCGCGCCGCCGAGGACAGCGAGCTGCCGCCGCTGCACTGCAGCGAAGAGGAGGGCGAGCGACCGTCGCTGCACTGTGCCCTCGAGGACGGCGAGCTACCGTCGCTGCACTGTGCCTTCGAGGACGGCGAGCTACCGTCGCTGCACTGTGCCTTCGAGGACGGCGAGCTGCCGTCGCTGCACAGGTCAGCCGAGGACGGCGAGCTTCCGTCGCTGCACAGGGCAGCCGAGGACGGCGAGCTACCGTCGCTGCACTGTGCCTTCGAGGACGGCGAGCTTCCGTCGCTGCACTGTGCCTTCGAGGACGGCGAGCTTCCGTCGCTGCACAGTGCTGCCGAGGACGGCGAGCTTCCGTCGCTGCACAGCGCCGCTGAGGACTTCGAGCTTCCTTTTCCTCCGCCGCCGCCTTCATGCGCCGCCGAGGAGCACGAGCTCCATCCTCTTCCTCCGCCGCCGCCTTCGTACGCCGTTGAGGACTTCGAGCTTCCTTTTCCTCCGCCGCCGCCTTCATGCGCCGCCGAGGAGCACGAGCTCCATCCTCTTCCTCCGCCGCCGCCTTCGTACGCCGTTGAGGACAGCGAGCTTCCTTTTCCTCCGCCGCCGCCTTCATGCGCCGCCGAGGAGCACGAGCTCCATCCTTTTCCTCCGCCGCCGCCTTCATGCGCCGCCGAGGAGCACGAGCTCCATCCTCTTCCTCCGCCGCCGCCGTCATGCGCCGCCGAGGAGCACGAGCTCCTTCCTTTTCCTCCGCCGCCGCCTTCATGCGCCGCCGAGGAGCACGAGCTCCATCCTCTTCCTCCGCCGCCGCCTTCGTACGCCGTTGAGGACAGCGAGCTTCCTTTTCCTCCGCCGCCGCCTTCATGCGCCGCCGAGGAGCACGAGCTCCATCCTCTTCCTCCGCCGCCGCCTTCATGCGCCGCCGAGGAGCACGAGCTCCATCCTCTTCCTCCGCCGCCGCCTTCGTACGCCGTTGGGGACAGCGAGCTTCCTTTTCCTCCGCCGCCGCCTTCATGCGCCCAGCATCAAAGAGGACGGCGAGCTTCCTCCGTCTCCGCCGCCCTGCTTCAACGGGGGCATGAAGCCACCTGGCCCACAGGACATAGGTGCCAGCCTATGGGTGAGAGGGGCGGACATTGGACCCTGGGGGGGATGCCCTGGACCTCCTGTGGCGCCCCGGAGTTGCGCCCTTTGAGGGGGGGTTATGTCAGGGATAACCCCTAGAGGGCGCCTAGCGCCCAGAGACTTTGTGTTGTGTTTTGTTTTGTTTAATCTCGGTCAGGTGACACGGGCGCCCACCTGAACCGAGTTGGTTATTAGTTTCCTTATAAATAGCGTGCTTTTAGTCCTTTTCGTGGTCTTGCAACTGTTCATTTATATTAGTCATGTCAGCCTGTTTCCTAGTGTCTTTTGTTTTGTCTATACGTGTTTTGGTTTCAGTTTCATTTAAAGTATCTTTGTTTTGTTGAGTTTCCCTGCCTGTTTTGCGTTTAATAAAACATCGTTTCCTTTAAAACCTGGATCCTCCTGCGTTTATGCCGCACAACAACACCCCGGAACGTGACAGGTGATCATTGCAATCAAACGATTCCTGTAACTGTCAATGAGACTTCTGCACCTCTCTGCAGGTATTTTGGCCCACTCCTCATGAGCAAGCTGCTCCAGTTGTTTCCGGTTTGAAGGGTGCCTCTTCCAGACAGCATGTTTCAGCTCCTTCCAAAGATGCTCAATAGGATTGAGGTCAGGGCTCATAGAAGGCCACTTTAGAATAGTCCAATGTTTTCCTCTTAGCCATTCTTGGGTGTTTTTAGCTGTGTGTTTTGGGTCATTGTCCTGTTGCAAGACCCATGACCTGCGACTGAGACCCAGCTTTCTGACACTGGCCATTTCTTTCTAGAATCCCTTGATAGTCTTGAGATTTCATTGTACCCTGCACAGATTCAAGACAGATGCAGCAAAGATGCAGCAAAGCAGCCCCAGAACATAACAGAGCCTCCTCCATGTTTCACAGTAGGGACAGTGTTCTTTTCTTGATATGCTTCATTTTTCCGTCTGTGAACACAGAGCTGATGTGCCTTGGCAAAAAGTTCAATTTTTGTCTCATCTGTCCATAGGACATTCTCCCAGAAGCTTTGTGGCTTGTCAACATGTAGTTTGCCATATTCCAGTCTGACTTTTTTATGATTTGTTTTCAACAATGGTGTCCTCCTTGGTCATCTCCCATGTAGTCCACTTTGGCTCAAACAACGACGGATGGTGCGATCTGACACTGATGTTCCTTGAGCATGAAGTTCACCTTGGATCTCTTTAGAAGTCTTTCTGGGCTCTTTTGTTACCATTCGGATTATCCGTCTCATCAATTTTCCTCCTGCTGCCACGTCCAGGGAGGTTGGCTACAGTCCCATGGATCTTAAATTTCTGAATAATATGTGCAACTGTAGTCACAGGAACATCTAGCTGCTTGGAAATGGTCTTATAGCCTTTACCTTTAACATGCTTGTCTATAATTTTCTTTCGAATCTCCTGAGACAACTCTTTCCTTCGCTTCCTCTGGTCCATGTTGAGTGTGGTACATACCATGTCACCAAACAACACAGTGACTACCTGGAGCCCTATATATAGGCCCACTGACTGATTACAAGATTGTAGACACCTGTGATGCTAATTAGTGGACACACCTTGAATTAACATGTCCCTTTGGTCACATTATTTTCAGTATTTTCTAGGGGTACCATCATTTTTGTCCAGGCCTGTTCCATGAGTTTATTTTTTTAAATAATTCTGTTGAAGCATGGTTGAAAAGCAATGTCTGACTTTCATTGGTTAACATTCATAGAATTTTTTTAAATTATTACTTTTGTCAGATTAAAGTTATTTATGTGACCATTGTGAGTTTTTCTTTCATTGACCGAAGGGTACCAACAATTTTGTCCACGTGTGTATATGAAATTTAAGCTTTTTTTTTTTTTTTTGCACAAACCTCCTTGATGCTATTGACCATCCAGCTACTAATAATTACTGCATTGATTTGCAGTTTTTTGTTTTTTTTACAGAAACGTAAGAAAGCTGCCTTCCCTTACTGTAGGAATAATCCTCTATTGCTAACGGTTAGTTATAAAGCCCTGCTTAAATGTATCAACTTCCTGTTTCATTTAAAATTCAATGCCTGGAATACCAGCAATGATTGCCCAATAAACTTTAGAAGACCTTGAAATTGAAAGCCGTAGTAATACCGGCTTAATTTTAATTATTTAGTCATGTCCCTAATTGTGTTTGATTGCACATAATGTTTTACTGAGTTTCTGCTGATGAGGGTTTTTTTTTTTTTTGGCCTTCAATATTTTCTGACTTTGGACATCTAAACCATTTTTGAGCTCTAAATAAGTAAAAAGGAAATAAAAAAAAACTCCATGAATAATACTTCAATGCCCTGTGGCATTTTCACCTTTTCCTTTTAGATGCTTTCTATGGGAATTCGAGCACCTTTGTCGTAATCAGGTTCAGATCAACAATATAACAAATAACTCAAATTACATTTTAAAAGAACCCACATCCAAAGGAAGCATGTATGTATGCCCAATGCATGATGATGATGATGATGATGATTATTATTATTATTATTATTATTATTATTGTACCTACTTATTTGCTGGGCTTTGCTGCAAGGTCTCCCATATTTCACACTTTTTATTTATTCAGTCATTAATCTTTAGCGTATATCGGTTGGGGTCACAGTGGACATGAACACTAGACCATGAATACGAGTAAGGTATACACCCTGCATGGGTTGCAAGTCTATCACATTTCACCATGAAAACACATTCACATACTCCTTCACACCTCAGGGCACTTTCCAGCAGTCTGTATAGAGGTGGGAGGAAAGTAGAGAACCCACACAGACAGTATCCAGGGCTCAGCACTGAACTAGGGACCCTGGAGCTGTAAGGTGGCAAAGCTACCCGCTGCACCTCTGTGTCGCTCTTCTGCATCTTTTTCATTATTGCTAATAATAGTAATCCTGCTTGCTTGCTGAAAATCTGCCTCATATATACAGTACTGTACATATACTGAGCACACCTGAGCACTACTGTTACAACCAAAAAACATATCCTCAGTTTGGTACATACAAAGCTCTTCATTTGATACATCAGAATTTCGACGAATACATTCAACAGACTGAATAATAAAGTAAGCTATTTGTCACAAAATGCCATTTATATTTTATGAGGTTATATTTTACAACAATCTCAACTTAATCAAGTTCACATTTGCTCCTTTGAAAAACTATAGCTTTCTCTTTATACTACAGAAAAATAGAAAACTTTTTCTAATCATGTTATTACCATAACTAAATAAAGAAATTTTAAGACTTTTTCATTATTTTTCCCCGACATTTTTTCATTTTTGTCATTTTATGTTATAAATCAAGGTCAGTGAAGTTCATACCATCTATAATATATTTCTTCACCTGTCTTGGGTAGTATTTGTTCTAAAAAGTATATATAGTACATCATAAATACGTGAATTTATTCTAACATAGAAATGTGCAAAAATTCAAAATAATTATTTTCTATAGATATGTTTTTTTTTTCTTGGTCCACTAAATTCAATATTTGGCACTAACAAACATTCTATTCAATTCAATTCAGTTTAATTTATATAGCAAAGCAGCCTTATATATATATATATATATATATATATATATATATATATATATATATATATATATATATATATATATGCATATATAGATATAGATATAGAGATATAGATATAGATATATATACAGTATGGAAATGAAGTTATCAGAGAACAGCTTCCTGCATTAGCCGAGTCCAAGACCATCTTCATGGTCAAGTGGATCCGCCCACACATGCATCCCAAGCAGACCACTTGGGGCCATCCTCAGCAACAAGCCAGAGGCCTTCATTTGACAAAATTTCCAACCAGAAGCAGGTCACCAGGATGAATCCTGAGGGCAGAGAGGATCTGCATCACTGGCAACTCATTTAGGTATACTCACAGTCTCATAATGGGCAAGGTGAATGTAATTTTAGTGCAAACAGGGACTCCAGCAGGAATAACTATGACAGCATAACTAAAAGGGAGAGCCAGAAGGAAACACAGACATGAGGGCTTCCCAAGATGTAAAGCAACCAATCACCTCACCGTCAACAAACCTGAATGATCAGTGAGAGTGGGGAAGACAGCATCTAAACCAGTTCTCTACATCCATAAGTCCCCCAGATCTGCACCTTAACATAGGCAAATCTATTCATAGAGATCTTGGATAAATAAACAGGTTTTCACTAAGACTGTGTCTGATTCCTAAACATTCATTTGAAGGCTATTCCATAACTTTGGGGATTTGGGAGAAAAAGCTCTGCCCCCAGCTGTAGCGTTCACAATACGAGGTACTGGCAAACAGCCTGCATCCTTTGATCGAAAAGCATCATAAAAGCACGAGTAGTTCAATCAGGTACACAGGGGTGCGAGATATTTAGTGCTTTATACAGTAGGTCAACAGTAGTATTTTAAAAAACAATGTGAAATTTCACTAGGAGCAATGCAGTTTGGATAAGATAGGTGATGATGTGCTCATATCTTCTGATTCTAGCTACAACCAGCAGATTCACTGCTGCATTCTGAGCTAAATGGAGCTTGTTCATGAACCTAGTTGAACACCCAGACAGTAAGGAATTATAATAATGAGCTTAAAATGAAAAACTGGAATCTATAATGACACCAGGGTCTTTTACTGCTGCACACAACAAAACAGAAACACTGTCCAGAGTTACTGTGTGAACAGAACGCTTTCCTGCATCTGCATGTGGTCCTAGTACCAGTGCTTCTGTCTTGTCAGAATTAAGCCGAAGGAAGTTAATAAGCATTCAGTGTCTAATATCTTTCACACATTCCTCACCTTTATAAGCTGTTTATTTTTTTCTCATTTGGGTTCGCTAAGACATCTAACTGTGTGTCATCAGCATAACAATAGAAACTAATGCAATGCTTTCTAATGATGTTGCCCAGACGAAGTACAGATGTATTTCCAATATCACATGCATATACTGTAAGTCCAAACCAGTCCAATTAAATAAATAAAAAAAGTCCTGGATCCGGAAACACTTATTGTTATTAATTTATTAACAACTATATACTTTTAATTTTTCCTCAAACTCACCAGTTTTTGGCAACATACAGTACAGTAGTATAGGCTTGACATTGGCTTCATGGTACATGATAAAGCTGTTGCACACAGCACTTACATTCCTGTGCACCGCTTTTGTTTTGCTGTACAACTACTGTACTATTAAATCAAATTTGTTTGTTTTTTTTGGATTTTTCCCCAATTTTCTCCCTAATTTAGTCGTGTCCAATTCCTCCCTGTCACTAGGGGGCTCCCACATTAAGGCTACTACTACCACTCAGCCGGGAGGGCCGAAGACTATCACGTGTTTCCTCCGAACCACGTGACGCCAGCCGACCGCATCTTTTCGAACTGCTTGCTCGCGCACCGTTGGGGGCGGCGTAACACACTCGGAGGACAGCGCTATCCGCTCCCTCCGTTGCGCGAGCTCACAGACGCCCCTGACTGGCTGCAGAGCCGTGATTAATGTGGGAGCACCAAGTACCTCTCATCCATCCCCTCTGAGAGAGCTCGGCCAATCAGCTCTCTCTAGACCTCCGGCTGCGAGAGGTTACAGCATCACCCGGGAATCGAACTCGTGATCTCCAGATGATAGGGCGAGCGCTTTAACCACTGCGCCACTCTGAGGCTTCATTTAAAAAATAAAATTCAAATTTTATTTGTCACATACACAGTCATACACAGTACGATATGCAGTGAAATGCTTAGGCGACTGCCCGTGACCTTAGAATAAAAGACTAATTTAAGACTATTTACATGAAAAGAATATAACAAAGAACGTAGCAATAGATTTAACTAAGAATAAAATAATAAAATGTATGTACAGTAAAAATATAAGAAAAGAAAAATATAAGAAAAATATAAGAGAAAACCAGAAAACCTGGGTGCAAATGTAGAAAAAAATATATATATATATCTGCTATAAGAAATATAAGAAAGCCTAGGTGTACCTAGGTGTACAGTATGGAAAAATATGGAATATAAATAGAGATGTCGAGGGGGTGTGCAAGTATGCTATAAAGTGTTTTGTACTTAATATTAATATTGAATGTTCTAGTAAACTGAACATTCATGCAATGTATATTTTTACCTTATCAAAACTGATTGCATCAAGACACCATATTGTATCTAAATATCAGAACGAGTGACATGGGTCGAGTGGAATGCTTACAAATTCAAATGATCTACTAGTAAAAAAAAAAAAATGTAAAAAAAAAAGAAAAAAAAAAGAAAGAAATCCAGAAAAATAAACTGGTTGTATTCAGATTTGCAGCTGAATTACACCTTCATGGGCTATGTTGTATGCTTGTGTGACTTCTGACTTGGTAACTTTCAATACAAAAGAAACTTTAACAACTTTGTAGTGAATCCAAGAAAAAGGCGGCCTGGGATGATTTCGCTGCCAAGCCGTGTCTTTAGATATGTTCCAATATTGATTCAGCCAAAGTAAAAACCAAGCAAGTAGAGACGATTCTCAGGGCTTGTTATGATTTACTTAGAAGTTCTGATTTGCCTGGATCTGACCCGGCCTTTAACTCCTTTTCTCAATAGCTTTCTCAGATAAGACAGATCTGAAATCAATCTTCAAACCACTGGGCATATCCTGTCTCTTTTGCGATACAATGTGAGCGGAGACAGCTTTCGCTGGCTGTGTTCATTACAATCACGCTGTGTTTAAGCTGATTAGCAGAACCTAAGCATTTGAATAATAAGTTGTGATTATCCAGTAGTAGTGTGACAGTACAGCACATAAACCTATATATACTTGCATTGTCTTAATGCCATACCGATACCGATACCGATGAAGAAATGCATGGCTATATATACAGTATATACAGTATATTCTAACTACTGTACAGTATGTACTGTATAACTACTCTGTCTATTTTTCATAAATGTAAATATACCTGTATCTTTTTTTCCAAGCTCTTAGGGCAAGACGGAACGTTATTAGTGCTACCTGATAAATCCTAATAAATTAAAATTCACTTTGCTTAATGTAATTGTGTGATGGTGTCATGGTACATTGTGCTCAGGTCACTGAGTGTGCTAAATGTTGTGTTTCCCTGGTAACGCTTTGAGTTCATCTTTAATGGGACAGCACGTTTTCATTTATCTGTGTGGAAAATTGACTGACTCTCTGATCCTCAAGCTCTTCGGACATTTTGTTTCATTGTTGTCCATCTCTGAGTGACCAAATTCTGGCAATCCACTGCTTCTCCCCAAAATAAATATACAGTAGGGTTATGCCAAAATTGAGCCAAAATATACAGTACTATATTTATTCAAATGTATGAAAAAGGAAATGCTGTTTGGTTGTTTTTGGTTGGTTTTTTTTTTTATATTGTGTTTTATATATGCTGTCAAGTGATTTCCTTGCATATATAATTTTGTATGCAATTAATTTAATGTCTATAGCACACTGGACTCTATAGACTCTGGACATAAATTATATATTATATATATATATATATATATATATATATAATTTATGTCCAGAGTCTATAGAGTCCAGTGTGCTATAGACATTAAATTAATTGCATACTAGCTATCAAAATGATTCTTCTGTACTGTATATACACTATATTGACACTATATCGCCTGCCTTAAAATGCATTTGAACTTGAATAAGAGCTTCAACTCTTCTGGGAGGGCTTTTCACAAGGTTTAGCCCCTGCTTTGTGCACTGGTTTAAACAGGAAGGCGCAAATTGTTTCCGAAATATCTTGGTATACTGAAGCATTAAGAGTTCCTGTCACTGGAGGTAAGGGGCCACGCCCAACTCCTGAAAACCAAACCCCACCCCCGTTCTAACATGACTGCGTACCAGTGCACAAAGCAAGGTCCATAAAGACATGGATGAGAGAGTTTGGTGTCCTGACCCCAACCTGGTAGAACACCTTTGGGATGAATTAGAATGGAGACAGTGAGCCAGGCCTTCTCGTCCAACATCAGTGTCTGACCTCACAAATGCGCTTCTGGAAGATTGGTCAAAATTTCCAATGAACACACTTCTAAACCTTGTGGATAGCCTTTCCAGAAGAGTTGAAGCTGTTATAACTGCGACGGGGGCGGGGCCAACATCATATCAAACGCTATGGATTAAGAATTGGATGTTACTCAAGTTCAAATGCATGTGAAGGCAGAGAAGTGAATACTTTTAGCAATATGGTGTATAAGAAATTGTCACTCACTCACCCGTACTGTATATTCCGCTTTCCCTTGTATACTGTACATAGTCAGGGGGGCCTGATGCCTATCCCAGGATGGGAATTTCACATAGTCACCAGAGGAACTTTTCACAGGGAGAACGTGCAAACTCCATGCACAGACCCGAGACAGAAATTGAACACAGATCCTGAAGGTGTACAGCGACAGCTCTCTCCACTAAGCCCCTGGGCCACCAAATTTACATTTACAGTATATTTTGCCTAGTGCTTTGTGTCCTAGGGTCAGAGTTGTATAATCACAATGCATATACAGTACAATATATAACACACAAACCATTTATAACACAATTACTGCATGCCTGAAGAATAACTACTTAGAAACCGTAACGATAACCTTACCCTCTTTTAATGTTTAACACATGAATGCATGTGGTGTTATGAAAAGTTCCAGGATCACAGCTTTAGGTAGATGATGCTCTGTGATTAGTCTCAAGTTCACCTCTAGTCAAAGCCATAAAAGCAGAAGAGCTTAGCTTGGCAGCTGCTATAATGTGAAAAGAATATGAATGGGGGGGGGGGGGGGGTGAAGGTGGGTGGGTGTATGGGGAGGGGGTTACCGACAGTATCGGATGTGAGCGCACAGTTGGAATGATGAGTGAGGAAAAGTGTGGCTGAAATGGCCTTCATAATGACTTCTGACTACAGAACAGTCATTACATGGTTCAATATGCAGCAAAGCTGTGAATCAAAACAGCGAGTTTCTATTTTCAAGTGCAAAGCTCTTCACTATTGGTTGAATCATATTCATGACTTGAGCCTGCCCAGATCAGTGATAGTTGGTTATCCTCTTATGTCTGAAACGGATTGGAAAAGAGTGTAAAACGAGATCTCGGAGAAAAGACTGATTTCATTCTGGGCAGAAAAATAGAATATACTAAGCTATACTAATATAATGAGACTTTTATTGAATAGGCAGCATTTAATAATTGAAATTTAAAAATGTAGGCAAAATAATTGTTATTTGTAACAATCTAGGGGTCGCCAGTCATAGATATACATTATTTGGATTGAACAGATAATACATATCTGAATGGCAGGTGTACAACGCTGTCTGGCCAAAAAAAAAAAAAGTTGCACACTCTAGTATTTCATTGGGCTGCATTTTGCTTTTATTACAGTAATGGCGTTGTTTTAATAGGCTTATGCAATGTCTCAACATGGATTTCCATCCAGAGTTACTAATTTCTCTCCATGAGTTTATTGGATCATAATAATGGAAGCGCACATCCCAAAGATTCTCAATTGGGTTAAGCTCTGGACTCATGATGCCTCATGCTCCATGTGAAAATCTTTCACAATTTGAAGTCAATAAATCCTGATATTGTCATCTTGGAATATTCCCGTGCCATAAGTGGGGGGAAAAAAATCCATTGACGGAAAAACCTGGTCATTCAGAATATTCAGATAGTTAGCTGACCTCAGTTTCTGGGCACATAACGTAGCTGGACATAGCCCTGACCAACAGAAGCAGCCCCAGATCATAACACTGCCCCCACAGGCCTGTACAGGAGCCACTAGGCATGATTTGTGCACTCCTCTTTATCCGCCCCTCTTTACCTACCCTGATGTAACCAGCACTCTGGAATAGGGTAAATCTGGACTCATCAAACCACATTACCTTTGTTCAATCATCCACAGTCCATTCTTTATGCTCCATTGAAAATTGAAGCCTTTTTTTCTAATTAGCCTCACTGCTAAGTGGTTTTCTTTAAGGCTACCCAGGTGGGGGGGAAAAAGTATGCTAAGTACTGTATATTAAATCCTACTTGTGTGTACAGTACTTGCAGCCAGACTAATGATGAGGACACTTGCAGTTTGCTATTTTGGAACAACACATTTTGCACTAAGTGTATTTAAGTTGTAATGAAATTATACAAAAGCACAATTTTAGGTGTATTAAGTGTATTTTTATGTGCTGAAGTGGAGGAACTTAAAGTATGTTTAGGATACCTTTATGGCTGTATATGTAATAACACATATCTGACACAGTTATTATTGAAATTAAAGACTATCTATAATGCATTATAAGCACATGACAGCAATTTTTACTGTGTTACAAAAACATGAGTAATATACCATGAATATATTCTTATACTGAATAGACCGCATTAAAGTATTGAAATGTAAAATTGTAAGCAAATAAGTGTTAATTGGTAATATGCTAAAAAAAATACGATTGAAAAACAACTTTCACTTCACAAGTATATTTTCTTACAACATATTTCTGGAAAGTTTACTATAATCAAGATTAATTCCAAAAGTTGGTAGAAGCATGTTGTCAGTACACTTTTTTATATATTAACTGATGGTACAATTTTTTGTTAGTATAATTGCATGATTTAAATATATTTGTAATAAAATAAAGTGTATTTGTTTTGGGACTACTATTGTGTAGTCCCAATCCTTTGAGGTCTCTTCACATGGTGCATCTTCGTTGTTCCTTTCTTTTGTTAACGCAGGACAATAATTAGACCCTTGTGAAACAGAGTAACATCTTTGTAACAACCACGGGAAATGTCTTCTGACATGGTGGTTTAAAAAAATGAGAAACTGCTTACTGCATTAGTTAGGGTAAAATAATTTGCTGGCAGCTTGATCAGTGAATCATGATCTCTTTCAAACAGCTGTACAGTACCTTGGCATATGAATTTCATCCATTCCAGAGGTGAGTTCTTAAGGCAAACATTTGTATTGTGAAACACATTTTCCCTGATCGAAATTCGTTCCAGCCATCCAAAAAATTACCAATATTCCAAATTTCCAACAATATAATCATATTTTTGCATATAAAAACAAACAATTTTTTTTTTTTTTCGAAAGGATATGTAAGCTAAGTTAAATATGAAATGAATAGACATTAAACCTCACTTAAGACTAATGTATGATTCCTCTTGGCAGTGGCTGCTTTAAAAACGAAATTGAACAAAAAACAAACGAAAACCTTTTCTTCTTGCTGCCCTTCTTGATAAAATTCTTGGGACCGATTGGGTTACAGTATGTCTTCATTAAATCTTGTACAAAATGCAATATACACACACACACACACACACACACACACACACACAAAGTATGCGCAACTTAGACGGCTCGGTCTTGTATGCCGAAAAATGCTTTGTACAGTAATTCCTTGCAAAATTTCAGTTCTTAAGGTGGAAATGCGTTTGTATGCTAACATAGTGCAGTATTGACTTATTTACTTTATTTTATTAAAAATACTACACTACACTAAAGTTTTCTATATTTTGCAATATTTTTCTATATTTGTACAGAAAAAAAAAATATTTCCATATTTGTACAGCTAGGTTTTTCTTATATTTGAACTTCTATAACTATATTTCCCTATAGGTTTTTCTATATTTTATTTTTTATTTTATTCCATATTTGTTTCCTATTAATAATCTTTTTTAAGGTCATTTCAGCATTTCACTGCATATTGTTCTGTGTATGACTGTGTATGTGACAAATAAAATTTGAATTTGATTATAATTTTTTATTTGAAATAATATTGTGTAAATTCACCAAGCATGTTTTTTTTTTTTTTTTTTTTTTTTGGCTGCTAAAAAAAATTTATAAAGAAAGAAAGAATTTGAAAAAAATATTAGCATGTGGTTATCAGTGATAAACAACAGATCCCTGAATTGGGGGAAACTTTGCTGTTTTGATATATAGCTAACTTGCTTACTCAGTCACATCAGACAGGAGATAGGAAGCTTGCCAAACAGTGCTACAGGACATCTGGTACTGCTAATTGCTATTTGTTTGTTAGGGGGAAAAAATGACTTCCTTTCCTGTTTTTTTTTTTCTAGTGTTTTTTTAGCTTTTTAAAAAAAAAAAAAGATCAGTGCTAACAAAAAAATAATAAAATAAATCTATTCCTATAATATTATATACAGTATAAACATTTATAGTTTCAAAACTTGTGAAGTATTTTTACACAACTTACATGATAGCGACACCCACACATTTACTTTGCTGACGGGTTGTGAACATTAGGCCACGTGTCTACGGTGATTATCGCATAACCTGCTTTAACCTGCTTTACATTATTGCGCAACAAACAATTCTCTGACATGTCAGGCTATACTTACCACACACTGAATTTGCTGTGTGTTCTCATGTGTGTGATCGTTAATATGTGAGTGTATGTGTGTGCGTGTGTGTGTGTGTGTGTGTGTGTGTCCTGAAGTACTGTAGCTTCACTGAATTAACTAAAACAGTGCACACGAGACCTGGAAAAGTTTTTGTAGACCTCCCAGGTGGTGCAGTGTTGAACCGTCAAAACCTGCTGAAGCTGAACATCTCACTGTCCGTTTTACTCCTGAAATTTCAGAAAAATTCTCTTTTTTTCTCTTTCATTTCATTTCTCTTCTCTGAAAGAGTCTACAGAGGAAAAAGTTAAAATATTCAAGTCAAAACCTACTCTTTCACACAGTCCACTGTTTAGGAGTTCAGTTCAAAGATGAGTGATAAGTGCACAAAAAAAAAAAAAAAAAAAAAAATCTTCACTTTTGAGTATGGAGCAGCGCTAATAGCTGGAGCGACATTGCCAAGGTCGCAGCGTCTCGCTATTAATCATGAGGCTAGACATCATCTGGCCCAAGGCCTGATGTCAAACTCTCCTCTTCTACTCTCTGATCTCTGGGGACAGTGGAATGGTGAGATAGAGTGGATCCTGGCGCCAGTCAGCGGTTGATGTGGGCCAATATCATAAAAAATACATATACAGCATTTTACAATGGCTCATCAGGCCGGAAGAGGCAAACCATTCCATGAGCACAGCTGGTCATTATGGGATCCTCCATAAAGGCACTAGTGGAAGATTACTCATGCTGCTAGTTTATATCAGTACAGACCAAAAGTTTGGACACACCTTCTTTTCTTTTCATGACTATGAAAATTGTAGACTCACACAGAAGTCATCAAAACTATGAATTAACACATGTGGAATTATATACATAACATATATGTCATATCCTAAGTAGCCACCTTTTGCTTTGATTACGGCTTTGCACACTCTTGGCATTCTCTTGTAGAGTCACCTGAAATGGTTTTCACTTCACAGGTGTGCCCTGTCAGGTTTAATAAGTGGGATTTCTTGCCTTATAAATGGGTTTGGGACCATCAGTTGTGTTGTGCAGAAGTCAGGTGGATACACAGCTGATAGTCCTACTGAATAGTCTGTTAGAATTTGTATTATGGCAAGAAAAAAGCAGTTAAGTAAAGAAAAACAAGTGGCCATCGTTACTTTAAGAAATGAAGGTCAGTCAGTCGGAAAAATTGGGAAAACTTTGAAAGTGTCCCCAAGTGCAGTCACAAAAACCATCAAGCGCTATAAAGAAACCGGCTCACATGCGGACCGCCCCAGGAAAGGAAGACCAAGAGTCACCTCTGCTGCGGAGGATAAGTTCATCCGAGTCACCAGCCTCAGAAATCGCAGGTTAACAGCAGCTCAGATCAGAGAGCAGGTCAATGCCACACAGAGTTCTAGCAGCAGACACATCTCTAGAACAACTGTTAAGAGGAGACTGTGTGAATCAGGCCTTCATGGTAGAATATCTGCTAGGAAACCACTGCTAAGGACAGGCAACAAGCAGAAGAGACGCGTTTGGGCTAAAGAACACAAGGAATGGACATTAGACCAGTGGAAATCTGTGCTTTGGTCTGATGAGTCCAAATTTGAGATCTTTGGTCCCAACCACCGTGTCTTTGCACCGTGTCTTTGCACCGTTGCACTGTGTCATTGCACCGTGTGCAATGCAGAAAAGGTGAATGGATGGACTCTACATGAATGCTTCCCACCGTGGTGTGGGGGTGCTTCGCTGGTGACACTGTTGGGGATTTATTCAAAATTGAAGGCATACTGAACCAGCCTGGCTACCACAGCATCTTGCAGCGGCATGCTATTCCATCCGGTTTGCGTTTAGTTGGACCATCATTTATTTTACAGACTGTGCAAGGGCTATTCTCTCTGTCGAGCTATACATGTCGCTCCTGAGTTGCCAGTGATCCAGACCCCTCTGCCCTCTGGACCCGTCTAACCCGTCCTGGGGTCCTGCTTCTGGTTGGAGATCTCGTCGCATGGATGCCCCGTGTGGTCTGCCTGGATTCGTGTTGTGGCTGGGGATGGTTTCCACGAAGACTGTCCTGTCATCGATTGATGCTGACAGCTGTTCTCTGGGGACCTGTGACTTCAGTTGTTCGATAGCTCAGGACTGGAATCTCCTACAGTCTACCTGAGCCTCCAGGAACAAACTGGACTCCTTTTAATTTTAATTTTAACACATCTCCTGTTATACTGAACTTCCAGTCTTGCACATTATTATGCTGATCAATCCCTGCTATCCGTTATCACCCAGATGAGGATGGGTTCCCTGTTGAGTCTGGTTCCTCTCAAGGTTTCTTCCTATTACCATCTCAGGGAGTTTTTCCTTGCCACCGTCGCCCTCGGCTTGCTCATCAGGGACAATCTTATCATTATGATTCATACACATTGCATACAAACCTACTTCTTTTGATTGTGTAAAGCTGCTTTGCGACAATGTCAATTGTTAAAAGCGCCATATAAATAAAATTGACTTGACTTGACTTGACTATTTGACAAAGAAGGAGAGTGATGGGGTGCTGCGCCAAATGACCTGACCTCCACAGTCACCGGACCTGAACCCAATCGAGATGGTTTGGGGTGATCTGGACCGCAGAGTGAAGGCAAAAGGGCCAACAAGTGCTAAGCATCTCTGGGAACTCCTTCAAGACTGTTGGAAGACCATTTCAGGTGACTAGCTCTTGAAGCTCATCAAGAGAATGCCAAGAGTGTGCAAAGCCATAATCAAAGCAAAAGGTGGCTACTTTGAAGAACCTAGAATATGACATATATGTTATGTATATAATTCCACATGTGTTAATTCAAAGTTTTGGTGCCTTCAGTGTGAATGTACAATTTTCATAGTCATGAAAATAAAGAAAACTCTTTGAATGAGAAGGTTTGTCCAAACTTTTGGTCTGTACTATATGTATATATATATTATTCTTCCTGAATAATTGTTATTGCACTAAAATCAAACTTGTCTTTGGTTTGATTTTTTGGTTTCAGTTATTCCGCAGCTTGTGGTAGCCCTTTGACCTTATAATTTCCTAATATCTTTAAGATGCTGGAAATAGAACTTGTGGATCAGCAGTTCATGAAAAAAAAAGCAATAGCGCTGGTCATAACTTATTCATCCTACCCAGTGGCTGTCCTTGGATAACTTTTCAAGTCCCCTAATTGCCCCTGTGCATCTGTGGAAAAAAAAAATTTCTTAGCGTTGCCAGAAAGAGTGGAGGAGCTTGCAATTTCTGATTGTCCTCAGATGATCTAGGACATCCCCATACCCATATGCTGACCTTAATAATTGTGAAAGACACCAAAGGAACCATCATCGGATCGCCCCCGAAAAGGTAAGTCCTGCCCATATTTTTGCACCGCAGGCAAAGATGTGGCCGTCATTATCCATCATTTATGCACCGCTTCACCTGCGTAGGCCTTTCCTGCTCCACTCTGGGACTGCCAGCTATCAGTGGAAGTGACAAAGTGGCCCGCTGAAACAATGAGAAAGTGATGACCAATCTTTTGCATATAAGAGTCAAGGCAATCACCTTGTAATCATATAATGAACTTGATAAGCCCACCTGTGAGGCAGGGTTCTCTGCTGGACCGGGTCTCATTTTTCTTCTCCGCCTCTCCATGAATAATGTGGAGAATTTTTGGAGAGAAAATGTGCCCTGATCACTTCAACACTTCAACACGTGACTAATGAAGTGAAACTCTAAAGACGATATCTTCCTCTCGCTAGGTAAGATTAATAATACTGGTTGTCATGGACTTTTTTATTTATTTATTTTTTTAAATAATCTCTGTTATTCCTAAAGGGTCAGAGCTGAATACAGAGCTGAAATAAATCATAAAAGTTAAGGCAATATTTACATGGGGAAATGTTATGTGGATTCAGGGATCTGTTTCTGAGTGCACCATTAATTACTTAGATTTTTCATAAGAAGAGTGTGTGTGTGTTTCTCAATAGCTTTTTCAGATGTTTAAGCTTGAAAAAGGAAACAGATAGAAAATGAGATGAAAATGACCGATGCATGTTGCGTTCATAATTTTTTTCATAGTGCTTATCATGTGTAGGGTAATAGTGGGTTTAGAGCCTATTTCAAACAATGAAGAGGAGGACAACTTAGAGACCCAAGCCATCGCAGAACACAGGCAAAGTGGAGACACCAGTAGACCTACAACCTACAAAGTCTCTGGTCTTTGCAGAAACCTGGAGTACTTGAAGAAAACCTTCAATGAAAAAATCTTACACAGAAAAACCAGCAGCATGATATGAACGCCCCCCAACCGTGGAGATGCAACACCATGACCTGATTCATTTGAAATGTACTGTAGCGCTCCTTCATCTTTTCTTAAGACATAAAGTTACAACACAACACAACAGCTACAGGTACAGATGATTACAGACTATTAGATATCTATTCAGCTTTTTTTTTCTTCAGCAAAACAGATTTAAAGACCAGTGGAAAAGCGATGTTGATTTACCGTGGGAGCATATTGGATACAGAAGGATGCTCATGCATCACTGCCTGACACATTTCTTACATTAATGCATTAATTTTATTCATCAGTGCATGCTTTATCCTGGCTAGGGCCGCTGTGATTTAAATTACTTATTTGTTTATAGTTTGAAAAACATAACCACTATGTTTATTATAAAAATCTATATACACACGTGGACAAAATTGTTGGTACCCTTCGGTCAATGAAAGAAAAACACACAATGGTCACATAAATAACTTTAATTTGACAAAAGTAATAATAAATAAGAATTCTATGAATGTTAACCAATGAAAGTCAGACATTGCTTTTCAACCATGCTTCAACGGAATTATAAAAAAAAAAAAAATGAACTCATGGAACAGGTCTGGACAAAAATGATGGTACAACCTTTTGAGGCAATCACTGCAATCAAACGATTCCTGTAACTGTCAATGAGACTTCTGCACCTCTCTGCAGGTATTTTGGCCCACTCCTCATGAGCAAGCTGCTCCAGTTGTTTCCGGTTTGAAGGGTGCCTTTTCCAGACAGCATGTTTCAGCTCCTTCCAAAGATGCTCAATAGGATTGAGGTCAGGGCTCATAGAAGGCCACTTTAGAATAGTCCAATGTTTTCCTCTTAGCCATTCTTGGGTGTTTTTAGCTGTGTGTTTTGGGTCATTGTCCTGTTGCAAGACCCATGACCTGCGACTGAGACCCAGCTTTCTGACACTGGCCTGCACATTTCTCTCTAGAATCCCTTGATAGTCTTGAGATTTCATTGTACCCTGCACAGATTCAAGACACCCTGTGCCAGATGCAGCAAAGCAGCCCCAGAACATAACAGAGCCTCCTCCATGTTTCACAGTAGGGACAGTGTTCTTTTCTTGATATGCTTCATTTTTCCGTCTGTGAACATAGAGCTGATGTGCCTTGGCAAAAAAAAAAAAAAAAAAAAGGTCACACACTTTAATATTTAATTGGACCACCTTTTGACTTGATTACAGCTGTGGCATCATTCAAATTCACATTAATGAATCCTGACATTGTCATCTTGGAACAAGCCCGTGTAATCAATGGGGGGAATCCATTGATGGCAATTCAGTACGTTCAGGTTGTCAGCTGACCTCTTTTATTGGCCACCAACCAATGCTCACAGTCCATTCTTTATACTCCATAGAAAAATTGAAGCTTTTTTTTTTTTTAAATTAGCTTAATTTCCAATTGGTGTTTTTCTTTAAGGCTACACAGCTGTTTAGTCCCAGTCCCGTAAGTTCTCTTCACATTGTGCATGTGGAAATGCTCTTACTTTCAATATTAAACATAGCTGTGAGTTCGACTGTTGTTTACTTTTTTTTTCTTTTCTTTTTTTTTTTACGATTTGATTTCACTGTCCATTTAAGTGCATAGTGAATTCACACTCTCACCACAGCCATCTGAACCATATTAAACACCGCATTCATTATCCAGTGGAAGGCTCTTTACTATTTGCTTAGTTAAATCCAGGTGGTTATTTTGTTTTTGTTTTTTTTGCCCACACAGTGTATAATTATGCTACGATAAAAGCCATTAAGGTTTTTCTCCCCTGTGAAGGTGAAGATTTTTTGCTGGAGCCCTTTAATTGCCCTAAATATGAGTCGCTGCACGATGTTGCCTTGAAATGGTGTCTATGAAACCTGGATTCATACTCAGTGACTGGGTGTACATTTGAACCTTTCATGGTTGAGTCCAGTATTTGTCCACCAGGTCATATCATCCAAATTGCCCTTGATACCTTCAATTACTGTAGGGTAGCTTACAACAACCTAACTAGTGAATCTAGTGTGAATAGCCGTTAAAGCCCAAAGCATTTTAGCCATTTTTTTTTTAATGAACATATAAAGTGATTAGGATTGTGCATTATAGAGTGACATATCCCTTTTTTCAGGGAAGGAAATATGATAAACTGAATTATTATTTCATTTTAACCAACCATACAAATTTGACTGAGCCAATAGTTCACATACAGTAGGCAAAGAAATAGCACAGGTACACATGATCACATGTTTTTTTTATTTTCGGTTCTTTCAATGATGAAATAATAATAATAATAATAATAATAATAATAATAATAATAATAATAATATGCTTATTTTGAGAGTTCTACATTTCTACAATGTCATTCTCATATTATAAAAGTAATGATAACTTTTTTTTTTTCTACCGAAAACCCAAATGCACAGTAGCATGGCTGAAGCCTCCCCGTTAACACACACCAACAAGGCTTCTATATACTGTGAGCACACGTAGTTTTTAATCACAGATATGTGTCACTTTGGTTTTAAGGGATTAAAAACTACCAGGAAAACAAGCAACTAAACAATCTATATAAATTGTGGAATGTACTGTATACTACTTATATAAAAATAAAAAAATCTTTAAAAAAAAACAATGCTATCTCAAATGTTTATAATTATTCCTTTTCTTTCCAGCATCTGTCCATGTGTCTGATATCATAACAAGTTGCATACTTATTCTAATACGCCAAACCCAAATAATAAACCAATATTTGTATCTCCTACGCAAATAAACTCCAAGCACTTTTTTGTGTGTGTGAAATATCCCAGATGTTCACATCTGATATGAAGTCTCATAATTTCATATTTGTACCAGGAGGAATTCAACAGCAGCAAATTGTCAGCCGGTAAACTGTGAATCTGTAAAGCCTAGATTTCTGGGGATTTTGTTCTGGTCTGTAAAAGTGCTGTATTTGGAGCCCTTGAGAGGCAATTTCTTAGTACTCGCAGTGCTGGAGATTAATGCGCTATGTGAATTTATTGAGAATTAGCCCAGCATGAAAATGTACTTCACAGCATGGTCGCAAGTCGCCTAATCTCTCCCCAATGCATTGGAGGGAGAACTAACAAAAAGCCAAGGAGGCCAGCAAAGAAGAAGCTAGATGAAGCGCAGATGGGTTTATGGTTTTATATGTAAGGGAATATAATGCTGTGAGCGTTATAGCTACGCATGTTTTAACCATGTGGTATAATGAGCCTATATACTATTTTATATACAGTACACACACACACACACACACACACACACACACACACACACACACACACACACACACACACACACACAGTGCCTTGGTGATGTCTCAAACATTTGATACCTGAGCTGTCATTTTTGAACATTTGTTAAGTGCCAAATTATTACTATTACTACTAAGTGGTGTTTGTTTATAGCTATTAATTATGCTATTATTCATTTGAATACTATAAAAAAAAATATATTTTTTTTACAATATTTAAAAAAGAAAACGTTTGCACAGTTTTCTATTTTACAGCAATATTTCCATTACATTCCGTAATGTTACTCATCATGTTACAGTCAGTATACCTGTATTGTGGTAACTGGAAAAGGCCAGCAGTAGTCATATAAAGCAGTTAAAAGGAGCTGGAGCAGAGTACATCTGACTGCTGAATGAAGATGGATTGTTGCCATAGATACTGAGCGCTGATGCCAAAACACCGGCCATGGAGGACAGCAATGTCACAGCTGTTAAAAAGCTACATTCAAGTTCTGCAAGCCATCCTTTGCCCTATGTCCAAAGTAATTACCCTGGTCTTGTGATGGGTTTTTTTTTATTCCCATCTCTTAAAAAAAAAAAAAAAAGGAGTACATCAGGAGTCATGCCCGAAAAGTATATAGATTTGTCATGAACACATGCAGTCACCATAAAAGCCAAAGTGCTTTCAGAAACCATTCTCCTAATGACGTGATCGCTCTTGATGCAAGCATATAAAACATTTTTTTTTTAAAGTTTTTTTTTTATCACTAAAAAAAGACACAACCGGTCAGATCGCTGTGCTGTATTTCATTACCAGGCTCTATTTCTAAAGCCTTGTTTATCTTTAAGAAGAAATTAGATTTCTACCACTAAATTTCTATTAATTTTGTGGTGTGAAAGGTACTACATGAAAATATCGATATTTTATAAATAAATAAAAATGTAAACAATAAAATGTAATAATCATTAAATAAACAAATAGTCCATGAAAACACATGTAAAAACATATCATGTTAAAGAACTCACATGAGAAAATCAATCAATCAATCAATCAATCAATCAATCAATAAATAAATAAATTATCACCTGTGGAAATACAAATTAAACGTGTGAAAATGTGTGCAAAAACAATTAAGCATGTGGGAAAGAAATCAAGAACAAAAAAGAAAACTGGACAGCTTTAATTATATATTATTTATAAATTTATTTATTTATTTATTCATTCATTCATCTCACAGTTTATAGTGCCTTATATGTCGCATGGAGCCTGGATCCTATCCAAGGGCACGAGACGGGGTACACTCTGGGCAGGTTGCCAATCCATTGCAGGACACACACACACACACACACACACACACACACACACACACACACACACACACACACACTATGGGCAATTTGGAAACACCAGTTAGCCTAATCTGTATATTTGGACTGTGGGAGGAAACCGGAGGAAACGTGAGAAACCCACCAAGCACAGGGAGAGAACATGCAAACTCCACGCACACAGATCGAACCCTCGACCCTCCAGGTGCAAGGCCACAGTGCTAACCACTACACCACCTTTTACATATTTATTTATTTATTGATTGATTGATTGATTGATTAAATTTTCAAGTAAGATTTATTGAACTCTTCTACGTACTCTGCAGAATTTTACCTCCAGATTGTAACAAGGTTGGTTAAATGGTACTCCACATACATCTTCTTGCTAACTGGTGAATAAATCATATGGCTCAGTGTGTGTGTGTCTGTGTGTGTGTGTGTGTGTGTTTTTTTTTTTCGCTCCCATGGCATCGCTGGTTGTTTTCTTTGTCCCAGATGAGACTCCACACACAACTCAGCGGTTGATGGGCTAATTGATTTTCAACATTATTTATTTATTTATTTATTTATTTATATACATCACTCCCCAGATTACAGTGTTGGTCCTTTTTTATCTGTGTGCTTACTGTAGAGTGCCCCTCTTTCCTCCTTTTTTTTCCCCCCGCATGTAAGGCACTCAGGCTTGAACCTGAGCATCAGGTTCCTTTTATTTCCCAAACTCCCCATTTCTTTGCAAATAAATAAAAGAACATTGTATCTAGAAGCCGTACAAATGATACCATGTTCGTCCTCCCTAAAGCCTGCATCATTAGAACACAGATGAGTGGGTAGCATTTACATGTGTGATTTACTCTCATGTTCTGCTTCAGTTCAGCATGACACCTCTTCTTTAATCCCTCCAAAGGATTTACGGAAGGAAAAAAAAAAAAAGTCTCCTTTAAACACTATTCCTGTGTGTTTTTACCAGGATGAGCTAAAAACATGTGATTGTCTCAGGTACAAGCGAATGGTGATAAAAAGGAAGGTGGAGATAACGACATAATGGTCAGCGATCTTAAAACTACTCGTTTTTGTGCTTTTTTGTATGTTTTTTTTTTGTACTACTACTACTATGTACTATTAATAATAATAATAATAATAAATTGTTGGTTAAAGGAAAATCATTTGCTAAATACAATTTCATGCCCTTTTATGTCTGTAGTGTCTGTAACTTCAAATCTTTCAATGATCTTAACTGTCATTCAGATAAAACTTGGACAATTTAGATTTCACATGAAAAGACTTTTTTTTTTAAGTGTAAAAGTGGATTATTCTAAAATGCAAATTTGTTAAGATATTGCAACTGGAATTTGACATGGTTACGGACACTACAGTTTCTTTAATTTATTTTTTGCTTTTTTTAAGCTTTTACCAAAAAAATATTTAAGCAATCAGTTTTTAGAGGTGATATGATTCTAGAAACTGGAACGCTGGAAAATGGCCAGTTTTGGGACACATACAAAATCATCTCTCCAAAACAGCTGAAGTTAGCAGCGTGAAATTTCTAGGGAAGCAAGATTGTTCACTTCCATGTTGCATGAACTTCAGAAGTAGCTTCTTTGGCAAACACACATTTACTGTATTCTATGTACAAAATAAAATAAAATCAGCACCAATACTGTTTTTTTTTTTTTTTTTTTTTTTGGTTGATATTAAAATGTGATTTTTTTTAAAAAAATTATTCTTTCCTTGTCATTTTATTTCAGTGTATGATTTTTTTTCCCATTACAACAACATCACAATGCCAGTGATAGTGGTGCAGCGGGATGTACGGTATGATGTGACAAGTTGTAAGTGAGGATGTGCAGGTGGAAATGACATTCAACATAAAAAAATAGGGGGAGAAAGAACAGAAACACATGGTTAGTGGTATAGATTTAACAACAAATATGTCATAATCGGATGTTTACAGTATGTATAAAGCAAACAATTGTAGACATATACAGTATTATTTTATTCAAGGGAAAGAAGTGCTGCCTTGGTTATTTCTTATGTATTGCCATGTTGATTTGTCATTGATTGTAAACTGGGATGGAACTTGTACTTGAGAAGAATTTATTGATTCATTTATGTTTTAGCTTTTCCTGGTTGGAAATTGGGAATTACAAGTTACGACCTCAAGTCGATACCTTCCAAAGCTTCAGCTCTCATGCTAACACCACCATCAACACCAGCATCTCACAGATCACTAATTAACCAGGCCATTTGTTGCCAGTACAGATTACAGTAAAATTACAACTTGTAAATAGAAATGTTTAGCGGATTAACATTTATATGCGGCTCGTTCGATGTAAACCGATCACTGCATGTAAAGCCATCCCTTTATTGTGCACGCTCTTTCACTTGTGCCCTTTTGATCTGGGCAACGCCAAATATCAAAGCAGCTTCTAAATTGATCCGGATGAATTAATGAAGGTGAGCCTTCTGATGTCCTAAATGTAAAATGTCATAAGTGAATTGATTGATCTGATGCATGAAGGAAGTCAAAAGAACGAGACCTTCATTCATTGGACAGAAGGAGAATTTTCTTTTATTTGGATTTTTTTTTTTTTTTGCACCCATCCCAAATGAACTCCTATTCAGTTTGAACCTTGTACGAGAATTGTTTTTGCTGATGTTAGTATTTATTAACATCATCACTCTCTATCAAACTCCTGAATAAATGCATTCAAATTGATTGTGGGTGTCACAGAAACACCAGGCTCCACCCACAATCTTCGTTCCCAATCACCCGAGTTCTGAGCACACACCTGATTCACATTATTTGTCTTCACTTGTCCACCAGCTCCAACATCACCACAGTTAAGATAACCGTTTTTTCCACTCACTGTTTCACGTTACACAAACTGTTAATAAAACACCCACTCGGGTTTTCATACCATCTTTGTCTGTTTGAGTCTGTCTTCCGCAACAGAAGGTCAGACCATACAATGAAACTTACGGGCCAGGATCCATTACTTGAGCTGGTGGAGAATCTTCGCCAAGTGTTCACCTCCACTGCACCACTTCCGGTAACAACCACTCCTTCTCCGACACTTCCTGCTCACGCTAGTCCCATGGCAGCACCACCGCCCTACAGTGGCGCGGCGGAGAACTGCAACGGCTTCCTTCTCTAGTGTGAATTGATCTTCGAGATTCATCCTCTCCGATTTCCACTGCCAGGGCGAAAATCACGTACATAATTACATAATCACGTAAATAAAGCACTACAATGGGCCGAAGCTATTTGGCAGCAGGATGGTAATGTCGTTCATAACTATCAAAATTTCGTTACATACTTCCGTGAAGTATTTACCCAAGCGGCTGATTCGTTCACCACTGGAGAAAAACTATTCAAGCATAGTCAAGGTACAACAATATTAAGGACTATGTTCTGACTTTTAGAACCCTTGCAGCCTCCAGTGGATGGAACGAAGCCGCATTGCTGACCAAATTCCAACAGGGACTCGACCGGCACTTAAGGCTGCAGCTCACAGCGCATGACAACTCGATGGGTCTGGAACAGTTCATGCAAACGTACATCCGGGTCGCAAACCACCTACAAGAGTGCACCGCCAAAACCTCCATTCTCCAAGGATCACCCGCAGTTCTCCGCCCACCTGAGGGGAAATCCGCTCCAGAACCCATACAGGTGGATCAACAGTCCTTTTCCAGGCTCACTCCATCTGAACGACAATGCCGGCTGACCCAGGGCCTCTGCCTTTACTGTGCAGGGAGAGAGGACATGTTCGCCTGACGTGAACAACAGGGTTCCACTATCCCCGAACTCTACTCCCCCTTCAATGACGTTTTCTGATCTTGGTGAGCCACAGAACTACCACCTCACAGTTCATAGGACTGTGCCATCGAACTCCTTCTGGTTGAACCAGTGCCCAAAGGAAAAATCTACTCGTTGTCCATTCCTGAACAGAAAGCCATGGAAGAGTACATTGAGGAGGCTCTCCACCAAGGTTACATTCGGACATCTACATTCCCTGCTGCTTCAAGCTTCTTCTTCGTGGCTAAAAAAGATAGGAGCCTTCGTCCCTGTATTTACTATCATGCTCTAAATAAAATCACAGTTAAATTTATCTATCCCCTTTCTCTCGTCCCAGCTGCCTTGGAACAACTAAGAGGAGCACAGATCTTCACAAAGCTGGCTCTCCAGAATGCTACAATCTCATCAGAATAAAAGAGGGGAACAAGTGGAAAACTGCATTCATTACCCTGACAGGACACTATGAATATCTAGTAATGCCGTATGGTCTGGTCAGTGCCCCCTCTGTGGTCCAAGGCTATATGAATGAGGTTTTCTGATTGCTTATTAATTGATTCGTTCTTGTTTACATTAATGACATTCTGATTTATTCTAGGAACGAGACGGAGGACTGCATTCATGTGGCCGAGGTGCTCCGAAAACTCGACAACACCAACTGTTCTTGAAGGCTGAAAAATGTTCATTCCACCAACCCTCCGTGCATTTCTTAGGATCCCACATCAGCAAAAACGGGATAACTGGATAATCACACCCTCCCACTACAGGAAGAATGCTTCTGGCTATATGAATGAGATACCTCTCTTCCCATGGAACCGAACATGGCCGAGCATGTCAGAAGGTACGTGAGAGGATGCCAGGACTGCACCACCAGCAAATCTGCCAGACATCTGCCAACAGGGAACCTATTGCCTCTTCCAGTTCTCTGGCGTTCCTGGTAACACCTAGAAGTCGATTTTGTCACCGATCTCCCTTGCTCTGAAGGTCATACATGCATCCTAATGATTGTCGACAGATTCTCGAAGTCATGCCATCTAGTTCCTTTACGAGGACTCCCCTCAGCTAAAGACACTGCCGAAATACTCTTTAATCAAGTCTTCCGGGTTTTCAGCATACCCGAAGATATTCTCTCCGATCGAGGGCCGCAATTCATCACCAAGTTGTGGAAGGCCTTCTTCCGACTCCTAGGTGTGACCGTAAGCCTATCTTCTGGGTACCATCCCCAAAGCAATGGACAAACTGAACGTAAGATTCTGTACCTTCTGCCACGACCGCCAGCACTCCTGGAGCCAGTTCATCGCCTGGGCCGAGTATGCACAGGACTCTCTTCGCCAAACTGCTACAGGGCTTACCCCCTCCCAGTGCATACTAGATTACCAGCCACCTCTCTGAAGTGCCTTCGGTGAACCACTGGTTCCAGGAGAGTGAGAGGGTTTGGGACTCAGCTCACCAACAGCTAAAACGTGCAGTTCGGAGACAACGTATCGTTGCCGACGTGAGGAGAGTTTGGCTCTCCACACACGACGTCTGTCTTCGACTGCACTGCAAAAAGCTGAGTCCCAGATTCATTGGCCCCTTCACCATTCTTTCACAGATCAACCCTGTCACGTATAAGTTAAGTTTACCATGCACATACAAAATTTACCCTACCTTTCACATGTCACTCCTAAAACCCTATTATTCGCTGGACCTAGAAGATGGAACGATCTAGGCCGTGCGGGAGATCCTGAGGTTCCGTCGTCGAGGTGGTCAGCTTGAGTATATCGTGGACTGGGAGGGGTACAGCCATGAGGAGAGGAGTTGGGTCCCACGAGAAGATGTCCTCGAACCAAACCTCCTGAGGGAATTTCATCAGCAACATCCGCAAATGCCGGCTCTCAGAGGAAGAGGTCGTCCACCCTGGCATCGTGCACAGCGGCCCTAAGGAGCGGTCCATGGGGGAGGTGGGGGATAACACCAGGCTCCACCCTCAATCTTTGTTCCCAATCACCCGAGTTCTGAGCACACACCTGATTCACATTAGCACCACCTTATATACACCTCACTTCCCTTCACTCAGCGTCTGACTTCACTCATGGAACACAGACTCCGCCACAAACCTTTACAAGCTTTGCTCCACGTCTCGTCTCGTCTCGTCTCGTCTCGTCTCGTCTCATTCCCAGCTCCTACTGTCCAGTGTCTGCTCCGTGTTCTCCGTGTCATCTGTTTGTCTTCACTCGTCCACCAGCTCCAACATCACCACAGTTAAGCTAACCGTTTTTTCCACTCACTGTTACACAAACTGTTGATAAAACACCCACTTGGGTTTTCAAACCATCTTTGTCTGTTTGAGTCTGTCTTCCGTAACAGTGGGTGCATTTATGATGTTTTGCCATTTTATTGCATTACTTGTTGAACCATTTGTGGATGGGATATGTCATAAGTTGCTGGAAATGCACAGTGCATCGCACACAGGGTGTTCCCATGTACCTGCAAACTGATCCTCCATCAGTTATGGGGTAACATTAATGGAAAAACCAACATAACATGACTTAGCAATTTGTTGCTAATGGATAAACACTAGGCTTCCTTGAGTTGGGGTCATGTGTTAAACAGCACTGTGGAACATATTGCTGTAAAACCCCCAATTTCCTGTTTGGTTTAAGATCTGGTGTGAAAGACAAAGGGTACCATTTACATCTTGTCATTTCTGACCATTTGGTGAGACTTTGTGTATTTTCTGTGTATGAGTGGGTTTCTGCCAGGTTCTCTATAAAGTCTTGTGGCATTACATGCTGAGAGCTTACTTATTGATCCTCTGATATACTGGAGGAAGTCGGATTATCTACCCTGAATGAGCTGGAAAACTGATAAAAAATTGATTTTTACAAAGAACAATTGTAAAAAACAAGTTTTCATGCTGTAAGGACACCAAGAGCACAGTGTGCAAGGCAGATTTTTACAAAAATCCGAATAATAGCTGGGTGGCAGTGATACTGGAAATGAATCAACAGCAGGGTGGTATGTTGTGGTCCGATGGCAAACAATTACTCTGAAATTAATTATATTTAAATTACTACAGCAGTTTGCCAATAAATACATATTTTTAGTTTATTAACAAAAAACACACCCTTCTAATATTAGACCTGTCTCTCTGTTTTCTCTCTCATAAAGTTAGGGAAGACGTACATATGATGATACCACCCATAAGAAATTTTACTATAGTAAAAAAAAAAAAAAAAATTGTACCATGTACTATAGTCTACTATAACAAATTTTACTATGTACCCCGTACTATAGTTTACTATGTACCATAGTCTACTATAAGAAATTTTACTATGTACTATAGTCTACTATAAGAAACATGACTATAATTCTATCACTATGTTCTATAATCTACTATTAAAAAAATTACTATAGTAACATATAATATAATCTACCATAAGAAATGTTTAAATAGTACTGTGTACTAATGTTCTATAGTCTACTGTAAAACCTTTTTTTTTTTTACTATAGTAATATATACTATAATCTATACTATAGTGCTAAGTACCATAGTATAGTACGGTATAGTATAAAATGTATAACATGTATAGCATATTATTTAATGAACAGTGGTAGAACCACATGTAATACATGTACTGTCATATAAAAGCAAATAGGTACCATGGGAAGTGCAATATTTCTTTAGAG
Organism: Clarias fuscus; assembly: GCA_030347435.1. Lineage (NCBI taxonomy): Eukaryota > Metazoa > Chordata > Actinopteri > Siluriformes > Clariidae > Clarias > Clarias fuscus. The sequence continues at coordinate 8,136,165 of CM059212.1, forward strand.
AGGGGGAAAAACAATTGATTCAATAATGTACTGCGATTCTTTTGTGTGGCAAGTCATGTATCACCACGATGACTCCAAAATTGATTTTTTTTTATTTTTTATTAATTTTAAATTATGTTTTCGTTTAAGATGGTAAACTGTTGCAGTTCCTTTATGATCCTATAGGTGATCATAACTATTCACTATTATTTGTTAAGAATTGTAGCAAAATTAAACAATAATAATACTATCAAAGCCGGTCGTCCCTGGTAATTCCCTTCTCTAGCAGTTAGTGTGAACAATTTTCTGTCCTGGCTTTTATCCGAAAGTTTTTTTTTTTTTTTTTTTTTGGTCATTTAGAGAGAGATAGAAAAAGAGAGACGAGAGATGAGAGTGGAAATTAGTCATATGTGGCTTCACCTTTAACCAGCGTGCTCAGCTGAATGTCCAAACAAAGCCTATAATTGCCTGGGGTACAATCTTTTCAATTCATGCTGTGGCTACACACTAACACAAGTCAAGTGGTTTGGTCTTTGAGTTTTCTATTTCACTTTGTCTGTTTGACCTAAATCCTACTTGCCCTTATATTAATATAAACACTTACTGAGTATATATATATATATATATATATATATATATATATATATATATATATATATATATATATATATATATATATAGGTTTAAAAACATTATATTGTTTTTAGTGCTTTCATTATATTGTTTTTAGTGCTTTCATTATATTGTTTTTAGTGCTTTCAACGTTCCACCTCAAAGGGTTTTTTATTCTTATTATTTTTTTAAAAACACTTGATGGGAAAGCTCCCATCGAGCTATACGTGTTTATTGTAGCATGATGTAAAGGTAAGAGTGCAGCCACTCAGGCACCATTACTTTGTCACTGCACAAGAATAGTTTGTCATCAACCAAGCACCACTTTGCTTTTAGTTTTATGGATGTCATTGCACTTTAAGATCATCACAGATGCAGGCAAAGAGAAGTCCTTTTTGTGAAAAACAAAATATTTGTGTGTGTGTGTGTGTGTGTGTGTGTGTGTGTGTGTGTGTGTGTGTGTGTGTGTGTGTGTGTGTATTGAAGATATTTATAGGAGAATTTGAATTTCTGAACATGCCTACATTGAGACAGTCACAGCATAGCAAATCAATGTCTTGTCTTAAAACAAAAAAGATCCAAATAAAACAGCAGGAAGGAATTAAACTGTGATGTCTTTATTCATGCAAAATACAGAAGCCTATAACTGATGAGTGTGTTAAGGAAATAACAGGCAAAGTTGCTATTTCTCAAATGAGTAGACACAATATTTAAATATGCATGGGGGAAAAAGCAGGAGGTATTGGTGAAAAATGATGAAATGGATGCATTTGGGTATGTAACATAATGTTTTATTAATTCAAATGACATTTGTGTTAGATCAGTAGGAAATGAATTTGAAATTTGGAGTCACGAAGTGAAAACAACAATCGTTGAAACAGAAAGATTTAAACATTACATTTTCATCATCAAGATGCTTTTTGATCATACGCCTCCGCCTAGATTGTTTGTGTGACTTTGAATCTTCAAACTGTAAAAAAAAAAAAAAAAAGAAAGAAAAAAAAATTTGATTAAAACGTCAGTTGCGGAGAGATGCCATCTGTAAAGAGAAACCGGGAGCATCAGTGGTGCTTTGCTCACAACTAGAATACAGAAAGTCATGGGAAGATAGAATATTTTTATTTGCATCACCTTTGTCTGTTCAAAAAAAAAAAAGAATTTTTAGTTTTAGTTTTATAAAGAGATGATGTGAAGTAAAAGGAAGGAACATTTCTTTAATCTGAAACTGCAAATGCAGAATGCACACTTTTTTGATGCATCGGGAACAGCCTGCTCATGCCAAACAGCTAATTGTGTGTCTATGTATTTCAGTTACTAAGATGTGTGTCAGTGACAAGAAGATGAGCAAATTATGGAAATGTGATTGAATCAGAGGGTGAGTGCAAGCACTGTGTCAACACTGGGAGATGAAATCACTAATATGTCACTAATATGTCATGCTGCATGAGGTCCTATATGATCATTATGCATCAAACCAAAGTTGTTATTTTGGATAACCAACCCCTTTAATCAGTCTCCACCAACTAATTAAAACAAAGAAAACAAAAATTAAAAGCACTGAAAACCGAAAGACAAGAGCAAAACCAAAAATAGAACGGTAAATTAAACATGACAGCAATACAAAAATCAGACAACAGCAAAAGAAAAACAATTGTAAACTGAAGAGCACCAATAAACTGAACGCTGAAAACTGAAATGGAAAATCTACAACACGACAAAGTACAACAAAAACAAGTTTAAAAAAAAAAAGAAACACACACAATAAAAACACAACAGCAAAACTATAAATGCAATTTCCAAAATAAAAGAATAGCAGACCCAAAAATACCATAAACATATCACAAAGTAAAATAAAAATAATAATAATAATAATAATAATAATAATAATAATAATAATAATAATAATAACAAAATCAATATCACCAACAAAAAGCAGAAAAGTAAACTAAGGAAAGATGATAAATAGAGAGCACAACAGCAAATCAGATATCTAACAGCAAAACAAAAAACAAATAAAAAAACATGTCTTTTGTTGCTTCTTTTTAAAGCAACAAAAAAAAACAACAGCAACAGCAAAAACAAACAAGATCAAGTGCAAAAAACACAACAGCAAAATCAACAAGAAACCCAGCAAATCTAAACACTTGAGCAAAACTACACGGACAATTACACATCAAAAACACATGAGAAAAACAAACAAACAAAAACATCAAAACCAAAAGGAAGTGCAAATAAAAACACAAGCAAAATCAAGAACATAAATGCAAATGTTCACTGTTCAAGAAACCAGTTTGAGATGATTGAGTTTGTGACAGGACGTTCCATCCAGTCGTCATAAGGGGATGGACATGATCAGTAACAGTACTTGGGTATTTAAACCATGTGGCATTTAAACCATGCTCAGTAGTTACTAAGCTACTTTTTGCCAACATTTGCCAGGAAAATACTGGATCCACCTCACCATTACAAGGCAGTGTGGATCCATGCTTTCATGTATATCCATGTGATTAATGTAGATATTTTAGCGCATTACTTTTTTTTTTTACGCAAATTAATCATATGACCAAGTTGACCCTAATGGCTTAATAGTAATGGTTAATAGTAAAAGTCACATTCAATGCGGATAATAAGATGACTGAGGAAACATCACCAGGTATGCTGAATGGCCTGTTTTATTATAAAAAGCTTTCAGAAGAAAGAAAGTTGTGTGCTGAAGTTACCTTCAATAGGAACTTTGAGAGATTTTTACTTTGAGGCGGGATACGGGGGGATTGGATCTTCCCTGTTGAAAAAAATGACAACAACCATCCGCTCCGTAAAACCACCATCCCCCATACCATCCCCTTTAGCTTAATAATGCTGTGTATTTGTGCATTGTGACTGGTGCATATTCAAAACTATACAAAACTACATTACTATTAAATTATTTAATCACTAATGTTTACATAGATATTTAGTCTACTCTTATAATCCTCCCCAGATGAAAATGCTAGTTTTGACTATGCATGTTAAAGTGCATGTTTCGTTTTGATGGCTCCAAGTTGATTTCATTGAGCTGACATTTTATTAATAAAACTGTTCTTAAAAATGTGACATATTTTGCAATCATGTTGTACGGTTAATTTTAGTCCCCTGCACCCAGATACCGCCAACAAAATACTTAACCACACCATCCCCCCTTGAATTTTTTTGCAATTCGACCACTGCCTATAGGTGTGCATTAATATTTAATGGCATGCTGACTACATCTGATACGCTTCCTACAGATTTGTCAGTAGTCGCATTCCGTGAAAAGAAATTTGTGTGTGTGTGTGTGTGTGTGTGTGTGTGTGTGTGTGTGTGTGTGTGTGTGTGTGTGTGTGTGTGTGTGTGTGTGTGTGGAATTAGCCCCTTCCCTCGCCTCGTCTTACACAGTAAAACTCCTCCTCCTTCCCCCCACCTCGCTTTTTAAGTTTCACAACAAACACACATACAAGGGAAACACTGTTTTAACGGGGAAAAAAAAAATCTCTCTAATGACACTCACGTGAGCGCAGACTAATGGAATCACTGCTGTAAAGTAAAAAAAAACAAAAAAAAACACCTTACCTTTGAAAAGAATCGCGGCAGAGCAGAGTTTCTGTGTAGAGCAGAGTGTGTGTGTCTGTGTGAAGCCGGGGAGGGGTGGTGTAAAGGCGAGAGAGTTTGTGTGTGTGTTGGTGTGTGTGTGTCGGTGTCAAAAAACTTGGCACTCATAAACCAAGACATGCTCGTTTTTCTAGTCAATATTTATTAAAAATCTTTGCTCGTCTTGCGGAACACTCGTAAACCGAGTTACTCGCAATCCGAGGTTCCACTGTACTTTAGAGTAGTCGATGTGCAGCTTGTACTGTATAACAGTACAGATTTACTGTCCTCTAACAATAACTCAACATTCAGGTTTTGTTTTTATTGTCTAAATAACTGTCAACAAAAAATGACTACACCCTAACCTACAGTAAGTGGACATGTCCAACGTGCTAATATTTTGCGTGAGCTCCATCGTTATCTAGCACGGCCTTAATCCTCAAGATCAAGCAAGAATTCACCAGAGCTGCACATGTTGTTGCTGGGATCCTCTTCCACTCCAACATGATAAATACTGTAGGACATTTGACTTTGCATGGTTAAAGATGTACAGCTGTTAACACTGAGGGTGTACTCACTTTTGTTGCCAGCTATTCCGACAATGATGCCCGTACTGTATGTTGAGTTATTGTTAGAGGACAGTAAACCGATACTGTTATACAAGCTGCACACTGACTAATCTAAAATATATCCGAGTTTCATTTCTTTAGTATTGTTATATATTGAAATTATGTTTGCTGAAATTAAAAGGGTGTACTTGCATTTGTGAGTGGGTGTACATAACCTCAACACAATGTCCTGATTTACATAAGGACGTGACATTTACTGTATATTTGCTGTTGCACCATCGTCATACTAAGATTAGTGGGTATTAATCATTTGCCAAACTTCTTTCTGATTGAAGACATTGATTAGGTCTTACTGTAATTATCAGGTGCAAATAAACAGAAACACTGTTACAATGAAAATTACAATAGTATCCGCAACGTCAGGTATAAAGGACAAAGCTAATCTAAAAGATGCACACCAGATATTTTAAGAGTAATAATAAATGGTATAGAAATAAGGGAAAGATGGGAAGTGGCCCAATCCCTCCTCTCCTGGGCCTGGCTCATCCTGGAGTGGCAGTCGCCAATCCAGTTCATACCAAAGGGCTCCTGTCTTCACAAATATTGAACAGGTTTGTGTTACTTACTGTCATTCCATTGAAGAGAAATCGAAATGCTGCCGCATATAAAGACATTCTGTAGAATTGTGTGCTTCCAGCTTCGCACAGGTGCAGACAAAACCTAAAACCTTGTGTATATTCTCACTCACTTCCCATCTATACCACTTTATCCTGTATACAGGGTCGCAGGGGGCCTGGAGCCTATCCCAGGTGACTTAGGGCATGAGGCGCACACACATACTGTACAGTACACACACTCACATGCTCATTCACACACTACGAGCAATTTGGGAATGCCAATTAGTCTAATCTCCAGAGCAACTGGAGGAAACTCGCCAAGTATGAGGAGAACATGCAAACAGACCTGAGACGGGACTCGAACCCTGCCTATAGTGTACTGTATATTAAATAACAAAAATAAAATATCAAATATTTTATGCTGTGCATATGCTGTATCCCTTTACTTTATATGGGATATATCATAATAACAACAAAAAAAAAATTCCGGATGTTGTTGATCCAACAGGAAAAACCTCTCCGCCACAACTAACAGGTAGAAACAAATATGTGCTTTAATAAAGGAATTGCTATTCTGTTGGTAGCTTGCAAGACACATGTTTGTTCTGGAAGCAAGCGAATGAGCCTGGCTGCCAGTGTCCAAATAAACCTGTACCATTAAGCTACCAGAGAAGAAAAAAAAAACCCTAAGGCTAATTAGTCAGTCAGTGTCATAAAGCCCTGCTTCCACTCTAATACAGAGAGATGGATGTATTTGTATTCAGCTGAGGTTTATTCTGCCAAAGTTAATTGGCCGCATGTGAACAAAACATTAAAAAAAAAACAGGAGCTTTGAAAATTCATCATTAATTGTGAGACTTTGGAATATAGAAATTTTGCTTAGAAACTGGCGCGTATTCAAACACCGCAGTCTTCGGAGACTTAGGTTCCTCATTTACCTAATCAGAGGTGCAAATATCACACTGTATGGTCTTGATGTGTACATTCAGGAGCTTTCAAGGAAGATAAATTGAGCAGAGAGAAAACCTGTCATACATCCGTACTTTTCTTGGGTCATTCTGAAAGATAAATGATATAGCTGGCAGCTTGATATTTATTAAAAAAAAAAAAAACAGAAGTGTTGTATACAATACCTTTCAATGAAGAGCCAAAAAAAGTATACTGTAGGAGGAAGAAGGATACTGTACAATGCATCATAAAGTCATGACTTCTTTGTTACCTACAGTATGTGCTTTCACTGCAAAGGTGAAATCTTAGAAAGATCTTGAGTCTAGCCAAATTAGTCTACTTTTTAGTAATTTGATGAATGATTCCATCCATCCATCCATCCATCCATCCATCCATCTATCCATTTATGAACCTCTGTATTCCAACTACGGACTGTGGAGGCCATTGTATTTATTCCCATTTTCATGAGCATAGTAGACCTCCGGTCAACATTCACACAGTTTGCCTAATCTGCTAGTCTAGTCTTCGGACTGTGGGAGGAAACCGGAAAACCCAGAGGAAACCCACGAAGCACAGGGAGAACATGCAAATTTCAAATGTGCACAGACCCTGAGGCAGGAATCAAACCTGGACAAGGCGACATCATTTACTGCTAATCACTAAGCCACCATGCCGCTATAAAAAAATTTTTTTTTAAAACTAAATGAAGATTATTGTAAATAAATAAACAAGCATCAAAATGCTTCTAAACACATAACCAATCAATTTTGCCCCAGGACAGTGATCGCTTGAAGCGAGCTTATCAGCTTTGTGATTTGTGATTGCACTACTTTCTGCAGACATATGTCTAGCTTTAATGATAATGCAATCCATCTTCAAGTGACTACCCCCATTAGCCATTTGTACTTTTCTAGCTGAGTCAACCCTGTCAGATTTTCACGCTCCAAATGTGCATCAGGGGTGTATTTCACCAAATAAAGTTACTCCTGAAGTCACTACGCCATGATGGATGGTTTCATTCAATGTGTAAAATATATCGCTTTCATGAATATATATATATATTTTTTTTTCATACCCTGTCTACCATAGCCTGTTAACCTCTCCTGCTTGGGAACGCAACATCAAATGTCAATGTTGATGGAATGTACGTGCTAAACGGAAAGAAATGTCAAACATAAAGAGCAGGTAGTCGGCGCTGTCATTTGTAATCGTCTTTTATGTTTCTGTACCTTTTTTTTCTGTGTAATTCTAGAGATTACATACCACTGGACTGAACTTATTGTCTTGGTGTAAGGCAGAAAAAAAAAAAAAAAAAAAAACTTCCTGGCCACTTTATTAGGAATATCAGGAAACCTTGTGCAATTACTCACTCACTCACTCATCGTGCATACTGCTTTATCCTGTATTCAGGGTCGCGCAGACTTAGGGCACGAGGCGGGGTACAGCCTGGACAGGGTGCCAATCCATCGCAGGGCACACGCATACACCGGGCCGGGAATCGAACCCGGACCCTGGAGGTGCAAGGTGACAGTGCTAACCACTACATTTAGGCATTTTCCAGACGCCCTTACCCAGAGCGACTTACATTTTTATCTCATTATACATCTGAGCAGTTGAGGGTTAAGGGCCCAACAGGGACAACTTGGTGGTCATGGGATTTGAACCTGGGACTTTCCAAACCGTAGTGCAATGCTTTAACAACTGAGGTACCCCTGATCGTTGCGCCACTTGTGCAATTATCCAATCAAATATCAGTCTGGATTTGTAAACAAAACATCCGAAAAAAAAAAAAAAAAAAGTCTTATCTTTCCAAGTGAAAATATCTTAAATCTGATTAAATAATTTATAACTAGATGTGAGATATTTTCACTTGATAAGACACAGTTGTAGTAGGTGAGGTGGATTGGCTCCACACTGGGCTTCAATCTTGTTAGCCAAGGACAGGAACCTGCAGATATGGTGTACCGAAACTTTTGAGTTGAAGGTTAGAAAAAGACCAGAAAAAAAGCTTTTCTGGGCTTCAACTCCAAATCCAAGTCAGTCTTTTATCTTTCTGTATGAAATACTCCCCATACAGAAAATGGTGGCTTAGTGCTTAGCACTGTCTGGGACCTCGAGGGCTGCGTGCATGAGGTTTGCATGTTCTCCCTGTTCTTGGTGGGTTTCCTCCCACAGTCCAAAGACATGCAGATTCGGTTAATTTGCATTCCCCGAGTGCCCCGTAGTGTGTGAATGTATGTGTGCCCTGAGATGAATTGGCACCCCATCCAGGGTGCGTCATGCTCTGGGTGAAGCGGTGTAGACTATTGATGGGTCGTTCATGAACGGATTCGTTCTTTTTGAACAAGTCTTTAATGTGACTCAGAAGAACGAGTAGACTCGGGGAGTGAGTCGTTTATTTTCTACTGGGCGCGCATGCACAAGTCATCGCAAAACCTCAGTAGGTTATGTACAGGAAACAGAATTGAACGGTTCTCAATGACTCTTCTAGGATGAGTCGTTCGTTCTTTTGTCACGTGACTCCCATAGACGCTATGCGGTGCAGTAGATTCAAAAGAACGAATGACTCAGACTAGAAGATATGAGAGGTGAGCTGCTCATTCTGTTTATAATAATATGTCCTTAACTGCATTGTAAAATTTTCATTAATGGAACTATAGGCAAAATTTGTGCATGTGGACGTGTTGTTGGGGGTCTGTTTATTGGCAATGTAACATTTTATTCTATTTCTGATCAAAAGAACGAAATGAACTAAATGACTCAAAAAACGAGTTGTTCATTTTGATGAACGAGATTCAAAGAACCGAGTCGCTAAAATGATTCAATGAGTGAATGAAGATGAGAGTGAGTGCTTTGTTGTTGGTTGTAATCTCATGTTAAGAAAGTGTAGATAATTTCACTGTATTCAAGATAAGATAAGATAAGATAAGATAAGATATACAGTAAATTGAAATATATCATATTAAACTCTTGTACTCTTAAATGTTCTTTTTGTCAAACTATAAAATACTAAGCTATATACTAATAGTACTTCTCATCATTTTAAATTTGGTAGATTGACTGACTCCCAGTGTCTATATTGCTTTTTCTCTAAACTCTCTGGTTTCCTCCCACCACCTAAACACATGCTTGTACAGTACTGTATGTGGACTCGCTCTATTAAATTGCCCCTAGATGTGAATAAGTGTGTGAACGTGTAGGTGGATGTGAAGTGTGATTTCTCACCTCACGCACAGTGTTCCTGGGACAGGCTCCAGATCCACCGCAAATCAGACTTGGATAAAGCACGTACTGAAGAAATCGTTTTGAACGACCAAGTCATCAACACATTATCCTTGTAGATTAATTAAATTAGGCGTGTTGTAATTACCACTATAATGGTATAATGGGGATTCTTTATAGTACAATCACCAAGTGTTTGACATGGAATATTTCATATCATATGGTCTTTCATTGAGGACCTTGTTTTTTTTTTTTGAGGAACTGAGGGCCCTTCACAGCCCCAAGAACGCTTGAAGAACCTTGCAAGGACTTTTTTTTTTTTTTTTTTTTTTTTTTCAAATCTAGGAATATACTGTAGGATGTCTCGGTTTATGTGATGTGGTTGAATTGCAACTTCAAGGAGAACGGTGGGTTCAAATAATGGACACATGGAAACTAGTCCTAACCTGGTACACATCAAACATCTAGTGCAGCAGGAGGTAGCTATTCTGCTGTCACACCCTCGTAGGTGAGAGGGACACTGGGGACAATCTTTGTCTGGCAAAGCAATGCTGATGCCATTTTTAATCAAAATGATGCTTTTCAGGAATATTCGATTCAATGTGAAATAAAAAAACACACACGCGCGCATGCACGAACGCACTCAAAAACCCAAACAGCAGGACACTTTTGTAGCTTTGCTTTCATCTCTATGAAGCGCCCATTCTCACTCAGGCCAGGTTTTCTCACTCACTGAAACACACAGAGGCTATGAACTGAAATTTATTAACCATGCGCAGGGTTTTCCTTTAGGACAGATGACTTTACTTTTTCCTGTTCTCTGCAATCATTTTTGTTGTTGTTGTTGTTGTTGTTTGTGTGTTGTTTCTATAAAATTCCAGAGAGAGAAAAAAAATGACACTTGATAGCTGTGATAACAGGAACTATTAGATATTTGCCTATCACCTCATTTCACTTGCCTCATTTTAAATGTGTCTTAAGGGCTCTTACAGTAGAGCAGCCAGTGCATTAATCATTGTTTTAAGTTTTAAAATGAAACTCAGTTTAACTTTTTCTCTGAATGCTTTGAGGCATGAAGCCATGTGATCAAGACGATCTGAGGTTCAAATCGTGCATCAGAATAGGAAAGAAAGGTGATTCACTTTTGACCGTGGAATGATCGTTGGTGCCAGACAGGTTGGTTGAGTATTTCCGAGATTTTTCACATACTAACGTCTTTAGAGTTTTTTTTTTTTAGAAAATAGTCTGAAAAAGAGAAATTATTCAGGCAATGGCAGTTTTTTGGATGAAAATGCCTCGTTGATGCCAGAGGTCGGAGAAGAATGGCAAGGCTGAGTCGAGCTGAAAGAAAGGCAACAGGAACTCAAACAACACCTCGCTACACCTGAGGTACTGTATGCCGAAGCACACGTCTGAATGCACAACATGTCAAACCTTAAAGGAGATGGGCTCCGGCAATGGAAAACCACACCGGGTGCCACTCCTGTCAGCGAAGGACAGGAAACTCAGTCTATCTTTCTCATGGGCTCACCAACATTAGACAATAGAAGGCTGGTTGCTTGGTCTGAAGAGTCTCGGTTTCTGCTGTAACATTCAGATGGTTGGGCTTATAATTCGGCGTAAACAACATGAAGGCAATCGGCTTTGGGATGAGTTGGAACGGGAGATCTGCATCATTGATGTGCAGCTGAAATATCTGCAGCAATTGTGTGTTGCTATTTTGTCAAGAGGGACCAAAGTTTTCAAAGGTTTGCAGCACATTAGTAAATCTATGCCATGAAGAATTAAGGCAGTTCTGAAGGCAACGTGGGGTGCTACACAGCAAGGTGTACCTAATGAAGTAAAACACCTTCTTTTTCTGTCTTTTTTCTTTATTGCTATTATTTTCAACGTTGTACAACGTTAGACATCCAAAGTATGAAAGAATGTATGGAATTATGTAGTAAACAAAATGATAAACAACCCAGAATATGTTTTATAGTTTAGATTGTCCAAAGTACTGTATCTACTGTACATTTAGCTTTGATGACAGTTTGTCACACACACACACACACACACACACACACACACACACACACACACACACACACACACACACACACTGCATTCTTTCATTAGATTCATGAGGTAGTCACCTGAAATGGTTTTCAAATGACCATGAGGTGTGCCATTTCCATCGTTTTGTGAATTTGTGACATTTCTTGCCTTCTTAATGTGCTGTAGACCACCAGGTGTCTTGTGCCACAAAAGCAACTGGACACATTCATATCATGGCATGAAACACTTAGTTAAGTAAAGGGAAAAGGCAGCCCATCCTTACTTGAATAAATGAAGGCCAATCAATCAGAAACTTGGATGAAACTGTATCGTCCCTGGAAAGGAAGCCCAAGAGCTACCTCTCCTGCAGAGGATACGTTTGGATTTGAGATTTCTGTTAAACGTAGAGAAACAAACAGTTCCAGAATGGTGACTTAGTCGAAATTGAGGGCACACTTAACCAGCATGGCTACCACAGCATTTTACAGTGGCATGCCATCCCATCTGGTTTGCACATGTTGTTTAACAGGACAAACACCCCAAACACAACTCTTGGTTATGTAAGAGCTACGGCTCTGGAGATACTGGAGAAAACTTCTGGGATGTCATCAAGAGAAAGATGAATGGTCACAAACCGTCAAGCGAAGCTGAGCTGTTTGCTTTTTTGGAAAAAGAGTGGTATAAAGTTAGCCAACAGCAATGTGAAAAACTGGTGGAGAGCCAAAACCCATGTAACTGCAAATTGGGGTTATTCCACCAAATACTGATTTCTTCATGTTATTTAGCCAAAGCATTAACACAGTTTGTTTACAAACTATTTGCATTTTGATTTATTTGAGTTATTAAAGCTCTGCAAATCTTGCCTGATCTTGGGTTATTTTGATGTGTTGTCATGTCATTTCCTTTAGAATATACACACAATAGTTGTATTTTGAATTTAGGAGAAATATTGTCAGCAGTTCACAAAAAAAAAAGGAAACTAAATTGTTCATCTCATCAATACATGCACCTCTAAGAAAAGAAACATGAGGAACTGATTATTTTGCAGTGGTGTCTTTTTTTATATATTTTTTTTTCCAGAGTTGTGTTTGTCCAAGAAACCAATATACAATACTGAAAACAATAAGTATAAATATTGAATTAGAAGGTCTATAATCCCAGTATACTGTATTATAAGTGTTCTAAAGGTGATGAGACTCCATAGCACATTAAGATAAAGGTTCCCAATGATGGCTCTTTTAGAAAGTAATTAAAGATCGTGAAAATACAAGTGGGACATGGATATGATAAATGAAAAAAGGACAGAAGGATGCAAAAAGGAAAGAGGTAATTCTTTCAGTGATTGATAGTCGAGCAGGAGTTTCGAAAAGGAGGTGATGCTTATGTATGTGGTGGTGAAGCATCAGGAAGATGGATGCATGCAGATGGCTGAGAAGCGCTTCACTAGGTCTGGAGAGTAGACATTACCAAAGAAGGACCATTTCCCTGGGATCTTGCAGTGGTATCACTGAAAGCAAGAGTGCAAAAAGCACATCGTATTTGTTGTATACTTTATCTGCTGTTCACTGTCCTCTACAGTGGTGTGGAGGTCAGTATAGTTTTTTTATGCATAAAGAAAGAAAGAAAGAAAGAAAGAAAGAAAGAAGGAGAAATCCCACACAGTAGTGAGATAATATGCTTTATTTGTGCATCATGGCCATTGAGGGAATTTTGAATCTAAAAAAAAAATTTTTTTATTTACATACTGATTCCCAATTAATTTTTTGGGGAGTAGTATGTATTAATCTGTTGGAAACAATTGCTAACAAAGCACGCGTTTATACCAGGCATGACAAAGGACTAAAAACTGGCCAAGCCCATGGAGACTGACTAACAAATAGGAAACTCCCCAGGCTTTGTTACGGGACACTCATCCCATTAACGGTAGACAAAGCAGCCACAATTTGAAAAATTTAAATTCACACCCAGTGCTTCAGGCTAAAGAAATTGCCCCTGTGCTACAATATAATTCATTACTATAATTTCTCCTATTAAAGATTACTGCATTTATTCTTTTCCTGTTACCACCTGCTTCCTAATGGCCCCAGTACTTGTATCCTTGGATCATTGACTAAAATAAACTGCTGTCAAAAAATAAAACTTTGTCTAAAACACCAAATTTATACGAATATGTACGAAAGATGCTGTTTAAAGACGTTTCTCGTGTGGCTGTTTAAAAGGATGAACAGCTCCTGGTTTCTCAGCTGGATCCCAAACTATATTGGTTTTCCTGAGGTTCTCCAGTTTCCTCATGCCAGTATATGGATTGATAATGCAGTAGGTGTGTGCATGCCATTTTATCTAGGGTGGATTCCCGCCTCGCATCCGGAGTTCAAGGGATAAGCTCCAAGTCCATTGCAACCTTGACCTGGATAAAGGGCTTACTGAAGATTAATAAGTTTATGGTACATTTTGTAGTATGCAGTTAGAGTTGCTTGAGCAATGATTTATTTATTTATTTATTTATTTATTTTACCTCTATGGAGTACTGTATAGGTAAGCTGAGACAACAATTGGCTGTTGTGGTAAGAATTATTTCAGCAAATTGTTTGGTAAATTAATCCGAAGGGTAGATTAGAGAAATAAGATCCGCTCTGCTGATCAAATTATGCTGGACTCTATAACTCTGTACAACTATGTTAGCTGAGATGAAATCTAAAATGCTTGCCTAATGCTTTAAATGTTCACATTACATAATTAAAAGCGTTACTTTTACAGGAAGTCCGGATGTAGACTTTTGCTCCTACAGTAAGTATCAATAAGGAGCTGTACTGGATTGCGATCTGGTGACTGTGAAAGCCGTTTGAGTACAGTGAACTCACGGTCATGTTCAAGAAACCAGTTTGAGATGATTTTATCTGTCTGCCACGGCATGTTATCCTCTGCTCATAAAGGGGTGTCCATAGTCAAGTCAGCAACAATACTCAGGCAGGCTGTGGGATTTAATTGGCACTAAGAGGCCCCAAAGTGTGCCAAGAAAATCTCCTCCACACCATTACACCACCAGCAAGCTGAACTGTTGATACAAGCAAGGCAGGATGGATCCATGATTTCATGCTGTTTATGCCAAATCCTGACCCTACCATCTGAATGTTGCAGAAATCTCGGCTTATTTGGTCGGATTTGAGTGAATCCATGTGAATTGTAGCCTCAGTTTCCTATACCTAGCTGACAGGAGTGGTACCAGCTTTGGGATTCTGCTACTATAGCCCATCTGCCTCGTTACTTTTGCCTTTCTATCAGCTCGAACAAGTCTGGCCATTCTCCTCTGACCTCTGGCATCAGCAAGGGTTTTCGTCCAGAGAACTGCCCTCACTCGATGTTTTCAAACAATTCTCTGTAAACCCTAGATATGGTTGTGTGTGAAAATCCCAGTAGTTCAGCAGTCTCTGAAAAACCTAGACCAGCCAGTTTGGCGCCAAAATACACGGCATGCTCAAAGTCACTAAAATCACCTTTCTTTCCCCTTCTGATGTTCAGCTTCAGGAACTTCAGGAGTTTGTCTGGACCATATCCACATGTCTAAATGCATTTTGATTTGCTGCCATATGATTTGATGATTAGATATTCGTATTAACATGCAGTTGACCAGGTGTAATTAATGAAGTGAAGTGACAGGTGATTGTATTTGTAGGTTGATTTACAACCAATGGAGGAAAATAGTGGGTAGAAATAGTTAAAAGGTTAAAGCTAAAAATAATCTGATCAGCTTTAACGTAAGCAGTGATATTATTATTATTATTATTATTATTATTATTATTTCAGTATGAAGGCCACATACGTACATGTCTGCTGTCTTTCTGTATGACTGGTTTCGGGTCCTTGTATGAAACGTAACGATATCATTGAAAGAGCTAGTTCTGACCAATGTACAGACAAAACCTTTCTTTTAGTTACAGTATATCGATGTATCTATATAATCCATTGGGTTTTGGTTGTGGATTTTCCCTCAAATTAAAAAAACATGCCAGGTTATGCCAAGTTGCCACTGTTTGTCAGTGTGTTCTTGGTGTCGTCCAGTGAACCAGTTTAGCATCCAAGGTTGGGACCCAGGGTCCATCACAACCCTGACCAACATAAGTGCTTACTGAAGATGCATGACGTTGTCTTAAAATCTTACTGTTACAGTATATTTTCCCCAGGATTCCTCTTCTTCTGCACATTTGGAGAAAAAAGCGTACAGTATGAGGAAACCGGAATCCTGGTTTTCATTGTGCATTAGGCTGAAGAGCGGTTAAAGCAATAAAACACCATCTTCCAAATCAAACTTCCATTTGAGAGGCGCTGCTTGAGTGGCAAGAGCATTTTAAATGAATAAAGACTAC
Source organism: Clarias fuscus (assembly GCA_030347435.1). Taxonomy (NCBI): domain Eukaryota; kingdom Metazoa; phylum Chordata; class Actinopteri; order Siluriformes; family Clariidae; genus Clarias; species Clarias fuscus. The sequence continues at coordinate 8,152,119 of CM059212.1, forward strand.
GCTGTTTTTTACTCCCTATGATGTATCGCATGCAGTTATAATAAGCGTTGAGAAATCCTTTAACGCTTAAAATTAAGTATCATATACAATGCACACTGCTCGATTCTAGTTCTAAATCACTTTTGGTACACTTGAGTTTGGTACACTTATGGTGCTGTATTTCAGTATGAAATGAATTCACACTGTAAAAAGGATACTGTAAGTCAGGATAACATTTACAGTTGCGAAATTTTTGTTGGTTTGGTCGTAGAGATTCTTGTCATAATGCAGAAGATGATTCACAAATTCAGCAAAATGACCAGCTATATAATCCCAGAGGGCACAGTATAACAACTGTTTCTCTAACAGGAAAAATTGCCGTTGAAACTATTAGGAAAACAGAGCCATACCTTTTCACCCGCTTCATTAAATCTATATCACCATAATGTGACACTTATGAAAGCTCAGGGAGTCGACTCCCCCGTTTTCATTACGGCAGCCAGTGACAATCTTTTACCCAGGTTACCCTTGAATAAATTGTGCCAAACTCTTGCATGTCATAGGACACGTTTTTAAACAAACAAAAAAAATTATAATAATAATAGCCATATCACTGTAACTCAATGCCTAAATGGTAAGAAGAAGAACCTAAGGTATTATTCGGGACATGGATCAATGGGACTCATCTCAAAACAGGATTTGCAGCCATTATGTGGGAATGAACTTGTGCATCAGGGGGCAATGGAAAGGCTGCGTGTCCACCTGCTTGTGTAAGTAACTTTTATACTTGTGTGTCACGTCTCATATTCCAAATAAATCCATCTGCTGTGGAGATAAAAAAAAAGATAAAAGAAAGGCTCCTGGGTGACTGGTGCATTTGGAGCAGGTTAAAGATTTTTTTTTTTTTTTTTTTTTTTTGCTGCTGCTTTATTTTTCTTCTGAACTACTCAAGAAAGCAAATCAAGTCATGAAATCAATCACTCATTCAATCTATCTATCAATCAATGTGTGGATACATAATCATGAATTGTAGAAGGCTTTTTTTTTCTTAACTGAAAGCATGTTACAGTACACTCTTTGTGGAAATGACCTGGTAGAAGCTCGCCAGGAGATGTCACTGTGGTGTGAGACCTCAGGCCATGGCAAAGCTGATGAAAAAATTCAACCTTTTTTTTTTTTTGAAGAGTGTAGTTTTTAATCACTACATACTATAATTACACGCTTTAAATTAGTATCTACAGTGAGTGTTGATATTACAATTATGGTGTTTAAATAACTACCACCTACAGTACAATGCTGAGTCACCAGATCTGAACAGTTCTGAGTAGTAGTGAGGAAAGCGATTCATCACAGCCAGTGATTTGTTTGGATGAGACTAAAATAATTTTGTGCAGTTCGACGGCAAAATGTTGGTCGAAAGAAATCTTGTTAAAGAATCCTCCCAGGTGAGTAAAGCTGGTTGTTTTAAGGTTATGCAACAGAAGTTTAATGGTGTTAAGATCAGGACTCAAACAGGGCCACTCAACGACATCGATTTTCTTAGTTTTTAAACCACTCCAGTGCTGCTTTGGCAGTGATCTTTGGGCGGTCATTATTTTTATGAAAGCATAACCACCCTCCTAGTTTAAGCTTTTCAGTAGCCCTTTTTAGCAGTTTTTTTTTTTTGGAGTCAAAATTGTTTTGTACCATTCACCACACATTTCCCTGTCAGTCTCGACAATATTGCCAGTCCCTGTAGCTGTAAAGCATGCCCATGACCCGAGTTTAACTCCACCACATTTTACTGAGTGTTCCGCTGGAAATAATTTTACCTATATAGTATTTCAGTATTTAGCATTTGCTTTTTAAAATAAATGGATAAATAAAAGATAAGCGTCGGGCAGTGGTAGCAGGGGGTTATGGCACTAATTGGAAGTTTGGCAGTTCAAGCCCCAGCTCCTCCAGGTTGCCAATATTGGGCTCTTGAGCAAGGCCCTTAACCCCATCTGCTTCAGGGGTGCTGTATCATGGCTGACCCTATACTCTGACCCCAGCCTTGAAGAAAGAATTTTACTGTGCAGAAAAATATATGTGATAAATAAAGGTTCAACTTTACTTTTTGAACTTAAGCTATGTCTCCCCAGGTAGCAAAGCTATCATTTTACTTTCCAGTAGCAAAGTGATAGGGTCGCTCCTTTTTAAACTCAATTATTGTTTATTCATTCATTCTTCTTCAGCAACTCCTTTACATTTACATTAACATTATGGCATATGGTAGACTCCCTTATCCAGAGCGACCTTTTGTCAAATTATAGTTCTGAGCCCGGTGAGGGTTAAGGGCCTTGCTCAAGGGCCTTATAGTGGTGTGGGGTTTGAACCTGGGCCCACCCCAGGAACACTCTCCATGAGGTAACTAAGACAACAAAATGATATTAATAATGGCAAAATTTTTCCTGGAGGATAAAGGTTCAGAGTCCGGCTGATTGGCCGAGCTCTCTCAGAGGGGAGGGATGAGAGGTACTTAGTGCTCCCACATTAATCACGGCTCTACAGCCAACCAGGGGCGTCTGTGAGCTCACGCAAGCGGAAGGAGCGGATAGCGTTGTCCTCCGAGTGTGTTACGCTGTCCCCAACTGTGCGTGAGCGAGCAGTTCGAAAAGATGCGGTTGGCTGGCGTCACGTGGTTCGGTGGAAACACGTGATAGACTTCAGCCCTCCCGATTGACTGGTAGATAAATTAGGTTTTTTTCACAACTCATGGACGGCAAGTGCTTCAATTTCCTTGGGAAGAGATGGCACCAGGATACACTACAGATAGAAGGCAAGCTAGCAGAGGCAGTGTGATTCTCTGAGTTTCAAATGTTCTCCTGAGATGCCTTGGGTCATGGAATTATGTGCCTTGGATAATGTGCCTTTGAATGGTTTGAAGAACAGGACAAAGCATTCAAGGTGTTGAACTTGGCCTCCACACATCTGGTGACTCCCCACCCTGGAGGTACCTGTATATCTGCTGTTTATGTTGCAGTTACTTGAGGGGTTGGGTTGCCAGCTCGATGTTGGATCATTCTCACATTCACACACTAAGGGCAATTTGAGAACAGCAGTTAACCGAATCTGCATGTCGTTGGCTTGTATGGGGGGGAACCAAAGTACCCGGAGGTAACCAAGCAAGTACTGTATAGGGAGAACAGTAGCATGTGCTAGACAAAGAAATCCAAGACATAGAAGCATAAAATTCTGGTTCCAGATACCACAGGACACCTTCAGAAGTCTTGCGGAGTCCATGATTGTCTGGGTCAGCTAATGGGATTGTATCATTATCTTCTGTGGTGAATGTAACGCTATGATCACCTTCCTAATATTGTAACATTATGATCACCTTCCTAATATTGAATAGGCTCCTTTTGCCATCAAAACAGTAGTGATCTGTGTGTGCTGAAACCATTCTATTGGAACCAGCATTAACCTTTCCTTAATTTAAGCTACAGTAGCTCTTCTGTTGAATCGGACTACACGCGCCAGTCAGACCTTGGCCTTAGCCACCCATGACCTTGTTGCCAGTTCATCGGTTTTCTTTCCTTAGGTTACTTTTAGACATTTATGTCCTGACCACTGCAGACCGGGAACATCCTACTATACAGTATCGCATTACAATGGCACACGGAAGTGAGTGGGATATATACAGTGTTAGGCAACAAGTTCACTCACACAATCACTCATCATCTATACCGCTTAATTCTGTATTCAGGGTCACGGGGGGCCTGGAGCCTATCCCAGGAGACAGGGCACAAGGCGGGATACATCCTGGACAGGGTGCCAATCCATCGTAGGGCGCACACCATACATACATACGGGCAATTTGGGAACGTCAATTAGCCTAACCTACATGTCTTTGGACTGTGGGAGGAAACCGGAGTACCTTGAGGAAACCCACCAAGCACGGGGAGAAAATGCAAACTCCATGCACACAGAGACGGGAATCGAACCTGGCCGGGAATCGAACCCGGACCCTGGAGGAGCAAGTGCTAACCACTACACCACCGTGCCGCCAGAGGCAGCAGGTTAACTTATTTATTTATTTTTCCTGAAGTTGATGTGTTGGAAGCAGAAAAAATGGGCAAGCATAAGCATTTCAGTGACCTTGCCAAACACCAAATTGTGATGACTAAAGGACTGGGTTAGGGCAACTCTAAAGCTGCAGCTCTTGTGAGACGTTAGACAGGGTCAAGCCTTATTGATGCACGTGGGGAGTGAAGGCTGGCTTGTGCAATCCAATCCAATAGAAACACAGTTTAGATCAAACTGAGGAAAATGTTCATGTTGGTTGTGATAAAAAGGTGTCAGAACACACTTGTGGTGGTAAAATAGGGGAAACTTACATTACTCAATATTAGACAGGTGGTCATAATGTCATGACTGATCAGTGTATATCTGTGTGTGTATTAATGACCTCGTGCATTGAAAGGCCACCAAAATACTGGAATAACTCATGCAGCAAATGACTCTTTTACATAAAAAGAGCATGCGGTTTGGGACGTAGCCTACATCAGACCGCAACTAATTATGGGCTACTGAGTCACGTGACCAGTTTGCCCGGCTGCAGCACGTGACCGAACGCTCTCTCTCTCTCTCTCTCTCTCTCTCTCCCCCCTAAAGAGATTTTTTTCTCTTCTTCTTTTTTTTTCCACAGCGCGGGGAAACACATAGAGACCTGGAGCGATATTCAAGTTCCTCCGCGTAAACGAAAACCAGAAAGGGGAACTATATCGATTTTGTATCACCAAAAAGGTGGTGGTTAGTCATACTTAAGGCTCGCCTGTGTGGAAAAAAAAGCGCTAACAGAGCAGCGGCGGAAAACCAAACGTCAAGACTTTTCATTCGTTTGACAAGTGTTTTTAACAGCAGGAATACACGTTTCAAAGGTGGACTCGTAATACTCGGTAATACGTCGTGGGCTGTCTAACAGCGGTGTTTACCGTGGGAACTCTGGGTGTTTGGTTCAAAGCGGCCGTTATTTTTTTTTATCCGTTTTTTTTTCTGTTTGTTTGTTTCTACTGGATTTAACGGAATTTTAACGGAATCTCTTTGGAGAACTTTCCTCTACACGGACTTGTGGAGACACAGAAAAACAAACCACGGAGTCGACTTTATATCGTTTATTTCTGATAATATAAATATTTATTTCTATTTCTATATAATATAATACAACCTCAAAACAAGATAATAAAAAAAAATAAAAAAAATAATTCTCCCCTTACGGTAAAATGTGCCGTTATTTTGTTCGGCTTACAGGCTTGACCCGGACTAGCTAACCTTGGCTAATTATTTGTCCCTCATCAGGGGTGCCTCAGGGGGGCAGAAACGCCAGGCTGCCCTGCTCGCACGCGGTGTCATATCTAGCTGCGCTCGTGCCACCGCAGCATAGCCGCGCGCGCGGGCACGGAGACGGCGCGTGGTGCGCGGCGCGTGAGCATTCAAGCTCTCGAGGAGAGGAGCGCGCTGCGAAGCGGAGCGCGCGCGCGGCACCACGAGCCGGATACCTGTTAACTTTTCTGTTTGTGTGTGCTCGTGCGTGTGTGTGTGTGTGTGTGAGAGAGAGAGAGAGGGTGTGTGTGCGCTTGTGTGCTTGAGTGTGTGGCACGTCGCCGCGGGAAGATCTCCGTGGTCACTGTTCGGCATTCCGGAATGGACGCGAAAGCCTCCGGTCAAGTTTTTGCAGTTCCTCGCGCAGGCTCGGCTCCGGGACTGTAACCGAGTCGCGCAACCGGAATATTTCGAAGAAGGCGAGCGGCGTTCCGTTTGATCGCGAAGGGGATTTATACTACAGGACAACTACGATGTCATTTGCACGGGTCTGCTTGGGAGCTCTGCTGCTGTGCGCGGTTGTTTCTGATGGTAGGTGACGCCGTACTTTTCGCTTGTACGTCGCTATGTGCCTGTCATATAGCTGTGCATTACATAGACAGTAAGTATAACGACCTACAGCAATGTATGTATATGCGGATAGATCATGCAATGTGCATCATTTCTTACAACCCCCACCCCCCTTTTTTTGGATTTTGCTTCATACCAAGTCCTGATTGGTAATTCCACACACACACACAAACACACAAGAGCATCTCAAGCTGTAAATGCAGCACATGGGTAAGAGTATGTATATATATATATATATATATATATATATATATATATATATATATATATATGTGTGTGTGTGTGTGTGTTTTTATGTCATCAGTTAAAGTGCAAAAAAAAAAAATTCAGGGTGATATGCAGGGCACAGCAACTCTCCACAAGGTGGGAGCACGAGTGTGCATAGGCTCCTTCACATGCAATACAGTGTAGTTAACACAAAGCTTTAGAAACACCATAGACAACATGTATCCATGTCTGTATGGTCTTCGTTGCAGTGCATTTTCATACAGTTTAATACATTTCACAAGAGACATTTGGAATATGGTTAATAACGATGCATGCATTGTGATGATAATGATGTGTATACCTTCTGATTCTTAATCAAGAACCTTTTTTTTCCCCCTTCCTTTTTGGCCCAGCCGAAGGCCATCAGGTGTGCAAGTCACTTATTAATATCACAACATCAAGTTGTCGCATATATCACAGTGTTTCTCAAATAGCACCCTGAACAGAGAGTGTTTTCACTCTTAAGTTACAAATAGCTTGCAGAACACATGTCACCCGACTGGATCGCTCTTGAACACTGAAGCAGCCTACGCATGCGTTCGAGCCCCTTCAACTTTAACACCTTATTTATAGGGATGGGAATCACCATTCATCTCCCGATGCAATATTATGACGATACCTAGGTACCGATTCATTTAAAACTGCGTTTCCTTAAGTATCACAATTTTAGAAATATTCTGATTCAATATCGCATTTTTTCTCAGATTTTATGATTTTTAATTTCTTTTGTTTAGCGATACCTCTATACTGTATAAACTGTATATACTATATATACACATACTATATATTCTCAAATGCAAACATATAAATTTATATACTGTATGTTTGCATTTGAGGTGGTGAAATCTTGCAGTTCCTCTATTAACAGACAGGTGGCGCACTCATGCATTGGCAGGCAGCAAAGCATCCTGTGTGGTAGGAGAATTATTATCTCAGTTTGTTTAGAATTGTAACATGCTCTCTCTCTCTGTCTCTCTCTCTCTCTCTCTCTCTCTCTCTCTCTCTCTCTGTGTCTCTCTCTCTCTCTCTCTCTCTCTCTCGCTCTCTCTCTCTCTCATTGATTCCGAATATTTCTAAAATCGCAAAGCAGATTAAATCGGCACCTCAGTATCGTGATAACATCGTATCAAGTGGTCCCTTGTGGTTCCCATCTCTACTTTACATTGTATTTTAGTAAGACTCAGAAAGAAGTTCTGTCCACACACTCTTTGGTCCTGGAATGATTGCTGTCTGAGGTGAGTGTGTTAGTGAAGGGAAATCAAGCCCTGTGTTTCACCTAATGAACCAGTCATTCTGTTATCTAGGCAAGTTGCAAGACCAGGATTAAAATGTTCATGACATCTCTCATTCTGTAACCATCCAAACCATGCTAGTGCTTGTTGACGTTGAGGAGGGCTGATGGCGTGGTTTTTACACCTCAAACCAGACTCTCTGAGTGACAGACACAATTCTGTTGGATTACAGAGTCGAACTGGCTTTAGACGAATGTTTCAGAGGCTGAATTTTGATCAACATTTGTGGAGGGAATTCATAACGTCTCATAGTTTTCTGTACAATCTTTAACCTGCAGCCTGGTGCAAGCATGTGCTTAGAAGTTCTGTAACAAGGATTCTTCCTGAAATATTAACTTGATGAAAAACTGAATTTTGACATTTTATAGTACTTTGACATTTTCTGCTGTATAGCTACAGAATAAAAAAAATAGACCTATATTTCTCTTTTGCATGCATCTCTATTAGAAGCAAAGTTTCCATTTAAACTTTACATTCCGACTGAAGTACGGGAATATCCAAGACACTTTGATGAAGAGCATCTGATTACAACCAGAATCGATCAGGCTCACGTCTGTTTTCCCTGTAGGACGCAGCTACACAGTAACTTGATCAAAGCGTGACATTCACTGTGTGAGAAAATCACACTTCCTAGAAAAGATGTTAGGCGTATATAGACTCTTACAAATGTACAAGCTTTTTTTTTTTTTTTTTTTTAGCAATGGCAGGGTTAAAAAGGAATTTAAAAAACCCTTTGTTGTTTATGATGATATACAGCACGATTATGATTGTTTAAAGTTGAGGTGTCAAAAGATAGTCACATTCAATTTTTTGCTGAAATCTTATCCACAAGTTTGGACACACCTCATCTTTATCTGATTTTTCTTTCTTTCTACGTTATAAAATAATGTTGAAAGCATCCAAAATACACAATAATCTCATTTGAAACTGTCTGCTACTTCTGCTCTGTAAAGCCTTCTTAACGGCTCTAATCTGAGGTGCTGTTTGTTAATTGGTGATTTCTGAGGCTGGTGACTCTAAATGAACCTCTGCTCTGGTCTTCATGAGAGCCAGTTTCATCATGGTGTTGGATGGGTTTTGCAAATGCACACTTCTGACCAGCTGACCTTTCTGTCTTAAAATAACTGACTTTTGCTGTTGTTGTTGTTATTATGTGTTATTTCATAGTTTGAAAATCTTCAGTAGAGTATTGATATAAGATGTATGAAAATAAATCCAAACCTGTGTCCAAACTTTCGACCGGTATAAATTTATTCCTCTGGTTTCAGCCGGAGCAACATTCAACTGGGACAAGGATGTGTTTGCTGGAACTGTTAATGAGTACAAAAGGGAAGGTTGAAAATCCCGTCTTAAGAGATCGCCTTGATTCCGAGCGATGAGCGTATTATGATGTGTGCAGTCTGTGCACGTGTGCCATAATGAGAGCGTCCCTGTCTTGCGATCCACAGATTCTCAATACGTTTTTTCTGAACTTACCGCAGCTGTGCAGATCAACACGGAAACACCGTCAGTGTAATTTAATCCCGTTTCCGTTACGAAACGTTGACGTCCTAACTAGCAAGCAAATGTTTCTAACCCGGTACACCCTTTGACATGCCTTATCACAATCAAAGCGCTAACTTAATAAAACATGCCGTGTCATCCTAACTCAGGATGGTACGGCTTTGAACCCCTGTCTCGAATTCAATACCGTAGTTCTCTTTTATGTCTCGTAGCTTCCAAAAGCAGCAGGATTGTTGACAAAATGCGAACCTGCGCTATAAGTGCAATATATAAATAAAACAGCTGGGTTAATGTAGCACTCTTGCTTATTTAAGGCACATTAAATTAGACCTGTACTCTCTTTGCACCATGTTTCCATTTATACACTCAGAGTTAAAGCCAGAATTAAAGTTATGAGCAATTTTATGCATAATAAATATTGGCTTTTATAAAAAAAAATTTATGTATCTGCTGATACAGTCAGCTGTGTAAAAGAAAATATGTAAAACGTGTCCTTGACCATGCTTGAAAAGAGATCTATGTTTTGTAAGAAAAAAAACGTTTTCACAGGCAGCAACGACTCGCTCCGTCTTTCTTTTTTATTGCATCATATTTCAGGTGCAGCACCGGTTACTCATGCAAGCTTTGACAAACACGCCGTTTCAATCGCGCGACCTGATTTGTAACAGCCTTTAAATGCAACGATGCTAATTCCGAGAGACAACAAATCCATCCAGGACGTGTCCGTCTTTTTTTTATTTATTTATTTATTTTTTATGACAACAGACACAAAATGAGATCAGTGTATGTACAGTACAACGACAAGCCTGACATACAGTACACACTTCAGGCACATCTCCTCTTTCTTTATAAACCCCATGCCGCAGCATCTGCGTCAAACTCCTTTCGCCTTGGCTTTTTCCGAGTTGCCTTTTTTTTTTTTTTTCTTCTACCCCCTACTTGCCAAAAGCAGATCATCAGGAGAGGAATAGCTTTGTTGCGTTCCCGTGATTTATTCATCAGCATGCAAGCCGACAAACACGGTCGGTATTTAGCAGCAACGGCACCCCGGTGGACAGATAACAGGACCCGCCGGGTCGTCCGCTCCTTGCGAGCGTGTTATTACAGAGTACAACACTGATTATTTTTGATGTAGCTGATATTTCAGGTTTATCTGTCCTGTTCGGGCGATTAGACGCACGAGTACTCCTAATTATACTAGATGTTTTGTGGCGGATTCTGATTTATCAGAAGGCATCGATGATTCTTCTATAACAGCAGCTTTGACAGTCAAATCCGACACCAGTGCTTTTCATCATAAGTAATACACCAACAGGATGCCAAAACCTCACACAGGGAGTCGTGTGGTGGACGTTCCTCATAGACAGATGGAAAACGTTTGTGTAATTGTTAATATGATGTATTTTCTGTTTAGCTTTTTTGGATAGAGTTTCCAGTGTCAGTGAAACTCTTCATGACAGATTGATGTCTTTGTGCTTTGTGGTTTCTTGTTAGAATAACAGGATGCATTTTTTAAATCTTGTTGCCTTTATGAGGGAGGAGAAAAATCAGGGCTGATGCAGGGGAAATACCGATGATTATGTATAACGGCATGCGCCATCTCTGTTTATTCACGATATTCTCTCACTGTGGATGAAAATGCTGCCTAACACAGACGAAAAGTGGTTCCTCGTGTCGGGTTAATTAGCCCCACATTTAGAAAGGAAACCCTTGCTGAACTTGACTTAGCTGTGGTTTACCAGTAAATAATAAGACATGCCAGTGGTATTTGCATCTCCTCGACATTTCATAACTAAAGAGCCTTTTAATTACAATCATTAAGATTGGGGGGGGAAAAATGCAATTTTTGTGGGGTTTTTTTTCCCCGTTATATTTGAAGAAGCAGCAAACTGCGGTGGCCAAGTTGGAGCTAGTGGAGTAACGAAGCAGTGGCACTAGCAGACACTAGCTGGCGCACTGTGCATGTTGCCGCTGGTTTACAGCTGAAGGCAATTTTGCAAATTTCGCAAATTCCGCTTGTCACGTCCCATAGTATTTTGGGGTTGTCTCTTTCGGTGTTCTTGGTTCCTATGTCTTTCAGGTCCTGGGTTCGGACACCATCCTTTGTCAGTCTTCGTTTCCAGCGCCATAGCGAGTCTCGTGTGAACCAATAAGACGACCCTAGCCCAGTATAAGAACCGGGAAGTGACGCAGGCAGCGGAGGCTTCTTTCTTTCATTCACATCGTTTTTTCGCCGACTCATTATACTTCCTGTTTTCGAATGTTGTGGCGGTTATCTGGAGTTGGCTCACACCTGTGCTGTTGTCTTTGTGTGCTGTTCTTTTCATCGACCGTGCTACACATTGGTTACTATTTCTTCACCAAGTACAAGTTGTTGGACTTCTCTCCAAATCACAGTGTCGAGTCGAGGTTAGTACGCCCGAAGGTCTACACAAGAAAGCAACACAAAGAGTGAGAATTTGTGTACAAACACTAGTTAGGAGCGAGAGCTAATAGTTACGCCCATATTTTGTTTTTGTTTTTGTTGTGTTTATTAGATTAGATTGACTGCCGCGTCAAAAAGTTAGAAGGTGTTTTGTTTTATTTATTTCTTTGCTATAAGCTCCGCTCACGGCTCCCATCGTTGAATTTGCAATTTGAATATCTTGTATATTTTTTGTAAATATCTTTCTGAACGTTTGGTTTCCACAGTAACTACGGAGCAATTAAGTGTATTGTTGTACATTACTTACTAAAGTTTGCTAACGCTCATCGCAAGTCTCGAGTTTGCCTGATTCTTATACAAAGTTTACTCCGCTGGTAGTAATCAGTGACCGCCTTTATTATATTAACATTCCTTAAATTATTATATTAACATTCCTTTAATTAAAAAAAAGAAAAATATGTCGTCTTCCTATTTCCTCTAGTAACAACTGAATAGAGGAACCGTAACACAACTGGTTTGCAGTTACAGGTTTTTTTTTTCTTTTTTCATTTTTATATATTTCTATTTTATACTTTATTTTATTGTAACAGAAATACTACATATTGTAGTTTTTATATTTAACATTCTTTCCTATTGGCATTCGCCTCTCTTATTTCCTTATTTTCTTTTTTTTTTTTTTAGCTCACAAACAGCCGTGTAAGCATTTCACTGCTTACTGTGTGTCCAGGTCGCACAACAATCTTTTCTCAACATTCCTCAGTTGTGCTCAGGCTGGATGTGTTCTTCTATGGGCCACTAAAAAAGTTATAGGTTCTTCTCAAGTCATGCAAGATAAATAAGGTACCCGCAGATAACTCGCCTGTCCCGTGTCTTCCCGCCTGTCTCCGATCAATCCTGGGAGAAAGGCACATCCTGCTGATGTCTATGGATTGTAGACATCATGCATATTATTTTCTGATTTCTTTCTCTTTTTTTTTTTTTTCCCCCCATGGCTGACTACGATAAATATGAAATGCCTGACTCAGCAGGCTCTAACCCGTAGTTCCCGCTCTTATTTGTACTCCTTTAGCTGCGCACCCTTCAGCATCATAAGATTAGCGTCTTGATAAAATAAAGGCTTATTAATAAGAAAGCCGTCTTTAGCTGCAGGAAAACGATACGGATGAGAGATTTTCTTTTTTTTTTTGTTTCGTCTGCAAAATTTCTTTGAGGCTAGTAATTAAGGAGCGCTGAGAATTTGCTGAAATGGGAACACAAATGGATTAAGTGTGGAGAAGGGGGGGGAAAATCAGATTTCCCTTATGGAGTTGAAATATCATTATCCTGCTTTGACTTCAAACCACTCACTGAAATTTGCAACACTATAACAAAATAAGCACAATAATAAAAAGCAACACTTTGTTTACAACACTAGTAGCTGTTGCTAGAATGCACAGAGGTATACAGATTAGGTGTTTTTTTTTTTTTTGTGTGTGTGTGTGTGTGTGTGTGTGTGCCTATCTGCCTATCTGTCTATGTGTCAAGGTCGCTGATTCGTTCTGCATGATGCAGCCAGTGACTATTTCTCTTTCAGTCTGAGAGATTGGTCTGTGAACACTACAGTGTGATCCTTTGTGTCCTTCCAGCATACTCACGCAGTGCTTTCTCACCATTCGTCCTGCCTTATTCGTTATGACTTTGGACAAATCAGAAATCTGTTAATTGCAATAATGGAGTTGGCACAATATCAACTGGTGAATATCAGAGTTCGTAGTGATACATCATGCATTTTGTGTAGGAGTACTCTCGTATGAACGACCACTCGAAACTATGCCCAAAGAGCAGGCTTTCTCTAAATTAATTAATTCAATGAGTAGTGAGCCAAATGAGACGTACTGCATGTCAGGAATGATACCATAATCATGTTAAATGCGGAATCTTTCGCGTTAATCAATAAAATCTATTGATGTACAATATGGGTTACTTGGCGAACATTAGACAAGTGTATCTTTAAAGATCAGTTTATTAGATTTATTATGGATGCTACTGAAACACTTCAGCCAAAAATGGTGAAAATAACTGAATATTTTTTATAATTTATTATCTGAATATTGACAAAAAAAATATATAATAATTCAAAATAAATAAAAAAATTAGACATACATATTGACCCCCAAAAAATTCAACATTCATGCGTCAAAACTAACTGGTTACAAGTATGAATAATGTTGACTGTAATTAGAAAAGTTGTTTTATTTTATTTTATTTTTACTGTGTACTGCTTATTATTGACAAATTGTTTAGAAATCTACAATACAGCTTAGTTTTTAAGATACAACCAAAGTTTCCAAGAGCTGATAATATCTACTATATATACTGTATACACACACACACACACACGCACACACACAAAAGAGTACTTACAACAGAAATACTGGAAATTCCCTGCTTCCTGTCCTGGATGATTAAACTGTTTCTCACAATATTTAAGCAGTATCTCAGCAGAAGGAGTTCTGTTGTGCTGGATATCAGCATGACTGTGCAGATGTTTGTTTATCAACCAGATATTTTGCTCTGCCAACACTTATCCTTTCCACGACTGGTGGAAATAACTAACCGCGGGTGTTGGAGCCAGTTTGCATATTTACTGTATTACATTAAATTCTCATTGGTACTATGTAGCCAGATGGTGAGGAGATTAAACCACAGAGGTGATAGACGGTCCTATAAATCTCATAAGTTTCTCTTTATATATCTACATATCCTGCTTTACAATGTATTAATACCTTCCAGGTTCTGGGGTCAAATCTCAAATAGCATTAAACAAGTACGCTAACGTATAAAATCACGTGATCCACACACCAAGTAGTGCCCTTGATTAGGGTTTAAAAAGGAATTTGGGATTCAGCCTCGTGTTAAAACCCAGATAGCTTCGTAGCTCACCTTAAGAGTAAATAAATCAACATGGAGGCAATCCAGATTCAGAACGACTTAGAAACAGCTATTAAGTAGACCAAGTTTTGTTTAAAATTACATAACATTATTAGACGTGTTTGCTTGCTAAAAGTGACTGAAAACTGTTTGAATGTTTTTTTTTTAAATGACTGTAGAACACCTGCAGAGTGAAACATCTGGTTAAACGTCTCAGTGCCGAAAGCCTCTCGTCCAATCAGATTACTCGGTCGGAACTAACTGCTGTGTGATTTAAAATAGATAATTGGAATTAAGAAAAGAAAAATAATTGTACAAGCATGCTAGTCCAAGCACTGTGCTACCAAGGCGCGTGTTTTGGTTGCCCAGAAACCCAACTGACTAGGACAAACGCGTTAGAATGGTGAGGTAGTTGAGTACATTAATACAGACTAGTTAACCTGATATGTGTAATGCATGCAGGAGTAAAGAGCATGTGCTCTAGTAACAGGCATTCTAGTGCATATGAACACAGATGAAGCAGAATGTTTATTATTTTTCTGAAGATAGTGGTCGTCAAAAAAACTAATAGCTTGGACATGTAATTGTCTTGTCCTGCGATTCAGGAGCTAATGGGATTCATGCATTCCCATCATTCCATTCCATGTGCACTGTAGAAAAGTTCATAACCAGTTCAGAGTTATCCTGCCATTTAAATGAGTTGCCTCTGCTAAGCAGAATTCAGGTTGAGTATAAAATAAAGTCACATTTGGGCCTGCTTGGTTGATATCCCCAGGATGATACAGCCCCTGCGGCAGTTATGGTGGCCAGCACAGCAGAATGGACCGCTGCAGCCTAAGCAGTCGACATGACTCATTAGTCTTGTCTGTCGGGCTTCCCGACTGTTGCTTGGCTGCTTTTGAAAAATCCTCCAGCTCACGCTAGTGATGAATAGTACACTGCTCGGAGCTACTGAGTGCCAGACCAGTACAGACACAGTCTGACTGGATGAGGATGTAACCTCATACGACAGAAAGAGTAGTTGGGTAGAAGTATTTTCTAAGTAAGGAAAACATTTGTCCCATTTGCCGGCCATGCAGATTCCAGGTTTTGTGATGCAACGTGGTGGCATGGTAGCATAGCGGTTATCACTATGGCCTTACACCTCTAGGGTTGAGGGTTCGAGTCCTACCCATTTGTGCGTATAGAATTAGCATTTTCTCCTTGCGCTTGGTGGGTTTTCCTCCCACAGTCCAAAGACATGAAGATTAGGATAAACGGTGTTTCAAAATTGCCCGTCATAACATTTTGACTTCCTTGCGTCTCTCAAGGCTTTTTGCTGCTGTCCAAACCCAGCCACTTGTCTAATATCTATACCACTTATCCTGGGTAAGGTCACAGGAAGTTTGGGTTAGGGTACCCCCTTGGATGGGGTGGCAACTTGGCTGCGTTCCATTCCGAAGTGTACTCCACGGTGTGTTCCCTACTCCATGATCTGTTTGCAGGGAATGTCGGTGGAGGGAACTTCCCTTGACAAGACTCCACCATTTGGAACAGCCCGCGAGGTCACTAGCGCAGACGTCACTTCCTGCGGTTTGGAATCACACTTAACATGTATGAACACACTGTGAAGTATACTTCAGGCCGACCTCCTATCAAAGGCACCAGTGCACAAACTTTCACTCTGAGAGGGTATGTACTGGAAACAATACTCAGCCTATTGTGCATGTCCTTGGATTGTGAGAGGAAACCAGCGTACCTGGAAGAAACGCACCAAGCACAGGGAGAACATGCAAACTCCCAGGCCAGAGAGAGAGAGTGAGATCCAAACTCCTGACCCTGAAGATGTGAGGTGTCACTACTAACCACTAAGCCACCACGCCACCTATCGCTTATCGAATACTGTTTATTATATTCTGCAAAACTAGACTCTTGCCTCCCTGCAACGTTTTCTATTCATGGCCAGCTGGAGTCAAGTTGAATTTCAACCTTGTTTAAAATTGCTGTTAGCCAGCAGACTGGCATTTGCGTCGTTTTACGTTTCGATGATTTTGAATTACAACGATTGAAATAGTTTGCACTCATGAGTAAGCTTAAATTCTCCCAAGCGAGCTCGTTTCTTGTTAGAACAGAATTGTGTGTGATGTGACCTCATTCACAGGGTAATGACGAAGTGCAGGGATTTACTGTCTCATAAATTAAGCATGATCTTCTTTGTGCATGAAGAATTACCTGGAAATCAATATTGACTGTCAACAAACGTGGAGCACAAGACTTCGCATCTTCTCTGTGCAGCTCCACAGCCCAAACGTACGAAGATTCCCAAAGAAGGTTCACACTGGAGTCTCGAAGTCATCTCAGCCGAGGCACATGATGACTTACCGCAACGTCGTACATATTAAGGGCGATAATTATCGATCAGAGCGAGCAATGGCAAAACTCTACTCGGGAGAATGCGATAACCCAAGCCGGCTTTCAACTTAGAAACAGCGAGCGTACATCATTTTGCTTTTGAGCAATGTGTCCTCACTTCAGGAGCTCGCCAGGTGTTCTCAGTCAAAGAAGCTAAGGCTCTGGATGGGAATTTGTTTATCCAAGTCCTGTATATGAATAATAGGACATACGAGTTTTCTGTGTGCTCGTCATTGCTTTTTTCACAGCGCCATAGAAACCTGACAAAAAAAAAAAAGGAAGCTTGTTAAGAAGCAGGGAGATCTGTCAGCAGACAGTACAACTTGTGAATGCACCTCTGACACATTGACGCATATGCCAGCATGCAGCCAAAAGCTGGCACAAAATCAGCCTTAAACTTACACATTCAGTGTAGTCAGTAAAAAATATTTATAAAAAAACAAAAAAAAAAAAACATAATTAGGCAAGACCAATATCCCAAGCATCATGTTGACGGGTCTGTATTATGAAGTCGTGCTATTTTAGAGGACGGACCAATCAGAATTGAGACCTCAGCATCTCCGGATTCGTTAGTGTATGTGCTTGCAATGATGTGTACTGTATATACTGTAGATACGGCCCATTGACTTTAAATTGCATTTCAGAGACTGTCATAAGGCAGCACGTTAAAGTCTCTTTGACAGCATTGTGTTAAAGAGCTTGGGAAATCACAGGCGTGACCAGCCAATCGTAGGCCTCGCCTTTTAATAGGACAACGTGAGATGAAGCACTTCAGCGGGAAAAAAAAGAAAGTGTTTTTCCATGGAAGGACGGGCCGCGGTATCACGAGCCATTTTTATTGTTGAGTAAAGATGCGGCGGCGCCGAGATTGTGACACCTCCTCCAGCAGAAACGGATTAACCCGAGACAAGCATGTTGCCAGGGTGAGGGATGAGTTGGGCCAACATCTCTGAAATAAGCACCAGCACTCCAGGGAAATCAAACTCGGGCAGTCGGTGCCGGGGTGCCACATGCCTACAAGACGCAACCACAGTAAATCACACATAGTCTTTATCTGGAAAATATTTCCCTCGAACCTGCCACCCAAATCACTCCATTTCTCCAAATGTGGGCAAATGTGCACTCTCTGTCACGCTTGTTCTCTGTTGCTCTCTGTCTGGTGCATGCTTTCTGCGCCCTCTTCTTACAACTGTATTATTTTTTTGGGTTTCCAAAGGACTATACTGTAGTTCTGTAGTTGTGATGTGAAGTTAAAGCTGCATTTTTTTTTTTTTTTTTTTTTTTGGGGGTGCTTCCTCATGTGGGACCGAAATTCCTTCAGTATTGATGTTTTCAGGCTTTTTTTTTTTTTTTTTTTGAAATCATTGGAATATAAAAATACAAACAAACATCATTGATGAGACGAGAGGAAACTTTTTTTTTTTTTTTTCATCTTCAGCGACTACGGCTGTTCGGTAACATACTAAAGAAGAAGACTGATCTTCTGCGTCACACTCTGTACATGACCTCTGACCTTTTGGATTCCTTAAACAGGCAGATCGTTAATCCTTTTCGTCTGAACCAGATCGTTTAAGGTCTGTAAACGTCTGTTTAATTCCAGAGCAAAGGCAGCTTCTTGCATAACGACCTCCTGTTCAAGCGGAACATTGATTCATTGTATACATGTTCAGCTGGGCCGTTGACCTACATCTGATGCAACATCTGATTACATGTGTTGTGGAAGACGTGAAGCTAAACATAATCAAAAGTAAGGTCTCCAGTCGAGTGCTCGTCAACGGGCTCTTCTGAACAGGCACACCGCACCCAGATGCACTTAATGATGTGGAAAATGTGGCTGAATTGATTGAGTTCTCCTCAGTTTTATTCACCGCTACAGTAAAGGCTTTGTGTGTTATGGGACTGCATTAGGCAAAGGTTTTTTTTGTTTTGTTTTTTGTTACAGCAACCATAAGGTAATTTCAAGCAAGATGCACCTTACAAGCAGACCGTGCACCAGTATATTGATAGAACACATGCCGAGACTTGAAACAATAAAAAGATTAGTGATGATTCAATCATGCATTCAGGTCTTGTAGTGTAATAACACATGTACAACATGATGCTCCTGACAGCAAGCATGTTCAGCCGAGATGATCATGGGAATCATTAAATAATCTTGGCAGTCGCATCCATGGTGCACTCAATAAATATGAGACTCAGAATGCGTACCATCTAATAAAACAACAGAGCTAATTTTATTCAACATTCCCATTATTTGGGGTGAGTTTGTCATGAGTTTGTCATGTATGCTTAAAGTGCCGTTTTTCTGCCAATGTTCAGATGCCAGTTGTCAAGTTCCACCCACATGTCTGTGCATTATGCGTGTACATGCAAGTGAAAATATTAGCTATAATGGTGTTGTGGTTAGCATTGTTGTCTTGAACCTCTGATTCCAGCCTCCAGTGTCAGACGTTTGTCTGCTTGGTGGGTTTCCTCCAGGTATTCCGGTTTCCTCACACAGTTCAAAGATTAGGTTAATCGACTTTACCAAATTGCCCGTAGTGTGTGTGTGTGTGTGTGTGTGTGTGTGTGTGTGTGTGTGTGTGTGGACCCTGCAATGGAGTGGCACCACGTCCAGAGTGTACTGTACCTTGTCCCGTACCCTAAGTCTCCTGGGATAGGCTCCAGTAGCCCCGCCCCCCACGACTCTGTATACAGGATAAAAGGTATAGACGATGAGTGACTGAGCTTATTTCTAGTCAAACCTTAATACAGTTGAAAGAAAAAATTCTTGGATTATTGGGAGAGAATTTTGCAGAATTTTGTCAAGAAACAAATTCCTAAAAACAAAGAATAAAAAATAATATATACTAGAAATAAGTTTATGTAAGCTTAAATTTGCTTTTAAGAAAGCGTAGATAAATGTAACTGCAATCAAGATATTTTAAAGATATAAAAAAAGGATAATTCTTTTGCTGTGCAGTTGTTCATTTTGTTTCGGGTGGGCTTAAATAAGCAAAACTAAAAACTGAATCTCCCCGCCTCCCCCCTGTTTTGACCTCGTATACCAAGAGGTCCTTCCACAGCTCAGTGCTAAGGTCTGTCCGGCTCTGCCAAACCACACAATTCATCCTTCTTAAGATTTATTGTCACTAAATATTGAGAATGAGATAAATTAACGCTTTGACTTATTTTACCGGTCAGAAATGTCGTCAGGGAAAGCCAGAAAACGAGTGGGAAACGCTTGAAAAGGTCCCGAACGTAGACGTTTCAGATCTCTGCATTCGGATTGGCTGGAAAAATGCACTTACTCAAAGGGGCGTTTACACTAAGACAAAGGAAAAGCAGTGAAACAGAAAGAAAGTCAAGCATGCCAGAATGGAGGTCTGATTCGTATTTCAGCTGGAAAATGAAAAATGTAAAACAGACATTATGGAGACTTTTACCTTATACTTACAGTATATCTACTCGTTTAAAAAAGCAGTATAATGTGTGACCTTAAAAGCCCTCACGGAAGCTCATCGGGAGGTTCCCAAAACTTAAACTGGCCCCAAAATGTTTGAGCACCGGAAAAGTTTTCCTCTTTTTTTTTTTTCTGAGTGTTTTCATGGAAACAAGGTAACAGCTGTTCACATCACGCTTCTCATTTGCAGTATATATTTGCAATGTGCCGACATTAGACACTGAAACCGGCTCCCTTTTTATGCTAAAAGATCCAGAAGATTAATGTAATACAAATCTAGCAAGAGATATACTGTTCAACATTTTTTTTTTTTTGCAGTGATTCACTCTGGCAGTTCAATCTAAAGTCTGTCTTACAATAAAATGCTTTAATAATAAATAATAAAAAAAAAAAAAACGCTTCTATAACATACTTCTGACAAACAAGTGCTCCATATAGCTCATGCAGACCTCACACTGCTCAGTGCTGTACTGTATATCTCTACTGGCTGTTTAAAAATAAACACTGAATTGACGAAAGATTCGACTTGAACAATTGTTTGACCCGCTAACATTTTTGTTTAATCATAAAAATAAATACGATACATACAGTCAAATGCTTTGGGACTTATTGTAAATATGATGCATGCATAACAGCACCAGCATAAATTCCAGCACCAATTTTATTATGAGGGGATTCATCAGGTTATACAAACATTTTTTTAACTGATGTTCGTGCCATTAAAATTAAAATGCGTTTACTGTGAGAGATAAAAAGCATAAGAAGACTACATCTTGATGTAAAATTATTCATTCGTACACCAGTTGATAAATGATCATAATATATCATTATTAAAAGAAAATAGTTCTGGAGTTCATAACAAGGGTCCAGACAAACATCGGTCTTTAGGAGCGTTTGCAACGTAAACTGTAATTATTTAGAAAACAATTGTAACCATTTCCATAACATAAGTTGCTCCCATGTTGCTACTCAGATTTTACTGCGATTTGCTATGATGATTGATCACTAACCGAGCCCGGACTCTTTGTCTTTGTATTGATGGCATCTGATGTAGACGCTGCAGGGTACGGATGGACGCGAAGTGAGGAAAACCATTTCCCACTCGGCTAGTAGTTCCCTGTGAAGCAAACTACAGGAGGTATTCAGCCTTCTTAGAGTAAGTAAGACTCCAAACGTAATAAATTTCACCCTGATCAGAAAATACTTCCAAATTAAATGCTAAATTTTCGTCTTCTTCTGTAGTTCTGTAATCCTTCAAAAGGCTACAGACGAGGAGCACACATGATAGTGCAGCAGGGCTGCATGAAACGTTTACAAGCATATTAAAGTTTACCAGTCTGACAAGCTGTCATATGTTCCCGAGCGCTCTGGTTATGGAACGAAACTCTGCTGTACTTTCACGGATAAAACTAGACGACCATTTCAGTCACCATCTGGAGCCCAGTATAATGAAATGCTGCTTAAAGGACCCCAGAAGCAGTCAGAGTGCATCCAGCTTGAAAGATGATGTTATTGGCACATCAGATGATCATTTCTGATCTTTCTGGGATGTGTAACAAACTGGGGGGAAAAAAAAAAGGAAAAACACATGTCTGTTTTTGTCAGCTGTGTCTATTTTCGTAAACAGCTTCTCAGAGTAGGGAAAGAGAGACAGTCGGTGTGCTTACTCGATCACATTAGATAGAAACAGAGAGCTCGCCAGGAAGATCCAGAGAACAGCTGATTCAGGAGTTGAATAGAAGTTCGGTAATTAAAAAAAAAAAAGAAAAAAAAGATGGTGGGTAGCATTAACAAAGTTGGAAGTTCAAATCTCTTGAAATCTTTGGAGTGTTTGCGTGTTTGGAGTTTTTAGTTCGCATGTGGGTTTCCTTTGGGTACTCCAGTTTCCAAATTGTCCAGAGTGCATAGTTGTTCTGTGAAAATGTGTTTTGTGCTTGTGCCCTGTCATGGGTTGACACACCAAGCTGCCTCGTGCCCTGAGATCCCTAGGATTGGCTCCAAATGTATAAAATGGATGGAAGGATGAATAAATTCATATGAAGATGGTTGAACCTTACAGAGAGTATCATGAGGAGGATTTGTCAAAGCACAGGAACAGTAGGAGTAGGACGAATAGTTTCATGCAACAAATTCATAATCTTACATGATGTAACTTCAGGTATCTGGTTCTGTTTGCCAAAATGCTATCATGGCTATCTTGCTTCCTGAATAACGATGCAGAACTTCGTACGGGTGGAGCATGTTTCTTTACTGTGCATATGACAATAAAAATTGAAACTTGAATATGGGGTGCATGTTGTTCACCCTTATCAGGAGATCACAAATTTGAATCCTGATCATGGCCTGGAGCCAAGGGACCAAAATCGACCAAACACTAAGGGTGGAAGGGAGGGCTCTCTGTCACTTGTCAACATCATCACGGTGATGATGTACGTGGTAGTCATGTATATGGAAGAGGATGGATAGCCAAGTTGATAGGTGTTACATGATAGCGTAGAACCTGCTGGTGGATGGGAACCAAATCTGGACAATATCATTTGTTAACCTGGACTGTTTTTAAAGCTGTTCACACACAGAAAAAAAAACTGTCTGCTATGCAGATGTAGAATGGATACCGCATATGGATGCCATGCCGTGTTCGGCCCTCATTCTGTCCAGTTGTCTGAGTGACCACTTGAACGTATTGTGTGTTGAGCGTTGCTTCCATAAGTGGCCTGGTATTTCTATCGCTTTTGACATGGTGTCAACAGTGGTTCATACAGTACATCACCCAGCACTAGCTCACTCATGCTGACTAGTGAGACTCTCTAATGCCTTCCGCCTCCACATATGTTTCCATGTGACTTGAAAACTACAGTAGCAGTCTTCAAACCCACTTGTTTTATTTTACCCTCTTTACACGAGTGACAGATATTGCTAGAACAGTCAGGCATACTTACTTTTACACATCATTTTTATACCAGTAATTCTAGCCTGTTGGCTGGCACAGCTTCAGTTTCAAATTCCCATGCCATCGCAACTTGATCAAAAACCCAGTCGTGTGAGGGTAAGCAGCTGGCTTGGTTTGATAATGTAATTTGTAATATAATAATTGCTGCACCTGGGGAGCATTCCTGCATATTAACATTGTCTTCTGCAGGTGTTCCACCATTTCTGACTGAAACCCCAACAATCACACAGTCTGACCACATGACGCACTGCTTGACCATATCCTCAGGGTTTATAATATAGCCAAATTTAAGAAGTGGACACATATCACTTAACTGCCTAAAAAAACAAAACAGCATGCTGCCAAAAAATTGGTTATCCAATACTGTGTTAATAAGTAAATAAAGAGAGAGATAAAGTTTCCACAGATTTACCGGAGCATCGAACTCGCTCCATGCATACGAAGATAGAATCACATTTTGTTCTGGATACCAAGAGATTCTCGCATTTTGTTCCATGTAAGTTAATCTGTACAGCTGGGGCCTTTTTCAAAACGGGTCAATTTTATTTCCCCCCCCCCCCCCCACATGTTGCTGGTAATTGCTTTCAAATGGGCGTTCATCTGTAGCCTGAATTGAACTTGGAAGCCATGAGGCTGCACATTGAAATGCTAATGACGCGCCTCCTCTCCCACAAAGCCAATCTTTTGTCATCCCTAACTTGTTTTCCTCTCTCGCACGAGGACTCCACTCTCTCTCTCTCTCAACCATCAGCACATTTAAGACTTTCTTAATTACGAGCTTCTTAACAGAGAGTGGAGGAGTCTCAGTCTGTCAAAGGCAAATCGAGGAAGCATGTGACATATAATTCCTGCACTCTTTCTCCGAGGCCTCATGTGCTGGCCGTTGCCGTTATATTGACTTTGAATGGCTGTCTTTGTCCGGTGATGGAATCCAATATGATGCTATTCAAACGGGATTTCCACCATAAAAAAAATAAATAAATAAAAAAATCACATGAGGAAAGTCTTGCTTCTCATCCACCTCATTGGTTATTTGGGCCATTATGATTAGCCAATGAGTTAAAGCTTTTGTGTGTGTTAGAATGACTAAAATTAAAAGAAAATGACATCATTCACTTTAGCAGTGTTTTAATAGTGATATAAATGAGGCGCTTGTATTAAGTGTAAGTACAGTTTGATCAAGTAAAACTTAATAAAACGTGTAGTCATGAAAACATGCCAGTCCCCCGTAACCCCGCCCCTTTCCTTCACCTGGAAATTTCCACTCACCGCCTGAGTGACACTGAAGTGTACTTCCTCAGAAAAATCTAGAAAAACAGCAATTTCAGAGCAGCGGCTCGAGGCTGGGATCCAGTAATGATACCTGTGGCAACACCAGCTTGCTTAAACAGCTACATTTAAACAATGACTTAGTTTTTTTTTTTTTTCTTTAAGCATATTGTCTGTATTCATTTTAAGAGACGTACATTACTGAATGAAATGAAAAGCTCGGAAAGCCATAAGTAAATCATTTACCACAGTAGCTTTGAAATGTGTGTCCTTTAAACGAATATTTAGTTTCATTTACAGTATATAAGTTTAACTTCTTTACATCACCACATTAGATTTGAAAAGAAGCAATTCAGATGTGAATTAACAACACATTCATGTAAAGGGGTTTAAAATATTGCATCAACTGTTCAGTAACTACATCATTTTTTACCGCCTCCAAAACAATTCAATTCAATTTCGTTTGTATAGCGCTTTTAACAATTGACATTGTCGCAAAGCAGCTTCACACAATCAAAAGATCGGACAATTGGACTTGTACATACAACAGTTTGATATTTCCAAGTTATTTCACTACAAATGAAGGAGTAGAATTGACCTCGCATGCGCTGTTCGTTGTTCGGACTCAAACCGCAAATGCAGTCCGAAAAGGTATCGATGCAAGTGAAGGAGGTGAAGAACTGGCCTGTCAGTGAGGAGTGGCCAGATCAACAATTTTTTTGGAGGGGAAAAAAAAAAGGAATGCAGTGGTGAGCTCAGTAAAAACCCCAAAGCCCTTGAAGGCCACAGAAGATGACTAAAGTGGATGATTGCAGAATTTTATCCTTGGTAATGAAAAAAAAAAAAAACTCCTTTACAGCACATAGCCATGTCCAGGACCCTCTTGAGGAGTTGTTGAGGTGTGTCACCACAACAGATTTACCCTCATGAATGTAAATACAAAGGACTCGCTTCAGAACGCAATCCACCGGTTAACACAACAGTTATATACTGTAGTTAGTCATATAGTTAGTTTGTTCAAGTACTTTGGAGCCTGTGAAAATGGAGGGACTTTGCAAAATGGCTATAATTCCTACACAATGTTTCTGTTTAAAACCCTTTAAGCTGAAGCTGTAATTCTACACTTTAATCACATCTTGATTGCTTCATTGCAAATCCATTGTGGTGACGTACAGAGGCAGAAATATGCAAAGTGTGTCACTGTTCCGCATAACTTTGGACCTGATTGTACTGTATACGTCGTTTGTTCAGTTTTGGTGAGACTGTGCCCAAAACAGCCTCAGATTAATACAACCCAACATGATCTTCTGATGTTGTTACCCAACCACCTCAATTGTCAATGTTTTGTGTATGCTGATACAGTATGCGCACCGTATTGGTAACAGATTCATTATTTCAGTTACCGTATCCTTACCAGTCGCTTGAACCAATCTGGTCATTTTTCTCTGTTTTATTTATTTATTTATTTTCTTTTATTTTCACTCCACATCATTTGTCAGTAGTTTCACCTGGGGTGTCTGTGGGTATGTGTATATCTAACGTATGCGGATATGTATATATTAAAAAGACCCGAGTAGCACACCGACTGATGCAACAAACATACTTTCCATTCATATTCATATTCATAGCCAGAGGCAATCGAACTGGAAAAAAGGTTGACTCATTGAAGTATGACTTATAGAAAACACAAGTGTGATGAAGGTTCTTTAGTTTCTAGGGAAAAATAAACAAATAATGAAGGAATCCTCATTTATTTATCGCTCGCATAAGAGGAAAATCACCACAAACTAACTGATTATTAAAAACTCAGTTATTTGATTAGAAATAATCTTTTTAATTATTAATAGTATTGGTTGTTCTCCAGTTTTATTTCAATGCAAGTTTCATATTCAGTCAAATAATAATAAAAAAAATGACCTTGGAATATAGCAAAAAAAAATATCATGATAGTTTTTTTTTTTATATATATATATCTGTCCATATTGAGATTTTTATTACTTATAATGAGATATTAAAGGCTATAATTTTTAATGAACAGCAAAAGAAAAAGGTTTAATTAAACCACTTTATTTATTTTTTTATCAAGGCACACAAGAGTGTTGAGGTCCTCATCTTAAATTAAAAATAAATAAGGTTAATGGAATGATCTTACCTTGAGTCACATGAAATAAAGAAAGCAAGTAAAGATCAACTGGTATTTTGACCTCACATTAATAAGATGGGATAAATACTAGAAATATAACCTCATTAACTCACCAAATACAATATAAAAGTGAACTGTAAAATTCATTTGTTCTGCTCCCGGTTGTAGTCGGCATCGTCCTCCTCCACATACTGTATTTTGTGCTCTGATCTCAGGCAGAACACAAAAACTCCCAACCGTTCCTTTTTCTTATTGACAGATTCTTCCTCGCTCTCTGCACTCATCTTTCTCCTGCCGTTCCACACTGATTCTGTTTACGCTTCCGACCGAGGTACACCGGGAAGGACGAATCTAGTGAAGAACACACCGTCACACCCTAAATATTTAGAAGGAAGGCCTCATATTCCGTGGCACATTTGGAGAAGCCTTCAAAAAGAGACATCATCGAGACTTATGACTCAAATTAGTGATGGGTCGTTCTTGAACGGTCGGTTGATTTTAAACGAATCTTAAGTGAGACTCAGGGAGAACGAGTCGTCTCCGGGAACGATCCGTTCAGTCGCCCATGCGGAATATCATAGGTTCTGTACAGGAATTAGTTTCGGGTCTTAGCGTTTCCCCAAGACGTTCGTTCATCGCGTGGCAGTCCCATGGGCTCTTAACCTATGCATTCTGAGTCTGGAAAGAGAATTGATTAGTTCATCTCTAGAGTCATTAGAGTCATTATCATAGAAGTCAAGTCAAGTAGGCTTTCATTGTCACTTCAACCGTACACAGTGAAACGAAACAACGTTCCTCCAGGACCAAGGTGCTAAATACATACCCTGGCTACAGTAGCTGAGACAAGACAGACTAAAGACCCAGGAAAATAATGAAATTAATCTTTTTCTTTTTTTTTATAACATTCTATATTTTATCTCGTTTGTTGTGTGATCAACGTGTTCGTAAGTTGTAGACGTTAGGGAAGTAAGACGTAACATTTTCATCACGTTTTGCTTTTTGAAAGGAATGAAATGAACGAAATGACTCCGATCCGAGTCGGTAAAATGATCCCATCACTACTTAACTAATACGTCCTTCAAAGGATGCGGCCCCCCGAATTGAGACGCACCGTTGCAACCAGCCACCCTATCGAATCCATCGAGTTATTGTTAATTGTTTTTAAGGACGTGTCCATCGCAGTATATATATATATACCATCGCAGTATATATCGCAGTATATATATCATTATCATTCTGTCCCCAGTGCAACAGTTTAGAAGGCGTAGAATGTTGAATACCAAGAGAGATCACATGCTAAACGACATACTGCTGCCTTCAATTTATGCCAGCAATAAATCCTTTTCTGACCACATGTGATCTATGTAGAGGGATTAGATATGAGGTGAGGATGGGCCTCTCTCTCTCTCTCTCTCTCTCTCTGCCTCTGCATGAGCCACTCCAATCTCATCTTCTTTTTTTTTTTACGGCTGCCCGAAGGGACACACTTCTTCAGAGACAGCGTGATGCTCTCTCTCTCTCCCTTCAGCCTAGAGTCAGTGCTTGTCCTAGATTTATTGTTCCCTCCTCTTACCTTTATCTCTCTTCTTCTCTGCTTTTCCCCCATCTTCAGCATGCTTTTCTTTTCTCATGCTCGTTTTCCTTCACTCACAAAATTCCATTTCACCGTCCCGGCTATGATTTATAAACAAGGCAACGTGATAAAGCCGAGGGGAAACAGTCCCTCGCTAACAGCTCACTCCGGTATAGTGTGTCTTACATTTTACTCCCATGGTGTCTATTAAATTTGGCTCGGTGCCTGGTACCTGCTTCACTTTGTCCTTTGTTTTTATTTGTTTTTTGTTTTTTTTTCTTTTTCTCTTATTGGAACGAAAAAGGAGTAGGCTATTTTTTAATGTCTGCCTTGCACTAAGGCAAATCTATATCTGCAATCTCATGCTGATATAGAGATAGAGAGGGAATGGGAGAAAAGTCATCCTGACTAATGCTCACTGATTCTAGAACCACATATTTATGCCAACATCCAAGTGAACACCAGAACAGTTTAATTTGTCTTCTAAGCAGGCCATTGATTTGTACACTTCCATGGTCAGGAAAAAAAAAAAAAAAAGGTATAAATAATCTGACGAGGAGAACAGGTGATAGCAAGATAGGTGGTTGCAAGATGATGAAGAAGAAAAATAAGCGCTTCAGTCCCCATAATAATCCTAAAAGTGTCCTGGATATTTTTTACACTGCCTGGAAACAAAAAGGCGCCATTTCAAAAGGGTTGCATCAAGCAAAGAAAACAACTAAGGAGATTTGAAATGAGCGGAAATGGGTTCCAGAACCAGGAAGGATAGCGCCGAACTATGTGGTTAGAAAAATAAATCACTTGGTGATGTTACAAAACAAAAGAAGAAAAAAATAGTTATGTACACAAATGTGATGAGAGCTCACAGGATTGGAACTAAACAGCTGTGTGCCATAAGAAAACTACTTGTTAATCAGAAAAAAAGCCTTCAATTTGCCAAGGGAACATAAAGATTGGACTTCCGATCAATGGAAAAAGTTCACATGGTCTGTTGAGTCCAGACTGCACCGATTCCAGAGCGATGGGCGTGTCAGGGTAAGAAGAGAAGCTTAGCGTCTAGGTCTAGACTCACAAGCACAAGAGAAGCTCACTAGACAGACAAATGTTTAAACATCTCCAAGTGTAACCCCCCCCCCCCCCTTTTTTTCTTTCTTTTTTTTTTCTTGAGAAAATCCTTCAGCTCAGAGATTTTGATCACGGCTGTGATCAGACTGCTGTTACTGGTGTCAAGTGGAGAATTTGAAACGATTCAGAATCTTTCTTTGTAAATAAATAAATAGCCTATTAATATTAATACATTTGTAAAATATTTCTGTACCACTTGCAACGGATATTTATCACAGCAAAGCAAACTTTCAGCATACATTTTTCCCTTCTGCAATATTCTCCAAGGATTCATTCATTATACATTTACAGACCTGAAGTGCAAGTGGAAGTGAATGTTGATGGGCCGTTAGTAGCCGTATATTAATAAATAAGTGAAAGTTGTTGATAGAATGTTTTTGTTTGTTAAGCCACAAAATGACCAATGAATCATTTAAGGTGCAGGTGATGACGGATGATCAGGATTAGAATGAGGTGTTTAGCAGTGTTGGGGGACGTTACTTTTTAAAGTAACTAATTACTGTACATTCCAAAATTACGGTCTTCAAAAAGTAATCAGTTATATTTCTGGTAAAAGTGAAAAATTGCAGAAAATGAAAACTCCTTTGTCCTTTCTCATGCATGTTGTTTTAGTCAAGACCTTTATAATTATTCTACCATCATTATTCAGCGAAGTTTGGCCCATAATCTGTTAAATACTAATACCCCTATTTCACCTATGCGGTTTCGTGCGGTGGCCGTAACTACGGTTCACCGCGAGTTTCGGCGCTGTGATTAGATTTCCATCTTTTCGCGGGTCGGTCCTCGCATGGTCAAACCGCATAGGTGAGATAGGGGTATAACGGCAGGAATAACAGAGGGGGCGGGGCCTGTAGGACGACTACCTCACACACAAACACCCACACTAATGGATTGGGAATGGCTGCTGTCTGGCTCACGGATTACATAAATTGTCTGAATAATGGATTACATTTTTGAAAAAGTAACTGAGTACTTGAATGGCGGACCTAACGCGTTAGATTACTCATTACATCAAAAAAGTAATCCGAGAAACCATCAGCCACCACGATGAAACTGGCTCTCATGAAGACCTTCCCAAAAAAGCAAGACCAAATATCTACCTCTGCTGCAGAGGAGAAGTTCATTAAGAGTCCCCAGCCTCAGAAATCACCAGTTAACAAACAGGACTTCAGATTAGAGCCGTTATGAAGCTTTACAGAGCAGAAGTAGCAGATACATCTCAATATTAACTGTTCAAAGGGGATTATTGTACTGTATATTGTTGATGCCTTCATTGTATTGTTTTACAGTGTAGAAAGAAATACAAACCAGGAAAGACCATGAAGTTAGAAGGTGTATCCACGTGTACTATATACAGTACTGTATATAGTTAGTTCTTAACTAAAAGCCTATTTATATATTTTTTAATGGCTAATTCTATAAATAAACAATAATTATCAATGCTCTTGTTGCCTCAGAAGGGGGAACATTTTGTTAGAGCCACTGTTGAAAATGCTTTAAAAAGTTCATTTTTTAAGGTACAAAAAAGATTTCAAGTGGCAACTAAATGACACCACAATTGTGCAATCACTCATACGGGTCAGAGCGGGTCAGAAATGAGCAAGCGGTGGAGTCAGTACAGAGTAATGTTCCATTCCATGGCCTTTTTTCCTTTCATTTGCATCAGGCATGGCTTCATACTGTGTTTGAATTGGTAAAGGCTCCAATTTCCTCCTGCTCCTTCCACAATCTTTTTTTTTTCTCCTTGCACCCAGCTTAACCGGATTGCAAATCCAAAGGCTAAAGGAATAAAACATGTTGCTGGTGAACAGCATCTAAAGCTCAGAGATTTATGAGCTGGTCCAAACCATATGTAAATAGAAGAAATATCACTTATTAAAATATCTCAGTCAATGAAACATAACAAAAATGAGTCCTAGCTCTGTCTTATGAGGTAATACAGGAGCAATATAGTGTACAGTAGTGCCTCAGCACAGAATTTAGTTCATTCCAGCCGTCCAAATATATTACTAATATTATCAATTTACAACACTATAATCATTTTTTTTGCATATAAAAACAATCCAAGAATTTTGAAAAGACAGGTAAAGTTGTTAGTAGAGACATGGACCCATGATGCTATTCCTTCGCTAAGTCTTGCATAAAGTGCGAAAACACCCAAGGAAACTTGCCTAGCTTGGCTCTCCAAGATTTGAATGGGTCCCAGACCCAGACACAACTTAACCAGTGTTTGGTTGGTCCATATGCCGAAAATGCTTAGTATGCCGATGCAGATTTCTTGCTAAATTTCGGTTCTGAAGGCAAGGGTGTCAGTCCTTTGAACTTCCTGCGACACACGAATCTCGAAATCTATTTGATTCATCAAGCACTTTCTGCAGGTCTTATAGGCTGCTCTTATAGACACAAGTTCTAGGCTGCTTTCCTCCTGGGATGTGAGTATTAGTAACTGTGTCACAGTGGTTTCTAATAAACTGCTTGGAATTGAATCTTTAAAGCCCAGTGACTTATTGGTAAGAACTAACACCTGGCAACTCCAGGGAAAGGGGATTTGAATCTTGCTTCCAGGTTTGTTTGCACGGATTCGACATGGTTTCCTTTGTACAGTGGAACCTTGGATTGCGAGTAACGTGATTTACGAGTGTTCCGCAAACCGAGCAAAGATTTTTAAAAATTTTTTAATTGGAAACCGAGCAAGTATTAGTTTACGAGCGGCGAGTATCATGTATCACGCATGCGACTAAAGAATAAAGTTACGTTAAAACCAAACTTAACGTTAATTCCAAATAAGTTTGATGTGTCACATGACCCTCTTCCTATTGAAAAAACAAAAGTTGAATCCAAGATGGCCGACTTCCAAATGGCCACCATGGTCACCACCCATCTTGAAAAGTTTGCCCCCTCACATATACTAATGTGCCACAAACAGGACGTTAATATCACCAACTATTCCCATTTTATTAAGGTGTATCCATATAAATGGCCCACCCTGTATACACCCGAGAAGATGGAAGCTCATCACGATAATGTGTTGAGCAGTTGGTACAGGCCTCCAATATAGGATGATGCAGTTCCTGTACCAATCAGTGAGAAAGACAGGACGTCTTCCATTAAGCAAGTCTAAACCAAGCTGAGGTTCACGCCAAGCTTCTGAGGAAAAAAAAGCATCCTCAAAGATGCATGTCAAGCAAAGCAAAGCTGCTGACCCTGTCAGTGGTAGTGCTGTTGATAGTTGGGTGGGTGTGCACACCCCACTCCTTCCTGAAGTCCATTATTCATCTCTTGGTCTTGTTGACATGAGTGGATTGTTGGGCTGTCCCCATCATCATCATCATCTGAAATCAGACTCTGTATCATTCTTTCATCGGCATAAGTTTTCCTGCCCCGTCTTCGTCATTGTTTCCTTTGTCTGAAAGCCCAAATGAATAGAGCTGCTTTGTTGTGGTTGTTGTTAAACAATGGATCCATGTTGAGAGTAGACTGACAGTCACGGGCAGTAATGCAGACATCAGCCGGTGCAGATAACGTAACGAATAAGAATGAAATACTGCAGCGTAGCGGCTTGGAACACGGCAGTCGAAACTTTGACAGTTTTTAAGCTGTTTATAAATGGTTGCTTTCATCACCTCCAAGGAAGAAAATCCTGTATAATGAACCTGACATCTCTTAGTCACTGTTATGAGCTGTCATTGCTACTGTTTAAACTACAGAGATAACAGGAAGTTTCCCTTTTTCTTTCTGCTCTCTGGACAAGTGCTATCCGTAGCTGTAGTTGTACGGCTCGCAGGGAGAACGGCAGATTTGCAGCATTGTATAAAAATCAAGTGAAAGATGCTTGATTTGGTATACAAAGTCATTTTTTTTCTTCAGATTTGTAGTTTTTAAGGATCATTAACAGGGATGGGGCAACATATATATATATATATATATATATATATATATATATATATATATATATATTTTTTTTTTTTTTTTCAGTATGATTAGATACAGTACAGTAAAAGTTCAGTGACAACAGTGGTATGACTGAAGAGTTCTTGCATTTTTTCCCCCTCCTTTTCCCTTTCCTAGCACTGGTTTGACTGAATATGTAAAGAATAAGCATTTACACAGCAAAGTGCAAATAATGCATTGGTCATAAATGTGAGAGCGGCGAGTTTGTTTTGTCTCCAATTGTTTGTGTACTGTACACATATATTTGGCAAATTCTGAAAATCTGTTGTTTTTTTGCGAAAAATAAAAGGCGACACTTGATGCATCTTAAAAGACCAAACAATATAGAATGTTGCATTTCTGTATCGCAAAATATGTCAAATGTTGATTTTAAATATGTAATGGTTCAGACATTATGTAGATTTTTTCTTGTACATTAGGTTTCTGTAGCTGCAAGAGATCTTGACTCTTAACATGAATTAGCATTTGTGTATTTCAGTGCACAAAATGAAGTAACTTATTATTCGTTGCATATATTCAACCATGCTTGGATGTGTTATTAGTTCAGACTATGTTTGGGGTTTTTGATGAGATTTATTTATTTATTTATTTATTTTTGTTAAGCGTGTTTTCCTGAATATTATAAATTTAAAACAGTCTAACTATTCATTCCCTTTGAAGTCAGCAAATTTTGGAATTGTGTACAGCAGCTGTTTTGAAAGCCAAGTGCATATTTTGTTGTTGTTGTTTTTGTTTGTAATTAAATGTAATAATATGCAGATTTTGACATCTGTCCAACAAACAGGTTTTTTTTTTTCCCCTAGCACAAAGCACGTGAGTGAGAAAACACTCACACATACTGAGAAGCCGAATTATTGTAAAAGGGACATGTAATAACTGTTATTTAGGGCCCAAGCACTATGACATCAGCCCTACTGTACACTATGTCGTCATAATGTGTGAAGGGGCCTTTTGTTCTTCCGAGGATTTTTTTTCTCGCCATTCATGGCTTTTTGTGGGTCTTAACATGCTCAAAATGTAATAAAAACAGCAGACAGGTTGGATTCTGTTGCCATTAGGATGCCTAAGAGTTTGGGCCCCGGGTGTGGCATGGGGCCCTTAAACAAGATTTTCCTGCATAGCTCATACGTATTGCACGTATGCACAGGAATGCCCATACACATTTTGTTCTCATTGAGCTGAACAACTTTCGCATCTTCATCTCATGGGCTCAACTCAACAGGAAGCCAGTTAAGTTGGGTTGTTTGCAGCCAATTGCGCCCATTGGAATCTGATGTACTCCTCCTAGGGAATTCATACAATTGCCAACAAAGCGGTTAATAACTTTGTTATACTGAGTGACATCACATTGAATGACATCATAGTGTGGTGCTTTTTTTTATCCAGCATCTGGGTTTTTTTGGAGGTCTAAACATAAAATTCTGCCCTTTCTAAAGTTATGGCTTAATGGTATCGGTATGTTCCCTTTAAATGCCCACTGTCTTTCTGGTGCGCCCGGGGTGCTTGGCCCCGCTCACCGTTGATTGCAACTATATTATTTTATAAATTATTTTATTTAATTTTATTTGAATTGAACAATTCATGCTCGAGTGCGTTCAAGAATATACAGTTTTGCAATAAATGTTTATGAAGACACAAGCAACAAGAATTTAAAGCTGCTCTATATACAGTCAGACAACTACATGAATTTTCACTCATCGCACTGAAAAAACTTTTAGTTATTTATTTTCCATTGCTATTGTGCTACAGTTTGGCTACTACAGTTTGACGACACGGATCTATACCATCAAGTTAAACACGATTTAGACGCAGGGCTCAATGGATATGAAGCTGTTACCAATATCTTCTAACGAGTTTTATATAAGTAGACAGTGAATTAATGGACAATACTCTAGCCTGAGCACCCGAGACAAGCAGATTAATTATCTTATCGGTTTTTCATTCACAGCTGCCTGCCAGACAAGCCGGTTCTGTAGACTGTTAATATAACTTTGCCAGGGATTTGTTTTTTTTGTTTTTATAGTTTTTTTTTACTTACCTCACGCAGCAACCGGAGAAATAATAACTCTGCTTCACGAGGATCTTCCCAAAAGAAAATCGTTTAAATGCAAACACACCCACGCCGCTCCATATTGCTTTGCATGTCGGCGCAGTGGCACTGTACGCGCAAAACTCGAATCCCTTAACCGAGTTACACGTGTAAGCCGAAGAAATAATGTTTTAATGTCAGAAGGAATAAAGTAATTCCAGGGATTTTTAAGCACTTGCTAATTGTTCATAGTTTGTATTAATGCACTTCAGTAGCATGTCATTAAGTGCTTCTTTTTAGCGTATTTAAAGTGGACTCCTGGGTGTGAATAACATGGGACTAGGCAAACCCACTGGAGCTTAAATGTACGTTCGTCAACCCTAACAATTAGTCACACACACATGGGCAAATTGGTTGATACCCTTCCTTAAAAGAAAGAAAACCCCTCAATGGTCATCATGGACAAAGTAATAATCAGTAACACTTTAATGAACATCGACTAATGAAAATCAGACATTGCTTTTGAATTGTGATCCAAAGGAATAATATAATAAAAAAAAGAAAAGAAAGAAAGAAACTAGTCTGAACAAAAATCCAATTTAATATTTTGTTGCGCAATCATCACAAATTTCTCTAACGCTCATTGAGACTGCGAACTTGTTGTGAACAAACTGCTCCAGTCTTCTCCAGACTCCATGTTTCAACTTTTTTCCCCCCTCAGATGATCAACAGGATTTAGATCAGGGCTCATAGAAGGACACTTCAGCCATTACTGGGTGTTTTTAGCTCTCGGACACTGGGCGGTACTGTACACTACATTTCGCTCCAGAATGCCTTGAGAGTCTTGAGATTTGATTCGTACCCTGCACAGATCGAAGACACCCCGTGCCAGACGCAGCAAAGCGGCCCCAGAACATAACCGAGCCTCCTCCTCCATGTTTCGCAGTAGGTACCGTGTTCTTTACTCTGGAAGCCTCATCTGACGTGACTTGCCAAAAAGCTCAAGCTTTGTCTCATCTGTCCAAAGGACTCTTTCTCTCTCTCTCTCTCTCTCTCTCTCTGTCCCAGAAGCATTGTGACTTGCCAGTATGCATTTTGGCAAATTCCAAAAGTTTTGATTTTTTATGATTTGCTTTCAAAAGTAGTTTCCTCCAGGGTCATCTTCTATTAAGTCCACTTTGGTCAAACGGCGACAGATGGTGCGAACTTCTTGACCTTGGAGTTCACCTTGAATCTTTTTTTTTTTTTTTTTCTTCCAGAAATTTGTATTTGGCTTCTTGGTTACCGTTCGTATTATCCTTCTGATCAATTTTGACATCAGTTTTTCGTCCTGGGAGATCGCCAACAGTCCCATGGATCGTAAACTTTTGTTTGTAATACTTTTTCGCAGCTGTAGTCGCAGGAATGTTGGACTGCTTGGAAGTTGTTGATTTCTCCTGCTGATCTCTCTCATTTGCTTTCTCTGGCCCGTGTTCGGTGTGGTAGACACCATGATCCTGTGAGACCAGTGACTACTCTTCACCATTTAAAAAGTCTGACGGACTAATTGCAAGATTGAAGGCGCGCGAGGCGCTAATTACAGACACACTTTAGTTTAACATGTCACTACGGCCAAATTATCTTCAGGGGTCAATCATTTTTGTCCAGGCCAGTTTCATTAGTTTTATCCTTAATATTATTATTATTATTATTATTTTAATTATTCGTCAAAATCAATTCAAAAGCAACGTCTCATTTTCATGAGTCAAGGTTCATAAAAGTATTTATTTATTTATTATTACTTTAGTCATACAAAGCCGCTACGTCTTTTCTTTTACTGGATGCTTCTTGCGTATTCTTTCACATTTTAACGGAGGCTTTTATAAAAAATATCCACATTTTGCAGTCATCTTGTAGTGTGTTCTTTGTCCAGTTTTGACCAAGATTGTCCACCTAATGTGACCTCATATAGGGAGATCCCCTACTCTGGCTTCTTGCTTAGCTCTGCTATGACATTGACATAGACACTGAAATGGGACATTTGGAGGAGGAGTGAAATAATTAATACCTCACACGTCTTTAATTGTTTTTTGCCCTTTTTTTTTTTTAGCAGTAGCACTTTGAGAGACCTTTGGGACCGTGTTATATTAAAGATATAGTAAGCTATGGGAATGTCGACTTTTTCTGAACGATATAAAAAAAATAAAAAATACCAATCCTTATTGAAATTTATCAAAAGCAAACTACCTCCTGGCTTCTTTCTCCATTTTTTTTTATACATCATGTCAAAAATCTTTCAGAATTGCAGCAGTTCGGAAATTTAATTTACCTCTAATTTAAACGCCGCCTCATGTATCTATCCATGATTTACTTTTGAAATCCTCTTTTAATGTCTTAACATTGTCTACGATGTTGATGTTTGCCTATTTAGTTTCCGGTCGTTTGATGTCCCGGTTAAAAATAGCGCTTTTTTTAAGAACAGCTGGAGGCGTTTGTTACATATTTATGCGCATATTCACAGCTCTCGTCATCCCTTGCAGCACCGCGTAGCATCGGCACTTTCAGAAACGTACGAGCATGAACACAGGCCTTGACAAATAAATGGGGAGGACACCCACTGCAAGGGATTAGGGGAGTGACACAGCTGTGTAAGAGAGACGGATAACTCAAGGTGCTCAAGTAATTTGATTTTGCCAGACTCCTACTGCACCTGTCATTGACTCCAAGTCTTAACGGTGATGAATGGTACTTAGTAGTCTTCTCCACAAGCAAGATGCTGTAAGAACTTCATTGTCTGCTGTCAGCGGCCTCATGGTGTCACGTCTGAATAGAAAAAAAAAAAAGAAAAAAGTCATTTGCTGATGTGGCACTTCTTTGGATTTCCTGTTTGGGTTTAAAAGAACTACAGGATTATATCAGATAATTTTGAACTAATAATAAAATATATACATAAAATGATATCTGTAGTTCATATATAAGGGTGCAAAAACTTTTCAAATGCACAATTAACATTAACATTTTGTGCCTCGTGCCTTAAAGAATAACATTACCGAGGCTCTTCCTCTGATATGTAGCAAGGTTAGAGACTGCTCCGTGTGAGATATTTTAAGCTCCTATATTTTTAGGTATGTGCATACAGTATGGTATTCCCTCTTCAAAGCTCAGGTTTTTTACTTACTTACATTCAAATCCAGAGACTGAGGTAGTCACTTTCTGTTTTAGCTATGTCTATTTTAATTTGGTTAACCTTAGAGGCTAATCCATCCATCCATCCATCCATCCATACATCTAGGAACATCTGTAGTCCAACTAGAGACCGTGGAGGCCATTGTATTTATTCCCATGTACAACCGTGGTAGTACAATTTGCGAACACCAATTAGCCTAATCTGCATGTCTTAGAACTGTGCGAGGAAACCAGAGTAGCCAGAAGAAACCCACCATGCATGGGAAAAACATGCAAACTCCATACACACAGATGCAGGAAATCAAACACAGAATATTTTGAGTATGAAAAGTTATCCGCAAAGGCAACAGAGGCAACTCTTGTAAGTCGACGCTCACTTAATCACCAATAGCAAAAGCACTCAAAAAGGAAAAAGACTAAAACAATTACCATAAAAATAATAGCGGTGAAAGGAATAAAGAGCGGTTCCCAGCTCCGGCCGAGTCAGTCCAGGTTTACAGTGAGCGACTATTCAGAAACGTCTTCCCTCACTGCTTATTAATGAGTAGCCATGATTGGCTCGCCAAATACAAAGTGACTGATGTCTCTGTTTATTAAAAATGTTTGGTGCAGTGTTTTGATTAGTTATCCATTGACAAAGCCTTGATCCATGTGCCGCACGTGATAACGAGTGTGTGTAGTCGGACAGCCATATTT
The DNA here is from genome assembly GCA_030347435.1 of Clarias fuscus. Classification (NCBI taxonomy): domain Eukaryota; kingdom Metazoa; phylum Chordata; class Actinopteri; order Siluriformes; family Clariidae; genus Clarias; species Clarias fuscus. The sequence continues at coordinate 8,191,142 of CM059212.1, forward strand.
TAGATAAGCATTTGTTTGGGTGTAAGAGCTTCTTGGTGCTAGTTGAAGAATGGAAATGTCTTTATTCTGACTCACTCACCGTCTATACCGCTTTATCATGTGTACAGGGTTGCATAATCCGGGGTACAGGGTGCCAATCCATCGCAGGGCGCACACACATACACACTCACACACTCAATTTGGGAACACCAGTTAGCCTAATCTGGATGTCTTTGGACGAAGTACCCAGTGGAAACCCACCAAACCCAGGGGAGAACATGTACGCGGGAGAAAAAAAAACTCCATGCATACAGAGGCGGAAATCGAACCCAGACCCTGGAGGTGTAAGGCAACAGTGCTAACCACTAAGCCACCCTGTCTTTATAATCTACATAAAATAATAAGGGAATGGAAAGTCTCTTACTGGAATATGTTGCCTTCCAATGAATAAAAGTTGTAAATGTATGTGATACATTTCCTGATCTTTTTTATATTTGTGCACTGCTTTTTAGAGTTTCAAACGTAAGATCCCAACAACCCCCACACACCTGTGAATCGGGGTTCAGTATCAGCCAATTCTGATTACTCAAGGAACCAAACGGTGCAGATCACAGAGACAATCACAAATGTTGCTACAACATGAATAAGAACAACAGACACAAGACAAATCCCAAATAAAACACAGACTAATTAGACAAGACAAGGTGCATATGAATTACAATCTACTGTATTTTATGAAGATTATTTTATGTCAATTAAAACAATTAAGACTGTGATGAAGTGCATGATGGGAAATGGAGGCTGGAGGTTTGTTGGACTTTTTTTTTGTCATCTGCATATTTTTGATCATTTATTTAAGATTTATTTAATGAAAACAATCTAAATAGCTAGAAAGGAACCAAAATTATCTCTCTGATTTGGAATCTGATGAAATCTGATTATTGCAAATCTGAATTGAACCACCTCTAAATCTGGTTTCAAATCAGATTTAAATTGGAATACTAAAGATGTGTCTCAGGCTGGATGCTCTGCCTACTCAAATCACATTTCAGAATGTCCATGTAGACTATAAAAAATTGTGAAATGAGCAAAAAAAAAAAAAGTTAAAACAAGAAATTAAAACCAAAAGAAATGTAGGAGGAAATGATGAGGGAAACCAATCTAAATAGACAGAACTACAGGATGGGCTGCTACACTCGTCGGCGCCTGGAAACATTTACCCATGATGTCACTCACAACGCGATGCAAAAGTTCAAGACCACACGGTCATGTAGTATGGGACATGGAGCGAAAAGACAATGGAAGAAATGGAGATGGAATTACTATACTTCACTCTTCCTGAAAGCATTGTTCATTTAGCCACATGGAAAATTCAAGGGTGCTGCTTTTGCGTAGTTAGCGGTAATAGCACTAAAAGCGGAAAAAAAAAAAACTCTTCAACTTAACGTTCTACAGAGTGCCTGTCTTAACCGCAGTATAGAAATGGAGAACAATAGTCCCTGGACAGAGGACAAAGTGAAATGTCTGATAGCACTTTAGGGGGAGTACAGGCAAAGCCAGAGGGAAGAGATTGTACAGAAATAGGGAGGAATACGAGGAAATATCATGCTGCATACAATACGACCCTCCGGCAATGTTACCATAGCAACCAATGAAAATAGGTTGACAAAGTGTCAGATTTGGGCTTGGCAGTCTGAACAGATCCAAATGCTACCCGATCGAGTTCAAATAACAAAGCGGAAATCAGATTTGTGAAGCTGGACTTGTCTGCAGTCTAAACAAGGCCTTATGCGCATACAATCCTGTTTAGTAGCCATGAGGGTTATCAAATAATTATTATATGGCTTAAATAAAACACCAAAAACATGTGTTAACTATTTAGTCCACAGTTTTGACTGGTGCAAAAAAAAAAAATCCATATTGGTAAATCAAAGCGTTTCAGTGCCCAAGAAGACAAAACGCCACATCTTCATGACCATCTTTATGATCTCTTACTATTGTCAATGAACATAAGAAGAAATACAAGCCAGTCTCCCAAATAAACCTTGCACTTCCCTTGCCCGGTCTACGTTTCAATCTCAACCACTTGACAGATTGCATTCCAGCTGCTGTCTGAACTTAGGAATTTGGGTGGCACCGTGTCCCTGAGACAAGGAAATTAGTCACCGCTTATCTTTCTTGAACAGCCGTACGCTCCCTCTAATCTTATCTCTGCGGCTGTGTGTTTTAAAGATGGGCTGTGCGGAGCAGGTCTCTCCATTGTGAGGATATGCTCATATTTCTCTGTGGGGGCGAATAGATCTTCTCAGGAGTAATGGAACCAAATGGGAATCGGTTTTCTGGATGGTTGAATACCTCACCAGATACTCTATATACCGACTTCACCTTATGGCTCAAATCATCTTAAAACATCATACATCATCAGAATCCAGTGGTATATTGAAATGTGTTTTTAAAAAGTAAATAAATTAACAGCTGGGTGCATGGTGTGGTGGCGTAGTTGGTAACATTGTGGCCTCGCACCTCCAGGGCCGAGATTTTGATTCCCACCACGGGTTTGTGTGCGTTCCCATGCATCCCTGTACTTGGTGGGTTTTCTCTGCGTATTCCCTGGTTTCCTCCCACAGTACAAAGACATGCAGATTAGGTTAACTGGTGTTCCCAAATTGCCCAGTAATGTGTCAATGAGTCTGAGGTATACGCATATTTGTGCTTTGATGGACCGCCGCCCTGCCCAGGGTTGGGTTCACATTGTGCCCGAAGTTTTCTGGGATAGGCTTCAGGATACGCAGTATAGGAGATGAATGAATGAATACAGTACATCCCATAGCACAATCCCAAATAATCATAATCTAGAGAACAAACAGATGTACAGAGCAGATAAGAGGCACTGCATGCGTTCAATGTTTTGAAATGTGTAAATGAGTCAAATGCTGGCGGCACAGTTGCATAGTGGTTAGCACTGTGGCCTTGCACCTCCAGGGTCATGTGTACATGCTTGCGCACTGCGATGGAAGTGCCAGTCCAAGATGTATCCCACCTTGTGCCCTGAGTTCCCTGGGATAAGCTCCAGGCCTCCTGCAACCCTGTACAGGATAAGCAATAAAGACAAAGAGTGAGAGAGAGAGGAAGAGAGAGTAAATGAACTCCAGTGAACCTTCAGCAAAGAAAACTTGAGCGGGTTGCATATATATATATCCGATGCACTGCATGCAAATGATCCTATACTAGCAGCAGGAAAGAACATTACAACCATAAACCTAAATCTGCCACTGCAGCCATATGCCGTTCTGTATTCTGTTGTTGTACAAGCTCCAGCACACCTACAACCTGTTGTCTCTGCCAGATTGTTCGCCACAGTAGGGCTTTAGTCATCAGTCCCAAATTAGTAGCTTAATTAAAATAAATGTCCTTTCCCAATCAAGCATTTGCCACCCTCAGGCTTTAATAGAGATTTAGTATATCTGATAGTCTTAAGAGGTAACTATGGTATTTTGCACTGGGTGTTGTCTCTCCATAGTAGCATTGTGCTGTTTGAACAAATAAAGAGTACCCCCATGAGGTGTCAAGATATAGTTACCTTTCTCTTTCAGCAAGTAAGCAGTATCTCCATCTAATAAACTCACTGAGCCTAGGGATATTCCTTCCGTGTTCCCCGCTTCCAAACCTCACCTGACTGACATAAAAATAGAACCGCATCGTCTGATCTTTTATATGCTAAAAATAAAAAAAAAGTAAAACTCAACTTTTTAAAGCAGAAAGTAAAAGTCTTATGTCATATAATTTACCACTAAATGATGGCCTGGATACTTTATGTGTAGTATACGGATGATGTACAGTATATAAAGCCAGGGTACCCGTCCTCGCTTGGTAAGTGATTCGTCAGATAGTTCATGTTCTGTGTTCCTATTCTTGGTACCCGATTGATTCTTGTTTTATGATTTTTTTCAGACCATATGTAGGCCCATGAGCCTTCCCAACTTTTTAAAAAAGATTTTAGTTGTCCGTCAAACTGGGGGACATTGAGGTAAACACCAAGCAGTAATAGAGGACAGCCCAGCTTTTATTGCTGTTTGTTCAAATGAAATGGTGGAACTGACCTAATATCCACCAATAAATACTACAAATGTTTTTTTTTTCCTTTGTAGGGGGCACTCCTATGGCTTGTATGAAGCACATTGATTGTAAGATTTATTAAGATTCCACAAGTTATGCGTTCGTACCCAGTTTACTCACCAAACCGAGGAGGGAGGAGGCCAAGACGTGCTTCCTCTCAGCCACATGAAATCATCCAATAGTTTAATCTAAACTGCTGCTCATGTTGCATCACATGGAGGAAATTGCTATCCGCGTACAAGAACCCATTGATTGAGAGTTCATGCCATCAGTTAATGCCCACCCGGAGATCATAACCAATTTTGCTCCCTTTGGCTCCCTTTTTAGCATTGATCTCCAATGCATCATTAACGTTCTTATAGTAGTCTACAGTATTCTGTAGAATACATTGGCTAGTGATATCCCCCAAATGTTTGGATGATATCACCAAACATCAGGTTCCGTTTAAGATTTCTTCCTATCCATCTCAGGTTTTTCCTTGCCACCGCTGTCCTCCGCTTGCTCATCAAGGACAAACCAATAATTATGATTTATGCATATTTCCTCACACTTTTCAAACTCGTTTCCATTTTTCTTTATTCTGTAAAGCGACAATGACCATTGTTAAAAGCGCTATATAAATTAAACTGAATTAAAATAAATAGAAATGCCACGTTAATTAACACAATAGGTTGGGTCTGATGGTATAGAAAAGATATTTGATGTTGTAGGTAGCTTGAATTGATCATGTTGCAGCTTAAAACAGAGTATCTGAATCTTAATAGGTCCAAAATGAAAAATTATCTTGTATTGCAGCAAACTTTGGGGACAGTGGTTCAGGGGTTGGCACTTGGTTGGGGGGTTCAAATCTTGCCTTTGGTCTGAGTGCAGGAAGTTTGCATGTTCCTCTTTTTGTGGGTTTCCTCCAGCTACTATGGTTTGGCCCCAAAGTCCAAAGACATTGTAGACATAATAGGGTGTGTGGGTGTTGGAGTGTACTTTTGTTTGATTCCTGCCTTGGGTCTTTGTGGGTCTTGAGTTTGCATGTTCTTCCTGTGCTTCCTGGGTTTCCTCCGGGTATTCTGGTTTCCTCCCACACTCCAAAGACATGCAGATTAGGCTGATTGGTGTTCCCTAATGTGTGTCAATGTGTGTGCAATGAATTGCCACCCAGTCCAAGGTTGTATCACACCTCATGCCCTATGTCTCCTGGGATAGGCGGTTAGGATAAAGCCTTAAAGACCAGTGGTTTCCAACTAGCACAGAATCCGTGTGAGCTTTGTGATGGGGGTCAGTGATACCTAAAGTGTCCAGTCTGCCTCGTAATTTTATTTTTCATTGCCGTCACTGCAGACAACCCTGTCTCACAAAGATAGATTTTTGGGAACGGAAGCAGGGTTTTTAATGTTTTTGTGGAAATTCGAGGATATTTTCCGATTCGATCTTAATACAAAACGTCAGCAGAGTAGAGGTTGTTTCAAACACTTGTTTATAATACAGAGAATACGGAGCACGTGGATCGCATATTGCGATGTACAGACGGAAGAGAATGGGAGTTGATCTGATATTTAAAAAATAAAAAAAATACTCTCTTGAGTCGCAGACTTTTGAGTCAAAAATCTTTCATCCTTTCTGTGCGTACCAAATCACCCACGGCCTGGCACCGGCCTTCGACCCGGTGGTTGGGGACCACTGGTATAGACGATGAGCGAGTGAGTGAGCGGATACCCCTTCCAGAAACGTCCTTACATAATGCCTCACTATATCAGTGAGTACGCTGATCACTTGAAGAGGCAGGTAGGTAGTTTGGATGTTCCCATGATTCAAGAGTGACTTTCCAAAATGCCCGAACTTCAGCCCATCCAAACTTGCAACCTGAAAACATCGGAAGCCTGATTAGACAATCCTAGCTTCAATGTTTGGTGATGCGGCAGCTTTAAAAGCATCTTGTCCTGATTGTCCACTCAAACTAACAAGAGGTAAAGCTGATTAGATTTCCATTATCAACCAAAGCAAAGAGTTTAATAATGTGGTTTTAACTCCGCTAGATGGTTGACTCAGCGTTGTGGGGCAGTACCCAAGTGCTGCATAAATGCTGCAGGGAGGAAGGAAAAAAGAATTCAGGCTCCAGTTTCATCTTCCTACCAGTAAAGATATAATGGCTCGCTGCCTCATTAGCAGCAAATGTAATTGCTGGTGTATAATATGCTGTCTTGTGTGTGGATTTTATGTGACCGTTTACAATAGTAGCAAAGCGCTTGCAGCATTATTTAGCAAAAACATTTTTGTCCAGTAATGCAGTTTACAAATTCAGTGCAGCGTTTTTTTTTTTTTTTTTGCGTGAACACGTTTTGCACGAATATTTGGATGCATTTGTCAAACTCGAAACTTTTAACATTTAATTTGATATAATTAGCAACAAAAACAGCTGGATCGTTGATGAACATCTGCCTCCAGTTTTTTTTAATTTTTTTTATTTAAACATATCGAGAATGAAGAATACCTTTGCTGTCTTTTGTCGTGTTTGTGAGACCATGCATGTGGTCATTTATGAGCATTTATTTGTACCAGGCGCATTCTGATTTAACGCAAGCCTTTGTACCTCGCCCATTCATAGTTTCCTGGGTCATATGTGGGTTCAACATAAAGCTGTCAAATAACTCCTGCTAGAGTTCCATAATATCTTATAGCTGGGATGTGAGGTAAGAACATGACAGCTTATGGTTAAAATGTCGGTGAACCTTTAACCTTTGTAGATGTGTGTGATATTAATGTGCACCTGATCTTAATCTATGCACTTACCTACAGTACTGTAACTAACTATGCTTCAGTTCTTCAATCAGCATCTCACTGTAACGAGCGCTGTTGAGCGTTGAACCTTTTTTTTTTCCTGATAATGTTCCAATACTGGCCCTTCCCAGAAAACTGAAAGCGTTGATGAAATCTTCGGTTGGTTCTTCACTTTTGAACTTTTTCTCAGTCGGCGATTGAGGATGTTTCCGTTCCATACTCTGTTCTTTACTCTCAGGTTAACCTTGAGAGATGATTCTCTTTAAGAAACTTTCACCTTCCTTAGAAGGTAGCGTTTGTGTCTTAATTTCTATCGTCTGCAGATTTCCAAACGCTTCTTCGTTCGTGCAAATCACAAGTGGGGGAGTCCATTTTTGCTTGTACTACAGTTACAAATGTTCTGATGTAAGACGTTCACACAGCGGAGCACAGCAGTGACCGCGGAGACAGTAGTCTTGAAAGGAAATCACTGATAAGACAGTTCTGCTTGATTTTCAAGCTTTTTTTGTAGGGATATGCTGCAAGAGCATTAGTGAGGTCAGGTGTTCAGCGTGGACGCATCCATTCCAGTTGATCTCAAAGCCGTACCGTCTACTTGAACACTTCCAATTTCAAGTCCTCACTTTGTGCCTCTTAGACCCAAGGGAAATCAACATGGTGCTTACAATTCGGTGCTTCATAGCTTCAGTTTGGGGGAAAAAAGTTTATAGGCGTGAGAGTCAGGTGTCCGCAAACTTTCGCCTGAATATCGTGTCTGTGTACATGCTTTGTATATCCAGGCTAGCTTTATTCATTACCACCCCGACCCCGTCACGAAGAGCTGTTTCATTCATCCTGAATTGAAAATGAATCGTTCCGACCTCATTTACTGGCTCTGGGAACTGTTGAATTGATTAATTCTTTTCCCAGTACACAAGTTACGCAGTTTCATCATATTTAATAAAAAAAAAGGCAGTTTTGTCCATTCGGCAAAAATGTTCTTTTTCTGCTTGGCTTCATAAAGTACGAAGATCGTCTTTGCTTCCTTGTTTCAGAAATAGAGCATAGTTCATTCGGTCAAAAATCTCATCCGTTCATCAATACTTCACGAAAGCATGTCACATGAACAATACTGTACACGGACATTACGTAAAAACACCTGAACCCTGAAAACCACAGAGACTGAAGTAAGGACACGTGAACCGTCTTTTTAAAAAAAAATCTCAGTCTTTGGGTTTTGAATGCGATGAGGCAGGACCCTCGTTTTTCGACAAGAGTGACATGCGAGTAAAGAGAAGAGACGGAGGTGCGGCAGGAACATCGGTCACATGCTGAGCAGCGAGCCAGTGATGGTGAGTGACCATAGCGACAGCACGAGCTCCGATTAGACCCGAATAAAGGTTTCGTTTGCTAATCGATAGTTACTCAACGACTTTAGATTCGCTTGAAATTTCCTTCGGGATCAATAAAGTATCTATCTACCTATCCATCTATCTATCATATTGTACACATGCAGAAGAGTCATTTCCGATTTCCCCAAAAGACGATTCGATACTCTTCCTTCGTCGTCGTCTTTGCTTGAACGTATATAAAAGTTTCGCAGATGAACAGAATGACTCGTGGGTGTATGCTGTACCAAAACAGCGATCCCGAAGCACAAGGTGAAATGAACCCACACGCACCAAACAGTATGAAAGTCCTGATCTACAGCAAGCAGGCGGCGTCGCGGATCACCTCCAGCGTACCGTAGTTGCAGCAGAAATGTGCGGGGGATATGAAAGAGAAGACGAACACAAACGCAGTAAACACCCTCTCCGTATAATTGCCATTTTTTTTTCTTTCTTTCATTTTTTTTTTTTTGCGTCTTAATTTTGCCTTATATTTATGCAAACATTCACACTTAACCAGGGCTAATTCTACGACAGCATAAACAAAGGCACTTAGAACACTTTCTCTCTCTCTCTCTCTCTCTTTTTTTCTCTTCAGCACACATAACAATACAGAGTCGAACACTAGTCTGGTTTTCTTTCCGTTGTGTTCATACACACACACACATTTTAATCATGCACATGTTCAGCCAGCTGTGCTCAGCAGAGCTAAAAGAGGTTGTCAGCACAAGACAATGAAATTATGACCCCTATTTCATGAGGGCAGCAGTATTCATTGCTCAGTGGCCCCCGAACACATACCCACACACCGCATCACACCAAACCCATACCACACACACACACACACACACACACACACACACATACTTGGATATGATATTTCATCATTTTAAGCTTAAATCTTTATCAACTAGTATATTTCATGTATCACTTGAACTATAGACGTATATCGAGTCAAAAGTTCGGACACACCTTCTAACGCCATGGTCTTTTTTTATTTTTTATTTATTTATTTTTTTCCTTTCTACATTTGAAAAACAATGCTGAAGGCGTTGATCCAAAATATACAATAATCTCCCTTGAACAGTTGATATCAAGATGTATCTGCTGCTTATGATCTGTAAAGCCTTGATATCGGCTCTAATCCGAGGTGCCGTTTGAGGTCAATTGGTGATTTCTGAGACTGATGACTCTAAATGAACGTCTCCTCTGCAGCAGAGGGAACGTTTTGGTCTCGCTTTCCTGGGAAGGTCTTCATGAGAGCCAGTTTCATCACGGTGCTCGATGGGTTTTGCAAATGCACTCGACACAACATTGTTCTTGCAAGAACCGTTCCAGAACAGCTGAGCCTCATGTCTTAAAATAACAACCGACTGTTGTTACGGTATTACCTAATATGTGTTATTTCATAGTTTCGAAATCTCCAGTTTTGTTCTAGAAAGTAGCAAAATAAATCCAAACTTTTGACGGGTACTGTATACGCGTAAAATATCTGCTCAAAAGATAAAAGTGAAAAACAAAAGCAAAAAAAAACAAAACAAACAAACCGTTCCATAGTGAGAATATTTCCACAAGCACAATAGGACAAGAAAGAGCCGTGTGTGCACAAGAAAAGCACCTGTTAGTGAGACAAATCAGGGAAAACAGACGTCCCTAATGGCACGGGTACGTCCCAGGACTCCGGGTGTGAAAAAGGAAGCATGAGGAATCATTTTCACACATGATTTGCCACCACATTGAACGCTCTAATCAAAGTTCAAGGTGGTTGAATATGAATATGAAATAGAGCCTGCAAGTGTTTTTTTTAATTAATTAATTTATTTTTATTGGTTTATTTTCGCCATTGTAGCAATTCTGTATAAACAGTATACTGAACAGATGTACAAGTTGTTGTTTTATTGTTTTTGAAACTAGATTTAGATTAAACCTTGACTCCTCTGCTTTTTTCTTCTTCTTCTGAGCACTCATTATAAGAGCAGGTAAACACAATTTACTGAAAGCATAAAAAAAATGACAGATAATACACATCCACAAGCAATGAGCACCAACAGCCACTCTCCAACAAAGCTAGTATCTGGGCAAAGAGAGTACTCTTAAGTGCTTAGCAAGAAAATAAATGTCAACTTTTTTTTTCTTTCTTTTTTTATAATCTTGGCACCAGTCAACATAAAACCTCTTAAGGTACACTATCTGCATGAGAGCAGCGCTTTCTCTTAAAGCAGCCTACAGGAGTGAAAAGCTTTTCATTCAGCGCTTTGTGAGCTTCAGGCCTTGAAATCAGAGGACCGCCTTGCGCGGTTACTATCCTCTCTCTCGCTCTCATAGCACTGCAGTAATGGACCGACGGAGAAAGACATCGTCATGATTATTTTTTTTTTGGGGGGGGGGGGGTAACTTTCAGCTCTAAGTGACTCCTCTGATGATGCGCTCCGTCTGCGCTCACGCTGTGCAACCGGAGCGTGTAGAGTGACCGTATCCGATCTGGGAAACGACTTTCCAGTCAACAAATGACCTGTTGTTTAACAAGGGAGGAAGATTTTTTTATTTTATTTTATTTTTTCCCCCCCGCATCTGCACGCTGGAGTGCTGGAAGTAATGTCTATGACTGAAGGCACAGATGTGCCATGACAGCTACCTGTCCAGAGGACATGCTGTAATGAAACATATTGCACTCTGAAAATAAAGTTCTCAGTGACAATATTAAACCCCGAGGCAGGAATCTGATGTAACATGACATGCTAGAATAATGGATGCTCGGTAGGACTACACTACAGGCTGTAACGCAGTATATAAAACATGCGCAAAGACATGCACTGTTTAAAGAAGGACTAATGCATGCCGTACATAGCATAGTATTAAAAGCATAGTAATGGCCTAAATGGAGGTTTGCATCGCTAAGCTAAACTAAGAATACAAGAGATGTGTTGTTATATTGGAGCCGTAAAACCTCGACCGGCTCCCTCGGTAATCATCCTGTAGCGGGGCACTCGGTGCACGCAGCAGCCGTCGGAAACATTTTGATATAAATCACCTTGTCAGTTTATTCACTTTTGGATCGCCATTATGGAAAGGTGAATGGATTCAACGGCAGCCACCCCAACCCCCCCCCCCCCCCCCCCCCCAACTTCCCTTCCCCCTCCCGGTAATTACACAGACATCATTCACAAAGTGATGTTAAGCCATCTCCTCGATTGTATCACTCCGAGGACACACCTCCACTTTTCCGAAGGGTAATATCATTACTGACATTTTCTTGCTCTTAATGCACTTTGTAATTCTATAAACTAACGGAAGACGTGGCGCATACAGTGGACGGATAATGGGGGAACATATACTGCCGCCAAACAGATGTTGAATGCATTGATTTGTTTTCAAAAGTGCATCACTGAACTGTTGATGGTCAACAAAAGAGCGCGCATTGTACTGCTCAGTGCTTAAGCAGTGACCCCGTCAGCCGATCATACATTACATCATTTCAGATCCTCGTGATTTGAAACAGTTTGACAGCAAAACGAGATAAAACACCACTTTTGGACAAACTTTTTGTCCTCCAGACAATTACTGTAGTCTTGTTTTAGGAGCCTTGAACTATCACTAATATTGGTTTTTGTGACATTTGAGAGCCTCAGGGGCGATACATGTGGCTTGGTGGTCTTAGCGGCACTGTCTTCTTGCACCTCCAGGATCCAGGGTCCGCTCCCCGACTCGGAGTCTGCGTGCATGCCCTCCCCGTGCTTGGTGGGTTTCCTCCAGGTACTCCAGGTACAAGTTTCCTCCCACACTCCAAAAACATGCAGATGAGGCTAAAAGGCGTTCCCAACTTACCCATAGTTTGGGAATCTTAACCAGACGTCCTAGCATGGTCGTAAAAATGGTCACTAAAGGCTTCCATGGTCCCTAATTGGACTACAGAGGTTCCTAAATGGATGGATGGATGGATGCACTTCAGTATTTAGCTCCAGAACATGTATTACCGGAGACACTAAATTTTTTCAAGCAACATGAGATTCACGTGTTGTAAGCAGAAAGCTGTTTTATTTGGCACGCCTGGTTACACCTGCTTCACTCAGTTTTTCAATCAGGACCTTTGAACTCTATTATAACCTCACGGGACCACGGACATGTATGCAATTTGTTGATGCCGGATCAGACGTCATATGTCGCTTCCTTGTATTGTGATAAGGTTCTGTGTTTAAAAACTGAAGGAAAACTGAAACATGTAGGGAAAGAGGCTGAAGTTTTTGTAAGGTTTATAAATTTTCATTTATGATCTTACCTGTAATTAAAAAGGGTTTGTACATAACACTTTTTTTTTAGTTCCAAGTTGCTGCTATTGACTCACTACAAAAACACAATCGAAGTATAGGTTTTCTATATTTATTATTATGATGATGATTATTATTATTATTAATAATAATAATAATAATAATAATAATAATAATAATAAACATTATTATTGATACTAAATTTTTATTTTCATGGCCACAAACAATCGTGCCTAAGCTATGGTTGGTGGACTTGTAGCATTTTGCAAAACTAATAAAAAATTCACAATAATATTGTGATTGCAAAATAAAATGTTTGATCATTCATGCTTTTTAACACCATTGTGACACAAAAGAACACTAAAATATTATTTTAGAGCTTGTAATGTAAAATTCATGAAATGTAACTTTTGCTTGTTCTTCTCAAAACTGCCAAAATTAAGTTGTGCAGTCAAGCTGTTCATCTGATGACCAGCAAAATCTCCTCAACCGTTATTTTTGTTGTGTTATTTTTAATGTATCAGAGTTTGCAAACCAGCATTCAAAAATAACCCTGGTCTTGTTTTTTTTTTTTTTTTTTTCGACTATCGGTTTCAAACCGTTCCTCCCACTGGTAGAATACATTTCCTTGGAAGATCCTCTAAAGAACCACCTGCGGTGATAATTTAGCATGGATGCAGTCACAGTGACAAGCGATGTCGTGGCAGGCGAGTGTGTGACTACACGCTGCAGGCGCTCTAAGGCACGTTTATCACATGCAGGGTGAATATTAAGGGCACTTTGGAGTAGTGTCTGTGCTTCTTGGCTCTTTTGCTTTGTTGCATCATGGATGCACTAGATCTTGAGTTGGTGCGGTTTGGGTATTCTCTTAGAACCCTACTGATTGCATTTGGCTTCTTTGCATCTACTGGTGGGATGCTGATAAATTACATTTGGCCAACCACAAATTAGCTCAACGCTGCAGCGTTTCCCAGTGAAGATATGTACTGTACTGTATGTTGCTCCCTTCTCACCTGCTACCATCACGGCATTTGTTTCCAGAACAGATTCTGCTACAGTAATGTAAAAATAGGTCATGGGTCTTGGTTAAATCAACCATAGTTTTGACTATGCAGAAATCTTAATAGGGAAGTAAATTGTCACCGAAAGGTGTTTCTTACTGTCAAAAATGTTCTAACTTCGATCAGGGTGATAAATATCAACTATTAATATTGCAGCTCATTAAAATAACTGCTCATCTTTTACAGCTACTATACGAGCTGTACAGCCTGTTTGGTGTTTACGATCGCCTTGCACCTCAACCCAAACCAAATATATAAGCAAATGAAATATTAATGTGACAAAAGAACTTTATACAGTACAGACCAAAAGTTTGGACACACCTTCTCATTCAAAGAGTTTCCTTTATTGCGTTCTTCAGCCCAAACGCGTCTCTTCTGCTTGCTGCCTGTCCTTAGCAGTGGTTTCCTAGCAGATATTCTACCATGAAGGCCTGATTCACACAGTCTCCTCTTAACAGTTGTTCTAGAGATGTGTCTGCTGCTAGAACTCTGTGTGGCATTGACCTGCTCTCTGATCTGAGCTGCTGTTAACCTGCGATTTCTGAGGCTGGTGACTCGGATGAACTTATCCTCCGCAGCAGAGGTGACGCTCGGTCTTCCTTTCCTGGGACGGTCCGCATGTGAGCCGGTTTCTTTGTAGCGCTTGATGGTTTTTGTGACTGCACTTGGGGACACTTTTAAAGTTTTCCCAATTTTTCAGACTGACTGACCTTCATTTCTTAAAGTAATGACGGCCGCTCGTTTTTTTTCTTCACTTAGCTGTTTTTTCCTTGCCATAATACAAATTCAACCTCTTTGAATGAGAAGGTGTGTCCAAACTTTTGGTCTGTACTGTATATCCAGCAAGTAATACAATCTGATTAAGAATACAGAGCAACAACAATCATGAATGCGCTTCCATTATATCTGTACAGTATACGTTCACAAATAGCCTGCACCAGATATATCTATATACTGTAACAATGGTTGAACTCATTAGCTAACCAGCCAGGAAAGTGAAAGCTCCAGTTCCAGTATGGCTGCCTAGATGCCTAATGGACTAGACATATTAGGGGTAACTAATCAGTTGATCTAGGTAGCTATTCGAGTGTAATAATTAAGACTAATAGAAACACATACACCAATCAGACATAACATGATGACCACTGGCAGTTGAAGTGAGCATCACTGATCACTTCAACCTGGTGATAGGATCATGGGTACCCATGCCAACAAGGACCAAAGACTAGCACGATCCAACAGGGAAGTAAATGCAGTACAAGACATTGAAAAACATCAATGCTGGTAACGATTGAAAGGCACTAGAACACCCGGTGCACCACAGCCTGTCACACACGGGGTCCATCAGGCAAAGAGCTGCTTTCAGCCAACGCTCTTGACACCAATGATTTCAGGAATGCAGCCCCCTGCTACCTTAATCTGTGCCGTTCTTTACTTACCGCTTTCTCTTGAAATTACTTTTCTTGGAAAATACTTTCAGGAAGTGATTTGTTGCCAGCATTTATTTCTCCTCAAGCCGGGTTCGAGTCTGCTTGAGAAAATATGCCTGTCCGGCGATAGCCAAAGCGGTGTCATGCTGTAATCCACTTGATTGAAATGACTGCACACTTCTTCATAGGCTGATGAATTGATTCTTATGTTAGAACACAAAAGGGAAAACACGATGCAGGACACTCGCTCGAGCCTGTAATATACACAGATTGATTTGTTACAGTTGCAGTCTCTGAAACCTTGATGTTAGCTCAGTTGTTAAACATTCACACCACTGTCTGTGGTGTAATGTACTGTAGCTACCGAGCCAAAATCTCCCCCTAACATGAGAGGTCGTACGGGATCTGCGGCTCCTTACCTTTTTTTTTTTTTTTTTTTACCCTGAAGAAAACAGAGACATCATAGAGATTGAATTTCACAGCAGTGTTTTTTTTACTCATTGGGAAAATGTTTATCTCCCTCGGAGCTCGAGTTCTCTCTAGGCCTCACTCATTTGATTTCCTGTCAGCTTGATGCAGGCTGGATTACAACATTGATCAAAGTGCAGAAAAGCATTGCACATCACTAATGGCCGATTCATTCTGCTCACAGTTCTATGTCGCACGCAACATAAAATTACAGGGTCACTCTTATAGTGGGTAACTACGCGTGACACCAATCCACTGGAGGCCAATTCTGAACTATCTTATGGCAAAGCTGTCCACTTAGCGAATGCGTGTAACATACTGCATAAATGGTCATAATTTGCTTGGTGGATATGCCATTTTGTTGTGTTTTAACCTAACCAGATTGATACCTTAATTATTTACAGATTGTTACTTCAATATAACAACAATATAATGTCTTAAATTGGGAAAAGTCTTTATATCATTCATGTTTTATTACCCTGTGTGTGTGTGTGTGTGTGTGTGGTGGTCTGGGAATATGTATCAGACGTGACCGTGACTGAATTGCAGAAAACAGACAACTTTGTAACGTCTGTAATTATATATTAATAAACAAACATGGATATGTTTTTATTTAGGTTCATATGTATCACATGGCCATAGCTATGGAGGTATAACAGTACTAAAATTCCTTGAAGCAAAAAAGCATTTTGAATTACATGAACTGAATAAAAACTTTATTCTAAAAAAAAAAAAAAAAAAATCTATTTTTTTGTAAAAAAAAAAAAAAAGAAAAGAAAGAAAACAACTCGGCATTTACAGTGTTTGAAATTTTCGCCACTGCAGGTTATTGTGGTTGTATTTTTCAAATGAAACATGTAATTCAAGAAAAAAAAAATGTAATTCAAGCATTTCAAATTGAATGCAAAAGCACTGACCTGACTCACTCATCGTCTATACCACTTTATTCTGTATTCAGGGTCGTGGGGGGGACCTGGAGCCTATCAAAGCAGACTTACAGTAGGGTACCCCCTGGACAGGATGTCAATACATCGCAGGGCACACACACACACACACACACACACACACACTACAGGCAATTTGGGAACGCCAATACACAGAGACGGAAATCGAACCGGACCCTGGAGGTGCAAGTCGACAGTGCTAACCACTATAAAAAAAATAACATTTGGTTAGAAAAGAAGGAATGCTGCTGTTGAGGAAACGAATCCCATCTGGTTACTGAACGTGACGATTGTAGTGGAATGGAAAACTATGGCTACGACATTTGAATTAAACATCACCTGCTTTGCTTTTGAAGATAACAAGTTGTTAGGAGATCCGTTGCAAGAGCGCATTTTAGCGCATGACATCATTTTTTTTTTATGATGCCTATAGACTTGCAACCCAGCCTGTTAGTTAGAAGTGTTTTGTTCTGATCGGCAAGTGGTTTTGTCAATCTGAATTTTAATACCGGAATTTTCGACAGGCTGAATTTGAGTTTGAAAAATAACAAAGATGGTATTTTTTTTAACAATTGAATATGTTTTCGAGCAGCAGTTTAATAAGGGTGGTATTTTTGCAACGAATTTGAAATGCTACAATTACATTTTTTCTTTGAAATATACAGCCACAAGAAATTGCAGTGCAGAAATTTCCAAATAAAGTAAATGCTGTAGGGATTCAACAAACTTTGCAAAAAAAACAACAACAACCAGTCTGCCCACAAATGTTACTATCTAGCTGGTTGATTGTGTTTTATGTCATTGGACACCTCCGTGCCTTTCAGTGGAACTGGCTTGCAGTCTTTTAAACTTTAGGTTCTGGACGAATATTTAGAATTTTATGTTGAGTGTAGTAGAGCATTTGATGGTGCGAAAGGGTTCAGCCAGGCTCCCACACAGACTCTTTTAAGAAAATCTCATTTCTGATGGGTGAAATATTTGTTTTGCACTTTTTTTGTCGACACATTTAATGAACGCAGTTATGTAGAGAAATGGTTCTCGCATTTAGCCTTGGGAACAGCACTGATCAGATTGCTTTCATTCGATCAGTAGTTAAATAATGGGTGTTAAACACCCTGGATCATGCTGTGGCTCCTCGGCACTGGAATTAACATTTAGGTCTGACCCCAAACTCCGTTAATATCACATTGTCCATAAAATTGTGCGACTAAACCTAATCAGTTTGATGATATAAACATTAGAATAAATTACTCTTTATTGATTCCATAAACCTGAGGAACGGATGTCAGTGTGCCATCATACATGATGGATTACAGCATATATGTCCTGGGCATATGGCCAGATTATTGTCATGGTGCCCATACTGGGAGGGGGGGGGGGACAGCTGAAGTCGAACATCTGTCTAATACTTGATTTTACAGATTATCTGTATATAGATTATTATTATATACAGATATTAATTCCATGAAGGAATGCACCAGCCCAACGTGCAGTACTCTATGTAATTTGGAAACCGAGCAGTCATGCAGCAACTAGTTAGGTGTTCATGCATGACAGTAAACCAATTTATGTAGACTTTGTCAATAAATAAATATGATAAATAAATACAGTGGTACAAACGTTCTGCCTTAAGAATTTTCGCCTTACGAACTGGAAGTTCAAAGCATTTTTGTCATATGAGCGAACGAACCGCGTCGAACCCCGGCTAAGTTTTGCGCACATCCGGGTCAGTGGAAAGTCAATCAAAGAGAGTTTATATATTTTTGTTGGGTTCTTTTGTATTTTGTGCAAGACTTAGTAAAGACATAGCACCAAGAACGTTATCAAGGACGGAGGCAAGAAGAAAACGGTGCCATTTCCAGTTTGGTTTTTAAAGCAGCCGGTACCAAGAGGAATCATAAATCAAGGATAAGTGAGAATTTATATCTATTTATTCTATATTTTACTCCATTTACATGTATTTTTGTAAATGATTTAAGTGTTTTTTTAATGCAAAAATTTGATTATAGTATTGGAAATTGGTAATATTGGTCATATTTCTGGGTGGCTGGAACGAATTGTCTGCATTTACATTATTTTCTATGAGAAAATGCATTTCACAATACGAATTTTCACCTTAAGAACACAGATTAAATTTGTATACTGAGGTAATGGCAAAGCATCCTCATAACATGATCATTTGTCCTGTCATTTGCTGCTAGCCTAGATAAGCACTTTGAATACCGAATAATGTATAATAAATAATAATAATATGGCACAATTAAAAAGTCACATATCGGAGTTTAAATTGCAATCGAAACATGTCAAAATAATAGCAATCTGATTTTATTATTTTTGGATCAAATAATTGTGCGACCCTACTTGGTAGGATTTCTCAGTAGGTGTCATGATCAGTCAGACACCAGAATACGCTGTGTTATGCCCTGCTCTTATGACTTCCACTAGAACGACCTTGGGTGTGATTTTAACTCTGATGGTGTTTATATTGCCAGATCATTTATTTTGCTGTCTCTGTAAGACATTCTCTTGAAGCTGTTAATAATCTAGCGATTCACAGAAACAGCAATCTTTTTGATGGATTATGTTTTGTAGGTCTTCCTTGCCAAGAATGGTTACGCAACCTACTAACATCAGATGCCAGTCTTCGTTTTTGTCTTCTTTTTTTTAACTTTTAAATAAATTCAAATCTGTAGAGCTTTAAGCACTTTGACTAGATATTCACTTCTGGTAAAAAGTGATATGATATATTTCCTTATAAATGCCCTTCCAGACCCTATGTCAATAAAGCAACTGAGCGTAATTTGGCATCTTCAGTGGAGTAACAGTGTGACCTATCCACTGATCCAGTTTTCTTCTGGTTCTTCCGCATTAAGGGGTCGTATGAACGATGACTCAAACACCATGCTCTATAACCGTGAGGATCAGGAAAGGAGGACAAAGAACATCCTAAGTCCAGATCTTTGCTTCAGAAGCATCTTTGATGCTTGGTCGGTTGATGGTCTTTCGGCTGCTCATGGCAAGGGGTCGCCACAGCGGACCATCCAGTCTTCACATACAAGCTTGGCACAGGTTGGTTTGCCCTTCCTGGCCCAACTCTCCCATTTGATCTGGGCTTGGGACTAGGGTTTGGGCACTGGCTGAGAATCGAACCCGGGCCTTCCACATGGCAGGCGAAAGACCTACCACTGAGCCGCCAGACAAATGACATAAATGACACAAACCGAAAGCCCAGTTGTCCAGGCTATTGCCTTTTATTCACTCTTGCCCCGCAGTTAAGTACAGTAGAACGGTTGTCAATACTTTTTTTTTTTTTTTTCGTTGTTTTTTTTTTCTATTAAAAAAAAAATAATAATAAAATCCCTACTGGTTATCGATTGTTTTGTTTGGTACGCATGTTTAAACATATTGAGCTTCACAGTGACACAACGGGCTTCGATATTAGTTTATGCTTGCTGTTCATTCTGAATCCAACTGTCTACTGCATACATTTGCTTTTACTAATCAGGTGAATTAACATGCACTAGTGGCGTACAAACTTATTAAAAAAAAAAATATACTAGCCGTATTAAAAGTTTTTTGTTGTTGTTGTTGTTTTTTGTGGATATGTATGATATGCGTTATTTATGCATGAACTCCTGAAGAGTTCATCTTTTTGTCCTCTAAGACTGTAGGTTCATTCAAACAAAGTTTTTTTTTCCTAGTGTAATTGCACCACATAGGTTATGGACTACATGCACGGACATTTCAATAACACAGATTATTCTGTGCAGAAAAATGCCTATTCCAAGGCTAAAACGTCTTCTTGTGGTTTTATGCACAGTCCTTTGAAACAGCAAAGGTCAGTTCTTTTGTTTTATGCTATGCCCCAAAGACTTTGCGATCCAAAGGTGAATATGAAACAATAGAGCCTAACTTCAGGTTTGGTTGGCTGATAACTTCATCTACAGTAGATGTGCTGAAGAATTTTGAACATGGCACATTCGGTGGCAGAGCACCCAGTTCGCTGTTCAAAATAATATTTGTCTGCACGTCTGTTGTTTCAAGTGCACATCCAAGTGCATCAAGCCTGTGATGTTTTTTCTTTGTGATGCTTTTGTGTATAGAAATAAAACAAAAGAAGTATCCTTGGTGTTCCAATACCTTTGGTGATGACCTTGATTTATTTTGATACTATTTTTATCTCAATTGGTCACTATACTGTATATAGCACAGCTCCTTATCTTTTCATGACATTTTATTTCTGGTACCTGATAAAAAACATCTGGTCCCACTGGGGGTCATGATTAGAGCTGTGAATCATGGGGAGTCTGTCGAGTTGAACGAAATCTTTTCCCATCTGATCCAGATTTTTGGTCTTTGTGATTGTCCAGTCGATTCAATAACACTAATATTTACTGTCTGATTTGGACCCAAGAAAAAGCTATATTTCCTACAGGTTTTGAAATGTTAAAAACTCCAAAACGTATCTAATAAAGCACTGGAATGCCTTTTATCTTCTGCTTTACTGGTTCCCAACTGTGGTCCTGGCGTACCACCTGTTCGTATCACGTTAGGTTCTTCAGTGCTCCGAGAAAACCTGTGTAAAGCAGCGTGAACACTTGAAATGTTCACGACAGGGAGTCTTCCAGGTCCAGGGTTGGCAACCATGCTCCACAGTCCAGTACAACAGGTGGTGGTATTGAACCAACCGCTCATGAGCACAATCAAAGAGGAAACTACTTTATACTCACACAAAACCCGAGTATCTGTAGAGGATGAATGAGGCTTGTGATTTCTGCAGAACCTTTGCAATGTTTTAAAAGAATTTATCCATTTTAGACCTTTTAACATTTCAACGTTTACGGAAATAATTCAAAACCTGAATCAAAAGCTGACCCATAAGTTCAAGTAATAGAGTCTAACTGAATCCAACTGCCTACTCCATACGTTTGCTTTTTACAAATCAGATAAATTAACATGCCCTGGCGGCATACAACCTTTATAGAATTAGATGTTATTTATCTAATAAAAAGAAATACTAGCCAGACTCAATTTTTTTTTTGGATGTGTGCAATATGTATTATTTATGCATTAACTCCTGAAGAAATGTTTTATCCCCTAAGAGCGTAGGTTTTTATTGAAATCGCACCACACAATGTATGGACCGTCTGAACGACTCCCCGCATGCACATTCAATAGAAGTGACGTTTACTGCCTGATATGTCTCAATCAGCTATACAGGTTTAAATAGGTTTGAAAATACTAAAAACTGGTTGGAAATATTAAAAACTACTAAAAGTAACTGATAAAGCACTTAGATGCTTGTTTAGATCTCACATGTGGTACAAAATGATTATCTTTTTTCCCCTGCTTTTTATCTTCTGCTTCATTGGTTCCCAAACATGGTCCTGGAGTACCTCAGGTATATATGCTCTGCACATTTGACATCTTTATCTGATTATTTAAATCAGTTAATTAACAGCTTTTTCTGAATAGAAGTAGATGTGTGGTAGAACAGGATGAACACTAAAATGTGCAGGGCAAACACCCCGGCTTGGGAACCACTGCAACAAATTCAATCAGTTATGTAAGGTATTCAA
Organism: Clarias fuscus; assembly: GCA_030347435.1. Lineage (NCBI taxonomy): Eukaryota > Metazoa > Chordata > Actinopteri > Siluriformes > Clariidae > Clarias > Clarias fuscus. The sequence continues at coordinate 8,213,120 of CM059212.1, forward strand.
TTACTTGTCACATGTATCTTACAGCACAGTGAAATTATCTTTTTTGCATACCCCGTTAGGAAACTGGGGTCAGCCAGGACACAGCACCCCTGAAGCAGATAGAGTTAAGGGCCTTGGTCAAGGGCTCAACAATGGCAGCTTGGTAGTGCTCGGCTTGAACCTCCAACTTTCAAAACAGTACTGCACCACCCGCTCATGAACTCAAAAGAAGAACCAATAATATAAAAAAAAAAATGTGTGTATTTGCGGAAGATGAATCCGGCTTGTATTTTCTGCAGAACCTATGCTGTATTTTAAAGGAATTTGTCCATTTAAGACCATTTAACATTCAAATGTTTCCCTAAATAATTCAGAAGCCGAATCAAAAGCTGACCCATCAGTTCAAGTAATTGAGTCGACCAACAAAAGCTCGATTAAAATTGCATAATTGATTAAATCTCCGCTCGCCACTAGGGAAATTCCTGTCCTAATATTTGTCTTGGCACAGGTCTTTACCCCGGATGACCTTCCTGAAGCAACCTTCCCATTATGGACCAGGCTTGGGACTGAAATCACGAGAGCACCGACCCGTGCAACCCAAGTGGCTGGGTTTTGCGCGTTGGCAAATCAAACTCGGGTCGCTCAGGCGAAAGGTCCCTGCAAAAATATTGGATTAATTTGAATTCAAGTCCTTTCAAAATGCATTTATGATACAGTACATATTATTGGTATACGCTTTAAAAGTAGCCATGATGAGAAAAAAAAAAAAGTCCACTCCATTTGGCTTTTTTTTTTTTGTCCACTCCATTAGCTAATGTATTTTGTAATTCGCAAAAATGTGACCTTTACTGTTCTTTTTTTTTTTTGTCTTTAGATTTATGTATTCATTAAAAAGCAGGCGGTATTATGTGCTTTGGAATGTCAAGCTTTGCACACTGTGTGCGTGTGTGTGCTTGTTTGTGTATGTGTGTATGTGCACACACATGCAATCACACTGTTCCAGTCAGGCAATTCTCTCTGAGTGAGTGATCATGCTCATTGCAAATACAGATGAAAGTTTGTGCATGTCTGACGTGTGTGTGTGCGCGCAAATGTATGTGTGCGCTAATTTCTCAGCAGGTGGTTAGGAACTGAAGCCATATTTCACATGATCTGCTAATAAAATACAATTAACTAATATATTTCTGTCATCTCTGATATGGTCGCGAAAGCTTTTTCTGTATCACCACAGTGTAAGAAAATCATTTTTCATACCCCGTCCGTCTTGCGTAAGGAGGTGATTGCTTAATTCAGTAATTAGGTTACAGGCGCTAGTCTCAAGTGGTGCTCACTAAGAAGACTTGTGCTTGCTTTATAAAGCCCCCCCCCCCTTTTTTTTTTTCACTCTTCAGCTCACAGGTTATGTTTTTCTAAGCCCACGTACGGCAATTTCGTATTTACACACTATTCATTAATTTTAATCTTTGCACATGCAAAATTCAGAGAGGAGAAAATGGAGGTCTTGAATCCTGAACTCAGATTTGCCCTCTAAATTTATTTCGCTTGAGCAAACCCGATTGAACGTGGGAAAAGTCCAAACACAGTTCCTGGGTTTCTGCTTCAGACTTGAGCTTTGCATGATCAGTGCTTTTCCGCGTTTCATCCGGCTGCTTTGTTGCTATTTATTTATTTGCTTATTTATGCCTCAGTCCCCAGAGGAAAGGTTTGCCGTACTTTGCTTACTGTTTTTAACTTGATGGATGCTTTGGTTAGCAGGCGGGTAGCCAAAAAGCAAGTTGGAACTCAGCATTTTCTTCCTTTCTTTTTTTTTTTTTTTGTTCTCCTTAAAATAAACCACTACCACCGTTTAGTTTTAAAATTTAACGACAGGTTATAAGGTGAAACATTTAAATATTTTTTTGGCAGCATTTTGAATTCCATGTGGTGCTTTGTTTCTAAGAACAAGATTCTGTCATAGAATGAATTTGTGTCAGTGGCGCTCTGGTTCCCAGCAGCAGCTGCTTTCTGTGGTGTTTGATGACTTCGCCAGGCTGTTTCCCCTGATTAGCTCCACAGGGCAAAGCAACAGTGGTGAACCCGGAGAGATGAGTTCATGGGACAGTCATCCGTCAAGCAGCCCTGCGAGTTATGGATGAGACTTAAAGATGAAGCTTCCCTTGCCTGGAGAGACTGACAGGGCGATAAAGCAAAGTGTGTCTCAGGGGTGACCAGCCATGACGACTGGTCTGTGATGTATTAGAACAGGAAAAAAAAAAAGTTATTAGGCTCTATGTAGACCACGCTTACAGTTAAATTGCTGGATCTATGTATATACTTTGCCTAAGCATCACGTCAGGGTTGGATAAAATGACCTAGCCGAGTAACTGGCTGAACTGGGTGAAAATAAGTTTGATGTACTTACAGTACATTAGTATCAATACAGTATGTCATCAGTTTCTGTTCGACGAAGTAATATTATATTTACTTGTGGTGTGAGTGGGCGTAGTGGTTAGCACTGCCCGCTTGCATGTCCGGGATCAAGGGTTCGATTACCATCTCTTGGAGTTTGCATGTTCTCCCCATACTTGTCTGGATCCTCCGGGTATTCTGGTTTCCTCCGATTAGGCTAATTGGCGTCCCCAAATTTCCTATAGTGTGTGAATGAGCATGTGAGTGAGTGGTGTGTGCCCTGTGATGAATTGGCACCCTGTCCAGGGTGGGGTGAAATCCACCATGTACCCTTACACCTTGTATTTTTTCTGGGATTGGCGCCAGGCTTCCTGCGACCATGTACAGGATAAGCAGTATAGAAAATAAATGAATGGAGTCCTTAGCACTGTGGCCTTGCACCTCCAGGATCGTGGGTTCGATTTCTTGCCTCGGGTCTGTAGAGTTTTCATGTCCCCCTTGTGCTTGGTGGGTTTCCTGCAGGTACTCCGGTTTTCCTCCCATAGTCCAAAGACATGCAGACTAGTTTCATCGGTGTTCCCAAATTGCCCTGCAATGGATTGGCACCCTGTCCAGGGTGTACCCTGTCTCGTGCCCTAAGTCTCCTGGCTCCTTGTGACCCTGTACACATGATAATCAGTATAGAAGATGAAGGAACGAATGGTGTGTGCGCGCTCTATTGAAGTTTGACGAGACATGTTGACTTTCCAAGGCATATGCTTTGGTTTTAGATGAAAGACAGCAATCCCTAATTTCCTAGGGAGGGTTTGATTCTGTGAACTCCATATCCTCTCCCGATAGCCACACCTTTTTTTTTTTAAACCCTTCAGTTCTTGAATGAGTGCCTTCCCTTAAGGTTGTTGATCTTTCTTCTGCTTTTATTAAGGGTCACCAAAGATCATCCTATCCTACTGAGCCTCTAAAGGGACATGGATGGAAAAAATAAACGTTGGAGAAAAAAAAAATTCCACCTGGGAAAAAAAAGTAGGCTACGGGTGAAAAAAAAATGAAGCTAGGAAATGCTTCTTCCACAGATTGGAGAAAACCAGAGTACCCGGAGGAAACCCGTCAAACCCTGGGGGGATGAGGGGTTGGCTGGGGGGTGACATGCAAACTCCATGCACACCCACACCGGGGCGGGAATCGAACCCAGACCCAGCAGGTGCAGAGCTAACCACTAAGCCACCAGAACTTCTAGAATCTAGCCAAACCGATTTTAATTTCTCAAAATTAGGTTACAACAAACCAAAAATGAGATGATTAAACTTGTTTCTAGTCAAATGGTATTTAAATTGCGAGTGAAAAATGTCTTGTTCTAGTTTTTCTAGTTTTTAGGAATTTATTTTTAGCAAAATCCCTTGTCAATAGAATATAAGGCTTTTTTCCCATTAAATTTTAGTACCATTTGAATAGAAAGAAGCTAAATCATCCTTTATCTGATTTGTTGTAAACTTTTTTTTTCTTTTTTTTTAAATCATAGATATCTTTGTTTAGATTACAGAACATTTCACTTGCTAAGTGTCTTTTTTTTTTTTTTTTTTTTTTTTGCTGTGTGTAAGAACTTTAATTCTTTCTGAGACTGTGTGACCTGTATGCTAATCATTGAAAGTCTGTTAAATTAGACTGTTAAATTAGCATCAAAGTTGGAGCCTCTTGACACAGCATGGGTGAGAAGTTTCTTTGTTAACGCCAGTACTTGAAAGCTGTACCGCCAGCACGATTAAAACGTGCAAACAGCACAAAAAGCGGAGTCGGTAGTGCTAAGAAACGAAGAGTTTATTTACATCTGGCACGTACTAATTATAATCAGGCACTGGAGAAAAGAAAAGCTGGTCTTTTTGGTGCAACTACAGTACAAAGGTCTTGTTTGTTTGTTCGTTTGTTTGCACCCAGTCTGGCGATGCTGGTGGTAAGAGGCTACGGCAAAGTTTTATGGTCTTTTATTTTCTCGACATGAAGTAAGGAGAGTCTCATAGATGTAGTGTCCATCCTTCCATCCACCCATCCGTCTATCTAGGAACCTCTGTAGTCCAACTAGGGATCGTGGAGGCCAAGGGAGATTACCATTGGATTTATTCCCATTTTTATGACTGAAGTAGAACACACGACAGGGAATTTGGGAACGCCAGTTAGCGTATTCTACATGTCTTTGGACTGTGGGAGGAAACCGGAGTACCCGGAGGAAACCCACCAAGCACGGGGAGAACGTGCAAACTCCATGCACACAGACTCTGAGGCGGGAATCGAACAGGAAGGCAGCAATGTGTCAACCACTAAGGAAGGGTGGAGGACCAAAAAAACAAGTGAATCTCGCACTTTTTCTCAGATAAGTTCTCCCGACTTTGTGATAATTATAACCCATTTGCTCAGAAAGTTCCTGATTTCAATCGGCTCATTAAGTGCTAGGTTTGCTACATCTTCCTTTTTAATTCCTTCAGACAGAACATCATGTTCTTATCTTGAAACAGAGCAGATGATTCAGCAATGGGTTGCATTTGCCTAGACACACTTCACACACACACACACACACACGCGTACAGTACAGTACAGTACATACACATACAGATAAATAGCATTTTGGGATTGGACTGGGACTATGGCGGTTTTGTTAATGTTTATAAATATTAACATTTATAGATTTTTTTAAGGTCTGCTGCAGGCTGTTGATTCGAAGTACTGTGTGCTCATCGTTTTGCGAATGTTCATACTTCTAAACAGCCAGATTTGCAGTGAAGTGTCATCCAGCCTCTAGCAGTAGTATTACTGGAACTCTACGCATCATTAATTCAGGAGTAAGCCGAGCCACCTCGGAGGTGTCAGTGGCTCCTACACTAGCTGTAATTAAAGCCCAGGATTGGTTGTAAAGTCATGAAATACTGTGGGGTTTGCACATACACCTCCCGCACCCAGGCCTCTCCGAGTCCACCTCCGTAATGGAGCGCTTATCTACTCCGATTGTATCTTTCGCGAAAGTAAAATTAAAAGAAAAACGCCACTGTTTAACCCCCTTAACCCCCCCCCCCCCCCCCCCCCCAGACACGAGCAACTATTTCGTTTGACTTTGTCTCATTATGTCGTTGTTGAAATAAAAAGAGAGTATTTCTCATTTTCTGGTGATGGACTGATATGTCTTGAAATTTGTTACACTACCTCCACGCTGCTTCCTCACACTCGAAATTGAATGTATGAAAAAGAAAGAGAGAGAGAGAGAGAGAGAGAAAACACTGTGGTGATGAATATGCAGATGCCTTACAGGGAGGAGGATGTGGATTTAGACTTCACGGTACTTGCTTTGGCACCTCAAAAGCTTTAATGTATTATCACGTAAGAACCGATTAAACTTGAAAAGCAAATTTAAAAAGGGAAACAAGGTGTGACCTATCAGGCCATGAAATATTCCTTATTCCATATTAAAACCTGAAGAGAGAGAGAGAAAAAAAAGAAACGTTTCATCAAAGGTGAAATATTGCCATACTTTTTTTTTTTTTTTTTTTTTGTATTATTCAATTTGGTTTCCAGCATGAGCTGGTTTTAGACTGAAACATTTTCTCAGGAATATTTTCTCAGTAAAAATATTCAATAGGCCAGTTACGCTTGGACCTACTGCCCTGAGGGCTTCAAGGGAAAAGAAGTTATGTTGGACACTGTATAATAGTTACAAAACTCAGCTCAAATCACAGTCAGAATAAAAGCAAGGTATGATTGTATCCAGCTGTGCAGCCCTTTTTAAAGACTGTGGCATATAAGAAGTGAGGATCGATTTAAGCTAGAGCAAGGGATAAAGACGTTTCAATATTATGCATTATTATTATTATTATTATTATTATTATTATTATTATTATTATTATTATTATAGTGCAAATACAACTGTAAGTCCATACGGATTACAGAAAAATATGATAGCTATACCCTTCTAAATCGTGTTATCTTCCCGCCCCCCCCGATTTAAAATTCATCTTTCTCATTAAAAAGACAAGTTTATACAATGATCGATGCACGTCCATGTACAGTACAAGCTCAAGACAGAGACCGTTCTATATTTTAAAAATTCATATATTGGACTCGTTTTTGAGTTACGGACATTACTGTGGAAAAGTCTCGAGCCGCCCGCTCGTTTCTTCAGACTAAATTTAATTAAATCATGCAGATTAAATAAAAGAATCTTGCCAAAAATGAGAGCCAGAAAAGTCCTTCAGGAGGCCTGGAGAGCTATTCCTCAAGACTGCAAGAAAGTCTGGCTCTTTGGAAACAAAATATGAAGAAATCAGGGGTGGCTCAGGATTTTTGTACAGTGCTGTATACTGTATAGTATGATTAGTATAGTATTATTATTATTATTATTATTATTGCTATTATTATTATTGCTATTATTATTATGATTGTTATTATTATTATTGCTATTATTATTATTATTATTATTATTATTATTGCTATTTCCTGAATAATAACACCTGCATTTTTTATTCTTGAATTTTCCAATGAAATAAGACATTACCTATTTTTCATACTTTATTCACTTTTTTTTTGAGTAATTAAGGTTCGGATTAAAGTCATTCACCGGCCAGGCTAATAATTGTAATAAATCAATAATAAATATAAGAACGTTGATGATAATGCTGGGTTGTGATTTGTACCAGTAAACCCAGCAACCACTCTCTGTATGTCTCACTCACCTAATTTTTACAACAGCTGAACTAATGAACCATAATATTTAAGTCTAAATCTGAATACCCTTAAAAGTGGAGGGGCGGGGCACTTTATTTAAAGATTCTGATTATAAACTGAATTTATTAGACCTTTCTTGTAAAATCTACAAAACACACAAGAGGCGTTCAAGTCAACCCAGGACTTTTGATTGTGCAGAATAAAGAACACAGTTATGTGTAACAGTAAAACCCTAACTCTTTATTTCTCTGTAAAATGTCCTGCTACACTAATGCACTTATCACAGTGTTTCACTAGTGCTTGGAATAGTGATGGGATGTTTTGGATCATTTCAGTGACTCGGCTCTTTGAATCACATTCATCAAAATGAACAAATCTTTTTTTGAGTCATTTAGTTGTTTTCGTTGTTTTGATCAGGCATGATTCCTTTTGACAATTGTTAAAAGCGCTATACAAATAAAACTGAAATTGAAGGAAATAAAACGGTTATAGTTCCAGTAATGAAGATATGGGCATGCAGCTAAGGACATATTATGATAAACAGAACAGAACTGCTCGATAAACAGAACAGAACTGCTCGTTCTTCTCAAGTCTTCTGGTCCGAGTCGTTCGTTCTTTTGAATCTATCGCACTGCATAGCGTCTATGGGAGTCATGTGACAAACGAACAAACGATTCGGACCAGAAGATAAGTGAGCTGCTCGTGAGCTGCTTGTTCTGTTTATCATAATACGTCCTTAGCTGCATCGTAATATTTTCTGAGTCACGTTAAAGACTCGTTCAAAAAGAACGAATCGTTCATGAACGACCCATCACTAGCTTGGATACCATCAAAGGAGAACGTTTTCTCCGGAGCTATGATCGGACTGTCTGAAACGCTGGCCTCCCAGGAACTCCTTCACCAGCCAATACATGTGGGAATGGACTGGAAAGGGGTCAGGACTATATGAGGGATGTGGCAGAAACTCCCAGAAGTTCCTCCTGTAATGTGCAAGTGGTGTTGGTGAATGATTGTCTGGACAGTTCCCACAGACACATGCGAGAGACTCTTCTGCAAGTCGGTGATAAGTTATCCGTCTATTTTCAAAGACAAGGTGTTCCACCCACTTAATGTTCATGGGAACATTGGGCTCAGAGCCACCTCGAGCCCGGATCGTCATTCACGGATGTCCGACCTTCTTTAAAACGTTTGCACCATTCGGATGTTTTACTGCGGCTAAGAGTCAGTGCTCCAAGTCTTCTGTAAATGTCAATCGGTTTTATGCCTTCATTCACCAGAATTTTCATCACACGTCCCAGTTTGAATACAATCTGAGATTATGGGCCAATTCTCAATTCTTCTACCTTAAAAGATTTAATTACACATTGGGTGCAAAAAAAATAAAAAATACAAATAAAAAAGCTTGGGTCATTTTTTTTTTTCTCATTTCCACTGTGGTGTATTTAGTTTTTTTTCTCCGCTTTGATTGATCACAGGCTGCCTGACATCCTTGCAGCTGAGTGCTTAAACTGAATCCATGGGGTGAATATTAAGAGCCCCCGGCTGGGGCTCTGCCATTTGAGCACTTCCATTCACTCGGGAGGGGTGACTGGTGCCAGGAGCAGGATGATGTCATCAGTGCGAGGGCCATGTTCTATAAAGCTCCTCCCTGCTTTCTCATCACTAATCTTTTCACATCTCATGAAGCAGAGCAGGACTTCAAATCTTTGCCTAAGATGGCTCAACTATACAGTACATGTAACTTGTCTTCCATGGCTCTAAAAGGAAAAAAATCATCATCATTTCGTTCTCTTGTTTTTTTGATGATCTTAAGTCATTTTAAACAATCACCACAATCACCTTCAAATCCATAATCATGCTTGAGCATTTATTCCCGTTCAGTTACACCCTAAATACATTTACACTGCAATGCGAATGCATGCCTTAACACTTAAAACAAAAGCACTTTGATTTTGGCTGCTTGCCTTCAGGCCAGCTGTAATCTTCGCCTCAGTTAATGTTCGACAGAGCCATCATATTTTATTCAGTGAGTCATACATCACTCTTTTAGCTAAGACAACAAAAGTACATCAGAAATCTTAGCAAAGCCTCCAAGATGATGTTTGATGTTTATTCGCCAGCTTTTTATTTGTTTCACATCCCCCTCATCTATATTTCATAAGCTGCTTAGCGTACCCAAACCGAGATTGAGTCAAGAACACGGCCTCGTTGTCATGTTCCCGGTGTTGTGCTCGAACGCTCCTTGTTTTAAGGTCAAGTGCGACCTTTCAGGTTCTTGTCTGAGTTACCTTGACCTTTTCATATCAAGGGCTAGGCATGGCTGAACTTTACACCAGCCACTCCATCACAAAGGAGACACTTTCTCTGGTGCCACTGACCTTTTTAGACTAATGACAACCAGCAGTTCCCATACAAATTCTGGTAATTTATGACTCGATGACGTCAAATGTTTACCAGTCTAGTTGGAATTCTTAATTAATTACGAAGATGCGTATAGAAGAGTCCTTTTTACTTCAGGGATTAAACCAAACCTTCGGGGTCGGTCGAAAGCAGGAAACCTTTCGACCTGGTGCTCATGGGAACGTATGGTCTAAAGAAAATGGCTTCCAATTCAATCTATTTATTTGGTGACGGTCATAGACGGGCAAAACATGGTACTGGTGCTAAAAAGTGTTTCCCCAATGTGAAAAAGTGAATTTTCAGATAGGATCATACAGTATAACACTATTGTCCATAATACTTAATGCTTCTCATCTCCTGATCCGTACTTCGGTCCTTTGTAAATAGAAATATAAAATATACATTTATATTGCTTATTAGATGAAAAAAAACAACAAAAAACACATTCGCTGAATACAGTTTCATGCCCTTTCATGTAGTGTCCGTAACCTTTTTGAATTCAAATCTTTTAATGATCTGTCGTACAGGTGAACCTTGGCCAATTTAGATTTAACATGTATTAAAAGTGTATTATTTTAAAATGCAAAATTGTTAAGTTATTGCAACATGAATTTGACACGGTTACAGACACTACAGATTTTTTTGCTTTTACCTAAAACCTATTTTAAGTGACAATTTTACAGATCGTATTTTTCTAAAAGCTTACACCAATTTTAGCATCAATACTCTACGTACTAATAACTGTACAAAATAAAATAAAAAAAGAAAAGAAACTCAGCACCAATACTGTGTTTTGTCTGAGACTAATTATAATTTAAAAGGTGCACTAGTTAGGATTTCATACTACTTTATTCATTTAGAAGAAGAAGCATATCTTTGTCACATATACAGTATATCACAGCACAGTAAACGCATTTTCATCTCTGTTCAGGGAGCAACCCAGGTTAAGGGTCTTGCTCAAGGGCCCAACATTGGCATCTTGGTGGAGCTTGGGCTTAAACCACTGATCACTAGCCCAAAGCCTTAACCCACGGAGCTAGCACTGCCCTGCGATGTACAAGTGCTGTAAAAATAACTGGGTCGAGTGAGGCGCAAAGAACATAATATACATCCAGTAGTATAAATCCAGGTGTCTGAAATAAGCTGTACACTCCAAAACCCCCTCAAACCACAGGGTTTAGATTAATGCTCTTGTTCTAACAACCCAATTCACAGGGACCGGTGGCTGCTCCACACAATCCAGACCTCTCCACTGGGCACGCAGACTAGACCTGAGATTTTCTCTTTAAAACTCAAGACTCCTTAAGGGTTCTTTAGGTCGTGTCCACAAAAATAAGATCATTAATTACCTGGAGAAGACGCCCTATACAGTACTGGTTAGTCCTGAAGATTAATCTGGGGTGTTAACATTTTTCCTTAATAGATGTTCCTAATAGGTCCCTAGTTTGTAGCAGTAGATGGATAAAAAGTATGTAACTCATAGACAAATTACAAATTGTAAACACCGGCCAACAAGAGGAATAAAACATTTAGAAATATCCTGCTAATGGAAAATTACCACTAAATTTCTGAGTGGTAAGAGTAGCTCCGCTCCTTGTCTGGCTGCATCATACCACTGCACTGTTTGTATTCAATCTTTAATTGAATCATTTATTTATAATAATACTAATTCAGTTTTTCTCTTTTTTTCCCTCTTTCATGCCACTTCTGAACAACCTGTATGAAGGTAAGTCAACTACAATAATCTCAAAGGTGTACATGATACACGGGTGTACAGTATGTGATGGGGTAGAAATGTGCAAGTCTTGTTCCAATATGGTGGTGTGACATTACCCACTTGAGGCTTCAGTTGCCGTGGAAGTAGCTGACCAGAGAGATCAACCGACAGGTGGTATGGTTTTAAACTCATCAAATCCCTAGTTTTTCTTTAAATCGATGCAGTCCCAGCAGGACATGTTGGTTGTTTCAAAGTTAAAGTGGCCAGGTTACGGATTTTGAGACTCATGTTGGTATCGGGCTGTTCTGGAAACGTTTGTTACATTTTGTCCAACGTTGACTAATGGAACTAATCCATTAGTCAACTGGAACTAATGACCTCAACGCAATTTTGCAATTACAACATTAAAAGATTGTGAAGATTTTTTTTCTATGAGGTTATTGAATGAACATAAAGTATTGTTCAGTACAGTGGAACCTTGGATTACGAGCATAATTTGTTCCGGAAGTGGGCTTTTATTCAAAAACACTCGTAAACCAAATAGAATTTTCCCAACTCAAATAATTCGTTCCACAGCCCAAAAAAATAAATACATAAAAATAATTAATACAATTAAAGTAAAAGTAAAACAAATTAACTTGCACTTTACCTTTAAAAAAAGTAAAAATAAATGCAGACAGATAAGTGATTCCGTTGATGCGAGCAGGTGCTGTGTGTTTGTGTGTTTGTCTAATGTGCATGCACTCACACACATTAACGGAGAGACTGTTTTATCGGAAAAATTAGCAAGGAACATCGCTAATGAAATCACTGCTGTAAAGTAAAAAAAAATAACAAATGAACCAGCACTTTACCTTTGAAAAAAAGTTTGTGTGCAGAGCAAATAAAAAAAAAAGTGTCAAATTACGCGCGCTAAGGACCAAGGACACGCTGAAACAGAGAGGGAGACGTTGATTATACCAGTAAGAGACGAGCACTAAGACCCAGCAGGGGAGAAGAAAAACTCTGCAGCGCAAGAGAGAAACAACATTGGCTCAGTTGTGATCATGTGACGCTCGGTGTCAAAATAAGAAGAGCATGTGTGATACATGATACTCGGTACTCGTAATCCAAGACTTACTCGTTTTTAAAGTCAAAATTTATTCAAAATCCTTGCTTGTCTTGCGGAACACTCGCAAACCGCGTTACAGGTTTCAATGTATTTGTATTTGTTTTTTTTTATTATATGAATTTATTCTTCAGTCAGTACAAAAACATTTCTTAAAGTTTTACACACACACACACACACACACACACACACAGACCCAAGGCGGGAATCGAAACCCTTGACGCTGGAGGTCACAAAACTGTGCTAGCTGCTACCCACCATGCCGCATGTTGTAACCTTATGTCACGTCGTTAAGATATAGATTTGGCTAGATTAAAGAATATATCACTTGCTAAAATGCTAAGAGTTTATAAATTCCAGTAAAGTAATTATCCTACAAAAAAAGCAGCATATTGTATAAGCAACCACTTATTATACAAATATATTATTAAAAAACTGAAGCTGATGAAAAAAACTGGTTGTTCTGCATAACGCTCAAAAAAGCGTACTAGTTAATTTCCTTATAAAAATGCCCAAATTATATCTGACATTAAAAGGGTTGTCACCTGAAGTACTGACTTTGTTTCATTAATGAATGTTTTTAACTGATTGTATTTTTATTGCATTCTTACGTTCTTACAGCGTGTATTGCTGCATCAAACCACAAGTGCCTCAAAGTTATAAAGTTAAGGGATAACGTATGTGTGGTACAAGATCGTGCACATTAATTCCTTAAGGAAATGCTGATATTCGCTTAATTGCAACATTGTTTCGAGGTTATGAATTCAGTGGTATCCCAACGTCAAATGATATAAAATTCATTCTAAAGTCATTTCTGAAACAATGTTCCTTCAATGCCCTGCATTGGACCGACGACGTCGCAACATAATAACGCTACCCAACCTCAGAGTTCTCGCTGGTGTAATAATATTATCAGATAAGCGTCTATCTCGTTCCGTTTTTCTAAAGAAGGACACTCGCTAACACACAGACACATGGTGTTACTGCTGCAATCTGTCAATCTGCGAGCCCGCTTTTACACATGGACACGTTCTATTTTCTGCCGCATTCATTTCCTCTTTGCGCAGCCACGTTCCGCGAAACACGTCTGATGACACATCGACTTCAGAAGCGATATGCTCGCATGAGAATAAAAGGAGCTGATAATAAACTGATTTCACCCATGTCAACCATCTGTTACAGTTCTGATTGACAAGAGCTGCTTCTACCGGGAAAGATGCGGCGTATGGCTCGCATCTATTTGCGGAACGATTGTGAGGATTTATGACCGTTTCAAGCATGAGTGATCTGGAGGGGAAAGAAACGTGGCGGTTATTTTGTATTGACCACATTTAGATCGTTTTATTTCCTTGTTACAATATAGAATGAAACAATGATTTTGATCCAATAAACTTAACTGTACACATTGATACATTGTCGCTTGACTATTCACTGATGAGCCATAGAATTATAATGCACAGTATCGTGTAGGTTCACCTCCATTAGGTCTCAGGCCAGAGCTGCCCCAGGGGCACTAAGGGAACCTACATAGGTGTTTTGCACCCCAGGGTCAGCTTTGGCCCTTCGGGAAATTACTCCACAAAAAACCTCTGGGGCATCTGGCACCAGGTTGTTGAGTGCTATTAGTGCTGCTCCATGGATCAGACTTTCTTTGTACAGTGCATCCCATGGGTGCCCGATCGGATTGGGATCTGGGGATTCCGGAGGCGAACAGGCTTGGGCTCTTTGCCTGGGTCTGTTTGCGTGTTCTGTTGCCTTTCTATCATGGCCAGCGCTGAACCTTTTGGCCGATTTGTGCCGCATTGGCTTTTCTTCGGAAACGGGCTGGTCTCTTGATAATCAGTGTTAATGTCTTAACCTTTTGTGGTGTTGCCTCCATTGAGAGATAGAGGAACAAGGTGTCAGACACACAGCTCCATCAGTTCTGTTGACTGTCTCCAATAACAAAATAAACGCAGTTAATCAGTGAAGACATTTCCTTGAAACATTTTTAAATTCATGACACTTCAGTTCCGTTTCAAAATAAAAATCTGAATCTGGCTTTTTTTTTTCTTGTCCTCTATTTTGGCTTCCAACTCTAGAAGCCCTGCTCACTTGGGTGCAGTTATTTTTGAAAGCATAGTCATTACTGCTAAAAATTGGCATACACAAAGACAGACATACAACATTAAGAAAAGTCCACCAAAGACATCCGGCATGACCGAATGTTCTAAAACAAAACCCGAACAATGATGCGGAACTAATCCAACACAAGATTCACACCTTGGTTTTATAAAAAAAAAAAAAAAAAAAAACAATCTGATGCTTGAGCCAGCCTGAGCATTTTAACAGCCTCATGTTCTTGATTGCTTTGTTCAATTGTCAATCGACTCCAAGTCCCTGAGGAATAAACTTGGAAAAAAAAATAGTTCTAGAACGTGACATTCGAGTGCGGCACATTTCCAAACGCTTCCCTTGATGTGCCACTTTAGACTTGACACTGGGACCTCCTACGAACATGCTGCAATTAGGGTAGAAAGAGTTCTGTATTACAAAACACCCTTTCCATAAGCTCTAACCTATCCCCCTTAGACGCAAACCAATTTACTGCTTTTTCTCACTGCCTTGAGCCAGAAAACAACGCGATTGGAGTCCAACAAATCCTACAACTCTATTGATTTCAGTCTAAAATTACTACCGCAGGCTAAGAATGAACCGTACCATGTATTATGACAATAAATGGTTCAAATGTGATGACGATTTAATTAATCTCTCCACATAGACACAGTCGATTTCCCAAGGGGGAAGCAGTCAAGGTCACACTCCAGAATTTGCATGCACTCTTCTGATTGCCTAATGTTGGAAAGCCACTGAAAATGATGGCTTGTGGATCCCCGGATCAGACGGAATGCTGAGACATGTTTGGAAAGAGAGATCTCCAGCTTTGGACGAAATCGGAATAGGCATATGGGTTGCTCTGAGCTTCAGGGCAAAGCCAAACATGACAGACGCTGGAAGGCTGTGTTGTTCTAGTGCTTTCTGTCTCGCTGCCATTTCCTTCCAGGAGTGCTGTCTACTCTCTTGTTTCTCACTGATGTGACAGAGATCCTGATCTCTTCCTCCTTGAAAGTATAACAGATGCGTGAGCGGAACGACAGGAAACCTCAGGTCCAGGTCTGCAGCAGGAAGGGAGGAAAAGGAGGTCAGAAAGATTGACTGGATCCGATGATTAATCTACCAGGACACAGGAGGCAGACGCCTACCGAGGGCCCCTCGAGTCATTTTGCAGATTGATACGTGTGTGCATGACGCCACGCGATACAGTTTCTGGGATCTCTCGGTGGCCGTAGCCGTAAAAGCCTGTATTTGTCAGTGAAATGGCTAAGGACAGAGCCCATTTCTGCCCTGATTGCACCAAATCAGGTTTGCTTTGCCGGAGATAAATATTACTTAGCCTGCAGCACCTGATCCAGCATTTCTTAAACAGGGATTATAGAGAGCATGGTTTCCTGTATGGAAATCAATCTGATGCTACACCATGTAATGTCGTACAAATCAAATGCAGCGCAACGATGCAGCTTTTCTTTGAAGTGGTAATGACTGGTACTGACTTGTCGCCAATCGGGCGAGGTGCAGGTGCAGTTGTCGTCACAGAAATCACAGAAACACGGCATTCGGGATCTGCGCGCGGGAGCCTCAAGTGACTTTTTATCTACGTTTCGCAGGTAAGGAGGCAGGTACATTTTTATAATATTTCTATTTTTATGTCAATATCAAGGGCAGGCTCAGGACTATGCAACCAGCTCAGCTGCGTGTTTAGAGGAAGTACATGCTTAATGGAGGATTTAGCCGTACGCCCTTATCCATTCGCTCGCAACCTCCCCGGAGGCTGACCTTCTTAAAGATGCGATATGGTGCCATTTGTGAGTTTTAGCGTCTAAGTAGAAGGAGATAAGTGTCCATATCCTTCTTTAATTAACTGCAAGTGTCCTTTGAGACTCCAGACAGGATCTTTGATTGTGTGCGCGAAGAACATGTTCGATCTTTTACTCGAGCTGTTTTGCTCAATGGATCCCTTGTTTGGTCCCGAAGCCCATCGCCCCTCCCCTTGTATGGGGCCATTCTTGGTAAAATTAGTCCGCTGACGGTTCGAAATCAATATCCACCCAAGCCTCGTCACTGAAAGATATGCTTAATGAGGCTAAAAATAAAATAAAACAAAATAAACCACAAGACAACTAGGAGGCAAATTTGAGGAATCAGAAAATTCCATTTATGGGATTCCAATCATGTATCTATAACCTATAACCGTCAGTCAGGCAGATTATCAACTTCTCCACATCAGTCTAGGTTTATGGGAAAATATTTGAGTAAGAATTGCTCTTACCTTTTGTTGAAAGTAGGTGGGATTCATGAATGGTTTTGTGAAAGGATGTAGGATTGGTCAAACTATTTGCAGAGACACATGGAATTGGTCAAACTCCAAACTGCATGTGGAAACTGTGAGGGTGTTCAAAGTGTGCAGGGATTGGTCGTAATTTTGGGGGACGTAATTGAATTTGGTCAGACTTTCTGCAGAAATCGGTAGGATTGTTTATTTTTTGTTTTTTTTTTTTGCAAAAGAGTGCAGGATTGGGCAAACATTTTTCAGAAGTGGGTGGAATTAAAAAACTTTTTGGAGGCGGGTGGAATTGGTCGAAACGTTTTAAGATGCCGGCAATCCTGGTGAACTTTCTGCAGGGAAAGACTCTCTGTTATTTGGTTGTTCAGTCTTTCTGTTGGCGTAAATAGGACTGCTTTACATGTATTTTTTTCAGGACCAGGACGGAAAGAAGTTAAAACACTACTACTATCAAACAAAAGTAGCTCACCACAATCAAGCCAAATAATAATACATACTTCTAATACATTACTTTCTCATGTTTCATTTACATGTCTCATTTAAACTTTAATAACTTTGACTTGACATTTAAAAAAAAAAAACAACTGAGAGAACCATACCCTAGGGTGTGCACTGTCCATGTGAATCTATGCTAATTAAAGGACAGGATAGTTGTATTGTGAAACGAGGAACATTTGTCTTACTCTCTTCTATTACTCTGCTTTAGCTTTCTTAGCTACTGAGACATTCTTCTTATAAAGGAGACTTATTATGGATTTGCCCGCATGTACAATCAATAAAAATATAACATTTCTTTACCATCAATTGATTCGAAGTCTAACTAGAAGGAGTGACTGCTTTTTATTTGGCAGGCTTAACGAACATCATAGCCATGGCAGGTTGTTTATATCTGCACAAGAGCGCCATCTAGGCCGAGGGAGTCAACTGCTACGTTATAAGATAGGGTATTATATTTATTTTATATGCAAATGTGGGCAGTTATTGATAGTTATTGGTATTATCTGTTCACTTGATAAATGAAATGGTTAAATTAGTCCGTTTTTAAGGTAAAGTAAAGAAAGAAAGAAATAGAAAAAAAATATTATGTACCAGAATATGTAATATTTCAGTGTTATTTGGTAAGAAGTTTATGATCCATGCTTGATTTCTAGGACAAAAAAAAAAAGAATATATTTTTTTATGAACTCCCCACTATACTTATGCTTACACGTGTGAGGCATTTATTAATTTCATTTCCATCACTAAAGGTTCTCTATTGGATCATTTGACTCTGAAGGCCGTTTGAGCACAGGGAATTCACCGTCATGTTCAAGAACATGTTCAAGTTTGAGATGATTTCAGTTTCGTGACGCACGTTATTCTGTGGTCATAAATAAAGGGATGCACATGTCCAGCAACAATACTCAGGTAGGCTGTAAATCATGCTCAATTGGTTATAAGAGGCCCGAACCGTGCCAAAAAGATACCCCTCACATTATTATACCACCACCAGCAGCTTGAATTATTGAAAAACGGCAGGATGGATCCATGCTTTTATGTTGTTTACACCAGATTTCTCGACGCAAGAGCAACCCGAACCAGTCTGGCCGTTCTCCTCTGATCTCTGGCATCGACAAGGCATTTTTGCCCTGAGAACTGCCGCTCACTGGATATTTTCTCTTTTTCACATCATTCTCCGTAAACCCCAGAGATGGCTGTGAGTGAAAATCCCAGTCGATCAGCAGATTCAGAAATACTCAGTCCAGCCCGTCTGGCAGCAGCGTTCAAAGTCACTTAACTCAGCTTTCTGATGCTCGCTTTCTTCGGCAGATCGTCTTGACTACGCCTACGCGCCCGAATGCACTCAGTGCCATATGGGGTTAACTGGTCAGATATTTACATTAACATTAAGTCGTCGACCAGGTGTACCTAATAAACTGACCGATAAGTGTGTACATAAAACGATAACTGTTTTCACTTGGTGTTACAATGCTGCTTCGTTTTTCACCAAAAATGCATTTCGCATCGAATATTTTTATTTATTTATTTATTTATTTATCTTTTTTTTTTTTATTTCACTAGTTTAGTTTTCTTAACGCCTCCTAATTACAGTCCTTGCCAAGAAGATTTCGGATGTTTCGTCAAAACCGCGTGGGCATGTCAGATCGCATAATGAACGTCAGCAGCGTGTCGCTGCCAACATAAACAACTCATCACAGGAATAATGCTGGAAATGTGGAGGAATGAGAAAGTGGGGCTTCTTTTGTTTGTGCGCAAGTCATGAGTGGTGTGTGCCTGCGCTGTTTTTTCATCGGACACGCGGAAGCGGCCAGCGTGATGCGTTATTTGAAAAACACTTTACTTCCGTATTGATATTGGCGAAGCTTTCTGTTTGTTTCCTGACTTGTTCATCATCAAGTCTTGGCTTTTAAATGAAAAGTGTCTAACCTATTAAAGTGTAAACAGATTGAAAATGCAGAAAGCAGGAAAGAAATCTCCTGTTTGGAGTTAAAGGAGAGCTGCCTGAAGCAGATGGCTGTTTCTAATCGGTACTTCGGCAGCACCAGTGTCACTTCCGTCATCCCGTTTATACCATTCTGACCGCAGAATCAGGGGCTAATTATGAAAATGAGGCTTTTATAGAGAGAATTATTCAAAGAACATACTTTTGTCATTGTGCTGAAATTGATCTGAAACAAACTTGACTTTGTATGCGAAACATGCATCTTTTCATTTAGTCCTTGCGTGTCTTGACTAGTGCTGCACAATTTATCGCATACAAATCTAAATAGCAAATAATCATAAAAGGCTACAAATTTATAACAGGTAGTCTGTCAATAATTTAAATATTTCGATCATTCTGAGGTCATAAATAAATATCGACAACCATACTCTTAAAGAGAACATTTCTCCAACCATTTGTTGTTGGACTAGATAAAAATGTTTAACTACAAAATATAGCAAAAAAAACTAGTGCAGTCTATCGAATCAAAATTTTAATCTAGTTAATCGCAGTTATGGTCTGTGATTAATCACGATTAATCACTTAAAAAAAAAAAACTGTATTATAAATGTGTCGTGTGGGAATAAAGAAACGCATGACAAACCGGTTAGAGGAAACAGATTATGCATTGTTATAATATCTCATACGTTAATATTTAACAAATGTTAAATTCAAATTCGGAGCCTTAAAGAGCTTAAAAATCTGTGTGTGTGTGTCCATATGTCTACGGCTGGCCTCGAACCCGGATCCTTAGATCCGAAAATCAACAATGTGATTAATCGCGATATGATAAATTTGCGATTAAAAAAAAAATTTTACATTTCTAGATTAATCATTTTCATTAATGCGTTAACATTGACGGCCGTAGTTTAAACAATCATTTATTTATTTATTTATTTTTATCAAGTCGTTGACCAAGGCTCCATGTACTCCATGTAGCATTTGGTGCTGGATACATACTGTAGTGGCAGCACATAAGCAAAGCTGTTAAAATCGAATCAATTTTTTTGGGGCCCATAAAAAACACAACTTCCAAAAACTGTTTAATTTACAGTACATATAACAATTAGTGGAAAACAGCAACCGGTGCTGTTTTAAAGATGAAGTAGCGTCTGAACGCGAGTTAACGGTGATCCAGAGGCTCAGAAAATCTAAATGATTTCAGTACCTAAAGCCTTTGTTCCTAAAACAGATCTCAGTGTAATAACGTGGATATTAAGCTTAGCTTGATGAACAGGAATCTAAGGCTCACCAAAAACCCATGCAGAAAACTGAAGACTGGATTGAATAACTGGAGAATACTGTATGATACAGTACAGACCAAAAGTTTGGACACACCTTCTCATTCAAAGAGTTTTCTTTATTGCGTTCTTTAGCCCAAACGCGTCTCTTCTGCTTGTTATCTGTCCTTAGCAGTGGTTTCCTAGCAGATATTCTACCATGAAGGCCTGATTCACACAGTCTCCTCTTAACAGTTGTTCTAGAGATGTGTCTGCTGCTAGAACTCCGTGTGGCATTGACCTGCTCTCTGATCTGAGCTGCTGTTAACCTGCGATTTCTGAGGCTGGTGACTCGGATGAACTTATCCTCCGCAGCAGAGGTGACTCTCGGTCTTCCTTTCCCGGGGCGGTCCGCATGTCAGCCGGTTTCTTTGTAGCGCTTGATGGTTTTTGTGACTGCACTTGGGGACACTTTCAAAGTTGTCCCAATTCTTCGGACTGACTGACCTTCATTTCTTAAAGTAATGATGGCCGCTCGTTTTTCTTTACTTAGCTGCTTTTTTTTCTTGCCATAATACAAATTCAACCTCTTTGAATGAGAAGGTGTGTCCAAACTTTTGGTCTGCACTGTATATGACATTTACACTGCTCTGCACTGCACTGTAGGGCAAAGAGCTTTGAATTACTTGCAGTCTCAGGCAATTTTCATGCAGTGGAAAATGTTTGACTATCTACCATGTTGTGGTTGTTTGTAGAAAATTCAACTGATGTGGGTGGGAAACATTCAGGTCATACTGGGTCTGTGTCCTGATACTTCTTTTTTTTTTTTTTTTTTTTAAATCCTTGTTTTTATGTGCTCTGTATATGTACAGTATATATGTTACTTCCATTGGAAAATCAGTGGCTAGTCTAACCGTCTGTGTGTTGGACACCCCAGCCGCCCAAAAAGGGCACGGTATTACGAAATTAGAAACTTTTGCCTCGCAAGCACTCGACTGCTTCTTTAATATATTTATAAGTTTATTCTCGCTAGTGAGGCGTTTTTCCTATCAAGAAGTCTTTTTGTGGGTTGCCGGTATGTGGAATCAATAAAATCTAACACTCTTTGACCATCAATTGATTCGTAGCCTAACTTGGACGAGTAACTGCGGTCAATTTGGCAGGCATTCCAACTTCATTGGTGCCATAGACAGCGCTCTGTTTATATTAAGCTCCGTCAGAGCCCAGCGACTTAAAATCAATTGCAAAATCATTTCCTGGCATTAATATTGGGACAATAAGTGTTGTTGTTTTTTTTAAAATTATTGTTGTTGTTCTGTAACCTTTCGTTAGCCTTGCAAAATGAAATCGTGCCACAATTTAATATCATCTGTATCATTTTCTTGTTTTTTTCTCTACTACGGATATGCGGTATGTTCCAAAATATATACTGTACTGAAACTCGCGCAGTAGTGATGAAAAGGTAGTTTTTGTCGGACACGGACCTGCTCATACAGAAGCAGTCGTGAACGGGGACCGAGTTTGAACCATTCCGAGAGAGATTTAATAAGACGGCACCAAGTAACACAGTTATGCTGTTTATTGTTACCAAATTTCCCTGTTCCGGTAGTGTACCATGTCAACATTACGCAAACAAATGCGTCCCCTTTTGCAGGAGTCTGCAGCAACCTCTTTTTGGTTTTTGCTTTGGGATTTGAACGACAGTGAGGCGGTGCACGCACACTTCGAACACTTACAAACAAAGCATACCGTGGAAAATCAACACGCTAATAGTTCAGGCGAAATAAACTCACAGACGACAAAAAGGTAATATTGTTCGTCTTTTCATTTCAGTTTTTGTATATTTTGCCACATACTATATTTTCCTTCCTTAGGATTCTACTGTATGTGTAGGAAAACAGTCTGCTATGTTTTAGGTACCAATAAAATAATAATAATAAAATATATAAATAAATAAAAACTATTCATTTGTCGTTAAGTCTACCTGTTTTATTGCTTTTGGGTAAACAATGGATGAGGGCCGTGGGTCGTGTGTATATTGTTGTTCCTGTACACAGCACGACGTGCAAAAAAGCACACACGCTGCGAGAACATTTTTCCGCATTAGTAATGCTTTTCAGAGCAAACGGAAATCTGAACATTTTCTTGATCTCGCCTGAAAGTGTGATTTTCTCACTATACAGAGAATAATTAGTGCTGCAGAACATTACAGGACCTTTGGGCATCATAATGATTATCATGAAATTCTTAGATATGTACGTTTTAAGTGAGTGCAGAGGCAAAGCTTTCTTCCTTCCAAAAAAAAAAGACGGTTTAAAAAGACGGAAAGGAAGCAAAAAAAAAAAAAAAAAAAATTTTTAACCTAACAATTAAAGCAACGCGTGGTAGAAATATCTGCTTCCTCGAGCCGTTAACATTACCCCAGTCTACGGCTGTCCGTCGAATTTGCATTCGCATGGCGAAAAAAAACAATAATGCGCAATCTCAGATTTCATTCAAGCAGCTCGAGCTTTGATTGCAGCACACAGTGTGGTGGCCGGTTCATGTGTGAAAATGATTCCTCATGCTCCCGGAATCGCTCTTTCACAATATGAGTCTTGGAATATCCCTGCGCCATGAGGGAAGAAAATCTCCCTATAACCTCAGAACAGTCAGTCGTCACATGTCTTCATTTTATTGCCACAAAACACTGCTGAACCTCGCCCTGAGCAACTGAAGCAACCCCAGATCATAACACTGCCTCCAGTGGCTTGCACAGTCCCCGCTATGGTGCATCGCTTCATGCGCTTCCATTCTTAACCAGTCCCTCTTAACACCATCGGTTCGGAGTAGGATCTTCCAAAATCTATACTGTATGCTCCCTAGCAAATCGAAGCCTTTTTCTGACTAGTCTCTCTAACAAGTGGTCCTCTTAGCGTCACACAGCTGTTTAACATGAATTATTTATCCTGTCACATGACCAGTAACGAAGAAATATCAGTCCTTCTATCGGGATGTTGATTTTGGAAAACAACGAGAAGACACTTTTTTAAATAACACTTGACATTTACTGTATATCTAGCAAACTTTACACTTAGCAAGCACTTACTTAAACTAGACTATATTTAAAATGATGTTATATCCTCTGCAGTCAGCGGAAGAAGGGAAGGAAGTTCAAACATCATTTTAACCTGATCCAATCTAGCGTAGCCGAGAATAAATTCAAGACATCTGGGATTCAATTGGCAAAACTGGTTTTTGTGTTGGGTTGCCAGTTAACTACCGGTAGTCCCCGACTTACGAACATTCAAGTTAACAATTTCCACAGATATGAACAGACTGCAGATCTACGGACATATTCGTAGATGCGAACAAAAAATAGACAATGCAGTGCACCAGATACCGATGTTTACAATTACAGTATATACAATGTTTTCAGTGTGCGCGTGTGGATGTGGATGTGCAGAAGAAATGAGTCGGCCAATAGGAAATGGGTAGGGATGATAGGAAATGTCCTTCCTGTGAAGCTGTCCTGATAGTGAATAATCCTAATTCCAGAAAGTCCTCAACGAGACAGAGTTCCCAGTCCGAAACAGCTCCGAGACAAAATGCCATTTGTTCCACGTGCGACCATGTAGCGTTGTCCTCCCCTGACATCTTCCCGGGTTCCCTTTAAACGAGGTCAGCTTACCCGCTGTGTCACCGGGATTCCCCTTGCAATTTAAAGGCACGAGAGAGTATTATACACAACCAAAACACCAAACGTGTGGGTTTTTTTATGCTTTACATTGTATATTTGTGTCAAAGGTGTATAAGAGACACGTCGCTAAATTTACGAACAAATCCGACGTGCTGAACGTGCTGCCCGGAACGGAACCCGTTTGTAAGTCGGACACTTGCTGCATCGTAAAGTTATAAACTTTACGATACAGCAAGGGGAATTTAAACACAATATCTTGTTCAGGTTTTAAAAAATGAGTCTTCATAGCTGTGGGCAAAAAAACAACAACAAAAAACTGCTGTATTCAGTATGTAGACCAGACTGGATTCCACCTCGGCTGGATTGACCCTGGTCAAAATGAAACACAGTCTCAAAGCAACATCTCTGTGTTAAAAGAATTGAGTGTGTCGTGTTAGCGCCGTCTTATCCGGAAATCAATCTCGGTCAGACGAGGAAATGGATGAAAAATAAAATGTTTTTCTTCTCCTAACAATGATAATTCAAGCTTGTAATGCATTTCAAGTGCATATACTGTAAGACAGCAGCAGGGGTTGTGATGGCACCAATCTGTTATCGAATCATTTACAGCACCAAACAGTCTTTCATTGTTAATGATAGACCTTTATGACTGACGATTGTTAAAACAGCATGTTAAAATATGGGAAAATTACACCTCATATTAATACATCCTGAGCTACTTTTCTTTGTCGGTAAATTCCAGCAGGTTTATTCAGCGACTCTCACTTTCAAATATGTTGTTATACTGTAGCTTTGTGCCGAACAGCTTGCAGGAAATGCATCATACAATTGGCTTATCCTGTTTCTCACCATAGCAGATGGTATCTGATTAAATCTGATTAAACAAAAGAATGTAAATTCGCTGGTAGCGCACAGGTTCAGGCTCTGATCAGAAGGTCGCTGGTTCAAGCCCCAGCCCTGTCAAGCTGCCATTGTAGGGCAAGGGCCTTAACCTTCTTTGCTCCAGGGGTGCTGTTTTAATATCCAAGGCTACACTCTGACCCCAGCTCCCCAACAAGCTGGAATTTGAAAAGAAAAGAATCTCACTGTGCTGAGACCGAATGCAAAAAATAATAATAATAAATCATACTTTTAGGGTACATGTAAACACTCCATCAAGCTGTGAGATTAAAATAAAATATGACTCTGCAGGCCAGAGCCACATCATCAGCACCCTAATCGGTCTCCATTATGGCATGTGGTAAGTACTGGATAGTCCAAACATCCTCCCTAGAGCCGCAGAGTCCTTACAGGAGTTCAAATATCTGAAGAGGCTTATATGCTGCTCGCAGTCAGGTTCCGGAGATACCGACTTTTACTTAACGGAGGCTGCGATAAGAAGTGCCTGCAGTGGAATGAGTGAAATATTTCACCCCCGTTTTAAGCAGCACCCTGGTATTGAGCATCACTTAAGTGCTCCAGGACTGAGTTATCACACATAATGCAGTCGCGGGCAGGGAGTAGCAGGAGCTCGTCTGAATGCAGAAACAGCCACTAAGTGAATATATATGAGACATTTGTGGAGAAGAAAAATGACGTGTTACGTGACTGCTCAGAAGGAGAGCCATCCGGCACGGCATGAATCATATTGCAGAGTCGTATCAGCCGCAGGAAGAGGAGCCTCCGGTTCAGGGGTGATGTTGAGTCACTTTTATAATCACGTAGGCAAGCCATTGTAATGATAATAGATTCACAAGAACAATCTCACATTTTGCATGCTTGTATTTGGTCACATGACTAGATCGATACCATTCTATAATAGTGGACAAAACA
The DNA here is from genome assembly GCA_030347435.1 of Clarias fuscus. Lineage (NCBI taxonomy): Eukaryota > Metazoa > Chordata > Actinopteri > Siluriformes > Clariidae > Clarias > Clarias fuscus. The sequence continues at coordinate 8,238,990 of CM059212.1, forward strand.
AGTGGACAAACTTCTAGTGTGCTACCCAGGCCCATTCTGACATATATATATATATATATATATATATATATATATATATATATATATATATTCAGTTCAGGGCTGTCGCTTTGCGCATGGTCCATCTTCCTGTTGGAACTGGTTTGGGCTCGGTCCCTAAGTTCAAAGACAAAGATCAATCCTGTACGATTGTGTGATTCTGATTTTGTGGCCATATCCGTATATTGTTTAAACTCCCAATCCTGATCCTAATAGGGACACGAGGAAAGGGTGGCTGGACCCTATAAGTTAGGGTACACCCTGGATGCGGTGCCAACCCATCGTAAGGCCAGAGCATACACACCTGGTCAGTTACTACAGGTGATTTGGAAATGCCAATCAATGCATACCACATGTCTTTAGACTGTGGGTGGAGACCCCGAAGAAACCCACCAAGCATGCGAACTCCACAACGCCGTGCTAACCTCTAAACCATATGTCAACAGTCAGGGGAGAACCCACATATACAGTGACATGAAAAATGTATTTGCCCCTTTTTGCCTTTTTAAAAAAATATATATTTGTCACACTTGATTGAGATCATGAAACTAATTTTACTATCACATAAAGATATCCTGAGTAAATATAACATGCAGTTTGTAAAGGATGAATTACTTTATTAAGGGAGAAAAGCTGCCTACACCTTCCTGGCCCTATGTGAAAAAGTAATTGCGCCCTTGCACCACCCAGGCCTGATTACTGCCAGACCGGTTGAATCAAGAAATCACTGCAATACAACCTGTCTGACAAAGTGAAGCATGCTAAAAGTTCTAAAGAAGAAGAAAAAAAAGCAACACTTTCAACACAATTTGAAAAGATTAAGATAAGAAACAGTAATTCTAATTATTGAATGGTTGAATTGACATGTTAACAAAGCCATTAATTGATTACTTAAAACAGCCTTTTGGATTTGTGTCATAACAAAATTTGAATAATTTAAATGTGACAAATGTGCAAAAAAATAAAAATGAAAAAAATCAGGAAGGCTTTCGAATACATTTTCAAGGCAATGACAGTCGGATGTCCACAAACAGTTTTCTTGTCTGCTGGGTAGCTACTGTACGATTTAAAAGTACCCTGGATATGAACAATGCTTGTCCTTGGTGCTCGGGCAAGCGATGTGTCTTTGCTTTCACAGAAAATAAGGATAGCATGCATACTGTATGTATGTACGTACAAAAGTCAACATTTATTACCATTTATTTCTCCTCAGATATTCTTCCGTTGACTGGCAAAACGTATATCTCAAACCGTGCAAGCAAAATGTAAATCACACTTGCATAATCACAGGTGTTTTCCTTCCCGAATGTAAATCTATACCAGATTACATCGGCCTTGTTTCATTCGTTGTCAGCCTCCTATTTGCAGTATTTCCTATTCCGGTGTCTTAGATAACAGATAAATCCCATCACCGATAGTGAAACGCGGAATGTATAAGTAGCCCTTTGGGGGAGTTTCCCATGGCCCGAGTTTGCACCTACTTGGCATCCTCACTCCATCACTGGCATCCCGCCTTCCGAGAGAAGCCGAGGGGGGTGGTCAAAGGTAGCAGTGGGCCGAGGGCCAATAGGTGCCATTAACACCCCTGCCGTTTTTGTTTGCACCACTTAATCTTGAGCTAGCTCCCACAGTCAGTGTGTTGTGTCATTCCTCTTGAGAGAAAGAGCAAGAAGCCATGATTACAGGTTCATCCAGACGAAGCAAAGAAAAAAACGATCCGGATTCCCAGCATCTGTCCGAGCATCTGTTTCTCGATGCTCTTTTAGTAAGGACTTGCTTCTCGAAGCCAGACAGATAAGCTTGATTGCAGAAGAGGATTGAAATTTCAAGTCATCTAAAAAAAATTAAAAAATGTACCGCTCGTACTAACAATGACTGGGACTTGCCTTATCGACAGAGGACATTCCACCAGTCACATGATCATTCGCTCTATCTTTGGGGCACAGTCATCAACGCATGCACTGCGCTAGATTTTCTGACTATGTGTGTAAATCCAGTCCATTACTATATATATACATCTATTTAAGAGAAAGAAAGAAAAAAAAAAACGGAAGGCAGAGACAATCCGAAAGGCTGCTAGTAGAGGATTTGTCAGTAAGTAGTGCGATATGATCTAGGCTTCATTGGATTTTCGAGCAGCAGCTGAAAAGGCAGCAGACAGGTGCTCTTGGTTTTATCTCTTCAGTACTCTAAACCTCCTACATAAAACCCTCCTTTAACCGGCTGTGTGGGTTGAAGTTGGCCTGCGTTTACGAGCTGTCTCACGTTAGTTCGCGCAACAAGGATATTAAACGCTCATTGATTGTTAACGTCTTCTTCTCTCTCCGTGTCAGTAAGGCTTATTAAACTTCAGCTCCGACTTTTCATTCAGACGTAATTCATAAATCGTTCATTTTCATTCAGAATTCATCCCCAATACGGAGTTATTACAAAATATCCAGACAACAAAACAAAATCAACAAAAGTACAAACGCGGCTTTTCCGTTCCACATCAAGGGCGATTTTTTTATTTCTAATCGGTCACTGCCTTATACATTATACTCGCAGATTTTACAATGTATCTCCTGTATTGTAGTTTCACCTAAAATCTTTTCTAGCTAAAGAATTTATCTAGCTAGTCACTGCCATAGTCTATCAATTAACAACCTAGCCACCTGAGCCACCACACCCGCGTCTTACACTTCATGTATTCTTGTATAAATAGTTTCCCTTGAACGTCACTCGAGCACACAATTTTGGTTTTACCCAAACGTCCAAAGTTCCATCTAGACGTTTTGTATATTGAAACTCTTATTATCCTCATTAAACATGCCATTTTCACATATAGCCGGGTAACCCTGCTGCGATTATGGGAAGCCACTAGGGTCAAACTTGGTCATGTGAATAACTTATAATAAATTCATGCATTAAAATTTTAGATTAAATCATATCCGTTACTGTGCTAATATTGACAGCACTAATCTATTCATTATTATATGTTTTCCACTGCAATTATAAATCAGTCTCTCGTAATGAACTTTTCAGTACCCTTTACAGTATTTGCATAAAACCCTCCCTTTGTAGTAGAGAATAACCCTACTGCAGTCTTTTTTTTTTTTTTTTCCATACTAAATTATCGTTTCCAGAATCATATGCAGTAGCAATGCGAAATGGAATAGCAATCCGGTGCCCTGAGAATAGAAAACCCGCCTGAGGACCGTTAAGATAATGTAATCTTATTGCTGGTGCTCTATTTCAGCTTTTTAACCAAGGCTAATAAACGTTGCGTAAAATAATCAAAGAATACATCTTTCTTTTCCAAGCAATTAAACTCTCTTTTAGGTGCGGTGGATGGAACAAGGGTCAAAACACAGGGTAATTACAGGAGCGTACTGTATTCAGTCAGTGGCCACAAACAATAAAGACAACAATAAGCTTCCATAATTAACAGGCAACATTAAACAGGATACCGCTGTATATAATTTAGTAGCCGGATTTCGGTCTATGCATAAATGTCTTTTAACTCCTGTCCACAAAAAAAAAAAAAAAAAAAAAAACCCTGCATTTGGGAAAAATAAAATGAATTGTATCAAGTTATCCTTATGATTTTTCAGTTACGCCGCTTTCCATTTGTGAGCATTCTGTGAATTTCTGCGCAGTATTCGAGCTCTCGTGTTTTGCCTCATGGCAAGACTGCAAATCATCATGAATTCTTCCCCAGATAAAGATTTAAAGCTGGCACGTGCCTAACTTCCAGCAGGAGAACTTGACTAAAGCCAGTCCGAACTGGTGCTTTAATATAGTTTCGACTTTCCTTTTGATATACATCAGAGGCGTAGTGATTAAGTGCGCGGCAGGAGATGTGGAGTTATGCTGACTTGTACGCACCATTATTGAATCTCATATTTACTATAAAGTAGAGCTTGCATTCCACGGCTTAGAGCTAAAGATCTGAAGATCAGGCTGGTTATATATCCTCCTAAAATGCAAATATCTGCAAAATGTATTACCATTCTGGTTTACTCAGTATCATTTACATTCACTCTGCAACACTGAATTATAGAAAAACGCTTGTGAAAATCTTCCATTGCTGACTTTCTATCAGTTAAATAATTCAGATACGTACTGTATACCGTAAGTGCACATGTTTAGCTGCGGCGGTACTCCTGTTAAAGAAGCACTGATTGTTGTTTCATTCTAGGAGAATTCATTTAGAGAGCATCTCTGGGTTGTTTAGTTTGCCATGCCATGTGTACTGATCTACCCCCCCCCCCCCCCCACCTGCCTGTCTGATTCAGATGGAGAGTGTGTCTCACAAAGCGTGCTTATTGAATTAAGCCTGGCGTATGTTTCGCGCAGATCCTTAGCCAATAGGTGATGTAGGTTAGGGGATGAGACTAATCTTCTAAATGGAAGGTCATGTTTACTCCATTCAGCGTTCTTTGCCAAGTCGATCCCCTTGGAGAAACCTTTCGTCAGAGGAAGTCCAGTATTTACTCAAGGGCGCACCAAAATAAACAGAGTAACGAGATCTGTTTCTCCTATTGCTGCAGAATGCACATTGGTCATTTTCGTCTTTTAAGCAATATTGCATAAGCGGCGTCGTACTGAATGTTAGCACGGCTGTGTTGTGGTTGTAGACACGAGGGCGCAGGCTGACTGCTGAAGAAACCACAGCCGCGCTGATATCTACTGTATCGACTGCCATGTGCCCTAAGTCTCCTGGGATAGGCTCCAGGCCCCCTGTGACCTTGAATACAGGATTAAGCGGTATAGATGATGAGTGAGTGAGTGAGATCTACAAACATGGTTATATGACCAACATATCTTTTTGTGACTGGTGGAACTAGCGTTTATCTGGCAACCAAACAGTACTAGGTAGCCAAAAGGCAAGGAGAATAAACCATATTATCACTTATTCCACTTTAAAGTAGCCTGAGCTAAATAACTGTTCCTGGGTTGAATCGCAAATAGCGTAAAATGGAAATTTAGTGCACTATGTACAGTAGGATGTAGTGCCCTTGTTCCACACACTAAGTAGGGCCCTTGTTCAGGGGTTAATGTGAAACTGACTAATAAATATTGTATATTGTATATATCAGCACTCTGATGGATAAGTCCAGTCAGATTACAGTGGTACCTCAGCATACAAATTTAATCTGTTCCGGAGGCGAGTTTTTAAGATGAAAATCCATATTGTGAAACACATTTTCAATGGGAATGTAATGTAAATACAGATAATCCGTTCCAGCCACCCAAAAATATTACCAATTTCCAACACTAAAATTTTATTTTTTAACATGTAAATACATTTAGAAAATACATGTAAATTAAGTCAAATATGAAATAAATAGACCTTAAACCTCACTGAACCTTGATGATTCCTTGGCACCAGCCACTTTAAAAAGTATACTGTCCTCGCTAACAGTCTTATGACCCATGGTGCTTTGTTTTCATTGGAACATGGACAAAATGTTAAAAAAAAAAAAAAAAAAAGGAAACTCAAGGTACGAGTGTCGGAACTAGCTGCTGTACGTATAATAAAAAAAAACCCAAATAGCTGACGTATAATAAAAATAACCCTTACATGCCCTGCGATGTTCATCTTTCACTAGGAACTGTACAGTATCCATTTGTGGTCAATGCTTTTGTAAGACCCTAAAGCATCCAACATTTGGAGACGGTTAAGTGCTGCTTCAAAGATTGGTACGCTGTTTACACAGATTTAAACCCGTAAAGTAATAGATTCTTCATCTCCGTCATAAGGCATGTTCTTTTTCCTCCAGTAACTACAAATAAAACTAGGAGTTATAAGAGTAATCTGGGAGCTTAATGCATTGCTGATCTCTACAGCAACAGTTCCCATCAGACTCTCGAGCAGAGCCAATGGCAGCGGAGACAAAAAGCCAAATGATTGTAGAGGGAACACTTTACTGTGATTGATAATCAAATGAGTGCAGCCTAAGCGATGGCGATGTGCTGTAGATTAAATTGAAAGCCCTAGACTCAACTGACTGTCTCTGGAACATTGTGAAGGTCATCCGTAATCCCCAAACCAGTGGTAAAACATGCAAAGCAAGACTACTTATGGATTTATTTTTTTCGTTCTAAGGATAAACTAACTTGGTTTGCGCTATGGGCAGAAAGATAATGCATTCAGGTTATTCCATAAACAGGACACAAGTTCATTTTGGATATGAAACCACGATGGACAAATGATAAATGATTAGTACCTAGCCCAATAGGATAGCAAAATATTCCCAGTTTGTAGTTGCCATGGAGACCCATTGGTTCTCAAACACATTGTAGTCGGGGACCCTTTTGGTATATAATAAATTCCACACATGCCCTCAATGTGGATTTATTTTGTGGACATGATTTACTTTTTTTTTTTTTTTTTTTAACAGAGATTTTCATTCCAGAATTTTCTACCAACACATTATGCCTGAATTGACTTTTAGACCCTCACAACCCTCACATTGCATAAATTGTGAATGGAGTTTGGGATTTTCTCCATTGTAACATAATGAAAAAGTCATGAACGGTGCTCCACATAACCCTGTGTGCCCCAAAACCCCTTTTAAAAAAACTATTGCAGTAGTTTAAACATTAATAGCTGAGAATACTGTACTGTATATAGCAAGCAAGTTATCTTCCTAAAAGCATTAAACAAGATTTTTAAAAATCTAATCTAATCTAATCTTTTCTTTTCTTGAACAAAGATGGTCAATGTACCCGCAAAAGGAAAGATGGCAACAACTAAGAATTTTCATTGCACATATTTACAATGGTATCGTTCATTCAGCAAATCCAAATACATAATCGGCCAAACATGGTATTGATGCTAAAAAGTGTCTCACCTTGGTCAAAAGTAAATGTACAGATAAGATCATAACACCATTTTTCATGCCCTTTAATGTAGTGTCCGAAACTTTTTAAAATGTAAATCTTAACTGTGATTCAGATGAAACGTATCCAATTGATTTCACATGAATAGACATAAACCTGAAAAAGTGGCTCATTCTAAAGTGCAAAACATGAATTTGACATGGTTACGGACACTACACATTTTTTCCGCGGAATGGTTTAATTTAAGCAACAAATTTTATAGGTCATATGCTTCTTAATGCCTACAGCAATTTTAGCCTCAATACTCAATAAATAAATAAATAATAATAATTTGCTTTTTAAATTATTATTATTTGAAGCGAGACAGTATAACGATGAAAAATTAAATAGACATTTTCAAATTGAATTTTCTTATTTTTAGGTAGGCGAGATTGGTTGCATAAACTTCAGGGCCCGTATTCGCAAAGCTTCTTAAGCCTAAAAGTTGATGCACTTCTACGAAAAATTCCTAGAATTATGACATTTTCTTAGAATTTCCCTTTAAATTTAGGACTAAATCTTAGTAAGGATGATTCACATCAATGAAAACATCTTAGACCTAAAAATAGGTCCTAAAATAAAAATTGTTAGGAGTAGAGATGAGTACTTTTAAGAGGCTTAGCCTCTGAGAGAATTCTAAAAAGCTATGTGAATACGGGCCCAGAAGTATAAGGTACCTTTTATACTGGATGAGTGTAAATTTCTGAAAGAAAAGTTGCTGAAGGTGAATATAAGCCTCCCTTTGTTGGATCACATTAAAAACTTGGAAGTATTTATTATGTGCCCCAAGAAAAACAATTGGTAATTAATGAATCGGTGGGGGGAAAAAGTTTTATCTTATGCCTTGCTATCCCCTGCAGGACCAGACATTTCTTTAAATTACAGCTCGTGAAGCTAATGATGAGGAGCGCTAAGGTGCCTGGGCGCTAGCGAGCGGAAGCCAGAGGGTTTTATTTAAGGCCTCATTTTGTCTAAGTCTCATTGTGTCTTATTATCTAGACCTCCATTCATTTAGCTCTAAGTAGGGACATATAGTAAGCTCATACCCTTATCAGGTACTAGCGATGTGCAACCGTTAACCGTTAAATCGTCACACATTCACCAGCTAAGTAGCTGGGTACCAGCCACCGAGAACAGTATTTCTGCTTAGAGAAATGATTTATGCTTTAATGTGCTGTGCAATGGACCATTACTAAAGTCTTTATCACATACTGTTAACGACACAAAGCATAATCATATTCAATCACATTGTAATCTTGTTTACAGCCGCACATGACAAGTCGTAGTCCTCCCTTGTGGTTGCTGGCATAGAAATAGCATCGCAGGAAGCTCCGGAACGGGACTGTTTACAAAAGCAGCGTGGCTGAATAAATATCCTAATCTCTCGCTAAAGAAATGCCAACTGCCACTCATTGCATTTGAATTTTTATAGGTTTGTATGTCTCAAACAAAAATAGGCCACTCTAGCCAATCAAAAATAACAACGACAACACTGGAAAGTCATTCAAATTTATGGAGAATGGGTAAAAGCAAGCACCTTTATTACATTTCCCATTTCCTGACCACCAGTGAGCTAAGCAACAAAATTTTTTCATTACTTTTTCTTCACCACTTGGCCTCTCTCTCCAAAACCTTCATAATGCATGAAATAAATTGGAAGTCGTTGTGCCCTTATTACTATTAGAGTTTTGAATCATAGTCAGACTTTTGATTAGATTTTTGCCCATTGAGATTTTTGATTGGTTTCAGTATTGCAATTATTTAAAATTTGTTTTCCAGCAGCTACATTTCTCATAGGTTTTAAAGTACTTAAAACGAATAACCATTTCATTAAATTTCAACTGCCTTGGATTCATTTGTTGATTCGTACTGTTGATTGTTAAAATGTAACATTGTTTACAATTTTATGCTCCTCACTCCAGTCCAGTAGGTCGCCACAGCGATCCGCACACAACTTTGGCACAAGTTTTTAAGCCAGATGCCCTCCCTGATGCAACCCTTGGGTTTGGGACCGGCACTGAATGCAGTTACTAGGTAGTATGGGGGTGTGGCAACCACCGACAGCTGGGGTTCGAAGTGGTGTCCCCTTGCCGGGGTCAGCCGAAAGACCACCACCACCAACAACAACAACAACAACAACACTCCAGTCCAGTAGGTGGTAGTATTGCACCAACTGCCCATAAAACCAACAGCGATACACCGTTAAGAAAGAGTAAGAGTGTCTGCAAATCAAACCCAAATTATCACCCCTCCACCGCCAGGGTTGACAGTGGGTATGAGGTGTTCTTGCTGAAATGGTGCTGGGCAGTAAGGCCAAACATCTCCATTTTGGTCCACTTTGGTCAGACGTCTTGTGGTTTGTTCAGTGTGCTTCTATGTTCATTTTCCCCCGACATCCCTTCCAAACAATCCAATTCAGTCTTCTTCTAATTGTGCTGTCATTGACTTGATATTTAATGTGCTCAGTGAGGCCTGTAGGGTTTGAGATGGGAATTTTTGGGTACTATTCTGAACATTGCACTGTCTGACCTTATGGTAAATGTGTTGGGACGTCCACTCCTGGGAAGCTGTGATAAATGTCTTGAATGCTTTACACTGGCGAATAATCATTCTCACTGTAGAACATACGAACAACTATAGAACAACTCCAAGTTGTTTTGAAATGGTTTTATAACCCTTTCCAGGTCAACGTGCAGCAACAATTGCTTCTCTAAGACCATTGCTCATGTGTTTCCATCCCTCTTGGCATTGCGTTAACGCATACCTGAATGCTCCAAAACTTGTGCTTTTATAGAGGTCCACACACCTGCTGATGACCAATTAATCAAGTGCTGATGATTAGCAGCACCTGGCTGCAACTTCCCCTATTAAATCCTGTGGAAGCAGTAAGGGGGTACTCAGTATCGGCAACATTTTTCTTTTTTTCTTTTTGGCAAGAAATAATGGCATGGTGAAAAAAGTTATATTTTGTGAGTTGTGGTTGTATTTGCGTTATCAGATTATTTTTATTATGTTTTTAAAAGTGTTAAAGGTATTAACTTTTGAACATGACATGAGATTTAGAAATCTCACATATATATATATATATATATATATATATATATGTGTGTGTGTGTGTGTGTGTGTGAGAGAGAGAGAAAGTGTACACACTTTTGAGTTCTTGTTTCCTATTGTTTGGTCTGCTTGACCTCTCTATCCTCTACTGATAAAAGTACAGATCTACAGATGAATGATTAATGTTGTCCGGTTTACGATTCGTCAGGCTCGGCCTAAACCACGAACAGCATCCAAAGACACCCACGCCGAAATGAAACAGCTACCCTTTTATTGTGTCAAGGCTTCTCGTAAAATGCAGACTTCATTTTATTAAAAGGAAAAATAAAATAACTGGAGATTCTTATTTCCCCTTTAGACTTGCTGCCACGTTCTGCCAGCGTCGTCCTCAAATCTTCTAGCCCTCAGTGGGATGCTGCTTATTAAAGCGAAGTGTTTATTCGAAAGCATATTTCGGGAAAAAAATTGTCAAGATTACAGTTTTACAAGCTTACTTTTGATGTGATTCAGGCCTTAAAATGATTTTCATCAGGACTCCTCATTTAATGTGGAGCGTTTATACGACTTCCCTCGCACGGTCCAGTGTTTTGATTTAAACCGCAAAGGTTCCGGCTACTTATATTAAACTTTAAGAAGAATGCGGCATTTTAAACTGCCGAGACCTATACAGTATGCGCTGAATATTAAACAAGTGGGAACATGTTTTATTGGAGTTATTATAGAGCTTTGCGATGGGGGGAAAAAAAAGGTTCCCGTCCCAATTGGCGAGAGACACAACCTCAAAAAGGTGTCTGAGGACAGGAGTCGTGGTTGTGCTGTCTTTGTAGGATGGAAGGCAAAGTCTCTGTTCCCGGTCAATCACAGCAAGACTAGGGGTGTGTCATGTATCTATATATGAAATGGCAGCCAGTTGGGGCGTGTCATTTACGCACAAGGAAGCAGATAACCCTTTCCTCGGAGTGTCATGGTTCCCCCCTCCCACACAAACGCATGAGACATACTGTAAGGGTCAGCCAAAGATGAGAACATTAGTGACTCCGCTGGGGCCGTCAAGCACACGGATCTCTTTAGGCCCAGAACCATGAGGTCTCGACAGGAAGGTCGTGCCCTTACACACTATTGTCAGTGATTCGAAATACACCCCCAGAGTGTGGCCTAGGGAAAGAAAAGAAAAAGAAAAAAAAAAAACAACAAAAGGAAACAGTCAAATGTCACCCTTGAAACTAGAAGCGACTGCTGTGTCTCGAGCTGTCTGTTAAAAGCCAGAGGAAGAAGCGTAAGGGCACGGCGTTCCCTCACCCGCAGTAAACCTCTCAGCGGCCTTCGCAGACACTCAAACATTTCAGGCGCGTGATCACCACCAAAGAGCGGCTCATCTTTTCTTCCTGAAGCAGAATGTGACCGTCAGGATCAGGACTGACTTTATTTTCGCTCCCTGGTGGAACACGGTCAGCTTCGATCAGCCCTCTAAAAAGAGAATACTTCTTTTCATGTGTTTGCAGAAGGTTAGAAACACACAACTTTTCAATGGCTAACTTTTAACGGCTTCTCCCCGAGTCACGCTGGTATTTTACGGCCGTCCATAAAACCTGAGGCCGATCCGGTTCCAGGAGCAGATATTTGAGGAAGATAATATAATCAATCAGAAAAGGTGAAGGACGAGGCTTTATGGCATCAAGGTCGGAGCTTCTCGTCCTCTCCTCATCCCTGACTGTAAAATACAACTTGTGGAGGAGGCACGGCACAAGAGCGAAAGAGCTTGTGGTTATTTACATAAATGTGCTAGGAAGGAAAAAGAATGGAGATGTGTAATATTGTAAGCGATAAAAGATGGCAGGGTGCGGCGTTACGGGAAAACAAAACAACAATAAGGGATAATAATAACGTGGCACTCTGACCACCTCGAAGCTCGACTTTAAAATGCTGCGTTCACTTCGAACAAAAGTCATTTCCTAACACTCTTTATAAATTATTTCTTTGTAAAGATTAAACATTATGTATGAGAATTATTTACATGAGAAAAACTGCAGCTTGCCACGTTACGGAGAACGTGAAAAGTAATTTTGTTGAGAAACAATGTCACGATAAATCTTTACTTTATTAAACTATTACAAATCGACTAACTCACTCACTCACTCATCATCTATACCGCCTAATCCTGTATTCAGGGTCATGGGGGCCTGGAGCCTATCCCAGGAGACTTAGGGCACATGGCAGGGTACACCCTGGACAGGGTGCCAATCCATCGCAGGGCACAGACACACACACATACACTCACTCATTCACACAATATGGGCAATTTGGGAACGCCTAACCTACATGTCTTTGGACTGTGGGAGGAAACCGGAGTACCCGGAGGAGACCCACCAAGCACGGGGAGAACATGCAAACTCCATGCACACAGAGACGGGAATCGAGCCTGGCCGGGGATCGAACCCGGACGGTGCAAGGCGTTAGTGCTAACCATTACACCACCCAAATAGACTAACTTTTATCCTACATTTTATCCTACAAGTAACGGAGACAGATGAGACATACATAATAATACCGCCAAACAAAACAAGCCGAAAACAACACTGTCAAAGATGTGATTCAAAAAAGCAGACGAGAGTCCAGACGATCAGTAAACATCAATACAACAAATCGTGGGCAAGAAATCTAAAACGACACGATAATCAGGAATATAAAAGCCAAGAATAACAACAAAAATATTGATAAATGTCAGATGCAGGGAGGTTAGTGTTTACTCCACAAGAAGACAAAGAAGGATGAGGGCATTTATATAAAGTAAAGTAAACGATCATGACATGCCAAGGAGACAAACTAATGACAGGACAGAAGAGGAGACAGGACAAGACAGGAATCGTGACGGTGTAAACGAATAACCACAGTCACCGGCGTTGTGCTGTCAGCGGCATTGAGCGCAGAGAGAAAACAGCTTCGAAAATCTGTTTCTTATTCTTTATACTTTATAATATTCATATGCATACGCCAGTTTTTTAAGCTCACCAATTATCTCCAGAAAGGGTTCCTTTAATGTTCCTACTCAGATCACGCAGGCTTGATGTTCTTTCCGTTTTTTTTTTTACAATTAAGCGCTGAAGAAGGCTAGGTTAGCTGTTAGCCTTTAGCTACTAAGCTACCGATCCTTAGCTCTTAAACATGACAGATATAATGTAATTACAGCATTGATACAATATCATCACGATACCTAGGTGCCGATTCAATCTGTATTGCGATTCTGTTAGTATCATGATTTCAGAAATTCCCCAATTCAATATTTGTTGTTGTTTTTTTTACATGATGCTGTGCCGCCTGCTAATGTGTGTATAGTTAAGAGTGCACCACCTGTAGGATTATAGATGTATGGCAACATTTCACCACTTCAAATGCAAACATACACACGTGGACAAAATTGTTGGTACCCTTCGGTCAATGAAAGAAAAACACACAATGGTCACAGAAATAACTTTAATCTGACAAAAGTAATAATTTAAAAAAATTCTATGAATGTTAACCAATGAAAGTCAGACATTGCTTTTCAACCATGCTTCAACAGAATTATTTTTAAAAAATAAACTCATGGAACAGGCCTGGACAAAAATGATGGTACCCCTAGAAAATACAGAAAATAATGTGACAAAAGGGACATGTTAATTCAAGGTGTTTCCACTAATTAGCATCACAGGTGTCTACAATCTTGTAATCAGTCAGTGGGTCTATATATAGGGCTCCAGGTAGTCACTGTGTTGTTTGGTGACATGGTATGTACCACACTCAACATGGACCAGAGGAAGCGAAGGAAAGAGTTGTCTCAGGAGATTCGAAAGAAAATTATAGACAAGCATGTTAAAGGTAAAGGCTATAAGACCATTTCCAAGCAGCTAGATGTTCCTGTGACTACAGTTGCACATATTATTCAGAAATTTAAGATCCATGGGACTGTAGCCAACCTCCCTGGACGTGGCCGCAGGAGGAAAATTGATGACAAATCAAAGAGACGGATAATCCGAATGGTAACAAAAGAGCCCAGAAAGACTTCTAAAGAGATCCAAGGTGAACTTCATGCTCAAAGAAAATCAGTGTCGGAGCCATGGGAGACGACCAAGGAGGACACCATTGTTGAAAACAAATCATAAAAAAGCCAGACTGGAATATGCCAAACTACATGTTGACAAGCCACAAAGCGTCTGGGAGAATGTCCTGTGGACAGATGAGACAAAAATGGAACTTTTTGCCAAGGCACATCAGCTCTATGTTCACAGACGGAAAAATGAAGCATATCAAGAAAAGAACACTGTCCCTACTGTGAAACATGGAGGAGGCTCTGTTATGTTCTGGGGCTGCTTTGCTGCATCTGGCACAGGGTGTCTTGAATCTGTGCAGGGTACAATGAAATCTCAAGACTATCAAGGGATTCTAGAGAGAAATGTGCTGGCCAGTGTCAGAAAGCTGGGTCTCAGTCGCAGGTCATGGGTCTTGCAACAGGACAATGACCCAAAACACACAGCTAAAAACACCCAAGAATGGCTAAGAGGAAAACATTGGACTATTCTAAAGTGGCCTTCTATGAGCCCTGACCTCAATCCTATTGAGCATCTTTGGAAGGAGCTGAAACATGCTGTCTGGAAAAGGCACCCTTCAAACCGGAAACAACTGGAGCAGCTTGCTCATGAGGAGTGGGCCAAAATACCTGCAGAGAGGTGCAGAAGTCTCATTGACAGTTACAGGAATCGTTTGATTGCAGTGATTGCCTCAAAAGGTTGTGCAACAAACTATTAAGTTAGGGGTACCATCATTTTTGTCCAGGCCTGTTCCATGAGTTTTTGAGTTTTCTTTTTTTTTTATAATTCTGTTGAAGCATGGTTGAAAAGCAATGTCTGACTTTCATTGGTTAACATTCATAGAATTCTTATTTATTATTACTTTTGTCAGATTAAAGTTATTTCTGTGACCATTGTGAGTTTTTCTTTCATTGACCGAAGGGTACCAACAATTTTGTCCACGTGTGTATCTCTATTAAAAATGATCATAAAAAAACAAGAAAGATTTGTGCTGCGATATTGTGAATCGATTTTTCTCCCTTATCGCTAGTTAATATCTTTTTCAGAAAAGTTCTCATACCATTTAAAACTAATTAGAAATTTGACATTGGTTCTTACCGTTCACTGAGGACGGCTTGCTGAAGCGAAAGATTTAGAAATTACACAGCACTCAGTGCATAAAAGACGTCAGTCAGGAAACGAACGCTGAATGAAACGCATTCCTTTTTTCACTCCGAACCAAACCAGTCTTCTCGATTGGTTTCTTATCTTAATTCTAATATTGCTTCACTTACAGTATATAAAGCTCGTAGTTGCACTCCTTGAGATTGGTCTTTTGACAGTTTATAAAAAAAGGCAACGCATGTTTCATAAATCTTTAACTGCTCGAGTCCTGGTTGCCATTTTTGTGGCATTTTTTTCTTTGATGGTAAAACAGAAATGACATTGAAGTGGCTATTAACTTGTCCCTAATAAGCATTCACTAACTGTTGATTGGCATACAATGAACGCTGAGTCACTCCACAAGAATATCCTATGAATATAGCCGGTGTCCATTTTAGTGCATTTACATTTTTGTTGCTCTCTAATGAGTGCTCAGTCACATTCCTGTGTAATAGATCAGATCGGAGGGCAGGGATTGGGTTATATTTCTTTTCTTTTCTTTTTTTTTGTGCCATGCGCAACGATCGAATGTGCATGCGAGTTAATTAGGGCTTGCAGACAAGAGAATATGATCTACCAGCCATTATACAAGAGCGCACTCTCTATGTTTAAGGCTCCATCCATTTTGGGTTTCGATTCAAAGTTTGACGAGTTTTACTTCAATCAATACATTCTGGCATACTGGTGGATGTCGAGGCGTTTTGGTTTGATCATGGATCAGGATCATGTGATATACAGTACAGACCAAAAGTTTGGACACACCTTCTCATTCAAAGAGGTTGAATTTGTATTATGGCAAGAAAAAAAGCAGCTAAGTAAAGAAAAATGAGCGGCCATCATTACTTTAAGAAATGAAGGTCAGTCAGTCCGAAAAATTGGGAAAACTTTGAAAGTGTCCCCAAGTGCAGCCACAAAAACCATCAAGCGCTACAAAGAAACAGGCTCACATGCGGACCGCCCCAGGAAAGGAAGACCGAGAGTCACCTCTGCTGCGGAGGAGAAGTTCATCCGAGTCACCAGCCTCAGAAATCGCAGGTTAACAGCAGCTCAGATCAGAGAGCAGGTCAATGCCACACAGAGTTCTAGCAGCAGACACATCTCTAGAACAACTGTTAAGAGGAGACCGTGTGAATCAGGCCTTCATGGTAGAATATCTGCTAGGAAACCACTGCTAAGGACAGGCAACAAGCAGAAGAGACGCGTTTGGGCTAAAGAACACAATAAAGAACACAATAAAGAAAACTCGCTGAATGAGAAGGGGTGTCCAAACTTTTGGTCTGTACTGTATATGCATGAGGTCATATCCTGTATATATGTGTCTTGACATTCCACAAAGTCAGCATTTATTGCGATGTGTGTTTGTGTTTGCGTGTTTGCGTATGTGTGTGAATCGGGGACAGCTGTGTTGACAGCCTTTGTGGTGAAATTTGCTCAAACAGGATTATACACTGCAGGATTATCCGCCTATTGGAACTGGTGAAAGGAAGAAATGAAAATGCCAGCAGATCCAATCCAAGAAATCATCAGGGTTTGCTTGAACAAACACAATTATTAAGGCAATTAATGGACCCAGCTTGTTCTCACAAATCTTCCCATCTCTCGGTTGCCGTTCCTTTTTGCGTGGGGTGTTTATAAAGAGCTTCGCGGAACAGTAGCAAGACTGACATGGTGCGGTTTTACGCTAACGTCTGTTTATCTTAAAGATTATTTGTCCATCTTCTTAGAGTTTCAGGTTGAGGCCTCTTTTAGCTTGCTTTAATCTCCTTCATTTTGAAAAAGAATATTCATATCCATATTCACATTCTACAGAGTCCGTCTGAGCTGACATGCCATCTCTGGGTGGTCACTCTGGCAGGGAAGCAAAAGCGCTGACCTTCAGTGACCACTGCATGAGGTGAGACACCAGTCGGTGCCCTTTCTGATCCCAGGCAGACAGACTTGTTAAATTGTACGGTATTAATTTATAGAGGCAGCGACGTGTCTCATGGGCCAACGGGTCAAGTCCATTTGCATGAGATTCCCATCGGAGTCTGTGGCCAGGTCAAACCCAACCAGCCAATGAATAATAATAAGCAGTCCGGGAGTCCTTTCAACTGACATCTCATTTCATGCACACACGTTTCCTTTGTATAAACCAAGAGCGTGTGACATGTTTTTGGTTCTCATTTCATTTAATGAGGTGGCCCTAAAAATACTGTACAGATTTTGATTTAAACCAAAAATGTAAAGTGCATACATCCAAAAATGAAATTAACCTAACAGCGACGATTATAGAAGTCCAGCTGGACATCACAGATTTATGAGGGGCTTTCAAAAAGTCAAACCAGTTCTTAAATTTCTCATGAATAAATGTGTAAAACTGATTTGACATTTGATGAGACTCTTAGGCGCAGGAATACATTTGAACGGTATTGCAAACGTACTGTATCAAGGAATCCACATTCTGGCCGAAGTGGCCTGGAGCCCATTATAGTTGTTAACTGGAACATTTAGTGAGTAGAGTCCCTAGTCCATGACCAGGATAACTTGTTCCCAACTTGTAAAAGAGACATGTCTATCTGTGGTAACTGCACACACAATCACTCACCACCACCACTAGCACATTACAGAAACTCGGCTGGTAGTTATCGCCGCATCCCCCGAACAGTCCTGACCTCGCTGAAAGCCATTTCCACATGTTTGGACCATAAAAGGAGTTCTTGGAAGGCCAGCGTATCCAAAGTAAAGCGGTCAGTTCAATAATATCTGGTATACTAAGAAACTTGATGGTTTCCAAGCACTAGTGAAATGCTGGGATAAGTGCATTTGTCTAGCAGGCGGTTATATAAAGAAATAAAGGAACAGTGGTTCTGAACACTCATAAGTCCCAGTTTGATTTGAAAGCCCTTCGTGTATCAATATGATAGTACAATTTTTTTTCTATAGTAACAATTCAGGAGTCGTTTGATAAATACGCCATGTTTAGAAAACGGATTCATTGAAACAGTACTGTAAGTTTGTCTGTGAGGCAACCTTCATTTTACATGTTTGAAAAGAGTCTCCATTTGTACACAAGAGCTATACTAGTTATGCTTACATATTTCTTATTTGTATTAGCAAGTTGTGTTTGTGTTTGTACCTGGCATGGTTCAAAGACACCAGCTGCAGTAAGGACCAGCCTCAGACTGCTCTCTTTTGGTGGGCGCGAGGAAAGAAAAGGGTCAGAGTACTTTTCTGATGTTCCACCCACCTTGCGACAGCTGAAGTAGAGCTTTTGTAGCCACTCTAGGGATGGAGTGAGCAGCTGCAGCTGGAAGTGATTATGAGCTCCTAGCCGCTTCCAACTGTCCAAAACCACAGGGGCTGAGACTTGTCTTGCAGCTGAGGTTCAGCACCAAGGACAGCACCTGGCTTCCTCAGAAAAGCTCAGGCTTCTCATTGGGGTAAGGCACGATGTGGTTTGTTCGGTTCAAATATTGATTTTGTGACAGTTGTGACAGAATTTCTGGTTCGCTGATATCTTGTTCATTACCTTGTAAGCTCAAGGCACCTGCTTTCTTGTGTGACTTTTACATTTTACATTTTTTTGGCATTTGGCAAACGCCCATTTATCTTAAGAGCAACTCTTATCTCATTATACATCTGAGCAATTGAGGCTTAAGGGCGTTGCTCAAGGGCCCAAACACTGGTAGTTTGGCTCTGCTGGAATTTGACCTTCTGACCCGTAGTCTAACACCATCCAACACCTTAACCAATGAAGTATCCCTGAGGACTGAGAACTGAAAACCAAGGAATGGCCTTAATGGATGCAGCATTTTTTCATTCTTAACAGGGTCGGGTTTTTTTTTTTTTTTTTAAGCACAAAAGTTTACATTTGCCTGAAGTCTTTATTACATTATTTACAGCTGAGACTGTTATATTATTTACAACTGTGGCAGCTTGCTAATACCGGGATTTGAAGTTACTAAGAACCACTAAAAATCCACATGCCACAATATATAATGTTGACCTCTTATTGATGTCATCAACAATGATAAGAAAAAAAAGGTACTACCTTGGGCAGGGGTAGCTCAGGGGTTAAAGCATGGGACGCTTGATCAAGTAGGTGACAAGTTCAAGCCCCAATATCATCATGCTGCCAATGTTTGGGCCTTAAGGAGAACCCTAAACTCTGTTCAGATGATAATGACACAAAGGTAAGTTGCTCTGGATATACAGAAAATGCCAAATGGAACCTTTTCTAGGGAACTCGGCGCACAAGGTGAGGTACACCCTGGATGCAGTGCTAAAATGTCATTCACTCTTGGGAATTTAGGAACAACAATTAGACAATCAACAATCACATTTCCTTGGACACTGGGAGGAACCAGTAGAAGTACCCAACAAGCATAGGGAGAATGCAAACACCATGCACAATGACCAGAGTCAAGAAACTAATCTGGATCCCTGGAGGTGCGAGGCGACAGTGGTAACTACTAAGCCATCATGCTGCCTGAATAAACTGAGTATTTAAGTGAAATGAATGGATTTGTATCTTACCTGTTAATGAGTTCGACTTGAATAAAAGATTATGGTTGATTACTGAGTACTAATTGTGTTTCTAGGCACTATGTTCTAACTTACCTGAAGGATGGTGTCTTTGCAAGTAGCGCAGGGTCTCCAGTTCAGTTCAAGTTTTTCATGTTCTCCACTTATCTGAATAAGCTTCCTTTACATGTAAGTTCTCTGGTTTCTCTCCACCACTCAAAAACACGACTCTATTCAAACCTAAATTGTTGCTCATTGAAGATCCAAGCTCTTGTTTACTTTTGGTTGATATTTTTGAGTAAAAATGTGTATACAGTATATATTGATGGAGATGCAAGAAGTGTGTCAGGTACGACTATGACTCAAGTATCACTCGATCTAAGTCAAGTGACTTCCCAAGAATTCCTCGGATTTTCATAGTCTTAATACCACTTAATTACTCAGTGTTTTTTTTTCTTTTTTTTTCTTTACTGTCATGTTACATTAGGCACGTCGAAGGATTATGTCTGCTAAGCACATCTGCTTAGTCTGGAAAGTTCTCATTCATCATGGGGAAGATTGCAGTGAGTTGCCTTTGGTTAAAAAAAAAAGGCTCATTATGTGTTTACAGACAGCGATAATGTGTTGACTTTTTAGTTGCACAGTCATCAAAATGGTAAGTTGGTGAGCAGTATTTCCTTTAAAATGCAATTTGACAGTAGCACTTTTGTCTACCGTGTAAGGAACTAGTAACGTCTAGGATTTATTTATAGAATTTATAGAACGCCTCAAGGTTCACAGAGTGCAAGTTACAGAGCAATCTCTCCATTCCATTTAAAAGAATCAAAAGCTCTAGTCATTAGCTTGTTGACCTTAAATGTGAACTTGCCATTCAGTCACTTTGCGATCGCCATGTGCACAGGCAGCGCAGAATCAGAGCTGTTTACATATGATAATGATCCAACCATATGTCCAATGATCCAACCAGAGTTTAAACAGCAGTATTCTAGAGTCATGCATTATGAGTCAGAACAACACTGGAGATTTCCAAAGTATGAAATAACACAGTATGTAATTAAATAACAACGACAACTACATGAAAGTCAGCTGTTCTGGAACAGTTCTTGCAAGAACAGTATCGTCAAGTGCATTCACAAAACCCAACATGCACCATGACGAAACTGAGGAAACCATGTAGTCAGACTGAACATTGATGGCCGTAATACAAACAACAATCATTAATCGATCTTCATTTGTACACTGCTGTTGTGTAAATGAATGGGAAAGGACTCTTATTGCTCCATCATACCGCGCTCTCAGTTCGCGTATCAACTTAGACTGCTGCGGTTATTTTCCCTCTAAAGATCTGCCTTGTATCCAATAGTCGTGCTTCATATTACTGCTTTTTATTATTGACTAACCCTAAACCTAACCCTAGGTTTTAGAACATAAAAGACAAACTGGTTTCCCGTAGGAAGATTAAACATACAGTCTATCAGTCTTGACGGGTCTGTTTTCATAGTCTACGTTCTTTTTCTTGGAGTAAGCCTCGATCTGTCTGATCCTCTTGTTTCATCCTCGCACACTGTCTATACACGGTAAACTATAATGTTGACTGGCTCTGTTGCGTGACGTGTATAGCCACACCCACCTCAAGGGGGAAAAAAATGTAGATTACTGGTATATTAATTATTATCATTTATCATTAAAACATAAAACTGTCACTCTGTCCAGATATAGGATGTTTACAGAGCTATTCCACAGGGACTAGTAGCGATTCAGAATGTTAGTTGTAAAGCTTGGCTAATTCAACATTACACTTGTTAAATCGTCAATCATTTTTGACAATTAGTCGATGGTGGGTCATGCTCAATTTACCGAGAAAATAATTGCTGTTTCTTGGATTGTGCAGTCTGGTCGAGCACTATGCTGCCCGGTTCATATTTGAACTAGTGGCTTGTTTTCCTTTCATGCAGTCTTTTCAAAGACATGGTTTTGTTGGTAATTGCTGTACAAAGCAACAGATAGAAAACCTGATTTTGCCATAACCACTCATATTTTTAAGAGATTCTTATGAGGATTGCAGTAGTTTAAGAGCATCATACTGTACTCAAGGACATGGGTTTAGCGAGAACAAATGCTTACTCTCTTACTGTGTCTGCTTGGATTGAGTCCAAAAGGTACAGTGCATACAAAGCGCTGTGCAAAAGTCTTAAAATGTTTAGTTTTTTTTACATTTTTATGACTATATTTTTCGAATCAGTACAAAAACCTTTCTCATTTTCAAGCCACCGGTTTTATCCGACAGAATCAAAATTTCCAGAAAAGAAAGCCGCACATTGTATAAGCCAGGACTTTCTCGATGAAAAAAAAAAAAAACTAAATGGAAGCTTATGGAATTTGCAGGCAGAAAAGAAGCAGGTGCAACAGTCAAATTCCTCAGAAGAACCGTGGGTGGTTCTTCAGGATGCTAAGTGAACCTTAGTAGCTAATTGACTTATAAAAGTGCATCAAATCATACCTGGGACTACTCAAAGCCTTGCTCTGAAGAATGTATTTGCATGTATCAAAGCCTTTGGCAGAGTCAAGAAGCTGGGTTGTCTGTTGCCTTTGTGAAAAAGGCAACTTTAAAAATATCTAGAAATTGTCTTATTTTCTTGTAGCCATTCTAGCGCAGGGTCTAGTGCCTTGCCTTGTAGTTGGACAATTGAGATCTCCTTGCGTCTCTATTTTGGTCGTCACTGTAACATTGTAGGTTCAAACCAATATAAAGGTGCTATATAACATAACGGATAAAAAGCTCTTCAAGACATTCCTGCTGCAAATTGACAACTGTAATAGTGATGCAAAGTGATGTCGATCAAATCGATGTACTGTAATTGCAAACATGCCAAAGTTTTCTATCATAACGTAACACTTACTGTATGTAAAGTTCCTTGTTGTTTAAGATACAAAACCTTCCAAGCAAATGATACCTTAATGACATACCATTACAGTTTCCTGGTGCTGCATATCATGTTTATGACCTCAGCAAAAAAAAAGAAAAGAAAAAAGAAACCAGCAAGTTATTAGCGCGAGCTTTTGGCTATGAGATGCGGTGTTCTCGGCTTGCATCATACTTGAAAGATATTATTCTGGCTAGCTATGAGGTGAGAACATGTGGCAGCAGGAGACTTATATGACAGCTTTGTGCTGCAATTTATTTTGCCTGATTTCATCATCCTTTCCACATACCTGCATGTTCATGATTCGGAAAAATATCCCTCTGTCATCCGTTCAAGCTAAACAACCCGGGCAAGTAAAAGACGTGCTGCTGACAGCCATATCAGGGGATGCTTTTTCAGATTGGCGTTTCGGTGAGCATGTGCGCACTGTTGCCTCGGATTCCCATTGATCGGTTGACATGACAGGAACCTGATGTGGTCGTCTGCTGTTCTAGCCCTTCCGCCCTAAGGTTCGCCATTCCATGTGTTTTGAGATGCTTTTCTGCTCACCACGGAGGTACAAGGCAATTATTTAAATTGCCGTGGTCTTTTCCCCTGAGCTTAGTGGTTAGCACCGTCGCCTTGCACCTTCAGGTTCCGGGTTCATTTCCCGCCTCGGGTCTCCTCGCATGGAGTCAGCATGTTTGGTGGGCTTCCTCCTGTTTCCTCGCAAAGGTCCGACTAATTGGTGTTCCCAAGTTGCCCGTAGTATGTGAATGCATGTGTTGGTCATGGGAATAAATACGATGGTCACTATTGGCCTCCACGGTCCCTAGCTGGACTACAGAGGTTCCTAGATGGATGGATGGATAATCAATAAGGCGGTTTACTACATGAAGATTTTTGAGAGACTCAAACCAGCCTATAAAGCTTGAACAACCAGACCATGATCAGAATCACTGAGATCTCATTTTTCCCCGCTAGTTTTTGACCTGTACTGTATCTGCATGATTCGATACGCTGCACAGCTGCCAGGATAAAATTGCACGAATGAGCAGGAGGCGTTCAGGTGTTTCAAACAAAGTTGTCAGGGATGGTTTTTTTTTTGTTTTTTTTTAAGTTGGCTTTGTTACATAATCGGATCAGGTTTGACATTGTGTCCATTTCCATTATTTCATTAAATAACAGAAATTGCCTCGCATTATAAGACACACGCAATCATCGTACTCTTCAAAATCATACAGTTACAGTAGAACTCATTAAATAACGTTTTTGCTCCGGCTGATCTGTGTTACCGGAGCGCTGAGACAGAGAGATGAGAGCAGCAGTTGGTGGCACTAGCTGGAGGGTACTTCAAATAGTTTCACATTCAGATAGTTATTTCTTCTTTATTTATTTTTTTTACTCCCCCCCCCCCAACAGTTTGCCTCTTTCTATCCGTAGCCAAATTTGGGTTGTTCTGTTAAAATTACGTTCAAGATCAACCCACGCAGTTGCACGGCTTGACATTAACAGTACCAGCGCTGGCGCTGACTGTCAGATAGGAAATTGGCAAACATTTCCTCCATTTTCTCCGGTTATTTATAACAAATGGAAACGCACACCTCTTATTTTAACCGCGGATGTACTATGAAGTTGGAGCAGAGGCAGGAATCCCAGAAGGCCTTTACTATAATGACAGGAATCCTAGTCATTTTCTGAGAGTAAAACTACAAAGCACCAGAAATATGATGCTTAATAAATGCACTCGAGTCAGAAAAAGAGATAGATGGAGAGGTTAAAGTAAAAAGAGCCGATTCCAGTTTCGCCGAGGAAAAAGTGGAAGATTATGAAATTTCAAATAAGCCTGCACTATTTACTTTTAAATATGAGCTGTATGTATTTCCTGAAGGTAGCGTATACGCATTGAATATGAAATGCAACGTATTTGTGAAATATATCCCCAAGATAGACAAATCCATCATTCATTAGCTGATTAGCCGATTAGGACAAGTACTGTATAAACTTCTTGGCCGTTGCTTAAAGTCTTGTTCTTTGCTTGCACGTTGTATTTACACCCTCGACAAAACGCCAGCAAGTTTCACTAATTCGCATTACATTTAAAACAAGATTTTGCTCTTTTCTGGCTAGTCTGCATTTCTTCAAGGTAGCTTTTAAGGTACCGTTCTTTACCGAGTTAACACAGGTCCACCCAAAGTGTGTGTGTTGAAATTCTCTAGCTGAAATACCGCTCAGATGACAAACTCTTCCGTCTCTCAAACTCCATTTATTTCACTCCTTCTCCAAATGTGCCATTTCAGGGTTTATGTTAATGAGCTATTTCTGAGCCAAACCCTACCAGAGAACAGCAGAGCTGAGAAGCAAAGAAGGGCTTCTTCTTATATGAGGTCACACTAGGGAGAACAAACTGCGACTACACAGTGAATCGAAAGTCGAAATCGCCGTATGGACCTGTGCAATCATTTAGTCGCAAATGCATTTTTATGTATAATTTGTTCTTAGAAAATATCCATCTTAAACATCTTATCTTGCTTTAATGTTGAATAAGACAAACTTGTCGTGAATATAGAGCCGTAGAAGCTGGCATGGCGTTGAAAAAAGAAAGAAAGAATGTAGGAATAGTTGGGAATGAGATTATTTGTGCCGTTATTTGGTGTTAGCCTAGATAAATACATATGAAAATAAAAATGGAACATTTTAATACTGTCCCTTTCAGTCTGTCTTGCACTGCTTCATCTACTATGCATAATTTATATTTATAATTGCACCACTGTATATTCCACCCATATTTATTCTGTGCATACTGTATTATAGACAGTTATACAGTATATGTACGTACATGTTGTGTATTGTGTTGAGCATGTTACCTTTTTAATATCGTTTTTTTTTTTTTTTTTTTACAGCGCAATGTTTGCACAGCTATACTTTTATTTATTTATTTACCATATATGTATAGGTACATTATCCTTATTACCTACTGCACCCTCTGTACATTCATTAGTCTCTCTCACCGC
Source organism: Clarias fuscus (assembly GCA_030347435.1). Classification (NCBI taxonomy): domain Eukaryota; kingdom Metazoa; phylum Chordata; class Actinopteri; order Siluriformes; family Clariidae; genus Clarias; species Clarias fuscus. The sequence continues at coordinate 8,264,580 of CM059212.1, forward strand.
TGTACTGTACGTATGAACCCATGCGCTCATTTACCACATTGTTATTTATTGTAAGTAGGCCACATGTGCACATGTAGTTTGTCTATGCTAACTGCTTTCCACTGGTTTTCTACCTGTACTTTGGATAGTGGCAATAAAGTTCAATCTAAACAAATCCACTAGTTTAATCCATATCATCATGTAAAACATAATCTCAATGTGATTTTTCCTTCTTTTTGTTTTGAATCAATGGTGCGTAGCTTTATACATGACTATTCAACATATTGTGGTATTTTAGCCTTTTTTTTGCTATCTTTCGCAAAGTTTTGTGTAAAAATGACCCATCTATCTCCTACTGTAGTTCTTTGGCATACTGTACATTCTGGAGCCTGGGAAAACAAGCATAAATATATAGTACAGTACCGAAAAATCCCTTTGCAACCGTAGCATGGTCAAAGCTTGTGGTTATTGAAAATTCATAACCTCCATTTCTGGTCATTTGCCCCAAGAGCTTGGGAATGCCTGAATTAAAAAAAATTAAAATTCAAGACATGAGGTAAAACCAGGTGGTACGGTGGCCTAGTGGTTAGTACTGTACCTCCAGGGTCCGGGTTCAAATGCCGCCTCGGGTCGGTGTGCATTGAGTTTCCTCCTTTCAACAGTCCAAAGACAAATGCAGGTTAGGCTATTTAGTCGTTCCAAAATTGGTAGTGTGTGAAAGTGTGTGTGTGATAAAGTGGTATAGATGATGAGCGAGCGAGTGAATGAATTAAAACCAAAACGGATGGCTGTGCGACTGTAAATGACGAGACTGACGGTCATTTGTTCGACTTAATTATTCACATCAGGGAAAAAAAAAATGCTAATCATTCCATGTGCTTTTTTATTCCATTTAATTAAAGTTTTCCCTGAACATGGCCAATAAGAATAAATTATGTCAGGTGAATGAAATATAAAATAATTACTTTTACCACTTAAACGCAAGAACACAAGTCTAACACAGACAACAAATAATCATTTACTTCACCTAATGGTGCAGATCTATTAAGCAATTACTATTACTATTACTATTACTATTATTTTTTTGTTTGGTTTAATAATAATAATAATAATAATAATAATAAATGATAGATTGACAGCAGTAATAAAAAAAAAACAGCAGTGCATTTTTTGTGCATTTTTTTTTACTTTTGTGTCCACATTTGTGTTAATATCCATCTCTTGTTTGACTACATGCTACTTTCCATTTTTTTGTCGTTAGGAATTAGTTTTCTACGGCAAATTTGTCCTTCAATGTCGGAACAGGTGCTTACAACACACCTGAGGGTCTTTAAAAAGAAAAGAAAGTGTCACCTTATAGTAAATGATGAGGAGTTCGGATAATTGGTATAGCCCTTAATTTACATCCCAACTGTTAACAAAAAAAAAAATTTTCAATTACCTAAAAGCCAGTGAAATATCTCAGCGGTCTGAACACTGCTTAAAAAAAAATAAAAAAAGATAAAAAAAAAGACAAAATCGTGCCTGTGATGTTGCTTCTCGTCCCCTGAAGGCTTGCACTGATGCTTATGGATGCGTGAACCGGGCCTCGAGCCAACTGCTGACACCCGAGTCGACTGCAAACCAGAGCAGACAGAAAAGAGAAAACTTGTTTATGTGGGCTCTTTGGTGCTGCAGTACACTTTAAAGCACGTTCGCTATGAAAAAAGTAGTCCAGATCATCGAGGGCCTGCAACATTGCAACACCAAAAAAAAAAAAGAAAAAAAAAGAAGTAAACTCTTCTGGAGATAAAGAATGCAAAGAAAGCAAGTAAATGTAAAATAAACTGAGAATGTTCTTATTGCTGTCCCAGCCTGCATCAGATACATGAATAATGAACGATGCTGAGAGGGAGAGATCTGCACGGCTGGCCACACTCTGCATTGTGTTTTGGGTGGATGCACACTCTTTCTAAGGTAAACTACAGTATACTGCTTATCTGGCTATAGGGGGGGGGGAGAATTAAATGTGAAACATTCCAATATTATAAACAGAACTGTATACTGTACATAACAAATGATTGTTATTTTGGTCGGTAGGGATCAAATGAGTGACTTATTTCAGTATTACTGACTGCAGTAATAACCCAGAAATGACTTAGACATCAACTTGTGAGATCATACACAGTATAGAATCGTCCATAAATCAGGATCCCTAGTAGTGCTGGCTCAGGTGCCTAAGGTTCTAGGTTGATGATCCGGGACTGAGCTGTGCCGTCAGTGGGTTGCCAAACCCCCATACAGTGGAACCTTTGACTGTAACTTGATCTGCATTTTGCAAAAGGAGCTAAATTTTAACCTGTTAACCGAGCAAGGTCTTGATATACGAGTACTGTAGTACGTATACGCTTTGTCTGCATGATCGCAACTGAGCCAATGGTTCTTTTCTCTCGTGCGCTCTGAGGGATTGTGGGTAACCGTCTCCCATGCTCGGTCTCAGTGCGCGTGCATCACTCGTATAGTCAACATCCGTGGGCGCGTGCACCGTTTATTTTACCATTGTGACCATGTACGTGTGCGCGTAAAGCAAAAGCAAGCGTCATTAGAGAGGTTCCTTTTTAAAGATCCATTTTCCCGACAGAGCAGTGTTCCTGTTAGTGTGTTCTTGTGTGTGTGCGTGTGTGTGTGTGTGTGTGTGTGTGTGTGTGAGAAAGTCATCCTACACAGTAGCTCCCTCCCTCCTTCTCTCCTCTGTCGTCTTACATCAGAAAAACACGGCTATGCCAGGATTCTTTTCAAAAGTCAAATGCAGGTTTATTTGTTTTATTTATATGTTATAATTTGTATTCATTATTTTTGGGTTGTGGAATAACTCGCCATTATTTCTTACGGTGAACTTCTCTTTGATATACGACTGTTTTAATATACAAGCCCGCTTCCAGAACAAATTATGCTCGCAATCCAAGGTGTAACTGTACTACCCAGTCTGGACCAAAGCCTGCATAAAAACAAGAGGGTTGTGTAAGGAAGGGCATCCAGTGTAAAACCTGTGCCAAGTTTTGTGCGGATCAGAAGGTCCGCTGTAGCAACCCCTCAAACGGAACAGCTGAAAGTAAGTATTTAGCTATTTCCCATTAGTGATAACATTGCTCATGACAAGACATACACTGAAAATGCATCTAGATACATTTTTTGTTAAATAATAATAATCTTTCTCAAGCAATTTTGTAATACAATAATTTTCTTTATTTACCAGGACTCAATGTGCAAAACCCATCAACATTGTTTTTGAGTCATGGATCAATTCTTCAGATCATTTCCACATTCAAGATGTCAGCGTTTTGACAAAGTGACTATTGTCTAAAAAAAAGATCCCACATTTCAATATTTCTTTAACATGTTAGTTAACATGGGTCTCAGAGCTCTCGTAAAGAGTGTCTGTTAATGCTCGAGCTGAAAAATCCCTCGGATAATCGTCCATAAATCATTTTTCTGATGTAACCTCAAACTCCCGCCAGAGAACAGCAGAGCAGAGCAACAAGCTCGGGGAGGGGATTTTCTAATACGAGGTCACATAAAGGTTGAAATCTAATTTGCTTATTTAAGCCTTGGCCAGTCCACACATGGAATTTTTATCTCGTGATTTTGTTCATACACACACACACACACACACGCACACACACACAGGTGACCCATCTGAATGTATAAAAATGGCTACAAAGTAAATTTAGCATAATATATCCCCTTTAATGGTATAAAATTTCAACCTTCTTCTTCATTCTCCTTCTTTCTGTTAGCATTTATGCCTGCTTACTTCCTTTTTTCCTTTTCAAGGTCACAAACAATCGTAATAATTCGCCAGTTTTTTCTCATGGTGACCTGGAAAAATGTTTTATGGGTGATAACATTTGCCCAAATTTTAGTGAACCTAAGAATGTTCATGTATGTTATGAACTACAGTATATGTTCTGGTACTGATATTGTTGTACTTTTTTTGGGGGGGGGGGGGGGGATTTTGTCAGTATGATCTGGCAACCCTGTAAATACATAGTGAACAATTCGTGCACGCAGAAGAGAATGTGAGCAAGCGGACTCGGGAATGAGGTCCAAATATAACGGCATACAGTTGCAGAAGTGTATTTCACACTAATCCACGATTACTCTGTATGGATGATGGATCAGGTGCGGTCCACTGCACCACAAACCAGCACTATTTTGAGTTACAAAAATCTATAGTTGAAAAAAAAAAAAATTGTTGAAATGTAGAAAATCTCTTAGTTCTTGGTATTTTTTTCCCTTAGGTATAATAAGAGCACGTTTGATCTAAAATTGTGTTCATTAGCGTGTAAACCCTGAGGATACATGTTATTTCAAAAACATGTTTTTATGGAATGTATAAGACCCAAAGCAAGCTTGACATTTACGTCTCACATATTAGGGACAAATGGGAACCTGAAATCAGTGCAGAATTTGTAATATAATTTTTTTTGAAAGATGCACTTTTTGAAAAATATTTAATATATGTTAACGTTAACTTTTGCATTTTAAATTTTAAATAAAAAAGAAAATGTCTTAGTCTTTTGGACCACATTGCATATAGAGTTTGTTAGCTTTTTGTATTTCTGTTGTTCAACAAGAGTTTATTCTAGAAAACTGTTCCTAGCTTTAAGGCTTTAAACATAGGGCAAGTTATTTGTACTCAAAAATTTACATTTCTTCAAAGTCTTTCACAAGCAGCTTGCCTAGGTTCGGGTTTAACCACATATCGAATTCAGGGTCTTGAATTGAATGCTTTCTTCCCCGACATCTTTCTTCTCCTATTGTATCGTCGGCCGTGTAGCGTATGGCAAATCCGACACTGAAGAAGCGAGATACATGAAGATCTGTGCTCACCGGCTTTGCGGGCTCAACAAAACAAGGATTGGTAGTAGAGATTAAAACCGAGAATAAAAGAAAAGCTCTGCTGGAGTGTGATATGCAGGAGCTGTCAGAGGAAGACTGCGGCTATACAATAAGTCCTGCTTTGCTTGCTACCTAAGCAGTCAGTTGAGTTTGTCTGGCGCAGAAGTGGCTAGCCGGAGTTTGCTTTAGTTTTCTAGGATTAGAATAAGTACGGAACAAAACACTTGGAAATGTTAATGGAAATTTAATCAACTACGGTCTGGTACGAGTAACTTAACTTTTTTTTCACATCACATCACACTATTGCTTTAGGAAATGTGTTTCCTATAATCGCATGGCTTGTCATTGTTTTTATTTATCTATCACGCATGACACGAATTAGGCTACGACTCCGATTGATCATTTTCCCACGAATGCAACGTCACACGTTTTATTTGTACATAGTTACGTCATTTGATATTTTCAAGAGCTGTGAATGATGAGCAGGCTCTCAGCTCAGTTCCATTTTTGAGCACTGCGATTTTCAGCACCACTAATGTTTGTTGTCTGACTTGTCTCAAGTAGCTATAGTTCATACATAGTTTGAAGTATTAAAAACCATGTATGAAAAGTAGTTAGTAAACGTCAAATTGTTATTGTAATTTGTTGGTAGTTTTTTTCTGTTGCACACTCCATTCCAGTAGGTGGCGGTATTGCGGCAACCGTCTATAAACTCAAAAGAAGAAAATGAAGCAACGAACCTGCATAACAAGAATACTTAAGATGTAAGCGGTTTGTATTTTCTGCAAAAACTGTGGTGTATTTTTACATAATTTTTACAACCATTTAACAGTTGCAAAGTTGCCAGTCATTTTTAAACCGTGAATCAATTCTGAGTCAAAACCTATCGATTCTTTGAATTAAATCAAGCAGCAAAATTTTGCCAAAACATCGCAGAAATGTATTACATCGCAAAGCTCTAAAAATGAAATAGTATTCAAGTCTTTATAGTTCCGTAGTTAGTGGTCCTTGCGAAGCAAAGCATCACTTGTATTATACAAAGTTTGGCACGTAACAAGTTGCGTACCATTTGTCGTAGACCCACGAAAGAGGTGTCGAAAGTCATGCGGCTTATTCAGGAATGCGGTGCTGCCGCATGACGTTTCAAAATCCCACAGACTTACCACTGAGATCAACTTTGACGGATTCTAGCACAGAGCAAGCATTTTGTTGACAGATAAAATCGACTACGTTTTAAGAGGCTTGCAAGCTGTGTCGGACCACACCCCGCAAGAGGGTTTAAGTTGAACCCCTGAGGTACAAGAGGTGCCCAAATTTGACATATAATGGTGAAGGTACCTCGCCATTGAAACAGGAAGTGCTCACAGTTGCATTCCCTGCTATGTTAACTTCCATAGGACGTTCCATAGGTAACTTCCATTTTACTCTGGCAACCAATCAGTCTCTCAGGATGATTGTGAAGCTGTCGAGCCATGCACCAGCAAGCACTTTAGAGCACCTTAGCAACCGATCCCGTAGACTGTCAATATGAAAAGATCGGAGGCCCGAGTTTTGCCACGGCAAGCACCACTCACATTTTCTTCAGAAAATGTACCTGTCTAGTTACATTTACTGTTGTGGAACATCTGTGACATGAGTTCGGTCCCGTTGCCTTTTACGTTGAAGCAGCTAAAAACAGTAATTATAAGTGACTGACAGAAAAAGACCAACAAGCAAATCAATAAAAATACGTCTTGTATTGTCGCTGAAAAACTAGAAAGATCAAAGTCTTGACCTTCCCTTTGGCGACAATAAAGACTCCTTCCACACATGTTAAATAATTGTCTAATATCAAATATATATATTTTTTTTAATGAAGGCACTTTAAAGTGTGCTTCCTATCAGCCTCGGATTATGTCAAATGGCTGCAATGATTGTCAAATCAAATATTTTAATTAGACATGAGACAGCCATATAACTACTGTTATAAAAAAAAATGTAAAAAATCAGTTTACCGAAATAATAAAACACAAACCTGAAACTTAAGCACGTGGCTGGAGATTTCCTAATGCCGAAAGCATGTTTTCCCCAACATACATAATTTCACATGCCTAATGTAGTGAGTCATTGTGAGACTTCATTAGAAAAAAAAAAAAAAAAAAAGTGTTGGTAACTTAATCCAAGAGCCTTGAACTAGACTAATGAGGTGCTCACAACTGCAGTCATGCCAATTTACTATATTTTTGTCCTTCCCTTCCAGCATTTAGTGCACAATGAACTGTACAATTGTTGCATTAGGAAGTCTCATTAGTCTTGGAAGTGGGTGGAAATTTCACCAGATTGTTTGTGAGTCTTGTGACATAAGGAGTTTTTTTTCTTCTTTTTTCTATTTGACGGATGGTGATACAGTTGAAATAGGTCTGCTGATTTCGAGTAAATGGAAGCGCTGTCCAGGGTTTGTCCCATCATCCTGCTGCAATGGGACGCTTCATTAAGTTCCAGCCAAACGTGTGCACCACAGACACCTCAAAAAGCACCACACTGTGCTTTATGGGATGTTGGGGAAGCCTCGAGGCTGTAACTAGGTTGCTCCAAGCATGAATCCAGGGCCTCCCTGTAGAACCACACTGATTTTACACTTCATTACTAAAGTCGACCTGCTGGGAAACTAAAGGAGATCAATAAACCTGTTCCATGTATCATTAAATCTCAAGAGTCTTTATGTGTGGTGCATGACACGAAAAACTATACAAGCATCCCCATGAACAATTTGTTCCATTTTTGCAGGCATGATACAGTTGTGAAGTGAAGTATGTGTGTGTGTGTGGGTGGGTTGGTTTATTTATTTCATTTCTTCTAGCTCTTCCATTAAACCTGGCTGCTAAAATGGCAATCATGCCGTGACACTGTATTACCTAGTCTCGCTTGTTGTTTCCTAGCTCTGTGACTACAGCTATGAATCATGTTACTATCAGTGACCTATAGGTAGAATGATGATATCAAAAGAACTATTTTATTATTATTATTAGTTTCAGCACAGAGTCAAAAATGACTTTTCCTGCATTAATGACAAAGCAGATCCATTTTACCCGATAGTTAATTCTCAGAGGTCGGATGAATCGGCGCTCGTCTGGGAAACCGGTGCCCTAAAGAAATTCTTTCACATTTATTACAGATGGTATCTTCCGGGGAGTTCGTACACAGCACCATTATCGAGTTCGATTTCTCAGCTTTTCAAAATTCTGGTTGTGCCGGCACTTGACGGCAGCCGTCGTCGAAATGGCTCTGTGGAATTGCAAACGGTAACAACAATCTTTATAAATGTCAGCTTCATCTCTTATCCTGAGCTCAGTGCTTTCATCTGGCTTATAGTGTGGATGGGCTTTCCTAAGGGACTGCAACTTCCTTTCTTAATCAAACCATCTGAGATGTTCTTGCATGTAGCTGTTTAGAACTTAACAGAATTGAGTACTCTACTGATTTTCAAAATGTATTGGAATAGCAACTAAATTGTCAGTAGTTAATGCATAAATTTCTGTGAGATTTTGTGAGGCCTAATTTAATGAAAGTCATGGACGGACAAAACTAAAATGTGTGGGTTTACACTAGATCTTAAACATTTAAAAATTTTGTTTTCAAACTTAGTCTTGTTGAAGATCCATACCCAAGTCTCTGGGACTTCAGCGAACCACAGTAAGAGCCATTATCTCAAAATTAATAGAAAACTCGTGGTGAATCTTCCCATGGTGCCGGCTTACCAAATATTTCTTACTGTCTAGTCTTGAAGGTCATGGAAGACAGACAAACAAGAGAACGTTCATTATTTCACCGTTAGAATGACTAGGCAAAATGGTATCCTTGGGAGAGGGGGTCAGGGGTACTCAGTGGTTAAGGCATTGGACTACGGTTCGGAAGGTCCCAGGTTCAAGTCCCACCACCACCAAGTTGTCCCTGTTGGGCCCTTGAGCAAGGCCCTTAACCCCAACTGCTCAGATGTATAATGAGATAAAAAAAAAATGTAAGGCGCTCTGGATAAGGGCGTCTGCCAAATTCCTAGATGTAGAGTCGAGCTTAGTCAAGAAACACCTTGATAACCCCAAAGCCTTGTGGGATTAATGTTCTTTTGAATGATAATACAAAAGTGGAAATTCTTGACAGACGATTTGTTGGAGTAAAGCTTTCAAAGCATCCCAAAAACAAGAACATTTTACTGTACCCACGGTGGAAAACATGGCGACGGTAGTGGGATGCCTTCCTGCTTGAGGGCCTGCTGATTTCCCGGAAGCTTTTGAAGGAAGCACAAAGCAGAAAGTCCAGTCGTCACCCTGTGATCTGAAACTCCAGCACATTTGAGTTATACAGCAAGACATCAATCAGAAGCACACAAGCAAGTCCACCTGTGGGCGGTGCGAAAACCTTTTAAAACTAAGGTTTTGGAATGGCCTAGTCAAAGTCATGACTTGAACCCAATTTAGATGCTGTGGCAGAACTTTTAATGGGCAGTTCGAGCTCGAAACTTTCTACATGTGCAAAGAACGATGGGGCACGATGTTGTGGTGAAGGTTTAAAACCTAGCAGTAATTATATGTAGTAAAATCGAAATGCAGAATTCACCGAAGAACCTTAAAGCAACACAATCATTTTTATAACGAATATTTTGTGCTTTTTATATTGGCTGAGGTAAAATAAGCCAGTTAGACCTCCCCCACACATCACCATCAATATGACCTCATATCGGAACATCCCCTCCCCCAGCTTGTTGCTCAGATTTGTTGTTTCATGGAGGAGCATAGCTAAGGAGTAGCTCATTTACATAAGACACTGAAATGGCACATTTGATCGAGTAGTAACATAAAGAAAAATGCATTACTGTATATGTGAGTTATTTCAACTGGAGCATTAGCACACACTTTGGGGGAACTTTTGAGAGCTGTGTTCACTTGTTAAAAACATAGGAAAATATGGGACCTTTAAAAGTGGAAAAAAAAAAAAGTATAATGCACTGTTCTTTGATAAAGCAGCACCACACGATCCGGTCATTGATTTATTTTCTTATAACAAACACTCCCCACTGTGCTTTATTCTCTAGCTAATAATCAGAGGGCAGATGTTCATCACGCTCACATGCAGGTCCATCGAGAAGCTTGTTTGTTTGCAGAAATCTCTTTAGCATTCTCTTCTGAGCACGGATAATTTGATTGGTCGAAAGTGGCTCGAGTGCTTAGATTATAACTCATTTTTCCGACATTAAACTCGCTGTTTTAACGATGATCTAATTGCATTACAAGAGAGCACAGTATTGGCAAATATGTTGAACAAATGAAAGAAGATCTTGCATTGATTTTTTTTTCCCCTTCTCCCAATAGCCCACGTTTCACTGTGAACTTGAAGAAGAAGAAGAAGCAAAAAAAAAAAAAAAAGCTTCAGGCTACAGTTCCTGTATGCATTTCAGCTGAGGAGCCTCGGTTGCTAATGTTCCTCCTACAAGTGTAGAAATGATTTGACATTTATCTGCTACAAATCCAAACTCAATACGGCTTACGTGCTTCATTTTTTTAATGAGCTGGTGTTATTTTGGCTTGGATGACTAGCAGTGTATACACAGACTGACCGACACGTCTCTTAGGAACACCTGTACACCAAATTAGGAAAAACATCCCCTGGACCTGAAGATTGGTTCAATCTTCAGGTGTCCAGGTTTGTTGAGACTGTGCAGATTATAGCCTCGGATTCCTGGTGTCTCGCATTGCGCATGATACGGTACATCATTTTGTGCATTAGAATGTGCGTGTATTTCTGCACCTTACGGACCATGTATAGACGTGAAGCCCCAGTGGTAGAAAAGTGTCATAACAGGTTAAGGGAATATGCCGAGGTTCTATAATCACATCGTGCCTATCTTATCAGCATAAATGGAATGGTAATTACTATGAATGGCTTGAGACCCAGTGGGGCCCCAAAGGGAAGGTTTAAGGATCAGCTGAGGTCAACCCTCAATCAATGCATCATTGATCCTGCTGCCTGCCTGTGAGGCAGCTGCTTCGGACCTCCTACTCTGACACCGTGCCGTCCAGCAAAGGGTCTACCAGCCTGAGACTACCAAGAAAGCTATTGACGACCAGAGTAGGATCCCGTCTAGGTATGTGTATGGACAGGGCTAGCTCAGTGGTTAAAGCATTGGACTATGGTTCGGAAGATCCCAGGGTCAAACCCCAAGTTGCCGCTGTTGGGCCCTTGAGCAATGGCTCACCATGGCTGTAGGGAGTGGTAATCTGAGTTACGATAGCCTTCCTGTCAGCATGATACAGTCTGCTGGTTCTCCCAAGAATTACTCAGGGTGTTTCTTTTTTTTTTGTTGCATTTTCCACACCTTTACTATTAAATGTTGTGCATAAATATCACAAAGAAAATCTGCAGTTTATGAAATATGTATAAACTATTATATATTATACTGTTATTAATAGTATGTCTTTATTTTTCCATCTTCTATTTTGGGTCAAGGTGTACACACCTTCATATTTCCTTTGACAGTTTCCTATTTATTAGCACTACTACACATAAGCCCAAATTTTTCAGCCAGGTACGTCTGAGCGTTATTGGTATTCAGCCCTGGCAGGCTCTTCTTTTTCCATCGCTCCCATGCCAGCGATTCAGTTTTTCGGCTTTTCAAGCATCGCCGTCATTCCTCGCCCTGTTTGCACTTCGATCAGCAAAGCCCCATTAACAGTGGGCCACCTGTCAAACAATCAAACAAGCTACAGATAGCTTCTCCGCTTGGGACTCGGTTTGCTTTAACCTCCACTCGCCTTACACCGAAAGTGTGCTTTCTTGCTTGCTGTCCTTCTCGCTTTTTTTTTTTCCAATGCTTTCATACGTTCATGCTTGTTCACTGCGTTTCTTCTTGTCCGTCTTGATTTCTTTCTTTTTTCATTCTTCTAGTTCTTGCTTGCTTTTTTTGTTTGTTTTTTTTTCAATCATTATTTTCTTTATTGGTTTTAAACATTTTGCCTATTTGGTTTATATCATACAAAAAATATATATCAAATTTAAATATAAACTTGACCTTGAAGTTTTCCGATAAATGTTTCTGCTCAAGGATTATTTCTTAGAAGACCATGGATAAGCCAACCATGCATCTTTATGACCACATGTTATGCCAGCATAAAGGATTTCTAGAACAATAATGTATAGAAAGCGTGTGTCTTATTGTTTTGGCAGGTAATATTTCCAGTGATGCGTTCAGATACTTCCTACTTTTCCATGTGCGTAGTCTCGGCTTTTGCGTGATCGGTCTGGATTTCCCTTGCCGTAGCATCGCAAATCGTACATTTCTGCAACTCGACTAAACCGGAACCCTCGTACTAATGCAAGGTCAAACGTGGCGGATTAAAATATCGCCACTGCTGTTGTCAACAAATTTGAGCCACGCACAAATTGTGTAACAGTATCGCTATTAATAATACATCAGAATGGGTGCGGGGGAGGGGGGGGGGGGTAGCTTTGCCTACTCTAATACATAATTCATTTTGCTCCAGCAAAGAAAGAGAGAGAGTATAATTATTGAACCAGAAGCCCTGGCTCCTGCATCGATTTTGCAATATGGACATTAAAAACAAAAGTGCATTTTTAAAGCCACTCCATGTAAATGTAAACGTTTCAACAGTACCTAACCTAACAAATTCCTAATGCTTAAAAATAAACTACGTTTCTTAATGTGGTAATTTTCCTATCAGGCTGAATTCAGAGCATGCCTGGTGCTAATTTGGCTCAATTGTGCAGCTCATGCGATTCCGTGAATTGCTTTTGATTAAGAACATCATGGAGTTGCCCTTTGTTCATACTGTATTTTACACGTCTTTTATAAATAATTTAGAATCAAGTATGAGCAGGTATCGTTCCCTTCTAAAAGCTTGCAGATCCTTGGGTCCTGATGCACAATGAATGCTGTGTCCTTCCACCTTCAAAAAAAAAAAAACATGCCAGTAAGTGGATTGTTTCTAATTGTCTGAATTTGTCATGACTCCACCTGCTGTGCATCAGAGTGATTGTTAATTACTATCAGTCCTCATAATGCCAAAACTAGCCGTTCTGAATAACGCTGCGTAGCTGCACCAGAAGGGTTAAAGCCGATGACTTAATAGGTTACCGCGAGAGAAAGATTTGAAGGCAGGGCCCAGGCATGGCAATCAGCACGTTAATTAAATGAAACTCCAACAGGCGGCAATGGCATTAAAGTAACAGCGTTTAAACTTTGGAGACATAAATGAAAGGTCACCCTCTTTTCACTCTGCAGCTCTGTAATCAATGCTATTAGGGAGCGCGAGACACGGCGGTGCAGAAAGATGGAAATCGACCTGTAGTTATTTTTTTTGCAGATTTCATCGTTTTAAATTATTATTCCCATAACTGGCTATGAGGACATCAAGGTTTGAGGACATTATATATATATATATATATATATATATATATATATATATATATATATATATATATATATATATATATATATACACTTATATTACTTATGCATACTGTATATCGTCCAGCCATTAAAAAAGTCACACACACACACACATATTGGATTGCCTTTCGCTTCATTATGGCTGGGGCATCATTTAAATAAGTACATTAAAATAATAAATATAGAGAAGTTTATGAGACTAACAGGTCTCTCCACTACTTCCATGGTTTATTCTCCTCACCTTTTGGGCTACATAGTACCGATAAGAATTTTAAACCACTTTCACAATTGTTAATTACACTAACCGGCTCTGCCAGTTGCAGTTCGTTAGCTCCACTTGTCGCTGAAGGATGCGTGTTGGCGGAGAAAAACAACTGGTTAAATAAACAAATAAATCATAATCTTTTCATAATAAATGATGTTTGTGGAAATGTTGTATAAAGCAATATCACACTCGAGGTCATGCTGTTTATCACCAGCCTTCGGGGCTACACTCTTGTGGCGACGACCGGATCACAGCCGTACCGATAACCAGCACAACAGCGTGATCTCGAGTATGGTATTGCTTAAAACACATCGAACTGAGCTAGAACAGTGAACAACAAGAATCTGACGCACAGTCGAATATTGGAAAAATGTTCTTTGCGTAGGGAAGAATTTAGCAATCACACTGAAGTCTGGAACAAAGCAAATGAGAGTTTTCCATTTAAGCATTTGGTAGACACCCTTATTCAGAGCGACTTACATCTTTATACATCCCATCTGAGCAGTTGAAAGTTAAGGGCCTCGCTCAAGGGCCCAACAGTGGCAACTTGGTAGTCATGGGATTTGAACCTGGGATTTTCCAAACCGTAGTCAAATTCCTAAACCTCTGAGCTGCCGCTGTAGGCCTAATTGGTGCGAACATGGGAAAGGTAATCCAGCAAGCCATATATTGTGTCACAGTTTTTCAATGCGAGCCGATTCAGCTTGAACTGTGCCAAAGGACAGAGCTGTAGTGCTGCAGAAAGATGATGAATATGAGCACTATACCTGATATACACAATAAGTTTAAAATGTAGTTAGCTAATCGTTTTGTGAGCGCCGTTGACGTGATTTGTGGTTTGTTTTTCTTCTTTCAACCAGATTTCTGACTGCAAGATGTTTACCAGTTTGTTTTTAACCATGCATCACCTCTAAGCCAAGATCACTTGCTTTTGATTCTTACGCAGCAAATGGAACAGAGTATGTTAAAGTACCTTAGGAAGACTTCAATAAAGTAACTGTTCATTTTCTCTTTAGGATAAAAAAAAAAAAAAAAAAAAAACAGCACTGATTGCATATTCATTTACATTCAACGAGGACTGTCTTGTGCTTCTTTCAATGACAGAACTCCTCCGCCAGCCTTGTTAATCATCTACACAAGCAAACCTGACTGTCTGGGATTCATTTTCCCCCTGGAACATTTCCACTTCACTATTTCGCTCTCAACCTTGCCTGGCCCCGATGAGGGCTTGATTACAAGGTGATTATTGCACCTTTGGATTTGTTTTTGTTGAGCAAACATGTTGTGGCTGGAAGATATTGCACCGATTAATTTCATGCGCGCTCTCTCTCCCAGCATGGCCCGGTAAGAGGAGGTGACGAATTCATCTTTCCGCTTCTCCCCAGCGTGTCTCGCTCTCAGCACTGAGTTCCGTACCCAATCATGTCCGACCATTCAGACTTGTTCGGGTGAAACATGAAAAATGTTTGAGGTGCTCCCTGGGAAGAAGCAGCACGGCAGATGAAGACTGTTTTTCATGTTATTTATAGCAATGGTCATTTCATTTAGTCATCAATTAAGGTCTTTGATTATTCGGTTATTGAATAGAGCTGGTGTAAGTTTTTTTTTTCTCGTGCATGTGCCGTGATTCATTTTTATTTTTTTGTCAAAATAGTGTACGTGTTCGCTAGTTTATACATAGCTCATGCTCTAATACTTGTTTACTTCCCTCCCTTGGTGTCTTACCATGTCTTCTTGGCAACCTGCCACAATCTTCAGAACCGCTCCGCTATGTACATAATTTTTTTTTAGATGCTTTCTGTAAGGCTGAGTCAGTATAACAGTAGACCTTCTCTATACGAAGCCTATAAAATCTACTGCAATTCCTTTTAAAAGCAGTAAATAAATGGCTTATAATAGTAACAAGGTCATTAAATATACTTGGTTTAAAAAATATAGCGTTTATTCTAGCCAAATACTGACTCTCTGTATTAGACTGATGTACATTTGTTGATATAAACAGGAATTAAGGGGCCAAGCACAAAACAAATTTCCGCAGTTAAACTTATCATAGGGGGCACGGACAAGTGGTTAGCATTGTGGCCTCGCACCTCCAGGGTCCAGAGTCGGGGGTTTGATTCCACCTCGGGTCTGTCTGCGAGGAGTTTGCACGTTCTCCCCGTGCTTGGTGGGTTTCCTCCGGGTACTCCGGTTTCATCCCACAGTCTAAAGACCTGCAGATTAGGTTACCTGGCGTCCCCAATTTGCCTGTTGTAGTGTGTGTCTTGTGCAATGGATTGGCAGCCTGTCCGGGGTGTCACCCCGTCTCATTCCCAAAATCTCCCGGGATAGGCTCCATGCGCCCGTGACCTTGTACAAGGTATATAGAAGGTGTAGAAGATAACTGAATAATCAATTTATCAGTGTTACTATACCTTCTCATCACTGGTTGCTAGAGATTATAGAGATTAAATTATTCTGATCAGGCGTTACTGCACAATGAAATTTGGTTAAGGTGCATTCCTTATATCCAATAGTGTGTGATTTTGACTGAATATGGAACATTTTTTAAAGATTTACTTCTTGTTCATTTTTGGACACTTCTATGGTCCTAGTGTGTGTGTGTCCTTGAATGGACATAAGAAAAACACATCCCTTGTGTTTTTTCTTTAATACATTTTAATATATTTTCTTTAAAAAAAAAACGGCAATGCTGGCCATGATAAAAGGCATCCAAAACACCCAGCAAATACGGGACCAAGCAAGCAAAGAGCCCAAGACCACCGACCCTGCCTCCACACTCCCCAAATCCCAATCCTGTCGAGCACTGTAACAGGTTTGACAAACAGGTGGCACCAATAACACAGACACGAGACGAGATCTTACGGAAAAGTGGTAATTTTATTTTGAATAAAAGGGAAAGAAAGGGTTAAAAGGAGGAAGGAAGGAATAAAGGGAAATAGAGATCATGTGCAGGTCTGGAGGCAGTGCCTTGCTGGCATGTGGGCACCGGCTGGTGAGCGGTGGGCCCGTGTGGGCAGCGGCTTCTGCGAGCTTCCTCAGACGGCTCCTCTCGTTGATCGACTGGATCGGTCTCTCCCAGCTCTTATTGACGTGGTGGTAGGTGGGTATCTCCCGGACAGCCTTCACCTGGTCGGCTTTTCACAGCTGGGAACGAAAGCGTTAACGTGAGACACACAGCCTCATTTTCATCTTCTGCGGGCAAGGTTACAAAATATCTCTCTCTTTGCAGCGGGAGCTCCAGCAGTGTCCTCACGGTTGTTCTTAGTGCTGCTATCAAAGGCGCCATTCCATTCGCGCCTTTGAAGTCCCTGGCACTTAGCATCACGCCTCTTTCATGCCACTCCTTATATTTTTAGCGTCCACCTCATGACTCTGCTCAGTAAAACTCTGGACCAGCCCCCGAGCTACACTTCCTGCACAAGGAGAAGACCGAGATCGATTAGTGATGATTAATCATCAGCCATGCCTGTTTTCGCGGCTCCGCCTTTTTGAACAGAAGGGGAGGCCGCCTACCTAGTGAAGCTCCGGAGTGAGCGAGTAGCGATAGACAATTTAGGCGCACATTCATTCATCCATTCATTCCTTCACCTTCCATTTTTCTTGGCACCTCAACATCATCAGCAATGTTCAGGTCTCTCCAGAGATGTTCCATCAGGTTCAGATCCAGACTCTGACCGAACCACTCCAGGACTTTCACAGAGCTTGTTCTGAAGCCACTTTTGTGTTATTTTGGGGTATCCTTTGGGGCTTGTTGAAATGTAAACCGTCACCTTAACCTGAACATTCCGGAGAAGGTTTTCACTCAGGATATCTCTTTATTTTTCCCTCTATTCTATTCTGTCTGTCCCAGTCGCAGAAAAACATGAGGTAGGGATGGTTTTAAATAGGTGACACACACTCCCTGATTTTTTGTTTGTTTGTTTCCAGATAGTTCAATATTTGTGTCTTCAGCCCAGATTATTTTGTTTCTTATGGACCGAGAGTCCTTCAGGGGCTTTTTGGCAAACTCCCAGCAGGCTGTCGTGTCCCTTTTAGTGAGGAATGGCTTCTGTCTGGCCACTCTATCATAGAGACCTGATTGGTGGAGTGCTGCAGTGATGGCTGTCCTTCTGTAAGGCTTTCACTTCTCCTCAAGGGAACTCTCATTTATAGTGATCCTTGGGTTCTTGGTTACTTGACTGACTAAGGCAATTACTCAGTTTGGCTGGGCTGCCAGATCTGGAAAGACTATTGGTTGTTCCAGATCTCTTCCATTTGAGAATAATGGAGGCTATCCTGCTCTTAGCTGCTTTGGAAGCTGCAGAAAGAGTTGAGTGAAAAAAGAAGTAAATTCAGGCATGCCAGACTGCACAGTATAAGTTGTGTTTCAGCTAGAAAATTAACACACATTTTGTAGACCTCTAATACTAATCTAATATTAACTTGTTTAAAAGGAGAATAAATACATAAGCTTTGAATATCATTGCAGCTCATCAATCATGTTACAGAGAAATAAAGAGTCACAAAGCATCAACACTGTCGACCAATGGTGCAAACAAAACCAATGGTAAAGCCAATAGGATGGTGCAGACTCTTCAGAAACAGCGTGTCAAGCTATAGGAATGAACCTCTATAATGCCGCTAAGAGCAGAAGTATTTTGAGTTATTTTTGTGTAGCTACTGTAGTACTGTAATTCACATATACTGTGCTCTCAGTCTTTATTTGGTCCTTGGGATAGACAGATTTAGCCAGTCTAATGGACATGGTCATGTAGGGTTTGCAGGATGTAACTGTGTGCCAGAATAAATTTAGATGCAGAAAATCATGGTGCAAAAACACCAACGGGGGTTTTTTTTTAAAAAGAAAGCCCATTACTAAGCTCCAGTTGGTGTTGAAATGGTCAGAGTAATGACAGCAAGAGTATCCCATGTTAGGAAAGTCTTCATCAGATTGATTTGGAGGAAGGTTTTGAGTTCAAGCTAAATAACAGGGTCTACAGAGGATTGCGTTTTTCCAAAAGAAGTGAAACAGCACGTTTTTGCATGTTCGTCTTAATGAATATGCAATTTACTATCAGGACGTGTTGCGGTGTCGGCGTCTTCCTCTGAATGCTGCTTTAATTGGGCTGTAGGAAGGCGCGCAGTGGGCACAGCATTCCCAAATCTCCCGAAGATAAAGTTAAAGCTACAGAACTGCTGGATATTTGGCGTTCATGTATCGGAACTCAATTAAGCACACGCTATAAGATTCCCTATTCACACATCCATTCAAACAAGACTTCCTGTCAGAAAGGCATCTCTCACAGCGGCTTGGGAACGCTGCTCTCCGAAAAACCGTAAATGGTAATGAACGGGGAGAAAGAAAAGCAGCAGGGAACTCAGACAGCTTGTTTCACACCCTCTTTTCAAACGCTCTCATCACCGAACGGGATGCTCGTAATGAATCTTTTAGTTTAACTGCGTCTTCCAATGCACGGTGGAAAATCATCATTATTTTCAAATCAAGCCGTGAAATAATTTTAACGACCAGATAGGAAGCGCCATCATTTCATTTCTGATTTTTGAAAATATCCAAAACAAAGAAGTGTAGCGATTATCTGCATTAATTAATCATGTTGTAAGGAATAACATGCTTGGAGGTGTGCTGTTATGTAACCAGGGGTTGACAGAGCCCCAACACGAAGCATTCCCATTTTGGCTTGAATGATGCATGATAGTTGTGGGGCAGTTGTGGGGCATCCATGAGACATGATCTTTCTTCCTCCCTCACTTCCTTTCTTTATCCATCACAATGATATCTTCCTTATGTTATTTCTGGAACTGGATGTGTTGTCCACAGCCCCTAGTTTGATCCTGTGCTCGTGTGTGTGTGTGTGTGTAGTCTTGCATTTTTTATCAAGCCTTTGTGGGTTTCCAGCTACCTCACAAAAACAGGATAATAGATGATGTTCCTGCTTCATTCCTCAGAAGTACTGTAATGAGCTAAAGAATTACCACCAGGATACAGTCCTGAATAAAGACTGAAAGAACGAATCCAAAGTATTATTGCTCCAGCTATTTTGTATCACGGAATTGATAAAAATCACCACCTTCAGGATACAATGTTTGAACCATTGGGTGCACATGGTCCTCCAGAATGGTTCGGTAGTCCTTGGCAGTGACGCGCCCATCTAGCACAAGTATTGGGCCTACGGAATGCCATGATATCGCAGCCCAAACCATCACTGATCCACCCCCATGCTTCACTGTGGACATGCAACAGTCTGGGTGGTACGCTTCTTTAGGGCTTCTCCACACCGTAACTCTCCCGGATGTGGGAAAGACAGTGAAGGTGGACTCATCAGAGAACAGTGCATGTTTCACATTGTCCACAGCCCAAGATTTACGCTGCTTGACGTTTGGCATTGGCACGAGTGACCAGGTTACCAGGTATAGCAAGGTTTGACTATAGCAGCCCGGCCATGTACATTGACCGTGTGGAGCTTCCGACGAACTGTTTTGGTGGAAACAGGAGAGTTGAGGTGGACATTTAATTCTGCAGTGAGTTGGTCAGCCGTGGTTTTACATTTTTTGGATACAATCTGTCTTAGAACCTGGACATCCCTTTCAGACGGCTTCCTCTTGCGTCCACAGTTACTCCTGTTGGATGTGGTTCGTCCTTCTTGGTGGTATGACATTACCCTGGATACTGTGGCTCTCGATACATCACAAAAACTTGCTGTCTTAGTCACAGATGCGCCAGCGAGACGCGCACCAACAATTCCAAAGTCCTCTCTGATATGTCAATCATAATGTTGTGTGCATTGCAATATTTTAAAACTGTGCTATTACTCTGCTAATTAAACCTTCACACTCTGCTCTTACTGGTGGAATGTGCCATCAATGAAGATTGGCCACCAGGCCGGTCAAATTTAGCCATGAAACCTCCAAACACTATATAGACAGTTTGTAGAAACAGTTAAAAGGTTAAAACTAAAAATAAGCTGACAAACTTAAATTTAATCAGGGATATTATTATTTCAGGTTGAGTATCTTCTTGCTTTATGCCAAGTTGAACTACTTTTGTCGCAGCCAAATATAGTCCCCATTCGATAACCAGAGAGTTAAGTCGATTCGGATAAAGATTAAGTTTTGTCTTAAAACGACTACAGTGTGTTAAAATTCCCAGGATTTTGGCGACTTGTAGGTGCACCCTCTGTGTATTTACGGTGAAACATTCTTGTTGATTGGCTTTGTTGAGTGTCATGCCCGCTTCACGGGCAAAAGTGCTGTATTCGTCCCAAAAAGCGATGGGTGATGTAAGGTAATCTGACACAAAACTGTCATAATGTCTCTTCTACTCAACATTTTGATTTAATACGTAATAATTAGCAAAGTTTTATTAGCCAGTTTTGGTGAGGCTGTGACAAAATCTGACTGGACAGACATACAGAAGGAAAATTTTCTGAGACTGGTTTCTGGTCCTCCAATGTATGAAACGTAAAAGATATCATTGAAAAAAAAAAAGCGAGTTTTGTAATGTATTTTTCCAATGTACAGACAAAACCTCTCTTTTATTTGTATAGATATATATTACAGGACAAATGAGGTGGAAGAAATTCCTTGAGAGTTGGAACAAAGGAAATAAACATTTCATTTAGAGAGCCAGATATTTTTTTCTTAGCAATATGACATCATGACATCAGTTTATTAGCAAAACCCCAGCAGGCTGAACTGTAATTCCTTCTACAGTCCAAGCTCTAATGGGATGTTCCGTATAATCATGACGGTGTTGTTAAATTGCAGGTAGCTTCGAGAAAGACACGTACAGAGACACAACCAGCCTCGTGTCAGGCTCAGTGCAAGTATTAACACTAATAACTGACTTGGACAGCCGTCCTCTTTTTCATTTCGTCTAAGACTCTAAACTTCAAGTAACTAAACTTAAAGTTTAAAGCCTTAGCCTTACAATATAGGTTTCACTACATATTTTATATGTCTATCTCTCTATGGAACATTATATTCTATACAGTATACTATGATACTGTACATATTGTCTCTCATGTCTTCATATCATGCATAATACACCTTCTGGCCTGAAATTAATAGATTTAGTTAAGCGCCTTCTATTGTATGTCTATAAGTAATATATATAGTTTGTAATTATTGCAGTGATAAATTGCTGCCAGCTGAAAAATTATTAATTTCTATTAAATAACTATTAAAATATATCCTGCGGTCATGGTGAATCACGGTTACTCTGTTTCTCAGGGTCAGGGTCCACTTATTGTCCTGCATCAAGAAAAGAAAACGGCTAAACTTGTCAGGATACTGGTGGTATTCTTGGCAGTTGTTGTTGCCGTGGCCTTAAGAAGGGCAGGGATAGTCACAGAGGGTTGTTTTAAACCAAAAGAGTCTTTTAATAATACAATAAAACAAAGCATGAATAATAATAAAGTAAATAAACAAAGAAACTTAACCAGAGAACTCACACTATAAACAAGAGCATAGAGCTTAGCACAGGCGCTATGACGAAACACAGGCTAAGAGCTTTACACAAAGACATGGAGCTGGAACTAAAACAGAGACGAGACAAGACTAGAGACTGGGAGAGCGGGTTAGTCGTTAATAGGGTTAGTATCCAGTATGGTTATTTTTAAAATGGATGATGATTTAAGCGGGTTAGTAACTAACAGGGTTAGTATCTAAACAAGTTAGTAACTGATGTACCATGGGAACAGAGACACTAAAGGCTAAGCACACATTAGGCTAATCCATACGAGAGGCGAAACCTACTAGAGACTAAAGGCACTAGCAGCTAATCCAACTAGAGGCTAAACCTACAAGCTGCTAACCCTCCTAGCGGCTAGAGCCTACTAGCGACTAAACCTACTAGTGGCTAAGCACTCCTGTGGCTAAACATACAAATAACTAAACACACAAGGTACTAGACATACAAGGAACTAAACAAGAGGAAGACCAACACTGGAAACACACAGAACAGTACTTATACAAGACAAGAGACAAACTAACTATACATTTACCAAACACAGCTCCATGAATCCAAATACAAAGTAACCGTAAGAACACACTGAACATAAACATAACAAAACTAGAGCCTTCTTAAAACAGAGCTTACAACAAATGCCCACATGACATTACTATTTAATGCTCGAGCCAGTTTCCCAGAACAAACAGCTTTTTATAACGTTTCTAGCTTTTTTAAAACAAAACTTACTGGCCAAACAGTGCCCTCTAGGGGTGAACCCTTACAAAACGCCACTACTAAAATTGGGTTAAAAACTATAAAGCTCATTATTAAAACCTGAAAGGATAGTGGTGATCCTTCATCTTCAAGGAAGAAATGTAGTTGGAAAAAAATGAGGATAACTGGGGGAGAAAATCTTGAATTTGCTCAGAGTATAAGGACACTGGGGCGATGGAAAAAGGTCATGTCTGATGAGTCCAGATTTACCCTGTTCCAGAATAAGAAGTGATGCCGGGGTTGCTTTAATTGGTCGCGTCTAGGTTCGGCAATGTTATGTGCCCAATAAATGAGGACACCTGACACCCTGAATATACTGAATAACCAGGTTTTTCCAGAAAAGGATTTTTTTCTTCCCTGATGGCCCAGCCATATTCCAAGATGACGATGCCAGGATGAGTCGGGCTCAAATTGTGAAAGTGTGGTCCAGGCAGCATGAGACAACATTTTCACACATGGAAAATTTTCCGCAGATTCCTTAACCCCATTGAGAATCTTTGGGATGTGCTGGAAAAGGTTTTCTGCGGTGGTCTGACTTTACCCTCATCAATTCCTGATCCTGGAGAGAAATGAATGCGACTCCGGATGGAAATAAATGTTGCAACATTAACTAAGGCTATCGAAAGCTTCCTATGGCAGTAGTGAAGGCAAAAGCCAGTCCAATTGTAATATTAGAGTGCTGGTGGTATATTTTTGTCATATTGCCCTTCCATAATGGTAACAATAACTTTACTAGAAGGATACTTGAGCCCACATAAAAGTAATACTGCAGGGATTTTTAAAAAAATGTATAAAATAAGAAATATAGTGAAAATGCTATATAATCTTTGAATATAAATATACATTTTGTTGCCATAGTCTGCAAAGGGCATCAGAGATCAATGACTACTTCATGCTATGAAGCTGATGATGGAGCCTGCAGAATTGTTACTAAACTTGGAAATTGAACCAGAACTAACCTACTTTCTAACAAGCCCTTGTAGGGTTGACTAAGCATCAGTAGCCGACCCTGGTACTGCTTCGACATAATGTCTACCACTGATTTGACTGATAATTGTAGGGTAGATGCTTTATCAAGTTTTCAAGTTTTCCTCTTACAAACATATAAACGTCAAATCTAATAAACAATCATGAACAGCGCAACTGTTTGTAATTACGTACGCAACAACTGTTCCAGGAAGATGATCAGCTTAGCAGTTACAACACTTCTGCATGCAGTTGTATCATTTATATTCTCGAGATAGGTAAGTATACCAGTCTACAGAGATTACTGGCGTCTTCGTACGACTGATGAAAACCTGAGCTCTACCTGTTAAGTAGCTGTGTAATTTGATCACTTGACGGCATATATGACTTAAATAGGAACCTCAAATGAGGAAATAATATTTGCCGGTTCTCCAGTAGGCTGTCGTAATTACCGGTTGCCGTGCAACTGAATTTATGCTCGGCGAAGAATTATTAGCGTGTCAGTGGACTAGGAGGCTGTGATAAGCGGGGAGCTTCTTTGCATATGAATAAAGCAAATGCAGAGCTCTGAATCGACCAAAGTAGATAAACACACACACACACACACACACACAATAATCCTAGACGAATGTAAAGGAAGGAGTTCATAGCTTTGCTAAATATTGTATGCTTAAGTTGGTTCACATCCTCATCCATTTTTTCACTTTTTAGCCAGATGATCTAACTTCATCTTCATCAGTGCTTTTTTTCAACTACTTCGCAGTGTCTTCAGTCCCCCGAAATGCACAAGGACCTGCCCGTTAACGTCTTCTGAGGACGAGAGTTGATCGAAGCTAACTCGAGCCAGATCACTGGTGTGTTCGCTTGTATTATTAATTGAGACTGAGAGGCAGGCAGGCTACTAGAGTGGCCATTGATTTTCGGATTGTTGCAGAGCTAGGAAACTCGAGCTATGCGGATACGTCGGGCCGCTGGGAATTATAATGGGGTTGCTTTGCTGGGGAAAGCTGAGAACTGAGAGTCAAACCCTTCCAACACACACACACACACATACACACACAGAGTTGACTTAGTGATTTTTCCCTACTCTCCACGTAGCAGAGGTGTAATAATAATCAGATTTATTTTCTCTGATCTAATCATCAAGTGCTAATAGGTAAGGTATGAATCATATCTAAAATGCTGGTTGTTATTTTCGAAAAACATAGAAATAAAACAGTAACTCAAGATGGATCATAAGCAAATTTCGTGTCCGGCTGTTCGATGTTTTTTTTAAATTCGTGGATGTCTAATGGACCATGAGGTTCAACAGGCAAAGAAAGCCAAAGAAGTCTTACTGCCTTTTGCAAAAACAAACAGTGATGTTTGGTGCTGTATTTGGTCACTTTAGACCGGCAGCACTTGTTTCCTACACTCATAGAAAAGGGCTATCTACTATCTGTAATGGTTTTGGCAATCAAGCTCAGGATTCCACCCCCATCTATAACCAGCCTGGAGCCTGAAATTATATCTTTAATGTGCACTATGAGGACTTACCGACTTGAGCAACTGTGTTGGAAGAGAATATATACCATATATTTAGGTTAGTTAGAAGAAGGTTCCTGGCAGAATCAAAACCCAGAACTGGGTAGAACATTGAAGCTAATGGGAATTTTGTATTTGTCCACCCTGTATTTGCTCAGAATCTACATACAGTGGAACCTCGGATTGCGAGTAACGTGGTTTACGAGTGTTCCGCATATCGAGCAAAGATTTTAAATAATTTTTTATTCGGAAACCAAGCAAGTATTAGTTTACGAGCGCCGAGTATTATGTATCACACATGCGACTCTTATTTTGACACCGAGCGTCACTCTCTCTTTTTTTTAAAGGTAAAGTGCAGATTAATTTGTTTTATTTTCATTTTATAGATTGTATTAATTATTTTTATGTATGTATTTTTTGGGGCTGTGGAACGAATAATTTGAGTTTTCATTATTTCTTATGGGAAATGATGATTTGGTTTACGAGTGTTTTGGAATACGAGCCCACTTCCGGAACGAATTATGCTCGTAATCCAAGGTTCCACTGTATATACTCAAAGTTTGAAAAAGTTACCCAAAAAGAATTTGCCTTCAATATCCCTGCAGAGCCATTCCTCTTGCAGGACTTCCTAGAGGAAGCTGTGGAGTGGTTCCTCTCCCAAACCTTTCCATCCGACTCCTTCCAGAGCAGCTCAAGTCATTGGGTTGACTTGTCAGTCCATTCCCTTACAGACTACATCATTCTTTCTCCAAAGTTTATTGACATGCATCCTGGTGTCACTGAAACTCAAATGGTTAGGAAGATTTTAAAAAGTAGGACAAGGTGTTCCCAAACTTTTGGTTTTTCCTGTATTGCTCAGGGCTTCAGGGTGGACTTGTTTAACGATTCTCAGCAGTACATTTTCTTCCAGAAGATCCTCATTATATGATTCATTCAGCTGCAGTAAGAACAGCCAGGCTTATTCATTCTCTGGCAACATTCCTTATGGAGCAAACACCAGTTCCCATGTGTCTGTACATTCTGGACTGCTTTTTCCTTTTTCTCACCCCAAGCCAATTTTTGTCTTAAAATCTACCGCAGCCTTCTGCTCGATCCTGCCGTCTTTTCATGTGTTAAATCAACACGCACTTGTGTCGAGCTACCCTACTGTTTCTTAAAGAGCCTGGTCTTGAGCGTGTTTTATTACAAATTATATTAACCCACTTCTAATCAGTGTGGGTAAAATGTTCGTGAGGCCTGGTTGTGGGCGGTATTGGCTAAAAATGATAGCACTCAGTACTCTCAGGAAGGAAAAAAAAAAAAACTAAGCTGTACAGTAACTTCTAACCATGGTGGTACTGTACTGGTAGAACTTATTTTAATTGGTATTTGGATTGTAGTTTGGACCACTTTTTGTCAACATTTAGAGGAAGACTTGACTTCCTCGGCATTCCACTCACTCATCGTCTATACCGGTTTATCCTGTATACACAGGGTCGTGTGGCTCCTACCCCAGGAGACTTGGGACACGAGGTGGGGTACACCCCGGATGGGGTGCCAATCAATCGTACACACTGTGGGGAATTTGGGAACGCCAATTACCCTTATCTGCTTGTTTGAAACCTGAGTACCAAAAGGAAATGCACCAAGCATGGGGAGAACATGCAAACTCCTGAGGCAGGAATCGAACCTGCACCCTGGAGGTGCAAGGTGACGTTGCCAACCAGGAAGCCACTGTACTGTTCCCTTGCATTTCAATCCATTATATTTTATTCTAAATCTGGACAATAATATTATTTATACAGTAAATATTGATACAGGGGTCTTTTCAAGTGAGTTTTTCTTTAAGGGTTAAAAGCTTTGGTGATCAGCAAAAGGTTCCAATTTCTGCTTTTACATGATTGCTATTTGCACAACTGTGTCAGTGAAGAAGTCAATTTACTGATTAGACTATTCTCCTTAAAAAAAAAATGTCAAGTGGAATAAAGGGGATTTATGGAAGCCCAGACTTTGCTGAGTGATTGAAACACGCCTGTGGCACGGCAGACATCGTAATCATGTGGTTCTTCTTTCTAATGTGGATCAAGCAGCAGCTGTGGAGCTATAGCGTTTTTATTATTTATTTATTTTTTTTCAGTTTTTTTTTACAGGCATGTAAAGGAAACCAACCCTTAATCCCATCACGTTCATCACTAGCCAGCAAAACTTGCCTTCTGTTTCTCAAGCGCTGACCATTTATGTTTATCCCTTTAAAAGTTCTAACCACATTAGCTGCCAACTGCAATTTAGAATTATGCCACGGGGCCTCTTTCACTTTTATCGCTTGTGCTTTTTGTGGATTTTTCATTTCTTTTTTATTGTTTCTCTACATACAGTATTATTCCTCAGATTATTATCGGAAGTTTTTGTTTGGCCATCGTTACGAAGTCAGTTTTCATTTCCAGTCGACGTTAACTAACGAGAGGGCCGGGCTGTTAGTTGCTGTACAGTGAGTGAAATAAAGTAACAAACATTTGGAAAAAAAAAAAAAAAGGAAGGAAGCCAGACTAATTTACCATTGTTCTTTGGAAAGCTTAAGTGGTTTAAGCAAATTACTTTTATTTCTGGCATGATGAACACATCTCATATTATTATTCAAGTGCTAATGAAAGTGTCCAAGAGTTCTTATTTGTCTGGAACCGTAGCGCTCTGCTCAACTTTTGGAACAAAGAATTTTACTGTTATTAAAATAAGCAGTAAACATTTAATTTAATGAGAGTATCGGATAGGGGCGGGGGTTGTTACAGTTATTCTTAATACTTTTTACTATCCCGATACTGATCCAATAATGAATAGGATTATTTCTTATATAGCATAGCATATAGCATCAGTGATTATATATGAAGGATAAGACAATATATATATATTTTATATATATATATATTTATTTTTTTAAGTATTAGGGACAGTAGTCGCCCAAACGGTTGAAGCTGTAGGTTAAAGGATGTTTAATCGGAAGGTCGGAGGTTCGTGCCTCAGCACCGCCCAGTTACCACTGTTGAGCCCTTGAGCAAGACCCTCAACCCTACCTGCTCCAAGCGCGCTGTATCCTGACTGACCCTGCTCTCTGACCCCAGCTTCCTAACTGGGATATATGAAAATTACAATTTACCTTTGGGATTAATAAAGTACTAATGATTGTTATTATTATTAAAACCCATCGAGAAACTCTCGTCTCTCATGAAGACCATCCCAGAAAAGCAAGACCAAAACTAACCTCTGCTGATATCCGGCCTCAGCAATCACCAATTAACAAACAGCACCTCAGATTAGAGCCGTTACGACGGATTTACAGATCATAAGTAGCAGATACATCTCAATATCAACGGTCCAAGGGAGATTATTCCATATTTTGGTTTTAGTTGAACAGAAAAACACAGACACACGTTTGTGAAAACTGAAACTGGTTTCCCATGATCTTCAACAAACTTAACAAATGCGATTAAAAAGGTTTTGTTGCTGACAAAACTCAATTATTTTTTTTTATTCCTTTTTCCAATTTGCTCCACTACAAAAACTCCAATCACAGCATGAGTTTGCTGTATTTTTATTAAAACTCACGCAGCACTATTATTGATGCTAAATTGCATACTTATATGCACGAAAACACACCTGCAGGCTGATTTATTTATTATGACCAGCTGTGGGTGGTGGAATTATAGTGTTTTGCAAAATTACACAGAATTCATCCTGAAATAACCAAAACAATTTTGACATAGCATTGTGGCGTTCGTGCTTTTTAACAAAGCTGTGACTGAAAGAAACGACATACAAATATTTTTAAACAGCTTGTAATATCTCCTGTTTCTCTTTTGAAAAAGAAAAAAAAAAGAAAAGAAATTATTCTACTCAGAACAGACAAAGTGGAGATACAGTTTGCAGTCAAACTGTTGCTTA
This sequence comes from Clarias fuscus, assembly GCA_030347435.1. NCBI lineage: Eukaryota > Metazoa > Chordata > Actinopteri > Siluriformes > Clariidae > Clarias > Clarias fuscus. The sequence continues at coordinate 8,293,776 of CM059212.1, forward strand.
CATACAGTATACTTTTTACCCATTCATATTTGAGGAAAGTCTCTTGAACCAGCCTCCTTTATCCCTTACCTTATAGCAGCTACAAACAGTCGCTGCCTGACCAGAAGCGAAACCAGAAAGCATCTTCTGAAAAACTTGACTGACTGCAATATTTTTAACCTGTTCATTGGCAGTTGCAGATTTTGTAGCTCGTCTGCCATACACGTCGCTGTGTAAGTTGTATCTATAAAAAACGATAATATATTAAAATAATGGCATTAATATAAACCTGTCATTAGAATTATACTGTAGTTGGAAGTCGGTGGCATCAGACCAAGCAGAACTGATCCAGCGGTCTCTTGGCATACTGTACGAATGGCACATCTTGTTGTAACTACTGAAATTTTGCAATAAATTTACCTTGGTTTGCGAAGCATTTCTGGTATACGAGTGACCGAGTCGGTTGCACATACTTGTGGTTGCGCGTACGTCCGTTAGCCGCTCAAACCTTGTTTGTGTCAGTGGAAAGTCAAGCCAAGTGAGGTGACATTTTTTTTGTGGCGTGTTTTTGCATTTTGTGCAATTTTTAGTGAAGTCATAGCACTACAGGTCCCCAAGAATGTTATCGAGGACGGTAGCAAGAAAAAAAACTGAGCCACTTCCAGTTTAGTTTTTAAAGCAGCCGGTGCCAAGATGAATCATGAATTAATGTTAAGTGAGGTTTAATATCTGTTTATTTCAGATTTACTTCATCTATGTCTTTCCTAAATGCTTTGACTGTTTTGATATGCAAAAATATGATTATAATGTTGGAAATTGGTCATATTTGTAGCAATTTTAGATGGCTGGAACAGATTATCTGCATTTACATTATTTCCCATTGGGAAGTGCGTTTCACAATATGAAATTTCACTTTAAGAACCCGCCTCCGGGACGGATTACAGTCGTAGGCCGGGTTACCGTATACTGTAATTCTTAATATTTCAGTGTACAGTTCTTAATATATCAGTGTATATTTAAAGCAAGCTGTTAAAGAATAAATGACCAGCACCAACTTTTGGCGCTTGAGCTCATAATCCATGTTCTTTCAATATTTCCAGCTGATTGGCCATTTCCATGTGCATTTTTAGTGCTTGTTTTTATTGGATTCTGGACTTTTCCAATAGCGAAATATGGCATCAGGTCATTTAAAGATGTACTCAAGCGCTGAATCTGTGTATTTGATGATAATGGCTGGAGCTTCACTATTATCCAGGTGTTGGATGAGCCGCTACAATATGTTCCTTACATCACAGGCGAGTGCTGGGCAAGCTCATGGCGAAGGCAATACCATTACAGATCTTAATCCCCAGGCCTTGATTGCTTCTCCTGTTCATAAACGGTGCCACCTGTTATCTGCTCCACATGCCTATGTTAATCAGGACAGAGGAGATTGATACCCAGCTGGAATAACCTGCTGTGCCGCGCCGATGTTATGCTAAAATGGCCGAAAGCCGACGTCAGGCGCGTTGAAGCCGCATGGCACCTGATCCCTCTCGTAAGCGGATTTTGTTCGCCGCTTTTCCATACGTACGAACCAGACAACATTCATTTCCGTCAGCAGCTTGATGAAATTAGATGCCGAGTATCATTCGCTTAATAATCCTTAAATGCTATTTATTTGTAGATAAACATTTACAAAACTTTCAGATTTCCAGTCTAATATGAAATGAAGCCAGGATTCATGAAGTTGGCTGAGCTGGCTCATTTTCTTTTTGTTGCTTACTGGAACAATTTTCAATCGCTGCACTTTAAATATAATGAAGTGAACTTTAGACAGATTGTCCTGCACATTATCAGTCAGGTTCTGGGTTTGTGATTAGATTACATTCATACTCGTTCATTTTAACGTCCATTTAAAAAAAAAAAAATGGAGAGAAAAAAAAGATTGGCCTTATAATAAGTCTTTTGCTATTTCTCAAGGAGATAGTGTTTAATTTGCATGTTTCTACATCTTTATTGTTAAGAAAATGAATGCGTCAGGGGCCATCTTTGCATCGAACAATATTTAACCTTGACCTTGAGCTCCGAGAATTGCCTGCTGTCTGCATGGATAGTTAATGATAGCAGCTTCTTTTTTTTTTTTTTTTCAGCAGTGAACACGGGCTTCACACTCGGAATAAAAATCAACTCTATGATCGTCTCACCAGCAGCAAAAGCCCGACTAATGTTCTGCGAGAGCTGTTTAATTAACGCCTTTCTTCCCCCTGGGAGAAACAGGACCAGCCTTATATTTGTATAAATAACGAGCGGAGAGAAGTAACCTGTAGATTTAGTAGTGCTTTGTTTACATACGTAGAGTTTGCAGGCCGTTTGTGGGCACGTTGATGCAATGATGAAGAGAGGACTGCTTGATTGGTATCGCCGCGGTTAATGTAAACACGCGAAGCTGATTATACGTAATGAACGCAGTGTCAGGAGGTGAACGAAGGCAAATAAGGTGCCAAGTGGTGCATTTGGCAACGGCAGAAGGAAGTGAGTGCATCGAGTACAAAGTATACAAAGTATGCAGACCACTTGAGCCTCAGCCTCACTCTATCACTCATATCGATCTGCTAAAGTGTGCCATATTTAAGAAGTTTTCAGGAAGTTGTAAGAAAGTGGTAGAGGTTTATATTCATACTCTTTATCCATGCTGTTAGGTGTGTTTATAGACTTATTCCACATTGATAACGTATGTACACAGATGCAAATCCATTGCTACCTCTAGAGCTCGGTAACGGCTCTGTACAGCCACTTTTGGGCTTAAATGCTGTCATGTTGGTTAGCAAAGTTAGCATCAGGAGAAAATTCGAGCATGTTTGAACTAATCCGACTATTTTTCGCCTCAGTATCGATCCTTAAGTGCCTTTGATTTCGAAGCATTGGTATCGCCTCCTTACCTGTTCGGCAAGTCTATCCGTTAACGGGATGATATGAGGCCGTTATCATATTATTAACACCATGGTAATAGTTTGTAATAGTCTGTAAGATCATTGTAATTTTGCTTCATGTCGGTAATGACTGTATGTTTTCGTTATCAATACGGTATAACATCGTTACATTCCTTAACAGCTCGCTATCGAAATGCTAGCATATCGCTAACACTTAGTTATTGCCTTGTGTCAGAATTCGTTTAAATCCTCACGCTTGAAACATTTACAAATCTGTAATGATTGCAATGACTGCAGAGCCGATTTCAAATCGGGAGACGTCAGGAGAGGCCGCTAGCAAATTCAGCTGAGTAGAAAATTGGTATTAATGATTCCTAATAATACTACTAATAATAATGATCATATCTGCATCAGCAAATGAGGTTTCGAACATTGTTTGGCCCCGCCCCTTCGGTAACGAGGAAGACCAGGGGACATGTCGATCATCACCTACTCTTCCCGAAGAAAAAATACCAAATTTGAAGGCAACGCGTCAAGCCGTTGATGAGAAATGACCTCACTTCCTGCTTGGATATGATGTGTTTTGTGTATCCTGGATGTGACAATGGTACATCTCAAAGATGTTCAACCCATAGAGTGACAGAATTTTTGTCAGAATTCAAAATGATTGACTTCCTGTTTTGCAAATCACAAATTTGTCACATCAAGCTTCTGTCGGGGAATCAACAGAAAGAAGAAAACTGCGTTTTTTTTTTACTCCAGGGTGACTTATAGCACCCTCTAGTGGGGACTTCTTGGAGTCAATTAGGACATGATTTTCTGCTCGAAGCGGCTTCGCCACGATCCGGTTGCAGGGCTGATTGCTTCAACTCTAGTCAATACTGCTGATTTCAACACAGCACCTCACAAATGCCGCACTACGCTAAAGATATCCACCTAGTCTATTTTTAAAAGAAGACGCTTTTGGTACAGCTCTGAAAGCAGGACAACCTGCTAGCGATCAGGTACCGCGTTCCTCATGAATATTTAAGTCATAGCCGATCTGTTTCTTAAACAATCCCAGTGGGATACAGAGCAACGCAGAGGACGAAACAAAAACATGTCGCAAACGCAATGGCGTAAAACTGCTCCCAGTGGAAATCCAAAGTTACTCTCAAAGAAAGTTTGGACTAAAATAAATATAAAAATTGCTGACATTGTCTCGCTTCTTGTTGGGTGTCTCAATCATCATATTTGTTTGGCTCATCATACAGTATCAGTCAATAAGGGTATCAAAAGTCTTGATTGTTTTGATACGGCTGGACACATGATGCTGCGGTGCATAATGTGTGTCGATTTGACAATGTTTTTAGGTGGACAAAACTTGGGGAAAAAAATGTAAAAATGGTGAAAGTCCAACATGCCAGAAATTGACATCAACTTGCCATAACCCAAATTTTTCTTTACAGTATTGATTTGTAGGTTTTTTTCATGCGCTCTAAAAAGGACACACACTCTAACTAGCTGAGACGACCCTCTATTGCTGTATCACCGTCTATCCAAATTTCATAAAAAGACTTCAATGAGCAGTCAAGGAGGTAAGAAATAACCCTTTAGCAACTTTCAGACATTTTTTTTTTTTCCCCGATTTTCTCCCTAATTTAGTCGTGTCCAATTCCTGATTAATTCCGGATGATAGGGCGAGCGCTTTAACCACGGCGCCACTCGGAGGCTAACTTTCAGACATTTAATTGCATTTTAAGTAAAAACAGAGGAATAACATTAATTGTAAACAAATACTGCCATTGAGAAGAAAAAAACAAAATAATTATGGTATTGTGTTGCATTGGTGTCATGATATAGTAGACTAATAATATTACGTAGGAATGATAGTAAGTGTAAGTGACATTTAAAAAAAAAAAGTGTTGGTGCGTTGAAAATGGAGAAATAATGTCCAAGTCCCCTACATACGAACATTCGAGTTACCATACACATATGCATTCCCGCATGTTCACTCGTGGAAGTTAGATCACAAGTGCAGTACAAGCCCAGGATGTCCGGAAGCAAGTGTGGTGAGAGCGAGATGAATAGATGCCAGGCATTGCCCGTTCTTTTAACATAAATTGTTCAACCATCCGCAGGATTTTAAAGAACACTGTAATGTCATATAATGTGTATACCCAATTGTGTTAGTGTTCTAGTACCTAGACAATGTTTGTTGGACTTACAAACAAATTGGACATACGAACAAGCTCTCGGAATGGAACTCGTTCGTATGTAGGGGACTTACTGTATAATAATGGAAAAGTGACATGCTAAGTTATCGTTCTTACTCGTACTTACTCACAAGCTCAATATTTGCGCAGTTTTACATCTTCTCACGACAACCCAAGCTATCTATCCGTTTGATGAGGCACGATTTCATGCGCTCTAAATCTGAGTTAATTGCGCCTGATCGCGGCGTTGAGCTTTCGGCACTTCTAATAATTCAGCTGACATGCAGACTAATACAGGTCTCCTTCGACCTCCGTGCACGAACCGCCATCCATCTTTCAGAAAGTATCTTGAAAAGAAAAAGAAAAAAAAACAAGCAGACGCTCCACGTCTATTCTTTATCTGGAGTGACTAGGCTGCTTTTGTAACGAGGATTTAAATGGGTCCTAGGGTTACACAATCACGGAGGAGTAGTCCGTTAATGTACCTCCCCAGACGGGCCGCGATTAAACATTTAAAAAATGAGTCTTAGCCCATGCATAATTTATGCTAATGCGGCAGAAGACAAATTAGGGTGCAGCTAGGCGGGTGACCCCATGGCAGGTCACATGCTCCATCGCCTACGCTTCTCCTGATTAGGCGGTGCTGATTTTACTCAGGTGCATGGTGGGATACGTCCGAGGTCAGATACTAGGTGAGTTACACGTAGCCTTTTGAATGTTGTAGGTTTTTTTTTTCCGCCGCTTGCGTTTGCATCTCCCTCATCAGGTTAGTAAGGCATAACGTTTCCCTACAGCACATAATTATCATTTACACTAGAACCTGTTCCCCAACCCCCTCCCTTTTTTTTTTTTTTTTTTATTTTGCACACACTGTTAACAAGGGTGTCTCTGGTTTATCAAGAACAGCGAAATAAATCATGCCTTCATGTATTTTAAAGCCTAAATTTAACCCAGCATGTTCATTAAGAATTGGCAGCCTGACAAGAGGAAACTCCAGAGACTTTAAAATTCACAGTCTGTTCCCATTCTGGCATGCGTGATATGATATATGCACAGGCTTATTTGTTTTGTAACACATGCCGGTGCATTATGGATCGTTCAGGACGTGTCCTCGTTTCGGAGTTTATCAGATGCATGTCTCTAAGTCATGGACGAGCACTTAAGAGTGTCTTAACTCTTATGTGGAAAGGCGCTTCAGTTGCATTTTGCTTCGCGAGCGCTTATAAGCGAGAGAGGACTTACAACATTTTGCTGTTTTTTTTTTTCCATTTTATCTTTATTGAATTTCGTTAAGTTATTTGCTTCACTAACAGAGCGTTTTTTCTTTTATTGTATTTTTCATTATTTTTGTTATGTATTTCCGCATGTTTTTAAAATATTTTCTTCAATTAATGAATTTCTTTCTTTTTTCATGTGCTATATAATATATTTTTTTCTTTTTACATACATTTTTTTTTACATTCCCTTCATTTCCAAAGAACCCAGACTTTCTTGTATTATTTGATGTAATCTTTTTAAATTTGACGTGACCTTTTTTTGGCACGTTTTTGCTTCATTTTCTGTCCAGTTTGTTTTTTATTTATTTGTTAAGCCACACAGTGACCTATGAATCATTTAAGCATGGAAAATAAGGCATGAACCAGTGAGAAAGAGATGATCAGGCCGGTGATTAGTATACTGGTGAAGCTGAATGCAGAGTGGTTGGAGCAGACGAGAGGGGAAATGAGGTCGCTGCATAAACAACCAATTTGTATCTGTAATTGGAGTCATGTCAACTGGACGACTTCTTAGTTTAGTAGAAACATTTCACTACTCATCCGAGTAGCTTCTTCAGTCTAAGGTAAGTTGGAAAGTTCCTCGTATTTAAGTATATCTTTGACCTTGGGGAGGACCCTTTGACCTTGCAGGACTTAAATACTTTCCACCTTACAGTACCTTAGTGAAACTAAACTAAGATGTCGTCCAGTTGACACCTCACCTGGATGACTGGGAATCTTCAATAAACTCCCTACAGTTTATGTGACATAAGATTTAGAGAGACTTCCATTAGAGTTTGTGACAAAGCCAAAACTTTTAGTTTTGTACACATCATATATATATGTATATATATATATATATATATATATATATATATATATATATATATATATATATATATATATATATATATATCCATAGGAACTTCTGTAGTCCAACTAGGGACTGTGAAGGTCAACGGTGACCACTGTATGTATTTCCATTTGTACGATCGTAGTAGGCCCTCCAGTCAACACTCAGACACATTCACACACTACTCCAGAGAACATGCAAACAGACCCCGAGGCAGGAATCAAAACCAGGGCCTGGAGGCGCAAGGTTTTTTTTTTTTTTCACCAAAGAAAAAAAGACATTATGTTCCATAGCATTTCTTCCCATTGTTACCAAAGGTGCCAAAATTTCCTAAGCTGACTGCGTGCCATGACACCTTGCTGGGTGTAAAAGGAAATAAAAAATTTATTCATAAACAAACACCTCTATCAAACCTAACGAAAGGCAAAGACGTCCTTCCTAACGCGTTTAGCTATCCATTATTTGCATGGGGTGCTCATACATTTAGAGCCCATTTATTTGTGTATGCGTAAGTCTATAACAGTATGCACGGAGCTGTACTGTAGCTCTTCACACAAGGCCACAGTCGGCCCCTGAGGAGCGTTTTCCACCTCTTTCACGCTAATCCTGAGCAATTCCTTATCCAGCGGAATCCTTTAAAGAGAGAGGGATAAAGGCCGCGCGTCGATTCCATTTCCACTTCACGCAGCTGATCATTTTTATTTTCCTGCCCCTTAGCCGAGTCCTTGAGGCACAGAGGAGTGAGAGGCAAGAAAAAGAAAGAGGGGGCGAGGGTTCGGAAGAGAGAATTGGGAAAGTAGAACAGAGAGAGAAAACGAGGGACGTTGAGGACTCGCTGGCTTTGACAGTGTCCACAACATCCTGAAGGGAATAACTGTATGGTTCAAAGTGTGGTTCCATCCGGCTTGGTAACAAGAGTATACACAGTACAGTAAGTGACGGCAATTTTCTTGACCAGGCTATCGCTGTTTCATCACGTTCAAGCAGTTCGAAGCACGTCGATAAAACCTGGAAGTGCCGACGCAGCAAGTCTCCTGAAGGAAAACCCCATTGCGGCTCTGGTTACTGAAGTATTACTTCAAGAAACCCAGTCTTTCTTTCCTTCCTCTTCACCTTTATGTTCAACCTCATCGGGCTTAACGCTTCATTAGGCGACTCGCTTCACGACACGTCCTTCATAGGAGGTGAATGTTTTCCATGTCTTCTGAAGAACAGAGCTCAAAGAATCCCAAATCAAGTGTGATAGGATACGACTATACAGTTCCACTTTCCAAATGCATGTATTATTATTTTTTTTTTCTCCCGATTTTCTCCCTAATTTAGTCGTGTCCAATTCCTCCCCGTCACTAGGGGGCTCCCACATTAAGGCTACTACTACCACTCAGCCGGGAGGGCCGAAGACTCCACGTGAACCACGTGACGCCAGCCGGCCGCATCTTTCTGAGCTGCTCGCTCGCGCACCGTTGGGGGGGCGGCGTAACACACTCGGAGGACAGCGCTATCCGCTCCCTCCGTTGCGCGAGCTCACAGACGCCCCTGACTGGCTGTAGAGCCGTGATTAATGCGGGAGCACTAAGTACCTCTCATCCCTCCCCTCTGAGAGAGCTTGGCCAATCAGCTCTCTCTAGACCTCCGGCTGCGAGAGGTTACAGCATCACCCGGGAATCGAACTCGCGATCTCCGGATGATAAGGCGAGCACTTTTACCACTGCGCCACTCGGAGGCCTTCAAATGCATGTATTTCTTTATTAAAATGAGAAACAGAATAAAGTGACATGCTCTTATTAGCGATGATTAAACTTTAAGTTAGTACCAGAAACTCCCTCTGACGTCGTGCCACATCACACTGCCCGGTCTTTGATTATTTTCCTCCAACAGCACACCTCGTCATGTTTTATTCCTTACTTCCCGGCAAAGATTTCGATGCACGTTGCGGTCTCCTCTGCTCTCCTGCGGTCACATTTCATTCTTGCAAATTGACAGAATAAAAGGTAAGTCTGTCTGCATGCAGTGGAGAGAATGGAAACATTTCTCAGGCTATTTCCCCTGCTTTAGCCGTCCCAGTCGGAGAGAGACGCCGGCGACACGCAGGTGCGTATTGAAACGGGTTAAGTTGGCAGGTGCCGCTCGTCAAACGCCTTGATTTCACCAGACAGACAGCAGTAACCCCTGTGCAGCTCCTGCGAGAAGAGAGGGAATAAGAAACGACATGGAAAATGTACTGCACCTCGAGGCCCTGCTTAGACCTCCGCCGACCCTCCTCAGCACTCCGCCCACGAAAAACCAGCACGTATACATCCGAGCACTGCATACTGTAGGCTTGAGTGTGTGTGTGTGTGTGTGTTTTTATCTCTCTAGTTTCTATGGTAACTTAACACTGGAAGATGACAAATGCTTTACATAGAGAGACGTTTGCAATGACGTGTAGTGTCTAACGTTTTTTGAAAGGAGACTCCAGTTTCAGATCTCTGAACAGATGGTCATTTTCAGTATTCAGTATAAGGAAATATTGGAAACACCCAAAATTAATGGCATCCTTTAAGGGAAAGGACAAATTTATTAGATTAAATATAACCAGACAGAAATTTGGACTTTCTACTCAAACCAGACAGATCAATCATTTTGCTATGAAGCTAATAAAAAGCACTATTATTTTGTTTTGGAACTTTGACAAGAGCAGACATTTTTTGAAGAAATGTATATAGTCATTGGAAATAAAGCAGATTTTTAATACAAAAATGAAAGATACCATGCAGTTCCCAAAAAAAGAAAAAAAAGAAGTGATTCTTCTTTTTATTAATATGACTTGAAATGGTCCATGATCCCTGTACGGGTCTCCCACCTGGTTAGATATTATCAACTCAGTGGTGTTTGCACTGAGAAATGACTACCAGGTAGCAATAAAAGGAAAGAAGAAAGCAGATCTTCAGAGAAATATTATGACTTCGTGTTTGAAAAGCGATTGTGTTCATATAAAACATTCGCATTTGTTTTGAGGCTGGCATAACACTCGCTGAAATGTTTTCGCTTTAAATTTGTAAAATAACGAAATAAATATATCGATAACCTGCAGTTAGTTGTTTTTAATGCTTGATTAGGTATGTTTTAGCGCAATATCATTTACAGATGATTTCAAGCACCGTGCGGAGATGAGAATCTTAGTCGCAATAAAACATTTGAATGGTGCAAACGTTTCAAAGAACACGGCACGTCCTTGAATAACGAATGAAAGGAGTTCGAAGCCCACTGCAGTCGTTCCTGCGAACATTGCGCGTGTGGAACGCATTTCCTTTGAAAATTGATGGATAACTTGTCGCCAACCACGGTGGTGTAGTGGTTAGCACTGTCGCCTTGCACTGCCAGGGTCCGGGTTCGATTCCCTCGATTCCCGTGTCTGTGTGCATGGAGTTTGCATGTTCTCCCCGTGCTTGGTGGGTTTCCTCCGGGTACTCCAGTTTCCTCCCACAGTTCAAAGACATGTAGGTTAGGCTAATTGGCGTTCCCAAAAAATTGCTCGTAGTGTGTGAATGAGTGAGTGTATGTGTGTGTCTGTGCCCTGCGATGGATGGGCACCCTGTCCAGTGTGTACCCTGCCATGTGCCCCAAGTCTACTGGGATAGGCTCCAGGCCCCCCGTGACCCTTAATACAGGATTAAGCGGTATAGATGATGAGTGAGAACTTCTCGCCAACTTGAGGAAGAGACTCGTCTCTCAGTGGGAACTGTACACACAATTATTCCACAATGCCACTTACACATTACAGGAACTCGGCTGAGAGTCAGTGCCACATCTCCGCGTACAGTCCCGACCTCGCTTCAAATGATTTCCACATGTTTGGGCAATTAAAGGAGTTCCTGGGAGGCCAGTGTTTAGACTTGAAGCAGGCAGTCTGATCGTTGCTCTGACGTACTTTCTAAGTTTTTAACTTTCTAATAAGTTCTTCTAATTTTTAGTTTATGAGCAGGTGGTGCAAAACCGCCAACCACAGAAAATTGGCAGAATTCCCAAAGGGAAATTGTAATTTTCACATATATCCGTTAGGAAGGAGGGGTCAGGCACCAATAAACTTGGCAGCACCAAGAGTCCAGGATTAACACAAGCTTCTAACAAGTAAAGGAGCTTGAACATGAACGCGCAGAGTTGCTCCTAACCGCATGTTCTCTCGAAGGTCGTCTCCTAAATAAAGCTTGTGATAAGTGGTCTCTCTTTTAACCAGGAATAAAACACTGAGCGAGAGGGTCAATTAAACCTTCCTGTTAGACAAGGACCCATCGTGGCCCCCTCTTCGCCGAGACCTCATCAACAGGGGTGTCAGCTACATTAAGGATGGCCTGATCTATGTCAAATAAATTAGGCTCTTTCTTAGGCTTCCTGACAGTTGGCTGATGAGAAGCGAAAGAAGTTGCCGTTCCTGTACACATAAAACATAGCGAGGTCTGAAGTCTCGCAGTCGTCTGTTCAGGGCTGACACCTTTTCCAGGATGACTCTGATATATCAACCGTTCGCGAGACCTTTTCTTACAAGGGCCAGCATACGAACAGAACGAGGAAGAAAAAGAAAGAAAGAAAGATAAGGTGTCAAGTTCTATCCACTGAGCAGCTAAAAATGCCATAAAGAATGACAATTGACATATGCTGTAGTTTATGAGCCGGTGTCCTTGTGAAACCTAATTGGTTCATTTTTTAACATTTTACTGAAAGCTACGATCACATCTAAATCAATATTATGAGCTAAATGTACTAGAATGGATAGGTAATAATAAAACCTACTTACAACCCCCACTGCTTTTCATTATCAACCACATTATCTCGCTGATTGGCAATTAAGTAAAGGATAAAACGCTTGTGGGGGTGTGCTGTTATTAGAACCTGATCAACTCAGGGGGCATCACACCACTTAGTTGTTCATTATTGTTCAATAACAGCACATCCCCCAAGTGTTTTATCTCTCTTGCAACACATTTATTAAAAACATAGCTGCCGTCCCTGTCATTTCAATCATAGGAGATCAACAGCCGTTCCCACACAGAGCTGGAAAAGGACTTAGCAGCGCCAAGAGTCCAGGATTAACACGTCGAAGTAAAGAAGCTTGAACATGGACACGTCGAGTCGAGTACTGTACCAAAAAATACATATACGACTTTTGCCACCAAAAACAGCTAATAGAGAGAGTGGTTAAAATTACTCATGTTAACTTGAGTTAAGTTAAGAAGTGAAACCAGGACCTATGATGAAATTTCTTGTAAATGAAGGGGGAGGAAATGATCGACGTTTACAGATGATTCCAAACACTGTGCGGAGATGAGGATCTTAGTCGCAATGAAACATTTGAATGGTGCAAACGTTTTAAAGAACGCCGCACGTCCTCGAATGACGAACGAAAAGGAGTTCCTGGGAGGCCAGTGTTCAGACTTGAAGCAGGCAGTCTGGTGTACTTTCTAAGTTTTTAACTTTCTAATAAGTTCTTCTAAGTTTTAGTTTTTGGGCAGTTGGTGCAACACCGCCACCCACTGGGCTGGAGCCTAGCTCAGAAAATTGGTAGAATTCCCAAAGGGAAATTGTAATTTTCACACATATCAGTTAGGAAGGAGGGGATAAGGGCCTTTTTTAAGGGCTCAAAAGGTAGCAACTTGGTGGTGCTGGTACTTGAACCCTGGAACCAGAAACTTTTACTTTTTTAACACCCCAGTTTTGGACTGCCAGTCAGAATGGATTAGAACAGGGAGATTGAAATAAACAACACCTTTGAGAATTCAGCATGGCCTGTGGTATAGTCAAGTACAACGAATACAAAAACTACTCAGGGGCCTAAATGAGGATGCTAATAAAGTTCTTGTTTTCTAGCTTTTTAAGGCTTAGCTTTTTAGATCTGTTTAAACGGATTAGGATAAAACGGCTAAACTCGGGCACCCTGTGGTAATTTTGTCAAGTGTCCAATCCTAATCATAAAGCAAGTGAGATTTTATCATGTTAGCGTTAAATTCTTTGCTACAAAGACAGTTTAGAGTGATTGTAAGCACTGCATTGCTTTAATAAAGCTAGACCCAATTCATTCAAAACACTAAAGCTTTTTTGTTTTTTGGTCACATTGTTTTGGGACACAACGAACATTTGGGTCTATGTTCATCATTGTTCTTGAACAGTATGTCGGTGATGCCCAAATACACGAATGATCCGTAGCAAATCTCCTAACCTAATAGATGTTAATAAAAAAATGCCGTATTTCCTCATGCTCTCTCTGTCAGCTACAACTTTACCAGCCAATATGATCGCAGGAGGCACAGGAGCCACATTCACCCGAGCCCCTGGATCGCAATTCTTGCTGTGCTGGACTCTTTATTAGAGTGTTGTTAGCCTTCCACACCCCCATTTCTCCGCACTTCAATTAACCAGAGGCGCTTCTGTGGCGTCCTAATTCAGCGAGGAGACATCGGAATAATGAAATTGGAGGCACTTCCGCTGTGTTATATTTTCGGCTCGCGCACGAGCTATGAATTAAAGAACAGATTGTGCTGCTAACGGCTCAGCGTGAGCTCTTCCTTTTGGGAAGGACGACGACCGGGTTTTTTAGGTTATGACTAATCGTCGAGCGGCATCTCAGCGATGCAGCGGCTGTAGGTAGGTGTAAATGAAACGCAAATCCTGGCTAAGATTCCAGAGGTCCAGACTTTGTTTTCTGATGTATTGATGGTGCAAAACGTGGTTTTATTTCTAAACCCAGCTCTAGGAATCAAGTCTGTCTTTATCAACTCAGCAATTTCTGGATAAATTAGGTTTCAGCCAACATAGGGACCATAAAGACAGAACATCTTATATCAGAAGACGATGGCACAAATGCATTATGTAAAATAATCCTGACGTAGCTTGTTAGTTTTGTTTCCAAATTAAACCGTGAGAATCCAGAGAACTATGGGAAATCAAGCCATGGGACAGAGACAACGCGTTGACGCTTTGGATCTTGGTATCATCTTAGCCTCGACTTGATGGAAGTCACCTGCCCAAGAAGCAAAGGCGTGGCGCTCCGTTTGCTTTTGTGTCCATTTTCTCCATCACCTTTACACGCCCACACTCTTTACTTTTTGATGCCAGGCAGCAGATAATCAAGAGGCTGATATTTGCATGGTGGGCGACTTGGAAGCAGCCTCTGTCGCTAGTCTCTGCACAACCATATGGCTAATGCTGCATGCGCCATGCAGAGTTTAAGCCCTCGGTAACACTTGTGCACACTTACCGACGTCTTGCTTATTTGATAGCCTGATGGCTGTTGCTGTTTGTTAATGGAGCCTTGCTGAGGAGTCGGCAGGATTGAGTTACAACCTTAGGGACTGTCTTTTTTTCCCCCCCTTACTCCTTCACTCAGCTCGGCTAGACAGCAATTAAACCGAGGGTGATCCGCACAGGTCAGGATGTAGACACGATCTGTTCCACCAGTCCATCCTGTGGGAGATGATGGTCAATAGGCTTTCTTTCCGGGTGTACTTTTGGAGCGAAATGGGCTTTAAAACTTCCAGGTACTAAGGCAGAGATGGCTGTGATTGATCAAACAATCGTTCACGAGTTGTCTTTTATGACTTTGTATTCAAATTGAAACTTTTAAGAATGAGGAACTTCAGTGAGTCGTTCATACTATAATCCATGCAATGTGCTAAAATCTATAAAATCTCAATGTGTTTCATCTATACAGCAGATACTGTATGCAAGCAAATTGTGAAACATGCATGGCCGATTGGAAGCGGTGTTTGGAACGAGATACCACATTTCTGTTAAAGCCTTGATTTTGATTGGTCAGAAGGTGTTGATTTATTTTCAACAGCAACGAGGTCAACAGTTGTTAATGATCATCATCACAACAGTTGCTTGGTTATACATCAAGCCGTCTTATTAATTACATGGAAATGAAAAAGAACAAAAGAGAGACTGGTATGGGAGTGAATATTGATAGCTGCTGTAAAGTAAGCGTTAACAGGAGCATTAAATGCAACGTGAATTTTTTTTTAAAAGTGTGACGTGGTTATTAATAAAAGTTGTATAAGAGGAATAACACTCTTCAGGATGTATTGTTATTGGGACATGAAGGTGTCACACCACCCCAGTTGTGTTTTTTTCCCCTTAGTTGTTCAAATTCAGGGCAACCATTTGGCTGTAGTTCAACGATATTAACCCTAAAGAGATAAAAACGTTGCTCTAGTATGTGCCCTACTTTGCATCTGGCCCCATCACACCCTCGTATTGTTGATTATCTTCGCATAACCTCATTCCACAGTGTGTTTTATTACTGAAATGCTATTACAATGTTGCTGTAAACTAATCACCTTCTCCCTCTCTGCGTCTCTGTCCTTGTCTCCCTGTCATCATTGGCGTCCTCATCCAAGGTAAGCCAAAATTCCCCTAAAACTTTATTTTCCTTCACGTTATTTGAAACAATGACCATTATTTTCCTTCTCCCTGTGATGAACGACCTTCCACAGAAATCTATATATAGTTCAACCATTACATAGACCACAGCTCGCAGTCCTGCCTGGGTGTTGAGGCTAAGCGCACAATCAATGATGGTCTAGAACAGACCATTTTTCCCCCCCTCCCAAATGTAATAACCTAAAATGCATTTGATGGCAAGGGTCAAAAAGTCACAGTTTTTTTTTTTTGTTGTTGTTGTTTTTTCCCAGGCACAGGCGCCAGATACTGGCTCTAGCTTTATACATTTGCATCATACCTATGGGCTATCTATCCTTCTGTGTTATATTACTGAATATTCTTTGGAAAGTGGAAACCAGAAAAATCAATCTTGGGAAAAAATAAAAAGAAGCAAGAAGATGATAATGATGATGATGATGATAGAGAAATGGTTTAAAAATGTATAATTTGTGGTTATTTTAGAAATTGCATGTTGTCAGACTAGAGTAGGACTGTGATCAATAGGTGATAAATTTGATTATGTAAAGTGAGAAAAATTCAAGACTCATTTTGAAAGGTGTTTTTTTTTTTTTTCAGGTCTAGCTGTTTTAAATTAGCAGTTTAAAATTTATAGTCCAAACCGCAATAAAATCTGACTTGTGGAAATAAAAACCCATGATTGTTCAAGGACATGGAAAATACACATAACATCTGCGCTGTGTTATATAACGAGTGTACGTACACACCGTTGACGGGAAAAGAGTTTGTAGAAATAGTTAAAAGGTTAAAGCTAAAAATGATCTGATCAGCTTTAATGTAATCAGTGATATTAATAATTCAGGTTGAAGCCCACGGACACGTCTGCCTGCCTCATTTATTAATATAAAGACCCTGTTCGTTAATCGGAAAAGTAGATCGGGTAAAGATTAAGTTTTGCCTTAAAACGACTCCAGCGCGTTAAAATTAAGTAATCCCAGTAATAATATTCAGTTTTGCTTGTATAATTAATATTAATAGCTTAGTTTTTAGTAGATTATTAACCTGGCACATAACTGTTCATAGCATCGCTTTTACTCGACATTTTTATTTCACTTATGGTGCAACTTCAACTTCAGTTCTTCAGTACTGCGAAAGTTTCATTAACTTTTGCGTGGTAAAATTATGTTGTAGTAAATTTCTTAATGCTGATTATGGCGGGCAATTTTAGCGCATAACACTGGGGCGTCAGGGTATTTAACAAGGGTACACTAACCCTTGTTAAAAGCGCTATATGAATTAAAATTGAATTAAATCGTGAATGTTACATTTTACACGCCCTCACCTCGCAGATACGTTTGCTCTTACGACCCGTGTTTTACCTCATAGCGGGGCTTCACATGGCTACTCCTATATATATATAAGCGCCATGTTTTCAAAACATGTGAGACAAACTGTTTCTGAAAGAAGAATAAACACACATTGATCTGCTCATTCATCTTTGAAGTTGCGAGTTCTGACCAATGTACAGACTAAACATATCTTTTATTTATGTAGATATTCTGTGGAACGCTAAAACCAGAAAAATAAACAAATGTATAAATAAATAATAATTTCACATCCATGTCTCCAGAACAGTTAAAAAAATAAATACAAAAATGCACCAATCAGCTATAAGATTAATACCACTGACAGGTGAAGTGGATAACATTGATCGACTGTGCACCAGCAAACCGGTGACAGGCTCATTAGCATCCCAGCCTCACCCGTACCCACGGGGACCAAAGGTCGCCCCGACCAGTCCGATCCCACAGAGAAGCTCATACAGCACAAATCACCAAAAAATGTCAATGCTAGAAATGCCCCAGAACATCCAGCATGCCGTGTATGGGGCTTCCCAAGCCAAGAGTTAAAGGTTTTTTGATCCAGCCTCCAAATTCCCCAGATCCCAGTCTGAGTGAGCCTTCACGGAATGTACCGGACAAACATGTCTGATTCATGGAGGTCCCACTACGCCAACCCACAACACCCAAAGTCATGCCCTGAATGGCACAAGCTGAAGCTACACAATCCTGGGATTAATGTTTTGTGCTATAACGGTACGGCCATGTACAGTATGTTGTCTTCATGATGATTTCATGATTTCTTTTCAACACAACTTTTTATTTTATTACTGAGAAATAATTCATCCAGAGTCTAAAGTTCTTTGTTGTTAAGTATGCAAAATGAATTAATCCAATTAACATACTTCTGAATTAAGTTTTACTTTAAATACAAAATTATCCGATTAACCTGCAGCATCCTGATTTAAATATTAAAGCCTCTTTTTTTTTTTTTTTTTTGTAACTTGCGATTTTATTATTATTTTTTTTTATCATTATGAATTTGCAACACCGAAATGTGTTTAACTGGACATTTCTGTATTATGCAAAGGAGCGTTTGAATTTATTCAGCGCTTCCATTATTCCTAAATGCTTCACCTCTTTTGTTGAGTTTTAATGAGGTTCCGTCCCACCGTGGAGACTTTTATATGTACTGTATTTCAGAAATGTAAATACGACTGCTGCATTGTTTACAAAATAAAGATTTTTTTTTTTTTAAATGACCCGGAGAATGTCAGAGCGCAGATTAACCAAAAATGCATGGTTTAGAAAAATGTTTTAAAAATACCATGAGCTCCTCATCTGCCTCATTGTGTAATTGAGATGCTTTTCTGCTTACCGTGGTCATAACGAGTTATTAGTCATCCCTTAAAAAAAACGTTAACCTTGATTTGTTATCCTCTCCAAAGCATTTACACCTAATAACGTCCACTTCAAAGCATTTGTGTGTTACAATGAGCTCTGATGATACAAATAATCGAGCTTCTCTGGACGTAAGAGGCAGCTTTTTAAATCACGCCGCACCTTTGATGTTCGTCACGGGGAGAACATGTATCAGTCAGATCTAGGATGAAAGGCGGGTAGCTGTAGAGGCCACTGAGGTTTTCCCCACAAAGACTTCATTCATGTCAAAAGGCTGAGGAGGGCATCCTAGGGTAGCGCGTATGGGGTGCGAGGCCGCGTCGGGTATTCATCGACCTCAGTGCTGGAGGAAGAGCGCATCAGTTATAGCAAGGCACGGTGCCGAATATTGCTTTCCGTAGATGCCTGACTGCTCACGGGCTGAAATTGTACTGCAAAGATCCACTCCGAAGATGTAAAACACTCTCTCTCTCTGTCTCTTACTTCACATGCAATCTGCCTCATTCGGTTACCTCTAAACAAAGCGATTAACATCTCTCGCACAGTGCATTACAGTGAAAGTATAGTAAACGGTTCGAACGTCCTCCTAGGATAAAAGGACTGGAAACTGCCTCTTATTCAATAGACTGTTGTACGACTAGTGTGTTGGCTTATTATCATGTCAATTACATCATTTATATCATCATAGACATACTTTTATACATTGTAGAACTGAATAAGTGCTTTACCATCAAATTGAGAGACTAGAATAGAAAGAATCACGTTGCATCAATTGATGATAATGTACAGATGATTACATTGACATTTTCTTAAGTGGTACAGCAGGAAGTGCATTGATAATATGTATCTATATGCCTTTGATACACGCACACACAGACAAACGCATCTATAGCGTATATATGTAAAGGGTTTGGCTGCGAAACGAGATAAGTCCATTTCGGGGGTATTACTAAACCCGTATAGAATATTTTATGGATGGTTTATTTGAGTCACAAGTGTTTTCAAAGCACAAATAACATAAAAATTGTGAAAATTTGTATGATTTTGCAAAACGCTACAAATCCACCTGCCAGAGTTTTGCCCCACTGGATAAATCAGCTTCCAGTTGTGTTTGCAATTTATTATCACTATATGAGGATTAGTCAAAAACTATTATGCTGGTTATATTAATACTTCTGTTGGCCACACTGCCTTATTCAGGTCTACTATCTTATGTCAGTTAATTTCTAACTGCGGTGCGAGCAAAAATGGATGCCGTACTTCTAATTTGCACAGAAGTCGTTCAGCGTGCAGTGATTTGTGATTCGTTGTACCAGACGGCAACACTGAAGCAAACCGCTACACCACCATGAGGCATGGTGGCGTAGCGGTTAGCTCTGTCGCCTTGCACCTCCAGAGTTCGGGCTCGATTCCCGTCTCTGTGTGCATGGAGTTTGCATGTTCTCCCCGTGCTTGGTGGGTTTCCTCCGGGTACTCTGGTTTCCTCCCACAGTTCAAAGACATGTAGGTTAGGCTAATTGGCGTTCCCAAATTGCTCGTAGTGTGTGAATGAGTGAATGTACGTGTGTGTGTCTGTGCCCTGCGATGGATTGGCACCCTGTCCAGAGTGTACCCCACCTTGTGCCCTAAGTCTCCTGGAATAGGCTCCAGGCCACCCGTGACCCTGAATAAAGGATTAAGCGGTAAAGATGATGGGAGAGAGAGACTTTGTGCACCTTATGAGGAAAGTCTTTGGATATCTGCGAACAAAATTTGGACCGATACTCTCAGGAAGGTGAAGGTTTCTTAAAAAGAATCGTTACTGGTGATGATACATTGATTCATCACTACGAGCTTGAGAGTAAATGGCAGAGTATGGAACGGAAACATCCTCAATAGCCAACAGAGAAAAAGTTCAAAACTCAACCATCAGCTGTAAAAAAATAATCAATGGCTACAGTTTTCTGGGATCCTTCAGGGCCAGTATTGAAAACGTTTCAACAGTCAACAGTGCTCGTTACAGTGAGACGCTTATTGAAGAGCTGTGGCCTAAACTTCAGATTAAACACAGAGGACTGATATCCAAGTGCGTCGTGATCAGGCATGACTTAAATGATTTAAAGTGTTAAAGCATCCTCCTTATAGTCCTGATCTCGCTCCATCGGACTTTCACCCGTTTGGTCCCCTGAAAGCAGCCCAAGAAGGACGATCCAGTTCTGATGAAGAACTGAAGACAGCGGTGCATTAGCTCAGCATAACACATTCGTAATGAGAGAATACCAGAGCTTGTTCACAGATGGACAAATCGTATTGAAAAACAAGGAGATTATGTTGAAAGAAATGATGTATTTGTCTTTACACAAACTTATGCTTTGATTATTTTAACTGTACAGTAATTCAACGGTTAGCATAGTGGAACAAGGGGAAAAAAACGTGCTAAAAGTTACAGTCACTTTTGAAGATCATGAGAAACATTGAAAGCTATACCAAAAGTTCAGTTTACAATGCATTATAAATCTTCTCCTCGACCGGTTTTAGTGTCACCTTGGTGGATGATGGCACCTTATCATGGTAGTCCAGGACTGCTGGGGAAAATGCAATGGCAGTCAGCGGACTATGGCTTGTTTTTAACTTCAACATTCTACTAAAGTCCATTGAACACAATTACTAGATCCAGGGCAGCCTCTATTTTGCACAGCAGGCAGTTTTGCTTCACTGATCACATGGCAGAAATGTATTGTCTATTTATTGCACTGCAGTCAAAAGTTTCATACACGGTTTTGTGTACTATATACAGGGTTGGCCATTTATATGGATACACCTTAATAAAATGGGAATGGTTGGTGATATTAACGTCCTGTTTGTGGCACATTAGTATATGTGAGGGGGCAAACTGTTCAAGATGGGTGGTGACCATGGTGGCCATTTTGAAGTCGGCCATCTTGGATCCAACTTTTGTTTTTTCAATAGGAAGATGGTCATGTGACACATCAAACTTATTGGGAATTTCACAAGAAAATTTCACATTTTGGATTTGCCAAAATGTGGACGCATGAAAACTGTCACCTATGAACAAACATCAGTGGCTGTCCTAGCTTCATTCAGCAAGAGCCCACAGCGTAGCACTCGCCGCATGTCACTGGAGAGTGGCATTAGTCGAACATCCCTTCGGCGGATATTAGCTACTCACAAATGGCACCCTTACAAACTCCAGCTACTGCAGCATCTCAACGAGGATGACCCAGATCGGCGCACACAATTTGCAGAATGGGCAAAACAAAAATTGGAACAGGACCCTCAGTTCACGCAGAAGATTTTGTTCAGTGATGAGGCAAACTTTTATGTGAATGGTGAAGTTAACAAACAAAACCACCGCTATTGGTCTGACACTAACCCACATTGGATAGATCCCTCCAAGACTGTTGGAACAAAAAAAGTGATGGTATGGTGTGGTAAATGGGGTACAAAGATAGTGGGGCCATTCTTCATCAATGGAAACCTCAAGGCCACTGGATATTTGAAATTGCTACATGATGATGTGTTTCCCTCTTTATGCACTGAAGCTGGCACGTTCCCTGAGTTTTTCCAGCAAGATGGTGCACCACCACATTATGGGTGTCAGGTCCGAGCATTCCTAGATGAACAGTTTCCTGAAAAGTGGATTGGTCGTCGTGGGCCAGTTGAATGGCCCCCAAGGTCTCCCGATCTGACCCCATTAGACTTTTATCTTTGGGGTCATCTGAAGGCAATTGTCTATGGTGTGAAGATACGAGATGTGCAGCACCTGAAACTACGGATACTGGAAGCCTGTGCTGGCATTTCTCCTGCGGTGTTGCTATCAGTGTGTGAAGAGTGGGAGAAGAATGTTGCATTGACAATCCATCACAATGGGCAGCACATTGAACACATTTTATAAGTGGTCAGAAACTTGTAAATAACTCATGAAAGAATAAAGTTACATTAAAACCAAGCACACCATTGTTTTTCTTGTGAAATTCCCAATAAGTTTGATGTGTCACATGACCCTCTTCCTATTGAAAAAACAAAAGTTGGATCCAAGATGGCCGACTTCTAAATGGCCACCATGGTCACCACCCATCTTGAACAGTTTGCCCCCTCACATATACTAATGTGCCATAATATCACCAACCATTCCCATTTTATTAAGGTGTATCCATATAAATGGCCCACCCTGTATACATACATATATATATATATATATACACACATGCTCACTTGTTGTATTAGTAGCAATCAGGTAGAATTCATCAATGAACAATACATCCTTACCAAAAACATCAATTACCCTAATGCGTGTGTTCCTTACAGAGATTAAACTAATAACTAAATGACACCATCACAAGGGATTTCCCGCTGCTAATCTTCAGTTTTTTCAGGCAAAGCTGAAATGTACACAATAATTTTGGAGCCCGTGGTGCAAGGGAAAACATCAAGTCCTTCCTAGTTTCCTAGTTTTCAATTATATTTCAGCATTATTTTTAGTCGTGATTGGATGGAAGACGGTGATGAGCGTCAGGTATGTTTTCTTTTTCCATAGTAATAACCTAGACCGAGATGTCAATTAATACAGATAAAGATGAAGAGACTTTATTGTCATTGTAGTGATGCAACGTAGTTCTCTGAGACCAGCAGCAATAAGAAACGTAATAATAAACGAAAGAATAAACACAGGATAATTGCCCTCAAATGTGATAAATACAATAACATATCATATAAAATGTGAAGAAATGTGATAGAAAAAGACAGATTTGTTAATATGTAAAACTGTAACATGGGGAAGTTCCAAGGATCGAGGCACAACAAGCTGATATTTATTTATTTATTTATTTATTGGTTTTGTCTAACAAAGAGGGGAAAAAGTAGTGAGTGTGTAAATCCCTATAGCTGGTACTCTAAGCGATATCAGGGGCTAATTTATTTCCCAGAACATTCCCAACATGAAATGTTACCACGGAGGACGTAGAAAATAAACCACATTGTGATTAACAACAAAAGAAAAGTTCTTCACAGTGCTACTGGATGAGCTGAAATGATCAGTGCACTGGCTATGGGTGATAGTTGATGATTTTTTTCCTTTCAACGTTGCTACCGCTGCCCCCATGGTTATCTTCCCTTAATCATGAAACTGTACGACTGTAATTTATGTGCGTTCCAAGCAAAAAGTTGCTTCTCCAGCTTGCCTCAGTGAGCTTTACTACAATGATAAATCTTGATTTATCTTCGAGCCAGCATCCTCAGCCGCTCCAGCGCCTCTTTTTGTTCGCTGCTTTTTTTTTCTTTTTTTTTTTCTTTTTTATTATTGGAGCCGTCGCCCAAACAGAACGGGACGGAATCGAAACTCATTAGAAAGGTGGACTTGCAATGCTAATTAAGTGGCAAAGCCATATGCACGGTAATTACCAGCTGCTAGCACGCTTCCCTTCAGCTAACTTTGATCCAGAAGCAGGCCGAATGCGCGTTTCCCGAGGACACCGCTGCCATTTGAACAGCGAGCGATGAGCTCTGTTCTGTTCTGTTCGGCGCAGGACGCAGGTAGGCTTCATCTCCGGGCTTAACTGAAGGCAGCACACATGGCTGTGGGTTTAAGGCCTGAAATTTTGATGAACAGCTTGCATGTTTATGGGATAAGCACGGGATTAGCGTTGACAGGATGTGATTGTGCGTTGAATTTAATGACGGAGAAGAAGCTTTTTTTTTTTTTTTTAAGCTTATGGAAAACCCACAAGCTTAAGACTAAATAATATTGAAAAGCCTGTAATTCACAACACAAGCCACGAGTTTCTTCTTGTACAGCTATGGATTGCAGTTCACTAGGCATTCTTTTTGTGTATACACTGTATGTATACACTCTCCTCATTTCACCCCAACCCAAAAAGAATACACATACACAGTATTCTTATTTGGTGGTTCAGTGGTAGGTTTCTCACGTACCACGCGGAATGCCCGGGGTCAATTTCCACCCAATGCCCAAACCCCAGCCACTGGATGTAGTGCCGGTCCCAAGCCCGGATTAAATGGGAGGGTTGCGTCAGGAAGGGCATCCTGAGTCGTACGCGGATCAAGTGGTCCACTCTGGTGACGCCTTGACTGGAGCAACCGCAACAACATGTAAAGTATGCTCATAAGTCCTGCGTTCTCAATCTTCTCAACTCATTTGTCGCAGAAGTTCTTACACATGTTGGAAGATTTCACGCCCGCTTTGTAGAAATCCATTATTAACATTTTTATAAATCAGTACGAATCATTATTAAGAACCAGCCGCCGAAGCTGGAGATCAGAACAGCAACAGCATAAAAGGAAACGGTCTCCTTTAATGACGTAAGGAGTCTTCTTTTCATTTCATCTCTCTCTCTCTCTCTCTCTCTCTCTCTCTCTCTGTCTCTTAGTCGCCCTCTCGCTCGCTCGCTCACTCAGTCACATTAAGATTAAAAAATATAGTTGCATAAAGAAATAATGCCCTGCATGTTTTAACGCCGTCATGCATAAGAGCTTCTAGCATGCTTTTATTTGACGAAATGTCATAAAGGATTTAATAAATAACTAATTCTAGTGGAAGAGGATTTGAGATTATGAAATGACCACCATGGCGACGAGCAGAAAAAGAACATCTGTGCGATAGAAAATATTAAAATGTTAAGGACGATGGATTGGATATGCAAATGTTGGAGACCCGATCAGACTGCATGGACTAAATGCCTAGTAAATTAAAGTATAGGTACAATACCGCATTCACTAATTGGAATTAGGATTTGATTGCAGAAGTTTCGAAGAGAAGCAATAACATGTAATATATATTGTAAAGGCATGGTGATGGTATAACGGTAAAATTTGTTTATTTATTTATTCATTCATTAGATAGTTAGTTTTTCACTTGTTGGTTGGTTTCTTTTTTTAAATGTTGTTTATCTATGCATTTATGTTTTATGAGGATTTTTTTATGTTTACATTTGTTTGCATTTGTTTTATCCACTTTTAATCTTTTAACATTTTTTTAAATGATCATTTATTATTATTTCTTCTACTTTTCATTTACTTACTGACTCCTTTTTACAATTAATCAACAATCAAATTAATTAGCTTTCTGCGTGTTTCTAAAATATTTATCTACAGAATGTTTTATTTTTTTAAGCATTCAGTATTTGATCATATTCATTATTTGTCTGTTTATTCACATTCTTATTTATTTGTTTCTTTATTTATTTATATGTATTTAGGGGTGGCTCAGGGGTGGCTCAGTGGGTAAGCCCCTGCGCAAGGCCCTTAACACTCACCTGCTCTGGATAAGGGCGTCTGCCAAACCCCCATAATCTTGTCCAGTTATTTATCTGTTTGTTTTTGGTTTGTTAGTCTGAAAACTGATTCTAAGCCGCCACCGTTATAACATCCAAGATCAGCCTCAAAAGCCAAACCGGCCTCGGATCTGCGTTTAAACCGTACTTCTCACATTGCTCCGTCCCCAACGAGGGCAATTAATGCTCTAAAATAGGAAATGAGTAAAATTTTGGGACAGCAGTGAAATGAGCGTGTCTCTCTCTTTGTAGCAGCGTGTTTAATTAAGTGGATGTGTGGTCGAGCTCGCGCAGGCTCTACGCCAGGAACATTACTGCACAGCCTCAGCACTAGTTATTTCTTTGAAAGATTTTTCGACTGCGGCTCTGCATAGTAATAAAACAGCTTTGTAAAATGAATGCATGATACAAAAAAAAAGGAAAAAAAAGTGCTGGTGCTGTAGATCTTCATGTTAAACGATGGCGTAGAGCTGGAGAGAAAGTGCACCTTTTTTGTTGTGTATACAATCTCGCTGAGGTGACACTCTGGAGAAAATAGCATTATCAGTCTGAGAGTCTTTATTCATTTAGAAAGTCGCACGCGCCATAGCGTCGGAACGGCGGCTTCGTACATTTAGCTCTCTTTTTTTCTTTTTTTTAAATAAAGCTGAAGGTCCGGCCACGCCGAGCGGCACTCCGTCTTCTCAATAATCTCCGTTTTTGCTTCCGCGATTCATCGGTGCAATAGATGCCCTTGACTCGACTAGTAAAGCTCTGAATAAAAATGAGAAAAATACTTTGGAGGGAGAACACCGTGAAGCTTTTCATTCGCTTTTGTTGACCCAGACCCAATTTCTCCTTCAGCGCAGGAGCCGGGTTTTAGGAAGAGAAAGACCTTGCTCTGCTCCAAAGGATAATATTGCGCATTCATCATCCCGTGACACATGGACTGATAGGAAAACCTTTAGCCATTAGAAGTGAGAGCGACAAATTAACTCCCCTTACCCGGACGCTGTAGAAGGAGAAAGCCTGCATTAACGTTGATGTCTCAGTAGTTCATTTAACATACATAAAATGAAAACATGTATACTTTACCTGAATCAAACGCTGAACCGATTCGGTCGGCGAAACGCCGGATTTAGTTTCATGTCATTCAGTCATTTGGTTAAAGACCACTTCTAACTCAATCCGGTCTCGGCTCGTAACAACACCAGACACGCAACGCGATCACGGCGGAGTTCGATTTTCTTCACAGCCATTCTCTTTCTGCATATAACTACGACGTGATCAATACGTAGTGTAAGAGGTTTTCTAGGAAAGTAATTGCTAAAAATATCTTTCTAGGAAAGATGATCAGTTGTCCGTCCGAACACATCATACTGTGATTTTTTTTTTTTTTTTACTTTTAAAAATCTGTCTGCCGGACACGTCTTAACCTCAAGCCTTTTTTTAAGGCGGCTAGAATGTTTTCGCACCTCGATGCGGATTTATAGACACGGCGGCGGGAAACGAGGCTGCAGCTAGCGGGGACGCGGCACCCACAAAACCAACGGCCGTTAACCTGTTATATAAGGAGTGCTCTTTGAAGCCGGGAAATTGGTAATAAAACAAGTCCATTCACACGTCTCCGAATAACGGATTTACACCTGCACATCCATTGTGTTCTTTTACAGCACAGTAGATTGCGAGACAGTCCACAGTGGCAGCATAATGTTCTTTACAGAGAGAGAGAGAGAGAGAGAGAGCGAGCATTCTACATGTACGCCAGACGAGGCTTGTAAATAATTTTTTTATACCGGTTTAGCTTTGACGGTCATCTTTAAACACTAATATAATTTGCCTTTAAAAAAAATGCCCTCTTCGCCATTAAGGCCCGCCATCAGTCACTGACCGAAGTTATTTAGTGACGAAGGCGAGCGGCTCAGCTGTTACTTAAGCCGGCGAACATGATGGAGTCCAAATGACAGCCTTGATGGGAAAGAAAGCT
The DNA here is from genome assembly GCA_030347435.1 of Clarias fuscus. Lineage (NCBI taxonomy): Eukaryota > Metazoa > Chordata > Actinopteri > Siluriformes > Clariidae > Clarias > Clarias fuscus. Next base: position 8,321,340 of record CM059212.1, read on the forward strand.
CAGGACGCAATTGGATTAGCGGGAAACAAATGAATTTCCGCCTCGGCTCACTGTTTGCCGTCGTAAAGTGGGTTAGACTGAAACCGGAGTCGCGTATCACGAACCCGGGGTTAGCGACCTCCGACTGGTGCTTACAAGGCGAGCGTGAACGGAGAAAGCTGTTATTTGTCAAGGGACGGGCGCTGGATTCAATTTGCAAAGAGCTTCAAAGTGACACTGACATTTATCATCGCGACAGTTGTCAGATGCGAGAGCGCTAATGAGATAAGCCTCGATTCGGACAGGAGGAGCACACACACACATATAGAAACGGTGAAGTTTTGTAGTTGTGTCGCGTCTATTATTATTAGTGCGATGCCTGTCTCTTCAAAAAACTGTTTGGAGGACAGTATGGAGGAATTATTTTATTTCACTTTTGCCACTCATAGGGTCATAGCAAAAGTTGACAGTTGTTTCAGCTAATGTGAAGGCCCAGAATCAAAGCGACTTTCACCCCGTGACGTCTATTAATGTGTGCGGTGATGGCGTGAACACTGGAAGTAATTATATCCGATTCTGAAAGAAATGGAGCAGGTGATAATCCACGAAGTTCATTGGAACGCGCAGCTTCTCAAGAGGCTGGTGTGTGCAGCAGGTGGCGCTAAACCTGTGCGTATTAGACGATTCAGACGAGTCACTCTTCAAGTACAAGATAAAACCTAAAAACCCAGCGTTCATTGATTGCGGCGATTCATACCGTATAAACTTTAGAGATGTAATGCTTGAGGCCAGAAGTTCTCAACACTGATCCGGCACGTGTAAGTGTTTTGTCAGCTCCCAGTGTGATAGAGAAGGAGAAAAAAAAATGCTAAAAAGTACAGGGTAGGGTGTCCACTAGGACCAGGGTCGAGTCCATTCAGTTCCCGGCTCAAGAAGGTACGCAAGAGCATGATGATGAAAGCTGCTGTTTCATCTTTCAGCAAAAATGCCTTCAGCCGTTCATTCAGTGCTTCCTAGCCATCAATGCTCACATACACCGAACGACGAGGTACAAGGGAAGGATGATGAAATGAAGCACATAACCAACATGAGCATCGCACATAGCCAGACTCTTATTGGAAGCCTATCATTTCGACATCCTGTCGCGACCCTCTGGATGCTGGAGAGAGACTGAGAGAGTGTTTGACCTTTTCAGTTCTCCATTTGCCTCTTTGAGTCAGCCTATAGAGTGCTTGAATGTGCTTTTGAGAGGAAAGAGAAAGAGAGCGAGCAGTCCTTAAGAAAGTCCGAGTGCAAATGTTGCCGCTGTCGTATTTTACAAAGGGGTGTTCAAGCCACACAGGGATTTCTGACTCTACAGAGTGACTGAACACCGTCATGAGACTTAAAATCTACTTTTATTTCTCTGTATACTCCACTGCTACACTAACGAACAAATCCCAGCCTTTCACTAGTGCTCGGATTCCATCGAGGTAGAAGGTTCTCTCAGCAACCCGGAGCCGTGATCGGTCTGAAACGCTGGCCTCCCAGGAACTCCTTTAATTACCCAAACATGTGGAAATGGCTCGGAGCGAGGTCCGGACTGTATGGCAGATGTGGCAATAACTCCCAGCTGATTTCATGGATGAGGATGAGGCGTTGTCCGAGCCACCTCAGACATGTTCGTCATCCTGGGACACATAGCCTCCTTTAAAGCGTTTGCACCATTCACATGTTTTACTGCGTAATCAGTTTTATGCCTTCATTCAGCAGAAATGTCATCACAAGTCCTTGCTTTTTCCTTAGTTTCACAAGCTCTAAAGTACACTTGACTTCTCTCAAATCTGTCCTAATAGACCTTAAAACATAGACGACGTGGTGTTTGCAAGTTAAAATGAGGTTGTTGTTTTTTTTTTTTTTTTTGCACAAATGTATCATTGAATTGGCACAGAAGACAGTTTAGGCGACCAGTCTGGTGCAAATGAAATGCATCTCTCGAGCAGAAACAGACACTTTCACCTCAGCACTTCTTAAGTAGGTTGTCAAATTTCCCACAGTAGGCTCTTCCTTCCTTAAGCAAGCCAGAGGTGCAAAAGTGTCTCTCTCTCTCCATCTCTCTCTCCATCTCTCTCAAGCCACGTGACCTTAGACTGGAAAAGGCTCCATTAAGGCAAGCCAGGAATCTCAGAGGTCTCGCATTGATTTCTCAAAAAAAAAAAAAAAAAAAGAAAAGAATTGATAGCCCCCACACCATGGCCCTGAAACCTGATCCACTTTGGCCGCAGCAATTAGTGGCACAGCTCCGGGTCTGCAGATGTAGCACGGCATTTATGTACTTTCGCTGTATAATTTAAGAGCCACCACAATGTCTCAGCTTCATTTAATTATATCTAAAAAAAAAAAACACCCAAAGCCAAATGGATCATGGTGTTTCTAAGCATCTATTCAGATGCCTTTGGCCAACAAACTGGTTCTCAAATTATTCTGCCTCTGCACAGTGCAGCACTTTTTGATTTGTGGTGCAGCATTTAATACATCTGCTATCTGATGACCGTCCGACAAGCCGCAGGAACGTGCCCTCGACGTAAACCCGGCATGTCCAAATAAACGCTTTTAGGGGAGTTCTCCGAATGTATCCGGCTTAATCTCGGCACGTCTAAGGTGTGTTAGAGATGAACAAGACGAGGACAATTTCAAGACAATTTATATGCTGTCAGTCACACTTAAAGTGCCACATGTCTCGTGAGCATGCGGTGCGGGAGTCAGGTGTACGGCTCGTGGCGTTCCCCCGAGAGCGCAGCCCGAAGTAGGATCCCGAAGATGGTGGGGGGAAATCTCCAAGTGAAATTGCTTTCACAAGAGAAGTGGCAGATGATACTAATATCACACTTCACTTGGCAGTGCTTAAGTAGTCTCCGGCATCGGAACAGAGAGAGAGAGAGAAAAGAAGACGAGGCAGCGAAATAAAACTTCATCTCTGTACAGCAGAGGAGATGCAGCAGGGCTTAGTGTTCGCGCGGTAATTTAATTATGCCCGTGGACTTCGCAGGCCAATTATCCTCTCTCGAGGCCCGTAGAGAGTACACCGCACAGCTGCTTCTTATGCATGTGTACGTAGCTTGAAAGTTGCTGTCCAGATGGAGTCCTGTTGGACTTGTCACCAGTCATCACAATGCTCGGTCTTATTGACTGGATCGCTTTTGCGGAATAAGAATAAGGACTCGCGAGCTCCTGGGTGGCTGGTTATGACAATGTCAAGGCTCAGTGCAGAGCAATTAATCCGGTGTGCAGTTGGGATAGTAATTAAATGACTCGCAGGGAAAATGACCTCCAGTCAACAAAAAAAAAAAATGAATTCCCATGAATACAGCAGTGTATTAGCACAACTGTTTGTTTACAGCTTTTTTCAGTTAATCCAGGCAAATGTAAACCTTTGAGGATGGCAAAAGATTAGATGCCACATGGTAAGAGTGAAATGTTCATCATCGTACTGTTAAGCCAAAGACAAGAATCAGCCACACGATTAATGACCACGCTTGCTGATCCTGCTCTGCGGTCTTTGGCATTAGTGCATCCCTGATTTTGTCTTTAATTGAACATTGCCCAGCAGGTGCTACTCAGAAAGCAGAAAAACTCATGCATGGCACAAAGGTCTCCACGGGGCAGCGAGGAAAATTTCCCCAAGGATAAGAGAATAAGGTTGATTTTTTTCCCCCAACGGGCATCTTCAAACAGAACCTACCTCAAGGTCGACTTTTATTCTGCCAAGTTCGACCCATGCATATCCGCACAGTTATTCGGTAACCTCTCTTAACCCTCCATACGCCAATTATAAACGAATTATGATATGATTCTCTTCACCCCAGAGCTTATAAGGTTTCGAGAGAAAAAAAAAATCTCTGGTCAACGAGCGGCTTTCTAGTCCAGGCGATATGCGGGAGTCAGCTTGACTGAAATTAGACACTCTTGTGGGACTAGAGAGTAGAGATTTCCAAGGATCTGGTCAAGGCTGCTGAATTAAACATGAAGCCAGAAGTTTGTCCTCGAAATTTTCTTTTCCCGCACCCAGGATAATGAATCTGATCCTTTTTTTTTTCTTTTTTTGTCGTTGGATTTGGTGTATCTAGACCACGGCTTCTCAAAGTCTGGAGCCGCACCGCATGGCAAGTCAAGCCACTTAGCAGTTTCTTCATGCTTGAAGGATGATGGGAAGCGCCACGGAAGCACAAGCTCACTAGCGCTTTAGAAAGAAGGAGAAAGTGGCGAGCTGATTTTTTCTGTTTTCCACTTGTTTGTATATGTAACGTGAACTTTTACTTCAAAATCATTTTGAGATTACATTGTCTCGTTTTGTGGGTCAGTTTGTCGAATGGTTTTATCCAGGCGTAAAAAAAAAAAAAAATAGTTTCAGCATGAAAATTAATCAATGTTTTAATATTTTCATCTTGTAGTTTTAATGTTGTAAAGTTTTTAATGTTGAAATTAGCACTTGTTTAGGTTCACAAGCAACAATTTGCAGGCAAACAGTGGCATTTCTTTTGCACGAACTTGGAACGTATTTTGAAGCTTTCTACCACTTGAATGCAAGTTGCTTTGGTTTAAACAGTGGCATTTTTTTTCTGCTAGGTTTAAATGTATTTCGTCTCAGACTGCCTTAAACATGAATGTACATTGCTTGTAAGTTATAAGCAAGTTTAATACAAGTCATTTTCTTATCACCAAAAGTTCCAGACCTTTGACCTTGAATGGAAATCAGGCCCGGACCACTGAGATCCACTGGTCTAGACAAGGTCTAGGTCTCCCACACCACCCTACTTCTCCGTTCCGCTTGGGCTGATAGTGCTTAGTTAGTAACCTAGTAACCCAGTGTAAGGATCTATCCAATGATGGAACCTACAAAGCACTTTCTCAAGTTGCTCTGGATAAGAGCGTCTGCCAAATGCCTCAATGTAAATGTAAATGTAAATGTACAATAAATGTCAGAAGGTAGTTAGTTAGTAGAACATAGTTACGTGTTATCAGTAATTCTTATAAGCATCTGTGACAAATTCTCGGATTCAGAAGACTCTTGAAGCGGCTGTCAGCCCACCCGGCGCAGAAGATCACGAGGAGCCATTAGAGAACGCCGAAGTCTTTCTCCCCATTAAGCTCCTCGGAATCTTGCCACTACTGGATTGAAATTCTGAGATGCCTCGAGGGTACCGTGGCTGTCTGAGGATCACAATGTTATCCTTCCCTCTAATCTAACACCTTGGATCAGTAAGAGCTTCTGGAAGAGTTTTTTTTTTTTTTTTTTTTTTTTTAGTATTTTCAGAACTGGGTAGCAATAGGCCTCCAGCTACGGACTGTTCCCCTATAAGCTTCCCAAGGTCCAAACATATGAAAGCTTTGTGATCATAAAAGAGACTTTGATTCTGTCAAAGGAAGACGAAGAAAGGGAACGGGGGGAAAAAATAGGTGGGTAGGATATCTAGCAAACTAGATAAACCTCTTAGAGAAAAACTCTTAACCTTGAAACGAAGTGAGTAAATGGGTTTATGGGAATCTCTATTTTCATTTGGTGGGTGACGGGGGGGGGGGGGGGGGGGGGGTGGCTTGTGGTTTAGTGAGGACAAGAGTGGTGGCGGGGTATACTGCTGAGATCAGCAGTTACTGTGAAGAGAGACAGAAATGAAAGAAGACTTCTGGTGCTTAGTTCGAGTCTGCGTGTTCCACAAATGAGGGGTTATACACCTTTACGGCACACTGAGTAGCTTTAAAAAAAAAGCATGAAAATACCGCTAGAAACAACATGCTGTAAAAGCCTCAATCAACTTCGATGGCAGGCATAAAGTCAGATCGAGTGCCGGAGCTTTCACAACGCACGAGGGAAAAATAAAAAATAATAATAAAAAAAATAATGATAAAAAATACGCCCGGGTGTTATTCGACAATAACGTTTTGAAGACACATGGATGATGTCAGGGATATAAACAGTCTGTCAAAAGACTAGTCTCGGAGTGAAGGAATGAATGAGGAGCAAAACGTTGACGAGACGCACACAGACAGGTCTCTTTGTGTTCGGAAAGCAGTGTAGCAGATGCTCAGGGTGGAGTGGGGTGGGGTGCTGGGGGCTTCTTCTCCTGCTTCTTCCTCTGATAGCAGGCCACTAGGGACGGGGAAAGCAGCGCATGTAGAGAATACCGTGTCATTCAGCAGGTGCTGCGGCCTGACATCACGCCTCGCTATTGTCCTCCCCTGCTAATCCCCCCTTTTGAGAGCGATTAGCAATACTCTGGTAACTCTGCTCAGGGGAAGTGCATGAGAGAAGCATGGGCGGGCAAAGGACAATAGCCTGCCACTAGCCACACTGTTTAATTTCATTATGCCACACATGCTGGACGGACGGAGAGGGGCCCGAGCAGCTGGGTTTCACGCTCTAATGTGCCTCCAACAAGTAATCTGATTAGAGAGGTCTTCTGTTTGACTTGATCTGAATGTAGGTTTGATAGTTCATACAGATTTATGTGTGTGTGAGTGTATGAATGGAAATGAAGTCTTCGCCTTCAAGTAGAATAAGCCAACTGGATCAGGTGAAACGATTCATAACATCACTTCCTCCCTGAATTCTGTTTTTCAAAATAGTCGCCTTCTATATATATATATATATATAGGGCCAAAAGTAATATACACTTTTTTATACACTATATACAGGAAAAGAAAAATATTATGATGTATATTATTATTATTATTACATAGTTAAAGTTTTACTGGCATATATATATTTAAAGTTTTACAGTTTTACAGTTTACAGATTTAAAGTTATATATATATATATATATATATATATATATATATATATATATATATAAAACACATACAGGATCAGCTAAAAATATATATATACACACTTGTTTTATAATTTTTTAAATACATAGTTCAATACTACATTTATTGCTATACATTATATATTGGTATATATGATTGTATTATTATAATAATATGATAACATTCTTAAAATACATCATACTATTTTTCTTTTCCTAAAGTGTGTATCCATTCTTTTTGGCTGACTCATATATATGAGTCAGCCAAAAAGAATGGATACACACTTTATATATATATATATATATATATATAGTGATTTGGCTTTTTCTGTGTATATTGTACACAGAAAAAGCCAAATCACAATGTTAGTATTCTTGGCTCTTGTGTTTGTCTTTCTTTTTTTTTTTCTTCTTCCTTTTTTCCCCCCTTACACCTAAGACTATAAAATATTGCTGGATATGCAACAGCTGGCAGTGTTTAAACACTGAGGTTTCCCAGCTTTCCAATATTTGCATCTTACAGTAAATAACATATTTCCGTGAATATTGATTTTCTTGACTATTTAAATAAAAAAATAGACAAATCACTCAGCCACGTATGCCATGTGGTGATGAGGCAGGAATTGTTTTCTGTTTATCTGTTGCTTTATGGATTATGACATTTCAGTTGGGAGCAATTTCGACCATTTTGCTCGTCTGTGACAATGACTGATGACAGGCTTTATGCAATACACACAGCAGACCCCACGTTCACAAACAAAACTAAGCTTTTTTTTTTGCCTGTTTAATCTTTGGTATGATTTGTTTAGTCAGGACTAAGGGGTGTTGCGCAGTAATACTATCGGCGTCTGTGTCTGTTTGGGTTTAAATACAAAGTAGGTGTGGCCTAGCCTATTCTTATGTGTTTGTACAGTCAATGTTCATATTATTAGAGATTCATTGTTTTACATTTTCTTACAAGAAAAAAAAAAGCCTTGTAAAAAGGCATTAGCGTGATGATGCTTTGAGGACCCTTTAGTGCCAAGTACAATTTACACAGATTTACAAAGACATTAGCTACTAACTGTTCCAGAGCATCCTGCAGAACCATCCACAGTCTTTGACTCCTCCACCTCCTTTTTTGCAAGCAAAACCTAGCAAGTTCTCTTTTTTTATTTATTTGTTTATTTGTTGTGCTCCATCCTTTTCTCTGTCATTTTCTGGCATACAAATATTTTTCTTTACCTTTTAATTTTGTAGTGAAATACCGATGCTTAAAAATCAGAAATGTTTTGTATTAACTCAATAATAAATTCCTTAAATACATGTTTTTTTTTTTTAATCAATAGGAAATTTTTTATTAAAAAAAAACACAAGGTGCCTTTTGACTTTATTTACAGAACTGTATGCTCAGCTCAGCTGTTAAATAACTTTATATATTTTACCTAACAAATCTTTTTTTTAAAATTGCTCCAGGTTACCAGATAGAGGTTCTTGGAACAAATAAAACCCAACTGAAAATCAGGTGACAACTAATGAAGCAATGACGAAGGCTATCACTAGCTTCCTCTTCTAGTGGGGAAGATTCCTGAAAGACACCAGGCAGTGACACTTTAGGGGGCGAGAAGATGGCGCTAACCGTGTGAACAATTCTTTTTGCATTGGTAACGGTTTTCGCACTAATTTGTGGTTTCACTCATAACTTTTGTTGTTCTAGTAACTTTTGTTGTACTCGTAATATTGGTCTCACTAGTAACATTGGTTCCACTAGTAACTATTGTTTGTATTAGTAACTTTGGTTTGCACTAGTAACACTGGTTCCACTAGTAACTTTTGTTTTCCCTCGTAACATTTTTTGCACTAGTAACTTGTGGTTACACTAGTAATTTTTGTTGTACTCATAATGTTGGTTCCACTAGTAACTTTTTTGTTACACTTGTAACTTTTATTGTACTAGTAATTATGGTTGCACTAGTAACTTTCGTTTGCACTAGTAACTTTTTGTTACACTAGTAACTTTTGTTGTACGACTAACTTATGGTTGCACTAGTAACTTTTGTTTTCCCTCGTAACATTTTTTGCACTAGTAACTTGTGGTTACACTAGTAATTTTTGTTGTACTCATAATGTTGGTTCCACTAGTAACTTTTGTTTTCCCTCGTAACATTTTTTGCACTAGTAACTTGTGGTTACACTAGTAATTTTTGTTGTACTCATAATGTTGGTTCCACTAGTAACTTTTTTGTTACACTTGTAACTTTTATTGTACTAGTAATTATGGTTGCACTAGTAACTTTCGTTTGCACTAGTAACTTTTTGTTACACTAGTAACTTTTGTTGTACGACTAACTTATGGTTGCACTAGTAACTTTTGTTTTCCCTCGTAACATTTTTTGCACTAGTAACTTGTGGTTACACTAGTAATTTTTGTTGTACTCATAATGTTGGTTCCACTAGTAACTTTTTTGTTACACTAGTAACTTTTGTTATACGAGTAACTTATGGTTGCATTAGTAACTTTTTGTTCCACTAGTAACTTTTGTTATACGAGTAACTTATGGTTGCACTAGTAACTTTTTTGTTACACTAGTAACTTTCGTTTGCACTAGTAACTTTTTGTTCCACTGGTAACTTTTGTTATACGAGTAACTTATGGTTGCACTAGTAACTTTTGTTTGCACTAGTAACTTTTTTGTGACACTAGTAACTTTTATTGTACTAGTAACTTATGGTTGCACTAGTAACTTTCATTTGCACTAGTAACTTTCGTTTGCACTAGTAACTTTTTGTTCCACTAGTAACTTTTGTTGTACGACTAACTTATGGTTGCACTAGTAACTTTCGTTTGCACTAGTAACTTTTGTTTGCACTAGTAACTCCTGGTCATTTCTCATATTACCCTGTGTCTCCTGACTATACAGTATGTAAGATCTACAGTGAGCAATCACATCTACAGACCTGTCTTTGTGTTACTGTCTCTATTGCTGTTGTTCTTGTTCATTGTATGTTGTTCATACTGTATCTATCTATCTATCTATCTATCTATCTATCTTAATATGGAAGTGCAAGTATGACAACACAGTCAATCTGCTTTGCAGACGTTTAGGTGGCTTACAACGAAGGCTTTATATTCAGTTACCACACAGTTATTATATTTGTTTGAAATTGCTACGCTGTTTTATTTTCAAGTGAATATATTTTGTCCAATTTCCCCAAATATCAATACATTTTTCTGCTTTAAACCTCAGCCATCATGACCAGGCAGTTACTAAGGATGAATAAGGGAAGGTTGGGCATGCACTGTACCTTATGTGCCTTCTAGTGGGGAAGATTCCAGAATGTACAGTCTTCACCAGATGTCCTGTGAATATTTCTATCAAGCTTGCTGTTATTAAAAAAAGCACCACTGACCTCTTATTTGTACCTTTATTTGTCATTGTCTCAACCTTACTGTCTGTTCATTGCGAATGATGTTTAGGTATTCAGGTTACATCGTAGGTCAGGATGTCAGCTGAAAATTAATATGATTATGGAACCGTGATTGATTTCTTGTCAGAATTGGCAGGTGTCACTACAGGTTTATTAAGAAACAAATGATGGCTAGTCACAGTCATCACTCTTCCCACTGAGCAATTAGTCCTCCTAATGGCCTGCCGATTAATGGAGTCGTCAGAAAGAAGGAGCTTTGAAATGCTAATGGCATTCGGTCCATTTTTAGATTCTAAGGTCGAAATGTTTAGTAGCTGTCAGGCCAGACTTGTTTATGGTCTGGAAAAATGGAACTAGTGAAGAACGTAGGTCCTACATGTTGGGTTATGCATCATGGGTAACTAATAATAAGACTCTCTGTGTTCCCCGTGGCCTATTTTGGCATGTAGAAATCTAAATGCAAAATAGTTTGAGATGGAATGTCCTGTAGGATTGATTTTCAGGAAGTATATGAATATGAATGACACAAGCAATGTTTTCTCTGAAGATGAGTTGTTTTCAGTGCTGTGAATAGGGATTCATATGCACTGGAGTTTTTTTCTTAATATATATATATATATATATATATAAACCAAGAGAGAGGGACAGTTGAGGGTGAAAAACAGGACAAAGAAAAGGAAAGCAAATGACAGATTTCAAAATAATAAGGGAAAGGTAAAAAGAGGAACAAGCAAAGAAAGATTGAAAGGTGAGAACATAAAAAAATGATGAAAATAATATAAGGGGGATTAGAAAATGATAGAAGCATTACAATAAAGTAAGTAAACAAAAAAGTAAGAAAGAATGTCTAAATAAATAAAATTAGGGAAGAGGGAAAGGATGAGAAAGAAAAGTCAGGAAGGCAAGATGATGAAGATTGATTTGTTTAAAAAAGATAAAATTGGGAAACAAGAAAGAAAGAAAATAAACAAGGAAGAAGGAATTTAAGAAATGCATCAAAGTGAAGAAGGCAAGAATGAATATAAAGTGGTTAGATTTTCAAATGGTGAAAGGATAAAAGAAAAGTTAAGTAAGAACAACAGGCAAGAGGATGTGAAAAAAAGGAATAACTAGAAACAAATGAAGTTGAAAAGACAGAGAAAAATGATAAGGGTTAAAAACAGAAATAAAAGGTACTTAAGAAAGTAAAGGAAATGAGAAAAGAAAGTGGAAATCAGGTTTAAAAAAGATCAGGATAAAGAGACTAGGCAAGATGAAAGCACAAAATAAAGGAAAAACAGCCAGATTATTGAAAATGGTAAAAAAAAAAAGAAAAAAAAAGAAAATGAAGGCAGGGAAGGAAAGATATTTGGAAAGAAATAAAGGTGAGGAGAAAAATTGAGAAGGACAAAGGCAACATGAGATGGCAAGAAAGAAAATAGAAATAAAGATTGATTGATGGATGGATGGATGGAATGTGGATGGTGGATGTATGTACTGTACAGACTTTAGATGGTTGATGAATGGACAGATTATGGATGGACTATGGGTGGATTCTGGACAGCTGGATAGATTATAAATGGAATGTGAACAAATGGGTAGATAATGGACGGATGAATGGACGGATAGCTGTTGGATGTAGTGTAAATGGGTTATGAATGGACTATGAACGGTTGGATAGATTATGGATGGACTCTGGATGGTTGGATGGGTTATGGATGGACTCTGGATGGTTGGATGGGTTATGGATGGACTCTGGATGGTTAGATGGGTTATGGATGAACTATAGATGGTTGGATAGGATAGTGATGGACTATAGATGGTTGGATAGGTTATGGATGAACTAAAGATGTTTGGATAGGATAGTGATAGACTATAGATGGTTGGATAGGTCACAGATGGACTATGAATGTTTGGATAGGATAGTGATGGACTATGGATGGTTGGATAGGTTATGGATGAACTACAGTATGAATGGTTGAATAGGTTATGGACAGACTCTGCATGGTGGGATAGATTAAGGACGAACTATATATGGATGGATAGGTTATGGAGGAACTAAGGATGGTTGGATAGGTTATAGATGGACTATGGATGGTTGGATAGATGGATTATGGACAAATGTAATGATTATGGATGGACAATGGATAGATAGTTGGATAGATTATGAACGGACTATAGATAGTTGGATAGGTTATGAACGGACTATAGATAGTTGGATAGATTATGAACGGACTATGAATGGTTGGATAGGATATGGGCGGACTATGGATGGTTGGATATGTTATGGATGGACTATGGATGGTTGGATAGATGGATTATGGACAAATGTAATGATTATAGATGGATTATACATACATTACAGATGAACTTTGGGAGGATTATGGTTTGACAGATAGATTAAAGATGGATGGATAGATTAATGCAGTTATGGATGCAGTAAAGGCACAAACGAGAGCATTTGTAGATGTACAGATGTAGTTTGAGTGAGTGTGAAGTCGGAGCACTGCACACATCTTAAGCAGAAGCTTCTTCACCCAGGCAGCCAGATGGAGGTTTAGATTCGGGGCTTAGACTCCTCTTCGCTACTTAATGAAGCGCTGCCTGCCAGCAGGTTCTTCTTGCCCCCCGGAGGAGAATTCAGAGTCCTGCTTGACAAAAGCCACACTTAGTGTCCTCCTGTTCCAGCAGGTGAGCACTGCATGCTGGGTAACTCACGTTCCATTCTCCATGTCTGTTAACGAAAAAGAACATTTCGCTCCTGAGCCATTTTGGCGTGTGATCATGTGTGACTGACCAGTCCACCGTGAAACGCTGCCCTCCTCTAGATTTTTATAGACAGTGTACATATTTTAGATTTGTGGAGTCGAGTGGCCGTTCCGAAATTCCATATGCTCTTAACATGAAAGAAAGAAAGAAAGAAAGAAAGGGCACGTTAAAAGAAGGAACAAAGAAAGAATAAGAGAACAAAATGAAAAAAAAAGATTAAAGAAATAAAAAAGCTAAAGAAAAAATTACAAAAAAGTAAAGTAGTAGGATCAAGTAATTAAAAAGTTAAGAAGAGCTAGAAATATACGAAGAAGAGCAGGAAATGCATATTTGATGGAGATAAGAGAAGGTGAAAGCAAGGGCATTTAAGAAAGAACGAAAGAGAAAATTAGTTAAGACAGCAAGAAGGTGAGACATCAATTTATTATGTGTAGAATGACAACAAAGAAGATTGAGTAATTTAAAATGGAAAGTGAGAAGAAAAGATGGAAAAAGAGAATAATGGCAAGAAAGAACGATACAGTACATTAAGAAAGAAAAAGGCAAATCAAGAAAATGAGGTGAGAAAGAATATACTCTAAAAATAAAGGAGGTAATTAAAAAGATACAAAGAGCTAGAAATATATGAATAAGAGAGTAAAAAAAGGTGACGCAAACGATAATAGGAAAAAACAGATGAGAAAATGAGGCAAGGAATCAAGAAGGTGAGAACAAGTTCTTATGTGCAGAATGAACAAAAAAAAAGATTAAGCAAAGTGAGATAAAAACTGCAAAGTGATATCCTGTAATAATCACCAAATGCAATAATTTGAAAGAAAGAAAGAAAAACCTCTCAAAAGAACGAAACAAAAATGAAAATAATGAGGAAATAACGATGGCAAGGAAAGATAGGCATGAGAATGAAATGCACTCTAGAAGGAAAGAAAGAAAGAAACAAAAAGGAAAGTGAGAGAGAAAGAAAAATGTCAAAGATTTACTGTTATATAGCCTTGAGAAAGAAAGAAAGAAAAGAATTAAGCAATTTATAAGGCAAGGTGAGAAAAAAGGTTGAAAGAAGAAGATAAAGGAGGGAAGGAAATGATAGTAAAATAAGATAATGAATGTTAGAAAAAATAAAAGCACTTAAGAATTGAGATAACAAAAAACGTGTCAATAGATAAAAAAGAAAAGCTTTCTGGGTCTGTCGCTTAGATTTCTGTTTTTGTCCTTTCTCTGACTCTTCTATCGTTTATAGTTTATGGCTCGCTGGATCTCAGGAAGCAGTTCAGAGACTGATGGATACTTCAATTAAAAATCACAAAAAAACAACCTTTAAAAAAGAAAGGGCTTATTTTCTTCTTTAGCTACGAGATGGAATCCGGTTTTCCAGATTCCCTCGTTTCAGTTCGAATGCTTCGTTGTGAATACACGGCTCGTGTCGGGGCCATGAATTATCTCGATTCCTCATCTCCCACCAGGAGCCTTCACAAAGACTCCATTACCCAGCTGCCACCCCGAGGAGACTCGCAGGAGGCATCAGGCAGAGCTGCGGGATCCGCACAGATCAGCCCGGCTGATAACATGACCTTCCTGGCTTTTGGGAGAGATTAGCTCCGTATCAGCAGTGCATCTTCCACCTTATTACTTGGCCTGACAGTGAGGAGAGCAGAGGACGGGCGTCGTGGGAGGAGATGGACATCCACCACGCTTGCTTTTGAAATCCAAACTGATGCTTCATTGGAGTTCGGCCAACTCAATGCTGTTCTTCTCGACAGTCGGAATTAGTAATCGAATTTTATCCATCACTCTCAAAAACCTTCAGAGTTGAAGAAATGCTCTTGTTCAAATTCCAAGTTAAGCTAGTTCACTGTGATCTGTTCTTGCACGGGTGTTACAATGCCTATCACTCAGAATCCCTGTTTCAATAAGGAAAAACATCAACATACTATTTCGCATGGACTTTAAGTCAGTCCAGTACAGCGTACAGCATGACAATACTGTACTTAAGGATCCATGCCTGGACATAAGCAAAAACAACCCTGCTGAGGCCTGTAGTTCGGTTCAGCATTTACTGCGCAGTGAAATACCTTGTTCTCCGCATATCCCAGCTTTTTTGTTGGAAGGCAGGGGTCAGAGCGCAGGATCAGTCATTTTTATGGCGCCCCTGGAGGAGACAGGGTTAAGGGCCTCGCTCAAGAGCCCAACACCGGTGGAGCTGGGGCTCGAACCGCTGACCTTCCCATCAGTAACTCAGAGCCTTAACCCAGTGAGCCACCACCGCCCAAAAATAGCTTACAGCATCTGGTATTCCCTGGCGTTCTCCCATCGACTCTGCTTAGCTTCCGAGATCAGACAAGATCGGGCGCTCTCAGACTAGCATCGCCGTAAGCATGAAGCATGAAGGTCTTCTGAGATACCACGATAAGAATGAGAATCCTCAACTCTTGCCAGTTTCTACCAATTACCCCACTCTTATATCTCACCAGAGCTACTAATTATGTCCTAACTTTTTAAACGGTAAACCGGTATCCGCCTTCTTCCACGCTCCTCTGTCCTTCACTGTCCTACATATTCTGTAGTCGCTGCTGTCAAATGCCAGTTTCTGCCTCCGAGTGGCGCAGTGGTAAAAGCGCTCGCCCTATCATCCGGAGATCGCTAGTTCGAATCCCGGGTGGTGCTGTAACCTCTCGCAGCCGGAGGTCTAGAGAGAGCTGATTGGCCGAGCTCTCTCAGACGAGAGGGATGAGAGGTACATTGTGCTCCCACATTAATCACGGCTACAGCCAGTCAGGGGCGTCTGTGAGCTCGCGCAATGGAAGGAGCGGATAGCGCTGTCCTCCGAGTGTGTTACTCCGCCCCCAACGGTGCGGGAGCGAGCAGTTTGAAAAGATGCGGTCGGCTGGCGTCACGTGGTTCGGAGGAAACACGTAATAGTCTTCGGCCCTCCCGGCTGAGTGGTAGTAGTAGCCTTAATGTGGGAGCCCCCTAGTGACGGGGAGGAATTGGACACGACTAAAATTAGGGAGAAAATCGGGGAAAAATCCAAAAAAAAATGCCAATATTCCATTTTATTTCTCAAAATAAATACCTTTTGATAGCACAAATCAATATGGCACCAGTATTGTGATGTCATCAAAGGCCTTCAAATCTCGGGTGCTTTCGTAGCTGTTCGAGGACTGCCATCTAAAGGCCACAGCATATTTCTGCTCAAGCCAACAAGACGATTATTCCTCTGGATCCCTATAATAAGATGAAAAAAGAAGGCAAGCAAATGCTTCGCTGGCTGCGTGGCACGAATGGCACTAAAGAAGCTCATAGCCTCATTATATATTAAAAGGGCTGGGTGCCAGGAGAGTATATATACAGTCTTATGCAAAAGTTTAGGCACCCCTTAATAAATTACAGATTTTGGTGATTTTTTAAATTGAAAAGACGTTAACACAGTCTCTCTTGAAAATGGAAAAACATTGGTGCATACAGCAGTTACTTTTTATGTCAAAAATTGAACAAAGATAAAAAAAATAAAAACATTATTGTGGCACTGTGCAAAAGTTTGGGCACCCTACATAATCAGTACTTGGTAACACCTCTGGCAGATATCACAGCTTGCAAAAGCTTTTTATATCAAGTCTTTCAATTCTTGTACTTGGGATTTTCTCCAATTCTTCCTTGCAAAAGGCTTCTAGTTCTGTAATATTCTTTGGTTGTCTTGCATGCACTGCTCTTTTAAGATCTAACCACAAATTCTCAATGATGTTTAAATCAGGGGACTGTGATGGCCGTTCCAAAACCTTCAGCTTGCGTCTCTTGAGGTTTTCCATAGTGGATTTCGAGGTGCGTTTAGGATCATTGTCCTGTTGTAGAAGCCGTCCTCTTTTTAGTTTCAGCTTTTTTACAGTTGGTGTGATGTTTGCTTCCAGAATTTGCTGGTATTTAGTGGAATCCATTCTTCCCTCCACATGTGCAATGTTTCCTGTGCCACTGGCTGCAACACAACCCCAAAGCATGATAGATCCACCTCCATGCTTAATAGTTGGCAAGGTGTTCTTTTCATGAACTGCTGCTCCTTTTTTCTCCAAACATGCCTTTGCTGATTGTGGCCACAGAGTTTTATTTTAACCTCATCAGTCCACAGCACGTTTCCAAAACGCATCAGGTTTCTGTAGATATTCTGTTGCATACTTCTGACGTTGGATTTTATGATGAGGATGCAGTTTTCCAGGTTTTCTTCTGCTGACTCTTCCATGAAGGTCTTGTCTGTGCAAGCATCGTACAGGTTTTTTTCAGTCAAATGGGGGGTTTCGATTCGTCTTTCTAACCAGCATACGAGCAGTTCTCTCCGAGAGTTTTCTTGGTCTTCCCGATCTCATCTTGACCTCCACAGTTCCGCTGAACTGCCATCTCTCAATTACATTTCTCACTGTGGAGACTGTAAGCTGACAATGCTTTGCTATCTTCTTGTAGCCTTCTCCTGCATTGTGGGCGTCAATAACTTTCATTTTCTGAGTCTTACACAGCTGCTTAGACGAACCCGTGGCTGTTGAGTGTCCACAAGTGTGTGCACAAGGTTTGAAGAGTCAAAGTACTTGTAAAGCTTTGAAATTGGCATTTGCTAATGACAGCTGTTGCCATGCATCAGATCTAACGAGCTGATTAAGGTCTGAAACCCTAGTGAAAAGAATCTGAGACTCCAGAACTCTTAGGGTGCCCATATTTTGCACAGTGCCATAAATGTTTTTATTTGTGTTCGATTTATGGCATAAGACGTAAGTATGTATCAATGTTTGCTGAATGTTTGTCATTTCCAAGACAGACTGTGTTAACATCTTCTCAATTAAATAAATCACCAAAATTTGTTCTTTATCAGGGGTGCCTAAACTTTTGCACAAGACTGTATATAAGGTTTATAATGATGGCTAAAGTTAGTCTTTGCTTATTTTATTTCTTTATTTCTTTATACACATTTTTCAATGCCAATGATTATGTCCAGCATGCTCTGCTTCGGTGACAACAGACAAACTTTTTGATTTCTACACGTCAAACCCAGAGCACATCGAAGCACCGGGTGTGAAAAGAGCAAGACGCGCCTAAATTCACACCTTATTAGATATAAACAAACATACCGCGCATATAAATAATCTGGTCTGCCAGCTGAATTTTACTGAGCTAAGTAAATATAGTGCGTGATTCATTCGATCTCCTTTCAGACTCGTCAACAGCCTCCAAAAGCGCAATGCCACAAGAGGGGAACAACAAGTACAATAACAAATTATGTACTAAGAACAAATGTCTCATTTTTTGTTTTAAGCATAACTTTGTGTCGTGTATGTTTTGTTTTTTTTTCCTTTTCCTTTTTAAACCCAGTGACAGGGAATCATGCCAAACACCACATTCCGTTCCTTCCTGATAATTACTTTCGTCATAGTTGGAGCAGAGGGAGTGGGTGTTCTTGCTAATTTCATCAGTGTTTACTGAAGCCTGTCCCACGCAATTCCTAGCATTCGCCATAAGAAATCAGTTCCAGAACGAAAATGACAAAAAATAAAGACAATTAGGTAACACATTGAGATCCTTTTTCCCTTCATGTAACACTTCTAGTCGTTCTCCCATCTCAGAATAGAAGTCATCACAGGAGGCAGCGTGAGTGGCAAATTTAGTAATGAGGGCTAATTTCTGGAAAATTGACATAATTAAAATGAACTTTGTTCACCGTGTCCAAGCTATAATAGAGATTTAATGGGACGCTCGAGCTAAAACTGCAAGAAGGATTCCACCACATTGCTCCGCTACCTTACATCAGTGCATGGGTGTACATTTTTAAGCAATGCTCGATGGATATTTGTATACACTGTGCGGTGCAAAAGTCTTCTGTAGTACACTCGTTCATCACTTTGTCCTGTATACAGGGTCGCGAGGGCGGGGGCCGGGAGCCTTTTCAAGGAGACTTAGGGTACGAGGCGGGTGGTGCCAATCCACTGCCGGGCACACACACACACACACACCGACACTACAGGCAATTTGGGAACGGCAGTTAGCCTAATCTACATGTCTTTGGTCTGTGGGAGAAAACCGGAGCACCCACTGGAAACCCACCAGGCACGGGGAGACTCCATGCACACAGATCCCGAGGCGGGAATCGAACCCAGGCACTGTGGGTGCAAGGTGACAGTGTAGTACAAATGTTGTTACATATGTTTATCATGTCTGCATTGTCATTTACAAAAAAACATTTCTCTATTTCCAAACATACACTCACTCACTCATCGTCTAGATCCCTTTACCCTGTATTCAGGGTCGTAGGGGGCCTGGAGCCTATCCCAGGAAACTTAGGGCATGAGGGCAGGATACACCCTGGACAGGGTGCCAATCCATCACAGGGCACACACACACACACACACACACACACACACTCACTCTCACACTACAGGCAATTTGGGAACACCAATTAACCTAACCTACATGTCTTTGGACTGTGGGAGGAAACCGGAGTACCTTGAGGAAACCCACCAAGCACAGGGAGAACATGCAAACTCCCTGCACACAGAGACGGGAATCGAGCCTGGCCGGGGATCGAACCCGGACCCTGGAGGAGCAAGGCGACAGTGCTAACCACTACACCGCCGTGCCGCCTCCAAACATACAGTACATCAAAAGTTTATCCATGAATAACGTAACAGAAGAATAACTGCATGCTTGTAAAGAAAGCAACATGTTACACAACAGACCAGTTATAAAAACCCTAATGTAAGCTCCTGGCTTGTGCATGAAAATATTCTCCAGCATGCTCAGTAAAACCTCCCAGCTGTTTTACTTACGGTACTGTGCAAGCGTGATGGGAACATCCAAACAAAATGGCATATGAGAAAAGACGTTTTTGAAAACATTTCTACATAAAAGAATCTTCTATAAAGAGAACTAAAGAGTAATAAAAGAAACTCTAAATCTTTTGGTGTGAAACATACTTGCTTGAAAATGATCACTCATGTTAGATACAGATGTGTGCAGATTTGTGAGTAAAACAGCTGTTAGCTTTTACTGAGTGTGCTGGAGAATATGCTGGAGTTATTCTGATAATTTTGTCACACTTGATCTTTTTTAAATTTCATGCAAAGCCTAGGAGCCTACAGTACTTTCTATCTGGAGAAAAAAATTGGAAATAGCGAATGTTTTTTTTTTTTTTTTTTTTTTACACAATAATGCAGTTAAAACAAGCTTTGTTCTACATATATTACAGTCTTCGTAAGAGTTCTTTCACACAGTACTATAGGTTGTTTAAGCTTTTTTTTTTTTCTTTTTTTTTTTCCTAGCTGTGTCACTGTTTAACGCAGAACGAAGGCGAGTTAGTCATGGTGACGCTGTGGTACTGCTTGGGAAACTGAATAGCTGCCTGGAAACGCAGGCTGTAATTTTGCTAACTTTATTCCGATCTGCATTACAGTGGACAGCATGAATTGCTTCAGTGACAGCTACTGTTCGACCCTGATTATACACAAGACCAGAGTGTGAAACAGAGAAAGAGAAAGCAAAATGAGGTTAAATTCAAATCTCATTAGAGTTCGGCCGAGTCTAAACCAACATGGCCGGGTTTAAAAAGTACATCTGTTTGAAATTTTTCTTTTGTCATTCTTCACTGAAAAATAAATGAAAGATTTTTATTATTATTATTATTATTATTATTATTAATAGACCCAATATTAGAATTAGTATTAGAATCTATAATAGAATAGACCAAATAATGTTGAACATGGATTTTTTTATTTCTTCTTTTTATCTGGACCGCTAACTGGAATAAATCTCAAAGCAATGTGTTTATGTTCAGGAATTCAAAGCTAAGAAAAATGCCACAAATGAGGAGGAGGTCATGGGTCAGACTCAGCCCAGGATGCCTTTTTCCCTCATTGTCACATTCCACTGTGTGACTATACGTGAGCTCTCCAAGGAGTACTTACACCTACAAACCCGTCTTTGTCTTTTCGTTACCGTCGTCATCTCTATTGGATGTTTGGAATGTCCTTCAGGACCGATTGTCTGACTTATCAATCTAAAATGTGCCGTATGGCGTGATATTAGTCTTGGTGTATCTATGACATATGAGGCTGTTACTAATCTCATATATAGTAATTGGTGTCATTGGAGAGAGGTCATTGATTCTACTAGCACTAGCTTAGTAAGGTCTCGGATGTGACTTCTACATATTATGTCTTTGGAGGTACGACATCATTGTTGTTACCAGCACTTATGAAGTGACCCAGGTATGAGGTCATTGCTACTGCTGTTAACTAAGGGATGCCGCTAGAACAAATGAGGTCTATATGAGGATGTGGTCATCTGTGCGGTGACGTACTAATATGTATCAGGTCACTGGTGTCAATGGCACATATGAGATATGAGGTGTAGCTAAACCATCTTGGATGTATGAGGACTTTGTCACCTTTCACCTACGCCCGGAACGAGGAACATGGACATGCAAACACTCATGATGATCGTGATCTCTGGAAAGCGGATCAGCCCTCAAGCCTATAATATACAAGCGCTAGAGAGGTTTTAGGTTTCCTAAGCACCTTCTTTGGGAGACGGTGCAAGCCACGTCACGATGAGTCATTACCCCCCCTCGCTCCTGCTAATGAGTCTCCGGCAACGCAGCCGGCTGTGTCATACTTATCGGCTGACGTTTGCCTTTCATTCCCGAAACCGAAAGGATGGAGGATGATGGTGACTTGTTACCAAGCTGTAGTAAATATTCAGTTTAATGCGTTGGTTTAATGAGGACATTATATGTCGAGGCATGTGCTGTTTCATTGCACGCTGAGTGTGTTGAGTTCTGGCCCTCTTGGGAGAAATATACCCACCTGCCAGACAAGCTTATGTAACGTCCATCATTTTGCAACGGCGTATCCTCAAGGATGATGCCATGCGCTCTCATTACCGCGCTTAAAGTAACGTCCATGCGGTCCCGGTATTTGGAAACGTTTTTACCCAGGATATAGATTTAAAATGCGTAATTCTGAACAACATGTTTGTTTGTCTTTTCTTGACCTACTGTACAGTATATTCACACTTAGTTGAATACACACAGACACCAGGCTGTGGCCTGCGACATGCTTGTTTTAAGTGACGGTAAATCAAAGGGGAAACCATCAAGCAAGCGCACTTCATTTTTTTTTTCTTATTCTTTTCTCTCAAGTCCCATCTTCGACTATTCAGAGCGAAAGAAGATTATAGCGAAAAATAGGTCAGGTCAAGAGAAATTACTCTCTCTCTCTCTCTCTCTCTCTCTCATCTCATCTGCTGATGTTCCTGCAATTCAGTCTTTTTTTTTTTTTTTTTGCATCATTATTTATTTTTTTATTATTCTTTTCAGAGAAGCCAAAGATCTTAGAAACTGGAAATATTCCGAACATACTAATACTCTCTGTATTAGTATCTAGGCTCTCATGCTTTTGAAGTAAAAGTACAGTACACTAAATTGTGCTTCACCGCTTGGATGGATCGTTTTCAGTTTTGCGTCTCATCACTCTGGCTTGACGTTAATAAGAACGATCATTTATTATCATCACAAACGTAGTAAAAAAAAAAATCATGTCCGGAAAAGGCATTCCATCCTGATAACGATCGTATATGTTATGGAGGAGAAGTTTATGAACATATAAAAGATGTCCCGGAGAATATATAGCCCACTATGTGTAGGTCTGCAGTTTCTCTTCAACAGCTTTGAGGGAATTATCATAGCTGATTAATTAGCCAGGACCTGTGCTCAGCGTGTGCAAGTATGTGTATGTGTGTGTGTGTGTGTGTGTGTGTGTTGGCCCTGACTCAGCAAAAGGCACGAGGGAGTAAAATCCGGCAGCTGTCAGTCGTATTGCTTAGCCACAGCATTTTTTGTTTAGTGCCATGCAATAACAAGAGCCGCAAAAGTGTATGTGTGTGTGTGTGTGTTTGGGCATTACAAGACCATCCAGGTTTTTTTTTTTTTTCTTGCTTTTTCAATTATTAAGCCTGTTCACCTGTTCATGATGCATATGAGCAACTTTTTAGGCCAGGAGTCTAGAAAGCAAAGTTGTCCGTACTCTCAGGGTAGAGAGATAACCTGCCGTCCTGACCTCCTGCTGTGCTTTCGCAGAGAGCCCCAATATCATATATCATATTACTTTACATATAACAGTGTCGACATGATTGCACACATCACATGAGCTTTGATTACAGCACACACTGTTTTAGCCAGTTCATGTGTGGAAATGATTCCTCATGCTCCCAGAAAAACATTCTTTTAGTTTCTAAACTGGAATACGTACGTGCCATTAGGGAAGAATACACTCGATAGATGTGATAATCTGGTCACATAACGTTGCTAAAGGCTAAACCTGATCATAAAGATTCAACTGATCAACTGAAGCAACCCCAAGGTTGACGGGTGCATCGCTTGATGCGCTTCCCTTCTTACCCTGATGCACACATCGCTCTGGAATATGGTCAGTCTGGACTCATCAGACCACATGACCTGTTTTTGACCCCAAAATCCAATATTTATGCCTCCGAAGCCTCACTATCAAGTTATGTTCTTATAGCTTTCTGTCCGTTTTGTCCCAAAATAGACTCAATAAGCGTTCAAGTGATGTTCGGTTACACACCCTTTTTTCCCTCTTAATGTGTTGGACAGGTCTTACCCCAATTTTCTTAGCCTAACACAGTCCCAACAATTGGCCTGTCTGAAATGGCAGTCCTTTTTTTTTTTTTTTTTTTTTGGCCAGGAAGTAGCTTGAAATTTGGAAAAAAAAAAATCCCCAAAACTTTTACGAAATGAAATATCTTTCATTACAACGACGAAATAAACTGTTCCAACATGTTCTGAGCAAACCAGCATGTGTAGACGTGTAGTTCCCTAACCCAGACTCGAGAAGTGGTGCGCTACAATAGCACTACATCCACTTTAACAGAAAGGCTGTTTTTTAAGTCAGTGGTAGAGCACTCAGATACACTCTTTACTTGACTCTTGCTTTAGTGATTTCCAGTGGAAATCTTTTTGTAACATTCTACAATAAAAAGACTAAAGCAGAAATCCAAACCACCTAAAAAAAATGTGTATATTCACATTGGCATATTCTTTATCGTTATTCTTTACTACACATCAAGGTTCATCAAGGTAGTGCTGTGAGATACGTCATTCTGATAAAATACGTGAAATATTATGAAATGCATTTCAGTTAAAGATTTTGCTCTTAATCTTAAAATAATTTTTTAAAAACTCAATGTATCCCATTGTATCATGATACATTTACTGCCCACCCCAAAGCCACACACATTAATACTTCATTGGACGGCCTTTTTCTTCACTCTTTCACGATTTGAGTCCTTTGAATCCTGGCATCGTCATCTTGGAATACGTCCATGCAATCTGGAAAACCTGGTCAGCTTATTTCATTGGACAAATAACACTGCTGAACCTAGACCTGACCAAGTGAGGCAACTCTGGATCATAACACTGCCTCCAGAGGCTTGTACAGCAGACACAATGATCTCTGGAATAGAGTGGACCTGGACTTATCAGATCACATGACTTTTTCCAACGCTCCACAGTAGCGATGAGTCGTTCATGAACGTTCTTTTTGAGCGGTTCTTCTTATGAGTCCTTCTCTAGGTTGAGCCGTTCGTTCTTTTGTCACATGACTCTCATGGACGCTATGCAGTGCAATAGATTCAAAAGAAGGAACGACTCGGACTAGAAGACTCGTGAGAAGAACCGTTCAATTATGTTTACTCTGTATTGCACTGCGTAGCATCTATAAGAGTCACGTGACAAAAGAACGAACGACTCGGACCAGAAGATACGATGGTGAGCTGCTCATTCTGTTTATCATAATATGTCCTTAGCTGCGTTGTAATATTTTCTTACTGGAACTAGAGCCGAAATTTGTGTATGTAGACGTGTTGTTGGGGGTCTGATTATTGATGTAAAATGTAACATTTTGTTTTATTTCTGATCAAAAGAACGAAATGAACTAAATGACTCAAAAAAAGATTTGTTCATTTTGATGAACGAGATTCAAAGAACCGAGTCACTAAAATGATCCAAACTTCACATCACTACTCCACAGTCAAGTCTTTGTGCTATCCAGCAAATTGAAGCCTTTTTCTTTTGTTCAATTAGCCTGCCTGATACGTGGTTATCTTAAGGCTACACAGCTGTTTAGTCCCAATCCCTTAAGTTCTCACCGCAGTGTGCGTGTGGAAATCCTGTTACTTTCACTATTAAACATTTCTACTGTTCTACTGTTGGTCTTTCAACTGAAAGTTTAAGTGATCACCAGTTACGATCATTCCAACATTTTTTACACTCGCATTCCTTCTTTGGGGACGACGGTTCCCCACTATCCTTCCAGGTTTTAATAATGCATTTTATAGCTCGTAACACAATTTTAGCAGTTTTAGCGATTTTTTTCTTAGCTTTATACAGGAACCTTCTGGAAGCATCGTTGCCACGACCACAGGATATCTCTTCTGACGTGGCTGTTTAAGAAATGAGAAGGTACTCAGTGCATCAGTTATGGGTTAAATAACTAAAAACATATTAATCACTGATTCACTTAACTCTTAACTATTAGCTTAGCTCTTAGCTCTTAACTATTTGCGCGGTTGAATCCAGATACAGTGCATCTCATATCAATGATATTTGTTTTCCCCTCACCCCTTCATAATGTCTATTAAATATATCTCGTGAATCAAAGTAAATAAGTACCCCCCCATTTATTGAACATACTTAAATGGTAAGCAGATGGATAGGAAACATGCATGTTCCTGTGGTAGTGATATATCCACCCTTGTATACATCCACACTGTGTATCTATACAACTGGAGTTTAAAGACCCAGCTTCAAGCTTGTAATGAAATATTTATGAACACGTTCTTATTTGTTTGTAATTTTTCTTTGCTCTTGAATGACTATTTTCCACCGTCTGACCTCACGGAAATAAAGTGATACCAATTTATAGTGGATTGCATAAGAAATCTTAGCGGTCAAGACAATATTTTAGTTAGTTTGTTTATTTGTTTGTTTGTTTTTTTAAATAATAATGGTGAACAAACCCAATTTTGGTATTTGTAATAATTCTGTCATAATCATTCAAGCCCCGGGCAGAGCAACAGCCTCAAAGACGTTTTTTTTTTTGTGTGTGTGTGCATACATTTAAATAGGTCTTCAAACAGTCTTCTAAAGGAGCGAGCTACTTATGGAAAGAAAGAAAAACTTTTCCTAAGCCCTTTTGATGCAGTTCAACATGAATAATTGAAGCACCCTTCTTGCACATCGGGACCTCATCAGAGAAGCTTTGGTGTAATTATGCCAAGCATACAGCCTTTTGTTTCAGGCCCATATTGAGAGGCGGGGATGTTAGGACCTCTAACACAGACATTAAAACACAGGGTGGGGGGCAAAGTGGAGCAGACGCAAACAGATGTATTCGGATCTGGATCGTTAGCAAACCTGCTGATGGGAACGTGACAGATGGTAGGAAAGGTTTGCACTGGTGTTGTAAAGTGGATACGAGCTCAACATGTTGCGTTTGGGTTTTTTTTGTTGTTGTTTTTTGGATGCTTATGGTGTTGACTATAGTGTGGCTTTGTTACTTACTTATTTGGCTAGAGAGTCCAAAGAAAATATATTACCATAGTATAATCAATTAAAAAGTAAGGTATTAATTAATACATTATATAGTGGTACTTTCCACTAAGCCAATATGCTTTGTGACACTCTCCGAGGCAAATTCTTGTACAAATTTTAGTTCTTAAGGTGAAAATTCGCAAGGTAAGGCGTTTTGGCGTATGCCGAGGTAAGACTGTATGGTTGAAAGTTTGTGAACGCCTGAAAATGATGTGCTTTTTAAAACATCCAGATTATTATTCCTTTGATCTTATAATAACATGCATTTTATAGCATGGCTGCAAGGATTTATCTTTTCACCTGCCAGACCATTAGTGAGGTTAGGCACTGATGTTGGGCGAGGACGCCCAGGGTGAAATCAGTGTTCCAGCTCATCCCAAAGGTAGCCCTGGCAAGCCATGTCTATCTGGAGCTTGATTTGTGCACAACAGGTCTGGGCCTACGGATTAGAAAAACATTCTAGTCAATTGTGGGATTCTGACTTTGTTTGGGAAAGACCCAGATCTCAGCTCTCCACATACTTTTGGCTCCATAGTATATTTAATTCCTATCTTAACTTAAAAAATGTAACACAATATGTGCCATTATAGAAAAATAAATCAACAATGTTGACAACTAAACCCCCCCTCTATTACCCCTCAGCATTGTGATTGGTTCCATTTTAAGCCTGAAGCCTGGCTGGAATCGATGCCGCGAGCTTCTAAAATGGTCGCTACCGTGCTTTAACCATGAAGTCTGACTATAATTGATTCGGAGAGATTCGAAAATTGTCGCCTAGCCTCGCTCGACCGGGAAAAAAAAAAAGAAAGAAAAAAGCAACACGGTAGACGAGTTTTTCTTAAACCGTCAGCTATCAGAGAGGGAAGATTTGAAGTTTTAACCTCGCTTTCTTCCTCATTTCCGCGGGAAGGCATAGCCAAGGTAAAGCCTTCAGCTCTGAAGCCGTTAATCTCCCTTTTGCACCTCTTATCACCATGACAGAGCATGAGAAATGTGATAGACTGCTCTGCAAGGAGCGCGAGAATCCTGTTGACAAAAGTGCCGCGCTGTTTATCCTAGCGCTTAGCGTTCGCTCCTCTCTAAAGCCTGGAAAAAAGTGCTTGCTTACATGCCGAGAGGACGAGCGGGAAGGACGTTTGTGAAAGAAAGAAGAAGAAGAAAAAAAAATGTCGCCAAATAGGATGTTCCTAGTGCACTGAAGCTTGATGCATGTGGAGTACTGTTTGCTAGAAGTTATGATAATATCATGGAATGCTAATAGAAATCTAATGGAACGAATCGATCTTGTTAGCATGGAAAATGGATGCAGGTCTTGCTCAGTAGCGTGGTGCATTAGAGATGTAGCGGAATAAATAAATGTAATTGTAATGTTTTCTATATGGATGGAAATGCATGCTGTATATGAATAGGAGGTGCACTATTTGCTTTATTGATTTCTTAAATTTTTACATGGAAGCCGGTCGAGACTAGCCTGGGAATCGGACCAAAGTTTATGGTCTCTCCGAGTTTACGCCACACCCACTTCTAGTACAAATCCAAATCCAAATACAGATCCAGCCACAGTAACGCCAAATGGCTAAAACGGCACAGATACAGATTGTGTCATTGGAATGACATGTTGGCCGTCCTTACTGCTTTTGTCTCTTGTATATGTTTGTGGACAGCATTTTGAAAACACAACTGAGTGTAAGAGGTTTTTCTTTGGTCCATTAACAAGAGAAAGGCCACTATAGCATAAAACAACCACTTTGCAAACATGTCAGATGTTCCTCTATTCCCAAGCCTCCGGCGTCTGATCGGAAAAACATCTTTCCCTCTCAGTCCATTTCGTCTGCTTCCACCGAGAAGGTTTTTAATATCTCCCAGATGATCCGTTGTGAGCAGACGCTAAGTTCAGCACTCAGTTAAGAGGAAGTCTGCCGTTCAGTACATTAGACTCCGGTGGTATCATCTCGAAATCTCCGCAAACTGAGCAAGCGAAATGGCTCCAGAGAGGTAGCTATTTGTTTGTCTTGCACATAAAGCGTAAGAAAAGTTAGCCCTGCCCAAATGGGCGCTTAAAAAAAAAGTTGAAGCCATCCATTGTTCCTTTTCCCTGAAATCAATAAAACATATGCTGGCTTTCGTGAATATTTAATTGCAGCAGTCTGTTTCCTTTTATCCGCCAGCTTCCTAAAGAAAGATTAAGATCAAAAGCTTTCTCGAAACAATCGACTCTAAATCGTCCCACTTTATCCATCTCGTGTGTACAAGCGGTTTTCTTCCTGCTATTTATCAACAGTTCCGCGCAACCGGAAAGACCTACCGCAGTGAAACGATCCGTGCCGATATTATAACCCAATTCACCCCGGGTTCTCCTTGCAGCTGGATTGCAGTGAAGCTCTGACATCAGCAGCTGGCGGAAGTGACCGAGCTGTTTGTGTGGGGAGTTAATGAGGCGGAACTAATGCTGCTAATTCAACCTGCTTGCTCCCTTCAAATTTCGCCAGTGCCAGAAATAAGCAGACCTGCCAAGGATGGACAAGGTTTTGGCAGAGGAAATGTAATTGGATGGAGCTTCCAGCTGCCTGAAGAGCCTGTAGAACTTATCAAGTTCATTCACTTCTCTGAAAAGTGAGCAAGAACACTCTTGCAAAATGTGAAAATGGATTGGTATTAAACTCTCAGTGCCTTTTAGGACCTTCTTGATGTGCCTGAGGGTACCATCTACTTTTTTTGGCTGCTTGTTTTTATGTTTTTACATTTGATGTAGATTGTGTTTCTTTTCTTAATCCATTAATTGTTTTACGTACACTGGGTACCATCTTGGTCCAAGATTCAATTAAATTCCCTTTCATCCTAGGGGTTGCCATTTCTGATCATTTCATCCGCAAGATCTGGCACAGCTTTTATGTTGGCTTTTCTTCTTGTCAAAACCTTCCCATTTGCTAACCAGGCTTGGGACTGGCACAGTATGCAGTGGCTGGGTTGCACAGAGGGTTAACGGTCTTGCACAAGGACCCAACGGTGGTGACACTCTCCGTTCAACAACCCAGAGCTTCAATTGCCTGAACCAGCCATGCCATATATGTATATATACAAAAAAATCGGCATCCTTCTACTTGTGTGGGCTCACTTCTACAGTGCTGCTATGACTGATGGAGGAGTACAGGCATGCCCTCTCCCTATGACAGTGTGGCCAATCTGCTCTCTGGACCCCCAGATACAAATGGCTATACCATCACCTTGTAATCAACCTCAGCGATCACAGGATGATGGCGGCGAACCGTTTTGTTGCGCCACTTGGGAGCCCATATTACATTTTTATTTCCAGTTATACATCAAAATACAAGCCTTAAAGGTCCCATATTTAATAGGTTCTTTAAAACCCCAGCTGAAATACCCTTCAGATAATTCATTTATTCAAACCTCAAACTCCATCTGTTTCACCCCTCTTCTGAACACACCATTTTAGTGTCTATGCTCCTGTTGAAACTGGGGAAGGATATCTTCTTATACGAGGTCACATTAGGGGGACTTTATGCCTATGGAATGTTTTTTCCTCTTTTTTCTGCTCAAACCTGCACACTGGAGACAGATCTGGATGCCTAAAATTACTAAAAAGTAAATTGTGCATACTGTGTGACCTTTAAAAAAAAAAACTTATTGAAGGTGTATTGCCAGATCATATATATGTCTTCCTACAAAAATCTTCTCTCTTAACTGGATGCAACAACTTAAGAGACACTGCAGTCTTCCCCTGAGCACTGATTTCATATTAAGGAATTAAAATATCTTCCAGGCTGTCAGCTTCAATCCATTACGCAAAAAGTATATCCAGTAACCTTCAGCATTCATCGAACCTTCCAAAAATATCTTCTACTATCCGGCCTTGAAAAATGTGGACACTATTATCTAGGCATTTTTACCGAGAAAAAAACAAAACAAAACAAAACAACCCACCCAGGTTCACATTAATCACACAGCAAAACTGTAAAACTCAGGACGTCTCCAAGCTTCGAACAATATTGTCTCGCCGACCAACTTCATTCGCTGTGGAAACAATTGAACAAAGCAGAAGCTCTGGGTACACAGAAGCAGAGCAAACACTATGCAAGATAAGGAAACTTTCACACTGGCCTTTTAGGAGGCGAGTACTCAAACACCACCTTTGTTTTAAAAGCCGGATGATCACAGGTATTCTGACAGCCAGGTAGAAATATCACAATATCACAAACTCCCGGTGCTCGCTATCCAAATAGACTTACTGAGTAGCTGAAATTGCCAAATTCCTGACATCATGTACCGAAATATAAAACTTCGCAAATGCACGAGTGCTAAATGTCTTTAGTTTGTTTTCTTTCGTTGCTTTCTGGAAAACTCAGCTTTTATTTCGCTCACGGCGTCCCCTGAATCGTGCTGTTGGATGGATATTTATTCAAAATCTGCCCGTAGACAATGTTTTTCCCTTCAGTCTCAGAATCTTATTCTGTCAGAGTCATTTTGCGAGGATATTCAGCAGCACTGCTCGGCTATTCGGTACGAATTAAAGACATAAACAGGCAATTATGGGCAAATAGCCTCGCAGGCCATGTTGATTCCTGTATACCGATGCCAGCTGAGTTTATTTCTGATAGCCCTCATTAGATTCTCATGAATATGTTCGGCAGATGCGGTTCCTTATGCTGTAAACAGTGTAAGCAAACCCTCGGACCACACACACTCACACACATGCAGGCTAAATGAAACGCATTAGCCTTTCTGTCTAAACGGAATTCAACCAGAGAGCCATCAAGTGAGCAAAAGAGGCCATAGAGGGAGAATCTGTCTGACTCCAGAAATACCTGAATCAGAGTCATCCAAAGGAGCCATATCCTTTAGAGAGCCTCTAATGATATACAGCACTGTGCAAAAGCTTAAAGTCTCCGCTCATTTCTTTATATTTCGCTTCCTTTTACTTTCTTTGTCTTGTATTTTTAGTATAGTCTCAAGGAATAGTTCTCCAGACTTCCTCAAGGACTTTTTTTGGTTCTCGTATTCAGTCCAGTCTCATAATAATCAGCATAGAAAGCTTTTAAATTAAGGCATGAACCAGTGAGAAACAGGTGCAGATGATGACGCATGATCAGGCCGTTGATTAGTATACTGGTGATGCAGAATGCCAAGACGGAATATACCTTAGCAGCAGCCACTTACTGTAGCATTCAGCATACAGTACAGCCCAAAAGTTTGGACACACCTATTCATTCAAACAGTTTGTATTAATACAAAAGAGTTTGTATTATGGCAAGAAAAAAGGAGCTAAGTAAAGAAAAACGAGTGGCCATCATTACTTTAAGAAATGAAGGTCAGTCAATCCGAAAAATTGGCAAAACTTTGAAAGTGTCCCCAAGTGCAGTCACAAAAACCATCAAGCGCTACAAAGAAACTGGATGACATGCGGACCGCCCCAGGAAAGGAAGGCCAAGAGTCACCTCTGCTGCGGAGGATAAGTTCATCCGAGTCACCAGCCTCAGAAATCGCAGGTTAACAGCAGCTCAGATCAGAGAGCAGGTCAATGCCACACAGAGTTCTAGCAGCAGACACATCTCTAGAACAACTGTTAAGAGGAGACTGTGTGAATCAGGCCTTCATGGTAGAATATCTGCTAGGAAACCACTGCTAAGGACAGGCAACAAGCAGAAGAGACTTGTCTGGGCTAAAGAACACAATAAAGAACACAATAAAGAAAACTCTTTGAATGAGAAGGGGTGTCCAAACTTTTGGTCTGTACTGTATATATATTTTTGTTTCTATACATAAAATCCTGTGGAGGGTCATCATGTGCGAGCCTATTCGAGGAGCCTTTGGTCACAAACCTGTACAGGGTGCCACACACACACACACAACCGCCAATTTGACAACAGCAATTAACCTAATCTGCATGTTTTTGGACTGGGGGAGGAAACCAGAGCACCTGGAGCACAGAAAGAACATGCAAATTTCATGCACACAGAACGGAGAAGGGAATCGAACCCCCGACCCTGATGGAGCGAGACAATGCTAATCCCTATGCCACCATGTGCTATGGGAATATCATATGTAAATGTATGCATTTGCCAGAGTAAAGAGTTCTCTCAGATAAATCCCGAATTAGGTTTAACTGAACCGCCTTCTGATAAACATCTGATAAGTATGTGCTGTCTTTTTTTTTCGTGGAAAGGTCATTGGTGCATTAAGACAATTTCATCCAATGAATTGGTTCATAATTGAGTAAAGATTTAATCATCGATTTCGAAAGAATGTATAAAAACTATATCTGGAGTAGTTCTGGGTGTTGAATGTTGTCGTCTCTGTACATTAAACCTCGGCACAGTGTTAAAACTTGGCAACATTTTTTTTTTAGTCTATTCTTTCTCAGCTTTCAGGTATCCTGACATGTTGCTGGAGGACGTGTGGTAATTCGAACCAATTTGTGATAAGCGATCTCTGTTATGCCATATTTTGCCTACTCTAAAAAGCCCCAGGTAATATATACCCTGTCCAAATTGACACGGTGATAAAAATTCCATTATATATATCGTGTAGGGGAAAGGAGTTTTTTTTTTTTTTGGCTTTTTCTTTGGTGTAAAAACACTCCAGGAAGGGCTGTTGTCTGTAGTTGACTGCGAGTTTAAAACCCAACTTTTGCAGAAGTAAAAGCAGTAAGTAGAAGTAACTTGTGTACCCGAGTAACAGTACGTAAGTAATCGACTCCAAATTTACTCACTCACTCACTCATCGTCTATACCGCTTTATCCTGTATACAGGGTCACAGGGGGTCTGAGACCTATCCCAGGAGACGAGGTGAGGTACACCCTGGACAGGGTCCCAATACATCGCAGGGCACACACATGAACGCCAATTAGCATAACCTGCATGTCTTTGGACTGTTGGAGGAAACTGGAGTACCCGGAGGAAACCCACCAAGCACGGTGGGGGGGGGGGCATGCATGCAAACTTCATGCACACAAACCTGAGGCAGAAATCGAACCCAGACCCCCGGAGGTGCTGGTCGACGCTGCTTACCACTACACCACCGTGCCACCTACTTTCAAATTTACTTAGGTATCAAATGTACAGGGCTTATATTACAGGAGCCTTTATCACCGTTAAGTCTCTCTCTCTCTACGGAGATCGCGAGTTTGATTCCCGGGTGATGCTGTAACCTCTCGCAGCCGGAGGTCTAGAGAGAGCTGATTGGCCGAGCTCTCTCAGAGGGGAGGGATGAGAGGTACTTAGTGCTCCCACATTAATCACGGCTCTACGGCCAATCAGGGGCGTCTGTGAGCTCGCGCAAGCAGAAGGATCGGATAGCTCTATCCTCCGAGTGCGTTACTCCGCCCCCAACGGTGCATGAGCGAACAGTACAAAAAGAACGGCTGGCGTCACGTGGTTTGGAGGGAAACACGTGATAGTCTTTGGACTTCCCGACTGAGTGGTAGTAGTAGCCTTAATGTGGGCGCCCCCTAGTGACGGGGAGGAATTGAACACAATCAAATTAGAGAAAAAATCAAGGGGAAAATCCCCCCCTCCCCCCCAAAAAAAAGTCTCTCTCTCTGCTTCCCCAACTCCGCTTCTGATATCAACACCTGTTACGTCAGTAGGTATGTCTCAATGGAAGCAGGTTATGTGCATAATACAGTATGCAGCGGTTGGCACATTTTCTGCTTCAAATAGGCAACACAGAGCCATGCATACATGTAGTTAAGTAAAAGTACAGATATTTGTTTTACTTTTGAACGGAGAAAAAGTAAAAAGCGTTTTAAAAAATAAAACTACCCAGACACTTGAAAAATGTACATAAGTACAGTAACAAAGTAAATATACTCCGTTCTTCTCCCACCTCTGGTTATTACACATCCTAGCACTAGTTAACTAGTATTATAGTAGCTAAGCAACACAAACCCGACAAACAGAAGATACGAGTTATTTTTCTAGATTTGATGAACATTTCTTCACCCTGTCCATTGATTTCTAAACGATTGATTTCCATTACTCATTTGTTTCTGGCTGGTTCGACTGTACTCACATACATAGTCAGATATTTTCCCTCCAAGACTGCGGACTCAAATCCGCACCGATAGTCAACAGTTTTTTTGTTTTTTTTTAATCCAACAAGCGTAAAGAAACACCACCGAGCATCTTTTCACGGCAGCTTAAGTTAATTGTTGCAGCTGTAACTAAAGCTCAGCATTTCTCCAACAAAAACAATTCAGCAGCTACAAAATCAACAAAAAAAACCCAGAGCTTTTAGTGGCAACTGTAATGAATAGCTCTCTTATGGAGCTCAGATCAGCCAGGAGGGCCTTAATCTGCTTTATCTCTCCAGATCAATGCTCCGGCTGATAGAACTGCATGGACATATTGAAAGAGAGGAAGAAGAGCATTTTTTTTTTCTGCCCTCATTTGCTGCCGTCTCCATACTTCTTTAGAGTAAGTCGTTATGGCGACTCGGCTCAGAGTTTCGGGACGCCGTCTCCATGGGAACCAGTAGGCGAGAAAAAAAAAAAAAAAAAAAAAGACCCAAATTGTGTGAGACAAAGAGCTTGTTTTTCTTCTCCGGTTTGGTTTGCTCTCTTTTTTGTGTGTGTGTGTTTGGAGTGGAGGTTTGCCTAAAGCATTCCTGCAAGACAAAATCCTCAGTCTCAAAAGCTTTTTTTTAGAAAGTTAATGATAAAGATAATTAACATGGAAATCCTCCAAACACGGATACTGACCGAGCTCCACCGTCTGACTTGAAATGTTTCGCGCGTTCTTCTGCGATCATTCTTCTCGTCATCCATCCTGTGACCTTTATTCTCATCGCTGAAGACCTTTAGAACAGACGAAGCCTGATTTATATGCTATAGAGCCAAAAATATCTGAACACCTGTCCTTATGTGAGTCGTTTCAAAAGTTAAAAGCAAACATTCAGCTTAAATGTCTTCGTATGCTGGAGTGCTACAATTTCCCTTTCATTGGAAGGTTTAAGAGACCGAAACTTCATGGGTCATTCATCTTCTATACCACTTATCCTGATACTGATACAGAGTCGCAAGGACCTGGAGTCTATCCCAGGAGAATTTCGGCACGAGATGGGTGTACATCCTGGACAGGCTGCCAATCAGCAGGACACACACACACGCATACACACTACAGGCAATCTGGAGGAAACCTACCAAACACAAGGGTGAGCATGCACACAGAACTGAGGAGGGAAGCGAACCCTCAACCCCTGAGGTTCGAGGCCACAGTGCTAACCACCCATGTAACCTGTATCTTCACTAATATGCATCAACCAACCATTGATTCAAAAATCCATAAAAGACTATGAATATACATTGAGGCCTGATTCCTGTCTCAGCAGACAATTACATAAGACTTAAGAAGTTAAGTCAAGTACTGAAAAAAATTAATTGTCTAGCTGGAGGTTTAAGAGAGTCCGTGTGGATGGCATGTAAAAGTTTGCATAAAAACAAACTATTATTAGTTTAAACTATTAGTGTAAACTTATTTTCAGTTTTTTTGGCGGGTCAGCATGTTGAAGCATTGAGTTTTTGATCAGAAGGTCGCCGGTTCGAGCCCCAGCTCTGCCAGGTTGCCGCTGTTAGGCCTGTAACGCTGTCTTCTGCTCTAGGGGCGCCGTATAATGCCTGACCTTGTGCGGTTACCAACTGTTCACCTTTGGAGAATTGGGTAAAAAAGTAAATTAAATAAAAATAAAAAAACAGTTGAAACTATTCAAGTAAAAAACATCACAGAAAAACAAATAATAATAATAATAGTCCATATAATAATAATAATAATAACCCAAATTCATCTTCATGTACTAACAGACCACATACTCTGGGCCTCCATGCAATGTAAACTCCAACCATCAGGATGCATCAGAAGGGGTCAGGATTAATGCTTATGGTGGGGGCTTATTGCAGCTGTTCTCTCAGCTTCGTCTCATCCGGCCTTTTTTCTTCTGCATCTTCATTATACAGTAAAGACCCAACTTTCATTTTTTCAGTTTGGGCTCTCTAGTGGACACATCCACGTAGCAGACAAGTAAGATTTAGACAGTAGACAGCTACACGATTGCCCTTTCACTTGCTCTCTCTCTCTCTCTCTCTCTCTCTCTCACACACACACACACACGAGAATAAATCAGATCTTAAGACTGCGGAATTTGCATGAATCTGTGTATTGGGGATGCACCAGCCACATTTAACATGAAGGTGAAAGCCATGCACTTCGTTTGTAACCATTTATCAACATAAGACGACACCTTCTCAGTCAATAGAGTCATTAGAATTCCCAGCGGGCTCCGTCTATCCATATTGCTTCCTTTTTCCAGGCTCATTAAAGAGTTTTCAAAGTGAAATCAATCCTGGTTTATAGGCCAACTGGTGTGTGTGTGTGTGTGTGTGTGTGTGTGTGTGTGTGTGTGTGTGTGTGTGTGTGTGTGTTCAGGCTTTTCATCGATAGTGCCGTATGTGTATCTTAGTTTCCTCATCAGCCCATTCGAATTGCTTCACTTCACCACATCACTCCACATCATTGTGTAACTCAATTCATTAAAGTCTAAATCTTGGGCCTCCGAGTGGCGCAGTGGTTAAAGCGCTCACCCTATCATCCGGAGATCGCTAGTTCGAATCCCGGGTGGTGGTGTAACCTCTCGCAGCCGGTGGTCTAGAGAGAGCTGATTGGCCGAGCTCTCTCAGAGGGGAGGGATGAGAGGTACTTAGTGCTCCCACATTAATCACGGCTCTACAGCCAGTCAGGGGCGTCTGTGAGCTCGCGCAACGGATTGAGCGGATAGCGCTGTCCTCCGAGTGTGTTACGCCGCCCCCAACGGTGCGCGAGCGAGCAGTTCGAAAAGATGCGGTCGGCTGGCGTCACGTGGTTCGGAGGAAACACGTGATAGTCTTCGGCCCTCCCGGCTGAGTGGTAGTAGTAGCCCCCTAGTGACGGGGAGGAATTGGACACGACTAAATTAGGGAGAAAATCGGGGAAAAATCCCAAAAAAAAAAAAAAAAAGTCTAAATCTTAAATTCAACAGAATGAATGAAAGCAGCACCCTTGATGATTTATTTGGATTTTATTTATTTTTTTTTTGTTATTATTATTTCAGATCCAACTGATCAGAAGGCGTTGATTAATTTTAATTAGTAAGAACAGCGCTGACTTTGTAGCGCCGGCTACAAATTCAATCACAGCATTATATTAACGCGCCCTTCCCAATGCATTATTGTTTCCATGGTAACGGCTTGTTCATAGGAATTGTACATGCACATAATAGACATAATCAAAGTACTGTATTTTAATAATAGAAATAAATAAGGGGGGGGGGGAGATCCATTATCATGACATTTTTTGGTCCCTCCGGTATATGTGATATGTCCAGTGCATGCGCTATACATACAATACGTCTGTTCATTCTATGATTATACTGTACGTGTAGCGTAGAAGGATATTTTTTTATGCGAGTTTAGAGCTTCCTTTGTCTCTGCACATCCAAACAAGCATATCAGCCAGAAAACTGAAAAAAAAAAAAAAAAAAAAAGAATTATGGTGATGCAGCGTAACTAAGCAACCGAGTTAGGTGAGATAATTTCACACTTTTCTTTTATGACTTGATGCCAGTCACTGAGGAGTTTAATTACATTTGTGAAACCTGATGTCATGTTCGGAGAGTTGTCTTTTTTATCCCTTTTTTTTTTTGTTGCAACAAAAAAAAAACAAAGTCTAATATTTGACATGCAACTAAATGAGCTTAGCAGCACGCGTGAGTTAAGAGATCACTCTTTATTTTACTTATCTGGAAATATACTGTAACTTCTGGCTTGTAGTACTTGCTGCCAGTTATTAGATTTGCTAATCAACTTGAAGCTCGGTCATGCACGGCTGTACTGTATCTCCTCGATGGTGCTTGTGTTCCATTATTACAGGGATGATTTTTATTTATTTTTTGTACACAATTTGCATATTCATTCATCGACTGTAGATACACTAATGAGATACATCTCCGTGCCTGTTATTTAGTCAACGCTGAAAAACAAAATGTTATGGTCGTCAAAACATGGGTGGCTTTAAAGATGCCCACGCATTTGCATTCTGGGTTGTTGTTTTTTTTTTTTTTTTTTAAAAAGGAAAAAAAAAAGCCCTCTGATGTGGATCCAAGTACATGCTGCAGTCTAGTGTTGTAAACCAGGTCCCCGCCCAAAGCTGTTTTCCATTGCATTGTGTAGTTTTTTCTCATCTGTTTTTCTCTCCTCACTTCAAAGACGGGGACTTTCAAAAGATCCTTGGGAGCCGGGCTCGCCAACCTCACTCTAAAATCGGATCTTGACTAGCGTGATGAATGTTAGCGCCGTCAGTGCGGCCGGAGTCAGGTTACCCAGTGTGCTCATTGACGATGCCCGTCTCAGATACGTTCATCTGAATGCCAGTAGGTCGTTTGGTTTTCCTGCTATGATGGTGGGTGAAAAATAATCTGTGCTCTGGCTGTGGAACTTTTAGAAACTTTTGATTTTCAATACACTTTGTTCATCTGTCAACAAAGCTCTCGTGTTCCCTCACCAAAAAATGTTTCAGGCCGAGCTCCGAGCCACAAATGCCCCGCTGTCTTCACGTCTTCATCAGAAGTGAATCTTCGTCTTCGAAGGCCTGATTTCAGGGGACCTGATTTCAGGTGGAAGACTGACGGAGCGAGCATGCTTCAACACCTCAAGATGAAGTTTTTGCAGAGTGTCGTGTTTTGCAAAGTGTGCGAGACCAATGGATAGCAGTCCTCTGTTTAATCCGATGTTTAGTCTTCAACTCTTCAATAAGCGTCTCACTTGTCGAGCCTTTTTCCTGATGATGTTCCAATACTGGCTCTTGAGAATCCCAGAAAACTGTAAGTGTTGATGAATTTTACAGCTGATGGTTGACGTTTGAACTTTCTCTCGGTCGGAGATCGAGGATGTTTCCGTTCCATACTCCGCCGTCTCGTAGTGATGAATCCGTGTCTCATCACTAGTAATGATTCTTTTTAAAAAAACGTTCACCTTCCTTAGTGTCGGTTTAGATTTTGTTCATTTGCTAGCTAACTAAAGACTAAAGCATAGTTTAGTTTCGCTGAGATGTCAGGTCAAAGAATATCGAAGGCATTGACCTGGTGGACAAGGTTTTTAAAAAATAAAAAATAAATAAAAAAATCACACTCTGGTTGAAAAGTGCTATTGCAAGCTAATTTGAAACTCGAAAGGCTTTTTTGTGACGCGGGTCGTCTTGCGCTCTTCTCCACTGCACAGGTTAATTTCACGCCTCTGAGTACCAAGTCAATACACATTCCGAGTGAACTCAAGGCTGCATCCTGAACTGCATAATATGCACTAAGTAGTAGGGCTAAACAGGAATGACACCAATGTCAGATAGCTAATCCTTGAAAGGTGTAATGGACCGAATTATGGCCGGTGTACTTATGAGGTCATGTCAAGTCATTTTAGATCATTTCAATTGGTCCATGTTTAATGAAACACTTTTATTAGTCAGATCTTTTTTGTGTAAAACAAACAACAACAACAAAAAAAGGTGGGGGATAAAATTCTCATGGTACCGGAATTCACATGGGTCACTTGACAAACCATAAAATTCGTATCATGTGTAATCATTTCGCTAAAATGAAAATCGAGTTAAATATTTAATTCTGTGCCTTAATTTAATCGAACGCCTTTTGCAAAGAGCCTATTATCAACCTCATTATAACCCAATCAGTATTTCGTATTTAGACGAACCATAGGGAAGCTTTTAAAAGAAATCTGAAGGTCACTGGGCAGTGCAGTGAGGAGGACACAGACAGGCCCATCCTCTTCAGAGGATGACAAAAACAAAACAAAAAAATCACTCTCTCATGTCCTCCTTCTGAACTGACTTTAAAGACCGTCTTTTTATCCTTTGTCCTTGAGCAAGCCTTTTCACATTCCCTTGGCTCGATTCTTCTCATCTCTGTACATATTAAAATGCATGCTTTATACATCCTGGTACAGGATAGGGTGGCTGGGGGGGTAGATAGATTCGAGTAAACGTCAGTTCTTGTCTACATAAGCCGTATATAGATATGTATATTAGTATTATAATTGTTGTTTACCCAACACTTCCTGCAAGACCATATGGCACCTATCAGAAATCCGCGCTCAAAATGCCACCTCGTCACCTTGTTAACTACAAGTTTCATCTCGAGCTTGACTGAAAGCTTGTGTACTTCATTATATATCAGAGTGTTACAAGGAAAATGATTATGACACTGCTACATGTGATACAGTGTTTTTATTGGACAAAACTATGAATCTGAACCATAATGTTTAGAAACCATAGTATAAGACAGGTCTCAGAAGTAAATGACGTTGGTATAACGTCTAATGAACGTCCCACACGCAACGTTGCAAATCCAACCTCTAAATAACAAATTTTACATTTTTATTTGGCGCGTTTGTGCCAATGACATCCATAATACCCGAACACACGTCCCTTGGGTTTGGGATTCCGATCAGAGATTGAGACCGAAACAACGGCTTCCCACGCACAGCGTGTGTATCTCATGTCAATGCATGTTACATTTTTTCAGGGTGTTTCTCCCCTGAACTATGATGGTTTAATGTTAAACATAACAAGTACAACATATGTCTATACACTTTTCACTTTACTGTGTTAAGATCGGGTGACACAGTGGTGTTTTGGTTAGCACTGTCGCCTTGCACCTCCAGGGTCCTGGTTCGATTCCCGGACAGGCTCGATTCCCATCTATGTGTGCATGGAGTTTGTATCTTCTCCCCGTGCTTGGTGTGTTTCCTTCCAATTAGTCTAATTAGCCCGTAGTGTGGGTGTGCCCTGTGATGGATTGGCACCCTGTTCAGGGTCTACCCCGCCTCGTGCCCTAAGATTCCTGAGATAGGCGCCAGCCCCCCCCCCCCCTCTTTGGTATATTACAGGTCATTTACTGTACACAAGGTGCTACTTATTATCATTTGCATTAGTGGCACGTTAAAGACTGCACGTGTCCAGTATAATGCTAATGACATACACACAGAGCTTAATAATGCTGACCTGCGTGTGGGAGGACTGAATAATCTTGCCTCCTCTATGTTCATCAGGTATTGACGGGTCGAGCCGGTGACTCGTGTGCACCGCGCGACAGCCTTCAGAGTCGCTCTGAAACTCCAAACGTTTGATATACTGCCATTCATATCGGAAGGAGTCCGTTCCGTTCTCAACCTGTTTCTTTCACACACTTGCGAAGTCGAATCTGTAGCCCTCATGCACTTACTGATTTCTGGCCAAAGTGCCATGCCAACTTGCTGCAACTTGTGCTGAATGGTACAGACTAGACGTGTAGCCTTAGATTGGAAAATGTACGTAGATAAAAGGCAGAAATCTTGGTAGACATCTCAACAATCCTGAGCAGACTTTATTAGAAGCCTGCATGTTTTTCTAATTTGAATTTGTGAACCTTTTGCAAATAACGGACACAATGCACTGCAGAACATCACATCTTAGCCAGTGGAATGTTCTTGAATCAAGCTAAACCTGTCTATAATTCATAGAATAAGGTTTCCGCAGGCGGCACAGTGGCTCAGGGGTTAGTACTGGTGCCATGCACCTCCAGAGTCCGGGTTCAATTCCTGCCTCTGGTCTGTGCCTGGAGTTTGCATATTCTCTCTTTGCTTGCTGGTTTTCCTCCGGGTACTCTGGTTTCCTCCCACAGTCCAAAGCCATGCAGGATTAGGCTATTTGGCATTCCCAAATTGACTGTAGTGTGTGCCCTGTGATGGATTGGCACGCTGTACAGGGTGAACCAGGTCTCCTGTGATAGGCTCCAGGCCCCTTGTGACCCTGTATACAGGATTAAGTGGTACAGATGATGAGTGAGTGAGGTTACAACAGAATAAAAAGTTTTTTTTTTTTTTGCTTATTCCTAATCAAATGTTACTAAAAGTGGAAAATTTTGGTAGTTGCAAAATTACCCAACAATACTTGTTTGCTTAAAACTTTTGTAAAATTTTATTAGACATGAGCTTAATCATCTTATATTTTAACTATATTCAAGATAGAATTTTTTTTTCTATCTACAGTTTTAAAAGGCCAACTTGCCAGCTATTAACAGGAAATAACCAAACAACCAGTTTGTATTTGGCAAAAACCATTTTACCACGGAGAAATCCCTCCATCCTTCCCACTCTCCATCTGCCCCTTCATTAAAGGACCAGCCCAAAGTCGGTTTGCTGTTTTGCTTGTTACAGGTTCACCAAAAAGGCCATTTCACTGGCAGGCCAAGTAATCCTGTTAGACAGGTCAGATTTGGCGTCGCCAGCCCGTAATCTCCCGGAGAAGAATTCTCCACACAGCCTGCAACTTCACTATGCTGGTATCCACTGGGAAACTCATGCTAGCTTCTCTGTCGTTATGCTACCCTCGATGATTAAGCCTCATTACTTAGTGAAGGATTTCATTTCCCAACCAGCAGCGGAGTCTGCCACGACACTAACAGCCACCCAGCCAGAGCCTGTTTCTCATGCTAATCACTTCATTTGCAACTGTTGTTTGTCATGCTAGTTCGAGCCACTGCTCATTCATTCGCCTTCGGATCATAGCAACTGCTCCCCATAAGGAGAACCATAGATCAAAAGGTTTCATTACGCTCTGTCCTTATTCTCTCTCTCTCTCTGCAGAGACCCGGCAAGGATTAGAAATTCCTGATGACTCAGGATGTATTCTAATTCCAGAGTTAATGTAACAGATTAAAAGAGAAAGGAAGAACGAAAGTACTCAGAACACATACTTTCTCATGAGCGCACTGCTGGAAGATTTTTTTTCTTTTTTTTCCCCTCAGCCCAGAAGAAATGCTAATGGATCCAAAAATGTACTTCGGTATGGTTAATGTAACAATATGAATCACTGAATTAAGAAGATCCATGCAGTTGTTTTGGAAAATGAGAGTGACTGTTGTTGCGTGATTTACCTTTCAGAACGCATTACTTCGATGTTTGATCACTCGCTTCGCATTGTTTGATCCGTCCCAGTCTCGGGAACGATTCCCCCCCCCCCCCCCCACCCGGGTGCATTTCAATACGACGACTCTAATGGAAGTGTTCTTCTAGCCTCATTTCTCTACACAGCAATGCGCTCGAGGAGCAACTTATTAATTATCACAATCCTCTGATCAATTTCTCGGGTAATTCCGAATGTGAAATAGGCCTGTGCGTCGTTTAAACAGTTTCAAAAGTTAAAATGACTTGAAACGAGAACACCGGGTCTGCAATAACGTTTCATCACTGTCAAGCCCTCTCAGGAATGCAGAAGATTTTCCTCATGCCTAAACTCATGTCCCTGGCTGTCGCGCTAAAGTCTTTGTTTTGGTTTCCAACTGAAATTCATCATCATGTTAGGGTAAGATTTTCGCATGGAGCTTAATATTCCAGCAATGATAGGATTTATTCCTGTTACTTTGAACAGGAATGCCATGCACAGCATTTAAACAATACAATCTAACTTCAAACACTAGAGCTTAACATTTAACTTCGAATAACTTTGAGCTATATCGTTACTGAGCATGATGTATCTGTTATCCGCTATAGTTATTATTACTAAACAAACTTAGCAAGCAAGAGTGTACCGCCTGCAGAATTATAAAGAAATGGCGATGTTTGGATGCCTCGAAAGTCACTGGAAGGGTGGCAACGAAGGGCTTGAGTTTAGAGAAAGAAAGCAAATCGAAGGCTTTTAATGTGTGTGATTTTTCATAATGTAGAGCCATAAAAATGTGTTTCTGCGCAGAATTGGTTATACAAAATTTATAT
Organism: Clarias fuscus; assembly: GCA_030347435.1. NCBI lineage: Eukaryota > Metazoa > Chordata > Actinopteri > Siluriformes > Clariidae > Clarias > Clarias fuscus. The sequence continues at coordinate 8,365,697 of CM059212.1, forward strand.
TATCTTTTATATTTTGTTCTTCTATTTTTTTTCTACAGCAAAGTTTTTCTATGTTTTATTCCATAATTTATTTCTCATTGATAATCCTGATTTTAAGGTTACGAGCAGTCGTACGGTATTAAGCATCTCACTGCATATCATACTGTGTATGACTGTTAATTTTTAAGTTTGAATGTGGCTTGTGTGGATCTCCGCACAAAAGAATCGAGATTCAGTTTGGTTTGGTTTATCACAAGTTCAAATGTATCACCCGTTTGTGGTTGTGTTCTTTTAGCGATGTTTAAGGGAAGTAATTCAAGCAAGAATTTCAAGGTGGTCTTTTTTTTTTTTTTTTTCATTTCTAGCCATACTAAAGTGTAAAAGCGGAGGTACTGTGGAACAGGATCAGTAACTCAGATCCTATTCCCTTATTATGTCTTGTAACTTGGGGATGTAGCAACAGATAATTTATTATCTGATGAAGGGAGGTCGTTTCATGTCGCTGTCATGCAAAATGATGAAGATGTATGATTTCATGCAAGCTGGTATGAAGTCATTGCCCTGAAGCAGTGAGCGTGATCAGTGAAGAATCGGTTGTGGTGGTGGTGGTGGTGGTGGTGGTGGCGGCGGTGATGGTGCAAGAGGGGTATGGGGGATTGAACTCAACTACCTCTGTCCACCTGCGTTGTGGAAAGAGTTTGGAGAAACGCACTTTAGAGGCTAATGTGTTTGTAATGGATTGGCTTTCACAGGCATTAGCTCATCCTTTTAGTAGGTATTCATTTCTCGCACTGCAGCCTACAATTGTGCCAGACCTTGGAGCAAGAGCGAAACCGAATCCAACCATTTACAAGCCGAGCGCCTCCATTGAAAGCGAAGAAGATAGTAACCTTCAGCGGCTATAGAACAGAGTGGGCAGAAACTCAACCTGAAAGAAAAAAGAAAAAGAAAAAAGTCTGCGTCCTGTATTTGTGGTTGTGTAATAGAAAAGCAGGAGGGCTGCGAGCGGCTTTCTGACGGCGTTGCCAAAAGAAACGAAAAATCTCTACTTAGAGAAGGTAGTCCCAAATATGCGGATTCGTTTCTTTCTTTGTAAGCCGCCGAGAAGTCGTTCTCTGGAGTAAGTATTGAATGAGTGGCAAACTTCTCTCTCTCTCTCCCCTCCCCATCCCCCTCTTTCATTCAAATGTATTTTGGAGCGAGTCTGTGAAGAGGGAAGGAGAGCAGGGCTAATTCACCAATGATCTTTTCTCTAATCCCCCGTTTCTGTCTGAGGTGCCTGAAGGCGTTCGAGTAATGCTACCCTCCCCCACTACACCCCAGGAGCAAACACACACACACTTACTCACACACACAGAGAGAGAGAAATGCACAGTGTCTGCCTGAACACGTCCGTCGGGAGAAGATAAATGGAGTAGGAGAGTTTGTAGTCAGCCTGGTGTCACTGTCCTGGGAGGCCTGTGTTTTCACACAGGCCGGCAGCTAAAGTGGTGATTACAAAGCTCGGGCAAGGTGTGGTGAGACAGGGAGGTGTCTGGTCTTTGTCTCGCTGTGGGCGGTGCGACTGGAACTTGCTAGGAGGAGCCAAGCACTGGAGCAGCCGCGACAGAGTGCAAAGGGTTTAGTTCACAGAGTGAAAGAGCACGGAGAGTTTCAGCATGCCGGGACACACACGGGGGTTGAGGAAGTGCTTACCGGGATTCGCTTTCCGCTCAGTGTTTGTTTTCTAAGGGATTGTGACATGGATGGATTACTCTGGGCTTTTCATCAACTCGGATAAGTTTCGGAAAATTTCAAAGAGTCACTCTACAAACTCCTGGCTCAGATCCGTTCAGGATTATCACTGCATTTTCATGGATGTTTCTTTGTGTGGGCCACGAATGTATCTTAGTTGAACTGCACCTCAAAGGAGTCCTAATATGGGACAATTTGTTGCTACACTACATGAGAAAGACAGTCCTTGGCTTCTCTGTTCACTGTTTCTGCTTATAAGTATGTTGGATTTGTATGTCTCTCTTTTTGAAACCAGCTTTACATGCAATAGCTTATATGGATGTTTTTTGTTTGTTTGTTTGTTTATGGTTCAAGCATGTGACCTTTATGATGGTTTCATTAATGCAATTATTGTCATTCTGTAAGTTTTTGTTTCAGGTTTGTGGTTACATCAAGGTAGCTTCGTTTTATCTGGTCTGTTTTCAGCTACGAACAAAGTATGGTGCAGACATTCAGAAATTTATGCAACTATGTTTATCCCCAGGCATAAAACATCCATCTCTCTCTCTCTCTCTCTCTCTCTCTATATATATATATATATATATATATATATATATATAAATATATATATAAACTGACCAACATCTAAACCACTGCACCTTAGCTGACCTGCACCTTGAATATGCATGATGTCACTTCAAGAAAAAGAAAAAAAAAACTTAGTTTTTTTCCATTTAAATATAACCATGTTTAGTTATGTCTGTATGTTTATAAACAAGTCTGTATCGGGGGTGTTCCCCGTAAGGTTATTGTTCCTGTGTACATTGACGCTGCTTGGAAGTTACCCAAGCACTTAGTCTCGGTGTGATGTCCTCTGCGTTTGTGCTTCCTGTTACAGCTCTCTTATCTTCTCTTTTGTTGTTGCTTCAGTTGCAGGTAAAGTTTCCCCCACCAACTATGACGCCCTGCTCAATGCCCCTGCTGCTACTGCCACCTCCAGCCCCCCAGACCTCTACCTTCCTGCCAGCTTCAAGCTCTCCAACACCCAACTGGCCTTCTTTCTTCAAGAGAGCCGAACTCCAGCACGAAATCCCCCTAGTGGCCATCCCTTGCATCGTTCTGAGAGCTTTGTGGTCTTTCAGACCAAGGAGTTGCCCTCGGTCAACATCTCTTTGGGTCATTTCACCCAGGACCAGACTCTTTCCAAAGATCTTTTACAGCCTTCAAGCCCCCTGGACATCCCCGGTAGGCTGACCGTCAACTGGAAGGTGCGAGCATTTATTGTACAATCTAAGGTCTTCGCAAGCAACCCAGTGGTCCAGGTGCTGTTTTACATCGCAGGCCGGGACTGGGACGACTTTAAGGTCCAAGACAAGCTGCCTTGTGTGAGGTTACATGCTTTCCGTGATGTTCGGGAGATCAAGACTTCTTGCAGGCTCCAGGGCAACTTGGCACAATGCTTGGCACAGCTGGACCTTCCGTCCACCTGGTTCAACGTCAACGTGGCACCTTTAGGCCGAAGAAAGTCCTCGGTTGCAGACATTCTGGAGATGACTGGGGAAACCCTCCAGGCAGAGCTCTATTACACCCTCCATGATCCAGACAGCAAAGGGGAGTGTGGTGAAAGTTACCCCAGGCGAGGAGGAGGGTCTCGAGGCGAGAGCACATCCCAGCAGCCACTACTTCGTATTGGGAGCATCAGCCTGTACCAGCCCAGTCAGGAGCAGCTGGTAGTGGACAAGCAACTGGACAAGAACCTTTTCTTGAGGCTACCTGACAAACCATTGAAGCCTGGCGAGACTCTCAACATCTACTTGTATCTGGTGCCAAACTCAACAGTGGAACAGTTCACTCTCAAGTAAGTGGCTTTAACTTTTTTTTTTTCTTCCCCTTACCACTGGGACGCACTGACTTAATAGTTGTGAAAATCTTGAGATAGATGATGGTGTTTTTATAGTAAAGACAGACATAACCCTCAGTTCCTGTTGATTTCTAGTGTGCAAGTAACTTCTAGTTAGGTTTTTATGTAGGGCTATAAATACACAAAGTACACCAAACGTTTTTTTTTTTTTTACAGCTACAGTGAGTTTTACATAAACCGTTTTATGTTTTCCATTAAAGAGGACTTTGATGAATCTCTGTTGGGTTACCAGGAAGAAGGATATTATTGTGTGGTAATGGTATAGATAATGGATAAATATTAGAGCTTCAATTAGGCCTGAATTTCATTAGTATTCCTCAACTGTTTTCATTTCATCATGGTAATGCATTAGGTTAGGCTTTCTGTTAAGGGAAATGATCAGTAAAAATGTCAGAGAATTTTCCTCACCTACTTCGGGTAAGGGATCGGGAAAGGGCGATAGCTGACTTCCCAGGCGTGTTGACAGAGCGCTCTGCACGGAGCCCCGTAAACACACCGGATCTTAATGGAAGCTCACGGAGTTCATTTTAGGAATTTGCGGGGAATTAATTAAGCTTTCGATAGCTCATTAAAACCCAACATGAAAAGGCAGCACACTGATTTATGCTAGCAGGGGTAATTCATTAGTTTTATCTGACAAAGTGTGCATGGATTAACGTGCACGCATGGCAGATTTGTGCGACGGAAGTTAGAGGGTCAGCATTCCATGAGCCGGTGACGCTTTTATATCGGCTCTGCTAGGTCTGTGAATTCCAAACAGCCTCGGGCTCCTACAGCTAACATCAGCGTTTTCACATTAGTATAGCGTTTTTATTTATTCCTGGTATAACAATTACTCATCTCAAATTTCTACGGTATACTGTATGTCGTGCTTTTTATTCCTTTTATAGTTAAAACTTTCCTGTGGTGGAAAACTTGCTTGAACTTGCTTGCAGCGGTTTTTCAATTGTTGCTGCAAAAACGCTGCCACTGGAAACTTATTTGATCACTCATTCTCACTCATAGTCTATATCGCCATATCCTGTATATAGGATCCCAGGAGACTTAGGACATGAGGTAGACCGAACATGGCACATGGCATGGCACACATACACACAGACACCCACGCTGATTTAAACACTACAGGCAATTTGGGAACGCCAGTTAACCTCATCTGCATGTCTTTGGACTGTGGGAGGAAACTGGAGTAACCAGAGAAAACCTACCAAGCACAGAGAAAACATGCAAACTCCACGCACACAGACCCTGAGGTGGGAATCGAACCGGGACCCTGGAGGAGCAAGGCGACATTGCTAATCGTTTTTTCCTTCGTCCACAAGCAGGCTCGGATCACGCGTGCAGTGCGGCACGCAAATATTCCTACACGGGCGAGCCGGGGAAATGTTTCAAGCACATCAGGTGCACACTCCAAGTCCATTTTTATTGATCAATCTGAGCAAGACAAGGAGCTTGCTCGTTTCACAGCCGCCAACTTCATTTCCCCATAAGAGCATTATGACATATTCGAATCCCTGGACCGTAGTCATGGTCCAAAGCAAAGCTCTCAGTTTGCTCATCAAAGTGCGGACGGTAAATCTCTCCGACCCCACATTTTATGTGCTCATATCGGAGCCTTTGTGTGCCTCGGAGACCGACTCGGTGACATTAATCCTCTGCGGAGCGGCCAAGGAGCAATAAAAGCTCCCGTAGGGGATAAAAAGAGAAGATGAAAAGGGGGGGAAAAAGTGTAAAATCAAGAACTCCACCCTAAAATTAAACGCTGCTAGAAGAAAAGAGTTAAGGACACTAAGTCAAAAAAACAAAAAAAAAAAAAAAAAAACGGCCACATCAGTCCGTCATACTGCAGTTGTGGTTTTTATATTTTTAAAGGTATTAAACCATTTAGTCTGGCATTTGTTATAATATTACAATAATACAGCTTTATTTAGAGCTGTGTGTGTGTGTTTTGTGGGAACATTCTGCATTCACTTGCTTTGCTAGGATTAAATATCCTACATTTATTTTCCTTTTTTTTCCCCCCACAAGCATTCGCGCGGTTTTCATGATACGAGTCTTCACTTAAGAGGACTCTAAGAGGCCAGAAGATTTCTTAATGATTGTCTGCCTTTCACATTCTCTGCATGAATACGCAGGTCACAATTATGCGAGTGCGGGGTGTACTGAACACCCTGAGACACAAAGGCGCTATGTACAAATGTGTATCCGTGCGCGTATGTGTGTGTGTGTTTATGCGTGTGTGTTTTTATGAAGTATATGAAGGCTCTCGTTTTTTCAAGCTCCTTATTTTTGCCCACATATCCATTTGCACTGCTGAATATATTCCTGATGTCTTTGTCTGAAATGCTGGGTTACCATGGAAATCTGATGACAGCGCTAGTCCATGTTTACTGTTTTCCTTCTTGTCTTTTTTTTTTTCAGTAAACCTTCATCCCAAGATTTAGCATTTGTTTGCATGTTAGAGACCTTGAACTTTTTTTTTTTTTTTTTAAGTTTAATTGATGTTCTGTAGCCAAGCGAGTGCATCCACTTCCGATCCGTAACTCAAAGCCTTAACACACTGAGCCACCACTGCCCCATGGTCATGTGACGTGGATGAGAACGGGCAGATCGGATATTCAGGCGAATTGTTGCCTCTGCGCATGCGTGGTACACTCACTGACGTCAGCCATCATGGCCGGCATGAGGATTTCATATTTACGGCTCTGAGTTACTGAACGGAAAGTCGGTGGTTGAAACCCCAGCTCCACCAGATTGCTGCTGTTGGGCTCTTGACCAAGGCTCTTAACCCCATCTGCTCCAGGAACGCTGTACCATGGCTGACCCTGCACTTTGACCAGAGCATGCTAACCAGGAGCTGGAATGAGCGAAGAATAAAGAATTTTACTGCGCAGCAACGTATATGTGATGAATAAAGGTCAAGTAGATTTGCTAAAATCACATCCACTGTTTGAAATGAACGCGTGGTCGAACAAATATGGTGTGGTTTAACCCAGATAACATAACAGTCCATAGCATTACACCCTAGCGAGGTTTCTGTGACCTTGGCGTTTCAGCTGGTCTGGAAGCATGTGGTTTTTTTAATTGACCACACCTCCTCTTTCACCTCTGATTAGCCGCATTTGTGCTGATACCTCAGTCTGTCACGTTCCCATTGATCAATGCCACACGGATCCCGGTTTCTATCGGCCGCCTCTCAGATCATTATCAGGGGCCACCCACTTTTCTTCCACTTCATTTCCTCCGTCTGCTTCTTCCACCAAGCGTTCCACCTGTAAAAGTGTTTTTAACCCTCACCCTCTGGTTGCACTCATTTATGTAGGAGCGAGCTGACAGAAAAACCATTTAGCGCCGGACAATGGGAAGACCGCCTATCCATTACTGAGGCCTTGGGCAGACATGCCACACACACACACACACACACACACGCACGCACACATTGACCGAAGGAATTAAATAAAACAGCCAGCTTTTTCTGCCTTGTCTTCTTTTTTCAACTATTGGCTTTATTATTCCAGTCCAACAAAGCCCTGTATACGAGTCGTCGGTCCACTGGATGTAAAGGTGAAGTAGATGGGAAAAGTGGCCCGTAACATTTAGCAAGGTGCTAATCTTCAGCTTTAAGATGCATCTTGACATTTCCGTTATTCCAAGAAGATCGCTCTTCGATATTCTTGGGCCTGTTGGAGATTTTCAGCCACAGTCTCTATTGACTAAGCATAATACTTTTTTGTTGTCTTTGAACCAAACATTAAGTTGAGTTTTTTTTTTTTGTTTTGTTTTTTTAAGTGTGATCATACAGTAGGTGGCATGGTGGCTTAGTGGTTAGCACTGTCGCTTTGCAACTCCTGGGTCGAGGGTTCGATCTGTGTTCACGGAGTTTGCATGTTCTCCCCGTGCTTGGTGGGTTTCCTCAGGGTTCTCCGGTTTCCTTCCACAGTCCAAAGACATGCAGATTGGTGTTCCCAAATTGCCCGTAGTGTGTGAATGAGCACGTACCCTGAGATGGCTTGGCACCCCGTCCGAGGTGTACCCCGCCTTGTGCCCTATATCTCCTGGGATAGACTCCAGGCCCCCCGCGACCCTGAATACAGGATAAATAGTTAGATGTTTTAGATGATGAGGGAGTGTGTGAGATCATGCTAGGAAGGAGGAAACTGAAAGGATGTTTTTTTTTTTTTATGAAACCCAAAGGAAAGGAATAACCAAGACGTAAATACACTGACCTTAGATTATGGTCCGCTTAACAGCTCATGAAAGGCAGACGTCTTTTCCTCCAAGGAGTGTATCATTAAGCCAGGCTAGGCTTTCCGTCACACTCGTCAAAGTCGATTGCCATGTTTTAGTGCGTTTTTTTTTTTTTAAGGATTTCCTGCCTCCTCGGTGTTGTTTATAATCCAACCACAAGCCTTGCAATATCTTTCCTTGCCCAACTTTCTGTCCACGAAAATAATAAATTGATCTTCTGGATTTATCTCAGCAAACACTTGAAAACAGTACTTTCTTCAGTTTTTTTTTTTTTTGTTCGGTCTTATTTGGTTTGCTAACCAAGATCTAATTAAAAGCAGAACAGTTGAAACGTAATAGGACGAGCGCCTGACGTCCCGCTGATCAAGCGGAAGGTGTTCGGTGCGTAGGGGTAACTGAATTTGAGTGCGTTTAAATCCCGCTATATCAGTGCTAGTTTCTCTGCACACCCCATTTGCCGGTAATCGTATACCGAAGCACGTCTGGGTGTTTGGGTGTGTGTGTGTGTGTGTGTCTGCAGTTTAAATGGCTTGGAACACCTGCTGAGAATCTTAAAAACCAAAGCTGCGTGAACCAGCCGCATAGAGACACCCACTGCTGGGTTTATTGATGCTGCCACTCTGATATGCAGAGCTACCGGCATGTATTATTATTATTATTATTATTATTATTCCTATTTTTATTATATGTATATGTATTCCAGTTTTTATTCTAATTTACATTCCACTCTAATTAAATAATAACGGTATTTATTCTAATGCATGTGCTGGTTAAATCCGGCAGGTCCCAGAGTTCAGAGCCAGGAGGAACCAATCAGTGTGTTTCTTTGGCTTCATTGTGGTCCAGTCTGAAATGGAGGCGCAGAGCTTTCAGACCTAATTTAGCTCCATTCTTTTAAGCTGCAGCATAAATCCTTTCAGAAGAATAGCTATGATAGAGGAGCCATCATAACTACTTTATACACTTCTTACGAACCAGAGACGTCCAAGTTCCCGCAAGTCGCTGGTCGTTCGAGTGTGTGCTTCAACTAGGAGCGAGTTGCGTTTATACAGTAACCAACAAAAAAAAGTTGTATATTATTGCTCAGCTTGATCATTTCAACGGGCATTCTTTTTTTCTTTTTTTTATGCGATCAGGTATCACATTCCCTTTTTCTTTCATATTAATACATATATAATATAATATAATACAATATAATATAATATAATATAATGACATTACGATTTAAAAATTGTACTGTATTATAAAAATGTGCATTGCTGGAATAAAGAAATGCATGACGAACTGGTTAGAAGAAACGGATTACGCAGTTTGAATAATAACGCAAACATTAACATTTAACAAATGTTAAGATAAAATCCTGCAAATGGGACCGGCACTGCATTCAGTGGCAGGATAGTATGAGGTATCCTCGATGAACACCGTCCAAAAATCAACAGCCTAGAGCATTAGCCAGCTGAGCCACCACTCCCACATAGCCGCACTGCGATTGTGGGAAGCCATCTGGGTCAAACTTGGTCATATGATTCATTTGCGTTAAAAAATGCTATGTATACCGAGACAAATTTCTTTTTTTTTTTTTTGGATATTCCCCCGATTTTCTCTCTAATTTAGTCGTGTCCAATTCCTCCCCGTCACTAGGGGGCTCCCACATTAAGGCTACTACTACCACTCAGTCAGGAGGTCCGAAGACTATCACGCGTTTCCTCCGAACCACGTGACGCCAGCCGACCGCATCTTTTCGAACTGCTCGCTCACGCACCGTCGGGGCGGCGTAACACACTCGGAGGACAGCGCTATCCGCTCCTTCCGCCTGCGTGAGCTCACAGACGCCCCTGATTGGCTGTAGAGCCGTGATTAATGTGGGAGCACCAAGTACCTCTCGTCCCTCCCCTCTGAGAGTGCAGAGAGTCCTGAATCTGTGTGTACGTACGCAGTCTCAGTGTTGGTATTCCTGCTGTTTGTAGAGACAAAGCAATCAGGGTCATGTTTCATTCCAAAATCCTTTATGTGTCGGCTTTAAAAGTTTAAAAGATACAGATATAAAGACACAGATACGACTGTTTAAGCACTATACAGTGGCGGTAAATGAAAATAAATCAACCCCTCCCGAACACCCTTCGGGCCGTTTAGAAAGCCAGTCCCGCTTGCTGCAGCTAGTCTAACTGCTGGCCACTCGACAGTCCCGCTCAGTTATACATCATTGTTAGAATCAATTTCCCCTCCGCTGGACACTGGAGACACAAAGCTGGCATGGCGTGCAAGCCGTAGCGTCCCTGTGCTGCGTTTTGCCAACACAAGATGCCTGCTGTCTGGGCTACTTTATTATGTGGCATTTGGGGAAATGGCCGTTTTGGAATTGAAAGGCCTTAGACAATGGACAGATGTGTAAGTTTGTTTTGTTTTTTGTTTTGTTTTTTTCAGTTCTGGCTTAGACTGGAGCAGGTGGCTATTGAGAATGGCCGCAGCACTCAACCTGGCAATGTAGACACAGTGAGTGTGTGTCGTCGTTGCTTTACAAATGCCAGCATTTGAGCTCTTATGCCTCAGCCTCCTTTATGCTCTGAATGAAGGAAATGCTGTGCTGCTGTCTGCCTTAGATAGACTCCATGTCTCAGGCTCTCGGCTTATCAAAGTAAAAAAAAAAGTCAGGTGATCATACTTATACGAATTGGTGTCATATGAAAAACTGACTTTGTTTAATTTATTGCTGTTTACAGTAATAAATATTATAAATAGTAAATAGTGTATATATATATTTATTTATTTATTTATTATTTTATTTTTTTTAAGACATATTTGCTCTACAGAATTTGCACAGTATTGTGTAAATAAAATCATCTTTACATAGCTGGTCTAAGTATTAGGCAAATACAATCTCAGATTAACATCATACAGGTAGACTTACAAACATTCAAGTTAGGAATTTCCGCAGTACGAATATTCATAGATGCGATCAAATCGCGGAAGTAGCTCACATTCGCATAATTAGACATTGCAGTGCACCAGATACCAATATTTACGATTATATATATATATATATATATATATATATATATATATACAGACCAAAAGTTTGGACACACCTTCTCATTCAAAGAGGTTGAATTTGTATTATGGCAAGAAAAAAGCAGCTAAGTAAAGAAAAACGAGTAGCCATCATTACTTTAAGAAATGAAGGTCAGTCAGTCCGAAAAATTGGGAAAACTTTGAAAGTGTCCCCAAGTGCAGCCACAAAAACCATCAAGCGCTACAAAGAAACAGGCTCACATGCGGACTGCCCCAGGAAAGGAAGACCAAGAGTCGCCTCTGCTGCGGAGGATAAGTTCATCCGAGTCACCAGCCTCAGAAATCGCAGGTTAACAGCAGCTCAGATCAGAGAGCAGGTCAATGCCACACAGAGTTCTAGCAGCAGACACATCTCTAGAACAACTGTTAAGAGGAGACTGTGTGAATCAGGCCTTCATGGTAGAATCTCTGCTAGGAAACCACTGCTAAGGACAGGCAACAAGCAGAAGAGACGCGTTTGGGCTAAAGAACACAATAAAGAACACAATAAAGAAAACACTTTGAATGAGAAGGGGTGTCCAAACTTTTGGTCCGTACTGTAGAATATTATCAGTGTGTACAAGAATGTATAAAATGTCCAAAGGCGACCTCACCGGTTTCAACGAACCAGTCCAGGAGCACGATGATAGAATGGTGAATAATTTGGACTTCAACGATACACAGTTCACAGTCCGATACAGTGGAAAACAGCTCCGAGACAAAAATGGCATCCGTCCAAGCGCGCAGTAAACACCATGTAGCATTTGCCCAGTTCCCCCTCGTGAATTGACAATCGGACGTTTTGGAGGTTCAGAAAGACAGAAGCCAGAGGTCTTAGACAGGCAATCGTTACATTAATCTGAACAGGGTTATAAAACCATTTCCAAACAATTTAGAAGTTCGATGTTCTACAGTGAGGAAGATTATTCACGAGTGGAAAGCAGTCGAGACATCTTCCAAATCTGGAAAACGGACACCAAAAATGAGGGGAGGCTCAAGAGTTTTGCACAGTACTGTAGATATATACTGCATATATGAGTGTGTGCGTGTGTGTGTGTGTGTGGGGGGGGGGTGCGGGGTGTATTCCTGCCTTAACTAACCAAGTCAGAGAATAAGAACAAAGCAGAAATAATCATGATTTGTTGATTGGCAATGACTCGCCAAGTATTATAACACCTTCGCTATCATATTCCTCGTATTATATCATTCCTCATGTTCGGATCTTTAAAAAATAAATAAATAAATAAATCCTCAATCCAGCTGTTCTCTGAGCAGCTGTGCAGCGTGCAAAAGGTGAACGTCGAAAATATTGACTTGAACGAGAGGTAATTGCAGCACATTACATTAATTACATTAATTACCGTGACTCTGACATGCTGCCTGCAGTCCAAAACCTCTTCCCAAAAGCGTATGGGCCCCACACACACACACACACACACACACACACACACACACACTTCTACCTACAGAGAGTCCCCAAGGGTTGCTTGCCTGGGGCCTGGAGATAAGGGATCCTTGTGTGTGGCTATGACAACCAAGGAGGCTCGCATCTCAAGCACAGGACATACGCATACACATTCCCCTTTCTGTCTCTCCTACACACACACACACACACACACACACACACACACACACACACACACACACACACACACAGGGACGACATTACCGGACAGAGCAAACACAAATCCTTTAAAGGAGGCTTACAGTGACAAAAAGACTCCTGCGCCCCCTTTATTACCTCAAAGCCTCTGACAAAACTATACACACACACACACCCGTAGTGCACTCAGCGAGCATGGCAAGAAAATAAGCGAAATATCTTCAAAGCAAACGCGGCGACAAAATGACAGAAAATTACACCTCAGTGGGTGCGAGCCGGCCACGTACTCGCTCTCTCACACACACACACACACACACACACACACACACACACGCACACACGCACACACACACCCCGGACAAAAGTCTATTGTCGCCTTTCTCAAGATAAAACTTTTTTGAAAGCTGCATTCCCACCTCATCATACACACCCACACACACACACACACACGCATAAACACATTGCTTGAAGAAGCTGAGGGACATGTTCCATCCTTTGGGATCTGATGGATCGACTCCTCTGCCATGAAACCCCGAAGTTTCCCTGAAGCAATCAGAATGCAACCTGATCTGTAGTCTCTCTCTCTCTCTCTCTCACACACACACACACACACACACACACACACACTCGCATTGCTTTGACACGTTTCTCGCTCTCACTCAAAGCCAGACAGACGACCTGAGGCAGAAAGGAACCACACGAATGCTTTCAAGCTGTTCAATGCTTTAGCTGAAGTGTACATAAGAGCAAGCCAGGCTTTTTATTGACCGACTTCTCTTTGGTGTATATGTGTGTGTGTGTGTGTGTGTGTGTGTGTGTGTGTGGTTAATTAACTTAATGTCACACTGAATAAACGGTCTGAGATGCATCAGATTTTAAATTCAGTTCATTTTGTTAACTTGGGGTTAAAAAATAATAATAATAATAATAATTATGACTAAGAACATAGTTTTAATGAATCGGTCCAGTACGTCATGTCTTTGGATTTTCTCGTAAAGTCTCCTCTCTACACACTGGGTATTCACTGAGGGTTACTTTGTGTCGTTCTGTACCATTAAATCAACCATATTTTTCTGTACGCCTGGATGTACAGTATGTTTTGAGGAACTCCAGAAAAGAAGATCTGGTGCTTCATGGAGTCCAAGGTGCCTGTATAGAGTCTCCATAGAGCAAAACCACCTGGGAGTCTCATAAGCTTCTTCGCTGAGTGTTTGCTTTTCCCGTATTGAGCAATAGATCCCTTGGAGCAGCGCTGGCTCAGACGGTTAAGGCTCTGGGTTACCGATCAGTAGGTCCAGGGTTCAAGCTGCAGCACTGCCGCCAAGCTGCCTCTGTCGAACCCTTGAGCCAAGGCCCTTAAACCCTGTCTGTTGACCCCGCGCTCTGACCCCACACTAAGCGACTACCGTAGCGACTAATGATCTCCAAATAATTCCAACAATAAGAAAACCCAGTGAAAGCGGGTCTAAATGCAGATTTTGGTGATCTGGCAACCCCCAAAACTCTACGGTCGTTCAGGGCACTTCGCCGGCCTCTCTTTGGACCAGTTCTTCTTGAACACACATGGAGGCAAAAGTGCTATCCGCCCGCTTCCACATGCACGAGCTAGCGACCGACAGTGATAAGCCAGTGTACGTGTGATTGACGTGAAGGCAAGGATTCTGAGCCTCCGACCCTGAGAGCATGGGCGATTATAAAACGTCTGTAACATGACCCAGGGCTCGACCCTGCCACCTCTGGATCATAGGGGAACCCCTTTTATATTTTTGTTTTCGACTGCGCATGGAGGCAGAATACACTTGCTACCTAATCTTGGCAGGCTCGTACAAATCCAAACATTATAAACTTCACACCTATAAAGTTACACAAATGTTTTATAGATTTACTATCAAATTTTATATATATATATATATATATATATATATATATATATATATATATTATTTTATCAGTGTAAGATTATTATTATTATAATTGATTTTGAGGAATAATTTTTTTATTAAGCTTTTTTTTTTCTTTTAAATCCATGTTTACCAAGTAGAGTGGCTGTACTCCCGGAGCGTGGTCGCGCGTGGGCGACGAGCATTTCCACGAGAATGGAAATGATGCAAGGGTGGAGTTCAGACCCAGCAGTTGTAAGACTCCAGCTCGCCCTCGCGCTCGCTTTACCGCGTTTTGCGTCAGAACAAGATTAGCAGGCGCCATTCATCTCCACTGCGCCTCGGGCGAGAAGGAAGGCTTCCTTAAATAGATTTTTCGCCGACGGAAGGGAACGGTAAATAGGCGGCATGAAAAATATGTTCCTCATTCACATTTCCGTAAGCCTGCCTGCCTGCCTGCCTGCCAAAACAGCAGCGTGCCATGCATGGCTCCCTGGGGCGCTCCCGCTGATCGCACTTCATTTCTGCAGCGTCGGCCTCGCCGGTGAAATATACAGCATTAAAGTAGTACATGACCTGTCATGCACCCGCCTTTTTTTTTTTTTTTTTTTTTTGCTTTTCACATGATGCGTGATGTCAGGGATTTATTTTTTTTTTTTGTTTGGTGGCAGATAGAAATTGAAATCGCTGCAGCACGTTACTTTACATGAAATATGTCTGGAGGTGTATTGTATACGCTTAAATTTATTAGAATGAAAAGGATGGCTTACAGATGGCGATTTGATTTATATAAATAAAAGAAAAGGTTTTGTCATAGGTCAGAACTCGCCCTTTCAATACCGTTACATTTCCTACGTTGGAGGACCCAAAATCGGTCTCCGAAAAATTTCTGTATGTCTGTATGTCTGTCCAGACAGATTTTGTCTCAGCATTACTCAAAACTGGCTGGACAGAATTCAATGAAACTTTGTCAGGACCTTTTGTCTGGAGTTAAACCTGCACCATAAATGAAATCAAAATGTTGAGTAGGCGTGAGGTTATGAACGCTTATGTGCCAGATTATAAACCAGACGTTTTAACAGTGTTCTGTGCGAGCGCCAAACTGCGGGCGCGTCTTAAATCGACGGATGGATAGAATTTGATTAAACTTTTGCAGTACTTCGATATCTGCCGGAAGTTTAACCTAAAAGGTTGAGTAAAATTGAAGTTATGAACAGTTACATGCCGAATTTAGTAATCTACTTAAAAATAAGATACGTGCTCAATGTAAACAAACACCTGCACCAATAGATATTAATTAGAAAAGATAAACTGAATAGTTTTTCTGGGATTAGTTCATGTGGTGTAAGTGAATTTTTATACACGCTGGAGTCGTTTTAAGACAAAACTTCATCTTCATCCGATATTTCGCATCTCTGATTCACTCTCCGATTACTGAACAGGGAGTGTATTTGGTTGACGACGGAAGAAGTACAACTTAAAGCGTAAACAAGGTATAAGATACTCAACCTTACAAAATTTTATTCCTTTGTATTAATAAGTTACAAGGCGGCACGGTGGTGTAGTGGTTAGCACTGTCGCCTTGCACCGGGTTCGATCCCCGGCCAGGCTCGATTCCCGTCTCTGTGTGCATGGAGTTTGCATGTTCTCGTTCTTGGTGGGTTTCCTCCGGGTACTCCGGTTTCCTCCCACAGTCCAAAGACATGTAGGTTAGGTTGATTGGCGTTCCCAAATTGCCCGTAGTGCGTGAATGAGTGAGTGCATGTGTGTGTGTCTGCGCCCTGCGATGGATTGGCACCCTGTCCAGGGTGTACCCTGCCATGTGCCCCGTCTCCTGGGATAGGCTCCAGGCCCCCCGTTACCCTGAATACAGGATTTAGCGGTGTAGACGATGAGTGAGTGAGTGAGTGAGTAATAAGTTACAAAGAGTCCTATCGTACAGACATGTACATGGGCTTCAACCTGAAATAATAATATCACTGATTCGATTAAAGCTGGTTAGCATATTTTTAGCTTTAACCTTTTTAACTATTATTTCTACAAACTCTTCACTTATGCTAGTACATGATATTAAGTGGTCGTTCACTTAATCCTTTTTTTTTTTCATCTCTTTCTCTCAGTGATGACTATTTGTCCTCGTTAGGAGGGGGCGGAGGTTGTAAGGAAGCAAATAATAAATATGTAAATAATAAACACCACCATTAACAAGAATAATTTGTATGTCGTCCCCGTCTGTCCGTCAGTCAGCCAGACCAGAGTCTTTGTCAACAACAACGACAACAATGATACTACTAATAATAATAATAACAACAACATGTACGTAGTCCCTGCCTGTCTATCTATCTGTCTGTCTGGTGCTCGCCAGTGGACTATTTTGTTTCTAAGCACCTCTTTCATGTTAGCGTTTTCCCTCTGTCTGCGTGAGATAATACACTAGAGCCGGAGGAGACGTCTGACAGCTCTGACTGTTGAAAGAGCGCGAGAAGCCCTCGCCTCTCTGTAGTGACGGCTCCGTGATGCCGATTTAAATGAGGCCCTTCAATCCGAGCGCGGTCTTATTATGGGATGCCGCACGGCCAACTGGGCCACATTTGTTCTGGTGGTTTCCGCTGGCCTCGGCTGCTCTTAAACGAACGCTTAGAGCCTCCGGCTCTCTCGTGTCTCACTTATTTATTTATTTTTTATATTTGAGCTCGGGTGAAAAAGAAGAAGGAGCATTACTTAACCTAAAACTGAAGCTTGGGATGATGGGTGATGCAGTCAGTCATTTAGGCATTACTAGGCTACGAGCCTCCTGCTCGAGCTGCCGTGTGTCTGTGTGTGTATGTGATGTTCGGATTTCTCCACCTCCTGGAAGGACTTGTGTAGCGCCGCAGCTGATCTGAAGAGACAAGCTCAACACACCGCTCCAGCACACCCACAGCTCCTTACTCTTTCTCTCGCTGTCCTGTTTTTGTGCTTAGCATCGCAACGACTCCCACAGGCCTCGACCTCGTGGCTCGCAGTCGAAGAAACAAGACTATAGTGCTGCTTTGGGATTTTTTTTCTCCCTCACATGGAAATATGTTTTCTGATTTAACTGTCTATTACAGAAAAATAAACATTGGAGTGACACTGTCCTTAAGGACATGGTTCAGAGGGGTGACATGCTATGGTCATGATTGGCAAATACCATTTAGCATCAAGATGACATTTGTATATATTACACAAACTATCATGAAGTGGTCGAGGTGTCATGTAGGCCTAACAACATGACATGTCATGTATATGAATGAATACTACATATGCAGTACATAATAACTAGCTTAAGACTGCAACACTTATGTAGTGTTCATTGACAGCTGAAGCATATTGGAATAAGCCAAACCAAGTGTTTTATATCCCAATATCAGTTGCTCATGTTGTTGTCATGTAGCCCTATGAACGCTAAATAGTCATAGTATACCAACTGAACTAAGCCTGCACTACTTAGTGTTCATAGACAACTGAAGTATACTGGAATAAGCCAACACAACGTTTGTATTGATTTATGACAATTGACAAAGTGCTTATGTAGGTGTTATGTATCTAAAAGAACACTACATAAGCACTGTATAAAAACTGACTTAAGCTTATACTACTTACACACGTGGACAAAATTGTTGGCACCCTTCGGTCAATGAAAGAAAAACTCACAATGGTCACAGAAATAACTTTAATCTGACAAAAGTAATAATTTAAAAAAATTCTATGAATGTTAACTGTCAATGACACTCCTCATGAGCAAGCTGCTCCAGTTGTTTCCGGTTTGAAGGGTGCCTTTTCCAGACAGCATGTTTCAGCTCCTTCCAAAGATGCTCAATAGGATTGCGGTCAGGGCTCATAGAAGGCCACTTTAGAATAGTCCAATGTTTTCCTCTTAGCCATTCTTGGGTGTTTTTAGCTGTGTGTTTTGGGTCATTGTCCTGTTGCAAGACCCATGGCCTGCGACTGAGACCCAGCTTTCTGACACTGGCCAGCACATTTCTCTCTAGAATCCCTTGATAGTCTTGAGATTTCATTGTACCCTGCACAGATTCAAGACACCCTGTGCCAGATGCAGCAAAGCAGCCCCAGAACATAACAGAGCCTCCTCCATGTTTCACAGTAGGGACAGTGTTCTTTTCTTGATATGCTTCATTTTTCCATCTGTGAACATAGAGCTGATGTACCTTGGCAAAAAGTTCCATTTTTGTCTCATCTGTCCATAGGACATTCTCCCAGAAGCTTTGTGGCTTGTCAACATGTAGTTTGGCATATTCCAGTCTGGCTTTTTTCATGATTTGTTTTCAACAATGGTGTCCTCCTTGGACGTCTCCCATGTAGTCCACTTTGGCTCAAACAACGACGGATGGTGCGATCTGACACTGATGTTCCTTGAGCATGAAGTTCACCTTGGATCTCTTTAGAAGTCTTTCTGGGCTCTTTTGTTACCATTCGGATTATCCGTCTCTTTGATTTGTCGTCAATTTTCCTCCTCAATTGTGAGTTTTTCTTTCATTGACCGAAGGGTACCAACAATTTTGTCCACATGTGTATATCCCAATATCAGTTGTCATAAAGTGCTCATGTCGTTGTCATGTAGCCCTTTGAACGTTACATAATCACCGTATAACAGCTGACCATAGCCTGCACTACTTATTTAGTGGTCATAGACAGCTGAAGTATACTGGAATAAGGCATCACAACCTTTGTATTGATTTATGACCGTTGTCATAAAGTGCTTATGTAGGTGTCATGTATCTTAAAAGAACAGTACATAAGCACTGTATAACAACTGGCTTAAGACCACTTACAGCTAATTAATTTAGACAGCTAAAGTATATTGGAATAAGCCAAAGTAAGTGTTATGTAGCTCAGTATCAGTTGTCATAAAGTGCACAAGCGGTTGTAATACAGCTTTATGAACACTATATACACTAACAACTCTCTTGAGCATACTCTATTTATGTAGTGTTATCACACCGCTGAAATATATTGCAATAAGGCAATACATAACATTTAGACTGGATTACTCCACTTCTGTATGTGAGTGCTTATGTATGTGTTATGCAGCCCTACATGTGAATACTACATAAAAACAGCTGTAATGTTCCGACATAACATTTATTAAGGCTTTTTCCAATAGATTTCAGTTGTCAGAAAGTGCTTATTAATTTTACATGTCACATCGCTCTATGAGCAATACATAAACACTCTATAGACACTGACAAAAGGGCTCAGCTGTCTTATATAGATATGTAGCCCTATAAATACCCAAAGTCACATTGACTGGTATTAATAAGATCACATAATATTTATCAAGGCTTATGTCAGTAGGCTTTAGCTATCATAAGGCTCCTGGGTAAGTATCAGGCATCATGTAGCCATGTGAATACTACATAAGCACTTCGACAGGTACCATAAGCCTGCATAATGTTTGTAAAGGATTATGACAGAAGGCTTCAGCTGTCAATGTGTTTAGTTGTTGTAGGTGTCATGTAGCCCTATGAACACCACATAACATTGACAGGAAACATAAGCCACCTCAACAACTGTTAAAGCTTATGTCAGTGGGCTTCAGCTGTTATAACGTGCTTAGATAAGCGTATGAAAACTACATACCGTAGTCACTTTATCAACTGATACAAACCTCTATAAAAAATGTTACAGGTCTAACCCGGCTTTCAGAAAGAGGTCTTGATGTCAAGCCGTCATAAGACCTTACTTAATCAACATTCATTTGGACAGGAGGTCATGTTAAGACTTAATCCAACCTAATTTCCTGTATATTAGCACATCATAACAGAAGCGCAAGTCAACAGAAATGTTTGCTTTGTCAATTATATATTAAAAAAGCAGCTTTCATGCCAAGCCAAAGCTTATTAGCATCAACCGTTATATCTGATCAGCAGTAGGCTGATGTTGTGAAGCTCTAATATAGCCCCATGAACAGCACCCTTAAGTGAAGTGTGATTTAAAAAAAAAAATTATTCCGTCAAGCCGACACGACACCTACGTGAAGCGATGACCTTTCTGACATAAGGTCGCGTTATGCTATTATGCCATTTATAAATAAATAAATCTTATCTCGTGTTGTTTCAAAATTGAAACAAAAAGCAGCCTCTCTGACAGCTAATGTATGTTGGCAAAAGCAATTATGTGTGTTGATGTAGGTTCCTGTAAGACATTAAGTGCCTTATAATTAGAGCTTTCTACGTGTGACAGACTTCAACTTCAAGAAAGTGTAAATATTATATCTAACTTTTTCCTTTTTTTTATATATATATTTTTTAACCGTGCCTTGGCTTTCTGCCTGCAGCGATCATGTTGGATTAAAAAACAAAATAAAAAAACATGGTAATAAAAAAAGCGGAACGTTTTCATAACTCTAATACAGTGTATAATAAAGCAGCACATATTGTAGACATGCAATGCATAGAGTAAGTCTAAAAAAGACAGAATGGGGACAATGTGACCAAAACAAACCAACAAACAGAAAGTAAAAAGTGCTTGGGCGAGGTGATATTCCATAAAAAACATGACAATCATCTCGCAACTCTTTATAACGGTGTCAACGAAGCTGAATGTCGGGTCTAAAACAGAATAGCGCAATCGCAACCCTATAAATATGCAGATGAGGGCATTTGAAATGTTGTCATGTTCAAAGTGTGGCATTGCGATGATTTTCTCAGTGACTTTTAATCTTTTTTTTTTTTTTTCTTTCCTTGTGATGCCATTTTCTTATTGCATAATCTCATCTTGGAAGCTCCGGGGACAGATGGGTTCTCGCTCTCGCGCTCTCTGACGATACAAGAGACACTAGAGTCCAATCCCACATCTCTGACTTTCTTGTGTTCAAAGATAAGCCGGGTCCCTTCAGTGCTTAATGGCTTTCGTTGTTTTGTTGTAGAGATATCGTAGCTCGAAATGACTTTTAAATTGAAAGCCATTATCTGTAATTAGGAGTTTCTAAAGAAGTAAAGGAAATCTACGTGTTCCACTATTAGGAGGAAAGTGGAAGAAGGCTGTTTTTGTTTGTTTGTTTGTTTATTTATTTATTTATTTTGTGAAAATTGGAATCCCTAAAAGTCACGCACAACAGCATCTAAGCACGTCGGACCACACAGCAAATCTTTGCTTTGTTTGTAAGACTTCTAAAGTCCAGTGGTTATGTCAGTTTTAATGCTGGGAAAGTTACGCGTATTCAGAAACGGGTTACGCACCGGTCAGTAAAGTGGGCTTTCTGGTAGGCAGCTGCACAAACTAGGATTTTTCCTGAGGAAAAGCAGTGAAGACAGTCCCCCCCCCCCCCCCCCCCCCTCAATAATATCTCAATAATATTTCAAAAATATCCAGAGCACGACATTGAAACACAAGCACTTTCCTTTAAACATCCACAAAAAAACATTGAGGGATAGAAAATGAAGACTGAAGTTGGAAATCTATCTATCTATCTATTTATTTATTTATTTATTTATACTTTTGGTGTAACACGGTGTAATGTAAAAAAAAAAAAAAACAAGAAACAATTAAATATTAAATATTTATAAGACTAATACAATGATATCTATATATCAGTAAAGGAAAGGTTTTTAAGAAAGGTATTAGTAGCGGTAATAGGATCGGTTAAGGTATGAGCCATAATTATAAAATGTTCTCTTGTAAATAACCTTAATTCATAATACTGGAAATCAGTGAATGCAATTTCAGTAGTAAATCCTTACTCAAATCCTGAACTCAGATTGCAATTTATTTATATATTTATTTTTATTCTAGCGTAGTGTTATTAACTACTGTGGCGCTTCCAGGAAAAAAAAATAAGGAGCCAATTGATCCAGTTTATATCACATGAAGTAATATATTTACATGGAAGGGTTAGTAGACTGCATCATTAAATGGACGCGTCTCTGGTTTCAAAGCATCACATATTCCAAACATCTCATTTAGCTAATACTAGGAAAGTGGTATTAGCTTTCATTGTGGCGAATAATGAATCCGTTTAAGCAGTGATTTCCTTGACCTATAAAGAAGTAATGTCCAATAGAAAAAAGCTCCTTTTTTTTTATTTTTTATTTTTTACCTCTTTATGCATATTGTTTTTGCTATACATTTTTCTCCACATTTGGTAAATCTTTGCAAGATTTGGATCTATGAATGTAATTTTTAATTAGTTTGTTATAATAGGCGATGTTTGAGCAGCCAACTGTCTGCGCATTGTCTGAGCTCTCTTTGTTGACTCCATTCAGCAGGATTAGGCAAAAACTAGACAGAAAAATAAATAAATAAAGCGGACAACCCTGAAATGTAAGACGCGGAGCATCCCAGCTGGCCCTTGCTTAGCTCCCTGGCCTCCATTAGGCTGAAAGCAAAAACGTGTTTAGTATGGAATGCACAGAGCAGGGCAATTTCTAAAAGACGTATTATAGGTTTTCGAGACTCGAGAGTGGAGATCAATAAATGGATTTTCATCCGTTTTTTTTTTTTTTTAAAGAAAAAGTCAGACAAAGAAAGAAAACGTAAATTGGACATGAAACAATTACGTAAAAGAAAGAGCACACGATCATGGAGAGACTAGAACGTAATGAGATGTTAAATCCTCGGAGACAAAAAAATTAACAGTCTGTTAGATTTATATAAAAATGCAAAGCTACGAATATATATCTTTTCTCACTAAAAACTTTAGTATACATCAACTAAAGCTGTGAGTCTTTAGATTCAATTTGCTTTTGGGCCATTGCAATATTTCTTACACTCACTCTCTCTCTCTCGCTCTCATCGTCTTTATCACTTTATCCTTTAAGGTTCCATCGCAAGGCACACACACTCACATGCTCATTCACACACAATTTGGAAATTCCAATTGCATGTCTTTTGAGAACAAGCAAACTCCATTCACACAGACACGAATCGTGATTCTAACCCGGAACCTGGAGGTGCAAGGCGACGATGCTAACATCCATGCCACCACCCACTATTACTTACACGTTTTTATATATATATTTTTTTTTACATTTAAACAACATTGTGTAACTTGTGTTGTTGATTGTTTAAACGTCTCTTCTTGTACAAAGTGATCATCCTTTTGCTCTTCCAGTCTTCTACTACACACTCCAGTCCAGTAGGTGGCGGTGACGCACCAACTGTCCATAAAACGCAAAGGAAGTTTTTATTTGTCAATAGAAGTGTTGTTTTTAGGAATTTAAAAATTTTTTAACTGTTTTTAAAGTAACCTAAATAGTTTTTAAAAAAAAGTGTGAATCGGAAAATTGAGGCTTCAAATTGATGAATTGAATCGACCGACAAAAGATCGCTTAAATCGCATAAACGATTAGCTCGCACGCCTTTAAGAAAAACGTATTAGCGCGTGTGCATTAATAGTAACCTTGTGCATGCAGTGCTGTTAAAGAACATAAATCAACCCATCCTAACCTATCAAGAATTCCACCAGGATGTGCCCTAAATCTGATTTCAATCTACTTTCCTCTACATCAATATGCCGATGTTCCGAATCAGCAGAGAGAAAAAACGAAACGTTTTCTTCAGATTTAAATCACATTATTCCAGATTTCCCAATGCGCAAATTCAAAATTCAACTCAAGTGGCTGGAAATTCCACTGTAGTGTAGCGTGCAGAGTTCCATTTTCAACGCCACTGTTCCGCTTGAGAGTATTCACTCTGCCGGTGTACGCGCGCGTGTGTGTGTGTCTGTGTGTGTGTGCACGTGCAGAAGCTCTGACAATAACCTTTTAGGCACGCGTGCATTCACACAAACACTACTGCAGAAAGAGAGCGAGAGAAAAAGAAAGGAAAAAAGGATGTTCAGTGGAAATGTGGCCGGTCTCCAGAACGTGAGAGAAATGTGTGCGGCTTCATCAGTAGAGATCTCCGTGCTTTCCCCTCCCTCTCCCCTTCCGTCTGGCTCACAGCCCTAATCCGTCCCTTCCTCATCATCTCGATTGCCTTCTATTCTTCTATACAGCTCATCTCTCTCTCTCTCTCTTCTTTTTTTTTTCTGCTCCGGTCTACTTTTGACACAAAGGCACGTTGTGTCACAATACAGTGAGGCAGAGTGGAGCCTGGGCGAGGTCAGAGGGTGGGAGTGTGAGACCGGGGGGGGGGTATCAGCTATATAACGTCACCTGGTGTGGGTCAAAGTGCATTAACCCGAAATTATTGCCTTTGGTTAAAATTGCATGTAAATGTGAAAAAAAAAAAACAATCCAGATTTTTTTTTTTCGTATTCATATCGTTAAACGCAGCTCATTTGCATTTAGTCACACCCACGAAGCTCCATAAAAGGTAAGAGGATCGAAAGCGACAAAGCAATATGATGACTAAACAGCACCAGAGCATCCTCCTTTATGCCATTATTATTTTTTTCATTACTTGAATAGTTATTCATATTTTTCTTTTTTTCCACTTTTCCTCCCACATCTTTAATAAAAAAGAATCAACATTCACAAATCTAAATTGGGATTAAGATTCCCAGGATATGTAAATAAAATCCGAGCATGCTGAAGCGAAATATTTCACAAACAACTTGTTTGGTGTACCGTTTGATAAATGAGACACGCTGTGTCGGAATCCCGCCTCTGCTGGGGGTCGATCATTCTAGCTCACAGCGGCTCCTTTCAAACATCCACTTCACTGACTCTTAATATTTTAGTTTTTTTTCTTTCACTTTGTTAATAAATAGCAGAAGGGAAACCACTTCAATCAGTTACAGGTTATTATTTGTCCAATGCAAGGATTAAAGTTAACAGATAGTACGTTGGCTTTCGAATTCCATACACAAAGTCACGTGAAGCGCAAATGAATTAATGCATAATTATAAGTGAGTTTCCATGAAGTCAATAATATGAATAGCTGTGACTTGCTTTGTAGTTTGTTTGTTTGTTTTTTGTTGCTTTCTTTGTTTTGCTTTGCTTTTTTCAGTTTAGTTGTTTGTGTGTTGTTTGTTTGTTTGTTTGTTTTGTTATGTTATGTTATGTTATGCATTGGTGTTAATTTTTCATTTGGTTTACTTTGTTTTTGCTTTTGATTAGTTTTTCAGTTTTTGTTTTTATTTTGAGTTTTATTGTTTTGTTTTACTTTGATCTGTTTTGTTCAGATTTTCAGTTTTTTTCTTGCATTTGTTTGTGTGTTTTGTTTTTATTTGGTGTTTTTCCCTTCACTGGTTAGTTTTTAATTTGGTGTATAAATTATTTATTTATTTGGTTATGCTTTGCTTTGTTGTTCTTAATTATGTTTTGATTAGAACAGACAGTAATAACAATAATAATAATAATAATAATAAATTAATTATTAATAATAATAATAATAATAATAATATCCAGCATTTTAACTCCTGATATTCAATGATTGATTTGATTGACTGATTGACTAATGACAACTGTCTTTTTATGCCCTTTAAGACATAAAAAAGACAGTTTATTGATATTATTCATATTTTTACATATTAATGAATATGTACAGACCTTTTTTCATCAATATATGACCCAATAAGTGGAAAAGTTTATTTATTGGAAGATGGTTTTATTATTATCATTTTTTTATATATATAAAAATAAAAAAAAAGCCAAAACACACCTGATACAAATCTCACCCACAAATGCTGCTGAAGTGTGGACAGGTAAGGCCAGTGTCTGGAGTAACAGGCCTCCTGCTGGACACTTGTCTTCATTACACCCTTCACTGTAGAGCAGCAGCACTGAGGAGGACACAAGCCACAATTTCTCTCTCTCCTCCCAATACAATCCAAAAACATGATTCCGTAATTATGAGAGAAAAAAAAAACATTATAATAAATAACATTTTATTTCTCTAGTTCCTTGAAAAATAAATGTAGTCTGGAAATATAGTATTTATGCTCAGTTTTTTGTTGTTTATTCACATGGTTAATGACACTTAAGACTCCCTCTTACAACTCTCCTTACAGAATTACACATTCTTATGAATAGCATATTGCATTCGGAAGAGCAGCCCAAATGGTGGCGTTATAGAAAATTAATCAGCGCTTTGATTAAACCACATTGTCGATGAAAAAGGAAATTGTAAAATAACATAAAATGTGTGTTACTTATTTATATTTACACAGATTATATTTCAGTACCTCAGTAGTCTGTGGCCGTGTTTGATGACATGACTTGAGTAGTCATTTGAAAAATAAATCATGACGAAATTTACATGCTAGAAGATAAAGCATCATTTATATTTGAATATATTTTGAATATGAGGTGTTGGTCAGTAAAAGAGAAACATGGCAGGACATTTGGATTTTATTTATTTATTTATTTTTTATGAAGTGAACAGGATTGTAATTTCATGCGGCGACTCCTCAAATAGAAATAAAATCGATTCGTCTCAGCTGATACTTATTATTAATGTATTCATGAATAATGCATTTCAATAATGCATTGATGATGAAATTTCTGGTAGTGGACTCCGTCATGCTTGATTTACATCAGAGGCTCCGTTTAGCCTGTAGACGCCTTCAGCGGGATCAAAGGACGCGATGGTTTCCTTTTATTGGAATTAAAGCATGTAAGATTAATAAAATAAAATAAAAAAAACGTCCTGATGCAGGTTAGAATTTAAACATTTCTATTACAGGATATAATGAGGAATGCACTGGGAATAAGGCAAGGGTTAATCACAATTAGAAGTGATGTCTTGGCAGTTAAACGGGATGTATGCTCACTAAACCTGTAGGAAAGTGAAACCGGACAAAAAGACAAGGCAAGGAAGACATGATGGGTTTAGTTCGCTCATACACAGCCTTCTAACCAGTGGAAATTTCGCTCCGAGACCTCCCATGTGTCTGTGTTCAGTCTGAACGTCACAGCAGTTCTGGCTCGTTTTCTGAATCTAACACAAGTGCATATACTGTATATATATATACACACACACACACACACACACACACACACACACACACACACAAATACACCACTTCTTATCATTTTTCTTTGTTAAATAAACCAATACTGCCTGCGACGCTTCTCACAGAGGTCTCTCTCACCTCTCTTTGCTTGTTCGTGTTGATAAGGTGTCCGCCTTTAAAAGCCGAATGTTCAGAAATATGTCCCTTTCAAACCCAGTACACTGTTTTAAAGACTAACAGCATGAGTGCTTTTGCAATATGCAGCGCAAAATTTAAAAGGAACATCATGCAGTACATCTTCAGGAGGCAGTATTAAAAATATACAGCAGTTCAAAGAACACTGCAGGGGGAAAAAAAAAAAAACTGACCTGGCAGCACTGGAACATTATGAAGTCTGCTCAGCTCATAGCACTCTGTAAACCAGAGACCATTCTACAAAGATGAGCTTTGATAGCTGCATGCTTGGCTATGATTTTTATTTTATTTTTTCCATTCTTTGGTCGTTTGAAGCATATCCTAAGATGTTTATGCTGAAGCTGCTTAGGGCTCATTTTTTCACCCCTCAAATTTGGTTATTTGCCAGTTCTTGCTTACCAGTTTGCTCATCTATCATATAAAGGATACCATTCAGTCATGTGTAAAAGATATTTCTTTGTGTACAAACATCATAAACAACAATCGGCTCATAGAGGCTCTCAGTATTAGGCAAATACAACCTCGGAGACGATAACTTTCTTCACTTCAAAATGGGAAACAACATGGGCAATTCTAGTACCTCTAGTACCTCTCATGATCCCATAGCCTTAAGATCCACCTTTAGCAACAATAATGTAATAATGTACAACAAGTAATAATTATGTTCTCTATGGCTTTATCAGTCTCTCACATCACTGTGGAGGAATTTTGGCCCATTCTTCTTTGCAACATTGCTCGAGTTCATTGAAGTTTTAGAGCATTTGCATACGCCCAGATCTCTTAAGGTCATGCCACAGCATTTCAATTGGAGTGAAGTCTGGACTTCACTAGGCTTGACTAGGCTATTCCAAAACCTTGATTCTTTTACTTTTTAGCAATTCCAATGTAGATGTACAAGTGAGCTCCAATGTCCTGCAAAGAAGTTCATGTTCGACTCAATGACGCCAAGGTGCCCGAGTCCTGTGGCTGCAAAACCCCCAAGCCCAAATCATCAGCCCTTCACTGCTGTGTTTGACAGAGGATATGAAGTGTTTCTTCTAAGAGACTGTTTATTTTTCACCAAACATTGCACTGAGCGTTAAGGCCAAGAGCGTTTTTTTTTTTTTTTTTTGCAATATTTTTACACCAAAACAGATAGAGTTAAAAGAAGGGGTACTAGATTTTGAACATGGCTCTACTTCTACCAATACAAATAAAAATAAAATGATTCTTGCCATTTATCAGCAAACAGACAATAACGACTTTTAGTGTCACTCTGATCAGCAGGGGAGCGAGAGTAATGCCATTCCTCCCACCCCAAGCACACTACAGCATGGTTTCTTCTATTGGATTCCATGGTTCCTAGCATGGATTTGTCATCTTCAGGATTCAAACAGCAATCTCCTGATGGTAATAGCGCAAATGTTTTCTGTGAAAGCCCTTGTTGTCTCTTTCTGAGACAGCTAATTTATAACATGAAGGCTATGACTAAAATAAAAAAAAAAAGATGGAAATGCCTACAATCAGCAGAGATGAGTTTGAAAATGAAAAATGAAAACAATTCAGAAATAAAGGCACTGGTGTCCATAAGCTTGCCAAGCTAGCGACTTCAGCAGATGCATTACTCAATGCATGTCTGTAGCTCACATCAGTGCTGCTGCGAATAAGAGGTTTGGATGACTCAGGACCAATGTGTAACAAAGACTTGCTTGTGCAAGCCAATGTTCACTGATCGCAACTGCTTCTCATTGACCAATAACACAATGTCTGATCAATGACCAATCGCTAATCATTTGTGTTTTCATCAGCAACCATTGATAACCATAATTTCTAATGACCGATCCCTGATCATCACCATTGTAATGACCAATCCCTGATCACCATCATTTCTAATGACCGATCCCTGATCACCATCATTTCTAATGACCAATTCCTGCTCACTATTGTAATGACCGATCCCTGATCACCATCATTTCTAATGACCGATCCCTGATCACCATCATTTCTAATGACCAATTCCTGCTCACTATTGTAATGACCGATCCCTGAACACCATCATTTCTAATGACCGATCTCTGATCACCATTGTAATGACCGATCCCTGATCACCATCATTTCTAATGACCGATCCCTGATCACCATCATTCCTAATGACCGATCCCTGATCACCATCATTTCTAATGACCGATCCCTGATCACCATCATTTCTAATGACCGATCCCTGATCACCATCATTTCTAATGACCGATCCCTGATCACCATTGTAATGACTGATCCCTGATCATTATTTCTATTGACCGATCCCTGATCACCATCATTTCTAATGACCGATTCCTGATCACCATTGTAATGACCGATCCCTGATCACCATCATTTCTAATGACCGATCCCTGATCACCATCATTTCTAATGACCGATCCCTAATCACCATCATTTCTAATGACCGATCCCTGATCACCATTGTAATGACCGATACCTGATCATCATTTCTAATGACCGATCCCTGATCACCATTTCTAATGACCAATTCCTGCTCACTATTGTAATGACCGATCCCTGATCACCATCATTTCTAATGACCGATCCCTGATCACTATTTCTGATGACCAATCCCTGATCACCATCATTCCTAATGACCGATCCCTGATCACCATTGTAATGACCGATCCCTGATCACCATCATTTCTAATGACCGATCCCTGATCACCATCATTTCTAATGACCGATCCCTGATCACCATTGTAATGACCGATCCCTGATCACCATCATTTCTAATGACCGATCCTTGATCACCATCATTTCTAATGACCGATCCCTGATCACCATTGTAATGACCGATCCCTGATCACCATCATTTCTAATGACCAATTCCTGCTCACTATTATAATGACCGATCCCTGATCACCACCATTTCTAATGACCGATCCCTGATCACCATCATTCCTAATGACCGATCCCTGATCACCATCATTTCTAATGACCGATCCCTGATCACCATCATTTCTAATGACCGATCCCTAATCACCATCATTTCTAATGACCGATCCCTGATCACCATTGTAATGACCGATCCCTGATCATTATTTCTATTGACCGATCCCTGATCACCATCATTTCTAATGACCAATTCCTGCTCACTATTGTAATGACCGATCCCTGATCACCATTATTTCTACTGACTGATCCCTGGTCACCATTGTTTGTAATGACCGAGCCCTGATCACCATTGCAATGACCGATCCCTGAACACCATTGTAATGACCGATCTCTGATCACCATTGTAATGACCGATCTCTGATCACCATTGTAATGACCGATCTCTGATCAGCATCATTTCAGATGACCGATCCCTGATCACCATTTCTGATGACCAATCCCAGATCACCATCATTTCTAATGACCGATCCCTGATCACCATCATTTCTAATGACCAATTCCTGCTCACTATTGTAAAGACCGATCCCTGATCATTTCTGATGACCGATCCCTGATCATCCATCTCCCTCGACCAATCTCTGATCACCACTATTTCTAATGACTGATCCCTGGTCACCATTGTTTGTAATGAAAGATCCCTGATCACCATTGTTTCTAATGTCTAATTCCTGATGCCCATTGTTTGGAATTACCTATTTGACCAATGACTATTTACAACCATTTCCTTTCTAGTAACAGTCATCCCTCATGCAACCAGTTATGAGTTGCAAATACTGTAACATAGATTTAGATTCTACATTTCTCTGTACGTATTAGCTCCTTGAAAACACTGGATGCCCATTTATCTCAACTGCTCAATCTTGAGTTTTTTTCTATTTCCTTTGTAGTCTCCACAAAGTCAAAGCTGTCTGGTATTACCTTCCTTGTAAGGACATTTGGACCACACACACACACAGACACACACGTACACTTATTAGTGTCTCTGATACACTCTGTGAAAACAGTGACAAAGCCTAGTTAAAGTTTCATTGAGCGGCTGGATGGGCGGATATTGGAAGTGATTTATTTAAGAGGAAGGCGCTGGGAAGAAAGAGAAGGGGAGGTTGTTGTGTTTCATTGTCCGAGGGTTAATGTAAAAAGCCTTTGTGCCAAATTTAACACACCTTCCGATTTAAAAAAAATAAAATTCATATCGTCGTGTGCAAAAAGAAGTTCTGTGAAGACGTGAGCAATGAGTACGTGTCTATAGCACTAGCTCCATTCCGTATCCATCTGCCTATACATCCATCTCCCTCGATCGCTCTGCTCATTCTGCTTTTCCGCTCCGGGTTCTCTTTTAATGTTTATGACATTCATTCCGCGCCGGATAGAATCTCATATTTGGTTGATCTTCAAAAGTGCCTGACGCGACATTTATCTTTGCTTCAAATGAATATATGGTGTCAGTCTCGCTGTTCTGCTGCTGAGAGTGAGCGGCGAGGAAAGTCTGGGACACTGACATGGAAAGGGAAAAAAAAGAGGTAGAAAGGAACATGTGCCAGAATTAATGAAAAGTGCCTCATGTAACAATGGCAGGCTTCCTGGTATTTACCGCCGGCCTCCAGCACCCTCCTGCGCTAACGCAGAATCAACCCCAGCATGCTGAGCGTTCAGATATGCTTAATCAAAGCTGTATGTCCAATCAGAATGTGACATGGGGTCATTGTGGCTGATTAGGATTTGATGACTGTCCATGATTAATGCCTCGTAGTAGTATATGCCTTATACAGTATATTTAGATGGCGTATTAGAGCAATGCTCAGATTATCTAACTCTGTATCTCTTCCTCTCGCCTCTCACTCGCTCCATCCTTATTGCTTTCAAGATAAATTTCAATCAAGTTCTTTCAGTTGTCTCGATTTTGCTCCCTCCTTTTATTATCCTCACCTTCCACATTGATGTACGTCCTTGGTATAAATTAAACGACCGGTTCTGATTGGTCAGAATTTTGTTTACTTGCTGTAAATTTTCTAGCTGGGATTTTGTGCTTCCTGTTGCCATGCACAGTTATTCAGCCAGAAGACACCACAACATGATCACCACTAAGCAGATGTTATTTAGGCAGTAGACCATTCACAGCACAGCGAGTGACTGGTAAGTGTGTATCACCAGTGCTGGGATTGTTAGAAATCAACAAATATGGTTAGAAAGCAACAAATATGCTGTCTGATCTAGCAGTGTTACAGCGTGTTCGTAATGAAAACAAATACAAATAGAAGATGCACTAGTCCGATTTGATTTTAATCTTCATTTCAATATTTATTTAATTCTACTTTGTGAAAAGGTTGGCAGAAAGTTTCAGACTCGCTGTGTGAACCCGGGACTGAGATCCCACCGGGGCGTTAAAAAAAGAAAATAAAATCCCTAGAGGCAGGTTTTTACTTTGATATCAAGCTTGAAAGGTGCAACTTTGATGTTTGCTGGTAGGGTTGGCAGCTTTTCATATAATTCCCACCCCAACTACACTTCAATACACGCAAAATCATATGAAACTAGCCCCAAATACTGAGGCATAGGAATAAGACACCGTCATCATCATCAGTATCATCTAATGTCTCCTTCCTGTGTGTTTTAGAAACCAAAAGAGAAAAGTGGTGCGCACCACTGTGGCAAGTAATGAAGTACAAATGTATTTATTTATTTACTGTGCCCAAGTTTTTTTGTGTGTGTGTGCGCGCGCATCTGTAGTTTACTTGAGTTTTTTTGTATGTGATACAGTACTGTGAAAAGGTATTTGCCCCTTCCTGATCTTTTAACTGTGATTAACCTGTGATTTTCTTTGGAAAGCTGAGTTAAATTTCTTAAGTTTCCACACCCAGGCCTAAACACTGCCAGACCTGTTGAATCAAGAAATCAAGCTATTTGACAAGGTAGATTTGCGAAGATCTCAAAAAGCAACACATTATGCCTTGAGAAATGTCAATACTTTTTCACAGCACTGCACATTTTACTTCTACTCACTACATTTTTTTTTTTTTTAATGAAAGGCCTGTACCTGTACAAGGGATTGGTTAGTTAGAGTCGTTACTTTCCACATAAAAGTTCCTAAATTTTCTAATCTAAACATGTCAGAAGGACAGGAACTAAACAATTCCACTAGTCCAGGTTTAAAGAAATGACCGCCAAGTCGTTACGAAAGCACAGATTGCACCAAAGTGACCGACGACCAACTGGGCAGGTTAACAGTCCCACCCACTTTTTTAAATAGCAAGATAATAATAGTAATACTTTGGCATGTCCTTCTACTTTATTGTATTAAATATTCTTGCAGTATGCGTGCATTTAATTGCGTAGACTACTTGCATTATACAGGGTAGCACTTGTAGCAATTAGCTAGCTTAGCAACAAGGAGTAATGAAAGAGGCTAACAATGCTACTGTACCGCGGTCTAGTTAACATAAAATTGAAGTAGATATTTGTTTCTTTTGTAATCTTTAGAGAACATAGTGCTTCACCTTAAGTAAAAACTTGAAATGGTACTTCTACGTGTAGTGGAGTACATGTTTAGGCAAGTACTTGTACTTTTACTTGAGTATCAAGTTTGTGTACTTCTGCCACCTCTGTCCTGAAGTACATGCAAAACACCAAGAATGGCGAGCCAGTTAGCATAGCATGAAAGTTTGTGGTT
The DNA here is from genome assembly GCA_030347435.1 of Clarias fuscus. NCBI lineage: Eukaryota > Metazoa > Chordata > Actinopteri > Siluriformes > Clariidae > Clarias > Clarias fuscus. Next base: position 8,399,747 of record CM059212.1, read on the forward strand.
AAAAGCATAAAAGTTTCTGGTTTGACTACTGTGCAGATTGTTTTTTTTTTGTTTTGTTTTGTTTTTTTGCATCATTTCATCGATTCAAACACGTTAAAATTCATTTACGTTCTATATCCTAGGAAAGAAAAAAAAAAAAAAAACCTCCACTACTGTTGTCACAGCTCCGCTTCTGTGGCCCGAAGGCCTGCAATTTGCTTTCTCCTGTTTGCGTTACCGGGATGATATGAATCCGTTCTGCCGCCCGGAATGATTTGTTTTCTTTTGTCACGTGTCCGATTGATGAATCACCGTCTCAGCTCACATCCTCTCCGTCGGGTCAGTATTTCTTTGTTTTGCATTAAAGATTACTGAAGTGGTGAGCGTTCTATCCTCCTGATGCTCCGCGTCCCCTCGCTCTTTCCCTCGATCTCTCTCTGTCTGCGCCTTATTCCATTTTTTTGTCCTGTGTTTGTCTCAATCTCGTTTTCTTTGTCTTTGAAACATGGCAGTGTCTGCCTCTTCTTTTTCCCCTCCCTTCAGAGTTCTGGTGAGAAGAAACTACTGCAAAATCCTGCACCAAGAGCCCAGCGGTGGCACGCAGAAACGACAAAATGTCTCTTTTAATCAAATAATGTGTTACTATCAGATAAGGAAGATGAGGTTATTTAATGCCGTGGCAACGCATTCGCTTTACGTCATAATAGCTGTCGGGCGCTTTGTTGAAAGACTAGAAAAGTCTAGAACTAATAAAGCATGGCGAGCTAGTTAGCATAGCAAATGACTCAGCTCTTTTCTAAGCAAGTGTCTGATGTATTACATTATGATTTTTGTCATTATGTAAAAAAGAAATGTCACTAGGCAAACATTTGGCTCTGAGCTGTGTTGTTTTCTGTTTGCATGGATCCATAAAAGATATTATTTGAGCATTATTTTCTCTCGATGTGACTGCATGTTGCGCTAAAGGAAACTTACCGAGTCCCTCAAGGGACGTGGGAGGTAAAAAAAAAAAATTATAATAAACAGGACATATAGTTCTCTTTGTTCTTTGTAAAGTTAATTACAAAATAATTTTTTAAAGTCTGGGTTTGAGGTTACTAAATCCCGCCTTCTGCATTACTATTGATTTCAGTCTTGTGTGTGATTGGATGGAAACCTAGAACACGAAGGCGGGACTTACACGGGATTTAGCTCATTGTTAAATCTGTCAGTCCACACCACACTTTATGTAGAATGAAGTAGTTAGTTAATCTGGCATTCAATTATTATTCAAATTAAATAATGGTGCTGTTGATTAAAAGAAAAACAAACTACAAAACTCTTGCAGCTTCTGTCAGCAAGCTTGTGTGAGGTTAAAAAAAATCCCGCCTTCTGCATTATGATTGGTTACAAGAATTCAGTGTCGTGTGTGATTGGTTAGAAACCCAGAACATGAAGGTGGGCCTTAAATGTTTTTTGTTTTTAGCATTTCCTCCATTCCATTATTAAATCTCAAGTGTCAGTCCAAACCACACTTTATGTAGAATTAATTGGTTAGGTAATATTAAATTGGGTGATATTAGAATTAAGTAATTATTCAAATTAAATAATAATGCTGATGATTAAAATGATTTTTTTTTTAATGGCACAATCATTTTGCAGCTTCTTTCAGCCTTCTTGTATGAGGTTAAGAAATCCCTCCTTCTGCATTATGATTGGTTACAAGAATTCAGTGTCGTGTGTGATTGGTTAGAAACCTAAAGCATGAAGGAGGGACCTGACATGTTGTTTTTAATCACTTTTTAAAAGACCCAGAAGTACCGTATGTGTCACTTGAAATAAAAGGAGTTTTTTTTTTTTTTTTACTTCTATAAAATTTTTCTAGAAGAATTTTTCCTTCTATGTTACCTTGAGTTGTCATTCATGTACAAGCCAATGTGTGTAGTGCAGCAGAAGGAAGACTCTAAGTAAGCACTAAGAAGTAAGCACTAAGCACACAATTTACTCTACAACTATGGTGGGGTTTTCTTTCTCTGAGAAAAACATTATTTTAACGATTTAGAAAAAAAAAACATATACCCTGTAACGCGTTATGATCTTGTCCCACGCTCTCTGGCTTTTAATTGCAGTTTTACGCAATTCTTCCATTAATGTGACGCATTGAAAAGACGCAAATAGCCCCTAAAGTTTGTGTTTAAAAACAAAAAAAAACACCCATTTCTAAAAAAACTATAAAAAGACTGCAGACGTCTTACAAACAACAAGCTTGTGGGCTTTGTCTTCACTAATGTAGATAATTGTTTCATCTGCTGTTAAATGTTCCATGCTGTGCCGCCATTAGCGCTCACATCGGCCTAAATAATGTAGCAGGGCATACTATGTGATGTACCACAGAGCTAAAGTTACCCGTAAGTGCCCTGCTGCTGGAAAGATACTAATGGAGGACGCTGGGTTTACAGATGAACCTCGCCAGCTGCCCAGATTTAGACACCGAAGCAAGGCTGCCTTTTGATATAATGTATAGATACAGACCAAGAGTGCCTTATGCCCTAGAGACACGCTACTGCTGACATTTCTCTTCTAGCTTATTTACGGGGTTTTCTTCCCCCTGGTTTTTTTCTAACTGGTTTTCGCAGCCATATTTTTTCCAGTAACGGACCGCCACGGGCACGGCTGGTAAAGGCCGGAGTTATCCATCACCGCTAACTTTTTTTCTTTCTTTCTCCAGCATCTCCTAGGCTGCTGACTCGAAATCAGCGTCGCGAGGCTGCTCCTAAGAGGACAGCTCAGGCGTTCGTTACCGTTGTCTGTTCCCGAATCGGAACGCGAGAGAAAGGAAAAGCAAGTAGTGCAATTTTAATTGCCGTGCCCAGCTCCCCGGCCCATCATGCGAAACATGACCAAACACTGGCAAGTGCTGAGGCAGCGATTTTAGAATGAGGATGGAGAGAAGTAGGATTTTTTTTTGCAGGCCGTGTCACACTTGGGTTATTTTTTCAAACACTTGACAAGTCTGGATGCAGGAATGCTCCAGATGCTGGAATGGCCTGGATGGAATCCTGTTTATCGAAAAGCCTGCTACTAAGCACTACGTTCACTTCAAGTGGACATATGGATGTACTGTATTACATATCACACTCAAAGCCTATAGTTTTGAGCTAGTCACATTTAATGACAGAAATACTCCATCTTCAATAATGCACAAGCTTGTACATGACTATGTCTAAATCGCTATCCTATTCCTAGCACAGTGCATTATGGGTATTTTGTTACATAAATATGGATATGTCAAGAAAAAAAAAAACACTCTCTATTCACTATATAGATTATGCATCGTCTTCAATAAAATGCATTATGGGAATTCTGAATTCACTTCTACTGAATATAAAGCCAAAAAGGAAAATATATCAACCGTGACCAAATTTCACACATTTTTAATTAGGTCTTTAGCACATCCCAGAAACATTAGCATATTCAAACTAATACATTCATATAAACCGGAGAGTTCTGCTGTTACAGAAAACGAATCAAAGTCAATGTAACGTTGTGATTTAATGCAAATGAGACTTCTAACTGTGCTCTTCATATTGCTTTTTAAAACTTGCCGTTTTCCCTCCCCCTAAAGATCATGCCTGGATAGTTAATAAGGCTCTGTGCTGCGTGTCTTTGATATTTCGAACTGCTGAGTGGGCCGTGAGCTCGCGCCCTTCTATGTTCTCCTTGGTACTGGGCCAGAGCCGGGGGAGATAAGGGCGTCCTGCAGCGCTGGCTAAAACGGCCGGCTGGTCAGCTCCTCAAAGCCGAGGGAGCGGCGCGCGTGTTTTCATTATCAGCTAGGTGCAGCTGGGGGAAGCGGTTCAAACGGAACCGAGGTGAACCACTAAAAGCCCATTTGGGGTTAATCCTGCATAAAGATTGCCTTCTCGCTGAATGTTTCATCGTCTGGCCCGAGAGTTTGCTCGACCTTTTTTTTTTTTTTACCAAATGGGAGCTCGCAAGACCCGACGCTATAAATCTGTAAAGACCTATGAATGCATTCATAACTACATGTTATAATCAGCTCATAAGAATATTTTAAATATTTTATAACAGTACTAATTAACAATATACAATGCGACAACGCACTGTCGATTATTTCCCAATCGATGTCCAGCAGTGTTCTTCAGTTGTTCCAGTGATTACGTTATTTTAAATGTCAACAAACGAAGTGTCTCAATTTTATACCCATGAGGCCCCTCATTTAAATCACACACTGGGACGCGAACACTGCCGGAGCTATGACGTGAAACCGCCTCACCATTCCAAATTAAGGCATCTACAGCACTGCGATATAAATAAAGTGGAACGCAGTCCTAGTTAGGTTTATTATAAGACATGCTGAGATGTTAACAGGAAACATGCAGCTTGATCTTGTATCATACTGAAGTTATTCAAAAGAACAGATCTCCATATGATGCGCAGCGTGTTAGTTGTGCTGAATATCGACGCAGCTGTAGGTCGCAAGCAGTTCTATTATCAAACCAGAAATGAATATACTGTAGAGTAGGGACGGGTATCACTAGCGGCCAAACGGTACAATACCATCACGATACCTAGTAGGTGCTGACTTGATTTGTATTACGATTTTGTACGTACTAGTATTTTATAAATATCACAATACAATTTTGTTACAATTCTAACCAGACTTCTAACCAAATCATTTCCTCCTACCACACGAGATACTGCGCTCGGTCAATAGTGTACAGCACCACCTGCAGGATTATAGAGGTACTGCAATATTTCACCGCCTCAAACGCAACCATAAATAAACTGAATTTTTTATTTTTTATTTTATTGATTTTGAAATCAATGTGCCGATACATGAACCACCGCACAAAATAATCACGATACATCACTGAATCAATAAGCCGCTTTTCTGAAGAACTATCCTTGGCCATCATTGACATCATTAACATTCCTGTAGTAACCCTTTGGAGCAAGGAAGTAGAATTGTACTGTACACTGACAATACATACAGTATAAAAAAGCAGCCCAGAAAAACAAAACAAGAAGTTCTTGGAAAAATAGAGACTTTTGTAATGTGGCTTGAGCACAGATTGATGGATCAGAACTAATTGGTGCATTATATGGTATGGATGCTTAATAAATAAAAAAACATTACATTTTCTAACATACTGTAGTTTTAACAATGCGTATTGGGAATGTTTTCATTGTGCAAAAAAAAAAAAAAAAAAAAAGTGGGCAAATGAGAACATGTTGACTATTTTTAAATTGCATTGCAGTTGCAAAAAGAAAGGACGCGATGACTTTCACTAGATGGCATGGTGCGTTAGGGTTGGATTGAATCTGTCCTTGGGTCTGTGTGCATGGAGTTCACATGTTCTCCCGGTGCTTGGTTCGTTTCCTCCGGTTTCCTCCCAAGACATGAAGCGTGGACTGGATGTTGTTCTAAATTCCCCATAGTGTGCGAGTGCATGCACGCTTGTGCCCGGCAAAGGGGTCAGCACCCCATCCGTGTGCCCCAAGCTCCCTACACAGGATAAGTGGTATAAAACAACAGTACACCAGGAACCCAACACTTTAAAACAATGACATTTGTGGCCAAAAGTCAACAAAAGCGCAAATGCAATGTAGCATGTTTTCCTGCAGAGCTTTGTGACGCCTCAGAGGCTCGAGCGTTTCCACATTGAACCTTGAACCAGCTAGCGCTTTCACACGGAGAACAGTAACGTAGACGGGCTTGCACGCCGAGCTGCCGCGTTAACGCTAAGCGCCGACTTCCGAGCAGTCGTACGTGCATCAGGCCAGGAGCGAACGGCAGGGTTTCTAATGTAGCATCATAGATGGTTTGTTTGTGTTGATATACATGTGTCGGGCTGCACAGCCAGCATTTATACAGTGCAATCAGTACAACAATCACCAAAGAACAGGTTTCATAAACAGTGTTTTAAAGTTAAATTTATAAAAAAAATTCAACAAAAATATGGCTTGTCTATGAACAGACGTTATATTCATAATAGAGGAAAACAAAAGGAATGACGTCTGGTGTAATGTACTGATCGACAAGAGCGTTAAACTTAGTTAACGCTCGTTCATTATTAAGTAGCGCTGAGGAGGAAGGGGAATAAAACACTACATACTACATGCACATAATCAGAGGATTATCAATAAGAAATAAAATATAGAAAAACTTTTTTTTTGCTGTACAAATATAGAAAACTTAAGTTGTGGAAATGAGATGAATACAAATATGCATTGTCCATAAATGTCCAGGGTGAGTTATATATTTGAATTTTCTATATGAAGTATTAGTAATTAGGCAGGACGGTGTCTTTAATGTTTATCTCTGTCGCCTTGCACCTCCAGGATCCAGGTTCGACTCCGAGAAAGCAAAAAACATTGTTTCATTGTGGCGGCTCAAGACTTATTCGCAGTATCGTATATTCTGTTAACGGATGAAAAACCTGGCTGTACATTGTAGTGTATTTTTTACGTTATTTAGGCTCTTCTGTAAAGACAGCGCTGTTAAAGGCGGAAGGAAAGAGTTGTTCCGCTCAGTCGTGTCAGCACTAATTGTTTGGCGAGAATCAGCAAAGGTTTCTATCGACGGCGTGTCAGGATCCATGACACGCCACAGCTGCCACCTTGGGCTGTTTTTTTTTTTTTTTTTTTTAATTTCATTGAAATTAATTTGAAAAAAATAATAATTTTTTACACCCTGCTCAGATTTTTCTTTCATAGGATATTAGTGTTATTACCATCAGACGAAAAGCGCTGGTGGCTGTAGATTTCAAGACTGATAACTCATCGCTATCTAATCTCTCCCTAACACACTTTCTCTCTCTCTCTCTCTCTCTCTCTCTTTCGCAGTGCTCCAGCTCGGCACTGCTGCGAGATCTCAGAGCTGTTTACTCATGCTGATATGCCAGATTGCTATCAGAGGGCCTGACTTGATTGCTCGGATTGCCGTCAGTGATCTGTAGGCTTAGAAGAAAAAAAAAAAAAGAAAGAATAGAAAAGAAGGCAGCGCCGTTTCATTCCGCATGCCAGATGCATCCGAGCGCCTCTCTAACAGTTTTTTTTTTTTTTTTTCCTCCTTTAACCGCTTTACCCCGCAGTCCGGCGTGAAAAAGTAGGCCTGCTCATGAGCTAATTCCCCCACGCAATCCCGCGTATGCTTTCTGTTTAGCGTGGTTATTAAGTACGGCATTAATTAATTATTGAGACGTTTCATCTGATGAAAGACGGTGTAAGGAAATTTAACAAGGACGTTGTTAAAAAAAACATTCACATTTTTACGGAAAAAGGAAACATCTTTAGCTATCTCTAGCTAAATAGCTTACGTAAGTATTTTTTTTTAAAAACGTAATGTTAACGTTAAGAGCGGGGCATCACTCTTCAATTTCTTTTCCCAGGAATGAATGTTGTGTCTGGATCTGACGGATACATATAAAATACGGCTCTGTAGTTGCCAATAATGCCAGGTCTACGTCTAGGGTTAAAAAGGACACGGCGTGCGGTGTGTATAGCGAACGTCGTGCGTCACGCCAGCTTCCGATGTGTGCAGCCCTTTTAATTAGGCTCTTAAGGTTTCGGGGGAGTTTCAGAAGAGCTTTTCCTGTTTAGTAGTCAGTCTTTCCACTGCAGTGCTTAATAAAGGCCTGCTTTGGCAGAACGAGTCTGTGACATGAATAAATAATTGTGCCGTCTTCACTGAAGCTCTTTGCATCGCCCCCCCCCCCCCCCCCCCCCCCATCTTTTTTTTTTTCCTGCATAGTTTGTTTATTTCTTTCCTAGTAAGAAAAGACAGCAGAGCTTGGCTTTATTCTGTGTGTGTATGTGTGTGTGTGTGTGTTACTGCTTTAAAGTATAAGACTCTATATTTGCTTATTAATCAGCTCGCATTGTTGGCTCAACAAGTGCACCACAAATTAGGGACCAAAATTTCCACCCCCTTCATTTGTGCTTAAAAATGAATTATGAAAGAAGAAAGGGGGGGGAAAACCCCCTGCCTATGATGTTTAATTCCCGAGAAAGATTATGCTAATATCATGTGTTGGGCGGCGAGATAGGAAAAGGGTTTGCAGCTATTAAGCTGTTGCATAATATGGTATAATTTAGGGCTTGACAAATTTAATATCACCAGGAAGGTTATCTTCATTAATAGAGCTGATTAGAAGTTGGGGGAGAAAAAATAATAACTCATTTGCACCAAAGCTTTAAAAATAAATAAATAAATAACTTCCAGATTTCACCAAGGATTTTACTTTAAAGACTCCTCCTGATAATCTTTCACATATTGTATTTGAAAGTGTCTAGGATGTCTACAGTCGTACACTGGGAAGTCATGCATAATATTTTTCCCTCACCAGATGATGCAATCAGTAGCACAGTAGCAGTTTTTCAGCAGAACTGAAACAGTGTAATTGAAGAAGAAACTGGTGCTTTTTTTTTCTTCCCACAAGACAAGACATGACTAGTTTGATGTTGCATTACATGACCTGTTTCATCTGTGTATCTGTGTCAGTGTTTGCCTCGTAGCTCACACTCCACAGGGGACAATGTTCGCTTGAAGCCACACTCCCTCTGCATCTCATACAGCCCCGCCCCACTCGCATTCTGCATACAGCCACACCCCTCCCCCCACTCTCCTCCTCAGACTCCGCCCTGCCCCTACTCCCTCCCTCCCTCCCTCTATGTACAGCCCTGCCCCCACTCTCCTTCTGCATCTCCTTATAGCGCCGCCCCTCTCTCATTCTGCATATAGCCCCGCCCCCACTCTCCCCCTTTATATAGTCCCGCCCACACTCAAGCTGCATCTCCAGAAAGTCCCACCCCCTTCTTTCTCAGTGTACAGCCCCACCCACTTCTCCCACTACGACTACATGCAGTAGTTTAACAGTTTAAAAACCCAGATAGCATTACATTTAAAAGTCATAGAAGTCAAAAAAGAAATGTAAAATTCTTCAGCACGACACTATCAGCACTGTAAATTGTAGTATAATGAGTGTTACACTTGTTACTATGGCAGCCCGAAAAGTCTCCTGTCCAGAAAGACAGGAAAGAGTTCGTGGCATCTCACATGTGGCTTTGACCTCCAAGAGAACACTTTGTATGGATATTTAGCCTTAAAGTGCTAAGGTACAATTTTTGGTCCATATCGTCCACCCTTAAGCTACGAGAAACAGTTTAATACAATTACAATTTACTGTGTACCTGCGATTAGTGATAAATTGAATCATTAGCCATGCTGATGTGAATATTTTTCTATAACATATTCCTGGACAGTTCCATATATCCGGACAGTTTATCAACAATTTAATTTACGGCGGTACCTCGGCATACAAATTTAACAAGTTCTTAAGGCAACAGTTCGTATTGCGAAACGCATTTTCCTATAGGAAATAATGTAAATGCGGATAATCCGTTCCAGCCACCCAAAAATATTACCAGTGTTACCAATTTATAATTATATAAACAATCCAAACATTTAGAAAAAAACAAAGAAATAAAAGAAAGAAAAATATGAAACAGACAGACATTAAACTGCAGTTTACCTTAATTAATGATTCCTTCCTGCTTTAAAATTGAAACTGAACGTGGCTCCCTTTTCTTGCTAACATTCTTGGGACCCATGGTGCTACGCATGTCTTCACTAAATCTTGCACAAAATGCTTAAAAAAACAGAAAAAAAAAACAAAAAAAATGATGTAAACTCGCTTCACTTTTCTTTCCTCTGACACAAACAAGTTTTGAACGGCTCTCAGACGAACGTGCAACTCGGCCGGCGTGCCGTAAATGCCTGATATGCAGAGGCAAATTTCTTGTAAAATTTTTGCGCCGGTGCGTTTGTATGCTGAGGTACCACTGTATTTTATTAATTATAGAAGGTCTCACATTTAACGTTGTGGAAAGTCCATGAAAGCAGCTAGCGAGCTCATTTATGGCAAGCAGTTAGTGGCTAACCATAAAGTGTCAAATTCTGTTATCTGAAAATGGTGGGAAAATCTGAAAGACTTCTCATTTAAATGCTTAATAATCCTCTACTCATGAAGAGCTTAACCAGAGCAACACATTTTATACATTTATTTGGTGCGTTTGGTCTTGAATCTGTTTATTCTTCATGTAAAGCGTATAGCCACGGACGTCACTGTTACTATAGAAACCGTGTATTAGATGTATTAGAACGAGGGCATGAATATAAACATGCAAGTATGAAAAATGACTATGGTTTATTATTGAGAGTAGAACTCTTCAAAACAGGGTTTGGGTGACTTTAATCCATAGTTTATAAGGCATCCCTTTGTCTGTCACTTCCTCACTCTCTCTCTTTGTGTCTCTCGCCAATTCAGGGTAAAAGCGAAGAAGGGGGTGAACCTCCTCAGCACCAAGGCGAAGAGCAGCCAGTGGAAGGTGGACTGGGAAGTGCAGTCGGGAGCCAAGCACTCCATCGCCACGGTGGAAGTCAGCAAGATCAAAGGAGTTTCCGGGTAAGAGATCAATCCCCGTGCTGTCAGCGAGTGTTTTTATGCCTCGAGCTCATTCCTTTTTTTTTCCCGCCCTGTTCCTCTTTGACATGTAAATAGCGGCGATTTGTCTCGCTTCATTACACTTTTCCTGTCCACCTCATTGATCTGAGTCACTTTGTGAAAAACTTCACCCCCATAGCAAAACTTTCTCTGGAATTCATGCATTTATGGATCCCTAGACATATATAAAATCATATGTAATTATTCTTCGTATACAGTCTAGTGTATCTATACACTCCAATTATGATTCATAATCGTAGTATCGCTCAATTCATTATAATGCCACTAACAAGCTGTGAATAGATCTGCTAATATGTAATAATACCGATAACAGATATTATACAATGTTTAGTTCTGGCCGAGCAGTCTGATTGGATGAGAAGTATTCCATGATAAGTAACAGCATTAAGGTGTTTAACTATATGCATCACTCCTCGTCCCAGGTTTTCTAATAACTGTTAATTACACAGTTTTGGCGGGTATCGACACTTTACCATACTGAGAGAACAGCTTCCTGGCAAAAAAAAAAAAAAAAACACACACACACACACATTCGGACCTGAAATTGGTTCCAAGTCGTTCAGAATTGCATCTGAACCGTCTCTGTTCTTTTATTTATGGCTCCAAATCTAACTAGCTTCTAACACAAGGCTGAATCCCAAATCCCTCTGAACACCCTACAACCTGGAAGTTAATGGAGCTGATAACCTAAAGCGGAATAAGTGGAAATGTAAATAGAAACTTTACAATGATTTTGGCTCAATAGTACCGGTTAGATGATTTTTTTATAAATAAACCTTAGGGTGGTAATTAACTTATCAGGCTATATTATACCACAATCCTTAAGTATTTACCTCTTATACTGCATCTCTCCCACAGCCCCAAGTTTTTTATTTCTTACTTAAAATTCGTTCAATTGACTGTTAATTTTTTCCTAATATTTTTTTAGTACAATATATATATATTGTAATGTCACTAATTACAAAACCAAAAGTTTACTATGCCTTTTTTCCCCTACATTATCTAAAAAATCTTAATTAAGTTTTTGGAATTTTAATACTTAATAAGGAATTAGGTTTCTTAAAACAAGCAGATTTTATTAAACATTATATTTGCTTTGTTATAAGAATTTAGTTACATATCGTGCAAAAGTTAGTTCTGACAAAGTAATGTGATTGGATGAGTGACATGCCAGGTGTTCTGATATAGAGCACAACACCACTGGGAAGTTTAACTGGCTTTCTAATCAGATTAATGCTGTGCGCATTCACCTTCAAGGGGTGTGTCTTCAAATTTTTCATATTAGGCAGCTGTAGGAAAAAAAATTCTGTTAAATTCTTTTTTTTTACATTATTTCATTTTAGCCAACATTTATTTATTTTTTTTATTTTTTTTGCAGTATTCACTATGCCTCATGAATGCACCATGCCTCTTCTGGTTTATGCACCTGGGCCACATAAGCAAAGAAATACTGTGTGTGTTTTATGGTTGATTTTTATTACAATATAAATAATAATAATGAGAAGAAGAAGAAAAAGAAGAAATACAAGAATATTAATAATATTTTACAAAGAAGTAAGATCTAGTCCAAACGAGCAGTCTCGCGCTGGGTTGTCCAAGGTATTCGCTACGTCTGATTACGCAATAGCTACTGCGGTCTACTTCCTGGTTCACATATAGGCAACGAAATACCATGGATGCATGCGATCAGTTGTTTTTATGACTATTAAATAATAATTACAAGTATTGTTGTCTTTTCCAACCCAAAAACAGTTTAACGCCCAAGGCCTCCCCTTGTCGACACACAACATTATATTTCATATACTGATTTATTTTTTTTTATTTTTTTTTTTATCAAATCTGTGCCACATGACTTCTATGGGTTAATTAGCCTCATTAATGCAATTTTGAAACTTAAAGCTGCTTTTCTCCATGTTTATATTGTCACACCCCTCTCTGTTTATGGCATTTGGTTCATTCCAACTGGAGAGCAATGTGTCCTATTGGTTAGTAGACCGCTCACCAGCGCGGCTGTAGGAGCTAAGCAGAGTTATAGACGTTTATGAACATATGCTTCCTAAAAAGTACTACAGTACATAACTTTTTTTTTTTTTTTTTGGCAAAATGGATTTTCAAGCATGCAAGGGTAGGGTTCAGGATGTTCTAGCCTACGTGCCTTCGCTGCAGTTCAGCCATAAAACAATGTGAAATGCCTCGAGCATTACAAAGTGCTATTAGGCTATTATCATGAAATGCTGAATATGTAACTCCAATCTGACAAAGCGCAAGGTCAAAGACTGTGATATAAAAGAGGGGGCAAAGGCAGCATGTGGGCCTTTTAAGTGTACACTGACGATGTTCCTGAGAATATTTCAGCTCACATTAACCCAAACGAAATCCTGGCATTTGACCAAACAACTGCTGTACATATGCTAAAGCTTGTAAAATGCGCAAAAAATGCACATTACAGGAACTCCTACATACAGTCCAAGCCATTTCAACGTATTTGGACCTGTAAAGTAGTTCCTGGGAGGCCGGCGTTTCAGATTGACGCAGGCAATCTAATCACTTAAAAAAAAAAATACAAAAAAACTGAGAAAACTTTCTACCTTGATGGTATCCAAGCAGTGGCGAAACCCTGGGATAAGTGCATTAGTGTAGCAGGGGATTATATAAAGAAGTAACGAGGCTTTTCACTCACAAGCCGTGTTCCGTGTCCCAGTTTGACTCGAACGGCCTTCGTAATTTATACCAACATGCGATTTAATTTATGTCAGCGAAACTCTTATTGTGGTTCAGAGACGTTCATAACGAGTGACAAAAACCTGAGCGAATATTTCATATTTATACGGTAAGGAATTACAGTTATTCGTCTTCCATATTCCATTTATAAGAAGCCATAGCTACAGGGCTTGCAGAACTATTCACCCCCTTGAACATTCCCACATGGAACTGAAACGCAATTAATTGCGATTATATGACAAGAAGCAACATAAAATAGATAAAGTGGTTCTCTGACCGAAGCCAGTCAATGATTTTGGGGGGAACGAGGCGGATATTAAACATCCCTTCCATGTTTTAATAATTGATTTATTGATGATGTGTGGGAAGTTGAAGATTTTATTTTTTTAAATAACCAAATCCTAATTGATCGTTTTCAAAGAACACTCTCCATGATTATTTATTGTTGTTTTTTTTAAATCTTCTTAATCATAATATGGCGTTGTTTTTTTTTATGCTCTCTAAGGAACCATAGGTTTTTCCAGGATCAGGTGTGTTTATATTAAAATAATGCAAAGGTCGATTCCATCAATCTCAGTATTTGGTTTCTGAACTAATGTAGTCGTTCCAGTGCAACAGAGGTGAATATTTGTTCTGTCACAAATATTGCTTTTTCTTCTTCTTTTTTTTTTTTAACGCATAAATAATTTTGAAAGTTCTATTGATTTTTGTTTCTCCCCACATTATTATTGTCAGCTATTTAGTGTAGATTTTTAATACGAAATCTCAGTTAAGTCTGCTAAGAAGATGAAGGAACTTGAACACTGGTGAATGCAAGGCACTGCATATCTTGTTCTTGGTGCAAACTTTTGGACTTTGTCTTTGTACACTATTTGAAAAAGTAATTGCTCCCCAAACCTAATAACTGGTTGTGCCACCCTTGGCGGCAACAACTGCAATCAAGCGTTTGAGATAAACTGGCAACGAGTCTTTCCTGTTTCTGTGAAAAACTTTGTCCACTCTTCTTCGCAGTGATTTTTTTCATATTAGGTAATGTAGTTTTGGACAGCTCATTCCCTTTAAATCATTTAACAACTACCATTATGATGAACCCCATTGTGGAACAAATGTCAGAGCAGATATCACTTATGGAATAATGCTATGTCAGTACTTATTGTGTGCGGTATTTAATCTGCGTGGATGATTATAACCTGTGAATCATAAAGCAATGTGACTTTTTGACCTTTAATTGTACAGTATAGAAAGATTCCTGATGGGGTGGTTTAAGTGTCCAGACATCAGCTTGACCCTTTAATATCACCATCAATAAAAAAGTAATGATTTTCTTTTATATTATTGCCCCAAGGAAATAAAAAATGCAATCATATTTTTAACAGGCTGCAGTATGGGCCTCTTCCAAAGGGTTGAGCTTCAATTAACATATTTGCCAAAAAAAAAAAAAACTGTTGGGTTTTTGTACAACAGTGCATCAGGACAAATGTTTTGGTACATTAGATGTACTCAACCGAATGGCGGAGATGGCTCAATCAGGCTATTTACCACATGTCCCACATGTTGATATTTATTTATTTAATATAAAATGATGCAACAACAAAACTAAATACAACAACAAGGAATACAAGAAAAAGGAAGTAAGTTCTTGTAGTGTGCATCCAGGTTCCACATGTTCGATTTGTTAGAGCTCCATGCTTTTTTTTTTTTTTTTTCCTTTAAGAAAAGCAGTGCTCAAAATGCACAAGGTCAGACAGCTTTTTCCTTCATCACTGTCCAAAGGCAAATCAATAAATAGGCAAAATGAAGGATCATACAAATGTCTAATGGTCGTCTTGATGATTCTTCCATCACTCGATTTCTATTTCCAAACATAATTTTTAAAATATATATATTTTTTAAAACACATTTTCATTTTTTTTAGTAATATATATATAATATCTTTCTTTTTTTTTGGCCTTTGCTTTCCTGCTTTGCTGTGAGCTGTTAAAATGCAATAAAGATGATGAGATCCCAAAGCCATCTCGATCCGACTCCATCCCGCTAAGTGCAATACCTTTAATGGGGACCCTATTTTTTGCGATGGCACATTTAACAATGATGTAGTCCTCCTTTTCATTCCTCACATGCAGAGTTCAGTATATGCTTAAAATAACATCTTAGCTCTGGCTGCTTTATATATTTGCCCTTAAAGGCAGAAGAAAATTCTGAGAAGCATGTCAGCCGTTAATGAAGTAATTGTGAAATTATATATATATATATACAGCTTTCTCCTAGAAAAATCGCATACACCATAATTCAGCCACCTCCACAAGGATAGAAAGATCATAATAATAAATAAAGATGACATTATCATGAGTCTGTTGTAAACTTCACGAAGCACAAAGTGAACAGTCACACTTGTTGTGCATCCCCCCCCCCACCACCTTTGTAAGTGACAATCTGAATAGCTTCAATTTAATTAGAGACCGTTGTTTATAAAGAGAGCTTTCAAATGTTCATATCTTTAATGAGAACAGACGATAAATATGTTCATGGTCAGCTGAGACTGAGTCGGATTTAACCTCGAGTTTTACTGCAGTTACTACTTTATCTGATTTTGATGCGGGCCGGTTTTGTCAGCAAAAATGTGAACACTAAGGTTTGTTTCACATGCTGCAAGAAGAGCTCTACCTACAAAACCAAAACAATAATTATTCGCGTTTCAAAGCCAGAAGAGTACAAATGTGTGAAAGAAGGGATTTAGAGCAAGTTACTGAGTTCTACGGTAATAGTTAAAGTCTAAATTCATACCCTGGGTCATGTGACTTGCTTGCTGAGACGCTCGCCCTATGACGAGATCAAAGCAACTGGTTTGTATTAAAATGTCGCACATGGAGTTTTTTTATTTATTTATTTTTTTTTAGAAAGATACTTCATTGATTCATTAACACATAATCAGATTTGATGTCATATTACGAAATTGCTTACCAGATATGTACACAGAAATTTTTATTTTTTTAACCGTCAGTCAGTTTTATTTATAACGTTTTTTGTTTGTTTGTTTGCTTGTTTGGTTAGGGCTTTTTCTCTCATAGATGAGCTTCCAAAAGTTCATTAAAAGTTTGAAAAGCAAAGTGCTTTATTAGCTCCTGACCAAATCAGTGTGCAAGCTGGGGAAGCAAGCAAGAAAATCAAACAATGAGGACGGAATGGTGTGGGGGGGAAAAAATGCTTTGTTAGTGAGTGAACATGATGCGAGTTATGGCATTGGATACATTTCATGTGGTTTGATCACACCAACCAGCAACCAAACCAACCAGTGATTAACTGGGGCTGGGGGGGCTCGAGTCCCGACTCAGGTTCGACTCCCACTGCCAGACGGGGGAGAGTGGAGCTGATCCCTCCTGAGCAGAGCACATGGCCAAATTTGCTTTCTAAACTCCAGGCCATGGAAAAATCATGGAGAACAATCTCCAGAGTGACACCCTGGAGATGAAGTTGCACAAAACGTTCCTCTAGGAAGACTAGTTAGCTTAGACTGGTGAATGTTATGTTGACAGTGTGGGTGTTGAACGGTTGGGTTGGTTGCTTGGTGAGTTGGTTCTTTGGTTGGTTTGGTTTGTTGCTTGCATGCTTGCGTACTTGAATTGTTGGTTGGTGGGATCGTGAATGGTTGATGTTGGTTGTTTGAGTTGTTGATTGGTTGTTGTTGTTGGTGTTTTTTGTTAGTTTGTTTTGTTTTTGTTCTGGTCAGTGCTTTTTTTTTCCCCAAAAAACAAAAATAGTCAAGCAGTCTTGTTACATTATATCCAACATTCTGTAGTGACGGGCAGCATTACACCTGAGAGACATATCCTTCTAGATTGAAAGTGTTTTTTTTTTCTTTCTTTCTTTCTTTTTTTCTCAGCACTGTCTGCATGTCAAAACAAGAAATACCATTTTCTGTTGCAAATGCCCATGTTCATAACCACCGCATGAAGTCTGTGCACATCTTTCTCCACATCACTCCTTCCTCTGTGCTGTAATGGAACTTCAGTGACAGGTGTACTGCAGCTTCATTAAATTGTTAAATTACAGAAGTGACTTTCACACGGCTGCTGTGACGTGCCTACCGAGCTACTCGGCTTCGCCTGCAGAGAGCCCAGCCAATTTAACAGCTGATCAGACGAGTGATCAGAAAGCGGGTGTCAATGTTTAGTGTGATGTTTCCTGTCTCAAATGAAAAACATTTTGCAATCGTGAGCGCATGAATGAAGTCGGCTTTATAGTCGTGCCGTTTTGTTTCAAATGAATGAAGAAGAAAACTAACCAACAACAATGATCAGAGATGTTATATCCCTTAGGAATAAAATTAGCGTTCATATAAGTGCATGAAACTAATTATTAGGAGCACAATATATAATTTTTTTTTTTTATCTGATTCATTTTTGTGTAAAAGTTCTAGTATTTGAAATGGTAGTGTAAGTAGAATGAAATAGTAAAATTGTCTTGGAGCTAGGGTGTATGTTGGAGCTTGATGATGTGTTCTAGTGCACAGGAAAGGTGTATAGGTAAAGGTAAACATACCACTATGGCCAAGCATTGTCCCCCGTCAATCACAGTTACACTAGACGTTTGTGAGCACATGTATGTGGAAGAGGGCGGATAGTGCTTTCCGCCAAGTGGGTTACGCATTAAAAGGTGCTGTTAGCTGCATCGGTTTCTAGTGAAACGGAATTAGAAGAGGAAAGCTTAACAGCACGACATCACTTAGAGAAACAGTGCACAATAATTGTAATTTTTTTTTTTTTTTTTTTTTTTTTTACAGAAAGTGGTGCGTACATCCGAGTGGTGCATACTTTTCCCCGATATTCTTATTCGGCTTGGTTAAATCTATACACTACCTGATTGAGGTATATTCAATATTTGTTCCAGTCATTAAATTATCCCACGATAGCTTTGAATTTCTGTCCAAAATCAACTACTTGCTTTAGGGCCAAGTGTATATTCACTCACCTGTTAAAATGAAACCCACTCATGCTTTCTATTCAATGTGAAAAGCAGCTTTTGGCACTTGGGTGATAATTTTTTTTCCGTTGTTGCTGCTGTTCTCCAGGGATTTATTTATGTGAACTTTTTTTTTTTTTTTTTTTTATGTGTGTGTGTGTGTGTGTGTTCTTTTTCCAGGAAGGTTAATCACCCATAAAATGAATGTAACTGCTAGGCGTTTTAAAGCTCATCTCTGGAAACAGCCAATGGCTAATGACTGATTGTTGACAAGATTCTCATCCAGCCTCCTGAGCGCGCGTTCTGCCGGGGGTATCGATCCTCAACGACGGGCTAATTAGCGCAGCGTTAACTTGGTAAAACGCAGCGTCCGGGAGAGGGACAGAAGGGAGAGCTGGTGTCTATCGATTGGGATTAATTCCCATTTAGGGCTCTTTGGTTTGAGCTATTGTCTGTCTAAACAAAAGGCAAAGTAATCAAAGTTTTATGCCGGCAAACATTTGGATGAGGTTACGGTTTTAATTGGCTGGATTGATTGATGGACAGATTTGCATCAGTGACTGTGCGATTCCACCTCTCGCATATAAAAGTTCACTATACTGTACATCCATGGATACATGTTTTTCAACTATAAAAACATAGATGGCAATATCTGATATATGGGAAATTTGTATGTCAGGCATTTGATATAATTACAGTTTATGATATAACCATATACCCGATTAGTATTATTATACACTGTATATAGAATAAATGCTGTGCTGGGTCTAGCACTGACTGACATCGTTTTGAGTGAAACCTGTCGCTTAACCGCTTGTCAAGTCTCCGTTTTCTTGCCTGCCGTACTCTGTCAGTCAATCTGTTCATGACGTAATACCCCCTCTTCGAATGCTTCGCCACGTGTGTTCCATCCCCCCCCCCCCCCAATGTGCGCTCACGATATCAATTCCGGCCGGCTGCGTCCCTCTGTAGTTGTCAGCTGCTATCAGCGGCTTTGCGTGCACAACAGGCAGCTCGGATAAAGCAAATAATGCTCTATGAACGAGCACGGGACGCGCAGACAGAGCTCATTTAGCTCGTCACTATCCATTACGGAGTTCCGCCACTAGAGAAGAGGAAAAGTCACGTTGGAGCTACTCCATGGGAGACGGTTTTGAAGCTGAATACAAATTCCCATGTGCACTTGTTATGCAAAGACGAGTTGGAAATTACGCTTAAAGTAAACAGGATTAGTTTTACAGAACAGAGCTGTTAAACGAGTGATTCTGATTGGTCTGAAGGTTGTTGATTAATTGATATAAAGAAAATATACGGCAAGTAGTGTAGTAATATAGAGATAAGGGTTAAAGTAGTCCCCAGTTTGAGGGGATATAAATGACTAATTGTTTACTAAAACTGAAAATGTCAAGATGTATTAAATTACATGCTGTCCATCCTAAATCCGTAATTATCCTGGCTAACAGCTAATGGAAATAAAAACTATGGAAATAAAAAAATGAAAAAATTGAACAAGCATTCATTTAAACAGTAAATTCAAATTCAAATTTTATTTGTCACATACACAATCCTACACAGTACGATATGCAGTGAAATGCTTAGGCAACTGCCCTGACCTTAGAACAAGAAAGAAAAAAAACAACAAAAAAAAGTTACTTATCTAAGAAGGAATAAGAAAGAATATCTATAAAGGAAATAAATATTTGAACAAAAAAGTAAATTTGAGAAAAATATATATAAGTAAAAATTGACTAAGAGAATAAAATATAAAATATAAAAAAGTACTGTTTAAACAGAATTTTTTTTTTACTAAAATAGTTAAATAGACAAAAGTAAAATTTCATTATATAAATTTTGATAAATACGGTCTAGCAGATTAACTAGTTTAGATATTAAACTAACAGTTTTTTTTTGTTGTTAAAACTTAATAAATTGGTTATTTTATTATAAGATTTTCTAGCGAGCATTTTTAGTTACAGATTTATTACGAAAGGCAAATCTAAATTTATTTTAGAAATTACCCAACAAACACCAAGTTTGAAACAAATTCACAGGTTTAAAAATTATTTAGGTAAGCTTGCAAATGTTAAAATGATGAATTGCTTAAGAAGTCACACTTTGCGCAAATACTCGTGTTTTGCGAGAGTATCTGTTTTCTTGTGTTTTTGTTTTTTAGCCAGTTGTTGCAACACTGCCACCTACTGGAATGGAGTCTGGAAAAGAAAATCAATCATCGCTCTGTATGAGACGTGACATTTAAACCATCAACAACACGAGTCATGTAGCATTTCAGTGCTTCTTAGATACTTTTAGTAATTTTTAATAAAGTACTTAAAAAATGGTAAGAAATATAGCTGTTTGAGACTAATCAGACAATAAACAAATATACTGTTAAATCTAATGCAAATATCTACGATCTTAAAAATAGCACTGAATCAGGATGAATCACATTCCATAACATGGAAAGAGAAAAAGAGAGACGTTTCTCTCCTTCTTCTCTCTTCCTCTCCTCGGATTTCAAATACAAATTTTTAGCCCTCCCAATTCATTCCAACACAACAGATGGCCTAGTCTCAGCTCTGCTAATTGTCTCATTCTTTGATTGTTTCCATATATAATGCCTAATACATGACAGAACATCTGTCTCTGCTGGTGGCCAGAACATTAAATCGTTTAATGGTCTCATACCAACCTGACCCTAATTAGAATCTTTGAAAAGAGCTTAATAGTTGAATTTGGTAGCTAGCCCTAGCATATTTTCTCAACCAGCACTTATCTAATGGATCATCTGATGCTTTATGATCGTTTCTCTTCTCCTCTTCCTCCACAGCGATATGGCTGCCAACGTGGAAATCATGCAGCTGGATTTTGAAATGGAAAACTTCACGAGCCAGTCGGTGACGAGGAGAATCAACTGGAACATCGATTACCGCGGTCAATATCCCCCTCCGGATTCGGACAAGGTGGTGACCGAGTTGACGGTGGTGCAGAAGGATATTCAGGCCATTATACCGCTGTCTATGGTGAGTGAGACCTCGTTTGGTTATGAGCGTTAAATAAGGTCAGCATGCTTTTTATAAAAGTTCAGTCAATATAATAAACAGGACTGAAGACATCACCTTCAGTTGCAGTTGACTAGAAACAGATGGATTGAATACAAGTACAGGTAGGAGAGAGGTTCTTTAACTTTACATATACTAGTCAGTCCTCTTGGCTTGTTTTGTTTTTACCCATATAAACCGATATTAAATATTATCGAACATGCGTATTGAACTTTGTGGCCAGAAATGACATTTTTATTTAATTGTTCCACCAAAGTGCTTCTGAATTCTAACAGATTGAATAATCTTTCGTCACAATAGCTCTGAAAATCAGATCACAAGTCTATTAATGAGAAACAGTCAGACGTGAAGCTGTGACCATGTTGGAGATTGGGTGACTTCTTGTTTTCTTGGTAATGTGACCGGCGATATCATTGTTCGTTCGTGAGTTTTTTTATTTATTTAATTTTTTTCTTTTCTTTTGCTTAAACAGCACACCCTTAACGGTTTTATCGTCACCCATTTGTGAGGCAACATCACCTAAAACTAGCTCAGGAAGTACATTTTCCAAATGGTGGTGTTGTTTTACTCCCGCTTTACTACACCGGCAATATCAGCACATAATATAACTAGAATGTGTGAACATGTGCGCGCATTCCGGAATCGAATGGATAAACGAGTGCCGGAGGACGTCGTGGATGGTCTAAATGCAAGCCAAGGCTTTGTTAAATTGCCCTAAGGCCTTACACGTTTACTCTCAGAAATCACGAGGATTTTGCCAGCAGGACCTAATCAGACAGGCGGGTATAGATGTGTTTAGAGACGCAACAAAGGCCAAGCTCATACATAGCATGCCAAAAAGCGCTCGCAATTAGTCCCAGAGTGATTTGAGCCAGCGAATACCATCTCACACACACAATATGGACAATTATCTACACAAAAGTCACTCGACAGAAGAGCTTTGTGAAGCAAATCCGATTGCCTGAGTCATGTTCAGAGAAAGGGATTATGGGTAATTTATAGGGCCGAATTCAAGGTTGATGCAAACGCGTGACAGTACACAGGATTATGGATCAGCGCTCCGTCAGTTGTAAATGTGATGATGTGTCTGGGGTTATTTACGATTCGGATCTCGAAATGTTTTTTTGTTTTTTTTGTTTTTTTGTAATGTCCACTCCAGCGAGGTTTTGTGTCACCGCTCAGCTTCACCTTTTGTTCTGGACATGTGGTTATGTATATTTCAACATGCAAATCCCAACTTATTCGTTAAAATTAAGTAATGTATAGGCTCTCGCTGGGTTTTTGATGTTGTTTTGGAGTATATACGCTTTACACTATACAGAACATGGTGCTTAATTGCATAATTAAAAAAGAATTTAATATGGCAAATTAGCGACCAAGACAAGTGGTGGCTCTAAATGTCATCGACTCTATCGCTCCTTATTTCCCCCCCCCCCCTCCTCTTCATATCTTGGGCTTAAAAAGGTGAGTGATTTTTTAAAAGGAGGGTTGATCTGAACCTATATATATAGTCAGGCCTTGAGAGCTCAAAAGTATGCTGATATTGGAACATAATCAAGTTTGGGGCTGGTAACAGTAACTCAAAAGATTTCTTTCCTCATAACCGTACACCTTGCTGCGTTTTATTCTACATGAGACATATAAGAAGTAGAGGACGTGTTGGCCTGGCTCTTCTTGCGTCAGAGCGTCACTTTAGCACCAGCAGCATATTCCAAATAAAACGATCCGTGCACTTTTTAGTATGCCTTAGTAAACACTTTCACATGATAAAGCCCCCTATTGCACTCTCTTCTCATTCTCTCCCTCATGCACACACACACCTTTACCGCATTCAATAACTTCACAAATAAAAGCAATGGCCAGAAAAACACCTCTGCATGCTTAAACAGGCAACACACACACACACACACACACACACATATGCACGGACACACTGACACAGAGTGTGTCCCCATTATTCCTCTCAGTAACTTTAGTGTTGTATGAGAGTGATGGGTGAAGAATGTACACTATGGGAGGACGGGGGCGGTTTTCATTTTAGGACTTCAGCGGTCGATATACTTTACCACCATCTTGATTTATGTTATGACCATGTGGGAGGATGATTGTGTTGTTCTAGCATTGGCCGCCACGATGCATATTAAAACCAAGAAAGGAACGCGTCTGGCCAGGGCATTATTGACGAACCAAAGAGAAAGATATGCTTGATAAATGTTCAAAAAGTTATTTATTTATTTATTTATTTATTTTTACAAAAAAAGAAGAAAAAAAAATGGACGCTCCAGCTGAGATGTATTGCCCTGTGCACAGCAAGCGGTCTGTGTGGGCTTTATAAATAAAAGCACAATTTTTTTTTTTTTTTTTTTTTTTTGCGTGCGTGCGTGCGTGCGTGTGTGTGTTTAGATCAAGTTACTGGAGTAAACCACTGATGATGGACAAAATAATAATTACAATAATGTGCTCCCTATTTGTGTGTGTGTGGGTGTGTGTTGTTTTTCAGTATTATAACATATAAGTTCTAAGTAAACCTGTTCGTGTGGTTAGAGCTGGCGGCTGACTTACGCAAGCATTCTTTACAACCGTGGTGAGCACCTTGAGAACTGTAGAAGACCACGTCGGGTTCCACCGACTGTGATACGACACTGCTAGAACCTCCTTTCAACATAATCAGCATGTTCCTGGGGACTTTGTGCGCACACTTCAGGCTGCCCGTGGGGGTGGTGTAGTGCTGTAGTGCTGTGAGGAATGTTCTCATGGGCCTCTTAATACCAATCATGCGTCACTGAGCTTATCGGAGTGTTGACTCTAACAACCAGCCCTGGCATTATAACCTGCCATGTCAGAAAGCTCAAGTCTAGTCAGACTGGTTCAGTGTACACTGCCTTGCCAAAAAAAAAAAATCACTCGCACTCTCTAAGATTTCATTCAGTCTCCTTTAACTTGTGTTCATTTGGGAAAATGATTCCTCATGCTCTTTCACAATCTGAGTCCTGGAATATACCTGTTCAATCAGGGAAGGAAAAACTCCATAGATGTGATAACCTGGTCATCCAGTACGCTCGGGTCGGCAGCTGACTTCAACCTCAGGTTGACAGATCATAACGCTGCCTCCAGGGGCTTGTACAGTGGACACTAATAAAGCCTAAAGACAAAACAAAATCATGGTGCAGAATAGAGAAATGCCCGATTATACTTTACAAACGCTGCTATAAATTGTTATAGCCAATTATATGTGCATATAATGTAGGAATGCATTATAACATATTATAGAGACAGTCTATTGCTTTATAATGACAGTATAGGCTCGTATGAGATTGGAACGCATCATGAATAAATGCTTTATATGCTTTGTGTCTGTCAGGTTCCATAAAATATTGTAACTTCTGTCCATAAGAGACACTCATTAGCCACTTCAATTCCACCTGTTCAACTGACTTGACGAAAAATATCTAATCATGTGGCAGCAACTCTATGAATTTAGGCATGTAGCAAACATGGTCAAGGTATGAGCTGCTGAAGTTCTAACCGAGCATCAGAACGAGGAAAAAAAAAGGTGATTTCGGTGACTTTGAACGTGCCATGGTCGAAAATTTCCCAAGCTGCTAATCTGTTGATTTTCACACAAAACCATGACGGGAAAACCCACGAAGAATGGTCTGAAAAGGGAAAACATCCAGTGAGGGCAGTTGTCTGGGTGAAAATGCCTGGGTGATGGCAGAGGCCAGAGGAGAATCACCAGACTGGTTCGAGCATCTCTGCATGGCGAATGGGCTACAACAGTAGAAGACAACACCAGGTCACTCCTGACACCTAAGAACAAGAAACTGATGGTGACTCACAAAAATTGGACAACAAAGGACTGGAGGACTGTTGTCTGGTCTGATGAGTCTTGATTTCTGTTGCAACATTCAGATATTAGCGTAAATAACGTTGTATCAATGGTTCAGGCAGATGGTGATGGTGTAATGATGTGAGGATTTTTTTCTTGGCACGTTTTGGACCCCTGTGGCTTAGTGGTTAGCACCGTCCAGGGTCCAGGCTCGATTCCCACCTCTGTGTGCATGGCGTTTGCATGTTCTACACATGTTTGGTGGGTTTCCTCCGGGTACTCCGGTTTCCTCCTACAGTCCACAGACGTATAGATTAGGCTAATTGGCGTTTCCAAATTGAGTGTTTGTGTGTATTGGATTGACACATTGTCCAGGGTGTACTCCAACTCGTGCCCTAAGTCTCCTGAGATAGGCTCCAGGCCCATTGTGATCCTGCGTACAAGATGAAGCGATATAGACGATGAGTGAGTGGATGGGTTAGTGAGTTCGGTTCCCTTAGTACCAATCGAGCATCAATTAAAATGCTACAGCCTACCCGAGCATTGGTTGTGGTGGAACGGGAGATTCGCATCATGGATGTGCAGCTGACAAATCTGCAGCACCTGCCTGATGTGTTCTTGTCACTATTGACCAAAATGTTGGTCAAGGAATGTTTCCAACACATTGTTGAATCCATGCTAAGAAGAATTAAGGCAGTTCTGAAGGCAAAAGCAGGTCCAGCCCAGTACTAGCAAGGTGGGTGTATGTACAGTAATGACCAGTGACCAGTGAGTGTATATACAGTGACTTTACCTTATGAAGTCATTCAATATTGTTTTATCAAGTAAGTAACAGGAAGATGCTGTGGTGCAGTCAGATGATTAATGTCCCGTTTGTCCTCAATCGGTTTTCCATGATTACAACTTTTCATATTTAATATCACTTTATTAAACATGTTGTGGAATGTCTATGAAGAAACTTGGCTCTGGAATGAGATGTATCGTGGCATACATATATTTATAATTCATTATGAATATCAGCTTTGTAGGCAGTAATACGTTTCTCTAAAAATTGTAATAATGTGTAATAGTGTTACTCTACAGATTATCATATTACATCCAGAGGCAAAGTCTGGAATCAGCTTCATTCCCCCCCCCCCCCCCCGCAGAGGTGTTCATCATGGGTTTCGGAACAAGGCGAGCAGACAAGGAACTTTAGGGCGGCGTAAGAATTATGATTATGCGACTCCCATTGACGGGGGGGTATCATCGAAGACTTCAGCTCCAATGCCGAGTTAATAACTCAATGACCATTGCTTGGACAGGGAAATATTAATCCATGCTGTTAATTTCCTATGATTAATCTGCGAGAGGAACATTTATGGCCCCGGAGAAAGATTTCACCGTTCAAAATTTGGCACTCTTTAACCGTGAGAAATGAGGGAAGTAGAAGAACAAATGGGCTTTTATGGCATAGAGGGTGAAGAAGGGGAAAAAAAGAGGGGAAAAAAGCAGAGCTTTGTGGATGAGGTAAAATTTTGGGGAGTAAATCCTCCTTGAATGGAGTCTATTAACGTGTGCAGTTGTGGGGTGAAAGATGCCACGCGGGAGTGTATTGTTGAGGTCATTTTAGTTTTGTAAGGAGACTTAAAGTGATTTTCTTGTTGTATTTAACCTGCAAGTGCTTTTTTTTTCTTTTTTCTTTTTTTGGATGAATGAATTTTCAGGTTCATCACAGCTAAGTGCATAATATCCTCTTGGGAGTTTCAGAAATGAACAATGGAACCCTTGGTTTTTTTTTTTTGTTTGTTTTTTTGCTTCTGTTTGTATGTGGTGGGTTCCCCCCCCCCCCCCCCCAAAACCTGCTCAGTTTTGACAGTTTCATTTCCATGTCCATAATTTCCCCAGCTTGTCAAGGGATTAAAATTACTACATTTAATAAAATCATGTTTTCTTTTATACTTTCCCTCGAGTATGTCGCGCTCTGGCCTTGCACGTTGTACAAGCTCAAGTGAACTGTTTTTTTATTGTTGTTGTTTTTTGCCGAAGCGCGAGACTGCGTACATACAATTTCTCCCCCATTTGTTTTTGTTTCTTTCCCATGTGGAATAATTTGCACTCCTCCGTTTCACATCCCTGCAGCTACAAAACTAATGAATAGAATAACCGGATAAGCAATCGAGGAGCTGGTATGCTCTGTAATTGGCCCCAGTGTCTACTTTTGGGGGCTTAATTGAAAGATCTTTTTGAATATGTGGCATAAAGGAAAAAAATAATAAAATACTATAAATTTTCAGGTTCAGGTACCATAGCAAGAGACGGATACTCACTTATAACGGTACCGATTTCACAGCGTTCTCCCACTTGATTAAAATCGTACCAATTAGCAGTTTTCTTTCCAAACTGTAGGTTTTTTTTTCTTCAGGAATAATGAACACCACCATTGGTCTATTAGGCTCGTTAGTAATCCATGATATTTATTTAAGCTTTTGTTCAAGTAATTGCTTTAGCAAAAGAATAATTCCATGCACATCTCTGCAAAAGTTCTGATTTCTAATTAAATATCCTCTAATTCCTCTAACGTGCATCTATTAAGTGCACCGTCTTGGACAGAACAGTATGTACTCGTTTGCCTATTTAAACGAAAAATATGAGCCATTCATTTTCATTCCTAATAGCGCGAAGGATTTATTGACCACGTTTTAGGAGGTTGAGTGGTGTGCCCTTCAAAGACCGCTACTCATAGCCACGTACAGCATTATACGCCTGGCGCAGACAGACCAAAAAAAAAAAAAAAAACATTTATTCGACTGTCTCCAGACTCTTATTTTCCATTTAAATCCTGCACTGAACTCCACATGACCTGAACCTTTCGTGACGGTTTGTTTTGTCTCATTTCGACTCCAGGACACAGAGATCATCAATACAGCCGTGCTGACCGGCCGGACCGTCGCCATCCCAGTCAAAGTTGTCTCCATAGAACTGAGCGGGATGGTCACCGACATCTCTTCGTTCGTGGAGTGCAAGTCGTCCAACGAGGACATCATCAAGGTATTCTACTGAGCAGCCAGTAAATCAAGACTTAATTATGTGAATTAGAAAAAATGTTATGTCTGGAACGCAAAGCATTTCCTAAAAACTCTTAAGTAGAGATGGATGGTTCATGCTGTTATGCATGTGTTCGATGTCCTGATTTTCTTTGTAATGAGCTCTCAAGTGGTTTTCAGCTGATCATCATGACTGTTTAGCATCTTCAGCTGCACATAATTTCTAAGCTCTTTAAATCCTTCATAACGGCTCTAACCTGAGGTGCTGTTTCTTAATTGATGATTTCTGAGGCTGGTGACTCTAAATGAACTTCTCCTCTGCATCAGAGATAAGCTTTGGTCTTGCTTTCCTGGGAAGGTCTTCATGAGAGCCAGTTTCATCATGGTGCTTAATGGGTTTTACAAATATACTTGACACAATACTGTTCTTGCAAAAACTGTTCCAGGAAAGACTGAACTGATGTTCTTACACAATTACCTAATTCCATAGTGTTGAAATCCCCAGTATTGTTGTAAAATATAGAAAAGAAATCACTAATTAAAAACAAAGAAATTTACAAGTGATCCAAAACTTTTGAGCGGTAGTGTATGTATTATTTTGTTACATATTAGAAAAACTTTTTGGTAGAATTTCCCATACATTTGCTTCCAATTAGACTGAAAAAGGGAAGAGGTAAAGACCGTGCAGATAAACAGCAACTTTATCGCCAAAACTCGCAGACAAATCCAAAATGTGAGGCCCTAATGCAGCTCAAATTTCTCGGCACAGCAATCTTACCACCCATGTTCAGAGCTTTTAAACGAAACCTTGTTCTATTATGTATTGCCACAGGGCATGACATACTTTTTTTATTATACTATACATATTATTACGCCATCACCCAGAGCCTTCCATCTCCTTTAGGCAGGTACAAGCTTTCCAATTCTTCTCTTGCATTTTATTTCTCCTCTATAGACTATATTTGTCAATTCCCAGTCCTTTATTTTTCCTGCCATAAACTCAACATCGTAGCCAAAGACCACGATAAAGAACATAAAGGCATTTTCAAATATCGTTTATTGCAGCATTTTTATATTTCTCATAAAAGTTGCTGTCCATTTCATTGGCGCAGTTTCCGGCAAGCATCATCCATGCTAACATTTAACAAGCTTTGGAAAAGAGCGTTAACATAGCGACCTCCTCTGATATCGGGGGATTTGCACTGCGTTCGGGCGAGATGAGGTCCGCGCGTCAAAGGCAAACAGAGTTCGAGAGTTGCCATGAAGCGCGTTTAAGATTTAGAGACGGCTAGCTGGCAGCTTATCGAGCGGGTTTGCTTGACTGGGCCGTCTAGTTTAGAGGCTAATTTGAAATGAGCCGCTTGCAGTGTGACTTATGCACGGCCTGGCAGATCAATGGAACGATCCATTCAGAGGAAAAAAGTACGGAAACTCTGCAAGGAAGAGAAAAGGGATCGAGAGAAAAAAATCTCCAAAGATAGGAGAAAGTTTTTTTGTAAAAAGAAATGACTCCCCTTTTTAGTGGCTGTATTCACTGAATGAGGAACGGGTTTTGTCACGTCAGAGTTTTTTTCGGCATTTCTCAGATTATGCATTCAGACACGGAGCATGTGTCACATCTGATTTTGTCATGCGTCCAAATACCTTCAGGTGATTCTTTACTCTTACACTCGTAGGTATAAAGGGGACTTGGTTAGCGAATCAAATAATCCTTTTCATTTGAAGTTTTATGAAATCATCATTTGATTCAATAGCACTGTTTTTTTTTTAAAGATGTAAATCACAATAGTTTATAATCAGGTAGCCATTCTGTCTAGCCATTAGATTAGGTCAAAGGAAACGGTGGCCTCTAAAAGAAGGAAGTGAAATCTCTGATTAAGAAAACACTCTTTCACCGTGTCATTTTCAGCCCTCTGAACTTTTCCCTTTGGTAGAGTTTTGTAGGTGTCACTCGTCGTGCAAACGAGCTGGCCCATTGGTGGTGTATGATTGATTGGCGTTTATCAGTGTATGCACATGACTATGAAGGAAACTTGTGCTAACGATCACTCACACACAACTTTCATTACATTTGAAAGGCCCATTGTTAGAGGTTGCCATTGTTACAGTATGTCTGCTATTCAGGTATGCGGATCACAGGTCACCTGCAGTGTGTACAGTATTGTGCAAAAGTCTTGAGCCAACCCCCATATTTCTCTTCCAAACAGCAAGACTTTTTTGTATTATCATGTAGGCTTGAGGAATAGTTCTCTAGACTTCCTGAAGGAAATTTTTGTTCTCATTTTTGGCCCGCTCCCAAGTCCAGTCCCTGTATCTGACCAGGTCTTGTTTGTTAAGCCACACAGTGACCAATGAATCATTCAACCATAAAAACACATCTAACTTAAGGCATGAACCAGTGAAAAACAGATCTAGATGATGACAGATGATCAGGCCAGCGATTATTGAATACTGAGTGCCTGGAACAAAAGAGAGCGGAAATGAGGTCGCTGCTGAGGTTGTTGCATAAACAACCAATTTTTAACCTGTATTTTTAGGCACTTAGCAGTTTGTCATAGTAACACATGTATGCCAACTCTTTAATTCACTCTATCAAATTTAATTCACTCACTCATCATCATTACCGCTTAATCCTGTATTCAAGGTCACGGGGAGCCTGGAGTCTATCCCAGGAGACTTAGGGCACAAGGAGGGGTACACCCTGGACAGGGCGCCAATCCATCACAGCGCACACACACTATGGCCAATTTGGGAACACCAATTAACCTAACCTACATGTCTTTGGACTCTGGGAGGAAACCAGAGTACACGGAGGAAACCCACCAAGCACGGGGAGAACATGAAAACTCCATGCACACAGAGACGGGAATCGAACCTGGCCGGGAATCAAGCCCGAACCGTGGAGGTGCAAGGCGACAACTCCTACACCACCGTGCCGCCAAAATTTAATTTAATATAAAGAATTGATGGGTGGTTCAAGACTTTTGCACAGTACAGTATTTCAGAGATATTTGCTTCATAATTGTTTTTTTCTTACTTAAATGAGATTCAGAAGTTTTCTGTTACAAAATACCCATGTTACCAATTTTGACAACTGTTTCACATCAGTGCAATAGTTTATTATTTTTTTTTTTTTAAAGGATAAATTCGTTACACCTCTCGATTTGGTGCTGACCAAACATTTTAAAACCCACATCTGTATTTAAAACCTGGTCTTCTACACTTGGTCTTGAGATCAATGTCAAAATCATTGACAACATTCCTTAATTGCTAGCGCCATCATTTCATCCGCCGGTGCCATTAACCCACATTAAATCGTTTGCCCACTCTATTACCCCACAAATGCGCTGTCAATTTAAATACCCATCAGTGCTCCATTACATATGCATGCACGAATCATACTGGCTAAAAAGTCAGTAGGATGCTTTTTTTTAAAGCTCAGAGTCAGCCTATTTTATACCATCTGGTTGTGATATGGTCTTCGCAGGATTATCATAGCACTTTTTTTTTTTTTTTGGTATGTCTAGATGTAGTGTGTAGGAGGAAATCTGGAAGTTCGAGACCTTTAAGTCATATCTGTCGCTGGGTATCTCCTTGCCACTTGACTAGTGTCATCGACACTTAGCTTCTCAGACATCCCCAGGTCCCCCATGACTCTTATCAGTATCCTCAGTGGAATTACCGATGAATAGCCCATGAGAGCAGCTTTGAAAAGAACCTTGAGTGGATTTAAATAATAACAAGCAAATGCTTTCTGGAGACGGCTATATCCGAGAGCTTTTACTTTGGGTTTGATCACAGATGACGTCTATTGAAAACAAACCGGATAGGTGAATTGCCTATGCTAATTTACTCCATCTACTGCGGGCTATGGATCCTCAGTGACCAGGCTTAGGCATAATGAATAGATATCTTGTCCCAAGTATATCAACATAATCTCAGTGCATTAAAGGGCCCAGAGTTCTTCCTGTTCCTCCTGCAGTGTGGATTACTGGTTTGGATGTGGTGTGAGTACTTTGATAAATGATGCAAGATAAATCTCATGACCTGTGAAGACTACGTCTTCCAACTTCCATCAGTATGAGGTACCCTTTGATTACAGTGTCAGTTGCCCAAAACCTCCAGATAAATCATAGATGTATCCTAAAGCAAAAAAAAAATCTATCTTTTTATTAAACTAAGTAATGTATTATTAAAGGTCACTGTGCGTTTAAGGGTGAAGTAAAAGACTGGCTTGGAAAAATAGTAAGTTACTGAAGTAGAGAAAGGCTGAGCTGATTTCATGATGTGGCGGTTCAGTTTTAGATGAAGTGCCGTCTGCAGTGTTACCACTATTAGGGTTTAAAAGCAAGTAAGCAAGCAAGCAAGACAGACAGATGCAGAAGTTCAAATAATTCAATATGAATTTCTGGTCTGCAAAAACATGTTTTGATTCTCGGCTGATCCATATTGGCCAATGCCGTTCGGCAATGCATTTCACTTGTTCATAATTATCCGAAAGGATTCAGTTAACAAGACTGAACCAATAGTACCGTACCATCTTGCAGTTCATACCCAAATACTGTGAGACTCTCTTTCCAACTTCCATATGGTATCGACTTCATTTTCTCCCTCTCTTCTCCCTCAGGTATCCATGAACTGTGATTACGTGTATGTGAATGGTAAGGAGGCACGAGGTTCCATGAACGCACGCGTGATCTTCAGTTACGAGCACCTAAGCGCCCCTCTGGAGCTCACCGTGTGGGTGCCCAAGCTGCCTCTAAACCTCCAGCTGTCTGATAACAGCCTGAGCTTTATCAAAGGTTGGAGAGTCCCGATCCTGCCTGATCGCAGGTAAGATATGGTTTTTATCCAAAGTACAGCTGTGTGCTCGAATCACGGTCACGAGTTGTAGCAGGTAGAGAGCCAGGGAAAAAGCAAGTGCGCTTGTCCCGGTACTCAGTGCTCGCTGAATTGAATTGGTTACCGTTTCTCTGCATGCTTACTTTACCGCACAAAACTCGTGAAATGCCACGTGAGCAATTTACTGCACCTTAGTGATAGGGTTTTAGCACTCCGTGTTGGCCAGCCTTACACACGTGGACAAAATTGTTGGTACCCTTCGGTCAATGAAAGAAAAACTCACAATGGTCACAGAAATAACTTTAATCTGACAAAAGTAATAATAAATAGAATTCTATGAATATGAACCAATGAAAGTCAGACATTGCTTTTCAATCATGCTTCAACGGAATTATTTTAAAAAATGAACTCATGGAACAGGCCTGGACAAAAATGATGGTACCCTTATCTTAATAGTTTGTTGCACAACCTTTTGAGGCAATCACTGCAATCAAACGATTCCTGTAACTGTCAATGAGACTTCTGCACCTCTCTGCGGGTATTTTGGCCCACTCCTCATGAGCAAGCTGTTCCAGTTGTTTCCGGTTTGAAGGGTGCCTTTTCCAGACAGCATGTTTCAGCTCCTTCCAAAGATGCTCAATAGGATTGAGGTCAGGGCTCATAGAAGGCCACTTTAGAATAGTCCAATGTTTTCCTCTTAGCCATTCTTGGGTGTTTTTAGCTGTGTGTTTTGGGTCATTGTCCTGTTGCAAGACCCATGACCTGCGACTGAGACCCAGCTTTCTGACACTGGCCAGCACATTTCTCTCTAGAATCCCTTGATAGTCTTGAGATTTCATTGTACCCTGCACAGATTCAAGACACCCTGTGCCAGATGCAGCAAAGCAGCCCCAGAACATAACAGAGCCTCCTCCATGTTTCACAATAGGGACAGTGTTCTTTTCTTGATATGCTTCATTTTTCCGTCTATGAACATAGAGCTGATGTGCCTTGGCAAAAAGTTCCATTTTTGTCTCATCTGTCCATAGGACATTCTCCCAGAAGCTTTGTGGCTTGTCAACATGTAGTTTGGCATATTCCAGTCTGGCTTTTTTCTGATTTGTTTTCAACAATGGTGTCCTCCTTGGTCGTCTCCCATGTAGTCCACTTTGGCTCAAACAACGACGGATGGTGCGATCTGACACTGATGTTCCTTGAGCATGAAGTTCACCTTGGATCTCTTTAGAAGTCTTTCTGGGCTCTTTTGTTACCATTCGGATTATCCGTCTCTTTGATTTGTCATCAATTTTCCTCCTGCGGCCACGTCCAGGGAGGTCGGCTACAGTCCCATGGATCTTAAATTTCTGAATAATATGTGCAACTGTAGTCACAGGAACATCTAGCTGCTTGGAAATGGTCTTATAGCCTTTACCTTTAACATGCTTGTCTATAATTTTCTTTCGAATCTCCTGAGACAACTCTTTCCTTCGCTTCCTCTGGTCCATGTTGAGTGTGGTACATACCATGTCACCAAACAACACAGTGACTACCTGGAGCCCTATATATAGGCCCACTGACTGATTATAAGATTGTAGACACCTGTGATGCTAATTAGTGGACACACCTTGAATTAACATGTCCCTTTGATCACATTATTTTCAGTATTTTCTAGCGGTACCATCATTTTTGTCCAGGCCTGTTCCTTGAGTTTATTTTTTTAAATAGTTCTGTTGAAGCATGGTTGAAAAGCAATGTCTGACTTTCATTGGTTAACATTCATAGAATTTTTTTTAATTATTACTTTTGTCAGATTAAAGTTATTTATGTGACCATTGTGAGTTTATCTTTCATTGACCGGAGGGTACCAACAATTTTGTCCACGTGTGTATGCTTCATCAATGCATAAATACCACAGGAAAAATCTGGATTTGCGTTTCTGGCAATTAGCACAAAGCATAGATTGTAGACAATCGTAAGAAACAAGCATGGTATCATAACAGCACTGATATTGGTTCACTAAACTAAACTGCTTTTATCCAAATCACTGTGCATGTGAGAGTAAGAGAAACAGTGCTGTTTGAATATGATCACTGTATTAAAAAAAACACACACACACAACACTATTACTTTGCTAGTGTTTAGTGGAAGATTGCACAGGTTATCACAAAGTTATCGAAAGAGGTCTCAGTAATTGGACTTGGTTTCTTCAATAATTGGATTTTTGGATCTCTATTATTTCGACCCAATGGATTTGCAATGAGAGAACGATTATGTGGTTTAATGTCACGCTTAATTTAACAGTGTTTGGGGATATACTGGGTGAACCACAAACTCACAAAATCACTGCACATTAATCCAGAACAGCAAACATCTCAAGGGTTCAAATATAAATTGTTCATATCGATATAATCCTACATGCAGTGGTCATATTTAGCAGGATTCTATGAGACACAGGAACGGCCAGATTTTGGTGCCTTATCCGGTGATGCTTCGAATGTAACGCGGCTACTGTACTGCTTGCTTTTATCCGACACCATCTTCTATCCGTCTCATCGGTAAAGGTCTCCTCTGTCCAGAACACTTTGTTATAGCTAACCCTGACCTTTATAGTCTAAACTCTTACTTGCAGTTTGTTTCTTTGTTTTTCCACAGACATAACATTGCTTTTTTTCCCTCCATTTATGGTAATCCTTGATTCAGGATGGGGAGGGTACTTTACATGTTTTGTCTACACAGGGTTGGGGAAAGTGCCATGATGTGATTATTAAACAAATCCCAGTTCATCTCAATGTGTGAAGCATTAGATTAGATTGCATTCATAGACTACTTCAGAGTAGTCATTTTGTACATTTAATGAAACAAAAAAAAAAAAATTGTCAATATCTTTATAAAGTTGTTTGCAAAGTGGCCTAAGTTTGTACACGGTCACACCTGCCATCTAATACACTTGGTCCTGACTTGTGGCCAAAAATGAAATTTGGAATGCATCTAAGCCTTTTTCTTTTCTCCACCCTCACTCCTAATGTGTATAATTTTGGAAAAGATGATACTGCGCATTTTTTTTTTTTTTTAAATAACTCAAAATTTTAAAAAGGTCTTTACAGTTGACTCCTATTTTCCAGCATTAATCGCTGGCGGGCGGAAAAGGAAAGCATCGGCTTTCAATTTATGTATTCCAGAATGGATATCTGAGCTTTTCAGTTCTGTACACATGAGCTGTGAGGAGGGGGGGGAGGGGAGGGAATTACTTCCTGCTTAATTAAATTCATTCAGATGGGCCATTTAGATGGAAATGTGATCTGATTTGATGATACTAATCCAATTCCGCAGTGAGCTTCAACATAGATCACGGAAATCTTTAAAGAAAGACTCGTCGGTGTTCCGTGTCTAATATATTAGTGTTCCAGCTTCGAGCACTGATAAAGTTTTTATTTCCTGTAGATTTAGCAAACGAGATATTGTACTGTAACCAGGCCTTTAATAAAGTTTGGAGTGGAGAAGGATCTGAATCATTGTTAAGCTGCTAAATAAACTGTTGAGGTAGTCAAGCGGGGTGAGGGGTGGTGGTTGATTTTTGGATCAATCCTTTGATTTCCCTCATGGTGACTCTTTTTTGACCTCTAGTACCATATGGACAGGGGGAAAGAGTGGTTTCATTGTAGGAGTTTTTCCAGGACTGAGGAACTTTTAAAACAAGTTAAGAAATGTTGGGCAATGAGACAGACCGGGTGCCTTCTGCTAGTGTGAATAGGCAAAACTCTGACCATTTTGACTATCCATCTAAAAAAGAAAATTAAAAAAAAAGACAGAGGTCTGCCCCCTTGTGTCCTGCAGGCGGCATATAGTCCTTAACGATCTCATGTTCCATCTCTAAGTTATTGCATGTCAAAAACAGGCTGGGAGTGCAGCTCTTGTTCATCTCTCACACTGACAGGGAGGTCAAAGTTTTATATTTTTTATATATATATATATATATATATATATATATAAATGGTGGGCGACACTTATCAGAGCAGTATCCAGGTGAGGAGTCTGCTTTCGACAGTTGCAGTACAGAACACATTTGGATCAATGTTGGAATGTCAATTAAAACGTCAGTTTCTCCCCCACACAGGTCGGCTCGTGACAGTGACGACGACGACGAAGATGAGAGGAAGGTGAGCCGTGGCTGCACTCTGCAATACCAACGGGCCCAGGTGAAGGTTCTCACCCAGTTCCACACTACTTCCAGTGAGGGCACCAACCAGGTGATCACCATGCTGGGGCCCGACTGGCAGGTGGACGTCACCGACCTGGTGCAGGACTCGCTTAAAGTTGTGGATCCACGTGTGGCAGAGTTGGTGGATCACACGGTCTTGGTGGCCCTGGAGCAGGGATCTACACTACTGAAGGTAAGGGGCAGAGGTGGGTTCAAGAGCCCTCTCAAGCACAGAATAGCCATCCAGTTCACGCTACTCATGCACTTCCTAGTTTGATTTGTTTATGAGGGACCACAAAAAGGTGGTAGGCACATTGCTCAGCTGGTGCAATCATCAGCCTATAGAAAGACAGGAGCAAGAAGGAGTGGTTCTGATTTTACCAAATCTAAATTGAAGGATGTCGTATGCATTCCAGAAGGGGTTTAGGAAGGAGCAGGTGCTTTATTTACTTTTCTTTAACTTGTTTACTCATCATCAGATTCCGTTACAAAACAATCCTTAAAAAAATACAATTTAAAGCCAAAAGGATAGTCGATCTATGTGAATTAGACATTTTGAAATTAGACTAATCCTTGTGGTGAGGAGCAGGATGTTTTTTGGACAAGTGAAGAGGAGGTAGAGAGGGCCATGACGAACGCCAATAGATGTCGGGGCTGTTTTGACACCCTTTGAATCCTTTCACCAGGTGCTCTCAGTTAGAGAGGAGGAGTTACATACAAAAGGTACGAATGGCACGGCTCCATACGGAGGCACAGGGACGAGCACAGGCCCACCAAGCCCACCTGCCATGTTAAAGATCTTTACACAATGAACCTTTTGCCTCGTGAAGCAAGGTCTGGTTGTCTGGTTCCCGGGGCGCCAGGTTCGTATCAAGTTGTAGAGTTACAATGAATGATGTAAACTCTTGAAATGGCCAACCGTACAATACAGACAGCCCAAAACAATTTCCAATGAGTGACCACCAATTTGAATTCCAGTAGCTTCAGCAGTCATAGATTAAAGTAGTCAGTGACTGGAAAATCAACAGTGTAGTGAGTTTCAACTCTTATGTAAAGCTCCTGATGCTGGATCGGATTAGTTTGAAACGGAACACAGGCCATCTCCAGGAAATGGGTTAGACTAATATGACAGCAGTAGATATGACAGCAAACACTCCACCTAATCTACAAAGCCCAATTATGATCGCCCTGCTGCGTTACATAACCGCTGTGTTTTCCAAATCTGCTTAGACGTCGCAGTCTGTGTCATTGAAGTTACCTTAGCCTTTTATTCGTCATGACATTTCAGTCACAGATGGAAAGTGAGTCAGTGAATAAACAAATGTCACGTCGGAGGTGAATTTGCTATCTATATATCCTGGCCTAGCCTCACACGGTTCGGTCTCTTCAGTCTCAACGGTGCTAATTTCCTTGGCACATTCAGGGCAAATGAAAGATTTGAAAAGAAGAAAATGGGTAATGAGGAGTCTGTTCGTTCGAGTCAGTATCTGCAAGGACTCCAGGGTCAGCATGATTAGCGTTTTATTCAGCTTCATCTTTCTCCTGGATTTGTCATTAGACGTTAAATTCAGGGAAATAATCTAAAACTATTACTTCTCTGTCTAATGGAACTATTGTAGTACTTTTTTTTCCTTCCTCAGCGCAAGATAAGAACGTCTCGGACCATAAAATTCATCGACATTACACACAACAAAAATACCCACGTCTCTATTTCATCGTCTATATCGCTTTATCCAGTATACAGGATCGCAGAGTGGGGGTGGGGGGGATGGGGTGACTTGGGGCATGAGGTGGGGTACACCCTGGATGGGGTACCAATCCATCTCAGGACACACACACACAGAGATGCTCATTTACACACTACGGGAAGGCCAGTTAACCTAATCTGCAATTCTTTGGACTGTGAGAAGAAACCAGAGGTACTCGGAGGAAACCCACCAAGCACGGGGAGAACATGCAAACTCCATGCACACAGACCAGTGGCGGGAATCAAACGCAGACCTAGAAGGTGCAAGGCGACCGTGCTAACCACACTATGATCAGCATTATTGCATTAACATAACTGTGATTAGCATAAAAGTATTAGTTTTGTGACAAAACTATAGCACCCTGCGACTTGTGCAATCAGGCAA
Source organism: Clarias fuscus (assembly GCA_030347435.1). Classification (NCBI taxonomy): domain Eukaryota; kingdom Metazoa; phylum Chordata; class Actinopteri; order Siluriformes; family Clariidae; genus Clarias; species Clarias fuscus. The sequence continues at coordinate 8,439,000 of CM059212.1, forward strand.
TCTCTCACTGACAAAGGACGTTGGCTAATTCCAGAAAGAAAGAGGTTGTTAATAATTAAATGCCAGGGTTGAACTGGTCCTTTGGAAATCATTGTGCATCTCTCCTCCTTTCCCATTTAGATTGATAGCTGAAAAGAATTTGTCAGATTTAAAAGATGGAATCTTATTAGGGAAAAAAAAAATCTTGATAGTTCGGATACTTCGGGATCTTTGACTGATTGTTCTTTTTCGCTTACAATTCTTTTACTCTCATTCAGATCATTCTTTCATCTAGGACTATTTAAATCATTGAACAGTCACTTTTCAGTCTTTGAATCATTTGAATTATTTTCCTTTCACTTGTGGATCTTTGAATAATTGTTCCTTCAGTTAGGAATTTTTGCCCCATTATTCGTTTATCTATGAATCTTTTTACAGTATATTCATTCCTTTTACTTTGCATTTTGGAGTCTTTTAATCATCGTTCTTTCATTTTGAATCTTTTGTTTATTGTTCTTTCATTTCGATTCATTGAATCAAAGTTCCGTTGTTTTTTGCATCTTTGAAACATTGTTATTATTTCAGTTAGAATCTTCAAATCATTGTTTTTTCATTTAGAAAATTTGAGTCATTGAATTGGCCACTTCGCTTCGCGTGCAATTTCCTGAAGTTGCACAAAAGAACCCCCCCCCCCCTCCCTACACGTGCACTATTCATCACAGGAAATGCACATTTTAATGCACTTTTTTTTTTTTTTTTCTTCGGAGCAAACACAAGTGAATCAATATTGCATTGTTTTGAAATGTATTACATTTAATGGGCTCAAGCAGCTATATAAATAGTTCACATGCTCTGCGTTTTAGAATGGATTACTTGAAGTCTTGTGAATTAATTGGTAAGCCGTGTATACCAACTGCTGTAATTAATTTTGTGCAAAACTAGTTAGCAAGGCTTTTTTTTTTTTTTTTTTTGTAAGTCTCTGAAAGCTCTTCAAGTACACAGCACTTTGGCTGTTAAAAAACGCAGACATCAAACACAGGTGTAGCAGCCAGCACACAAGAAACTAATTGCAAGCTTCTTGAATCTGAAACAAATGAGCTTTTCTGGCAGACGTTGGCGCTTTCTCTCGCTCGCTCATACACGCAGACAAAGTCACTCATGCTAGACGTCCCTCTGCTTTGAAATGTGCCCCCAAACTTGTTAAGGGAAAAAGAAAACTGCAGTCAGGGAACTGATTGGTTTAATTATGTACACCTCAGCCATTTAGACAACAAAAAAAATCCATGAATAAATACTGACTGTAAAAAAAAAAAAAAAAATTGGTCTGGTCGTCGCTGGATCTGACTAGAGAACAACCAACGAACGTCTTTGCGCAGACCTGGACGCACCAGGCCATCCTTCGGTACGTCGCCGAATGACGCAGACAGAACCCCGCTATCCTCTCAGGAAAAACGAATGCGATTCCAAGCCTCTCGGACCCTGCCTGAACAACACGCCCTAACAGATGTGAGCTTCTAATGAGGCTTGATGTACAAAATGCATAAAGGTACATCGCTGCTTTTGGAGAGCTCTCATTTTGAGAGCTTTTTTTTTTTTTTTTTAAAGAGAGATGGAATAACAGCGTACTGCCAAATGCACAGCGCAAAGGCTGGAGATTTTCAAGCACTATTAAAAGCCATTACGGGCTTTCAGGGCTAAATGGGCAAGAACCGCTGCGCTGCCCGCTTGGTCGCTCGTTAAATCCGTCCACCTCCAAAGCCAATGTGATTGAGCCCATTATACAGACCATTATTGGCACTAATATAATGCTGCTTCTTTTTTCTTTTTTTTCTTTTTTTGAATCGGGTTCAACCGCGAGTGAAAATAATGGCATAATCGGCTACAACTTCATTGACGTTAATGTTTTTTGTAGAAGTTGTTTTGGAAAAGCTGAGAATTTCCTTTTCATGCTGTTTTAGTATGTATAGCTATGGCATTTTTGCCATTTCCCACTGCTTAAACTTTTTTCCTACCCTTGTTCCTTGTTTGATTTGGATTTTTAGACCTCGATATTGTTATTCTCACTATACAGAAACTGTATTTTTCTTCCACACTTTTTTTTTTTCTACAGTTTTATTTAAACAGTGAAACTCGTATCCTAGATTCATTACACGTAAAATGAAACTTGCCAAAGTATCAGGGTGACCTCGATCAGCTGTGTGTTCCGCTTTTAGGGTTCCCTGCAAACAGCCGGCCCTTTCAACATTGACCATGGGTGAAAGTAGGACGGTACGGTCCACAGTCTTAAAAAGAAAGAAGAGTAGCTTCCTGCCAAAACCCATATACAAGTCACCGAAGCACTTTTAGCAAGAAAACACATCTGCTGAGATTATGTCGTCTTACACGACACTGTCTCCTTAGTGACTGCTTCTAAACCATTCCAAATTGTCCTTGGTGTGTTTCGAGCTTTCACTACTGCTGGTTAACGAGTGTAAGCTTCCTTTAGCGTGCTGAAAGCTAACTAGCTCCTAACACTAGGCTGAATCCCTAATCCCTCTCCAACCCCTGAACTGGCACTATTTTCAGTTTCACACTATTTGGGATTCAACCCCAGAAACATGAACCATCTTCATCATCAGCTCATAATCAGCCTTATTTTCAATTCTTGGCAGAATATTAGAGTTTTGTTTAATGCCTTTGTGTCCATTCTTCCCATTCTGGAAAGACTCGGGCGAATCGGCCGTCTTCAATAATTCAGCGCTTTATTTGAGTGCTTTGCTCACAGTCTATTCATATGAATTATGTCCGCAAAGAATGATAATCATCACGGATAGCCCCCTCTTATGTCTTAAAAGAATAAAGCAAACAAGAAAAAAAAAAAAGCAGCGAAATGTTTGTGTGCAAGCATATTTTAGATGTGGATTGAGGTTCTACACAGCAGAGACACAAATAGCTTTAAAAACACCATGCTTCTCAGCATTTCTTTATTTTTCCTGCAGCAGTTTTTTTTGCCTTTCGGCATGCTGAAAAGAGGTCATAATGGCTCTGAAATGGCAGCTTTCGGGATGCCTGATGAAACCAGCTACGTTGGCTTTAGCTCTTTTGTCCTTTGCGCAAACAATATTCATCTGTGTATGATCCACCCACAAAATATTGGAACTCATGCTTCCTTTTCTGTTCTCATTTTCTCCCTTAAATCCCAATTCAACAGTCACATTTCTTTGGACACGTCTTGATTTCCCTATCACTGATTTATGCCTTAAAATTATATATATTTTTTTCTCTCCTCCAGGTTGAATCCCCGCTTGCAGTGGAAGCCGTGTTGGGCGAGGCACCATTCTCTGTACTGGATGATAAAGTTTCCATAATGGATTTGCGCGTCCATGCCATCTCCGGGCTCAGCCTGAGTCTCCAACCCAGTCCAGGAAACAGTCACACCATGGTGGCAAAGGCAACAGGGCTACAGACACTCTCTGCTCTTAAACAGGTACTTTCCGGTTGTTTCGCAATGGCAATGTACTTCAAAACAGGCAACGCTTACAGAATAAGATAAATAACAAATGACCTTGTAGCTAGCGGTGGGTGTGTACCATTGACTATCACTTAGTGTCCTCTCGTTCTGCCCGATTTTAATAAATAGATTAACCTTTGGGGGAGGAAGAGCGAGGCGGGTCCTTGCGGCATAATTAAGTAATATTCCCCTGCAATTAAACATTCCTCCTGTTTGTGGCAATGCACGTGTGTGTTTTACAGCATAAAAGAATGAACAGAATTAACAGAGATAAACGTACAAGCAAAGATGTCAAGCTTAGCGAATATCAACTCAATTTTTCAGGCTACAGAAATACATTTCCTGATGGTTCAAATTCAAACTGTGAAAGAATATTTATTTGAAATTTCTACTATAAAATTTTACATTGTGTCTGATATCTGACTTTTATTGTGACATAAACTGTTATTACTATTTAAAGTAAAAGAGATGTTGGTTAAACAAGTATTCAGTCCTCAGGGACAATATTCGGTAGCACCAACTTTAGGTATAATAGCAACAAATTGTCATGCATAATGTTTGCGGTTCTTGTGCATTTAAAATTCCCCCAGGAAAAGTTGTTTGATACTGGCCTATAGTTGGACAGCGGTCATACTTATTTTTTAATTCTGTAACAATGCTTACACCACCATGCTTCACTGTGGGGACCATATGTTTAGGTTTACAGTTTAAGGTTATGTCTGTTAATCATTTAGTAGGTTAATAGAAAATCAATATCATACAAACATTTTTCTACTGATTTCTCTTTATTTTTGCATGATTTCGTCTTATTAAAATACATTTATTTTATTGCTCCATCTAACTTGTCTCTACCCATCTTAGTCTTTATATTGCCTTTGTAAAGATCAGCAAGTTTTTTGTTGTTGTTTTAGACATCCTTACTGATGTAACCCTGTATATATATATATATATATATATATATATATATATATATATATATATATATATAAATAAAAGCATGTTTTCATAAGCTTTACCCTTGCACAAAAAAAAGGAAAGAAAAAAAAAGAAAAAGAAACGAACAGTGTCAGGACAAACTTCTCTAAAGTGTTAACCAGTTTAATAATTGAAGTTATGTTCCCAAACACTGTCAACAAGAAGTTGCATCTCCGTCTTCATTTTATTTCACAGAAAATAACCGTACTTATAAAAATCTTAATAAAAAAACGAATAAATAAAAAACAAAGTTCACTGAGCTTTTTATCTCTATTATAGCATTAATTGCTCAATATTTCAGCTCGTTTGCCCCCTCTTTAATATGTATAATCCTAATCAGGTCAACACAGCCACGTGGCGACAAATGAATCTTTAACCGGACCCCACTGGCCAATTATAGCTCTAGCTTGCTCTACCAGGCTGAGCCCCATTGGTGCAATAAAGGCTTGTTTGACATTCAGATGAATTCAAATCTCAGCCAACATCACTGCTCCTAATGAGACGCCATCCTGCTTAATGAGAAGCCCAAGAATGTCTGTTCCTTCCCCACATCGAGGGAGCACTGCACATTTGCTTTGTGGTTCTTCCCAGTCTTTAAATGAGGCCCGTATTTCAGAGCAAGGGCCAATAAACGGCACGTTGCTAATTTGTCCAACATCTTGAGCGCGTTCCTCTGTTCCAATACGTTTTTTTTGTTTGTTTGTTTATCCTTTAATTTTTTCCCGTTCCATCCTCTGTATTCAACAAAAAAAAGCAGCTAATGGTGGCTGGCTGCTTATGCATCGAAGGCTAATTGCCACCACCCATCACCCTCCCCCACCACCACTTCCTGTCACACACGCAGCTCGTCCACCCGTGGATTTAATAAGTGTAATGCAGGGGTCATAAAAGGTGACACCATAAAAGCCAGCAATAGCCGTCCTTTGTTCTGGTCACTTGGCTCTCAGAGGAAAAGCTTGAAGTCACCGCCGTCGTACCGTCGGCTAGAAAATTTCGCCCTCAAGCACTCTCGTACATCTGCCATCCATGATGAATGAAAAAAGCTGCGGCAGGTCAGCAACTGGCATGCATTGTCCTCATTTGCGCCTCTACTTTGTCCACTGTAGTAATCCTGCACATCCTTTATGTGAAAGTTTTGATTCTGGTTCAAACTTTACTATAACCGTGTAACCAAATAGCAATGTGTTCTAAACTGATACAAACAAGAGAGGCGGTATTCGGACATTCTCGGAAATAGAACAAACTTTTTACAGAATATACCTGTCTGATGAACCGCGCTAGGGATAAATCACAATAATACAAAATATGGTCTTATAAATAATGCATTATTGTAGCCTATGGACATAAAACCAAACCCAAGTTCTCTGCCAAACAAAACAACTACTACACATTTTCATTTCATTTTATTTTCATTTTTAGCAAATTTAAGAGAACCGTCTTAACCCTTAATTTTATAGCAACAAATTAAGTTCCTAGGTTCATCCCAAAAGTGCACCTTCTTCATTGATTTAGATGAACCGTGCATGCCAAAGACAACCTTCTTCCTGAAAAGCGAGGCAGATTGCGATTGGGGGAGAACGTCAGACGAATGTGACATTAGTGATACTCTCAAAGCCTACACGGAGTGTATGATGGCAGGGTAGCTTTGATGTTAACATTCTGTGGTTATAACAAAGGCTTGATTACAAAGAATATAGCCATGCTGTGATGCACTGCCAATACTAATGAAGTGAATACTAAGGTTAGATATGATAATGCTTCATTAAACCTCAAGGACGAACAAATGAGTTCAAAGGCAGTGTCATGCCCGAGATGCAAAACATACTGTTGTGCTACAGTCTGGAAATAATAAAAGCTTCTTGATACATGTAATGACCAATTGCTATGCAATAAGAAATGCACAATTCCTTTGAAAAACTGATTGAAAACAATTGAAATACAGTGTGTGTCTTTTTTATCTCTTGCATATCTAACAGCTTTTAAGCATTCTGCTTAAACAAGGACTTAGACTTGGGGTGCCTAATACTGACTCCTGCTGGATTTTGCGCATATAATCTGTTCTTGCATTACGTACTATAATTCTTATCTTTTTCTCAAATGGTTTTCATCAAAGATTGACCAAATATAGCCAGAAATATTTACATACCAACCTATATGTTGTAGATTCAGTTTTATATCCATTAAACCATGCTTATCGCTCTAATGATTTCGTGTTTCATGACAAAACATGGTCAATTTTGGTGCAGTGTTGCCTGAAAATGCCATGGTATTTCAAGGGAATGCTAATGTCATAACTGATTCCTATTTTCTTTCTTTCTTTATTCAGGAAGCCAGCCTCTCCATTTGGGCTTACTTTAGCGACAACACAGCAGCCCCTTTAAGCATATATGACCCCAAGGATTACAACCTTAATGCCTCCACACTAGATGACAAGGTGGCCTCCATTTCCCAGGAGCCTCAGCAAAGGTGGCCAGTCATTGTTGCAGAAGGTGAAGGATCCGGGGAGCTTGTACGTGTAGAAATGACCATATGTGAAGCATGCCAGAAGACTAAACGAAAGAGTGTTATAGCAGCTTCTCCAGTTTACGTAAAAGTGCGGTTTGGGCCCGATGACTCTGAAGAGTTAGAAGATGAGCTGGAGTTGGAGTCTAAAGTGCCACTTAACACAAGAAAACCAATCCTTGATCCTAGCATGGGTAGTACTGGATACGAGCCATCCAACGAGCAGCCTGCAAGTGTGCCAATTGACTATACCAACTTCCCCACCATCAGTAACCAGGATAGGCCAACTGTGGAGGAAGGGAGCGAAGAAGATGAGTTTACCCACTCGCCCCGCAGCATGACTGACTTGGAGATTGGCATGTATGCCCTCTTGGGTGTCTTCTGCTTGGCCATTCTTGTCTTCTTGATCAACTGCATCGTATTTGTCCTGAAGTACCGCCACAAGCGAATTCCACCCGAAGGTCAAGCCAACATGGAGCACTCCCATCACTGGGTGTTCCTTGGAAACGGGCAGCCCTTACAAGCTCAGAGCGAACTCTCACCCCAGACAGCAGAAAGTCCAAGCAATGCTTTGGAAGGGCCCCAGACCTGCTGCCACGGAGATCACCACAGCAGCGGCAGCTCCCAAACAAGTGTGCAAAGTCAAGTGCACGGGCGAGGAGATGGAAGCTCGGGCGGCTCCACCAAGGAGCATGGCGAAGATGCAAGTTCTCCAACATCCAAGCGTAAACGAGTAAAATTCACCACCTTCACCACACTTCCTGCTGACGAGCTGCCCTACAACTCGATCCCCATTGCTGATGATGATGATATCCAATGGGTGTGTCAGGACATGGGGTTCCAGGACCCTGAAGAGCTACATGACTACATGCGCAGGATAAAAGAAATACCCTAATGGTGGCTTTGGGATTTCTTAAACAAACCTTTCCTTTCTAATCTTCTCTTCTCCCCACCCCCCCGCCCGACTCTCACTCTTCAGAATTTATCATTTCACATGAATGGAGAATGTGACTAAGGACTCACTGTCCTGTTTCTCCAGGGTGATACTTTGCACAGTGCTCATGCTCTTTTAAACGTCCACGCGTTTTTTGGAACTGTTGCTTATAACAGTGGATGGAAAGCCAAATACAAGACTAGGTGATCTTTTAATCGCTAGCACAAATGGCTTCAGGAGTGTATGTCATCCTTTCTCAGGCAAAGAGGACATACTGTCTCAAAGGGAACACACGGACTTTTGAGTTCTGAGCAGTGGTGTCGTAAAGGACTCCTCAAGTGCTCCATCACTCCGGTTGGGAGAAGGTATAGGTCACCCTGCTGTGGACAGGAGATTTCTCAGAGGAATGCCGCACTGTGTCTGTAGTTGTCCCCCCCCCCCCCCCTCTCTCTTTCTCTTTTTCAAACATCAGAGTATTCTTCTCCCACAAAGAGGCCTTTGTAGTCCAGATTTCCATTTTACTCAGAGAAAGGTGTTTGAGGAGGGTTGTTCCTGTGCAATCATTGGCAATCTAACATTCAGTAAATATCAAAGACGGTACAGCATTTTGGCCAGTATTGACAAATATTTTTCTTTCCCATCATCTTTGTGCCACGTTTTTTAAAAATATAATTACTATGTCGCACGTCTGCATTTTCTACGTCATACTACATTCATTCAGCACGTCATCTCAGATGTCAAAGTCAGATGCCTTATTAAATAAATATTAATCATCGCAACCATTGTGTTGACACCATGCTTGTTTACATCCCAGAGGTTCAACACGAAATGGGGAACTATCCAGGCTACAGTGTGTAACTGAAATTGATCCTAGCATAGATGAAGGAAGCCACTTGTGTGTGTCATGGCATTAAAATATCTTCATATCTCCAGCATTTGTATGCATGAATGGAGAGTTTGAGACACAGCCAGCTGTTATTACCCATCCATCCCCCACCGATTTGTAAATGTGTGTCTTGTGATAATTATCTAATCATACATGCATAAAGAGCAGTAGAGGACATATACTGTTGTGACATGCTTTACATGCATGCAATTTCAGACACTTTGCCTCTTGTGTACATACCCATATCGTTGTCTACTGGCGCTTATTATTAATTCATTTTCATGTTCCAGTTCTCCTCGCGAGAGGATGGGTACAGAGGTGCCGACATCAGCGGTTTATCATATTTACTGAAAGGAAGCGGGACGTGAGAGAGGCACATTTGCTTCTCTTCACTGCAACTTTATTCATGTCAGTGACTTCACAAGCCTCAATTTTGTAAACGGGTGGCGTCCGGGGTTAGCAGGGAGCCATCTTATATGCCAACATACGCCAAAAGCTTTCATGATCAAATTCTTTTTCTCTTTTTCTTCTTTTGGATTGCTAGTATTTTCTTGTGAGACATGTTGGCACCTCTGTAGCTTTCATATTTGTCAGACATTTCATTTTTTTGTTGTTGTTTAAACCATTATAAGTCATGCAAATGACTGCGAGTTCCATTATAATTACAAAGGAAAGGTACGTGAGCGCAATATAGGATGTGTGAATCTGTGCGGTAGATGAACGCTAATTGTGATGACTAATTTGTTTTTTCAAAATTGTTTACTCTTATTTATACCACTTGTTTTTTTTTATATTGATTATTTCTTAATTATTAAAATAAGACTGGAAGCGATGCATTATTATGTTTGCATTTTTTTACACTGGTAAATGACATTAGGTGGTTAAAAAAACACTTGTTTTATGAAAGAATTTTGTCCTGTTTTATTTCTTTAGTTCTTTACATCTCTGAAACTTTATTGATACACTGATTATATAGATACAATAGTTTTTTATATAGCGCACATTAAAGTCAGTGTATGCACTGAAACTGCTATTTACTAGTGTGGAAATGTTTTCGTTGGCATTTAATAAGCTGGGGAAATGACTGTTCTAGGGATTGCGGTTCGGGAAAAGTTCCCCTTAGTTTCAGACTTTCATTGACGAAACGCATCGATTCCTTCATCGTTGTGTAACACGTGTCTTGCTCACCTTCACCCATTAATAATTGTAACATGACTAAATGTGTTGGTCATTTTGCTTATTTGTTGGATTTATTCTGGCTAAACAGTGACCTCAGAATGACAGAGGACCTAATACTGATCCCTGGAGCATCTCCTAAACTACAATTACAGCAACCCCAGTCTTTTTCATTCAAAGTTTCTATTAAAAACTATGTACTGGATTAAATGGAATTTATTTAAGTTATGGAAATGGCAAAGGAAACAGGTCAAGCTGTATATTTTTCTTTATATTTTTCCAAGCTACACAAATCCTTTAATTCTAAGGTTTTACCTGTTTAATATCAGTTAAGGTTCATATTTTGGTTTCCAACCCAAAGCAATTCACACATACAGCGATGGTGGCACTGGAAGAATGTAAACTCTAAAGGGAGTAACATGTCCAGTGTGTTATTAAGGTCTACCAATAGGGCGCTATTGCTTAATGATATTACTGGCAAGTTTCTAGTAGCAGCTCTCTCTCTTTCTCACACATACACATTTTTCTTGTTTTGTTTTTTTCCTGTGAATAATTTCAATGTCACAAGAGAATGTTTCCAGTGTTTTTCATTTCATACTGTTAACTTCAAGTATGCAGACAAATCGTTTGCAAATCCTTTTCTGTTTTTGAAACCGCATCTTCTGTGTTTAAAGGAGGTGCTACTAGGCATTTGCCATGACCTCATCATCTGATGTGGACTTGTACGTTAAGCTCGTCTCTATGGGAACCTGCTAAAGCACGGAAATGGCAGTGCTGTGCTGCCTCACTCTTAATGTACAGAGCACTGTTACGACTTCCTGTATTTTCCTGGATTCAAAAAAAAAAAAAAATACCCCTTGTATTCCCCACTTATATGTAAGTACTTACGAAAATACAATACATAAACCTTTGTGTTTGGTCTCCTTATTGCTCATTGTGTATATATTACGTATCCATGTATTATATACAGTAGATTGCTTGATACACAATATGAGTACTACATTGTTCAAGGCTGAAGATTTAAGTAAAGGGTTTTGATTAAGCTCTTCAGAGTAAAATATCTTTCTTTTTTTTAATGTGCCATGTACAATCAACACAAATTCATTATATTAGTTGTGGATGCCATTAAAAAAATGGCACTTTTTCAGGCAAAAGTGAAAAAAGGTGGAACTAAAACAGACGCGCAGTAGCTGTAACACACTTCACAATAGTTATGTTGGTACTCCATGTTTAACTGTGTTTGTGTAAAAGTATATTAAAAGTCACCTGATTATATTGGACCTTAATATTGGGCATACTGGACAAACTTGTAGTCAGCGACTCCATAGGCATAGTGAGATGAGCTCCTGAACTCTTCTATACACCAGAGTATTTTCGAGGCCATCTGTCTGACAGCTTAAGCATAGTCTAAAGTGGGTCATGCAACATAACAATGATTTAAAGCACACCAGTAACTCACAGTTTTGGAGACCTCAACTAAACTGAAATGCTGTGGCAGGACCTTAGGAGAGCTTTACATACACGAATTCCCAAAAACCTCAATGAACTAAAGCAATGTTATAAAGATGAATGGGCCAAAATTCCTCCACAGATGATGTGAGAGACTTAAAATCATAGTCATACAGGAAACAATTACTTTAAGTCATTACTGCTAATGGGGGATCTGCAATCTATTGAATCATGTTAGTACTTGGTATTGCCAACATTTTTTCCCTTCATTTTTGTTAAATAAATAATGGCACGGTGAAAAAAGTTATATGAGTTATAAGGTTATGAGTATATAAGTTATAAGGTTCTATTTGCCAAATATTAAGACCTGTTATGATGTATACAAAAAATAAAATATCATTAAAAGACAGGGTACTAACTTTGGAACATAGCTAATGTAAGGCACAATAAAACAACTAAAAAAAAACAATTAAATATATTTACTACCAAAAGCATTTTTTTCCCTTTCTTTTATTTGCAAAAGCTAAACCAAGACTCTGTAGTTGAGAGAGGAAACTGCTGTGCCAGTATTATCAAATGCATCATTCATCTAATATTATACACTATTGTGAAACGTGGTTAAAAATGTAAAAATTGGTTGGTTGTCTACCATCTTCTCATTTCCCCTCTCGTCGGTTTCAACCACTCAGCATTCAGAATGACTACTATATTAATCACCGGCCTGATCACCTATCATCATCTGTACCTGTTTCTCACTGGTCCCTGCCTTAAGTTGCACACTACAGTACAGACCAAACGTTTGGACACACCTTCTCATTCAAAGAGTTTTCTTTATTGTGTTCTTTATTGTGTTCTTTAGCCCAAACAAGTCTCTTCTGCTTGTTGCCTGTCCTTAGCAGTGGTTTCCTAGCAGATATTCTAGCATGAAGGCCTGATTCACACAGTCTCCTCTTAACAGTTGTTCTAGAGATGTGTCTGCTGCTAGAACTCTGTGTGGCATTGACCTGCTCTCTGATCTGAGCTGCTGTTAACCTGCGATTTCTGAGGCCGGTGACTCGGATGAACTTATCCTCCGCAGCAGAGGCGACTCTCGGTCTTCCTTTCCTGGGGCGGTCCGCATGTCAGCCAGTTTCTTTGTAGCGCTTGATGGTTTTTGTGACTGCACTTGGGGACACTTTCAAAGTTTGCCCAATTTTTCGGACTGACTGACCTTCATTTCTTAAAGTAATGATGGCCGCTCGTTTTTTTCTTCACTTAGCTGCTTTTTTCTTGCCATAATACAAATTCAAACTCTTTGAATGAGAAGGTGTGTCCAAACTTAACTTTTGGTCTGTACTGTATATATATATATATATATATATATATATATATATACACACACACACACACACACACACACACACACACACACACACACACACACTTGAATGATTCATGTCACTGTGTGGCTTAACAGACAAAAAACATTCCTCTGAAACCGCTCAGGTACAGGGGGGAAAAAAAAAACGAAAGCAAAATTGATTTTTTTTTTCACCTCATGACCATACAAGACCTCCTCCCCCTGTTTGTTGCTGAACTCTGCAGGGGTGTGGCTCAGCAGCAGTTTATATAGCAGCTTACATATTTTTTTTTACAGAAGCAGAACCTCAAGCAAACTCAGCACTGATTCTCACTCACTTACTCATCGTCTATACCGCTTTATCCTGTATTCAGGGCCGCAGGGGGCCTGGAGCCTATCCCAGGAGACTTGGGGCAAACGGCGGGGTACACCCTGAACAGGGTGCCAATCCATCATACACAGGGAGCACGTGCAAACACACACACTCATTCACACACTACGGGCAATTTGAGAACACCAATTAGACTAATCTGCAGATCTTTGGACTGTGGGAGGAAACCCAGCAAGCACGGGGAGAACATGCAAACTCCACGCACACAGAGACGGGAACCTGAGGTGTAAGGCGACAGTGCTAACCACTACACCACCGTGCCGCCTTTTTTAAAATACAAAACAAATAATGATGAAAGAATAGTCCATAGTTCAAAAAAATGTAGTTACATATTTGTACAGTATGGAGCTGTATAGTAGAGTCTCTTGCATTAACATTAGTTTGTAACTTAAAAATAGCAAACACCATGCACCATGAACACCATGTTTTAACCTTTAGAATTACACAACCCATGATTAATGGAACTGCATATGAATTTGCATTCGCATCATTTTGAAGGTGATGCTATAGTACAATTCACCAGGTGGTACTTTTTTTCCTCATTCAGGCTTGTGTATTTATTTAGTCTCCACTCTCTCGACTCCCCACGGCGCTACATCAGCTCTCTGGGGAGAAAACCAGCGTGTAAACGTCTGTGCAACCGTGTATACTACATGATGCAGGCAAAACACACACACACAAAAAAAAAAAACACGTACATTTTCTCCCCAGAGAGGTTGGGATTTATCATTTAGGCAGCGTTATAAATTACAGTGCAGTTCTATGGACTGAAAAAACGAGAATTATTCTAGTGGCAAAGTATGCCATGGTAAACTTTCTAAGTGAGTCATCATGTATATCCATCATACTAAAAACAACTGTCTATGAGGATTCTAGTTTAGAAAACTTATAAATAATTTATATTATATATACAGTATTATTTACTTAACAAAAGTAACCCACAAAGGGAAAAAAAACTAGCTTGTAGATCCACCTTTAGCAGAAATAACTTAAAGAATTTTTTTCCTATTTGACTTTGCTTTGGTCCATTGAGTTTTTTTGGGAAGTCACATATGCACAGCTCTCTTAAGATCCACTCACAGGGGGTTGAGGCCTGGACTTTGACAAAGACATTGAGAAACCTTGATTCTTTTATTTTTCAGAAATCCTGATGTGCATTTCCTCGTGTACTTCGGATCATGGTCCTGTTGCATGACCTATTTTTGACCAAGCTTTAGCTGTCAGACAGATGGCCTTGCATTTGCCTCCACAATAGTCTGGTATACAAAAGGAGTTCATGGTCGCCTTAGTGACTGCAAGGTTCCCAGGTCCTGGAAAATAAGCCCCATTTCTGCTGAAACGCTGTTTGGTTTTCACCCAACGTGGTCCTGTGCATCACGGCCAACAACTCCATTAGTCCATAAGACATTGTTCCAGAAGTACTGTAGTTTGTTCAGATGCAGTTCTGGGAATCTCCGGTCATGCTTCTGTGTTCTTTTTTATACAGAAGTTTTCTCTGGTAACTCTTCCAAACAAACCGTACCATTTCAGTTTTCTTCTAGTTGTGATCTCACGGACTTTAAGATTGAACATGTTCATTTAGGCCTGTAGTGTCCGAGATGTAGCTCTTCTTTTTTTTTTGTATATCTCTGGGCATTGCATAGACTGAGCTTGGGGGTGAATCTGTTGGGATGTCCACTCTTGAAGATTGTCAGGTGTCTTGAATGCTTTCCACTTGTGAATAATTTCTCGCTTTCAGATTAATGTTACATAGATTAATGTAAACCACGTTACTCGCAATCCGAGGTTCCACTGTAATAATAATTTTTTAAAAACAATGGCTCAAATGTGTTAATGCTTTGAGTTACTGATCGGAAGGTCGGCGGTTCGAGACCCAGTCCTGCCAGGTCACCTCTGTTGGGCCCTTGAGCATGGCCCCTTAACTCTGTCTGCTCATACAATCTGACCGAAGCAAACTAATAAGAAGCTAAGATACGTAAAGAGTTTCATTGTGCAGTAACGTATATGTGACAAAGTCTGAACTTTATTAATTTACACCTTTTATGCATAAAATAATGTGTCTACTGAACACATAGCAAATGAGTGCTTAGTCAACTTGTCCTTTAAAATCATGTGCAAGCAAAAGTGTGCACTAAAATAAAACAACTTCATTTGGATTTTTTTTCCTAAAACATAAGCCAATCATAAGTCAATAGAACAGACCTCTATTAAAACTGAAGTTTTGGCAGTTTGCTAGTCATTCAAGTGCGTGTTAACACAATGCCAACAGGGAAAAACATGAGCAATGGTCTTAGAGAAGTAGTTGTTGTCTTTCTAAGTTCTCCCACTCCACCACACTCCTGCACTGGCTTCCTGTAGCTTCCCGTATCAAGTTCAAAAGCACCGGTGCTTGCATACAAAGCTTAAAACGGCCCAGCACCCACTTACCTCTCAGGTCTAATCATACCTCGCACTGTACCACGTTCCCTTCGAGCCTCCAGCACCGCTCGACTCATCCCACCATCTCTCAGAGGTCGACGAAGACCTGTGTCTAGACCGTTTTCTGTCCTGGCTCCTAGGTGGTGGAATTTCTCAAACTTTCTCGAGATGTTTGTATAGCGGAGTCACTGAATCTTTAAGCAACAACCTGTTTCTTATATATTTGGGTTAATCCCCCCGCCTAAAAAAAAAGAAAATTCTTCCCAACAGTGTTTGACTGATGGTACTTGTATTTAGTAACCTAGTAACCAGTGTAAGAATCTATGACGATGGAATGATGGAAACTTCAAAGCACGTGATGGAAATGAGAAAAGTAAGTAAGTAAATAAGCCTCTTACATAACGTGTGTATCGAGACATACAGTAAAACTGAAATTCCTCCCAAGGTCTGAGGACTTGTTTACACGTACTGTACATGGGTGTTTGTAAAAAAATAATAATAATAAATAAATAAAAAAGGGTGCTTTGGGGTTGTTGTTTTTTTGCAGTGTAAGAATCCTTTCAGTGTAAAAGGAAAAGTCAGTTTTCACTTTTTTTTTTTCCCCCCCGATTTTCTCCCCAATTTAATCATGTCCAATTCCTCCCCGTCACTAGGGGGCTCCCACATTAAGGCTACTACTACCACTTAGCCGGGAGGGCCGAAGACTATCACGTGTTTCCTCCGAACCACGTGACGCCAGCCGACCACATCTTTTCGAACTGCTCGCTCGCGCACCGTTGGGGGCGGCGTAACACACTCGGAGGACAGCGCTATCCGCTCCCTCCGTCGCGCGAGCTCACAGACGCCCCTGATTGGCTGTAGAGCCGTGATTAATGTGGGAGCACTAAGCACCTCTCATCCCTCCCCTCTGAGAGAGCTCGGCCAATCAGCTCTCTCTAGACCTCCGGCTGCGAGAGGTTACAGCACCTTCCGGGATTCTGACAGCAATTGGCTTGTAAGTGCTCCATCTCCCGTGTTTGACGTCAGAATGTGGCATACACAGTGTGTGTATGGGTCGCTTATAACGAGTTTTTAACGTGACGCAGCAGAACTAGACAGAACAAGAGCATGACAAAAGAGCAGCCTTCATTCAGAATGAGTCGTTCGTTTTCTACTGGGCGCGCATGCGCAAAGCATCGTAAAAAAAAATAACTCCGTATATTATGTACAGGAAACAGAAATGAGTCATTACCTTTCGAGTCTTCTGGTCCGAATCGGCCGTTCGTTGTGTCACGTGACTCCTACAGACGCTATTTTTAAAAATCACAATATGTCCTTAGCTGCTTTGTAATATTTTCATTACTGGAACTATAGTCCAAATTTGTGTATGTAGACGTGTTGGGGGTCTGTTTATCGAAAATGTAACGTCTTATTTAATTTCTGAACAATAGCACGAAAAACTAAATGACTCAAAAAAAATAAAAAATAAAAGATTCGTTCATTTTGATGAACGAGATTCAAGGAACCGAGTCACTAAAATGATTCAAACTTCCCATCACTAGTTTCTGATTGGTCAACAAAGCTTCACGGTTGAGGTTATATCGCCACCTGGTGGTTCGGCATGCCTTGACAGTATTTTTGTGTGTCTTCATGTGGATGAACCACACTAACACTATCCAAGAACATGTGTACTAGGCCTAAATCACAAGGTGTCTCATTTCAGTATTAAACGGTCATTTGGACTCGACTCTTAATATAAATATATTTTAAAATTTTATAAAGCTCTAAATAATTTCTAGTTCTGTATGCTTTATGATAAACTCAAATAACGACTACTGGGAATTTAAGGGGTTAATAAAGTGTGGAGGCTTTTGAACGTTGGCATGAAAAAGACATTCTTTAGAAATGAGTTATTACATTGTGAGGACTAATAGCGTGGGAGGAAATGTGTGTGAGTGAGAGATTTAATGAATAGTATATTTGGCTGAAATGGCACTAGTGTTCCAAGTAACTGTCCTTTTAAAATTCTGATCAGACAATACTGAATGGTCACACACCTTTGAGGTGAATAGCACTAAAGAAAAAAGAAGAAGAAGAAGAAAAAGAAAAAAAAAAGCAGAGAACATGCAACTCTGTTATCCATCAGACCTCATCATGTCTATTCTCTCTCCTCATCACAAGTTAATGCATTCAGGATTCATTAATATCCAGGGTCATGCGTGACACAATCATCTTGGCATATATGCATAATTAAGGATAAACAGTCAATGAAATGTTAATGAAAAGCTAGAAACGTGTTATGCTGGAGGCTGCTCTCTTTCCTCTAGAAAAACTTGAATGCATGCAAGTGTAATCCACTACAGCCATTTCTATACAGTGCTGCTCGCGAGCACAGCTTTTCTTCCCCACTGATTGTCATTTCAATAGGCTTTGTAAAAGATAGTTTCACTGCATTCAGGTTTGTCTTTTGTCCATGTGCAGAATTTCAAAAGAGACTAAATGAGAAGAGCAGGCGAGCTCAAAGAGCATGACAAAAGAGCAGCCTTCATTCATAACCTCTTTTTTTCAGATAACATTGATTATGTTTCAGATAAATTAATAAATGGCCTTAAAAAACAGTTAGGGACTACCACGAGGAAACATTACAATTCTGTTTATTAATTACAACAGAGCGTTCAAGTCAAATCAGGACTCTCTCATGTATAGAGGCATAAAACCTTTACAGAAGACTTCAATCACAGTACGGTGATGAGACTCTTGAAGGGTGTAGATGTTTTAAAGATGGCTGTCTGTGGGAACTGTACTGTACATGCAATTATTCACCGACACCACTTGCACATTCCAAGAACTCACCTGGGAATTACCCTTACAGTCCTGACCTGTTTGGGTCAGTAAAGGAGTTCCTGGGAGGCCAGCGTTTCAGTCTGATCATGGCTCCGGTGTACTGAGAAAACGTTCTAGCTTGATGGTATCCAAGCACTAGCGAAACACTGGGATAATTTTTCCCGCTATGTATATAGATTTTATATACTGCATTTAAAGAAAAAAGAAAAACAAGGGGATTTTTACTCTCTCAACTGTGTTCTGTACCTTCCAGGTTTGACTTGAACGGCATCCTCTATCGTGTTCTCGTAACGCAGTGCTAATTATAATAAATGCCAAAAAAGGTTTCGGTAAAGCAATGTTTATTTTAACTTTGCCCTTCATGGAAGGAGTCTCCGGTTTTAGTGATTTGTAATGCGTGAAAGTCTTCAGCTCGTTGCTCTTTACGGTTTCGCTATAACATGACCAGCTGCTTTTATTTCGTTTATTTTATTACTGGAAGGGGAAAGATGAAATGCTTGTGAGAGTGGTATGGGAAAGAGTGTTTACAGTCATTACATGGAACAAAAGCACGATTTGTTATATAGTAATATATAGCTTCTTTTTTTTTTTTTTTACTTCACTTAATAAAAAGGAATAAAAGACTCATGTTGGAAAATACACTAAGTTCATGTTGGCTACTAAACTGCACAAAGATTGATTATTTTCCTAAAAGAATTTTATTCCTTACTACAAGAACGTCAACGCTTGCTCTATTGTTGTAACAAATTGGAGCTATAAGCAGATCTTACAGACAGGCACTACATCTATGGTACATTTTATTTTCTTTAAGAACAATGATTTGTAACCGAGCACCTCTCCTGAACCTATTTTTTTAATTAAAACGCAACCCTTGGCATTTACATATTGCTCATTTAACTGCTCAGGAAATGGCATTATTGGCAAGGAGGAACGAACACGCCGGGAAAGAAAATGGTGCTAGGAGACAGTGATGAAGGGCTTGCCAGATACGCCTGCATATCTCCACATAATTGAGGTGCGTACGTGGCCACGGTGATGGATATAGCTGTTTGTCTTCCTCTGAGCTGGGAGAACAGCAAATCGCTTTAAAGATGATTGAGGGTCATTTGTTTTTAAAAAAAAAAAAAAAAGAAGAAGAAGAAAGAAGGAATAGAAAGGGGAAAAAAAGGAAAGCCTGTCTGTTCAAAACAGGCAATAACACTTGAATGACCTTCCAGTGCGGAGCGAGATGTATGGCGTAACGCTGATTCATTCGGCGGGTTTCTACCGAGAGGTTCTGAGAGATCAGTACTGTTTGAAGCGGAGGGCTCAGAGGCAGCGCGGCTCTGTGCTCCTGTTATGTCAGAAGACATGCTCGGGGTCGTTTAATTATCCGCCAGGTGCCGAGAAGTAACGTGGAGGCGCAACAAACAAATAAAAGGAACAACGTATACATACATTCACTGTTCACTTTATTAAAAATGCATGTACTACTGAGCTTTTATGCAGTAATCTAATCCGACAGTGTGGCGCTCACTCACTCTCACGGTCGTGGGGGGACCTGGAGCCCATCCCAGGAGACTTAGGGCATCGGGTGGGGAACATTCTGGATGAGGTGCCAGTCCATCACAGAGCACACACACACACACATATTTAACATTTGCTTCATTGGGATTCATTGGGTAATAATGTGTCTCTGTTCACTACGTTTGTAAAGAGCGCTTATTTGAGTAACCACAGACTTTCTGAACCAATGTGGTCATTTTCCATAGACTTATTGTTAGGGTTTTTTGCAACGGTTCCAGCAACGAGGTCTAAAGACGAAACTTCGTATCTTGAAATGCATTTTCCCATAGGAAATAATGTAAATCCGGATCATCCTTACCAGCCACCCAGAAATATTACCAATTTCCAACACTATAATCATATTTTTGTTATATATATGCACAAAAAAAACTAATCAAACCATTTAGAAAAAAGACATGTAAATAAAGTAAAAATATGAAATAAAAGGGAAATCAAATCTCACTTAACCTTAATTAAATGATTCCTCTTGGCACCGGCTGCTTTAAAAACCAAACTGAAAGTGGCTCAGTTTTCGTCTTGATAACATTCTTGGGACCCCTGGTCATAGGGACGTAGATCTTCACTGAATCTTGCACAAAATGCAAAGTGTCAACTTGCTCTGCTTGTCTTTCCATTGAAGCGAACAAGGTTTTTGAACAGCACCTGGAAGTACTCACAACCGGAAGTATATGCAACGGGGCTCGACCACTTCAATTCCTTGCAAAATCTTAGTTCTTAAGGCAAACATTTACAAGGTACCACTGTATGTTCTTTTGTTTTTTTTGGGAGGGGGGGGATTTTTCCCTGATTTTCTCCCCAATTTAGACGTGTCCAATTCCTCCCCGCTCCTTCCACTTGTATGACTTTACAGACGCCCCTGATTGGCAGGAGATCCGTGATTAACGTGGGAGAACCAAGTACCTCTCATCCCTCCCCTCTGAGAGAGCGCGGCCAATCAGCTCTCTCTAGACCTCCGTCTGCGAGAGGGTACACCATCACCCAGGAATCGAACTCGCGATCTCCAGATGATAGGGCGAGAGCTTTACCACTGCGCCACGCGGAGGCCCCACTGTATGTCCTTTTTAAGGTGTCAACTTTCACATGCTTCCCCCTCTCTCTCTTCACTTCCTGTCATTTCCCGTTTTGTTTCCCACAATAATGTCTTACTGTATGATGTAGTAGACTCAGGAAATGGATTAGTGGCGGAGCTGACCGGTAAGCATATCAGGGTGCAGCGGGCACATCTGGCAGTTCCTTACCAATGTAAAACGTATACACAAGTGGTCTTCACCCCACAGAACGGTCACTTTTCTTCTTTCTTTTTTCTCCCACACCCTTATCTGGAAATTCTAGAGTGTGTGAAAATCCCAGGAGATCATCAGCGACCACTGCATGAACCTCTTGACCTGCTTCTGCATGGTTTTACGCATTGTGCTGGATAATTGCAAGAATGTGCAAGTGCACAGGTTTTCATAATAAACTTGGCAGTGTGCGCATTTCACTTTTTAACGCATTCGCGTTAATCAATCAATTCATTTTGGGTTAAACTCAATTTACTCTTCACCCTCACTCAGTGTTTTTTTTTTTTTTTTTTTCCGATTTCAGTTCACTGCTAAGAGCATTAATATCATCATTAAAAACAGCTTTATAGAATTCTCGTTATAAACCCAGCTTCTTCTGCATGAAGCCGGATAGTGGCATTTACTGGGAAACATGAAAACAAGATGTGGAGAGAAATGATTAGTGGACCAGGAACAAGAAGTAAACAGCAGAGCAGAATAAGAATAAACAGCACAAGCTTTCAGCTCTGTGAGGTTTCCACATCGCCGGGTTAAAAATACATGAACCATGACCTTCACGGATAGTATGAGCTTCAGAACATTTATTGTCAATCGCTGTGGTTTATCAAATGACACTGACAGCTACCACCTTGAGTGTATTCTTTCTTCATCAGCATGCAGTAAAGCGGCGTTCGCTTCGCGCACAATGCTAATCAGGTCCGCATGACAGCTTCACTGATGACTGTGGTCATCTATCAAAGTGTCCAACTGATGCTTTGCCTTGGGCGAAAACAGATGAGTTTGCAGTCTCCGATTTATTGGCAAAGCAATGTTTGACAGACTCTATTGACATGGTTCACATCACTGGATGCTGACGTTGAGTTAACCGGACAGCGTTTGGAACACTCTGCTCGCACTATGGTTTTACCAATAAGAGGTGATTTATATGCACCTCACGCGGACATGAAACACTGGACAGATCTCAGTTGGGCGCGATCGCAGTTGGTTTTATACCACAGCGCTAATTAGTTACCTGATCTGAACAGTTCGAAGACGTTGATGTTTCAATACAAATAATGTTCTTTCATATTCATACATATACAGTACACACCCCCACATGTACAGTATGTACCTTATATACACACACAGACCTGCCATGACTTTATGACCACCTGCTTAATATTGAGTAGGTCCCTCCTCTTGCCACCATACTATAAATAACAATGATGCAATGTATTTTTTCTGACACCTTTCCATCACAACCAACATTATCATTTTCCTCAGTTTGATCTACACTAGCTCTTCTATTGGATCAGACTACACAAGCCAGCCTTTGCTCCACATGTGCATCATTGAGCCTTGGCCACCCATGACCCTGTCACCGGTTCACTGGTTTTCCTTCCTTGGATCACTTTTGGTGTGTCCTTACCATTGCAGACCGGGGACATCCCACAAGAGCTGCAGTTTTTCTATCCATCACAATTTAACCGTAATCAGAGTCACTCAAATCCTTATGCTTGCCCATTTTTTCTACTTCCAACACAGCAGGGGCAAATAGGTTCACTTGCTGACTAATATATCCCACCCACTTCCAGCCACCATTGTAACGAAATATTAAACATATTGCTACTGCAAGAAGGGCCAAAGTTCAACAACTAGACAACTTACCCTTATCCAGAGCAACTTGCATTTTTATCTCATTGTACACCTCAGTAGTTGAGGGTTAAGGGCCTTGCTCAAGGGCCCAACAGTGGCAAGGGGATTTGAACCTGGTAGCTCCCGAACCGTAGTCCAGTGCCTTAACCACTGAACTACACCTGATCCACTCCAAAACTCCTGGGTCGTATTCTCAAAGCTTCTTAGAATTCTCTCAGAGAGCTTCTATCTTAGCTTAAAAAGTCCTAGCTGCGAGTCCTAGACTAGGAAAGTGACTTAGGAAACTTTTTTAGAGCAACTCTGAGTAAGGAAAGTACAAAAACTTTTATCTTAGTGAGGGGGTGTGGTTGACCCCATTGCTAGGGATGATGCAGCAATTCAAGCACTGTGATTGGTTGATAAAACCAATGCAAAGATTTTGAAATGAGCTCTTTGTGAAAACAGAATACATGATAATAGAACAGACAGGGAAATCATATTGCTCGTATATGAAGAAGTTGTATAATCAGGACTACAGGCTACTTTATGCAATGGCTCAGCGTTTACCAGTTTACATGATTACACGACAGTCTATTTAATTTGCACTTTTGGATGGTATGTACATCTACATCTACATGTTATCTACATCTTATCCAGAGCGACTTACATTTTTTTATCACATTATACATCTGAGCAGTTGGGGTTAAGGGCCTTGCTCAAGGGCCCAACAGGGACAACTTGGTGGTAGTGGGACTTGAACCTGGGACCTTCCGAACCGTAGTCCAATGCCTTAACCACTGAGCTACTCCTACCCTGTATGTATGTAGCCAACAATCCAAGAGAGATGGAAGGGAGTAAAACAACAAGAAAACCAAATTAGACAGAAGAGCAGTGTTTATTTTTAGCTTTCCATTCAGTGTTTGGAGAATATTTCCTCTTTCCGCCATTTTGTCCTCTGCTAAAGAAACTCTTAAGCCTCTTAAAAGTCCTCCTCTCTACTCTTAAAATTTTTTACCTTAGATGCTGTTTTTAGGGCCAAGATGTTTCGTGAATCATTTTTAACTTTACTAAGATTTAGTCCTAAATTTAAGGGGAAATTCTAAGGAAATGACATAATTCTAAGAATTTTCTTAGAATTTTATCACTAGGAGCAACTTTTAGGCTTAAGAAGCTTTGTGGATACGCGCCCTGGTCTTTCAGAATGTTCCCAGGCGAGATGGAAATGACTTTCCATCAATACAATCCCTCAATGATTTCTCTCTCTCTCTCTCTCTCTCTTTTCTGAAACATCTGCAAACTTTTCAGCACCAAAAGTTTGATCTGTTTAGTTTCACAAGCAAGAATTTACAGGCAAACAGTGCCATTTCATTTAAACTAATTTGGAGACATGTATGATGATTGATTGTAAGTTGCTTTAAAGTTAGAGTTGCTTTGGTTTAAATACCTGATTGAAGTTAAACAGTCAAATTTTTCCCCCACTAGGTTGAATATATTTTCCCTTAAATGTAAATGTTCTTTGCTTTGTAAGCAATAAAAAAGTTATAAGCAATAAAAAAAGTAATCTGATTATCACCCATCGTTACAAACCTTTGAACTTGAATAGAAATCAATTAAATTAAAAAAAAAATTTGTATAGCGCTTATTGTATGAAGAAACCTTGAGAGGAACCGGACACAACAGGGAACCTGTTTCATTCTGAAATTAGACCCAGACCTTTGAATACCATTTAAGAAATTCAATTCAATGTATTTTTTTCCATTCAGTGCATAATTTTATTCGTATAGCGCTTTTAACAATTGACATTGTCGCAAAGCAGCTTCACACAAAAGAATTATTCAAGTTTGTATGAAATGTGAATGTGTAGGAATCAAAATGATAGATTATCCCTGATGACCAAGCCGAGGACGACGGCGACAATGATCTCTATGGACTCCATTTCCATCACAGACCCTCAACTGTTCACATTCACTCAATGCAATACTTCCTATGCAAACCTGTTACCCATTACCTTCACATCCACAGTCCAATTATTTTAGGACTCTCAATTTAGAGTGACAGTAGCGTCTGTAAGCTCATACAGTATGTAGAAGAAGGTGGATAGCATTTTCCTCCGAATGTTGCCTATGCTGCCCTGTGACTTGTGCATGTGATACAAGAGTGTGTGCAGTTGGCTGGTGGGCAAATGGATGACATCAAATTCAGAAAAAAAAGTGAAGTGAAAACAGTTATATAACAAAACAACACAGTTTGGAGCAAACTAATGAATTCTTGTGTTCACTGCCTGAAAGTCCATGCTAATTATAGAAGAAAGGTTGACTCAGTCCTTTATCGATTCACATTCAGTAGGGCATGCATTGAATAATTGCGGTTAGTCATGTTTATAATGCCAGGATATTTTGATCAATATTCCATAAACACTGGAGTGGTCATAATAATTAATACTAATCAATAATGTTCATTTGTGAATACATACGTATACATATAACTCATTATCTTCTTATGCTTTATTAATTGCTCTCTTTAGGAAGGGCCTATACTTTGATCTCAAACACAAGGGAAATTACACCTCATTACGCGCTCTTCAAAAATATTTCATTATGGAGTTCTGTGGAAAATAGCCAGGCTTAAAGGGCTCAGCGTGCAGCTCTGGGTTGTCTCCGAGTTCTTTTTGAGATGTGCTCAGTTATTTTATTTTATTTACTAAATTCAAGTATGACTGCTGCATTATCTCTCAGTCTGGGCAATCTTTCTGCATGCCAAAAGCATGAAAATTTGAGGTAATTACACTGGTGGACCGACCAATAAACATATAAAAGAAGGGGACCAGTGTGGCACCTGTGGCGTAGAGAGTCCAATTCAAAGCCTGCTGTATTTTGAATGATGATTTTTTTTTTCTTTTTGATAAAAAAAGCAAAAGTCAAGCATTGCATCTGTTAAAAAAAAAAAAGAATTAAAATATTAAACATATATACATATAGATCTAACAGTAACCCCCCCAATGGAGTGGATTTACTGTTACATGTTTTATATTTCTCTTATGCCCCACTCTTTTGCTTGTTTATTAATGATCGTCAAATCAGACTTTTTATTCATTTATAATCATGTTTAAAGTTGTGACACACCCACAAGACAAAATACAGTAACAATAATTGCTTCATATTGTTATAGTAGCAATAAACAGTGCCGCACCCTCCGAACTCAACCTAAATAAAGTGTCAAAAAAAACATGCAAACTATGAAAAAAAAAACCTTGATGACGTTCTCACAGTGAAAGACTTACTGCCAGTTAAAAATTGGTGCACCAGAGACACCTTTGACATGTTTCTGAAAGAAAAGAGTTGGCATGTCAATTACACATATATTTTATATAGTACTGCGCAAAAAAAAAAAGTATTGAGTCACCCCTCATTTCTTCATCTTTTGCTTCCAAAAAAAAAAGCCAGACTTTATTTTATTCTTAGCCAGACCTTCTTGTCTGTTTTTTCTTCTTCTTATAGATGGATATCTTATAGGCATGGCATGTTGCTGTAAAATGCTGTGATAGCTATGCTAGTCAAGTGTGCCCTCAATTTTGACTAATAAATCGCCAACAACACACCTTCACACCATCAAGAACTGCCCATTCGCCCTCTCTACGTCCAACATGGCATGGCTATTGGACCGATAAATCTCAACCTTGGGCTCAGAACAATGGACAGTTTTCTACTGATCTAATGTCCTTTCCTTGCATTTTTTTTTTTACCCAAGCAAGTCTCTTTTGCTTGTTGTTCTTTCAAAGTAAGAACTCGACCATGAAGGCCTGACTCTCGTGGCCTCTTATGAACACTCACTCACTCATCATCTATACCGCTTAATCCTGTATTCAGGGTCACAGTGGCCTGGAGCCTATCCCAGGAGACTTAGGGCACATGGCAGGGTACACCCTGGACAGGGTGCCAATCCATTGCAGGGCACAGACACACACACACATTCACACACTACGGGCAATTTGGGAATGCCAATTAACCTAACCTACATGTCTTTGGACTGTGGGAGGAAACCGGAGTACCCGGAGAAAACCCACCAAGCACGGGGAGAACATGCAAACATGCAAACAGAGACGGGGATCGAACCCGGACCCTGGCGGTGCAAGGCGACAGTGCTAACCACTACACCACCTCTTATGAACAGTGGATGTTAAAATATCTGCTGCTTGAATTCTGAGAAGCATTTACGAGGGCTCTGATCTGAGGTGCTGTAAATCGCCAGTTACCGAAACTGGTCATACTAATAAACTTATCGTCTGGTTTTCCTTTCCTGGGACGGTCCTCATGGGAGCCAGTTTCATCATACCGTTTGATGGTTTTGGCAACTGCACTTGCGGATACATTCAAAGTCCATGAGATTTTTCCGCCCTTCATTTCTTTAAAGTAACAATAGACTTTTGTCTATCTTTGTGTTTCTTGCCATAATATGGATTTGTACAGAGTTGTAATAGCACTATAAGGGCTATTAACTCTGTGCCCACCCTTCATCTGCACGAGACAACTCTGATGAAAGAATGCCATGAGTGTGCCAAGCGGTCATTAAAGCTAAATGTGGCTACTCTGGACAATCTAATGTTAAAAATAATAAAAACGTAGAAATAGTGCACATCAAAGTGCATTAATATAGATGCTGGAATTACAGCTCAATTACAAATTTCTGGCCCATCAGATTTCAGAAAAGCCTCTAAAAAGCCAAGTGGTGTTTAGAATAAATGTTTAAGGCATTATATATTATTAGTTCTTAATAGTCAAAAGGTAATGTATAGAGTTCTTTTGGCTTGGTGCAGCTAATTGGCAGA
Source organism: Clarias fuscus (assembly GCA_030347435.1). Classification (NCBI taxonomy): domain Eukaryota; kingdom Metazoa; phylum Chordata; class Actinopteri; order Siluriformes; family Clariidae; genus Clarias; species Clarias fuscus. The sequence continues at coordinate 8,466,647 of CM059212.1, forward strand.
TTAAAACTGGCAATTCATGCAAAACTCTCGGACCTTTTTATGGAGTTTGTGCTGTGAATAATGCGGAAGCTTTTTATACGCAGACTGATCATGAGCGCACTGGTGCATCGTTTCTCTACTTAAGCTATAGTTGATTAACCATTTTAATTATCCCTGCTCAGCATGTGTACGTGTCCCTGAGGAAATGCGGCAGCCACGAATCTACTTGTGCAAGCCATGAATTCCCCTGGAGATGATTAGTGTCGTTATAGGTTTGCCTCGAGCCATCCCAGGACACAGGCAACGTTTAGCGCAATTAAAAGTACAGGCGCATCTGCCATTACCACGCTTGTCATCCCCATCAACAAACAGCAAACAACCGGATGGGCAAAAGGTGTTTTTACTTTATTTTGACAAAACTAGGCTGATAATGTGGTGCAGGATTTATTTCCCCAACCCCCCCTCCGTCCTGTCATTTACATTCTGGTATTCGGTTGCAGGTTCACATTTAAAAAGCACATCGAGTGTCGTTTTTTTGTCTGATGGGAAGTGGGCTGCTTTAAAATGCACATCACTGTCAAAATACAATGGGACCAAATTTCTGTGGGTTTCTGCCATCACCCTGACATTGTGCACCCTCGTGTAGAATACAAATGCAAAACGAGTGTGAACACACACATGAACAATCTGTTATCATTCAAAAGCATTAATATTTTTGTGATGCAGCTACTTGGGAATGTGTTATATATTCCTCGGAATTAGGGTGTATGAACCACAGAGGCTGCTGAAATTGTAATAAGTCTAGCTGCTTCCCCTCCGCCATCCTACATCCCTACGGAGGTGTCATACACACAGCACAGGCTGCGCAGAAAGATGAGGGAAAAGTGAGAGTAAGCTAGACAGAGCTCCTCACTTTAAGCTTTGCCATGGGAAATTTGCCGGAATGACCGGATAGGATTTACCAATCAAGGTGATCTAATGTGGCAGAGACTGATGTGAGACAGAGATTGATAAAGTTTACGAAATTGCTTTAATGGACAATGGCCTTATTACCAAATACATTATATAGAAATATAACATTCTCTCAACTGATAATACTTATATTAATAGGACGTGTGCTATTCCTTTTTTGAATCTAGTGGACACTAGAGGTGTGCATTAAAACTAGGAAACCAAGCGGCCAAATATGAAGCATGCAAGATGAAATTAATTAGCATACAGCGTTCCTTCATTCATGCATAGTAACTGCCTGATCAGAGCCTTGATGCGATAAATTAGACTACTATCTTGTTTGTATTTTGTGAAACATAACCAGCTAAATGTTTGTCAGAGAACACCATAGGCAGGTCTCAACAAAATGAATAGGTTTTAATACTATAGTTCAGAGAGGGGCATTGGGGGCTGAGTGGTTGGGTTGGGTTGGGTTGGGTTGGCCTTGAAATGCGCAAGGCCCGGGTTCGATTCCCAGCCACTGCCCAACCCCCAACCACCCTGGTGGTCCCAAGCCCAAGTAAAATGGGCGGGTTGCATCAGGAAGGGGATCCTTAACGAGAGCAGCCGAAAGACTAAAATCATCATCATCATCATCATCACCATCATCATCTATATCTAGTTCAGAACAATTATGAGCAGGAGAGATGTAGCCGAGACTGAGGAACGGTCATAAACCAGTCATGGATTGTCATCATGCCAGTATCCACATGCCAGTATTATAACCATACTCAAAAGAAACGCACAGAAAGAGGACCATGGTTATGAACATAAACTAGAGCTAGCACACAGAAAACAAGAACAAATTGAAAACCAGGAACTTAAATAAACCAACCTGATAGAAACCAAGTGTGAAGGTGATCAGGGGCATGTGACCAGCGGATGCATCCATGGATCTTACCTAACATCATGCCGTTGTCAGGCAAACGTTTATTGCAAGTTTCTTGCTTGTGGTGTTGTTTAAACTATACCATTTTTTTTTTTACAGTTTTCCTCAACAATTTTGCAAATTTTGCAGTGGTTTTCACTTTTCTTTTAAAACTAAGATACATTTGACATGAATTGATGGTCACGTGGCTTAATTGCAGATGATGACAAAATAGAAACCAAACAAAACAAGAACTGATTTCAGTAACTGGGCAGGAACAAGAACAACTTTGGGTTTTGATCTTTGTTACTTACAGTAGAAACATATGTTACATAGAACCATAACGTTTTCATGCATATACTGGACTCATAGTGGTTTCCAAATTTAAATCCCTAAGCAAATTATTACACAAGACAACATCACAATATCATGACCTTATGCTTTTATTTCTCTTAGGGACCACAAAACATTAGGGAGGTGAATTGCAAGAAGGGCTACTCGGGTACGTCATAGTTCTTTTAGCACAATGCCAAAGTCACACAAAGGTGGTCACAAATCCTGAGGTGTACTTTGCAAATTTCAATGTCAAACACAACCTGCCATTCCAGGTGTGTAAGCTCTCTACTGTGCATATATATATTTTTTCTTGTAATTTCTGATGGGAAGTAATTTCTCACTGAAATTAGTGGAGTGTGTGTAATAGTCTGGCCCCATTGCAATGTAGCATGGTAGCTTATGTATAGTAGCATGAAGCTTACGGTTGCTGAACTGATGGAGGCCTAAGGGGGTGCACTTAAACAATAAGAGTTTAAAGATTATTTTGAGGGAAAGGATGATGTATAGCTCACAATCTCAGAATCCATCCATCCAGCTAGGAACTTCTGTAGTTCAACTAGGGACCGTGGAGGCCAGTGGTGAGCATTGTATTTATCCCCATTTTTACAACCCTGGTAGGACAGCCGGTCAATATTCACATGCACCTTCACACACTATGGATAATTTGGAAACCCAATTTGCTTAACATGCATGTCTTTGGAGTGTTGGAGGAAACCAGAGTACCTGAAAGAAACCCACAAAGCATGGGGAGAACATGCCATCTCCATGACCACAGACCCCGAGGCAGGAATCGAACCTGGACCATGCAGGTGCAAGGGGCCAGTGCAAACACCTAAGCCAACATGCCGCCATAGTCACAGACTTGTTAATTGGCAGCAATTCATACCCCAGACCAGGGTGCAGGCTAAACCGACCGTCTGCTAGCTGCTCTGAGTCGTCACTCAGGTAACACCGTATTGAGACCATGTTTGTTCCTCAAACTAAGCAAAAATGTATAAAACACGGCAGGCTTTTTTTTAGTAGTGTAATCAACGTAAAATTTTATGACACTGAAAGAACTGCCAGCACTTTTACATCTACAGCACTTATTGTTAATAAATCTATCACTGATCATGAGTTTAAAATGCTGTGTTTAACAGAAATATGGAAGAAACCAAAAGGAGTATATATGCCTTCCAGAAACAGAATACACATCAGCCTCGTCTATCTGCCAACGGAGGAGGTGGTTATTTATAAGCATCACGCAAAAATGTTCACACAAATTTATCGTGTTTGGTCTTCACAGTAACAGAACATATGTAGCCACAAAAAATAAGTATTTGATTATTACTTACAGACCCCCAGGGCCATAGTCTAAATTTCATTACGAACTTGCTTTGAATTTATGACTTCCTCTCAGACTTGGTTGTTTCTTTAGACAAAGCAATAAATGTTGCAGACTATAATATTCATGTTAGGAAGCTCCGAAGACCCTCTGCTAATCAGTACTTACTGTAATAGGGCCCACTTATTATGCTGGTCACAGTCTTGAACTAACGCCAACATTCAGATTAAATATAGAAAATACAGTCAGAGTCTGAAGTTATCTCAGATCATTATCTCATCTCATTTAAATTGTGTCTTAGTAATAAAGTATGTATGTTGTCACGCTACCACATAAAACATAGATTCAGGTCAGTTACAGCAGAGAGCTTTATCAGTAATCTCCCAGAGTTATCAATTATGATTAATCACCATCTGACCCCACAGAACTCAATCAGGTGGCTGAATGCTTATACTCAAGATAATGTAGCTCCACTTAAAAGAGGAAAAGAAAAAAAAGAGTGGGGATATTAAGTATATAATATTTATATATAATATAATATTATAATATTTAAGTATCTTAAAAACAGACTACAAGTTACATTAAACTTAATTGGTATTAATTCAAAAAGTGAAATGAGGGCATCCTGAGCTAAAGAAACACACTCGGTGCTGCTTGGTCAAATTATCTTTCCACCCGTATAATTTGACAAACTAGGCCAATTCTGCCATATTTTAGCAATACATTGGACAGTTAACCCAATACTAGTAATCGTAATGCTTTCTTTGCTTGATGCAGGCAAATGATATTTCTTTTTTCTCTCTCGCCACATGGCACCAGCGATCCTTACCCCTTCTCTTGACCTGCCTGATCCATCTGGATGCCCAACTTCTGATTATGAGGACCACTTGCTGCTGCTGTGGATTACCATATACCATATGGTCTTATTAATGATACATGTGACAATGTGGATGGTTCCACTTTGAAACCATGAAGATGTCTTTGCCTGCATTTGACAGAAACACTCTGCTATTATGGCTTTGCACTGCAACTGCTCTGATCGCTTGAGAACTGAAATTACCAATAAGAGTTTTGGATCTGTCATGTCCCTATCAGTGAACAATTGACAACCTCAACAAAGTGGATTTCATGTTAACAACAGTTTACCTGTTATACAGTTTGGTTACTGTGTTAGGGTGAATTTGTAATCGAGTCCAGGTGTACATAAACAGTGACTCTGTAAGTTGTAGCATTATTCATCATTTGAGACCTTGCCGGCCATGTTTGTAGGCCGCGCTGCATTCTGGGAGGCACCAATTCCAGAACAGCCCCAACATCCCCTGCTACGTCTGAGAGTTCTGTTCTTTCTGGGTCTCCCCTTTGGTCTCGGTACGGGATGATTCCAAAATTCCAGAACTTCCTTTCTTGTCTCCAAGTAGATGGTGCCTTACAGTACTTGAGGATAGGCTGGTTTGTGGCAGCATTTCCAACTTAAGTGACATTGTTTACTCCTTGTATGACTTAACAATTGGCTATTTTCTTGCACCCCTTTCTCTCGTGCAAGTTCTTAATGAAAATCCATAGTCAATCACCTGGCACACATGCTAGCGTTTTCCCCCCACTACTAAGTCTAAGTCATTTGCTGCCATACCTGTTTGCACCTCTGGAATCAGTCATCTACCGCATTTGAATCCATAAGGTTGGCACTTGTGTGGAAAGAAGGGTCACAGGTAAACCAAGACACATTGGCAGGGGGTCAGCTGGGTTCAAATGTGCCCAAGTACATTAAAAAATAAAAAAAAAAGGACCCCAAGAACCACCACACATATTGAATAGCTCCGTCACCTGTTTAGCTTGTGGTTGATATCCTTAAATTACAGTGACCCCAGTTTTGTTTTTTTGTTTTTTAATAAAACTGTTCCAGACACTGGACATTTACCCCAGTCATTCATGGTGTCCTCTGGGATATGACCATATCCAAGTGCGTGTTGGAACAGGAGTTCTGCTGTTTGAAAGACAGTGGGTAAGCCTGAGGAATCAAATGCAGTGATGTGGAAAATCTGTCAACTACAGCAATGATGATGGTGCGGTTTTGGATGGTGGTCAATGATGAAGTTGATGACCAGGGCATTGAGGTGTGGAAAGAAGTATGAAAAGGGTACCTGTACAGAACTGTTCCACTATCTGACACATTGACCTCCACAAAAAAAAAAAATGCTGGATGGGAATGCATGTTGTAGGTTAAAAGCAGTGTTAAAGGCTTGTTTAAGGGCTTCACAAGCTTGGATGGCAGCCAGGTTCCCCTTTCTTGAGCAGGGCAGTTAAAGGCAGTTAAAAAGTTAAAGGGCAGTGGCAATAACACCTAACCCTCTGTTAGAACAGCAATAGAAAGCAGCAAACCCCACTGACACTTTATCTTTCCCTGTATGCACTCCGGCCTAATGATGCATCTTTAAAATGCCACCTTCAGGACTTGAAAGTAGCATTTGTCCCATTTTACATACAGTAGAATTGGTTGTCCAGGTGGTGTACTTATAACCTTTTCTTATGTGTGCAGGAATAAAACGAGGTCATCTAAAATATATATGCAATGAAAAACTTTATTAGCATGTCACTCAGTATGTCATTTATGAGGTACTGGAATACCACTGGCACCAAATGTTGGCCAATAGTCTATTTTTTTGTTCATCACACTCAAAAATGTCTCACAGAGCTTCAGGAATATCATTACCTCCTGGGTTCCAGGGTTGCATGGTAAAGTGGCATTGGGTAGCACTATTTGACAGTCAGTTGGAACCTTGGATTCAGGCCTCTTAGTTGAGGTTGATGCCATGGTGACAGTGTGGACATGTAAGTATTAAGCATGATAGTGCTTAGACCGGCTCCCTAACTTCCCATTTGACTTAGGGTCATTGTTTTGCCTACAAGGGAATCTCAAAACATATCTACAGTGGAACCTCGGATTGCGAGTAACGTGGTTTACGAGTGTTCCGCAAACCGAGCAAAGATTTTTAATAAATTTTTATTCGGAAACCGAGCGAGTATTAGTTTACGAGCGCCGAGTATCATGTATCACACATGCGACTCTTATTTTGACACCGAGCATCACTCTCTCACCTGTAAAATGAGGCGAGGGAACGGGCTAATTCCACACACACACACACACACACACACACACACACGGCACGCACCAACGGAAACACTTATCTGTCAGGATTTATTTGTACTTTTTTTTTAAAGGTAAAGTGCAGATTAATTAGTTTTATTTTCATTTTATAGATTGTATTAATTATTTTTATGTATTTATTTTTTGGGGCTGTGGAACGAATAATTTGAGTTTTCATTATGTCTTATGGGAAATGATGATTTGGTTTACGAGTGCTTTAGAATACGAGCCCACTTCCGGAATGAATTATGCTCGTAATCCAAGGTTTCACTGTACAAGGAACTTGGATGGGAGTGTGACTAGGAAGAAACTATCCTCTGGGTATTGCCTGATGTGCAGAGTAACACTAACTTTTTTTGGGGGGGGGGGGTAAATTTTTTTTTGACAATTCCTTGTTAACCTGTTAAAATGTAAACCTGTCTTGTCTCAGCTAGCCGGCTAATTAGGTCTCCAAGTTAGCTAGTTAGTTTGTTTGCTAATTTATGTTGTAAATTTACGTTGTCATGTCAATCTGTCTGGTCTCAGCTAGCCAGCTAATTAGGTTTCCTAGTTAGTTTCTGTTAATTTCTGTTATTTTATGTTGCATGTTGTAATGTTGTTTCGTTTCACTGTGTACTAACTGTATATGGTTGAAGTGGCAATAAAAGCCTATTAGACTTGACTTGATTTCGGCACTGATTGTGGTGCATACATGACATTTCTAATTCTGGGTTTTTTGTCAGGTATTTCAAGAGGAATAGTGACCAGGTTGGTCAAAATGTTTAGGACACACCTATTTCATGTTCAAACTTGAATACAGATAAAGATGAACAATAAACTGACACCAAGAAGCATAGATATTGGTGGTGCATCACACCCTTATCATATACAGTAGCATATGCTGCATACATTTAGAAGCAGACATACCGTATTAGTCATCATTGATCTCATCCCTCATACTGTATGGACTGTTAACATGCCTTCCATTTGGAAGAAGGCAACAGAGCATCTGTTATTTCCCACAGGGCATTAGACTGCTACACAGATCTACCTAATGATCCATTTGCTTTTTTTAATCACCCTGCTCGCCTACCTGTTCTACACACTTCTTACAAATTACTACACATACGTATGCTGCCCGGAACTATCAGAGTTTATACAGTATTACCAATACATAACTATGCAATATTGATTGCTGCAAAGTGTTTATTGTGTAATCTATAATCTATTTTACAATCTATTGTCAATATTTATAGTCTATATTTTATCATACAGTATGTGATTATAATTAACGACATTCATTCCATACACATTCTTCATTTACATTTCTATTAAAGATATACAATATACTTTCACATTTATACAAGCATCAAATGCAATGAGCTTGTATTAAGTCAGAGTCTCTTTCTTTCCCTCTGCAATGTGCAGGTATCATTGCTGTCTGGAGACCATTATCATTAGTGGTTTCAAACACCTGCTACATGATTAAGCGTTTCAAGGTGGGAAGGCAAAAGATTTTGCATAATAGTAAGCAATATTACTCCTCTGAATGCTAAACACGCCTGTGTTTATGTTTATGCTAATAAAACTACTCAAAGGACAGATATGTGAAAACTGCACACAAGTACATTAATGACGTAAACATACTTAGTTACCCTAGTCATTACCTTTACTCATAATATTGTCAGCGGTTTAGAACTGTGATTCTGGAACAGATGTATATATATATATATTTTTTTTTTTTTTCATGAAACCTGTGCTATTTCAGGAATCCCTAAATTTGTTAATAAAGCTATACAACATATTCTATGTTTAATATACGGCAAGGCATATTGCAGGTAGAAATTACCATTTTAGTCACATCGATAAGTTCAGATTATTGGATCAAAATCACTTTTATTAGAAAATTGAATAGCTTTTACAGATCTGTGCTTTCTAATAAAAGTTGTGAGATGGTTGGGTCAAATTGCCATGAAGTGTTTTTTTTTTTTTTTTTGGATTTTTCCCCGATTTTCTCCCTAATTTAGTCGTGTCCAATTCCTCCCCGTCACTAGGGGGCTCCCACATTAAGGCTACTACTACCACTCAGCCGGGAGGGCCGAAGACTATCACGTGTTTCCTCCGAACCACGTGACGCCAGCCGACCGCATCTTTTCGAACTGCTCGCTCGCGCACCGTTGGGGGCGGCGTAACGCACTCGGAGGACAGCGCTATCCGCTCCCTCCGTTGCGCGAGCTCACAGACGCCCCTGACTGGCTGTAGAGCCGTGATTAATGTGGGAGCACTAAGTACCTCTCATCCCTCCCTTCTGAGAGAGCTCGGCCAATCAGCTCTCTCTAGACCTCCGGCTGCGAGAGGTTACAGCACCACCCGGGACTCGAACCAGCGATCTCCGGATGATAGGGCGAGCGCTTTAACCACTGCGCCACTCGGAGGCCCGCCATGAAGTGTTTTAAAGAAGTTTTAAATTGAAAAGTGTTACGACAACAGACTACGATGCTCATGTAAGACAATGGATCGAGATCCCCATGTGCATAAAATAATGAAAGGATTTTACTTTGAAGGTTATTTAATTAAACGACATCTTATTTGCATGAATGCAGAAACATTTTTGAAAAAGTTCCAATACAATCTTTTTAATATACTGTATATATTTAAGAGCAAAGCAATTTTTTTAATCATCGTCTTCACTTCTAGTATTACTTTAAATATAAATTTTTTAAAAGGGTGCAAATAATTCAGAAGCCAAATGTACACTTATATTTAATATGAAAATTTTTAATTGGTCCATCGTCACTAATGTTTAAAATGAATAAAATCTACATAAAAAGTGTACAGGAAGCGATTGTTATTACTGTAATAATTAAGGTTTTTCTGACTGAGTAAACATCTAAAATCGCCTACTAAAGCATAATAAATAATGTCAACACTACTACAGTAAAAAGCCAGACCCATTACAGCCTGTGTATGAGCTCAAAAGCATTAAAATCCGCCACAGTTCTTAAGAGAAAGTGTTCGCAACCCAGAAATCACTCGTGTTCACTTGTTCCCTAAGTATATTTAATAGCTGTCACTTCAGCACTGATTCGCTGTATTGTCTTCTTGGCAGGCCTTACATTAAAAAGTTTAAAACATGAGGGAAATAAATGAGTTGGCGTTTGCATGAGCAGGCAACCGCGTGGGGAGGGGGGGTGGGGGGTGGGGGGGTTATGATGTTAGAAGACATGGAGAGCTGTATACTGTACCAGTTTTAAAAAATAAATAAATAAATAAATAAATGAGATCTTGTTCTAATCATATCAGATTTGCCTTTCTGGTGACCAAAAGTTAATTTCCCAATTATTATAATTTTTATTTATTTATTTATTTATTTATTTTTACAGGACATTTTTATTTGCAAGAAATTGTTGTTGGTCTTTCAGCCGCAAGGGGTCGCCACAGCGGATCTTCCGCTCCCATATGGATGGCGCGAACAGCAGCCTTCTTCAGTCACCATGAGCTAGTTAGCATAGCTGTAGCTAATGTTAATTTATATGCTAACGTTAATTTGCAGTTAATTGAACTCCATAATCCATACCCTACACATTGTCCCGTGGCAGCTCCTACAGTACATTTCTTGGCAAGTTAATCTACAACGATTCCAGCTACCTGGTTAGCCAAAGTGGTGTATAGCAGACAGCTAGCGGTTTGGTACCTGCAATGTAGATGTCACTCAAATTATGCACAATTTTATAAAAATGTGATTTTAACTAATGAGTTACAGAAAAATTCCCCATGTACAGGTGTCACGAATATGAATTCTAACTATTGAGACCAAAAACGGGCTGTAATTTTATTTGTTATATTTCTGATAGTTTAACATGGGGTTCTATGGGGATTGACTCACTTTTGGAGCCAACTCCCAGTGGACTTTGGAGAGACTGTGCATTCGGCTCTTCCGTGTTCACTTCATTTTTCAGAAATGGAGGTTGTCCTTTGGGGAAAGACTGTTAACTGTGTTACCATAAGTGATTACAGGAGCCAATTTGTTTTGTGGATGACAAACAATTTGTGAAATGTGTTATATTTCTTTTATTAATAAATCATCAGTTGTAATTGACGGCAAATTACTGTATACTAAAAGAAAAAAACACTTCAGGATGTATGATTATTGGAAAATAAGGTAACTTCAGAGGTGACAGTAACTCACCTTTGCATCAGGTTGCACCACATTGCCAAGTCATTGATTACTTGCCTACATCAGCACAACTGCCTCATTGTGTTTTATTCCACGCACATTAAATTATTGATGGAAACGGATGCCTGCTAGCTTTTGACGTTTATGGTAGTTCGCCTGATTGATGTGTGAATAAAAAAAAATATTTAAAAAGATGGAGGGGATTGTGATCCAAGTGAACTAAGTGAATTAAAATACAAATTACTTTGCTGTTAATTAAAGCTTTGTTTTTCAGCCTATGTTCCCTACTAGGGAATATTGATAATATCAATATTATCAATTATTACCAGGGATCACCCAATACAATGCCTAGGCATCAATTTGATTTGAAATGCAATTTTATAAGTATCACAATTTAATAAATATCTGCAACGCTTTACCACCTCAAATGCAAAGATATCTAAATGAAAAGTTCATTTTGGAGCCAGTGTGGCGATATGTGAGTTGTCACACAAAGGAATTGTGATACACAAGTGAATCGATCAACATGACTATCATGTATCTCCGCACATAAACAGTACCTTGTACATCATCATGAATTCTCCCCTAAAGGAGCTGCCTTCATCATTTTCCCTCACTTTCACCCTTCATAACTTTTGTTTTACTTTTTTTTTATGGCACTGCATTATATTTTGTCTACTGTAATGGCACTATGAGGGCATTTTATTATGTTTTATTTACATTAGGGGCATCCTAGAGGGCATATTTTTTTTCTGGTTTTCATTTTTTCAACTGTAAGGACACAAGATGCTTCTCAGGCATAATAATTTAATAATCATAACACCAAGTTTTAAAAAAAAAGTTAAAAAAAAAAAAAAAAAGCATAGAGCATGGGGTTATTTTTTTCTGAGCAGCAGCATGTGTCTAAGAAAAATTGAGCCCACCACATCCCAGTCCAAATACACAAAACAAAAGAATAAATGCATCGTTTAAATAGATTTCTACTGTAAGTACACTTTCAATTATACCTCAAATGGGTAAATATATACATCTTATTTAACATAAAGGAGGGGGGGGGCATTGTGGAGTAAGGACACCCTTTTACTCAACACATGCTGTCTTTTTTCAACATGATGGATTTTTATATTTAATATTTGTTGTCCTTGGTGATCACAACTGACCGTATTCAATCAATGTAGTGAGAAGATGGAGTGTGTGGATTTTACATAATGGACCATGTTAAACACACTGTGAGGTTTTATCACAGCTGAATCAGTTCTCTCACAGCCTGAATTTTGTAGCCCGTGTAAGCCTGCCTCTCTCAGCCTCTATGAAACCAACCACATGCGTATAATCAAACAGATGCTTTGATCCAATGGAATAAAATGGCATGGAATCTCTCCCAATGTTGCATTTGTAGCAGATGCATTTGGAAACCATGTGGTAAATTACTGCATCTGAACAGAAAGGACATGTCCCCCTTGCCTGTGATCAGACTTCACATATAACACACACTTCAGCTCGAGACAGTTCTCACTAATTCAGCGTTTGCCCTTTTGTGTTAAAAGCACATTTTGTCCAACAAGTGGTCATGCCGTAAAGCTGTCATGCCAAAACTTCCACTCCATCACCCAGTTGTAAACACACTGAATTGAGATGACGTCTATAAGGGAACAAGTAATAGTGAGGTGCGCGAGTAGAAGATAGCTTGTGCTATTAATCACACATGATATGCTCATGAATGTTTGAGTACCCCACATGTGTATTCAGGAACGTAAACCACGATTTCCAGTCTAATGGGTTAGGGTTAGGGTTAGGTTGCAACCAAACTCTGCAGCCCATACTGTACTGTATGTGGAGATTGATAACCATGCAGAAATTCACTTCAGTTACAATAATTAAGCATTTGCTTGATTTCTTTACAGGACAGTGCACTGAACTTACAAAATCATTGGCATGATTCAAAGCAATATACAAATCAAAACAGCGCAATAAAGGTTTGATTAAAATACAATTTCACAACATTGATTTAGCAAACTAAACTTTCAGTGACGAATGAGGTCATTAGGAAGCAATATAGCCTACTGGAACAATATTAGATTTATTTGAACAATTAATATCGTCTCATGCCTCATATTATACAGTAATTGTCTCTTGCATTTAGGTTACGTTGTAATGGATTTACCCGCTAAACTGTCCACATTTTCTATCCCACACCTGGAAAGTGGAGCGGTGGTAGAGCTGAAGACTCGCTTTGGAAGTGACAATACAGGACAGGATTAGGAAGGAGTATATTAGAGGGACAGTGCAGGGACAGTAGGATGGTTTGGGGACGAATTTAGAGTGGCCAGATTAAAATGGTTTGGACAACAAAGGAGGGATGAGGGGTGTATCATGAAGAGGAGGTTTATGGACGCAGAGGGAGAACATGTTGGAGGTTGGATTGACGAAGGAAGTTGTGTAGAGAAAGTTAGACAATGACAAATGATCCACTGACAAATGGCGCCAACAATCACGTTTTCTATCCCATAATATTTACACATTTGTTCAAGCATGTAAATCCGATGAAAATCTGGCCTCCAAGGATGGGAATGAGGGAAACACACAAAGGGAGGTCATTATTACGCTCTAGGAAAGTTCCTTGATGACCATCTTGGATTCTGATGAAAACTTGCCAAAATAAACCATATGTACTGTAGATGCTTTGTTCAATTCAGGTGCCACACACCATTTTGCACTCATAAATCACATCAACTATTTGTGAGTGTATACAAAGGCCCATATCTTCAGTTCTAAGCAGAATAGAAAGCTGAAATTGCTAGCCTAGCTTTTCCCTATTTTTTCAGAAGATGGCATCATAATTGAGCTAGGATCCACCACTAACAAGTTATAAGGTTTTGAAAATCAGATTTTCGTTTGGAATCAGTCCCTTTTTCTCAGATTTTGACCTTGGGTTGTAGGTTCATTTGCAGGCCTACAGAATTTTATATATTATTCTCATCTCATAATTCAAATATACACTATTCTACACACAACTTAGCACAGGTATTACTCCGGATGCTCTTCCTGAGGAAACCCTCCAAAACACCACCTTTATCCAGGCTTGAGACCAGCACTACATCCAGAGCTTTGGGCATTAGCTGGGAATTGAATCTAGGCCTTCGGCATGGCAAACAGAATCCTACCACTGAGCCACAAATGCCCATATTTTACATGTATAGTAATGTCAAAATGGTCATAAAAACCTGCTGTACCTCAACTTTGATCGAGATTTAATTATTTCACATGTACTACACAGAACAGTGAAATGATTTGTTGGCATATTCCAGCACAGATGGGGTCAGAGCGCAGGGTCAGCCAGAATATAGCACCCATGAAGCAGATAGGGTTAATGGCCTTGCTCAAGGGCTCAGTAGTGGCAGTTTTGGCTGTGGTCGAACCCTCAACCTTACGCTCAGTAACCCAGAACATTAACTGACCGAGGCCCTGCTGCCCCAAAAGTATTGGAATTTTCACCACTTAAAGATAGATATCTGGACTTGGTACAAATATAATCAGTTCAACTCAATTCTTTCAAAATAAACTTCCACTAAGAAGGAAATGTGTTTTTCCCCCCTTTTTATGTTGTTTGCAAATGAAGATAACGTCCTTTGATTGTAAACACCATTTGCAAGTGCAAAAAAAAAATGGGCGTGGCACCTGAGATTAAAAGGGTCTCATGGAAATGTAAGAATTTTTCATAAAAATGTAGAGGTTTCCATAACTCCCCCATAAGAGTAATGCTTTGAGGCCATTTTTCTTAATCAAAATTTAAAGCGGTCACTTGGAAGGACCTGGTGTATTTGGTATGGAATGGCCCAAGAGTGTAATTCAGACAACTGAGAAACTAGACAGTGCTTAGGGGCGAAAAAAATGGAAATAACAGCTTGAACAAACCAATAGCAGGCCAAAATACTGGACCCACAATGGGAAGGGACAAAGTGTTACAGTAAATGTTTATTTACTGTTTATTAAATAAAATTCACATGTAGATGTCAGCAAGTTACAGTATGTTTCAAGATATGAAACGGTATAGTATGAACACTCAAATTTTGAGGAAAAAAATACAATTAATTAATATGCAATCCTAACTAATTAACTAATATGCAATTTGTTATTTACTTCTTTTAAATAAACCAGTGCTGAAAAACTTAAAAGTTGTGGGGGTAAACGGGTAGCTGATGTGAGCTAGCGAGCAGCACCACAAGTCATTTAGCCACAGTGAATGTGCTGGGTGTACAGGAGGGAAACATAAAAATTGTGTCCTGCAATCTCAGGTAATAGTCTGATCCACAGTGTTTGGATTATCGGCTACTACAACACACACTATACAAGCCTGAGTTGCAGCTTTATGGGGCAATTTGGGACAGTGTCAGGTTTTACTGCCACAGGCTTACTCACCAGCGAATGTCGATGGATCATCTTCCTTTGTCTTGTCCATTGGAGACCCTCCTCTCGGCACAGAGCTGAAACAGTGTCCAGGCACCATTTTCTAAAGTGGAACAAAGTGTAGTTAGGTAGAAATCATGAATTGCAGTGGATGGTGTGACGTGAAGGACAACAAAAATTGAGATACAGGTACCAGGACAGTGAAAGTTCATTATTTTCCTATGTGACAAGCAATGGGATTAAGTAAGACTAAATTTAAAATGACAGAAACAACAATAAGGAGGAAAAAAAAAACATGTAAATGTAAATTAGTTGAACAGTGAACAGCAATCAAGCTTACAAAATGAAACCATGACGAACAGGAAGGCGGCAAAAAGCTGTTCATGTGTTTAACCAGCCTCTCATGATTTCGTCAGTCAGACGTTAGAAAAGTGTCTAAGGACAAACTACCATTTGTCTTTGTATTTGGTGTTTAAAATGACTGCAGCCTTTACCGAAGCCCTCATTGTGAACACCTGATTCTGACATTCAAATGCTCCTGGAGGCTTAATTAGCTAAATCAGATGTGATAAATCACGAGTTTGTAGAAGACTGCCAAGTGTAAGAGCCTGTTAGCCACAAAGACAGTGAAATATGAATGTAATAATACATCAGGGTAAAAAGACACAAGTGAAATATTTAATGCAACATCCTAAACTAGTTGTTGGTGTTAGTTGGTGTCAGTAGTGTCCGACTGATATAATATATATATATATATATATATATATATATATATATATATATATATATATATATATATATATATATAATCACTTACTAGCTTTATAGCTTTTGTCCATCCTCAG
Source organism: Clarias fuscus (assembly GCA_030347435.1). Lineage (NCBI taxonomy): Eukaryota > Metazoa > Chordata > Actinopteri > Siluriformes > Clariidae > Clarias > Clarias fuscus. Next base: position 8,482,697 of record CM059212.1, read on the forward strand.
TAATAATCAAAAGGCATTTCACTATATTAAAATATACTTTTTATTATGAGTTATGATTATAAATATTTTGTTTAATAATTACCTCCACCATCAACTTAAAAATCACATTTTATAAGATTTTGATATGTAGATGCTTACTGAGAAAATGTCAAGTGTCTATAAAGATTATTAAAGCCACTTTGTGGAATAAAATACAACATGGTGGCTTTGGTGGCATTTTCATTCCAATTCTGTTTAAAGATACAAGCATATACATATAGAATTGTAATATACCACCCGCTAGGTCTTGCCCCTTGGGGCATGGCTCAGCAGAGCCTCTGAGGGTGAACTGTGGTGTCTGGTGGGGCCTCCATGGATCGGACATGGTTGTCCAGTACATCCCATGGGTGCTCAGTCAGAATGAGATCTGGGGAGTTTGGAGGCCGAGTAAACAACTATGAACTCTTTGCATGCTAAGCCCCATCCTGGGCTGTAGAGTTCTGAGTTTTTCTGGTTTTTCATTATCTATCATGGCCAGCATTAAGTTTTTCAGTGCTTTGTGTTGCATTGGACCTAACAGGCTAGCCGTTGGTCCCCACGGGCATGGGTAAGCCTTGGGTGCCCATGATCCTATCACCAATTTACTGGCCTATAAATGATCGTCTTAATATTCAGTCCATCTAGAGGTGGTTCTGGTGTTACAGTATGGCTGATTGTTGTACATACATTACAGCACAAATTTTTGCATTATGAAAAGCAAAAATAGAGCTTTAAGGTCAAAGGTAAAAAAAGGTCAGTCAAAATGTCCACCCTTAGGGACCATTTTAACATTGCCAGGAACTGTAGAATATACAATAATCTAATAATCTAATGAGTACTGGTTGTTGCAATCTGGAGCTATCAGGCTACGGGACTTTACAAGCTTGGATATTCCATGCTTGCCACAAAGAAAAGCCAGTTGAACAGGTTATTGTTAATGATAACTCATCACTCACTCACTCACTCACTCACTCATCATCTTCACTGCATTGTCCTGTATTCTGGATCGCGGGGGGCCTGAACCCTATCCCAGGAGACTTAGGAATCCAATCTGCATGTCTTTGGACTGTGGGAGGAAACCGGAGAACCTGGAGGAAACCCAGAAAGCGCTGTGAGAAAATGCAAACTTCATGCACACAGACCCCGAGGTGGGAATTGAACCCAGAATCTGGAGGTGCGAGTTGACAGTGCTAACCACTAAGCCACCATGCCGCCCCTTAACAATAAACCCTGTTATTATTTTTCTATAACAGCAACCTCTCTACTTTCCAAGTGTTTTATACACCGCCGGGCCAAAAACAAAGTCTCTACACACTCTGTGATTTCATCCAATCACCTTTATCTTTGATTACAGCATACTGTACAAACTCATGCTCCCAGTTACACTCTCTCACAATTTCAGCCCTGGAATATGCCTGTACAACCAAGAATCAAAAACTCCACAGATGTGATAACCTGGCCATTCAGTACATTCAGGTCATCAGCTGAGTTTATTTTATCATCACAGAAGGCACCAATCGCTTTGAAATAGTGTAAATCAGGACATTTCTGCTCCCTATGAAATTCAGGCCTTTTTTCTGATGACTCACTATCAAGTGGTTTACTGTTAAGTCCCAGTCCTGAGAGTTCTCATGACATTGTGTGTATGGCCACTCTTATGGTCACTATTAAACATTGCTAGGGTTTTTACTGTTTATTTTTTACCATGCAATTTCATTTAACTAAATTTGATGGTCCAGCACTAACATTTCAGGTTTCGATAATGTGTTGAAGGGTTTTTAAACCTAGTTCCAGAATTTTTTTCTTTACTTGATACAGTACAATAATTTAACTCTTCTGAATTATTTTGCTAAACTGATATCATTTAAACGCTAAAACAGTGGATGCCTGAATTCTGCTCTGCCTTATTGCCCCACCCACTACACTGTTTACAACCAAGTGCTCCCGAATCGACTTTGACGTATATTGCTCTCCTATACGAAGTCTCGTGTCTCTTTACAACAGAAAGCTTCCATAACTGCTTATGACCCGAGTGACCCTACGGCACTTAATGAAGACTCACGAAGACACACAGCCAAGGCTCCTTGGCTTCTTGCGCGGCACGGAGGCTGAAGTCTTCCGAGTGTGCTACAAATGGCAAAACAGATGGAGTATCAGCTCAAATTAAAACCGAAAACATATCATCTGAAACCTTGGGGAAAAGTGAGGCAAAAGGAATTACTGTCTCAGCTCACATGGAGACTTCAAAAGCAAAACAGCTGAGTATTGCACTGCTGTCTCCTCATGTGCACAATGCTAATTTCACGTTAATTAAATTCATATTCATCCTGTACCGCTATGATTGTTAATCAGACGTGAACCAGAGAACTATTTGTCTCCTTCTAAAAGGAATACGCTGGGATGCGGCTATAATCACAGAGGCACTTTATTAACCCATAACCACGTTTTGGCTCTTGATTAAGCTGTTAAGTTGCAAAGAGTACTGGACGGTGACTGCATGTCCAAAAATGACTCAACAGTTTTTTTATTTTTATTTTTTGTTAGATGTGAAGTTGTGTTTCCCAGATCCCCACACACACATCACTGTGACCGCGGCTAAATTCCTGCAAGCAGCTCAGTCCATTCCTCAATGGACAATGCCAACTTCAGTATATTTCAATAGTTTTTTAGCTGGTCTAAGAAAACACTTTATACGTGGAGCAAAACACAACAAATGATTAACAACCACAGCTGTAAAAATGGTCTGTCTGTCTAAAGAAGTTTCAAACGGATAGAGTTTTGCTATTTATTTTGACAGCTTAACACAGGTCTCAGAGTTCCCCCAGCTCTGAGTTTGTCTCTTAATGCGTCGGCTGAAAAACCCCTCAGATAGTGCCTTTTTCATACCTTAACCTCCCAATCATCTCCTGAACATGCTTGCTACACACGTGGACAAAATTGTTGGTACCCTTCAGTCAATGAAAGAAAAACTCACAATGGTCACATAAATAACTTTAATCTGGCAAAAGTAATAATTTAAAAAAATTCTATGAATGTTAACCAATGAAAGTCAGACATTGCTTTTCAACCAACAGGCCTGGACAAAAATGATGGTACCCCTAGAAAATACTCCACACTCAACATGGACCAGAGGAAGCGAAGGAAAGAGTTGTCTCAGGAGATTCAAAAGAAAATTATAGACAAGCATGTTAAAGGTAAAGGCTATAAGACCATCTCCAAGCAGCTAGATGTTCCTGTGACTACAGTTGCACATATTATTCAGAAATTTAAGATCCATGGGACTGTAGCCAACCTCCCTGGACGTGGCCGCAGGAGGAAAATTGATGACAAATCAAAGAGACGGATAATCCGAATGGTAACAAAAGAGCCCAGAAAGACTTCTAAAGAGATCCAAGGTGAACTTCATACTCAAGGAACATGTGTGTCAGATCGCACCATTCGTCGTTGTTTGAGCCAAAGTGGACTACATGGGAGACGACCAAGGAGGACACCATTGTTGAAAACAAATCATAAAAAAGCCAGACTGGAATATGCCAAACTACATGTTGACAAGCCACAAAGCTTCTGGGAGAATGTCCTATGGACAGATGAGACAAAAATGGAACTTTTTGCCAAGGCACATCAGCTCTATGTTCACAGACGGAAAAATGAAGCATATGAAGAAAAGAACACTGTCCCTACTGTGAAACATGGAGGAGGCTCTGTTATGTTCTGGGGCTGCTTTGCTGCATCTGGCACAGGGTGTCTTGAATCTGTGCAGGGTACAATGAAATCTCAAGACTATCAAGGGATTCTAGAGAGAAATGTGCTGGCCAGTGTCAGAAAGCTGGGTCTCAGTCGCAGGTCATGGGTCTTGCAAGAGGACAATGACCCAAAACACACAGCTAAAAACACCCAAGAATGGCTAAGAGGAAAACATTGGACTATTCTAATGTGGCCTTCTTCTGGAAAAGGCACCCTTCAAACCGGAAACAACTGGAGCAGCTTGCTCATGAGGAGTGGGCCAAAATACCTGCAGAGAGGTGCAGAAGTCTCATTGACAGTTACAGGAATCGTTTGATTGCAGTGATTGCCTCAAAAGGTTGTGCAACAAACTATTAAGTTAGGAGTACCATCATTTTTGTCCAGGCCTGTTCCATGAGTTCAATTTTTTTTTATAATTCCGTTGTAGCATGGTTGAAAAGCAATGTCTGACTTTCATTGGTTAACATTCATAGAATTCTTATTTATTATTACTTTTGTCAAATTAAAGTTATTTCTGTGACCATTGTGAGTTTTTCTTTCATTGACCGAAGGGTACCAACAATTTTGTCCACGTGCGTATTTCAGTGTCTCTATAAAGTACCTACTACTGAGTCATGTTCTACCGAACTACACCAGAGCTGAGCAACAAGCCGGGGACGGATATTTCCTACTGTATATGAGGTCACATTAGTGAGAAAATCTATTTGACTTGCTTAAGTCCTGGGTGATACAAAAAATATAAAGCATCAACATTTTTGCACATTTTTTGTCTGTATACTAACACTGGAGCCACAATCTGCATGTCCTTGGACTGTGGAAGGAAACCGAAGTATCCAGAGGTCAAGCACAGGGAGAACATGCAAACCCCATGCACACAGACCTGAGATAGGAATCGAACCCAGACCCTGGAGGTGCAAGGCAGCAGTGCTGACCATTAAGCCACCGTGCCACCCTAACCATGACCAACATAAAAATTTAGCATAATACAGTAGGTCCCTATAAAGATGCATTTGGTGGGTTTTAAAACAAATATGTACTTAATGGTTAAAGCTTTGTATAAATAGATGTAAATGAGAGTCATTTACATCTATTTATACAAAGCTCCACCCCCAAAATGTATGATGGGATAACAATAGACTGGATAAGAACTAGACAAACCCTTGTTGTCTATAGGTGTATAGGGTCAAATATAGGAGCTCCGGTCATCGCCATCTTGGCAGGAGCTGATTCCGCCTAAACCCGATTAATCCATAAATGGGTAAATTGGTGAAACAAACAGAGCCTGGCTTAACTTAGTTACTGTACCACTAGATAGCTAGCTTACCTTTAGCTAAAATTATTAGGTGGCTAAGGTGGCTTGCACTGCACCAGGCTGCAAACATATTTAATTCTGCAGTAAAGTTGGACATTTTAACATGGGGTTTAAGAGAACTGTGCTTTTTTTTTTTTTTTTTTTCAGAACGAGAGGTTGCCCCTTGGGTTCAATTACAGTTAGCCAACTAGAGTTATCATTAGCAAGGACTGCCATGACACTTTTTTAAATGACTGATTTACAACTCTTTAAACATACGGTGTCTATTTATAATGATTTATAAGAGAGTCTAAGTGTAGTCAGGGAAGAAAGGTTTTTAGCTACACTTATTCTGAGAAAACTCAAAGCTTAACCTTTCCCCTCTGATTTTCCACATTATTTATATAATATAAGTAAGAAATGAAGAAATTGACCTTTACTACTCCATTTCTAGTGTACGTTGTCATGCTTTGATAAAAGTCTTTGGAAATGTGCCATAGTGAAAGAAACATGTGCCTAATACCAGCTTGCAAAGTGTTGTATAAACAGCAGCAGTCAAATTATCTGTGAAGAGTATCTGATATTGCTTAAACTTAAAAGATGGTCGTGGATAAAGTTGTAATTCTTTAAATAAAAATATTTAATTATTTAATAAATGCTTATATTCCTCATTGCAGAACAAACAAAAACGTTAAGAGATTCAAATTGTCCTTGATCTCTGTCATCTTGAGCAGAATCAGGCTGGATCACGTCTCCTGGACAATTAGCTTTTTCATCTTAAAATTGTCCTTTTTGCTTATTTATGTATTATTTATTTCAGATATTTTTAATTACAAATTTAGCCAACTGAATGCAAATTGATCAACTCCTTAATTAATCAGACCTTTTAGAAAACGGTATTCACACAGGAATGTGCATCCAGTGTACATCCACAGTAAAGGGTGGGCCATTTATATGGATACACCTTAATAAAATGGGAATGGTTGGTGATATTAACGTCCTGTTTGTGGCACATTAGTATATGTGAGGGGGCAAACTTTTCAAGATGGGTGGTGACCATGGTGGCCATTTGGAAGTCGGCCATCTTGGATCCAACTTTTGTTTTTTTCAATAGGAAGAGGGTCATGTGACACATAAAACGTATTGGGAATTTCACAAGAAAAACAATGGTGTGCTTGGTTTTAACGTTTCCAAGATGGCCGACTTCTAAATGGCCACCATGGTCACCACCCATCTTGAAAAGTTTGCCCCCTCACATATACTAATGTGCCACAAACAGGACGTTAATATCACCAACCATTCCCATTTTATTAAGTTGTATCCATATAAATGGCCCACGCTGTATATGCGATAAATACAATTTAACAGAGAATTACTAGAATAGTCAACCAGAAAATAAACATTATACCGAATCATGTATACGTTTTCCACAAAGCCAACGCATTTTATGTGGTGAAAATATTGGCACCCCAAACAAATGGTCATGTGACTCTCAAGAAGGTGGCTTTGAAACTGATGAAAGAAGCCTGCATAGAAAAAAAAAAAAAAACCTGTGGGATTATAAAAAGAACTTAAAATGCTCTCCATGGAGGACTGTCTAATATCTCTCTTCATGTGGACCCAACCTGTTAGACGGACTCAGGAGTGTCATTCAGTCAAATTAAAACAAAATTACACGGGGCCATTATACGTTTAAGCTATAATTATCCCCATTTCATACATGTTTTGCTCATTGTCATCACGGGTGCCAATTATTCTTGAGCTGACTGTATTTCACCTGACGTGAATCGAATTCAATGGCTCGGAACAGAGCGAGTGTACACCCACTTATTAAAACACCTGTAATTCTTTTTATAACCTAACATTTGTGTAAAAAAAAAAAGAAAAAAGGAATAATTACACAATAACACAATGCATCATATAAGCAGTATATGGTGGCATGGTGGCCCAGTGGTTAGCACATGCACCTTCAGGTCCTGGGTTAGATTCTCGCGTCGGGTCTGTGAGTTTGAATATTCTACCCGTGCTTGGTGGGATTCCTCTGAGTGTCTGGTTTCCCCTGACAGTCTAAAAACATGCAAATTAGGCTAATTGCCGTTGCCCGTAGTGTGAATAGTTAAGTCTAATGACCTAGAACATTGCTGGGATTAAAATGGCAAAGGTGTTGAATGTCCTTAGAAATATTTTAGAAGGTTATTAATAAAACAATGTAAGGTTACGCTACTTAGACTTAACTTAAATATCAGGCTAATTAATGAATTCGGTCAGGAATAGGAATATTTATCTCTGCTAATGCAAAGATCAAACATGAGGAGAGAGTGGAAAGTCGAAAGATTATCCTTATCATAATTTTATTATCTCCTGGCGGGTTTCTCGTCAGCGGTACAGTGGGTCGCGTTGCCGCTTCACAGCTCCAGGGCCCTCGATTTCATCGTAAGCTCGCTGCACTTTGTTCATCACACATGTGGGTTTTCTCTGCATCTTCACTGAACAAAAACAAAAAAAAACAAAAAATTTTAAATAATGATTGATCCGTGGTATTTGAAGATGGATTTTTTTTTATCGTTCATGTAAAGACAAAGCAATGCATTTAATAAAGTCGTCATGTTCATGAGTGTTACACTTTACAGCTAGTGCTTAACACATTGGATGATGATAGTCTACTCCATATTAATCAAATAAAATGCTGTTCATTGGTTGTAAACACCACATAAGTAACTTAAACTCTCAAGAAAGCGACCAGAGCCGTGAATTCACCAAGCATGGCGCTTGTACATATGGTGTGTTTTCCCGACTGCAGTCATCTGTTATAGTTTTCTGGAAGCGTCTGTGGTTTGCGCTGCAAAAGCTTGGTCTGTGTTCCATATTTCAGGCTTTTAGAAGAGACCATATGTTTCCGCACCTGGACAGCTCCTCTTTATTTTATTTATTTTTTATTTATTTTATAAAACCCGCACAGTTTATATGGGCAAACAGAAAAATGGTGATGTTTAAATCCAGAAGTATGGACAGCGTTATAAATCAAACTGAAATATCGAGCCTTATCACATCCCTGCTCTGATATCTTCGTAACATACGATGTGGCACAGCCCTCCTCTTTTAATCAGCATCGTAAGGGAGAACGTAAGGTAAGTTGTCAGATTCCCAGAGGAAAGATTTTCTGCTCAAAGCTTGATCTTCTATAACTCGGGAGACAAATGAACAATTTATATTACAGTCTCGATTTAGCTTCTATTTTGTCTGATATGTTTCTGATGTGGCCGCATGATGGGGTAGTGGTTAACACTGTCGCCTTGCATCTCCAAAGTCGAGGGTTCGATTCCCTCCTCTAGGTCTGTGTGCGTTGAGGTTGCTTGTTCTCCCTGTGCTTGGTGGTTTCCCCTGGTTGGTCCGGGTTCCTCCAACAGCGCAAAGACATATTTGCAGATTAGGTTAATTGGCGTTCCCAAATTGCCTGTAGTGTGTGTGTGTGTGTGTGTGTGTGTGTTTTCTCCTTGCAATGAATTGGCTCCCTCACTTTTTCCACATTTTGTTACTGTACGTTCCCGCACTATACAAAATAGGGTCAAATTAATGATTTTCCTCAAACAATACCCTATAATGACACCATGAAAAAAGTTTTTTGAAATCTTTGTTTGTAATTTATAAAAAATAAAAAATGTAAAAAAATAAATAAATAAAATAAATTACATGTACATAAGTGTTCACTTATTCAAAAAATTAAGCTCAGGTGCGTCCTGTTTCCCCTCATCATCCCCTATCATCCCCTGATCATCATTGAGATGTTTGTACAACTTGATTGGAGTCCACCTGTGGTAAATTCAGTTGACTGGACATGATATGGAAACCATGTCTATATAAGGTCCCACAGTTAACAGTGCACAAACCAAGTCATGAAGTCCAAGGAATTGTCTGCAGACCTCCGAGACAGGACTGTATCAAGGCACAGATCTAGGAAAAGGAACAGATTTTTTTTCTGCAGCATTGAAGTTCCCAATGAGCACAGTGGCCTCCATCATCCGTACATGGAAGAAGTTTGGACCCACCAGGAATCTTCCTAGAGCGGGCCACCCTCCTCAGTCAGGGAAGTGACCAAGAAGCCTGTGGTCACTCTGAAAGAACTCCAGAGATTGTCTAAGGAGAGAGGAGAACCTTCCAGAAAAACAACCATCTTGTAGCATCAAACTCAAAAACACTTGAGGCCGCCAAAGGGGCTTCAACAAGCTTCTGTTTGCAGAAAATTTCTGTTTCCCATGGTCTGAGAGTCCTTCAAGCGCTTTTTGGTAAACTCCAGGTGGCTGTCATGAGGAATGGCTTTCGTCTGGCCACTCTGCCATACAGGCCTGATTGGTGAAGTGCTTCAGGGTTGGTTGTTCTTCTGGATGGTTCTCTTCTCTCCCCAGAGAAACACTGGAGCTCTTGTGTATGCGTGTATATGTCCACATGTCATTTCTGCATTCAATATTCCATTCCTTGGAGATATATCCAATATATCAGTGACAGATTCTTAAAGGATTGGGTTCAAGCAACCAGCAGTGACAGGCAGGTCAGTGGCACTGGGGCACGAACCAGGCACCCTTTTGATCAGCAGTCCAGCACTTTAACTACCTACAGTAGCTACCCCTGCCAGGTTCATTTTATGTACTCTTACTGCAGTGTTCGCCTCATACAACTGGCCAGGGCCTAAACATTCTTATTACCAATGAGGCTCAGATAAAGTAATGCAATTTGAAAATTGAAAAGAACTTCTTATTGTTATTAACGATTGCATAATAGACTTATTATGTGAAGGTTTAAAATGGCAACTGGCAAATTTTCAAACTGAAAATTATGTTTCAATAGCATCCAGCCTGGAAGAAAGGGTTTTATTTTGAAATGCTTCATGATAACTAGTAGCTTTTATTGCACTACAGTAACCAATAAATTACTTCTGTCTTTTATTATAAAATATAGAATTAATACACTTAATGCATAACAAACTAATCAATTATAAACAATCACAATAAGGTGTTATTAAGTGATATATGATTCAAAACTAAATAATGTCTAGTGAAATACTTAAGTATAATTTGAGTAACGCCAGTAAGGACACAGCCTATAATTATATATATATATATATATATATATATATATATATATATATATATATATATATATATATATATTTTGTTTTTTTTTTTTTTTTTTTTTTTTCAATCCACTCATTCAGCCTACAAATATAATACAAACTTAATCATGAAAAATAATTGTGTGGATAATAATAAAGTCAGATATCATTGAGTAAAAACCACAGTTACATTTCAACGAGATTTTATTGAGCACGAAGCGCGAAGAGCTCTTTTGTGTACTTTTCTGAGCTCAGCATGAGATGCATGATTGAGGATGAGATGAGAACGGAGTCCATGCAGAGGGCTCTGTCGCACCAAAAGAGGTGCAAATGTTGAGAAATTCCTACATGCCATAATCTCATTCTGGTTTCACAATGACCTCATAGTTGTCTAGGAGACATAAATTATATGTTCACTGTATGGACAAAAGTATATGGCCAAACTTGCAATGACATTGTATCCAAATATATACGCTTGAATATGGAGAACAGCTATAACAGCTTCTTGGAAGGCCGTCCACAGGATTTTGGAGTGTTTCCGTGGGAATTCGCGCCCATTCATTCTGTAGAGATGTTTCATTCATTCTGATGTTGGGCGAGAAGGCCTGGCTCACAATCTCTGTTCCAGTTCATCCCAAAGGTGCTCGATGTGGTCGAGGTCAGGGCTCTGTGTTAGGGCCAGTCAAGTTCTTCCACACCGAACTCATCAAACCATGTCTTTATAGTCCTTGCTTTGTGCACTGGGGCAAAGTCATGTTGGAACAGAAAAGGGTCCAAGCTGTTTTTGTAGGTTAAGGCATTAAGTTTGCTCTTGGGGCATGGGGATAAGGGGACTGATTGAAATAACTGAATTCACAGGTTTGGTCAAATACCTTTTTCCAGTGTAATACGTAATACACTGATTGAACAAAAACCTTGTTTCGTTGATGTGCTTTTCTTTTTAACGCCGTATTTATGTAACAATGATAAAAGAATTCACCGGTGTCAGAATTGTGTAACAGTCAGTAACAAAATCAAAAGGTGAGGCCACCTGGTGGCTGGATGAAGTACAATTTTACCTTGGCCCCATGCCATATAAAAGGAATAAAAACAAACTTAACATATATTTTAATCACATCTCTACAAATTGCTTTCTGGGAGATCATGCTCTGTTATTTTTACAGGTTGCGTCGTCCTTGATATCTCCGTCAGTAATTTTACTCACGATAAACGCAACCCATAGGAGGCATTTTATGTATAAATAAAAGCCTGTGGTTGATGAGATGATTGACAGTTTCAGTATGGGCTGATGAACAGCTAGGAATGACAACCTAGCCTCGTGAACACACATGCGCGTTCCGAAGCTCTTCCTAACCCGATATCTCACAGACCTTCATCTGACATCTTTTCGAGATCTGCCAAGATTTACAGGGTTGACAACTTTGACAGTTTTACAGCAAAGCTATATGCTATTTGTGCTGTAAATTGTTTAAACAGACACTCGGGAAGGAATTCTTCGCAGGTTTTATGGAATGCCTAAGTTGGCTCGTTGAACTAGCGAGCTAACTAGCTTTGAGATAGCATTACCAAACAAAAACTTTTTATACAAAACATTAAATGATTGCCCAGGAGATATCGAAATATAATTTTGGCTTAAAGATTGATACAGACTATACATCAAAATTTATATTACATGTGTAAGAATGTATGTTAAAATCAAGGGAAAAAATAGTCACTATGGCAATGCAATGTGTTAGCAATGCAATGAAAAAATTTAACACAGACAAGGCTGATCCTCTGTACACGCGCTAATGAATATTTATGAGTATGCAAATGGGACGGTCACGTGAAAACAAACAGGATATCGGAAACTCAAACAAGTGAAGATTTTACTTGGCAGATTTTGTAAAAAGCATGCGTCTTTTTTGGCTCTGTGCATTCTTGAAAAAAAATTATAATGAGGTCTTCGGAAGCACTGCTATATAAGAAATGAAAAGGAGGAAAGTAGCTTGGGAAAATTAACACCATCAAAGGAAAATTTTCAGAAAACTCCAACAGTGCATTAGATTACTTAATATTTAAATAGGTCCAATCATGGTCATAATAACGGGACTACAGTATATACAATAGTGATCATTGGCCTCCACAGTCTCTAGTTGGACTACAGAGGTGGATGGATGGATGGAATCAATGGATGGATGGAATGTTTAAATGGCTTTGATATTCTTCTGATGGATTAGAACATGGTCGGGCCTTAAAATGTTTCCCAAAGAGCAGTAAAATCTTGCACAATGTATATTTAACTACAACTAACCAACATGTCAAAGAATTCTATTTTAAATGGGACTCAATGGAACCTCCTCGCTCTCCATTACCATTGAAGGAAATATTTTCAGATTAAGACATACAACAAAACATACTGTATTATTTCCATATTGATTCATTCACATTATAGTTAATGTGGACCTACTGTCTGTAAAAAAGAAAAAAGAAAATGTGATAGATAAATGTGGTTATGTTGTTTGTATCAGCGGTGGTACCTTGCTTCAGCCTTCCAGCGGAAAAAAAAAAAAATCTTTAAAGTAATTTTCTTAAACCATTACTCAGCCTGACAAAAGCCTGAGAAGCCGGCTCTTTCTGTTAGATCAACTTGACGTAGAGAAGTCAAGTTGAAAGAGATTTTTTTTCCCCCTCACCTACAGAGAGAAGAGCAAAAATCATTTAAAAAAAAAAAAAGAATCAAAGGGTGAATCAAAAGCAGGTGGGATTTCTTTTTCTTGCCGTGCATTATTTTCTCATACACTGGGAACGGAATGGATTGTCCTTGTCTTGCGGGCAGAGCTTTTGTATGCACTGTTTTTCACAGGCTTTTCATTCTGACCAAATGTTTATATCGTCCTCATGGCTTGTTTGGATGCACTGAAAATACCATGTCATGAAAAACACGATGCCGACTTGTTCCCGGAATAAAAGCGAAGCCATTTATAGGATGCGAATTTATATGCATGGAGAGTGTGGATGGCAGAGGTGGGCTCGGTCTCAAAATACGAAACAAAAATAAATGGATCAGCCAGTGTTGGATGTTTGGCATTTAGAAGCCATCTGTTCCAAATTCAGCTAGAACTTATGATTTATCATCACATGTGAGTGTGTGTACTGTGTGTGTTTGGACCATGCAATGGATTCGTACCCCATCCAGGGTGCACCACGCTTCATGCCCTAAGTTTCCTGCGATACGTAGGTTTCAGGCCCCCCCGTGACCCTGAACACAGAATAAAACGATATAGACAATGAGCTCTAAGGGTTTTTCGTCTGGAGGCATATTTATGGCCACTGCAAGCATTTGAAATGTCTGCCATGAAATAGGAGGAAAAAGATCATCTCCGTGTCATGGTTGTTGGTGCCAGAGGACTAGGTTTAGGTTTTCAGAAACCGGTGATGTCCTGGGATTTACACCAAATGATGTTTTGGGCATCCAGTGAGCATCAGTTTTGAGCGAGGTCAGAGAATAAAGGACAGACTGGTTTGATCTGACAGTAAAGCTGTTTCATACTAGACACCATTGCTTAGTAACAGGCCTGGGTATGATTGCTCGCATCTCGCCCCCCCTTCAAAATTTTTTTATTCAATTTGACACCGACACACACACATACACACGCACAGACACTCTCTCGCCTTTTCACCCCCTCCCCGGCTTCACAAACACACAGAAACTCTGCTCTGTCGCGATTCTAAGGTAAAGTAAGGTGCTGGTTCATTTGTTTTTTGTTTGTTTTTTTACTTTACAGCAGTGATTCCCTTAGTATGCGCTGACGCCAGGTCAGAGAGATTTATTTTTTCCCTGTTAAAACGGTGTTTCCGTGTTTGTGTGTGTCCGTTTGTTGTGAAACTTAAGTGATTCTGTTAGTATGCGCTAATGCCAGTCTCACTTTTTTTTCTGTTAAAGCGGTGTTTCCGCTGTGTTTATGCATTTGTTGTGAAACTTAAAAAGTGAGTCCGTTAATATGCGCTCATGCCAGTCTCAGAGAGATTTCTTTTTTTCCTGTTAAAATGGTGTTTCCATTGTGTGTGTGTGTGTGTTTGTTGTGAATCTTAAAAAGCGAGGTGGAGAGAGGGAGGAGGAGTGTTACTGTGTAAAACGAGGCGACGGAAGGGGCTAATTCCACACACACACACACACACACACACACACACATATACACTGCACGCACCAATGGAAACACTTATCTGTAAGGATTTATTTGTACTTTTTTTTAAGGTAAAGTGCAGATTAATTTGTTTTATTTTCATTTTATAGCATTAATTATTTTTATGTATTTATTTTTGGGGCTGTGGAACGAATAATTTGAGTTTTCATGATTTCTTATGGGAAATGATGATTTGGTTTACGAGTGTTTTGGAATACGAGCCCACTTCCAGAATGAATTATGCTCGTAATCCAAGGTTCCACTGTATTTTAAAAGAATTGTCAAGAACGAGCCTGCCTTGATACTTTTATCAGCTATGGTCATGTAGTTCAGAGGATGAGATTGGCAGGTGAGGTATCGGACCCTGAGATTGGCTTTCGTATTTGATTTAAACCATACCCGAGTATTCCCTACTCAAGTAAGTACATCGCCATGCACGGTATGCTGATCCACACCCAGATACACATTATAGAGGGTTCACACTATTCAAACGCATCAAAGTTTAGGGTTAAGTGTGCTCAGATCCATGCCTGAAAGGAACCTAAAGGCTTCTACATCAAGTCTACGCAGGACCTATGCCATTGGCTGTGCAAGCGGCCTATGATGACGTGCACATTTATGCTTGTGCACTGGGGTGTTTGTCTCGCGCTGCATTTTCTCCACCATCCTCTGAATGGCTAGTTTTTTGGTGTACTACAAACAATGGCAAATGAAAATCAAAGTTGGAGTTGGAGCTAATAAATGTAAAAAAAAAAAAAAAAAAACTTTTATTGAAATTAGGTTTCCGCCTTCGATCAGATTTTGTAAACAAAAAAGTCGGAAGGGCGCCCCTTCCAAGTGGACCAATCGCAGTTGTTGCTGTTTTTGTCACTCTAAACTGTGCTTACATTTGTGGGTAGGCGCACATCAAACTACTCCATAGGGTGGCTACATGAGACCTACTGTCATGGGTCTAGCTGGGGGTGCTGGCTAGACCCGGCTGATGGGGTTGCCGTGGGCATGGAGGTAGGCATGAAGGCAGAGGGGTGTTGCAAACAGAAAAAGTCTTTATTTAACAGAACTCAAAAACAGACACAAACAAACAAAGGAACCAAAACAACAAACTCAAACTAAAACTAGGGCTCAGGAAAAACAGGGACAGCGCGCCAACACAGGGAGAAGAGCTGACATGGGAGCCAGGAACCGACAGGGAACGGCGCGCCAACACAGGGACAAGAACTGACATGGGAGCCAGGAACTGAACACAGGGAACCAGGAGCTGACGCAGGGAACCAGGAGCTGACACAGGGGACCGACAAAGAGAACTGGGGATGAGGAAACATGGGGCTGAGCTAACTAAGACACATAGGGGAACTAGAGACTGGAGAGACAGGAGACAGGGCTAGACAGGAGAGACTAGAGAGACAGGAGAGACTAGAGAGACAGGAGAGACTAGAGACAGGAGAGACTAGAGAGACAGGAGAGACTAGAGAGACAGGAGAGACTAGAGAGACAGGAGAGACTAGAGAGACAGGAGAGACTAGAGAGACAGGAGAGACTAGAGAGACAGGAGACTAGAGACAGGAGACTAGAGACTGGAGATGGAACAGGCTGGGTTAGTGGTTAGTTGGGTTAGTAACTATATGGAATGCTGGGGACACTGGATGCTGACCTAACCAGGTTAGTATCTAAAGGGGTTAGTGGCTAACCGGGTTAGTACTGACCTAATGGTGGGGAAGTGGACACAAAGGCAAAGCACACATGAGGCTACTCCAAACTAGCGGCTAACCTACTAGCGACCAGAACCACTAGCAGTCAATTCCCCTAGAGGCTAGCCTACAGGAGGCTAACCCTACTAAGGGCTAACCCTACTAGCAATTAAGGCCTACTAGCGGCTAACCCTGCTAGCGGCTGGGCCTGCATGTGGCTACACAAAACTAAACCAGAAGACAGAACAGTACTTACACAGGACACAGGAGGAGACAGCCTAGCTAAACATGAAACAGGATAGCTCCATGAATCCAGCAACACAAGGAACATAAGGAGAACAAACAGTAGAGCCCTAGACAAACAAAGGTTACAAAACAAACCAAAGCATAAACTTAAAGAAACAAGAACCAAACAAAAGGACTGCCCACATGACGGTAGTTACAAATATAAACATAACAAACCAACAGACAAACAGGCAAATAGACAAACATACCAGACAGACAATGCTCGACCCAGTTTCCCAGAACAGACTGCTATTTATAGAAGCTTTAATGAGGCACCTCAGTCCAGGTGAGCACTCATCACCTGACTGAGGTGCCTTCTGGGAAACTGAGTCAACCAACATGAACTACACAAGACCGACAGACATAAACAGTGACCTCTAGTGGAGGTTCCTAACACCTACGGTGTAGACTTGACCCAGAACCATTAATCAGCCTAGGTAACACAAACCAGAAAAGCACCTCAGAACACACAACACAATGCCAAAACTTCAGATTTTTGATCTTCAAAGCTTTTCTTTAATAATGCATGGTACTACAGTATACAGTATACAAAATGTCAGTAGTGTTTATTCTTATTATTCTTATTCTTTAATCTCCAGTTCGGGTAGATATAGTTTTATAAAAGGAAATTTATTACGAATGTGGATTTGTAAAACAAATCTTGATGTTTTAAACGCATTTTATTTAAACTAAACTTTATTGCTATCTTGGCTCGCAACCAGAGGGATGGAAATATCATACAGTGTATTGCTTTGCTTGCTGTGATAATATAAAAGACTCAAGATGTCTGATCAATGGATGGCAAAATAGGTTTGTCTATTCTTATCTTGCTTTGTTATTGAAATGTATTAGTTATTTGTGTTTTACTGCTAAGCCATCATGGAAATAAAGAGGTTATTTGTTGGATCGTGATTTTAGTACGTCATCGCCCCTCGTATAAAAGAAGACTCATCTGACTTTGTAGCTGTAGTTAATCTGTGTTTACGCTGCAGCACAAACAGCAAAATTGTTTGCTGCATGATCTGTTTTCCATACTATGATAAAAAGAAACTTCTTTTG
The DNA here is from genome assembly GCA_030347435.1 of Clarias fuscus. Classification (NCBI taxonomy): domain Eukaryota; kingdom Metazoa; phylum Chordata; class Actinopteri; order Siluriformes; family Clariidae; genus Clarias; species Clarias fuscus. The sequence goes on from CM059212.1 coordinate 8,500,055, forward strand.
TGTTCTCCCGTCTGGCAGGCTTTTCACAAAGGTGGCAACAAGCGGAAGCTTTTTACATCTCACCTTCTGCGGCATTTGAAGCGCCGTCTGCAAGGCAGTAGTTATCAGAAAAGCCTTTGCATTTCACTGTTGCCAAAAAAATCTAACTTTCAAGAATGTAAAGCATTGAAAAAGTGGGGCACTTTGAAACGCCTTGACATTCTACCAGGAAGTCATAGTTTACAGGCTGTAGTCCCGTGATACAGAGGCTGGCATATTGGAAGCAGCACACTGATGTGGATAGAATTATCCAAATGTCACTATTAGCTACTTTGATGGGCTGTAAAATAAAAAAAATGTTAAAAATCTGAACCAAAATATCTTCGGCTGTCCCATGCCTAGAAGCGCTTGAGCACAGTACGCATTTGGCTAATAGCCGGACAGGCTTTGATCCCTTCGATGAGCAGGAATTGTTTATAGACATGAAGTTCCATCTCATCTCATTTCTGGCTTTGTGAACCTGGAGGGCTAGTTCAAAACAACAACAACAAAAAAAACAGATTGGATGACGAACTTTCGAACTGCATGGAGCCATAAAATGCACCCAAACATGCTACTCGACTGAGTGGAGCAACGATGCAGATTCAATGGAGTTGAGTTCACCCAAAAGGCTTTAATATTATTAATATACTCTTTTTTACTACTGGTTATATACTGTAAATAATGCATAATCAGGGTATGAAATAAACACAATATAGATTTATTAATGATGCACTGAAATGACTACTGAATTCCCAATTCTGATTGGTTCGAAGGTGATGAGCTCCTGAAGTAAAAAAAAAGTAAACAAGTTCTATCCATCGATCCATCCGGGAACCTCTGTAGTCAAACTAGAGAGCTTGGAGGCCAATACTGACCCCTGTATTTATGTATTGTAATACACTGGAACGCAAGTTCTCCTAATCTTCATGTTTTTGGATTGTGGGAGGAAAACCCACCAAGCACAGGGAGAACATTGAGGTTGGAATCGTACCCAGACCTGGAGGTGCAAGGTGACGGTGTTAACCACTAAGCCATCGAGCCACCAAACGAGTTCAGGGTGTTTTAATAATTTCTATGGTTTCATAGAAAAATAATCCATGGTATGGTAAGAGAAACTCAATTTTGTGTTAGACTGCAAGACACCACCCTGTTGTTGGTTATTCTACTAAAACAGACCAATCTGTCAAGTTTTATTAAAGGGACAAGCACCAAAGATGCGTAATTTCCTATTAAAATGATCAGAATGGTGGTGCAGCAGGTGGAATTAGCACCACACTCCTGCTTATACTATCCATCCATTGTGGTTGTCCTACCTACTACTCTCACTCACTCACTCTTCGTCTATACTGCTTTATCCTGTATTCAGGGTCGCGGGTGGCCTGGAGCCTATCCCAGGAGTCTTAGGCACAAGGCAGGGTATACCCTGGAAAGGGTGCCAATCAATCGCAGGGCACACACACTACCGACAATTTTGGAACACCAATTAGCGTAATCTAAACTGTAGGAGGAAACCGGAGTACCCGGAGGAAACCCACCAAGCATGTGGAGAACATTCTAACTGCATAAAGAGACGGAACTCGAGCCTGGCCGGGAATTGAACCCGGACTGTGAAGGTGCAAGACAAGAGTGCTAACCACTACACCACCTTATATCCATAGTATATGCATATACTAACCACTACACCAAGTACAGTATATGCATACATGCCTAGAATTTGATCACTGATTATTATTTTTATGATTAAGCACTTTAAGCAACAGTTCCTGGCCACTGTCATAATCACTCATAACATAACTGCCTTAGCCACAATGTCAATCCATCTTTCTGAACTAACAGCCATAATTATTGGTCATGTCACTGTGTTTGCATCTGGATATCTTTCAGAGCATAACCAATTTGTCAAACACCAAGTAAAAACCAAATATAGCCATCATAAACAGAAGCAGGTGTGAAAAATATCAACATTTCTTTCCAAGGTCAGACAGCACCAGTTTGATCACATCAATAATTAAAGGATTTCTTTCTTTACTGATGGACTAAAATAATAAAAAATACACCCGCCAAAATACGACTGGCTTCAGACTTTTCTGGTTCTTCATTTTAAGTTTATAAATAATTCAGCTGAGTCTGTGAACCTAGATTTGAATATTTCATACAGAAATGTATAAAAATTTTGCCCTGAACTCAACCAATTAAGTACAGCCAGACCTAGAGACTTGAAGTGGTTATGCTGGTGAAGCTGAACATTGGCTGTGCTTGAAAACCTACCCTAGTCAAGCTCATTAGCTCTAAATACCAAATTACCATGGAGAACTAACGGAATAAAATCTGTTAACATAGGAATATGAAATACACTCTCAATTGTAAGGTAAAAAAAATGATATATAAATTTTTTTAAATGGTTTGATACCCGTCACGTGACCTCAGCTGCACAGTAAAGAAAGAGAAAAAAGGAAGAAGGCATGAGCAGTGTTGTGCATGCTCAGTTTTCTATGTAATGTAAAGTTATGTAGATTTTAAAGCATTTAAAGTTCTATTTTTTTTTTCCTTTTGTTTGTTGTAATAAAGTTGCAGTGTTCCCGGTTTAGAAGTTTAAGACAGTGTTGTGTAAATTCATTTATTTGCTGGTACACTTATCACGGTTAAGTTTGCATTGTGTACATATTTTTTCTCACTACAGTTTTTCATCATATACAGTAAATAAAAAAATAAATAATTTCATTATTTTGTAATAAAAATGTAATAAAATAAAATATTTGCCCTGTGTAAGAAAATAATGAGCTCCCAGTATCCAGAGCATCATTTTAGTTGGAAATAGAGCTCCAAGGTTGACTAAAATGCTCGTCTTCTGCAGTATGTTAACCAAATACAGCTGAGAAATTAGAGTATGCTATAATGTACTATAGTTGTGTAACTGTATAACCAATAATGGTAAATAAAGGAGCTGAGTCTATAGTTATATAGCGCTACTCAGTGGTAAAAGCCAGCAAACGCACAAATTCAAATGCTGTCGCCGTGAGGCGCAGCGGTAAAACCATTATACCGCTTGAGTACCATCTGTATATAAATAAAAGGATGTATATCGGTCAGATCTCTCTCTTTCAAATACTGTACATTTCATACGATTTCAGAAAAGTTTCTGCCTGTATATCTGTTTGTATGTCTGTCCAGCCAGATTCATCACAAAAAACTGGCTAGACCAAGTTTAATGAAACTTTGCCAGTCCTTAGGTATTTTCCTGAAGTTAAACTTGCACCATTGAGTACATTAAAGCTGATCTCTTATTTGTAGCTTAAACCTTTAACTATTTCTTCAAACTCTTTAATCATCAACGACTCTGGTAGACTATATTTTAACTCAGAACCTGCATATTTACTAGAATTATCTAGTTTTACTAGAATTATCTAGAATCGTTGTCCGAAAATCAATCCATGGAATGATCTTATTTGACAGGAGTTGAGAGGGTCGTGCAAGATGTCAAATTCTCTCTCAATGATTTGACAAAATGTTGTTTAAAGAAATAGGAATACAGATGTTAAAATAATGTGCACTATTATTGTTATTACGCAATCATTTTCCATACCACTTATCCTGTACGGCATCGTTGGAAGCCTGGAGCGTATCCCAGGGGACTCAGGGCAAATGGTGGAGTACATCCTGGAGGGGGGTGCCAATTTATCACAGGGCACACACCCACACAACCACACACTCACATGCTATGGGCAATTTGAAAACGCCGTCTAGCATTTGGGCTGTGAGAGGAAACATGGAGAAACCCAAAGGAACAAGAACATGCAAACTCAATGCCCGAGACAGGAATCAAATGCTTGACCTTGGTGATGTGAGGCCACAGTGCTACCTTCTTTTTATTATTATTATTATTATTTCTACACTGGTGTAAAAGGAGAAAGCCATTGTGCCAGAATTGCGTCACTAATGAATGAAAATTAAGTCCTGAGTGTTATCTGGCCCCAGCTTGCAAGACACAGCTCGAGGTCAAAACTGGATCAAAATAATTATGAGAGGGTATGATGTAACATAGCATGGACAATGGTGCCTACAGGGCAATCAATATAAATTATTAAATTATTTATAAATAACAATTTTCCATTAATTTATTGTATTTTCATGAAAAACTGACCAAATTGTGAAATGTGTGAAGCTACATTGCTGTGTAGCTTCCCAGACTATTAAGATACAACTTTAAAATTATACAGTTTAAAGCTTATGTAATATATAAGGTGAATAATATCAGATCATTATAATTAAAGCTCTAACATCAGATTAAATGACAAGGTTCCATCTTTATTAAGCACTATTTGGCTTTTCTATTGTGAACGTCTCGGGTTACTTAGCTGTAACCCTGTTCCCTGATAAAGCGGGAACGAGATGCTACGTGAAAACGCTATGGGAACATCTCTTTGTTTCCGGTTGTGAAGCCTGTGTATGTCAAAACCGCCGAATACCTCGGCTTATAACCTCTGCCAGGCATGACGTCACCGAATAAGGTGCACCTGCAGGTTATAAATAGGAGTGAACCGGAAACATCCTCAGATCAATTTTGTCTGAAGGACGTCCAGGCACGCCAGCAGTGCGGCATTGAAACGCAGCATCTCGTTCCCGCTTTATCAGGGAACAGGGTTACAGCTAAGTAACCCGAGACATTCCCTTTCAAAAGCTACACTCGATGCTGCGTGATAACGCTATGGGAACGAGAATACCAACGCCGCCGCACTGCAAGTGTCTGTACCCTTAGGTTGTATAGCGTGTGCGCACAATAGCCAAGAAGGTCTCAGATCTAGCTCTGGGATGCTGACTCAAGGATCCACAAGTCCGGAGTAGCATTAACATCCAGACTATAAAATCTAACAAACGTGTGTGGAGAGGACCAGCCCGCCGCATCACACACCTGCTGCAGGGGGACGCCTCTTGCCAAGGCAATCCCCCTGGTTGAATGAGCCCTGATTCCCAGAGGCGAAATGTAACCACGCGCCTCATAGGCTAGGGCAATAGCATCTCTCACCCAGTGTGACAGAGTCAGAGGCATAGTGGGGCCGCTCCCCCCGGTTGCGCCCCCATGGCAAATAAAGAGCTGCTCTGACTTACGCCACTGGCTAGTGCGGTGGATGTAAATCCGAAGAGCACATACTGGACACAGTAAGTGAAGTCTTTCCTGCTCCGGAGCTATAAAAGGCGGAGGACAGAAGGCTTCGAGAACGACTGGGTGCATGGTCGAGAATGGAACCTTGGGAAAATAGGTTGGGTGAGGATGCAGAATAGCTTTGACTAGCCCCAGGGGCAAAGTCTAGGCAGAATGGGGAGACTGACAAAGCCTGCAGATCCCCAATCCTCTTCAAAGAAGTAATAGCCATAAGAAAAACCATCTTAAGAGACAGAAGCCTGACAGGCGCTGACTCTAGTGGTTCGAAAGGGGTGTCAGCCAGGCCTTCGAGTACGATAGCTAAGTCCCATGAAGGGGAAGCTTTAGTGGGCGGCCTCAACCGTTTAGCTCCACGAATAAAACGGGCAACTAAATGGTGCTTTTCCACAGAAACCCCATCGGTCAGAGCATGCCGAAATAGCGGCTATGTATGTTCTGAGAGTACTAGGGCATAAGCCAGAGGACAACTTTTCTTGCAGAAACTCCAGCACTGAAACAATCTGGCAGTGGACTGGGTCTACATGTCTTACCATGCACCAACTTTTAAATACACTCCATTTGAGGGCATAAGTTCTTCTAGTGAAGGGAGCCCTGGCACTTAAAATGGTTTCAATTACGCTGGCTGGAAGACCAGCATGTCTTAGTTGGTCCCCTTCAGGGGCCAAACGTGAAGGTCCCAGAGCTCGGGCCGGGGATGAAATATTGTCCCCTGCGCCTGAGACAGAAGATCCCTCCTCACTGGAATCACCCAGGGTGAGCCGTCGAGGAGATAAATTAGATCTGAGAACCACACTCTGGTCGGCCACTGGGGCGCTATCAATAAGAGGCGCAAACCCTGTTGACGGACCCTCGCCAGGACTCCTAGGAGCAGAACGCATAAAGGCGTAACCTGGGCCACGTGTGGGCCATGGCGTCCAGACCCAGGGGAGCTGGAGGAGTCAGAGTAGTAAAGTGATTTTCAGCGCGCGAAAACTAGTTTGAGAGCGCATGCGCGAGAGAGAGATTCAGTGTCTGAAAGCGAGAAAAGTCATGAGAGAGTAGTGCATTTAATATAAGCATAAATAAGTACATATGAATAAGTACATTTAAATTTACCATGTATTAAAATTTGTATTCTAATGTATACATTTCTAATGTATATATATATTTTTTTTTAATATACCAAAAATAAATTGAAAAACAAAGTTTAAATTAGTGTGCTTTGGAAATTAGATCAACATTTCACTTAAAGTATATTTTCCTATAATATATTTTTGGAAAAATGTACTATAATACAATTATTTTGAAGTATGTTTAAAGTTTAATTCTAAATTTTGATAAAAGCATGATGTTAGTATACTTTTTATATATTAACTGATGGTACAACTTTTTTTTGTTGTTGTATATATTTGCAATGTACTCTCGAAGATTTCAATATATTTGTAATACACTAAAGTGTTGTTGTTTTTTTTACTCTGGCAAAGCCATACTCAGGCCCAGCTTTATATGTAACGGTGGTAACAAAATTTTCTGAGAGTCAACAAGAGCTGGATTTTGAACACTGTTCTTTCTTGATGGCCAGTCGTTCTTGACATAATAAAAATCTCTGTTTCGACTGTTCCGTTCACACAGGAAACAGCAGTTCTTCATGTTTCCACCCTGCAGGCCAAGCAATAGGACAACAACTATGAAATCACCACTGAGCTGCCACTGACGTTCCTTTATTTTACTTACTTACCTTTACACCTCAGCGGCTGTTTCATGTTTTCATAGGTTTCTTTCATGTGGACTGGATGCCTGACAGGAACTGTCAGCAAAACATTGCCATTGTGCAATAAAACACCTTTTAGACTCATTTGAAATTAATCTATGAACTAACTATTCATCTGGGTTGTGGGTAACGTTAAGGGCTTCCATTAAGCCACTGATGTCATTGCAATTAACCTTCCAATAAGAAATACTGAACTAGACCTTCTTGACAATCATGGAAAATGGAGATTGTGACATCACACAGAGGTTCCTAACTCGTGTTAGATCCCTGACCAGATCATTTGGTTCACTCTATGATGATAGAAGTAGTTCTGGAGAAGAATACAGTGGACTTTTAAAGCCTGACAGGCCGGATCAGCTGCATCCTGGTCATCATTCTGATCATCTGAATCTATAGAGTAGAATTCCGGTGAATCTGGAGTTGGCAATGGGAAATACTGCAGAATTATGAATGAATGCGGTCTAATGAATTATTGTTGTCTAAAACCAGACGTTTCAGTTTCATTGACCAACCCCTGTAGGTGGCATGACTTTTCACCACTGCCATCATACTGCACTTTTGAGATGCAGATGTAACCTAGCAGAAGTTATCTGCGTTGTTGACACAGTTTCGAGGCATTTTTGCTTCTGAGGGAAAATACTTTTACAAACCACCAGATGTGACTGTATGATGCATAGGTCTGCCCCAGAGATTAATAAATTACAACTAGGTAATCATCTTTAGTCTTAAAGTGAAGATAAATTTATAAACTTCTATGTGGTACTTTCACAAGAAGTTACAGTATAAGGCATCAAGTTCATCAGAACCCCCCTTCCCCCGCCCCTCACTCCCTTGTTGGCTTATATACTTGCCTGTGTATGAAATAACTTTTAGCCAAACTTTTTTAGGCAACCAGCACCTTTTTCACCTGTTTTCTAATTCATCTATCAAAAAATGTAAGCATTAGCATATTTTATCTCAGAGGCCTATAATTTCCAAAAAACTTCCCTTGTAAGCACATAGACAACATCCTCATTAAATGGACTTAAATTGTCACCAGCAGTTTCTTAACCAAGTTAATGAATTAGATACGATTCAATCAAACGATTCCTGTAACTGTCAATGAGACTTCTGCACCTCTCTGCAGGTATTTTGTCCCACTCCTCATGAGCAAGCTGCTCCAGTTGTTTCCGGTTTGAAGGGCGCCTTTTCCAGAAAGCATGTTTCAGCTCCTTCCAAAGATGCTCAATAGGATTGATGTCAGGGCTCATAGAAGGCCACTTTAGAATAGTCCAATGTTTTCCTCTTAGCCATTCTTGGGTGTTTTTAGCTGTGTGTTTTGGGTCATTGTCCTGTTGCAAGACCCATGACCTGCGACTGAGACCCAGCTTTCTGACACTGGCCAGCACATTTCTCTCTAGAATCCCTTGATAGTCTTGAGATTTCATTGTACCCTGCACAGATTCAAGACACCCTGTGCCAGATGCAGCAAAGCAGCCCCAGAACATAACAGAGCCTCCTCCATGTTTCACAGTAGGGACAGTGTTCTTTTCTTGATATGCTTCATTTTTCATGTCTGTGAACATAGAGCTGATGTGCCTTGGCAAAAAGTTCCATTTTTGTCTCATCTGTCCATAGGACATTCTCCCAGAAGCTTTGTGGCTTGTCAACATGTAGTTTGGCATATTCCAGTCTGGCTTTTTTATGATTTGTTTTCAACAATGGTGTCCTCCTTGGTCGTCTCCCATGTAGTCCACTTTGGCTCAAACAACGACGGATGGTGCGATCTGACACTGATGTTCCTTGAGCATGAAGTTCACCTTGGATCTCTTTAGAAGTCTTTCTGGGCTCTTTTGTTACCATTCGGATTATCCGTCTCTTTGATTTGTCATCAATTTCCCTCCTGCGGCCACGTCCAGGGAGGTTGACTACAGTCCCATGGATCTTAAATTTCTGAATAATATGTGCAGCTGTAGTCACAGGAACATCTAGCTGCTTGGAGATGGTCTTATAGCCTTTACCTTTAACATGCTTGTCTATAATTTTCTTTTGAATCTCCTGAGACAACTCTTTCCTTCGCTTCCTCTGGTCCATACCATGTCACCAAACAACACAGTGACTACCTGGAGCCCTATATATAGGCCCACTGACTGATTACAAGATTGTAGACACCTGTGATGCTAATTAGTGGACACACCTTGAATTAACATGTCCCTAGCATGGTTGAAAAGCAATGTCTGACTTTCATTGGTTAACATACATAGTATCTTTTTAAAATTATTACTTTTGTCAGATTAAAGTTATTTATGTGATCATTGTGAGTTTTTCTTTCATTGACCGAAGGGTACCAACAATTTTGTCCACGTGTGTAGTGTCATTAAGGAAGTAAAAACCTCATTGATGTGAAAGCCCGGTCATTCAGTGCATTCAGGTCATTAGCTAACTTCATTTTATTGCCACATAACGTTGCTGAGCCTGGATCTGAGCAACTGAAGCAACCACGGATCATAATACTGCCTCCAGAGGTTTGTAGACCTGTTGCACCAAAGTCTAATATTTTTGCTTCCTAACAAACAGAAGCCTTTTTTTCATTACACTATGTGTGTGCATGTGTGTGGAAATGTTCTTACTTTAACTATCAAACATAGCTGTGATTTCTACTGATTTCTACTATCTATGAACTTTACCAACTCCATTTGTTTTTTTCCGTCCACATTTTATCCATGAATTAAAACTCCCAGGTTTTAATAATACTGTCTTAAGCAAAAGTTTAGGCACCCCTTGATAAATAACTGATTTTGATGATTTCAATTAAAAAAAAGATGTTAACACAGTCTCTCTTGGAGTTACTTTTTATGTCATTAATTGAACAAAGATTTAAAAAAAAAAAAACATTAGTGTGGCACTGTGCAAAAGTTTGGGCACCCCACATAATCAGTACTTAGTAACGCCTCCTCTGGCAGATATCACAGCTTGCAAACGCTTTTTATAGCCAGCTAAAAGTCTTTCAATTCTTGTATTTGGAATTTTTTTCCATTCTTACTTGCAAAAGGCTTCTAGTTCTGTAATATTCTTCGGTCTTCTTGCATGCACAGCTCTTTTAAGATCTACCCACAAATTCTCAATGATGTTTAAATCAGAGGACTGTGATGGCCATTTCAAGACCTTCAGCTTGCGTCTCTTGAGGTATTCCATAGTGGATTTCGAGGTACGTTTAGGATCATTGTCCTGTTGTAGAAGCCATCCATTTTTCAGCTTCAGCTGTTTGTTTGCTTCCAGAATGTGCTGGTATTTAGTGGAATCCATTCTTCCACTAAAGCCCTGCAATCCCTGCAATGTTTCCTGTGCCACTGGCTGCAACACAACCCCAAAGCATGATAGATCCACCCCCATGCTTAATAGTTGGCAAGGTGTTCTTTTCATGAAATGCTGCTCATTTTTTTTCTCCAAACATGCCTTTGCTGATTGTCGCCAAAGAGTTCTATTTTAACCTCATCAGTCCACAGCACTTGTTTCCAAAACGCATCAGGTTTCTATAGATGTTCTGTTGCTGATACTTATTATGTTGGATTTTATGATTGGGACGCAGGTAAGGTTTTCTTCTGCTGACTCTTACATGAAGGTCTTGTGGAACGGTGCACCGCCACTCCTGAGTCTGCAAAAACTTCCTGCAGGTTTTTTCAATCAAATGGGGGGTTTTGATTTGTCTTTCTGACCAGCATACGAGCAGTTCTCTCCGAGAGTTTTCTTGGTCTTCCCGATCTCATCTTGACCTTCACAGTTCCCCTGAACTGCCATCTCTTAATTCCATTTCTCACTGTGGAGACTGCAAGCTGACAACGCTTTGGTATCTTCTTGTAGCCTTCTCCTGCATTGTGGGCATCAATAACTTTCATTTTCTGAGTCTTACACAGCTGCCTAGAGGAACCCGTGGTTGTTGAGTGTCCGCAAGTGTGTGCACAAGGTCTGAAGAGTCAAAGTATTTGTAAAGCTTTGAAATTGGCATTTACTAATGACAGCTGTTGCCATGCATCAGATCTAATGAGCTGATTAAAGTCTGAAACCTTGTAAAAACAATCTGAGACTCTGGAACTCTTAGGGTACCCAAATTTTTGCAAGAAGTAACTATGCATGTCCCGGTCTCGGGTGCGAGGCATAAATGCAGAGGTCCAGATGGTAAAGGAAACGATGTTTATTTAACAGAAAAACAGGGAAATCAAACAAACACTTAAACTTTATAATAAAACAAACCAAAACACGAATAAAGACAACGGTAAACACGAACTAAACTCACAGACATTAACCACAATAATTCAACAGATGCAAGACCTTAAACAGAACTAAAACAAACCATTTATAATAAAACTAATGAGCAAGTCGGTTCAGGTGAGCGCCCCATGTCACCTGACCGAGGTGCTTAATGGGAAATGAAATGAAATCATAAGGAACTACACAGAAAATCACAGGGCGCTCTAGGGGTTATCCCTGATATAACCCCCCCTCAAAGGGCGCAACTCCGGGGCGCCACAGGAGGTCCAGGGCATCCCCCCCAGGGTCCAATGTCCGCCCCTCTCACCCAGAGGCTGGCACCTATGTCAGGCGGGCCCGATGGCCTGATGCCCCCGTTGAAGCAGGGCGGCGGAGGCAGAAGACTTTCGCCGTCCTCACTGATGCAAGGCGGCGGTGGCAGAGGGAGCTCGCCGTCCTCCGTGATGCAGGGCGGCGGTGGTGGAAAGCTTTCGCCGTCCTCTATGATGCCAGGTGGCGTTGGCAGCAGAGGAAGAGGATGCTCGCTGTCCTCGGCGGCGCATGAAGGCGGCGGCGGAGGAAGAGGCAGCTCGTCGTCCTCGGCGGCGCATGAAGGCGGCGGCGGAGGAAGAGGCAGCTCGTCGTCCTCAGCGGCGCATGAAGGCGGCGGCGGAGGAAGAGGAATCTCGCTGACCTCGGCGGCGCATGAAGGCGGCGGCGGAGGAAGAGGAATCTCGCTGGCGCATGAAGGCGGAGGAAGAAGAAGCTCGCTGACCTTGGCGGCGCATGAAGGCGGCGGCGGAGGAAGAGGAAGCAGCTCGCGATCCTCGGTGACGCATGAAGGCGGCGGCGGAGAAAGAGGAAGCTCGCTGACCTCGGCGGCGCATGAAGGCGGCGGCGGAGGAAGAGGAAGCTCGCTGTCCTCGGCGGCGCATGAAGGCGGCGGCGGAGGAAGAGGAAGCTTGCTGACCTCGGCGACGCATGAAGGCGGCGGCGGAGGAAGAGGAAGCAGCTTGCTGTCCTCGGCGGCGCATGAAAGCGGCGGCGGAGGAAGAGGAAGCAGCTCGCTGTCCTCGGCGGCGCATGAAGGCGGCGGCGGAGGAAGAGGTAGCTCGCTGTCCTCAACGGTGCATGAAGGCGGCGGCGGAGGAAGAGGAAGCTCGCTGACCTCGAAGGCGCCGTGCAGCGTCGGAAGCTCGGCGTCCACGAAGGCACAGTGCAGCGTTGGAAGCTCGCCGTCCACGAAGGCACAGTGCTGCGACGGAAGCTCGCCGTCCGTGAAGACACTGTGCAGCGACGGAAGCTCGCCGTCCGCGAAGGCACTGTGCAGCGACGGAAGCTCGCCGTCCACGAAGGCACTGTGCAGCGACGGAAGCTCGCCGTCCGCGAAGGCACTGTGCAGCGACGGAATAAAACAACGGTAAACACGAACTAAACTCACAGACATTAACCACGATAATTCAACAGATGCAAGACCCTAAACAGAACTAAAACAAACCATTTATAATAAAACTAATGAGCAAGTCGGTTCAGGTGAGCGCCCCACGTCACCTGACCGAGGTGCTTAATGGGAAATGAAGTGAAATCATAAGGAACTACACACAAAATCACAGGGCGCTTTGGCGCCCTCTAGGGGTTATCCCTGACAATGCATCAATGTTTGCTGAAGATATTGTGCATTTTTTTGTATTTCCAAGAGAGACTGTGTTAACATCTTTTCGGAAAAAAAAATCACCAAAATCTGTTATTTAGCAAGGGGTGCCTAAACCTTTGCATACGACTGTATACTGGAGGATTGTTATTCTAATTACATTGGGAAAATAATTTGATCCTTCTAAAATAGAAACCTTTTTTTCATGTGCTAGAAAGGTATCAGCAAGAATAAAAGGGAAAGTTGTACGTTTTAGAGACGTTGTCGCCGACAAAAAGACAGGAAACAGAGATGGAGGTGGCATTGCTTAAGATGCTGCAATTTGCTTTGGAAGTGACAAGAGTGGACAGGATTAGGAATGAGTATATTAGAGGGACAGTGCAAGTAGGACGGTTTGGGGACAAAGATAGAGATGCCAGATTAAGATGGTTTGGACATGTGCAGAGGAGGGATGAGGGGAACATCAGGAGGTGAATGTTAGAGATTGAGCTGCCAGGAAGTGGAAGAACTAAGAGGAGGTTTAGGGATGTGGTGAGGGAGGACGTGTAGGAGGTTGGAGTGACAAGGTGATGATGTGGTAGACGAATGGTCCGCTGTGGCAACCCCTAATTGGGCTAATTGGTCCAAATGGTCCGCTGTGATGATCATACATTTCGGTGACTTTCTTGTCCTAATACAAGAGAGGTAAGTTGTTATTTGCCTCCTATTACCAACATGTTATTTTAATATTCAGTACCAAAATCTCAATGTCATTGTTCAAAGGTCCCCCTGTGTTATCTCTGCTTGCCATTCTAAAAACAATGACATTACCTTGCAGTCACCTTGTCTGGTGGGGGTTTAGGTCTTTTCATCATTTGGCCTGATGAGTGGTGGACCTGGACATAAAGCCTTGAGCTTCATGCCAACAGCATGAAAAACTGGCAACGCCACCCATATATTTGGGTCTGTAAGGGACCATGGTTCATTTTAATGAATATGGTGTTCAATTTATCCCCTTTTTAAAGTGTTATCAAAACTGAGCTCAGGGTCAGAACCAGTCATAGCTGCCAAATATCAAGATACTGATGCCACTTCACAATAGCTTGTTAACAGGGTTGCAGTGGAGGGGTAATCCATTGTATATGAAAAATTTGGCAAGACATTAGTTTTATTCTTACACAAACAAGAACATGTATCAAAAGTGACAGTTTTTTTTCTTTTTTCAAGTCCTAAATTTAAGGTAAGGTGTATATATAATACCAAAAGTTTAGACACAAGTTTATATTTACATTAGATTGCATTCATCATTGTTCATCAATGGCGAAAGAAATCAAAATCATGAAAGCCAATGGAATTAGAAGACGTGTCCAAGCTTTTAATAGGTGAAAAACTAGGAGGACCCAATATAAGCTGAATATTAACCCAATCTGAACAAAAATGCACCGTGTGAACACCTCAAGCAGAACAGTTTGACTTGATCCGATTAAATTTTTAATCAGCGAGAAGGAGTGGTGTAAAGCTTTAATAGTCCATTCAATAGATAAATATTAGGCATGTAAACACTTGATTCGATCATTTTTCTCTTGTCAAAATAAATACTATCTTTCTGTGCATGTTTATCCTACTTGGGGGAAACATTGGGTGATTTGACGAGTTTTCAGAAGCGACGTTTTGCTTCCATTCCTCATTGGTATCCTTTCTATTCATTGGGTCTCTGACTGAGGAAGCGACACTGATTGGCTCGCATTTCATATTGTATGTAGTAAAGCTTCTCACCAATCATAGATGAAACTGAATTCTTTTAACCCATCATAACAAAGAACAAGGGGTTTATCAAGAAAGACAGGAAGCTTGACCTACTGTACAAGCCAACCTCCTGTAAGATGTAGTAAAATCTTTTGTCTTCTCTTCTCTTCTTTTTTTGCTATATTTCTAGCAGATTAATTGCTTCTCTGCAGGCAGAACCACTTTACACATACAGTACATTGATCATGTAAATGCACATCCTCTTAGAGTAGGTCAATAATTAAGTTGTAATCGCTAATTGGAATGGTTCAGCTGGATTAAAGAAATACTGTCCATGTGACACATATACAGTTTCAGTACTGTACAATTGTTTTCTTCCCAGGAATTTGAGGTCAGAGCAAAATGTCAGCCATGATAAAGCAATCCCAACAGTGGCAGCTGGAAGTTGTTGGGGCTTGACCTCACAACCTTCTTGTTAGTAGCCAAGAACCTTAACCACTAAGGCACGGCCTTATGGGGTTTATGGTACAGTAGATGTCAGTCCTTGACGTAGGTTTGGTCATGTTGTATAAGGTACATAGACTTAAGTCACATTCTTTTGGCAATACAATGAATGGTTCATTACGAAGGTGTTCAACAGATCTGAGTTTGAAATTAAACACTAGAACAAACAGTTTTTGTATTTTCATGTAAAATAGCTGTGAACCTGTTGGTTCATTTGCTACTGACAGTAAAACGGAAATAAGGAAAAATACCATGACAAGCCATGCTGTTACAAGAAAATAATAAAAGAAAATTAAAATAATACCTGATGATTATACGTTTTTGGGTGGTGTGCCTGTATAAACCAGATCGCAAAATTATTATTATTATTATTATTATTATTATTATTATCAATAATAATAATACTTATTATTATTATTATTATTGTTGTTGTTGTTGTTGTTGTTATTTTTACCATTGCAGCATGTGGGCTATTATTATTATTATTATTATTATTAATTTTTATTATCATTATTATTATTATTATTATTTACCAATGCAGCAAGTGGGCCAAGTGGCCCACATCCAGGTTCTATCTGGGAAGTTGTTACTATGGAGATTTATAGAAAATTATTATATCCCGTCAATTTTAATTACAGCAGAAACTTCTGTCAGAGCCATGCTGTTATAGAAAATAAATCCACAACTTTAGATTGTGAAATCCAACAGCACTGCGGTACACAAACTAATTAATCTGAGTCAGTGACTTGACTTCTTCTACTTTTTACTTTCAAGACAACAAAAAAAAGACACTTCCTTGTCTTGTTTTAAATAATCATGGCTCTGGTATGGGATGGGCCTTGAATCCACTGTATGTTGAGAACAATCAGGGGTGTTTTCCCTCCATCAACGGTCTATCTGCTTGACTGGTCCGTCAAAGTGATTGTTACAGGAACCCTCCACGAACCACTGAGGCAACAGACTTTGTGATAAACAAGCAGACAGCAAATAATGTGCCACTGTTGAGTCTGGAGCTTGAAACCTGATGGAAGCAGACACATCTCCCGTTCCGTCTGCTTGATGGGTGAGAAAGCAGGAAATGAAGTTTAAACTTTATCAGATAAAATAAAGCTGTCTGAAACTCAAGCCATTTGACACAACTTTATTCCCAGACAAGATGAAAAAAAAAGTCGCTGAATGTTTATAAAACAGGGAATTAACTGGTATGAAGGAAGCAGTTAATATTTCATATTACATACGTTTATATTAATACTCTTGCACCGTATAAAGAGCTGTGTTTTTTTTCCCCTCTGGATATTAAGATTCCTGCCATCAAAGAAATCTTTCACACAAAGTTCTGAATTCATAGGATCCTATTAGCATTATGGAAGTTAGATATTAAAAACAGCTTCCACTAGCCTTCATTTATTATCCACATTAGCATTATTGAGTCACGTCGAGGAAAAAAGGCAACTACACACGTGGACAAAATTGTTGGTACCCTTCGGTCAATGAAAGAAAAACTCACAATGGTCACAGAAATAACTTTAATTTGACAAAATTAATAATAAATAAGAATTCTATGAATGTTAACCAGTGAAAGTCAGACATTGCTTTTCAACCATGCTTCAACAGAATTATTTAAAAAAATTAACTCATGGAACAGGCCTGGACAAAAATGATGGTACCCCTAACTTAATAGTTTGTTGCACAACCTTTTGAGGCAATCACTGCAATCAAACGATTCCTGTAACTGTCAATGAGACTTCTGCACCTCTCTGCAGGTATTTTGGCCCACTCCTCATGAGCAAGCTGCTCCAGTTGTTTCCGGTTTGAAGGGGGCCTTTTCCAGACAGCATGTTTCAGCTCCTTCCAAAGATGCTCAATAGGATTGAGGTCAGGGCTCATAGAAGGCCACTTTAGAATAGTCCAATGTTTTCCTCTTAGCCATTCTTGGGTGTTTTTAGCTGTGTTTTGGGTCATTGTCCTGTTGCAAGACCCATGACCTGCGACTGAGACCCAGCTTTCTGACACTGGCCAGCACATTTCTCTCTAGAATCCCTTGATAGTCTTGAGATTTCATTGTACCCTGCACAGATTCAAGACACCCTGTGCCAGATGCAGCAAAGCAGCCCCAGAACATAACAGAGCCTCCTCCATGTTTCACAGTAGGGACAGTGTTCTTTAATTGATATGCTTCAAGTATAATTAGCAAAATTTCCCTTGGCAAAAGTTCCATTTTTGTCTCATCTGTCCATAGGACATTCTCCCAGAAGCTTTGTGGCTTGTCAACATTTAGTTTGGCATATTCCAGTCTGGCTTTTTTATGATTTGTTTTCAACAATGGTGTCCTCCTTGGTCGTCTCCCATGTAGTCCACTTTGGCCCAAACAACGACGGATGGTGCGATCTGACACTGATGTTCCTTGAGCATGAAGTTCACCTTATGAGTTTTTTTTTTTTTTTATAATTCTGTTGAAGCATGGTTGAAAAGCAATGTCTGACTTTCATTGGTTAACATTCATAGAATTTTTTTTAATTATTACTTTTGTCAAATTAAAGTTTTTCTGTGACCATTGTGAGTTTTTCTTTCATTGACCGAAGGGTACCAACAATTTTGTCCACGTGTGTATGTAGTAGAGATGTAAAGGAATAAGAATAATTTATTTGAACTGAATGCCATACAGGTACACATCAGAGGTGCACTATTATTATTATTATTATTATTATTATTATTATTAGTATTATTTTATGCATGTATTTATTTTTATTTTATTATTATTTATTTTATTATTATTATTATTATTATTATTATTATTATTGGTTTTATCAAGCACAGGGTTTGACTTCCAGGTTTTGGTCAAAATCCCACCCCAACATTCAGGCACAGAAGGAGGTTCTTTGTATGAAAAACACGTCAGGATTAGCGTGTACTCATTTCTGATTTATTTATAAAACTGCCACTCCATATAGTCTACACTGCCCACACACTGACCTCATTGTTCTTAAATAAATGTTCTCCATTCTCAGGAAAATCATCCCAGAAAATCACACAGGCATTTTAATTTTGACGTAATGGAGGCCCATTTTGAGTTGCAGCATCATTGCATACTGTATACAGTCCAGCTTAGCGGAGCTACATGACCGCACGTAACAAACTTAAACCTAAACTAAATCAGATAAAATATTATAAGATGGTTATTGTTGTCAGCAATTCCTTGATTTGGGAAAGGCGTTGGTGTATGAAATCAAAGTTAGCATAGTATGCTAAGTCAATCACTTTCAGTAGATAGATGGAATAGAAAGTGTCCTGGCTTGCCAGAAAGAAAGCTAGGACTTTTTTCCAGCATTGTTCAATGTTCCTGAAGCAGAATATTTTCAGTGTAGCAGGTTATGGCTTTGGGTTACTGATCAGGAGGGTGATGGTTTAAGCCCCAGCTCCACCAAGATGACACTGTTCAGACTTTGAGCAAGGCCTTTAACCCTGTCTGCTTCCTAACAAGATGGGATATGCAAAGAATAAAGAACTTCACTGTGCTCTAATGTACTGTATGTGATAAATCCATCCAACCAGCAAGGAAGTTCTGTAGTCTAAATAGGACCAGTGGTGACCACTGTATTTCTTCTCATTTTTACGATCGTAGTAGGACCTCCAGTCAACTTTAACACACACATACAGTAAAGTATGTGACAAATAACCACAGCTTAATCGTAATATTTCGAGCTGGAAACAGATGCGATATAAATAATGCCATTGTGTTACACCTGTACTATGCAATGACTGAAAAAGATGATCAAGTGCACTTTGAACCAATTCTCTCTTTTATATAAAAATGTTAATTAATGAAAAAATGTAAGAAAATAAGGTATTTGTTGCAGCAACGTATGCTCCATGCCCTCTGGTAGCATTTTCCATTAACCTGTCCACCCTCATTAACTGTTATGTTTGGATTTTGCCCACTGGCAGGTGAAAAAAAAAAAAAACAGCCGTTTGTATTACACAGACCGTGATGAAATGAAAGCTAATCAGCATCTCACCGCACCGTGCACACCTTGGGCTCCTTATAAAAGTTGGCACCTCCTGTTTGTAGCACCTTTTAATTAAGAGTGGCTCCTCTCTTGTCAGTTGTCGCCTCTGAAACATCGACATATAAAGCCCTCCAGCCATGCTAGTTTGGGAGCAATTAGAGACCAAGATGGGCCAAGCTGTTCTTCTTAGTGGACATCTGGCTCCCTGTCAGCTTCGAATGCTCAGCATGAGGGGAAATCTGGCCATTTGGAACAGTCACGGACCAGTTCCAGTTTTTTTATTATTATTATTATTTATGTGTTTCAAGAACAGTAAAAGAATTAAAACAAAATTTTAAACGTGTGAGTACAAAATCTGACCTTAGGTGGGAATACATCCTGGATGGCACATGAATGCATCACCACACCTACTGTACTGTATGTTCACACATTCATTCACCCCAATGGGTAAGAATCGCCACTTCATCTTCTGCAACATGTTGGGAACTGGGAAGAAACCAGAGAACCCAGAAGACCCCCAACACAGTACAGACCTGAGCTCAGGATCAACCCAAAGTCTTTCAGCTGAACCGGAGCTCAGGTTTAACTGCTGTAAAAGACTTTGGGTCTTTGATTACTTTGGGTTTGTAAGTGTAACCTCATATTTCAAAGTAATTAACGCTTAGCAGATAGCGTACCTTAAATGCCTGGTTAAGCCAGTCAAGCTAATTTCACATCTTTCTTGAATCTTTTTTCATGTCCCCTTAACCACAAAGTTTTATTATTATTATTATTATTATTATTATTATTATTATTATTATTATTAAAAGAAAGAATAGTAATCACTTTTCCAAACTCTTTCATTGAAAGACAGAATGCCTCGTGCAAATTGTGCTGTACATGCGGAGCATATAGTGGAGAAGGGAAATGATATAAATTCAGTGCACAGTTGGTGTTTAAAGACATCCAGATAGCATGTGGTTTCTTGTTAGGACTTTGAGTGCTAAATTTCGAAGTAGCAAGCTTGCGATACAGTATGCATGTTCCCACATTTACATGGAGTTGACTAAAACAAAAACATGTGGCGTTCACATTTTTAGACCTTTTTACTTTTCAAAGAAGCTGATTGCATGAATTGTTTGGGAAATCATATTTAAACACACACCATACATTTTTTTTTTTTTCATTTCTCTGAGTAACACAAACCGGCACCACTTTGTCACTGTCTTTCTGCTAAAGATGCCGTCTATTAAGGACACTCAGTCCGTTTTGAAGTATGTTTGATTAAACGGTGCAAATACGAAAACGTGACCACCGGGTGAATAAATTAATATACATCGATTATCAATTATATACAGTGGAACCTTGGATTACGAGCATAATTCGTTCCGGAAGCGGGCTCGTAAACCAAATAGAATTTTCCTATTAGAAATAATGAAAACTCTAATTATTCGTTCTACAGCCCAAAACAATAAATACATAAAAATAAGTAATACAATATTTAAAGTAAAAATAAAACAAATTAATCTGCACTTAACATTTAAAAAAAGTAAAAATAAATCCCGACAGATAAGTGTTTCCCGCCGTGTATTTGTATGTGTGTGTGTGTGTGTGTGTGTGTGTGTGTGTGTGTGTGTGTGTGTGTGTGTGGAATTAGCCCTTCGCCTCGTCTTAAACAGTAAAACTCCTTCTCCCTCCCACACCTCGCTTTTTAAGTTTCACAACTAACATACACAATGCAAACACTGTTTTAACGGGGAAAAAAAGAAATCTCTCTAATGATACTCGCGTGAGCATACTAACAGAATCACTGCTGTAAAGTAAAAAAATAAATCAGCACCTTACCTTTGAAAAGAATCGCGACAGAGCTGAGTTTTCTTGTCACGGGTGTCCGCGTCGGGCAGGCATGGAGGACCCAAAAGCAGACAACAACTGAACTGAAAGTTTTTATTAATTAAAACCTATGTTTAAATGTACATAATGCACTGGTTAGAGATGAAGAGAAGCTTGAGTATTCAATAAAGGTGGTGACGAGCGGGAGGCACTGGAGATCGGAGTGACAAGGTGCGTGCGGCATCCAACGTGCAGCGTGAAGGCAGTTGCGGACAGAAGCGCTGAAGAGGAGAGCTCTAATTCCTGAAGTGCATACCTGCAGTCCGTGTTGCAATAAATCCTGCTAGACAAAGTCTTGGTCGTGAAGCGGAAGCGGGAGATCAAAGCCTGGAGTTCAGTCAGCGTAGCGAACAGGTTTGATCCGTGAGGCGAGAAGCGTGAAAAAGGGGACGAAGTCGGCGACGTGAAGGCGAGAACAAAACTTGGCGTGAGGCAACTGGGCTATGAGCACGCAATAATTCGGCAGAGAATGGTGTTAATGTTAATGCCTGATCAGTGTGCTATAAGTGCTATATTGTTAACACTATTTGCAAACTACTGTACGCTGCATCTTTTTTTTTTCCCAACAGTGCTCCATATACACCTTTCACTTGGATTAGTTCTTCTTTTTTTTCCTACCAGTGTGTAATCAGGCTGAGGAGTACAACGAAAATCCCCTCCCCAGCCTCATCCAGAGGTCGCTTCGAGTAATAAAAAGTTTTGTCCTCTGCCGACTGGAGCTTTGTGGCGCGGCGCTAGGGGTCAATAACTTATCCGTCAGCTCAGGACTTAAAGATTTACCACTAGACTCCCCACAGGTATTTCATCAGCGTGTGGGCTTCAGTGGTGATAATTATCTCTATCTGTAAACAGAGCTCCTTCCAGCATCCTTAATGTAGCATCGGCCTTAAGAAGAGAAGTAAATACAACATGGCAGACAATCTGTTCACTTCATTAAAATACTCCACCTTACAGTCTAAGCACCTACTGGTTCCCGAGGTGCTGCCACCAAGGACTTTCACCTGCAGACCGGATCTCAGCACATCGTTATTCAATATAGTCATTTCGCATATTACTTGTGTGGATTTACAGTATATTAGGTTTTAATAGTTAATGTTAATGACATACTTGTCTAATGTCAGCTAAGTCAAACGTACTTTAATACCTTTTATGTCACACTAACGATCTCAAGACATTTCCATTTACCTTGACAGAAAGCCAGTGTGCCGCAAGACGCGTCTGTTAATATCTAATAACTCGAACACCGTTACAAATGTCATTCATTCATAATTTACATGTCATTCGCGTAATTCGCCTTTTTTATAGGGAAGAAATCCATGTTTTCGCTGTATTTTTGATTAATAATCCATATTAAAGTTCAAACGCGAAGCACACAAAGGCTGGCAAACCTTGACCTTTAAACTGTGCTTATGATATCATGTAGTTTGTCTAAGAATACTGTAGTATTATGTGTTTCCAGCTCGTATATATGGAATATTGAAATATTAAGTGAACAGTTTGACGGCAGAATGAGATGCAGTTTTAAAGGGGAATTTTTTTTTAATGAAGCAAGAAGATGATAGAGAAGATTTTACGAGTCATGGAGTGTAAAAAAGGCACAAATGGCTAATAGAGGTACGAATCGAACCTGGACCCTGGTGGTGAAAGTGCTAACCACTACGCCTACATATTACAGTGGAACCTTGGATTACGAGCATAATTCATTCAGGCAGTGGGCTCGTATTTCAAAACACTCATAAACCAAATCATCATTTCCCATAAGAAATAATGAAAACTCTAATTATTCGTTCCACAGCCCCAATCCACAATCGAACCTGGACCGTGGTGGTGAAAGTGCTAACCACTACACCTACATATTATGTCAAATTTGTTTTGGTTATAATGGGAATTTTGCTAAAAAGATGAAATGTATTATTAGGAATATGTTGGTTATTTTCAATAAATAAAACAATTATAGCAAACTTGTGTTTTAATTGTGATTTTGTAATGAGTCAAACAGCAATTGGTTTAATTGAAGGAGAATAGTGTTTTTTCCGTTGCACACAAACCTTTTTAATTCAAAAGATCATTGAAGATTATGAGGAACTTCAGAAGCAATACACAAAATCCCATCTACAGTATCATCAACCTCCTCCTCTACCAGCTTCAGTTATACTTCAGTACATGAACGCAGCATTACAACAGCTGGCTGCTCAGATCTCAGACACAGAGCAACAACACCCGGACTCTGTTATGATTATACTTGGTGATTTTAACAAAGCAAATCTCAAACGTGAACTGCCTAAATACAAACAGCACATTAAATGCCCCACCAGAGACAAAAATATTTTGGATCACTGCTACACCACAATAAAGAATGCATATCGCTCAGTCACCAGAGCAGCTTTAGGACTTTCTGACCACTGCCTGGTTCATCTTCTCCCGACCTATAGGCAAAAACTTAAATCTGCTAAGCCTGTAGTAAGGACTGTAAAAAGTTGGACCAGTGAAGCAGAGCAGGAATTACAGGCCTGTTTCGACTGCACTGATTGGAGTGTTTTTGAAGCTGCTGCCACCAATCTGGACGAGCTCACAGATTCGGTAACATTCTACATCAGTTTCTGTGAAGATATGTGCATTCCTACCAAGACATTTTTAACATATAATAATGACAAACCATGGTTTACAGCAAAACTCAGACAGCTTCGTCAGGCCAAAGAGGATGCCTACAGGAGTGGGGACAGGATCTTGTACAACCAGGCCAGGAACACACTAACAAGGGCGATTAGAGTAGCTAAGAGAAGCTACTCTAAAAAGCTGGAAAATCAGTTTTCTGCAAACGACCCTGCTTCAGTGTGGAAAGGCCTGAAAACCATCACTAACTACAAGACGCCATCCCCCAACTCTGTAGGCAATCAACGACTGGTTGATGACCTGAATGAGTTCTATTGTAGATTTGAAACTCCCAATCTCACACCACACTCCTGTCCTGATCACCTTTCCACACCACCATTATCACCTCTGACGACCACCCCGCGCCCCCCCCCCCCCCCCCCCCCTGCACTCCAGGTCTGTGAAAAAGATGTTCGCCAGATCTTCCTGAAACAAAAGAGAAGGAAGGCTCCAGGTCCAGACGGCGTTACACCAGCCTGTCTGAAATCCTGTGCTGACCAGCTGGCTCCCATCTTCACACAGATCTTCAACAGATCACTGGAACTATGTAAAGTCCCTTCATGCTTTAAACGTTCCACAATCGTCCCCATTCCAAAAAAAACTAAAATCACAGGACTTAATGACTACAGACCAGTTGCCCTAACATCTGTGGTCATGAAGTCATTTGAAAGACTGGTGTTGGCCTACCTGAAGGACATCATTGGTCCCTTATTGGACCCCATGCAGTTTGCCTATAGAGCAAACAGGTCTGCGGATGATGCAGTCAATTTGGGACTGCACTTCATCCTTCAACATCTGGACAAACCAGGGGCTTATGCAAGAGGCTTGTTCATAGACTTTTCATCAGCATTTAATACGATCATCCCAGCACTGCTTCAGACCAAACTAATCCAGCTCTCTGTTCCTACCTCTGTCTGCCACTGGATCACCAGCTTTCTGACAGGCAGGCAGCAGCTAGTGAGACTGGGGGATTTCATGTCCAACAGCCACACCACCAACACTGGAGCCCCTCAGGGATGTGTCCTCTCCCCATTGCTCTTCAGCCTCTACACCAATGACTGCACCTCTACAGAGTCAAGCTCCTGAAATTTGCAGATGACACTACAATCATCGGCCTCATCCAGGACGGTGATGAGTCTGCATACAGAAGGGAGGTCGAGCAGCTGGCTGTCTGGTGCAGTCACAACAACCTGGAGCTGAACACGCTCAAGACAGTGGAGATGATCATGGACTTCAGGAGAAACCCACCTGCACTTCCCCCATTCAACATCATGAACAGCACTGTGACAGCAGTGGAGTCATTCCGGTTCCTGGGCACGACCATCTCTCAGGACCTGAAGTGGGACATTCACATTGACTCCACTGTTAAAAAGGCCCATCAGAGGTTGCATTTCCTTCGCCAGCTGAAGAAATTCAACCTGCCACAGGAGCTGCTCACACAGTTCTACTCAGCCGTCATTGAATCCGTCCTGTGCACTTCAATAACTGTCTGGTTTGGCTCAGCTACAAAAGCAGACATCAGAAGACTACAAAGGACAGTTCGGACTGCTGAAAGGATTATCGGCACTCCCCTACCCACAATACAAGAACTGTATCTATCCAGAGTGAAGAAAAGGGCTCGGAATATCACTCTGGACCCCTCACACCCAAGCCACCTTCTCTTTGAACTTTTGCCGTCTGGCCGACGATACAGAGCACCGAACACCAGGACGGTCAGGCACAAGAACAGTTTTTTTCCCCTGCCAATTTACCTCATGGACAGCTAAAACATTCTTCTCACTGTTCATTAAATATATGAGCAATATTATGTGCAACACCACTGTGCAATATACTGTGCAATACCACAGATATTTATTCAACTTATTTGTAAGTATCTCACACCCTACTCCATTTGATGTTAACCCAAAAAAATCCATCCTACTCAATTTGTTGTAATTTTCTATTTTATTTTTTCCTGTTTTGTGTCGTGCTGTTTTGTCTTGTTATTTGTTTTGTCCTGGAGCTCTGTCACTAAAACAAATTCCTTGTACGTGCAAGCGTACTTGGCAATAAAACTCTTCTGATTCTGATTCTGATGACATCAACTTCCTAACACTGACCAAGTATACACCATATAATGTCCGTTCATATCTGTCAATGTCCAATAAGAGTTTAACAGGATAGTACCGGTGGATAAAACCCGATAAAGCAAACACAACCATTCCAGTACAAACACACATTGTGCATGCATCTCATGTCTCTATAACACAAATCGCTCATGTATCTACATACTGTGTTGTAATTACAAATTCCATCACACTGTGTATACTGTAATGGCCTACATAGCTTTGTGAAGTATATAACATAGTGTTTGAACAGCATACAATGCGCATAAATAAAAACGTAAGCATCCAGAAAGCTTGTACACACCAACTGTAAATAACAGGCCTAATGTGAAAAGCAAAAAAAAAAAAAAGTTGTATTATGTTTGAGAAACAAATCTGTTCTTAGGGGATCTGTGGAATATTATGGTCTGCTTAAGTGCTGTAGTGATTTTATTTCCTTTCTATAGTACATAGTGTCCCAGAATGCCTTATTTAGACTGGAGTACCAGCAACCACACGGAGTAGAATAAATTCTCGAAATAAGATCACGGTTAACATGATCACAAAATGTAAACACACAATCTTCCATGTTATGCACAATTCTTCCACAATGTTCATCTTTTCTATCCTCGACGTGCTATGAAGAAGTGCTCCGTTGAAATGCCTGGTCTCAGAAGGAAGTGACTCATAGTGCTGTCTTTTTCAATATTCACTGCGGTGTGCGCAGAGTCACAACAGGATCCAATCAATCAATCCTCAATTAGAAGACCCGATTAAAGTGGGATTTGTGATGAAAGAGGACAGTGGAGGGGTATTTGGGAGTAATGCTGTAGAGAGAAGACTCAGCAGTAGGAGGAATATTTAGAGTCGAGTTCGGATTGTGCGCTGGCTATTTAAGGCTAAAAATAACTTGTGCGTGCCTCCTAGTGGATGCTGTGCATGAATTCAAATTTGGGTAGGATTGACTGAGCATTCGTGGGAAAAATCTGAACAGTCCCACACCCAGGCATGGTGTTATGTTGGTGCAGCTACACAGTCTTGTTTTCAAACTTGTTTCATTGAATCATCAATTCATTCATCTTTTCTATCGCTTGTCTCAGGGGGCCTGGAACCTATCCTAGGAGAGTTAGGGCACGAGGCAGGGTAGACCCTGGACAGGGTGCCAATCCCTCACAGGGCACACTATGGGCAATTTGGGAACGCCAATTAATCTAATCTGCATGTCTTTGATCTGTAGGAGGAAACCCGGTGGAAACCCACCTAACACAAGGAGAACATACAGTTCTCATTCAAAGAGTTTTCTTTATTGTGTTCTTTATTGTGTTCTTTAGCCCAAACGCGTCTCTTCTGCTTGTTGCCTGTCCTTAGCAGTGGTTTCCTAGCAGATATTCTACCATGAAGGCCTGATTCACACAGTCTCCTCTTAACAGTTGTTCTAGAGATGTGTCTGCTGCTAGAACTCTGTGTGGCATTGACCTGCTCTCTGATCTGAGCTGCTGTTAACCTGCGATTTCTGAGGCTGGTGACTCGGATGAACTTATCCTCCGCAGCAGAGGCGACTCTTGGTCTTCCTTTCCTGGGCCGGTCCGCATGTCAGCCGGTTTCTTTGTAGCGCTTGATGGTTTTTGTGACTGCACTTGGGGACACTTTCAAAGTTTTCCCAATTTTTCGGACTGACTGACTTTCATTTTTTAAAGTAATGATTGACGCTCATTTTTCTTTACTTAGCTGCTTTTTTCTTGCCCTAATACAAATTCAAACTCTTTGAATGAGATGGTGTGTCCAAACTTTTGGTCTGTACTGTACACTCACACCCAAGGCAGGATTTGATCCTGGAGGTGTGAGGCCACAGTGCTAACCAGTAACCAATATTTTCAACAGTAGGAAAATCTAATGGGAATCCACTGGAATTCATGGGTCGTTGTAGAACCTCATGGGAGCCCCTCCTTAATGGGAAATCATAGGCTCTACTCATCCCTCCATCCATCTTCAGTATCTGCTTTATCCTGGCAGCGAATACTGGAATATACACCCTGGATTTGATGTCAGTCGATTGATTTATACCTAGGGGAAATTTGCACTCACCAAGCCACCTTGGAGAGATCCCAAAGGAAACCCCCAAGCTCAACATCAATCAAACCAGGGACCCTAGAGCTGTTTGGCAGGTTACCCACTGCACCACTCATGGGGTATACAGTATATGAAAATAATAATGGTGTTCTCCTAGCCTGACATGTCTTGTGAAAATGTATGAAAGCTGCATGGCAGCTTATAAGGTTCCTCAGTAGTGACGGGTCGTCCATGAACGAGTCGTCTCGGAGAGTGATTCGTTAATTTTCTACTGGGCGCGCATGCATAAAGCATCGCAAAACATCTGTCGGTTATGTACAGGAAACAGAAATGAGTAGTGAGACCTTTGAGTCTTTTGGTCTGAATCGTTCGTTCTGTTCTCACGTGACTCCCATAGACGCTATGAAGTGCAGTACACAGGAAACAGAATCGAACGGTTCTTCCCAACGAGTCTTCTAGTCCGAGTCGTTCGTTCTTTTGTCACGTGACTCTATGCGCCCATATTCAGGGTCCTTTTCAGATACCGATAATAACATTGTGTGTTTTCCATAAAGGACATTCTAATATTAGCAGTGCATATTCAAGATGAACTTCAGATCATAGACATACTGTATCAATGGATTGGACACAAACAACAAGTGCTGTCTACACACCTCCCAATAACACCTCAGAAATCTCAGGTTTCTTATTGACTGTCTAATGACTCCTTACTCTCCAGAAATGAGGCCCGGCGAATGTGTGCGCACCTACAGTACATCCCTCTTAACCAATGGACAAATTCATGGAAGGCAAAGATGAAAGAGGGGATTGGTGAAGCATAGCCATGATCCGACCCGCACGACGAATCAATGAAGCTTGATTGAAGAAAAAGGCTATTGATTTCCTTAGTCCCCTTCTTGTGAGGCACAATGATTCAGTGGGTGAAGACTGATAGGTGGGTTGAACGTAGATCTATACCGGTCCTCGGCTCTTTCACGACAGAATGTTGTGAGAGGCATCAATTGGAATTCTCAAAGTTTAATGGTCCTCCATTGAAGAGACCACAGACCCCGAAAACTTTTTTGTCCTCCTTTTTTTTCTTCTTCAAATATCTAGCCACTTTGGATATGTCAGCCCCATATTTCCCGCATGCCTGAGTTCATCAGGGGTGCGTCCGACATTTCAGAGACTCGTGCAATTTGTTGCCGAGAATGACAGGGACTTAAATTCCCAGACAGACCCCAGACAGGACATATTTCAATCTGATGAGGTGCTTTCATCACACGGGGAAAAAAAAAACAACTCCGTGTGAAATGATTGTACGGGAATGATGAGGGGCCTTGGGTGAAATACAGTTCAAGGGGGCTGTGGGCTCAGCCTGGAGTGTGGAACAGTGCAGCAATTACAAGCTGAAATGGAAGCAGCGAAATTAGGTTTACATCTCGAGTTAATCTCTCAGGTACAACTCTTATGTCAGCTAAAGGGAAAGAACAAATCTGGACGCATCTTCTTTGATTGGATATTCATAACTTGGCAATGTAACAGAGATTTTATATGACAATTATATGACTATATATTTAAATCAGAATGCATGTGTATTTAAACCAAAGTGCTTATTAGTGGGGTGACACGATTTGATAAAAACAATTATTAAATACTTTTTTTTTTTTTAATCACACCTAGACCTGAGCAACTCAAGCAACCCCAGATCATAACACTGCCTCCGGAGGCTTGTACCGTGGACACTACAGTACGCATGTTGGGTGCATTGCCTCATGCATCACGCCCATTATGACCTTTTTCCAGTGCTCATGTCCAATCTTGATGCTCCCAAGCAAACTGAAGCTTTTTTCTTATTATTTCTGTAAAAAAAAATAATAATAATAAAAAAAATAAAAAAAAAATCTCACTAACAAGTGTTTCTTATAGACACACAGTGGTTTAGATTCAATCCTGTGCATTCTTGTCACATTGTGTGTGTGTGTGTGTGTGTGTGTGTGTGTGTGTGTGTGTGTGTGTGTGTGCGTGTGTGTGTGTGGACATGCTCTCACTTTATTACATTATTAAACATAGCTCTGATTTCTACTGTCTGTTTCGTTTATGGTGAAACTTCGTCAATGATTTAAGTGATCTCCATTCATGAAGTTTTTTTCTCAACACTTTTCTTTCGCAAAGTTGCCAGTTCAAGCACTATCCTTCTAGGTTTCAATAATGCATCAGATGGTTCATAATGCAATTCCAGTTATTTCAGCGATCTGCTTTGTTGTTTAATTTTTTTTTTTGCGCGTGATGCAATCCGTTATGGAACGGTAACCAGGCCAGGCAGTGTAAAAGTGCTCATTTAACATTTATCGAAGGAGTGTTCAGTGTCAGCACTTTATAATGACGTTTCCCACCACGGGGAGGCAAAATTTGTGTTTTCTGGTTTCTCACTGAAATGAAAAGCTGCATTTTGTTTTTTGTTTGTTTGTCTTACTTTAATAGGTGGAAAGAGGGACCTTATCAATCATTGATGAATAAATTTTTTTTTTTTTTTTATTTGTCAAGCTGTAAGAGAAGTCAAACACACACTGTTACAGGAAATAAAATAAACGTTAAGGCTATAACTGTAAATTGATGGAACAGGCTGCGCCACCACATTGTTGATTTTTTTTTTTCTCCTATTCTTTTAATGGCTGTTTTTTAGCAGCATGCTGACTGAGTGATTAGCACAGTTGTTTGGACCTCCATGGATAGGGGTTTGAATCTCACTATGCATGAGCACGCTCCGTTTAAGGTGCTCCGAGTTCCCTAGGATAGGCTGCAGGCTCTCAATGACCCTTACACAGGATCATCAGTATGCAAAATGAATGGATTTGGCTATTTTGTAACAGACACAAATTGATATAACATTACATCCGCTCATGTTTTATTCCTTCTATAAGTTACTGATGTCAAGGGCTTATGAGAAACTAGCATTATTATATTTACTGTGATGGCTGTAAGGATTTATACTGTATGAATGGCTTTTATCTCTCGAATAAGCTAAGAACACAAAACCAATTCAAGCCTGTCGCATAATACGAGCAGGATTGTGTGTTTAAACAACGAAAGACAAATTGTGCTACTGTACATAATAAGTCATTCTTTAAGCGTTAAGCAACTGGAGGAAAAAGCATGTATACCAAACAGAGATTGTTTTATTATTATTATTATTATTATTATTATTATTGTTGTTGTTGTTGTTGTAATCTCAGATAGAATAAAATAAACTGCAACAGACCCAAATTGGATATGAGGCATCGACTTCATCCTCCCTGAATTACATCCCATCATGCCAGCTAAATCCTTACCTATAACGCATACAAGACACATTACCAGCAAGAACAATGTCCACAGAACAGATTAGGCACTTCACACACATACTGACCCAGATGTAATTAAATGATAGTCGTCTCGGACTCCAAGGGCTCAAATTGCCGCTGTCACTTTACTGACTGTGATGGATCTATATCTGGGTCTCGGAAGGAGACCAGAATTGTCTAGAAAGCAGGTTCATATTATTCGTTATTATCATCAGTTTCTCAAAAAAAAAAAAAAAAAAAATCAAACACAACGCTATTGAGCAGCGAATCAAAACTGGGGGGAGGTTTTTCGAAGCGGTGGTTGTAATTTTATATGGCGTGCTGTGCTGAAAAGATAAACGCTTTGAATTATGATTGCAAAGAATGACCCCTGCTATAAGGACAGTGCTGAAGGCTCACTTATTTACAAGGGATATTTGTCAGTTTGTGTGTTGGATTCTGGTGGAGCAGCGGTGATTTCTGGTCATATTATATTATACAGTGGGACGTTAACTCTGCTTCCACATGTTTTTCGTGCCCGTGGGACAAAGACATAGGTTTCACTGATTTATTAGACCAATGCTCAATTCTGATTGGTCGGAAAGTATGGATTTACAAACGGACTTGTATGCCAGAAGCTCCACATAAATGGACTAGAAATGTGCTTCTTGAGACAGAGGAATCATTTGTAAGGAGATGTACATTTAGGACTGTTGGGAAAAAAATAACCAGCATCAAAAAATGGACTATTAAACCAATGCTCAAGTCTGAGGTTTTACAGCAGATTGTTTCCATAGTAACTTGTACACGTATTGCACAATATTGCCAAAGGTATTCACTCGCCTGCCTTTACATGCACATGAACTTGAGTAACATGCAATTCTTAATCCATAGGGTTTAATATGATGTTGGCCCCGCCCCCTTTGCAGCTACCCCTTAGATTCAACTGTTCTGTGAAGGCTTTCCACAAGGTGTAGGAGTGTGTTTGTAGACATTTTTGACCATTCTTGCAGAAGCGCATTTGTGAGGTCAGACACTGATGTTGGATGAGCAGGCTCCGCCCTTTCTATCAGGTTGAGGTCAGTCATGTTCTTCCACAATAAACTCGCTCATCCATGTCTTTATGGACTTTGCTTTGTGCACTGGTGCGCAGTCATGTTGGAACAGGAAGTAGGCGCCCCCAAATTGTTCCCACAAAGTTGAATGAAAAGCATGAAATTGTCCAGGATGTCTTGGTATTATGAAGCATTAAGAGTTCCTTTCACTGGAACTAAGAGACAGAGTCATATATTCATGAGAACAAAATCTTTGACTGTTTATAATGGTTATAATGTAAGTGGACTTTTTGGATGTTCTGGGATACGACAAAGAAAACACTCAAGCTAATATGAGGTATGTTGAAACTCCACACTGGGCCACTTCTTACCCCATTATTTTCTTATAACAAAATGACTCCAGGGGTTTTATTACTTATGTAATGTGTATGTTTATCCATTGCCTTGTAATTCCTTTCAAACATCTTTCTGTGGAATTTCCCTTTCATTGGGAACAATACTAATTAATGACCTGCTGCAGGAAACACACACTTTTTACCTTTTATATTTCTTTCAAATTGACTACGAGACACTTTTGTCACACAGAAATCACAAAGGATAAAAGGTTTTGCTCTCAACTGTGTAACTGTTCTAATTTTTTTTTACATCACTTTTGTTTTTAATAAACCTACCTACATTGGAAACGCTCTCCAAAGTCCAAAATATATATATATAGGCATCATAATATAAAGTCTCTCCAGGAGGTCCAAAAACTGCTTCATCCAACATATTTTAAAATGTCCCGCTGAAACCCGTGTGGGTTTAAATGATTCTTAGAATAAGCATATTTTAAATAGCTGAAACTTTAGAACTGGGTAAGTGTATACTGTACGTTCTTCTACACACACCCTTTTGTTGAGCTTGTCTGATAAATTATGTACATTTTGCCTTGAACATTTGTGATTTTGAAATAAATAAAGCACCAGTCCAAGGATTTTTGTAACAACATGGCTCATTATGCTAAAGTTTATTGAGCCAAACCGGAGTCGGGAGGGGGGAGGGGGGTGATATGGGGGGGACTTAATTGCGGGGTTATTGTAGTGCATCAGTCAAAAAAAAAAAAAAAAAGTTTATACTAATCAGAATGTCATTGCAGACCCTTTTCCTGAATGAAATTACTTTATGGATTTCTTTGTCTCTCTTTTAGCTGAACCGTCTGCCTGTCTTAAAACTTTAATTTGAACAGAAACTAGGCACATAAACACATGACAGAAATCAAATGCAGACGAAAGAAAGGGCACATTACTAAACAAACAAGTATATACTAATGCATCTATAAAAAAAAAATTGAAAACATAACAAAATTTCCTCCGTTTTATCAAAATTTTTTTAAATGTCCAATACTGTCCAACTTCTGAAAAGTATCAATGCAGTGAGGCATGGAGGTGATCAGCCTGTGGCACTGCTGAAGGCTTCTTTGAAGACCAGGTTGCTTTGATAGCAGCCTTCAGCTCATCTGTATTGTTGGGTCAAGTGTTTCTCATCTTCCTCTTGATAGTAGCCCATAGATTTTATGTTGGGATCAATTAAGCCTGCTAATATCATAGTCAACAAACCAGGTAGTTTTGCACTGTGGGCAGGTACTTAGACATAACGCTTGTCAGCAGACAGAAGTGTGATAAAATATGGGAGACAACGAGCAGATAACATGGCAATTTTAACATAAATGCATAACAATATATATATATATATATATATACCTTCTCATTCAAAGAGTTTGAATTTGTATTATGCAAGAAAAAAGCAGCTAAGTGAAGAAAAACGAGTGGCCATCATTACTTTAAGAAATGAAGGTCAGTTAGTTTCGAAAAATTGGGTCACCAATTTCATCCGAGTCACCAGCCTCAGAAATCGCAGGTTAACAGCAGCTCAGATCAGAGAGCAGGTCAATGCCACACAGAGTTCTAGCAGCAGACACATCTCTAGAACAACTGTTAAGAGGAGACTGTGTGAATCAGGCCTTCATGCTAGAATATCTGCTAGGAAACCACTGCTAAGGACAGGCAACAAGCAGAAGAGACGCGTTTGGGCTAAAGAACACAATAAAGAACACAATAAAGAAAACTCTTTGAATATATATATATACACTACCGCTCAAAAGTTTGAGATCACTTTCTAACTCCATGTTTGTTCCTGCTGAAGGCCTCCAAAATATGCAAGAATTTCCTTTGAACAGTTAATGTTGATGTTAATGTGTTTGGTACAAAGCCTTCATAACGGCTCTAATCCGAGATGCTGTTAATTGGTGATTTTTGAGGCTAGTAACTCTAAATGAACTTCTCCTCTTGCCTTCTTGGGAATGTCTTCATGAGGTCTCTTTCATCATTGTGCTTGATGGTTTTTGCAAATGCACTATACAATACTGTTCTTGCAATACTGTTCTGTATACTGTATAATATATATATATATATATATATATATATATATATATATATATATATATATATATATATTTCTCCTAACAGAAACTGACATTCACCCTATTAGCGTGTTCATTGTTCGTAGTGTATGTGCACCGCCTCGCTGTAGACAGTGTTCATATCGTTCACGCAGATTCGCAACCCGCATTGCAGGAATAAAGCTTTGCTGCAGACTCCTGCAAAAGGAGACGCGTAATCCAGGCACAGTTCTTGGCAGATCCTTTATCATTCAGCATAAGTAGACATCAGGTGGTGTGTAAGATCAGATGAATGGGACGGGTCTGGGAAGGAATTACACTGCCACCTTTTGTAAACTCTGTCCCCATTCGCGACTACTTCTGTATGAGCGGAAATAATACTCAACTATGAATACTTTTCCCCCGTCGTGAGACCCTGTTCCAAGAACAACTGCACAGCACAACTACCTTTCCACTACTGGGAACACATCTGTCTGGAGATATGCCCCGCTGACAAGCGCAAAGCCGCGTTCTGGTTTCGGTACTGTATATTTCACCGCATGACGTATATATAAAGCTTAATGTTAATTTGGCTGTTTTTGAGAACTGAAATAATTGACATAACTGAAATGCTCATACTGCTGATTCTTAAAAAATACTAAGCCAAGTCAATGATCAGAAACAGGACCCAGGCCACGGTTGGTTGGAGCATCAAATATTAGCCACTGGTCCACCAGGAGCCCTACTGATAATGCTAATAAATTTAAGTAATTAGTAAACAAGTCCTTTGGCTAAAATATACCAGATGACTACAAAAAAAAATGAACAAAAAATGACAACATAAAGAAATCAAAAGGAAATCACAAGCAACGGGATTATAAGATTTAGAAGGTCTGTGCTGCTTAATATCCAGTATCTTGTTCTATGTTACAGTAGCAAAGCTATATGGGATACTGTAGTGTACGAGGGTGGCATGCCTAAATCATGAACAGTATCATTCCCAGATTTTTCCACTTTTGTGTTGTTTCATAACATTTTGTTTCACTTTCTGCATTTGATATTGCCTCTTGCTGCGGCTGCTGCTGCTATCACTAGAACTGGTTTTATGATGATGCACTAAACAAAGTCATACACCTTTCAAGAGATGTGCGATCGCTTTGTGTACAAGAGACAGGAAGGAAAGGTCTGAAAGTTGAGCTCTGCGCACATCGGAATTCAGAATTCATTTATCGATGGTGTAGTCGCATCACCAAAAGACACCACTGACCCAGTTCCATTGGCAGCCATACAGTACATCACCATGGGATGACACTTCCTCCAACATGGCTAACAGATGATGTGCTTACCTTTGAAAGATGAGCCTTTCCTTTTCTTCTACATATTCTTCTTCTAAACCTTTTGGTACAAGGTAATCCTGGTTTTATTTGTCTAAAGGAACTGGGCAGGAATATTTTTTTTACATTTTGAGCAAATGTTGCATTTCTGATCTTGAGTGTTACTAGTCAAGGTAAACCCTCGGTGTTTACTTTCACAAAGGCGTGGACTTCCTCCAGGTGTTTTGACTTGGCTAGATGTTGGGAAGGGATTTTTTTTTCTTTCTTTGTTTCCTGTGGACTTCAAAGTTGTTAAAAAATTTACCAAATTCTTGATTTATTTACTCCTAAAGTTTCTGATATCTCACTGTTACGTCTGTTTGTTGTTGTTGTTGTTGTTGTTGTTGTTTTCAGATTAATGTTGGCACCTCTTTGGATCGCATATTGGGATTTCCCAGGAAATGCTCCCGAATGCAAAGTCAATACTTGTAAAACAATGACAGACTCTTCATCTACTTAATTTGTCATAAAACAACCAAGCGACAACCGGCCTTTAAAATGTTTGCTAGTTGAATTTAAAAAAGAACATAAGAACATAAAAAAGGGCTGTAATTAATGTAATGAAGAATGATTACATGTATAAAGACAGAAATAGAACGTTGTATCACTGTCGAAATGCTTATGGACCTGGCTCACATATATGTGAATAGTAAACAGGAAACAGATGATCCGCTGATTAAATCTATGCGATTAGAATACCGAGGAGGTGGAATGTTGGAGGGATCCCGACAAGCGTGTGGGAGTTGCAAGAACATTGAGATCTCGTCATAATTAACTTACTGGAATGTTCAGATTTCTCACATTTTTTACGTTCATATCAACCCACGACTGTACGTGCACGCTCCTGCCTCAAGGCATATAATTTCACACTTTGCATTACTGCTTTAGCTTTCACTTCAAACCTAAAGCACAGGAGCCTGATATTAAAGTCTAGACACATGGATATGAAAGTATAATTTTAGTCTTAGAGAACTGCTCGGCTCCTTTATTCCTGAGCCCTTAAACAAAAGGTAAGTGTTAGCGGTCAAACTTGAGCGTAAACAGATGGCGCACAGAATGAATCGGGATGCTGATAGTGATGCATATGCGCTCTCACAACTCCGTTACTCATTTCCTGCGCTATCATCAGCCCTGAATGGGGGGTGAATTCTAAGAGTGTTCGCCTCCTTGGCACCTGTTACCATATGGTGTGAGTCGTGTAAAGGCTATTAGCACTGAATATTCCCTTAGACAAGGGCAATCGCTGGACTCCCACTCCAGAAGAGAATTAACCATCCTTTTCTTTTGATTTATGTAGCAGAGGCATTCTGGTGTTGAGAAAATGTCATGCAGTCAAGGTTAAGAACAACTTGTGAAAAGCGTGGGTTAGATGATGCACGCGTTCACTGCACAAGCTAATAACTCTACCTACCAATTTCTTTTTCTACCATTTTCTTGTATCATGTCAATGATTAGACTTACATTACAGCATTTGGTAGACACCCTTATCGAGAGCGACTTACTTTTTCATCTCATTATACAGCAGTTGAGGGTTAAGTGGCAACAGTGGCAACTTGGTGGTTGTGGGGTTTGAACCTGAGACCTTGTGAACCATAAATTGCCTTAACCACTGAGCTACCCTGGTTAACCTCACTTTGGTTAAAATCGTCCTTACGTTTATGGTATTTGGTTTGAGTTCACACCACGGTCTTTGGCTGTTCTGATATTGGCCTAATTTATGCTTCCGTGTCAAATCTAAACAGAGCCTACACCTTAAGCTATGCTAGTGGCCTACCGCATTGTATGCATTTATGCTTGTGTGTTTTGGTGTACCACTAACAATGGCGAACGAAGGTGAGGGGACTTGATGGAGTTGGAGTTGATAAATGTTGAACAACAGTTAAGTAAGAATTTCTTGCGTCAGTCTCTGCACGATTTGGTCCATTTTTGGTCCATTCCAAAATCGACAA
The DNA here is from genome assembly GCA_030347435.1 of Clarias fuscus. Taxonomy (NCBI): domain Eukaryota; kingdom Metazoa; phylum Chordata; class Actinopteri; order Siluriformes; family Clariidae; genus Clarias; species Clarias fuscus. Next base: position 8,537,874 of record CM059212.1, read on the forward strand.
AGAAGCCATAGATCCACAGAAGAAAAAGAAGCCGCGAAGGTGTTCCTACCATGTGAACCCATCACAGTTGCTGTGGTCTGAGTCATCAGGGTATGGCATAGGGTGCGTGAGACCTACAGGGTGGCAGCACGGTGGCTTAGAGGTTGCCACTGTGGCCTTGCAACCACCAGGGTCTGGGTTTGATTCCCACCTCGGGGTTTCTGTGCATAGAATTTGCATGTTCTACTCGTGCTTGGTGTGTTTCCTCGGCGTACTCCGGTTTCCTCCAACAGTTCAAAGACATGCAGATTTGGCTAAATGGCGTTGCCAAATTGCTTTATGTGAATGTTGACCGGAGATCCTACCACAGTGTGGAACAAAAATGGGAATAAATACAATGGTAGCCACTGGCATCCACAGTACCTAGTTGGATTACACAGGTTCACAGATGGATGGATGGATGGGTAACAGCAGTGTAGACTTGACACAGAAGCATAAATCATCCTTTTTCATGTTAAGCACTTTATTGGTTTGGCCATTTATGGATTCTTGTTTGCATCCTTCTTGGCAAAGTTTTATCATGCATTATTTCATCTTTCCAAGGCACGGTTTCCTGGTTGTCAACTTTTGTTCATAGATTATCCAGATCCATTTTACTGTTGTCTTTTTTTAACCTATCATTTTTTTAACTGCGCCTAATTAAAACCTCGTCCTGCCAAAACATGGTGAAAATATCTTGAATATGTCTTAAATATCCTGTTATCATTGTGAAAACTGAAAAAAAAAAAAAAACCTCATCCTGTTTGTCTTGACCCTTTTCTTGCTTTGCATTTGTATGTTTGATTTAAGATGTCACGCACCTGCCACACACTGGATCCGAGCAGGTGGCAAAAAACCTTGGCTGCAATTAGGACTTAATGAGCATGTTCAGATAAGCAGACTGTCTCAGGACATTAACAGCTTACTTTAGCACCTGACTTTATCAGGAAATGATCAGTATGGTCTCTGTAACCCCACTTGTAACGCCACACTTCACCTGTCTCCAGTGCTATCTACAGGGAGGTGAGGTCTCACACTGGGCTTGCGGTTCTTCAAAACAGCAAATTGTGACATTTATTCCTGAAATAATTAGCAATTGTCCTGATTTTTTTTTTTCATCTTTTTGGAGATGTGGTCATAAGTCTGTTGTGTCTTTTAGGACATAGAACCAGATCACCTTTAATGATAGGTGTAGTGTTATCTTTATGGCAAAGAAAATTCTATATCTTTCTATATTTAGTGCAGCATTTGGAGTCGGAGACTTGAGTCGAGGTGCACTTGCTGTTGTAAACTGAAGGAAGTGTCCCTGGCTTGATTTTATGCAGTTCATGCCTGAGTGGTGAAATGGAGTTTTTCAATAGTGTTCATACCACTGCCTTTAAACCGTAAGACTGAAGCAAAAACAGATGCATTTCAAGGGAATGTCTTGAAATTGGGTCCTGGCCCTTAATCTGTAGACTTTAAAATTGAGAGTGATGACAAATTGATGGAGTTTTGTAAAAGTGGGAGGTGGATAGGGGGAGCACTTTTTAGTGTTTCAAGGACTCTAATCTCCATCCAGCCCTCAGCCGTCATCACGTCTGGCTTCAAGTGCCACGATCCACGGTGTAGCAGTTTTGGTATTAGCCAGGTAACTGTCAACTCGGTGGCCATGTGCTTGTGAATCGGCTCAAACCTCTGCTGCCTTGCAGCTACATCTGTTCACAGGAAAGGCTTCGGAGTAAACCTGAGGTAATCCACAGTTAAAGTCCCTAAGGCAGACCCCTGGTGAACTACATCAACGCTCTGGCAAGTTCTGCAACAAGACCAGTGTCAGCCGTAATGCAGCTCATCATTCCGTGGGCTTCCGTCAGCGGTGCCGAGAGGGGGATCTCGCTGCACGAGCAGCATCCAGTTCTCTCTAGTGCTCTGCTCAGGCTTGCAACCGGGAGAGGTGAAGAGTGGTCAGAGTGAGTCTATTATGATTTTATATTTATTGATATATTAAAAATTTTATATCTATACACATACACACACACATATAGAATGCACATTGCAGAAGTGTCCATTTTTTATGTTTAATATTTCTATACTGCCTTGCCGGCGCAGGCCTCCAGACAGCATGAATCATTCTCAAATTTGTCACCCTGAAGTGTCATTTTTTATGCATCATCCAGCCAGTCAGCTAAAGTCATCCCAAAAAATGTGTTCTAAAGTCAAAAGTTTTGGACACGTTATTTTCTGTGATGAATAATGCATTTCTTGTCATGGGATTTCCACCAAAAAAAAAATATGTATATATAAAAAATAAAAAGCAGCAGGAAATAAAAAGGCGCCTAGACTTTTATCGGCAGAACCAAATTCTATGAATATGTAAATTGGAAAAGCTCCCGACACTTTCCCCCCGTTTTCCCCTGGTAAACTGCTTTATTAACAGAACGAATCTGCATATTTGACACTTGCCTATAGCATAGTAACTACTAAAACAGCCTTTTCTTATGTTCCAGGATGAAGAAAATCCATTAACACATGTGATTACAGGAACAGTTTTATTATACAACTCTTCAAACATTTGGGTGCATTAGTCATTGTTAATTAACTGCTTATTTATTTACTTGGCACAATCATCAGAGCCATTAGAGGGTTTTTTTTTTCTTTCTTTCTTTTTAAACCACTTGCACTATGACTTAATACATGTAGCAGCGGCTTTTATTTGAATGTGGTTCATTTAAAGCTGACGTTATTTAAGTGAGGATTAAAACACAATGGTCCATGCAGTTATAAAATAATAACCCACGGCAAGGTGCTGCAAAGCCGAGTTAGTCATCCTGAAGTCGATTACAGTATTTTCCAATAGCCGCGTATCCAGGAATGGTTTTATTTCCTTCATACAATACCACGGTAATTTGTCTTCACTAAAAATGAAAAATATTTATTGAGCAAATAGTGATACAGTGTATATTTTATCCATTTCTAATTACATTTAAAACTGTTACAACATGCAGCTACCAACCGGTGAAGAAACCCTCCATCTTTAAAACTCAAGGTTATAGCTTTATTGTTACAAAGCGCTCGAACTGGAGGCTCCTTTCACAAACATTTCAACAAAAGTGCAAGTTCCTATAAAATAGAGACAATAACATATTCAGTCATTAACATACAGTGCATAAACCTGGCTATTATAGAAAGCTAATCAACCCAAATTCTGACCCATCAGAACTGAAACTTCAATGTTGTAGAACTGTTGTAGAAACATTTTAAATGTATTATTATTATTATTATTATTGGTAGTAGTAGTATTATGGAGCTTATTCAAATTTTGATTAAATAAGTCCTAATAAATACATATAACTATTTATAGTAGATTATAATGATTTTCATCAATGTAGCATCAAAAACGTATATAATCATATATATAAAAAATATATACAGTGGAACCTCGGATTGCGAGTAAGGTGGTTTACGAGTGTTCCGCAAATCGAGCAAAGATTTTTAATAACTTTTTAATCGGAAACCGAAGGGCGAAGAGCGGCGAAGGGCAGCGCGGTGAGAGTGGCGAAGGGAGTTGAAATCAGCTCAACTTTATGGTAATGAGCTATGACGCGGTTGAGCGGCAACCAATAAAAAAGGAGAGGTCCTCCGCTTGAGCGGAATGCAGTCCAGTTCAGAGAGATTTCTTTTTTCCCTGTTAAAACGGTGTTTCCGTTGTGTGTGTGTGTTCGTTGTGAAACTTAAGTGATTCTGTTAGTATGCGCTCATGCCAGTTTCGCTTTTTTCAGTTAAAACAGTGTTTCCGCTGTGTTTATGCGTTCGTTGTGAAACTTAAAAAGTGAGTCTGTTAATATGTGCTCATGTCAGTCTCAGAGAGATTTCTTTTTTTCCTGTTAAAACGGTGTTTCCGTTGTGTGTGCGTGTGTGTGTGTGTGCGTGTGTGTGTGTGTTTGTTGTGAAACTTAAAAAGCGAGGTGGGGAGAGGGAGGAGGAGTGTTACTGTGTAAAATGAGGCGAGGGAAGGGGCTAATTCCACACACACACACACACACACACACACACACAGCGCCTGCGCGCACCAACGGAAACACTTATCTGTAAGGATTTATTTGTACTTTTTTTTAAAGGTAAAGTGCAGATTAATTTGTTTTATTTTCATTTTATAGATTGTATTAATTATTTTTATGTATTTATTTTTTGGGGCTGTGGAACGAATAATTTGAGTTTTCATTATTTCTTATGGTAAATGATGATTTGGTTTACGAGTGTTTTGGAACACGAGCCCACTTCCGGAATGAATTGTCAAGTCAAGTCAAGTCAATTTTATTTATATAGCGCTTTTAACAATTCACATTGTCGCAAAGCAGCTAAATTGTGCTCGTAATCCAAGATTACACTGTAATTATAATATATAATTGCCAAGCCTCTGATGATATTTTGAGGGACCCTTGAAATCTTACTGCAGAAGAAAAAAAAAAAGCCTGCTACTCTAATTAGTTTCTCAGGAATGAACAAGCCTTAAAGTAAATCAAAAGTTTAGGACGCTGCAACATTTTATAGCATTGAATGTTGGTTAATAGCCAGGAGAAGTATGGCTCACACTACAATATATACAGACACAAAATAATAATTCCCGGCATAACGATGTGCCAATTAGCGTGTCTGGTGATACTCCGAATTGAACAACTTGTTGCCTTGCACCTAGAGGGATTTCTGCAACTTTAGTTTATTATCTATAATAAAATGTGATAGTGATTAACTTAACGATAGGCTTTTGGGAAGAGTGGTTTCGTTCTGTGCCGATCAACTGTTCGCTTGTTTAATATGTACTGGATTGGTTACCTTGAAAGCATAACCATACCTATAAAGCTTTCCTTATTATGGCCCATTTATGTATGCACATGAAACCTATTTTAAGGCTCCAAGTAATATACAAGGGGTGTTCAAGTCAAACCAGGACTTGTGATGAAATTTCACTCAAATGACATGTGAATGGTGGAAACGGTTTAAAGATCTGTGAATGATGCTATCCCTACTGTATGAACATTCAAGCGAGTGGAAAACCTGATCCATGAAAATCAATGGAAAACACAGGTGGGAATTATCGCCACATCCAACATACAGTTCTTTTTTTTTTTTCTTTTTTTCTTTTTTTTTACTCCATGCCACTTCCACATGTTTGAGCATTAAAGGAGTTCCCGGGAGGCCAGATGTGAAGCAGGCAGCCTGATCTGATATGGCTCTGAAGTACTGAGAAAACCTAGGATAGTAGGAAAGCACTAGCAAAACAAGCGCATTAGCATAGCAGGAGATTATATAGAGAAATAACAGGTACAGTAGTGTGCACTTTCATAACTGAGTTCTATTATTCTGCACACTCAAAAGCCCCGTTTTGTCTTCATAATATATCATTTTTCTAGGTGAACAATTCCCTTTAAAGGTACAAAAGTTGAGCGTAAATAACTCGGATAGTCATTAAAGCCATTACCACCAAAATAGGTATAGTAAATTGCGAGCACTTCATGGACGTAACATTAGACCCCTGGTCATGCCTGGTCCACTGACATTGCTGTAGTCACGAGAAGCGATCATGCTTAGTTAATTAGGCTGAATACCGTCTCAAAAGCAAGAGCAAATCATTAACCTTTTCTTTTTTGTTCCGTCCAGTAATGTGCGTCAGGGTGGACTTTACCCCGGGGCGGATGCAGAGACTGGCGGTTTATGAAAGATCTCCTCCGTAATGGACTCGACTTGTTCCGCGCTGACTCGTTATTTTTATTATTTTTATTTCAGCGGGCAAATGAGGCTAGTCAAGGGCTATCTTATGAATTATGTAATTAAATGAAGCACAGCGCCTGTAGTTAGTGCACGGTTAAAATTATTGCTCCATATTGCAATTTTCAATTCCCTGCACTATTTAATAGAGTGCTGAAAAACTTAATTAAAACCAAAGATTTATTTGAGGAGAACTCGTGTGTATGTAAAAAATCTTCGCAGGCTTTCATAACTTAGGCTTCGGATTAGAGATTACTAAAGAGAGTGCTGAAGAGATCAGAGATAAGAGATAAGATATGCACACACTGTGGCACCATATAAAAAATGTGTTACTCTATCGATCTGGACGGTAGTGTTTATTTGTCTTTAAACCACAGCATGCTTAAGCATAATTGTTTCAATGGTACCAACCTACACATGGGTTTGTCCAGTACGTCCCTCCACTTTAAAAGGTTGATGTAATTTTTCATATGGTGAGGTATTCTGTGAGGTGAAGCTTATTTAAATGTTTTAACAGAATCTTCAGTGTCAGAGCTGTGCAACACTCAGAGGAAAACTTTTTTTAACACACTTTTTCAGCACAGGAAAGTTTTCAGGACCAAGGACAGGGCACTTTTTGCTACCTCAGTGAAATGTCAAGCTTCCCATGCTTTGCCCGTGTCTCACAATATCAAACTTAACTAATGATATGAAATACTAAAATGTCATTCTTTAATAAGTTAAAATTGTAGCAGATTGCTGATTCGAGACATGACGTCATTGGAAAAAGGTAGCAAGTACTCCTGGCGATTTTTAAACCTAGAGCAATGTGCAAAAGTATTGAGGAGCCCCTCCTCATTTCTTCATATTAAATTAAATTACATTATGGAGATTCAGGTAAAGAAATTTGAACAAATGTTTTACAGCGACCGGCTCCAAAGTTTTAAACTGGTTGTTTATGTTACAATCTTATTTCCCCTCTCATCTGTTCCAACCACTCAACATTCAGCATCACCAGTATACTAATCACCGGCCTGATCATCTGTCATCATCTGCACCTGTTTCTCACCAGGTCATACCTTAAGTTAGATGGGGTTTTTTATGATTTAATGATTCATAGGTCACTGTGTGGCTTAACAAACAATGAATAATTTATCTAGTTAATCACAGTCATAGTCTGTGATTAATCATGATTAATTACATTTTTAAAATACTCAGACTTACTTGTATTATAAAAGTGCAATGTTGGAATAAAGAAATGCATGACAAACTGGTTAGAGGAAACAAATTATGCAGCTTTATATTATTAAATTACATTTTTTATTAATAAAAATTTTGCATTAAAATCTCTCAAATGGGACCGGCAATGAATGCAGTGGCTGGGTAATAAGGGGTGTAGCAACCCACCACCGACAGGGCTCGACCCTGGATCCTGAAATCCAAAAATTCACAACCTTGAGCTTTAGCTGCAGTACTTGAGCTACGCCTCCCCATCTTCCATTTAATGTACTATTTCCCTTGAAGGTAACTTGAGCGCACAACTTTGATTTTATCACCAGGTAATATTTCCCCAGTCATCTTATTATTCACATTAAACGTGCCATTATCACTCACAGCAAGGTAGCGGCACACCGATTATGGGAAGCCATTAGGGTCATATAATTAATCAGCATTAAAAGAATAGTAATGCTTTAAAAGTTTGACAGCCTTTAAAAAAAAAAAAACATTCCCTTTAAACGGGTCAGGTACAGTGACTGGACTTAAAATGAGACCCAAGGAAGTCCTTCAGGAAGCCTGGAGACCTTTTCCTCAAGGCTACATTGACACAATACAAGATGGTCTGGTTCTTTGGAAGCATAGTAATGAAGAAATGAGGGGTGGGTGAAGACTTTTGCACAGCACTGTAGATAGAAATTTTATTTGTTCCATTAACTAGTTACGACATATCATCAAACATTATGGATGTACATCAGTAATCAAGTCTGCAAACATGTTCCTCAAGATATGACGTTCAGTCTGTCATAAAAACATCTGGAGAATCCCAAAAATTATAACATACAGGGTACTGGAATATCTCACGCATATTCTGCTTCTACCATAATGACCTGGCAAAACATGCTGTGACTGTGAATGGGAGTTTTTGACTTTTGTCTTTGAATGCAATTGGGAAAATTTTGTTTAAAAAATTATAGTTTAATAAAGGGATAAAAAAAAAAAATACCACAACAACTAAGAACATAAAGTGGTAAAGGAAAAAGTGTAGGACTTCACAAAAGATATTAGTTTGCCTGAAGAATAGCTCTGTCATGCTTTAGAGGTGAAATTCAACCAATTTTTAAAGTAAATCGGGTCAAGAACAGGAACGCATTGTTATTAATCATGGTATTTTTAGGAAAAACAACTGACCGATAAAATCCTAGGGCATTGGTGGCTCACTGGTAGCCTGAGTCAGAAAGCCTGGGTTTGATTCCCAGCCAATTGAATCTTTCAGGGTCTAAAACTTGCCCATTTTATTTTCGGTTGAAATCGGATCCACTAGAAATTCTTGCAGCTTGCTTTTCCACACAGCACATAAGTTTGTATGACCCCAGGATCAATGCCAAATGCAAAGTGAGCATCTAGTGAGAGAAATTCATTCTTCCCCGTCATTCTGGCATTACAAAACTGGTCTTAGGCGGATGCTCTTGACCCGGTAGGTATGCCTTATTAAGCAACCACACTTAAAAGCACGCCCAAACATTATCAGCAAGTGTATATAAGTGAGAAAAACTGTAGGAGGTGTGAACTCTCACATCGACCAAAGATCAGGGTGGGCGGCTTCAAACGTTGTAGCCGATGCACTCATCCAAGAAGGAGCCCTGTCGTTTCTTTAATTATCACTCACCATTTCCTCCACTTACTTTAATCTCCTTTCTTTTTATGAAACCTAAAAGAGCATACCTTGACTCTAATGAGATGAAGGCTTTCAAAAAAAGAAAAAAAGAGGGAGAGGAAAAAAGCAAGCTGCAAAGGCTGATATCTAAAAGGCCCATTTACCACTTAATGAACCCTAGAGCCCCTACAGCCAGCAGGGTGCCTAAGTGTGGAGGGACTGCTTGATACTACAGTCCTTCACATCGGATCAGGCCATTGGAAAAAAAAAAAAATGGTGTTCTGGGGTCATTAGACAACTGCAGGAAGGCAACCTGCAGATCCACAGAAGAGAAGTAGACAGATCCATAGACATTTCATTGAGTAAGATCAAAAAGGTCAGAAATATTTAGGTTAGGTCTATAAAAATGTTTCAAAGAGTGTAACTCTTGTTTTGTAAAATTCGATTTCCCCTCCTACATGACTTTGCTTTCCTCTCATCAGAAATGTAGAGGTATCAGGGTCACATGCAGTGAGAGGAAGGAAGGTGTGAGAAGAAATTCAGCATATGCTTTATTACGGTGAATCCACTAAGCTTAAATAGAGATTCTCGTTGGATGTTAAAAATCAATGTACAATGAAAAAACTCAGTAACCCGGGCTCATATCTCAAGTAACAAAAAGGCACAATAAGGAGTCAATTACGCTGACCGTAATTTTCCACTAAGAATTGGAATAATGGGCCCGTCGGAATAAAACGGCATCATCTGTCTGACCTGATCCATCCCAAACGGAATGAATTTTCAATCAGAATAATAGGAGTGGTGTAGACCTTTGATAATCCATTCAACAGGTACATATTAGCCATGTAACCACTTGATCTGACCGCTTCTCTCTTGTTATTATTCATCGTCTATACTGCTATTCTGTATACAGTGTTGCTGGAGGCCTGGAGGCTATTCCAGGAGACGTAGGGCACGAGGCGGTGTTCACCCCGGAAGGATGCCAAACCATCGCATTTGGGAATGCCAGTTAGCCTAATCTGTGAGGGAATTGGTGGCTCAGTTGTACTGTAGGTTTCTTGCCTGCCATGCAGAAGACCCGGGTTCGATTCCCACCCAATGCCCAAACTCCAGCCACTGGATCAAGTGCCTGTCCCAAGCCTGGATAAAATGGCTGTATTAGGAAGGGGATGTGGCGTAAAACCTGTGCCAAGCTTGTGTGCGGAGCGGATGGTCTGCTGTGGAGACCCCTTGCCTGGAGCAGCCAAAATACCAACACAACAGTTAACCTAATCTGCATGTCTTTGGACTGTGTGAAGAACAGGAAATACCTGGAGGAAACCCACCAAGCATGGGGAGAACATTCAAACAGACCCAAGACTCGTACACTGGAGGTACAAGGCGACAGTGCTAGCCAATAAGCCACTACGCTGCCCAACTCTATACTGTACCTCTTGTGTTTAATTGAGACTCTTATCTGCAGAGTGTTTGGTAGAGGAAGGAGCATTGGTTGGTTCACAAATTTACACATTCAGTAAAGCATCTAACCAATCATAGATGAGACTGATATTCTTGTAACCAATCATAACACGGAAGACGAGATTTGTCGGAAACGGTTGGAAGACTAATATATCCTCAAAGATGAAGAATAAAACGTACTTATTATTATTATTATTATTATTATTATTATTATTATTATTATTATTATGTTATATTCCCAGCAGATTAGACTTCACTTTGCACTTGTCAAAAAAGTTCCATTATAGTTAGTATAGTTATTCACCAGTTTTATTTACAGCCATGAACAAGACACACTCTTGAATGTGCAAGAGTAGTTCTGCTATACGAGTGGCATCAGTTATTATGTACAGTACTGCCCTTGGTTTTGGTGCATCATGTGGAAGTTAGAAGAAAGCCACCCATTTTTCCTTGTACAGAGAAAATCTAATGTAAAAAAAAAAAAAAAAACCTTCTGCTATTTACAGTAGCCTTTGCACAGCCTCATTACTGCAATCATTTCCTTATAAAACACTGTGTAATTAATTTGTTTACAGCCTAAATTTCCATACAGTTCCAGGTCTAATTTGATTTTGCCCGGCTTTGAGGCCATCGTACATTAAAACTAACAAATTTACACACATTATAATTACAGTGTATAAAACATTACAAGTATTATAGCCTTGAGATACAAATAAGCGTGAGTGTTACATGCCGTTAGAGGCATGAAGTCCATAGTCTCAACAGGTTATTGTTTTTTAGGATGTCAATACCAAGTGTCAAAACCGAAGGAGGTAAGACCAAAAAAGGACAATTCATAAACAAAAAAGAAGTGTTCAGAGATTATCCTAAGTGCGTTCTAAACAATATTTACACACAAAAACTGGCCAGTTCTAGCATTCATAGGCTCATGATCGTTTGCAGTATTTCATGTGGTGGATACAAAGTGAACTGTAAAAAAAAAAAAAAAAAAAACGTGGCCAGAGAGACACACATAGGCTGGACGGTTGAAGTGACAGAATATACACAAGTCACGTCCACTGCATAATCAAACCATTCTGTGCAGAGAACCAATTTAATGGATGAATGACTCTTAACCTGAGGTTTTTTTTTTCTTCTTCTTCTTTCCCTCTTCACGTGCTGGGTGCTGGAGAGGGAAGGAAAATGCCTTCTCTTGATTTCTATAGCAGGGGAAAGCTTGGGGAAGGATTTTGGGTTGTTCTCATAGGAATAAAACAATAAACACGAGGAAAGCTCCTCTCCGAGACCTTGTGTTTTCTCATAGTTATTGTTTAACCTGAGTAAGTGTGCCCTTGGTGTCCAGCTGTGAGGAAAATTCGGGTTGTTTCATTACAAAAGTGCTGTGAGGAAAAACCAATTCTGAGGCTTCTTTTGACAGGTGTGGATTCTCAGGCGGCCTCTCGGTTATCTCGAGTCCTGCTATAATTATGAGATGTGTTTCATCTGCCAGAACATTTTATCACGTTTTATATGACAGCAACTTTTAGGTCTGATTGTTTTCGACATTGTTGATCCATTTTCTATAACAACAGGTCTGACAAGGGTCTTATTAATGCACTTGTTCTAACACATGATCATTTCTATTATAACAACCTACATAGCCGCTGGCAGAGGTGGAAGGTAAAAAAAAATGTACATTTATTTTTTTTACGGTACTTAAGTACAGTGGAACCTTGGATTGATAGTAACTCGGTTTACGAGTGTTCCGCAAGACGAGCAAAGATTTTTAATAAATTTTGACTTGAAAAATGAGCATGTCTTGGTTTACGAGTGCCGAGTTTTTTGACACCGACACACACGCTGTGGAACGAATTATTTGAGTTTTCATTATTTCTTATGGGAAGGTTTGATTTGATTTATAGCCTGCTACCGGAACGAATTATGCTCGTAATCCAAGGTTCCACTGTACAGTTTCCACAGTTTTCTTTTTTTTTTTTTTTTTTAGCTCCCATGCTGTGGATTTTGACAAACATACAAATGCTTTTTGCCGCCAGTCTGTAAGTATATCAGATGCATCCAGCAATAATTCTCCTTTTACTTCATGTTAAAAACTTAACAATCCAGGCACTTGTCTTCAACCTAACGATATCCAATTAATAAGGAATTTGTTTGATTACAGTGGTCTCTGTTCAGCCAACAGGCTGTTAATAAATACACCTGGAATCCAGCTAGGTAGCAGTGAGGATTAAACGTGTTATTCAGATCCACACATTTAAGACCTGAGGAGGATACTGATAATCACAATAATTTTAACAGAAGTAAGAAGAATTCTAGTTGAATTTGGGAAAAAGTCTAATATTTAGCCTTTTATGGGATATTATTCATTGTCATTAATCCATAAAAACTTCAGAACAGTTAAAAGGGTTTAGAATAATGATGGTGAAAGAACTGCTTTATAGAGAAAGCCTTTCATTTCGTATTTGTAAAATGGTCTCAGTCAAGGTTTCTCTATCCTAAAAGTAAATTTTACATATTGTAAAATGATATATAAATTCTCTAGGAAGAGTGTATCGAAGTCCTTCGGGTCTGTTTTGGCTGACACAAAATAACTGACTTCCTGTTGAGTTGAGCCCATGACATGCAATGTGAATGTTGTTTAGGTCAATGAACTCTAATTGTGTACCAGGTTTTGCCTGCATTAGTGCAAGTGTGTATGAGCTATGCAGCAAAATCTTGTGTGACTTTCAGCCATCCTAATGGCAGCAGATTCCAATATCTGCCCATTTTCATGAGTTTTTGAGCATGTTAAGACCCCCAAAAATCCCAAAATGGTGGAAAAAAATCCTAATCATTAGGAAGACAATAGGGCCCTACACACACTATGACGACATAGGGCTGATGTCATCGATGTGCTTGGGCCCTAACAAGATAAATATGAATACAAAAAGTCAGGTCTCCCAGAGGCCTGGTGGTCTGATTCTGTACTGGATCCAACTGTTTGTGGCAGCCAGATCAAAGAAACATAGGATGGTGTAGACAGTCCATTTCCTTGGTCGGCTTGACATTGGATAGAGGCTGAACACTCCACCCATGCTTTTATTAAACTCTGTCACAACAACAGGTATAGACACAGTAACATGGCGCTTGTCTTTTGTTGACCATCTTGGGCAGATATCCTGAGGTTCTATTCCATGGATGGAAGATGCCAAAAGAGCTTTCTTGTTGCCCAGCCATATTGTTATAGCAATCGCTGAGGGTTTCCTGACTATCACCTCTGATACGCTTCTCTACTGTTGCTACAGTAGACTTACAGATCTAAAAAAGATGAAGAGTCGATTCTACATAATAGTCCCTGAGTGTTTTCCTGTAAGAGATCCAGCACTTTGATAGAGCTGAAATACCGATGTAGGTATAGGTGGAATCTTTCTGGTAGCGACCCTGCCATGCAAACAACAGCTTTTCCCCCAATCCCCACCTGCCTCTCTTGAAATGTGTTTTGACCCCTGTTGACTTCAAAATTAAGCACCAAACCACTGGGACTGGCAAACACAAAGGCCCTGAGACCTGTGAGATTTGGTTTCCCAGGTTCAAACTGGCGCACAGGACACGAGGCTGTAAAAGGAATCATTTGCTCATCTATGCAAGGATCTTTCAGGGATCTTGGTCAATTGAGGCAGCCTTATTGACTGTTGGTTACTGTTTTAAAGAGACCTGACCTTCCAAAGAGTATCCTCTTTTTTCTGGTAAGAGTCATTTGATGGACTGGCAAAGTTTAAAGAGTCTGTCCCAGGTTATCGCATTGGCAGTAATGAGCACTCTCGTCTTTCCTGCCCAATACATAGGAAGCCAAGGGTATTTGAGACAGGCAATGGTTGAAAATGAGAAAAAGCAAGTCCCACTGTCCCCTACAAAGGACGATGTGTATTTTGAATGGCTTAAAATTAACATCACCTTATAAAATTGTAATATAATGTAGTTAAAGCCTTCACAAATAAAAAAAATTATATCATAAGAAAAAATAACTACATGCTGTATTTAAAAATTTGATCACTCAAACTCCTTTCTGCCATATAATGTACTTGCTGCAATTGGCGCCAATTTAGAAAGACAGAACATGTGATCTGTTGGCCACACCCCCACTTGTGTGACGTCAATTGAAAGTCCAGTATGTCCTCTTTCCAGTACATTAGGACACAAACACACTGCATGCATGGTGTTTGAAATAAAGACCATAGTATTATGTCCCCCACAGAGGACAAAAATGAATTGCGGTATATACTGTATGTATGTATATATGTATAGGGATAGTTTAAGACTGCATGTATAATGTTTATAAATTTATGAATAATTTAAGGCTTTAACATAGATCGCGCTAGTTTAAGGCTGTAGTGTACTGTACATTATATGAATATGGTTTAAGGCCTTGCTAGTTTAAGGCTTTGTCGGTCTGTTAGTTAGTTAGCCTATATTAGACTATACAAATGGTTTCGAATTTACCCATGCACCTCTATATCACATGAAAAGCTTCAAATGTTTGAGCCTAAGCTAAGCAGGATTCTATAACTCTATGAATCACAAGATTGCTATGTATCTTACAGCCTAGTGCCTTAGAAATGCCTAGCCTCAGGTTTTGGGTATTCTAAATGAGCACGGCTGACCTTTATGGATCTTGCAGAGGAAGCAGATCAAATTTGTAATTGATTTTCTTTTTTTTTTTTCATTTAACATGTAGAATAATGTGCATCATTGCAACGGTATATCCATACAGTCGTTTATTATTATTAGTTCTTGTGGCGAGCTGCTGCGCTGTGTGTGAGAGAGGTTTATGAGATGTTGCATTCAGAAAAGTAAAGTAGTAGCGAGGGCTGGGTTTAGCACTTCACAGTAACATCCCTAAACACTAAACTCCAATGAATAACAGCATGCCAGAAAGCTACCATATCACCTAGCCTTCCATCCATCTCCCCAAACAGCTTCGAGATCCTTCCTAAATGAAGCATAAATCATCGTTATGGCCAAAAAACTGTGCTGCAGCACACAGTTTGAATGCTGATTGTAAATATCAGCACCGAGATGTACCCAGTGCGGCTTCTGTCCTAATATTAGAGTCAGCGATGTGAGCGGAAATGTGCTAATGCACCAAATGTGTAGGAAACGTATTTATTTTTCTTCCATACATGAATGAACATCATCAGGCGCATGTAAGTTGTGTTATTCAATTCTGCATGGCAATTTGCTTGCTTCACCTTGAAACCTTAAATGATGTCTGTTCTTCATCTTCATTTGCTTTGCTTTGTATATGAGCGGGAAAAAAAAAAACTAATAGACTGTGGCGGCCTACCTCGATGTTTCTTCTTTTTTTTTGCCTTAAAAGACACGTGCAGAATGTACCAAGGACTGTTCCGTGTGAAATGACTGCACTCTTGTGGTAGAGGAACAAAGCAGATCTTTTGTTAGCAAATCATTGAACATACAGTACTAACACTTTTAAGGAAAAGTCTGACTTAGTGACTCGGTGCCAGACGTGACTTTTATGATGAAGTCCATGTGAAAAAAAAAAAAATACATATATATATATATATATATAGGTGCAGTTCAGTGTTTTATAACATGAATGTGTCGATTCAGATACATGTGACAGAATGTGAATGGGTGATCATGTGAGGATCCGCGCGAATAAGTGTACAATTAAACGGTCAAATGAGAAAAATAAATGAATAGGTGTTAAAAGCAAGTCATGAGTAAAAACAAAAAAAAACAAATAAAAATACATGTGAAAATGAAAAAAAACATGATTTGAAAATCACAAATCAACAAAAATAGAAATATGACGTGTGTATATAAGATTATGTTTTTAAAAAGTCACGTCAAAAGTTAAAGGTGAATCACCTTACTGCGCTTGAAGTCTTCTGGAAATGTCAATGTCTGTTTTACGCATGAACTCACAAAAAGTTCATCACAAGTCCCAGTTTTTCTTGAACACACTTTGTAAAATCACACATAAAAACTAAATAAATTCTTATAAAAAATAATAATATAATATCATAGAGTTTTGTCATACTACGTTTTTTTTTTTTTTTTTTTTTAAGCTTTGAACGATAATTATAAATTTGGCTCACAAACATATATATTGATTTTAACATACTGTAAGGTGGCATCTATTGGTGCTTGGCCCATGAAGCTGCTCAAACAATAACTTTTTCAAGATTTTTAATCTATGACACAGAGCATGCCCATTTTATCCAACCTTAAACTTTTACACCTTTAATAAAACACATGAATTTAAAATGGTTGGAGGATTATGTCCCATGAATTCTAAACAAGCACGCTTTTACAAATCCCTGCTTGCAGATCAATTTGACTTCTCTACATTCATTCCTACCTCTAATGGTTCTCTTTGAAAGAGTCATTTTTCCATTTTCTAAAAATGAAGGCAGAAATAGATAAACACATTTCATTATATTGAGCACAGTCTTTTTTTTTTTTTTTTTGTTTATGAAAGAACCAAATCAACAAGAATAAATTAATAAATACATGGATGCCAAACCAATTTCTGCCAGTCAGTAGGCCTCTGCTTACAAAACAGAAAAACAATCTGTTCTGTCTGTCTGCCTGTGAGAGGAGGCTCGCTTCTTTTAATGCCACTGTTTTTGCACGAGAAGCAATTCTCAGGTTCTCACATTCTCCATCTCTCTTTTTCATCTTTTGTCTAAAAACAGTCCAGTGTTCGTGCACAATAGTTCATTCTCCGTGTCCATATATATAGAGTCGGCACTATCGCTACATCAGCTGTCATTTAATCAATTTTCCAGTCTTTCATCCACTCCCCTTCATTCCCTGGTCATTAACCAGCTCTTCAGTGCCACCGCTTCAGCACAAACTTAGCTTTGTTTCTCGCTTCCCTGTTTCATTGGGTTTTTGTTTTTTTTTTACTCGCACCATGAGTACCCCTGAGGTATCCATTATCGAGAAGTCTCTCAAGAGGTAAACCATCCTGCACCACTCAGCGTTCTCCAGCCTTGGTTTACTTATGCTCCATTGGCCAAAGGTGTTTGGCAAATAACACATCAAAGGCGTTTGAATAAAACACTGTAGCTGCAGCAAGATTACTGCATGTTAATGAACTACATTACCTTTATTCATTTGGCAGATGCTTTTATTCAGAAACAACAAAAAAAATGTCAATTGAAATGAGAAAAGAGTAAGTAAAGTATAGATGGACTATATTCAGAGTTGATTTAAGTGGTGCACATTTACCACAATTGCATCCTTTTTCATACTAATTAAGAACTATTCAGAGTTAGTCAGAGCACAAACCAAGCCATGAAGTCCAAGGAATTGTCTGTAGACCTGTAGGATTGTATCGAGAAACAGATTTTGGGAAGGGTACAGAAAAATTTCTGCAGCATTGAAGGTCCTGATGAGCAAGGATCATGGACCTTCAATGGAAATGGAAGACGTTTTGAACCACCAAGACTCTTCCTAGAGCGGACCGGCAGGCCAAACCCTCTGCAGGGCCTCAGTCAGGGAGATGACCAAGAACCGAATGGTCACTCTGAAAGAGGTCGAGTCTTTCTCTATGGAGAGAGGAGAACCTTCATAGATGAACAACCATCTTTGCCTCACTCCGCCAATCAAGTCTATATGGTAGAGTCGCCAGATGGAAGCCACTCCTCAGTAAAGGCACATGACAGCCCGTCTAGAGTTTGCCAAAAGGCATTTGAAGGCACTTGACAATTTTTTTTTTTTTGAAGCCCCTTTGGCAGTCTTTTTGAGTATGATGCTACAAGATGGTTCCTCATCTAGAAGGTTAGGAAGGTCTCTCCCCAGAGAAATGCCGGACCTCATTCAAATGACCAGTGGACACAGGGTGCACCTGAGCTCACTTTTGAGTCTCAAGGCAAAAGCTGTGAATACTTATTTTTACATTGTCATTATGGGGTATTGTTTGTATCATTTTGAGGAAAATAATGTATTTCATTCATTTTCGAATAACACTGTGACATAACAAAATGTGGATACTTTCCAGATGCACTGTACACATGATCTTTGATGCATTTGAAATATTCTACGACTGACATTTCGGACCAGATGTGGATTTGAGTTCTATTAGGGGAATATATTAAGCTCACATTCTAATGAAATTCTGTAACATTATATTGACTGATTTTGCTAGAGGTCAGGGGTGAATGGAAGAATGATGCCATCGCCATTCGTCCGTGGTGGAACTGCACATATTGAAATTCTCGCATGTATATCTGGGAAAAAGGGGGGAAAAAAGGAAGACGGTGCAACATTGAGTCAAGATTATAACTTAAGATTTTACCATTTTAGATAAAGCCTTGAATCAACTAAGTGAGCTAATTCATTTCTTAAACTGTTGCACCGCTTACAAGAGAGTGCACTGTATAACCAAAAATTCAGGCACTATTTATCAAAGAAGTTAATTAAAAGCATGAAAAATAGCTTATATTCCACCCTGTTACGTTTTTTAAATATGGTGAACGAACCGCCGAACACCTGTTGCTCGGGACAGGCTCTAACACAGACACACACAAAATGGAGTGTTTGAATGTTCTCTGTTTTTTTCACAGAACAAAGAGATATATCACTCATCACTCATCGTCATTACCGCTTAATCCTGTATTCAGGGTCACGGGGGGCCTGGAGCCTATCCCAGGAGACTTAGGGCACGAGGCAGGATACACCCTGGACAGGGTGCCAAGCCATCACAGGGCACCCAGACATACACACACTCACACACTACGGGCAATTTGGGAACGCCAGTTAACCTGACCTACATGTCTTTGGACTGCGGGAGGAAACCGGAGTACCTGGAGGAAACCCACCAAGCACGGGGAGAACATGCAAGCTCCATGCACACAGAGACGGGGATCGAACCCGGACCCTGGCGGTGCAAGGCGACAGTGCTAACCATTACACCACCGTGCCGCCCAAAGAGATATATACTGAACAAAAATATAAACGCATTTTGTTTTTGCTCCCATTTTTAATGAGATGAACCCAAAGATCTGAAACATTTTCGACAAACACAAAATAACCATCTCTCCCAAACATTGTTCACAAGTCTGTCAAAATCTGTGATAGTGAGCACTTCTCCTTTGCCGAGATCATCCATCCCACCTCACAGGTGTGCCGTATCAAGACGCTGATTAGACAGCATGATTATTGCACAGGTGAGCCTTAGACTGGCCACAATAAAAGGCCACTTTGAAATGTTCAGTTGTATCACACAGCACGACACCACAGATGTTGCAAGTTTTGAGGGAGCGTGCAATCGGCATGCTGACAGCAGGAATGTCCACCAGAGCTGTTGCTCGTGAATTGAATGTTCATTTCTCTACCATAAGCCGCCTCCAAAGAGGCAGTGCATCCAACCAGCCTCACAACCGCAGACCACGTGTAACCACACGCTATGCGAAGGAGGCACACCTGTGAGGTGGGATGGATGATCTCGGCAAAGGAGAAGTGCTCACTATCACAGATTTTGACAGATTTGTGAACAATATTTGAGAGATATGGTTATTTTGTGTATGTAGAACATGTTTCAGATCTTTGGGTTCGTCTCATACAAAATGGGAGCAAAAACAAAAGTGTTGCATTTATATTTTTGTTCAGCATATAAGCCAAATGCACGTATCATGTAAATCCGGTACCCATTCAAAAAGTATGAGCTTTAAAAAAAAAATCTGGAGAAACAAAACAAAAAAAAAAAAAGAGAGATGTTTTATAGATATTTGTAAAACAACAGTAAGTATTGCCATATAAGGAGTCAGGAAGAACTCAAAAGAAACAAAGAGAGAGGGGAAAGAATGCAAAAGGGGAATATAATGTAATTAAACAAAAATATCATAAAATACTAACGTTATTAGTATTTTTTTTTTTCTAATTGAATGTCTCAAGTTATGAGCACATTTATCCAAGAGTGCATGATAATAAGAAATGAACGCAAAGTAATAGATAGAGCTGGATCAAGTGCTATTTATTATTATAAATTAATATGACCAGATAAGTGCTGGCTTAATAATTTTGCTCAGTCCTGAAATAGTCGATCGTCCATTTCCTATTGTTTTACTACAGTTAGTGAGTACTTCATAGTGATTACCAGAAGTCAGATTCTTACATATATGAATTTTATTTAAGCTTTACTTTCACATGAAACTTAAATCTATTCATTAAATTTGACTAACACTAAGCTTCTACATATCCATGTATTTGTACAAACATATGCTGACTTTTTAGCATCAATTACCTTTAAAGGAGTTGATTTAAATTCGACAAATTTGAATTTTAATAGATGTGTCAGTGAGAATGAAACCTGTAATCCATTATAGCAGTTTGAATTAGATTTTTTATTTGATTTTATTTTTTTGCCACTGCTTAGCATTCAGATAGTTTGTATCATCCTCTTAGATAACATCTGAGAGCTACTGATTTCCCATGTTCTTTGCTTCCTTGGTGAAAATACTTTTATATGCAGAGTAACAGTGAGGGTTTTACACTGTATATTTCTGCCTTACCCCAAATGAAAAATGTGATCTTCTACTTCAAGCATTTGAAGTGCACTTTTTACTCCAGTAGAAATCAAATCAATTGCCTTCCACCTGTGAGTTAGTAAATAATACGATTGTAGGAGGGAAAAAAATGTAAGAAGTTAAAGGACCATAGGCCAAATATATGGGTAGATCAGAATTTACATAACATTGCTGTTCTATATTCATCACCCATTACTAAAACTTTCAACAAAAAAAAAAAAGAATACTTATCCAGCCCTCAAGACCAGACAGCAATCATTTCTAGAGCCTAAGCTTCCTACGCTATTAGAGAAGAAAAGCTCTCAAAAGTCCAGTCTCACTTCAACCCTGCCTCATTTGCCTGCGGCTCCTGAAGACATTTAATCACTCCATAGACAAGGAGGGGGGGAAAGAAACGTAATGGAAATGACATTCCAAATAGAAGACTGAGGTCAAATACATTAAGATAATATTTGAACTTTTGTGAGACAGTGACAGGAGATAAAAGTGTGAGTTTCTGGTTTTTCTCTTTTTTTTTCCCCCAAATGGGATGGGTTTCTGGCTTTGGCTCAGAGAAAATTTAGCAAAGTGTTCCAAAATTATAGTTTGCAATCAATAAAAAAATAAATAAATAAACATTAGATCTTTTGCGTTATACAACGATCAGCTATAACACTCATCTTTTGACCTTGGTACGACCTCTGGTCAATATTTACACATTAAGGGCAATTTGGGGACGCCTATTCGCCTATCATTCCCGCAGGCAGGCGACAGAGGCGGCGCAGGGAGAGAAAGCAAAAGCGAGGCTGCAGGGCCGGTGCGCTAACGAGGCTACGTCGACAACCAGTTAAACCACCGCTCCCTAGTGTTTTTCTCCAGAATGCCAGGTCTCTTGTCAACAAGATCGATGAACTGAGGCTACAAGTGGTATCAAATAACATTGTAAAAAACAGTTGCGTTATGTTGATCACTGAAACGTGGCTTCACTCTTTGATCCCAGACTCTGCTATCCAGCTAGCAGGCTACACTGCACAGCGCTACGATAGGACCAGTGACTCAGGTAAGAGTAGAGGAGGTGGGCTGTGCGTGTATGTAAATAACAGCTGGTGTACAAACACAGTGATGGTAGACAGTCACTGCTCCCCGAACCTGCGGCGCGTTAGTATGTGACGGTTAAATGCACAGTTTAAATGCAGACCTATATATCTCCCCAGAGAGTTTACTGTGGTCATGATCACTGCTGTTTACATAGCACCGGATGCTAATGCTAACTCGGCTATCGAACTGTTACACCGTAGCATTAGCAGTCAGCTGTCTAAGCACCCTGATGCTGTGCACATTATTGCTGGGGACTTCAACCATGTGGATTTAAAACCTGTGCTCCCCAAATTCCATCAGCACGTCAAGTGTGCTACTAGAGGAGCTAACACATTGGATAAAGTCTACACAAACATTAAACAAGGCTACAGGGCTACACCGCTACCACACTTGGGCCTTTCTGACCATATATCACTGTTTTTAATCCCGGCCTACATCCCACTCAGGAAAACGGCACCTAATACCATGAGGACAGTTAAAACTTGGCCAGATGGAGCCTCTCAGCAACTGCAGGACTGTTTTAGCAGGACCAACTGGGACATTTTTGAACACCCAGACCTGGAGGTATTTAGTGATAGTGTTATGTGTTATATTAAGAACTGCATAGACATTGTCACAGTGGATAAACGAATTTGCGTTCACCCCAATCAGAGGGAAGTCCAGAGGCTGCTGAAAGAAAGGAATATTGCCTTCAGGTCTGGTGACAAGGCCCTCTACAGCATAGCCCGTGCTAGCCTGAAGAGGGGCATCCGTGAGGCCAAGTCAGATTATAAGAGGAAGATTGAGGAACATCTGGATAGCAATAACAGCAGGCAGGTATGGATGGGTGTCCAGCATATGACGAACTATAGGACCAGCACCGGAGCTGTGGGAGGTGATCTATCGCTGGCAGAGGAACTCAATCACTACTTTGCCCGGTTTGAGGTGGACCCCCCAGACACAGCCGGACCCCATCCAGTAACCAACAACAACCCCATTTTCACACATATATATATATATATATATACTGTACATATATATTGTACATGTATATGTATAATGCATTTTTCAACTCATCCTGGAGCCTATTCCAGGAGATTTAGGGCACAAGGTGGGGTGCCAATCCATCACAGGGCACACACACATACACACACTCACACACTCATTCACACACTATGGCCAATTTGGGAACGCTAATTAACCTAACCTACATGTCTTTGGATTATAGGAGGAAATCGGAGAACCCGGAGGAAACCCACCAAGCTCGGGGAGAACATGCAAACTCCATGCACACAGAGATGGGAACCGAACCTTGCCGGGAACTGAACCCGGACCCTGCAGGTCCAAGGCGACAGTGCTAACCACTACAATGGCTGTATACGGTATGTGACAAATAAAATAAAACAAATAATTTCTAATTTTATCACAATCCATTAGACAGAGACTCCAGGACCTGCAAGGACTAATCAGATCTCAACAACCGGCTTGGGAACATCAAGCAATTGCCCAGAAGCAGTTGGAAACCCATGAACGAATCTATAAATGAATAAATCTCAGAGGGAAAATTAATAACGGTGATCGGTTGCTAATTATGTTTGGTGTCATCATGCCCATGTATGTCGAGAGAAAAACCTAACCACAGTCATCACTGCATATCCCCAGGCTTACATCGGTCATCGCTTGTGTACAGTATTTTCTTCCCGATATCATGAGGAGAGGGTTCAGTTTAGCCTAATGTGATGTTTGAGCCGATCAACGGCACAGAACGGAGCACACAGATACAGGTCAATAGTTTCAGTTAATGCCCACATCAAACATCAAAATGGAGGGAAAATGTGATTTCATTAACTTTAACCATGAAAAGTGTAAATATGCATCGAATGTTTATTTATAAACCAAATACATTCATGGATCTGTTGGTTTTGAGCACTTGTTTAATGAGGCTATTCTATTTCCATTAACCGACTCTTGCTATTTGGTTGCTCAACCAAAACACATTTGTTTATCTCCTCGTTATGGAATGTAATCATTACAGCATTACTGCGGGAGTGAAAAATTGTGAAAACGGTTCTCGTGCGCTATGCTTGCGATGCGTACAGCTTGGTTCATAGAGAAGTTCATTTCGGGAAAAAAAAAAAAAAAAAAGTTCATCATTTCGATGGCTCCCCTTAATCGCTTGAGAGGATTTGCAGACTTTCTCCCGGTGGTGCCAAATAGAGGTTGCCATAGAGGCTTCACTGCGGCAGATCGGTTAATTCAGAAGAGGTTTTAAAAAATCTTCACACGGATTTTTAAAGTACACACTCTGGCATTTGGCTCGCACAAACACACCTCTCCAATCACCTTATCTCGCCTCCCTTTGGAAGAGCGACGGTCGATGCGACTGACTGTCATGCGGTCAGCGAAGAGCCAGAGGGACGTCACTCTTTGAGACAACCTAATTGGAAATCAAACAATTTCAACAGCGACTTGAAGAGGCCGTGAGATGGAGCAGGGATCTGTTGGATGTCACAGAAAAGGACAGGGTGCGGCGGGAAAGGGGGGCGGGTGGGTTGGGGTGTAGTGCGGAGGCAGACTTTCAAGGCCGGTATCGACTGGAGCTGTGAAGAGAAATGAGAACGGGGAAGAGAGTGGTGGCGAGAGAGAATAATAAATAAAAGATTAAATGTCTTGACATTGGCTTGGATGGGATTCGATGGAAATAATAATGTTACAGTGCACATTTTGGCCTGACCTAGGCAGCAGGAAAAACCTGGCTAGTTCTGCTGCTGCGACTAAAAGCTTTGGTTTGTTTTTTTGTTATATGGTATAAGAGGACTTAAGCAATCTGGGCTGTGCTGCTATAAGAAAAAATAATCTTCACCACAGACACTATAACCCTGTAGTGATGGGAAGTTTGAATCATTTTAGTGACTCGCTTCTTTGAATCTTGTTCATCAAAATGAACGAATCTTTTTTTTTTAGTCATTTAGTTCATTTCGTTTTTTTTTTTATCAGAAATAAAATAAAATGTTACATTGTCAATAATAAAATTTAAATACGCAAATTTTGGCTCAAATTCCAGTAATGAAAATATTACAATGCAGCTAAGGACATATTATGATAAACAGAATGAGCAGTTCAACTCTCATATCTTCTAGTCCGAGTCGTCCGTTCTTTTGAATCTGTTGCACTTCATAGCGTCTATGGGAGTCACGTGACAAAAGAACGAACGACTCGGACTAGAAGACTCATTGAGGGGAACCGTTCAATTCTGTTTCCTGTGTACTGCACTGCATAGCGTGTATGAGAGTCATGTGGCAAAAGAACGAACGATTCGGACCAAAAGACTCAAAGGTCTCACTACTCATTTCTGCTTCCTGTACATAACCCACGGAGGTTTTGCGATGCTTTGCACATGCGCTCCCAGTAGAAAATGGACGGATCACTCTCCGAGACTACTCGTTCTTCTGAGACACGTTAAAGACTCGTTCAAAAAGAACGAATCGTTCATGAGCGACCCATCACTACAACTCTGATGTTGATTATCTTCATATAACGGCACGTTTTTTTAATGTGCCTCATGAAAGATTAACACTGTACAGTTACATTAAATGTCATGAACATATGGATCTGATTTGAATCCAATTCTGTTAATAAAGTGTTAAGGAACAGATGAGATCCCATGGCAGGTTTGATTCCTCTATGGAATTGAGGTTGACCTAGGAAAATTCTAACACAGAGCATCCGACATACAATCAAAGGTATTAATTAATAAGAAGTTACAATTAATATTCACAGGAATAATTGTGAGGACTGATCCTCTTAAACCCTAATGGGATGATGTGTACAGAAATGAAGAAAAATCCTCTGGGACCTCCAGATCCCAAACAGATCAACAAGCAGTAGCAAATGAACCAGGAACAGAGCCGTCAGTGGTGATAGATGTGGCAATCCCAAATGACAGCAACATCGAAAGGAAGGATATATGATGATTGGGATAGACCGAGAACTGAAAAGGAGAGTCAGTGCTGTCATATTGATGATGGGTGCTATTGAAAAATCAATCTCGATTGTTTTGACCATGGAAAATCCTACTTTTTTCATGATTTACATGTATAACCTATTAAACAGAATGGCAAAAAGCATTATGCGGTAAGTGGTTTTGTGGGGACGTTAGAGGAGACAGGAGCTGCCTGGAAAGCCAAAGTAACTTACCACTGTGCTGAGCACAAAAACACCTCAGAAGGCAAACCTTATTAATGATTCAAATGGATGAGCTACAGTAGCACTACATGGTAGGCAGTATGCACTAAAAGTACAATAAGACGTGCTCTTGAGCTCGTGTGTCACAGCAGCATGGTATATTTTAGTACACTTTATTATAATGCAGGCTGAGGATCATTGAGGATTTTTTTTAATGGCTCGGAAATTCAGTTATGTTTTTGCCTGGACTCTGCTTGCCATAACGTCAAAACCTGAGCACAGATTCATCTTTCAAGAAAATAATGACCACCTATCAAATAGTCAAACCAACACAGAACATCTCATGATTTAACCATCAGTGTTTCCCAAACAATCCTGTCAAAATTGTATACCTCCAACAGACAATAATCGGCAATAAGTCGGATTTTATATTACTGTCTCGGGTGCAGACAGACTATAATATAAAAGCATATCCTACTTATTTACAGGAAACGTTTAGGGCTTGGGGGATTTGTAGGAATTAAGACGCGCTACTGGGGAAAAGTCAAACCGAAATGAGAACTATTAGATCGCATCTTTCTAACTAGTGTTTTCTGCTTTTCCATGCCAGGGGCGATGAATTATAGCCTGCATTATTGTGTATTCTCTAAGATGCACACATAGCATCATGCATTCACTTAGAAGTTCAAAAAAAAAATCACTTTTCTCGAATGTCAGGTTCTATTTCTAACCACCGCCTCTTTGGCCCATATCAGATGAACACGAGGCTAAAAAGATCAAGATTGAATGTTTTCTGCCAAATTTAGCCTACTACCACCCAATGCAGGCTGATCATACTAATGTTGTTTTGCATAAGAATGTTGCTCGGGGAGGGGGGGGGGGGGGGAGGGGGCGGTGGAGTTGGGGGGTTGGGGGCAGAAGTGCAAAGTTAAAAGGTTTATCCAGCCACTGAGATTCTGTAGCAGTGTTTCCCGCTAATTAATTTTTTCTCCCCCCAAATGGCCCAAGGCTCAGTCTGAGCAAACCTCTGGTTACCAGTTTGTAGCTCGTAGCTCTGCATCAGCCCTTTTAGATATGGTAATGAATTAAATGGAGTGCAACAAATAGATCATTAAAACTGCACTTGTAAGTTCTGTGTATTCTGATCATTTACATTTGCTGCCAGTTGTACTCATATTGTAAAATATATATAGTTTTTTGTTTTGTTTTGTTTTTTTTTTTGTAGAAGAAAAAAAAAACTAAACTGTCTCGCCTGAGACCGTGTTTTCTTTCGAACCAAATTGCATACTAGGGATTTTGTAGAATCCTGAAACTGCAAATCCAGAAGGATCCTTATAGCGTTGGGGAACTGAAAACAAGGGCAGAGTGAATTGCTTCTTATTTAAGATGTTTTTGGAGCTGTTGCATAAATCAACTTGTACACATATTTGGTCATTTTTTTAAGCTTATACAATATTATATTTCATTATATTATATCATGTTTATAAGTACAAAGTCAAGTGTAAAAAGTGTTTACATTTAAACTAGATTTATGCACTGGAAGCATATTAAGTAAAACAAATAAAAATAAATAAATAAATAAAGTGCCCTCATATTTGTTTCTCAATTTTTAAAAAAAATTTGTTTCTTCATTATTTTGGCCCAAAACATGGTTGTCAGTAGTTTAAAACTTTGTTTGGCACAGATGATTCTTTCAACAAGACAACGAGAATTTCCACATTCTGATGATCATGGAACATCCTCTAGATATTGATCAAAGTTTTTTTTTTTGTTTGTTTTCAAAGAGAGTAAAAAGTGAAAAACAAAAAAACAACAACAAAAAAAACACAGAAAACAGACAAAAAACACAAAATCAAAATTCCCATTCCCCAAATACCAGACATAAATATAAGGATAATATACAAATCAGATGCCCATAAAAAATAGTAATAGCATAAATAATATTCCCCACAGTCTTTCATTACAGTATCATATTGCCTGCGTTCATTTCCTCAACAAAGGTCAAGAAAGGTTGCCAGATATTCTAAAATGTGCCAACAGATCCTGTTGCTAAAACTAGTGTTTTCAGGGGCCACACCGAACAATGCAATAAATGGAGATTGCTCTACTACCTCTCCAAATAGTCCTGAGAAGGTCTCAAAAATATTACTCCAGAACATATAAAGTCTCGGACAAGTCCAAAACATATGCAGCAGAGTTGCAGGAGCCGGCCTGCATCTATCACATGTGGTATCTGTATCAGCTTTGATCTTAGAAAGTCTGACTTTTGACCAATGTAAACAATGTACAATCTTAAATTTCATTACAGCTTGTCTAAGGCTGATGGATGATGAAACAATTCCCCGTATTATTTTGTGCCAGATTTCCTCTGAAATTGGTTCAGCTAAATCTGTCTCCCAATTATTCCTGCGTAAATCTAACGATGTTAAATCATACATACTGATTAATTCATAAATCCTGCTTATAGCCTGATTTCGGACTGATTTACATTCAAATATTGAATCTAATAGAGAAAGTGGAGGGGGACATCCTCTAGATATTGAACATTGCTTCCTATTTTGAAATGCTAAAACTTTGCTTTCTTGGAATTCCCATAAAAACCAGGACTTTTGATTGTGCAGGATAACGGAACGCATTTATGAGAGCAAAAACTCACTTTATTTCTCTCTATATAATCCCCTTGTACACTAATGCATTTATCTCAGAATTTAGAAAATGAGTTTTCTATACGCCGGAGACATAATCAGGCTGAAACGCCGGCCTCCCAGGAACTCCTTAAATGGACCAAAAACATGTGGAAATGGCTTGGAGTGTTCCTGAAATGTACAAGTGGTGTGTGTGAATGATTGTGTGTGCAGTTTCCATGGAGTGGGGCGACATCTGGCCCAATTTGGCGAGTTTTAAGGATCAGGCGTTCCTGGAAACACTCGCAATGGTCTCCGAGCCACCTCGGCCACGATCGTCATTCACGGGCGTACAGCCTTCTTTAAAACATTTTCACCATTCAAATGTTTTACTGTATCTAAGGGTCTCATTACACTAACTGTGCTTGAAGTCTTCTGTAAAGCTCACAGGTCCCGGGTTTGACTTGAACACCGCTCATACATTAAACTCAGTAGACTGCGGCACACAGCAAGTGAGACTGATTGCCTGCGAATGTCCATGCGTCAACTTACTTATGCGCCAATATACTGTATATGTGATGCTCCAACCATGGAATGGCACACACAGCCCTTTATATCAGTCAAGCCAAGAGCCAATAAGCAGCACAGTGATTTCAGAAGATTTAATCTTGGGAATGGAGGCAGGATTGTAAAAGATGTCGTAAATAATAGGCTTGGCCCTGTGCTCTGATGATCCAGCATGTGGGCTCTGGGATGAGGTGAAGGGGTGGATCAGCGTAAATCATATTTTTGGCGATCAAACCAAAACATTTCAAATATCTGAAATAATTTGCGAATAATAATCAAATCTCCATGACGCACGCTGGCACAAGGGCTGCTCTGAGCAGTAGATGGTGCCTGTTTAAAAATGATCAAAATGAACAGACTACAAGAAATAATGAAGACCCTGGTGTAAACTGGAATGTTTATTTATTTTATTTTTTTCTGAACTGATTTTTGTTGGAGAGAAGTACTGACATCTTTTGGGTTGTTTAAGAAATGCAAGCATTCCTGCTTCTCATGTGTTTAATTAAAACATTTATATGCATATAATATACAGTGTGTCCAATAAATAATGTTTATATAGCATTTATTTACATTTTTTATTTAAAAAAATATTTATATTCCAGATAAAAACCTAATGGTTTGTTTGTTTGTTTGTTTATTTATTTATTTATTCATTGAAAAAAAATTAGGTGTTTCATGAGTTACAAAATTTCTCACCAGGCACATACGTTTAGATTATATGAAATTACAATAATTGTAATTTCATATAATCAAAATAACTAGTTTTTTAAAGTTATTATGAGCAAAATATAAACATTATGTCAGTGAAAAATATTTTTACATTTTTCTGCTGATTATTTTAAGCTGTGTAATTTTATTTACTTTAATTTATAAAGTACATCAAATCTACAATCGAGACTACTATTTATTTATTATTTAAGTACTTTTAAATAAGTACTTAAGTCTTTGATCTGTGGAAGGAAACCCAGAGGTAACACCAAGTACTGGGAGAACATGCAAACTCCATGCACACGGACCCGAGGCAGAAATCGAACATGGAACCTGGAGGTGCAAGGCGACAATGCTAACCACTAAGCCACAGCCGCCTGCCTACAAGAGAATGTGTGGTGAATTACTGAAGACTGCTGGACAGACTAGGCTATTTCAGTCTAAAACGTGGTCAATGTAGTTGGCCATTACTCTGTCAAACATGCCAGTGTGCTGTGGGGTCACCTCACAGGCCATAACCATAATTTCAAGGTGTGTGGACTGCTGTAGCGTGATGACCTGTTCATATGGGACAACAGGCCAGGTCTGATGGGTACAGATGGCTCATAAGTAATGTCAACAACAGACGGAACAAGGGCCTGTTCGTTTTAAATTAAGCTGTCAGCAGCACATAATGTGCTACAGCCTCATTCATAACAGTGATTTAAACAGAAATTGAATAATAATAATCATCATCATCATCACAACAACAACAATGATGATGATGATAATAATAATAATAATAATAATAATTATTATTATTATTATTATTATTATTAGGGCCCAAGCACTATGACATCAGCCCTATGTCATCATAGTGTGTGAAGGGCCCTCTTGTTTCCCAGCCTTTTGGACTTTTCGGGGGTCTTAACATGCTCAAAAACTCATGAAACTTGGCAGACAGGTTGGAATCTGCTGCCATCAGGATGCCTGAGAGTCTCGTGGCCCGGGGCCCAAAGGGGCCCCACACAAGATTTTGCTGCCTACCTCATACACACTTTCAAACTCGGCACACATTTAGAGCTCATCGAGCCGAACAACTTTTGCGCTGCATGTCCTGGGCTAAAGTCAACAGGAGGCCGGTTATTTTGGGTCGTTCGCAAAAACGCACCCGATGGATTTTGATATACTCCTCCTAGGGAAATTATACAATCGCTGCCAAACTGGGCCAAAGAGATCTAAAGACATTGATGATGCAAAATTGCGGAGGGATTGTCGATATCTCAAACGGGTCAGCCGTGTTAATGTCTTAAACGTACACCGAAAAATGATTAATAACTTTCTGTGTGGCATTATATTGAGTGACATTATATTCAGTGACACCTTCTGTGACATCACACACACACAAACCCCTCTCTAATGCACTCAACAAATATTTAGGGCCCAAACTAACATTAGCCCTGTTTTAACACACAAACACATCTCACACACTAACACACACATCACTAATGTTAATACACACAGACTCAAACCATACACACAAACAAGCACAAGCACAAGCACATTTACTCGTCACACACAGACTGACACATCTACACGTCACACACCTCTCTCCCTCACTCTCAAACACACTAACCCTTACACACTAATGTGTGCACACACACACACACACACACACACACACACACACGCAGGCATGCTGCATGCACACACACAAACACACTCACATGTCACACACATGCACACATACAGGAACATCACAGTGTGAGGCTTTTCTTCCAGCACCTGCGGCCTATTGTACACACATACACATCACAAATGTTAAGACACACAAACATATATCACACACTAACACACACATCACTAATGTTAATACACACAGACTCAAACCATACACACAAACAAGCACAAACACAAGCACATTTACTCGTCACACACAGACTGACACATCTACACGTCACACACCTCTCTTCCTCACTCACACATACACTAACCATTACACACTAGGGTGCGCACACACACAGGCATGCTGCATGCACACACAAATGCACACATACATACACCTATATTACAAATGTTTACACTCACGCACACACACACCTCTCACGATGCACACACACACCACACACACACATATACACGCCCCTCTCTCACGACACACACACACATACACACACACACACTAATGCACTCAACAAATATTTAGGGCCCAAACTGACATTAGCCCTGTATAGTGTTGTATAGTGCATAGTGGCGATGGCTTTTAGGAGCGCACACACACACGCGCACACGCACACGCGCACACGCACACGCACACACACACACACACACGCAGGCATGCTGCATGCACACACACAAACACACTCATACATCACACACATGCACACATACATACACCCATATTACAAATGTTTACACTCTCGCACACACACACACACCTCTCACAATGCACACACACACCACACACACATACGCACACCCCTCTCTCGCGACGCACACACACACACACACACACACACACACACACACACACACACACACTAATGCACTCAACAAATATTTAGGGCCCAAACTGACATTAGCCCTGTATAGTGTGTGATGTGTGCAGGTTCGAGGTGCAACCGAGTGGCGATGGCCTTTTCGAGGTCTTAACACACTCGAATAACACAGGTTGTGCGGTGCGCCCGGGGTGGGAATGGCACCGGGTGCTTGGGCCCGTCATCGTTGCTTGCAACTATATTTATTGTTGTTGTTATTATATCTAAATGGCTTCATGTTGAATTAATATTTACATTAATGGCAATTGGCTGGATACAGAAAAGTATATGGCAATTTGTTGGTGACTAAATGTATGGCTAGACACTGATCATACGCATGCGCAGTTCAGTAATGATCGCTAAAGAAGCCAGTGTCATCAAAAGATTAATTGAATGAGGCTTCATTTAAGAGCTCATTATACTGACATCTAGTGGTCAAATCTTGTGTAGCAAATCGATCCGAGCATCGCAAGCAGCAAAATTAATGATCATGCAAGTCATATTTGTGTGTGTGTGTGTGTGTGTGTGTGTGTGTGTGTGTGTGTGTGTGTGTATAGCAGAGGTGGAAATTACATTTACTCGCGTTACTGTAATTGAGTAGTTTTTTTGTGTACGTTTACTTTTTTTTTTTTTTTTTTTTGATTTTCCCCCGATTTTCTCCCTAATTTAGTCGTGTCCAATTCCTCCCCGTCACTAGGGGGCTCCCACATTAAGGCTACTACTACCACTCAGCCGGGAGGGCCGAAGACTATCACGTGTTTCCTCCGAACCACGTGACGCCAGCCGACCGCATCTTTTCGAACTGCTCGCTCGCGCACCGTTGGAGGCGGCGTAACACACTCGGAGGACAGCGCTATCCGCTCCCTCCGTTGCGCGAGCTCACAGACGCCCCTGATTGGCTGTAGAGCCGTGATTAATGTGGGAGCACTAAGTACCTCTCATCCCTCCCCTCTGAGAGAGCTCGGCCAATCAGCTCTCTCTAGACCTCCGGCTGCGAGAGGTTACAGCACCACCCGGGATTCGAACTAGCGATCTCCGGATGATAGGGCGAGCGCTTTTACCACTGCGCCTCTCGGAGGCTACGTTTACTTTTTAAAGTAGTATTTAAAATCTGTAATTTTACTTTTACTTAAATATGTTATGTTTGAAGTATTGTACTTTGCTACATTTGAAATCATATTTGCTACTGAGTAAAAAATAAATGAATGAGTGCTGAAAACACCCCCTGAAACGCTCTATTCTTTAACCACTTTCTTTACGTTTACTTTATGTTTTGTATTATAATTCTGTGACGCTTAAAGAGGCCGATAAAGGTTTTGTTATTCTCGCCTCTGAGCTCCTTCTTCAATCGGCTATCCGGTGCTAAGTGTCACACCATATTTAAGTGAAAAAACGACTAGTTTGAGATTTATATCCATTTGTCGTTTTTGAACTACACTAGAATCGCCCATCCCCATTCCGCTGTTAAAAGTAACTTTTACTCTGAGTAAATTTTTAATGAGCTACTTTTTACTTTTACCTGAGTAGCTCTTTATAATGGTTTACTTGTACTTAAGTAAAATTTTCAATTTTGTACTGTACAAAAGTTTATTACTCTTTCCACCACTGGTGTATAGTACTGTATTAGGTTACTAACCAAAAGAACATCCAGACAAACACTTGGGAAGGGTTTTTATTCATTTATATTATGTGTGTATATTTGTGTGTGTGTGTGTGTGTGTGTGTGTGTGTGTGTGTGTGTGTGTGTGTGTGTGTGTGTGTGTGTGTGTGTGTATTGCATAACTTATATATATAGCTCAGGTTCGAGCTGTATAGAGTGACATCCTTTTTTTCAGCACAACATAGGCAACAGGATGAACTGAATTTCATGTAACCTAATATACAGTACAAACATGACTGAGCACACAATTTACAAATGGGTCAAATATGCAAAGAAACATCACAGATACACATGATCACCTGTTTTTATGGTTGTTTTCGTTTGTATCTTTCACCAAAATAATAATAATAATAATATGCTCAATTAGAAAGTTCCACATTTTTGCGACATCATTCCCATATTCCGGTAGTGGTGAAATTTACATGTTATGAAAGTAATAATAACTTTTGTTTTACATGAAGACCCAAATACATAAAGCCATCTGAAGCCTCCCCGTTAACACACACTGACAAGGCTTCCATTCAAGCCCTTTTTTTTTTTAATCATCAGTGAACTATGCTGTGTTTAACAAATCTGTGACATTTGGGTTTTAAGCTAGAGTAAACCGTCAATATTTGTTGTGACAACTCTTTGCTGGAAAGGAATCAGTAGTGTTGAACACAGCTGGTATGTGGTACTGAAAACTGGTCTGTCATGTAATATTGTGCTTTCTTTAAAGGCATGCACATAGATAGATAGATAGATAGATAGATAGATAGATAGATAGATAGATAGATAGATTATTGATCCTGAAGGAAATTTCCAATGTCCAGTAGCAAGGATATTAATATAATAGACAATAAATATGCAGTTGCAATTACATTCAAATTGTCAATCATACATAGTGTAGTAAAAAAAAAAAGAGTTTGTTATAGAATAAGGTTATTTCTTAAATATTAAATATTATACATATCCCATATTTTCTGTAATGTTATTTATTTATTCATTTTCAAGTTTAAATATATTGAATGTTTTTGTACATAATGCAGACATAATAAACATACAGTATATAACACAATTTGTACTAAAGATAAATATGGTGTGTTTTTTTTTGCACAGAATGCTGATTGGTCACGTCATCGATGATGACATTTGGAACCTCCCTTCGGAGCTTCGGATTCACACGTAACAAATAATCCTAGTACACAGGAAGCGCGTGCAGACAAAGAGGAAGCGCGTGCGTCGGACTTAAAGGGGAACGCACTGCGCAGTGGACGCTGTTGTCCCCGCCGGTACGTCGTTTTAAACCCAAACAACGAGAGGAAATTTTTAATTTGTTTACGAGGGGAACGTTAATACCAAGAAGGTAAGATTTGCGGGTTGTTTTAGAGCCTGGATGAGCATGCGCGGTAACTTAGCTAGCAACCAAACCAGCTTTAGCTGGAGCAGTTAGCGCCCCCTTAGGCTGAATCCTAAATCCTCCCGTGTTCCCTTTAAGAGTGCGCTACACTCAGTGACTCACACATCCTGTCTAGTGCACTTGATTTGTAGTACAGGCATATTCTGGATGAAACCCTCATACTGCAGCAACTAAATGTTGTTTTAACAAGTTATTTCAGCTAGCTAGCTTCTTTTTCGTGATTCTAGTCAGCAATATTGGCAGATTGTATGCTTATTCTTTTCGTTATAGTCATATTATTATATTTTCATCGTGTTGTAATGTGAATTAAGCTAGCTTAATTAGCCCAAGTCTTGTTTTACTGTATTCTCTGAAGTTATTCAATTTAATACTTTTTTGTTTGTTTGTTTGTGGTCTAATTATTGTTATGTGTGTTAAACTTTAACTTATAGATCATAATTTATTATTAGAATTATTACAGCTTTTTAGTTTTAAGCATCAATGGGAAAAATTCTTGTTTACTCATTTGTTTTCTAGAAGTCTCCACCTTGTGTCTTGTGTGAGATGCTTTGCATTCCAGTATAACCCTGGATGCATGGGCTCGGCTTTTACAAGGCAGTCAGAGACCTCTCCAGGACTTTACGTCTGTTCCAGAGGCAAAGCACGTGTCTACACCAGCAGCGCTGTCACCCTGTCATCTACGCTTGGGGCTTCGCTTCATCGGTGAGACACTTTAGTCTGTCGCCTCCATCTTTCCTTGCCGTCTCACGGGCCACATTTCAGGACGACCGGGCGACCATGGCCGAGCAGAGATTCTGCGTGGAGTACGCCAAGCGCGGGCAAGCGGGCTGCAAGAAATGCAAAGACAAGATCATGAAGGGGTTGGTGCGAATCGGTAAGATCGTGCCTAACCCATTCAGCGAGTCTGCAGGAGAGATGAAGGAGTGGTATCACGTGAAGTGCATGTTCGAGAAGCTGGAGCGTGCACGGGCGACCACCAAGAAGATCGAGGACATTACTGACCTGGAGGGCTGGGAGGAGTTAGAAGATGGAGAAAAGGAGCTAATCAATAAGCTCGTAGCAGGTATGTATGGTGGGCACGGCGCATGAGGGATGAACTGTTTGAACGCTTAAATCTTTACCCTCACAGTCTTCTATGTTGTTTGGACAGACCTCGCTGCTAAGACAAACTCGAGTCCGAAGAAGAAGGTGCAAGCCAGGTTCAACACCAGCGGCCAATTATCAGCTCCTTCCGTCGATCCAACGGTGAACGCGCCACGCAAGTTTTCTGGCTTTACAGGTATTCACTGAAGTAAACGTTCAGGAAATTGTTCAGGAAATTAGGATTTGCTTTTGTTAAAAAAAAAAAAAAAGAAAAGAGAGTCTGGCAATAAATTTGCAACTTTTTTAAATGGCCGCATTGTTTTCCATATGCACATTAAGGGCGTTTTCACCTTAGGGCCACCGGATCGTTTCTGAGAACGCTTGCGCCAAAGTCAGATTCATTTTAATCAGTGAGAACACGATCGTTCCGTACTCGGGAACCGTGCCCAGGTCCGCTGGAAGAAGTGGTCTTGAGAACAATATACGGTGTTGGATCAAATTAGATATGGAAGCCAGTCATTCCTGAGAACGGACGTAGATCACAGTTTAGGTGCACAATCTGTGTGTGAGCGTAGCATGCAATCCACAAATCAATCTCATCCTCTGACCTGCATACATGGCCATAGCTGATGAAGTAGGAAGGCACACGAGACATTTTTTGTTCTGAAATATGGCAATAATATTAGTCATAGATTTGAAGGTTGACTGGAAGGTTACCTTCTTCTCTTGTGTTTAATGGCGCCTCACAAACCAAGTAGGTTCACACTGCCGCCTGCTGTTTCGAGCGTTTAGAAATACACAAGTGTGACCGCGTATGGAAAGCAAAAATAAATGAACGCTAGCCAGCTGGGGAGGGAGGGGGGGGGGAGCAATCGTTCCTGGGCATAGTACAACTCAATCGTGTCCAATGTGAAGACTCCCTTAGAACACTGAATATTGAATTAATTATGGATAAAGCTATATTATAGTGTAAGAGTTAAAGATGGAGTGTATTGAAAATTAGGTGGTTTGAGAATGAATTCTCAGTGTTTAATTCAATAAATAGCAGGGCTGAAACGATTCCTCGATTAATTATATTACAAAAAATGATCGAGACAAAATCTTCTGCCTCAAAGCGTCTTTTAATTAATTTTAGAAGCTTCTGGTATGTTTCCGCGCAATTAGCAAGCCGCCAGTAAACACAGACGAAGAAGAAGAAACGCTTACGTCACCCACAAAGCGGAAGGAGACGCGATCAGTTAGCTGTGTACTAATTTGAAACTGGAAGGGAGCGATAAAAATATATTAAAATCCATTTTAAATTGTGCCTTAGTTTTTTTGCTACTTAAAGTCATTTGAAATACCTTCTTCTTTTTTTTGAGTTTTTGCATCTGAGAAAAGGCTTTAGAATAAGAATGTATGGCACCGTAGTGCACTTAATTCATCTCAGTCACTTGAAGTTATTCCTTGTATTGTGAATAATGACACTGTTTATTTTTGATAAAATCCTGTATGCATTTAAAATATAAAAGTAGATTTTTCTAAAAAGAAAACCAATTAATCTTTGTTTCTCTTATATATTTTACATTGCTGTTGAATTAAGCAAAAGTACATTTTATCCGATTACTCGATTAATCGATTACATTTTTTTTAGAATACTCGATTACCAAGATATTCGATAGCTACAGCCCTAATACATAGACTACATAGAGTAATCGTGCTCTTTGTCTCCCACAGCCTCGAAGGCGGGTTCGTCGTCGTCAAGCCCAGGCCCGTCTCCTGCTAAAGCACCTCAGGGCAGCGTTCTGTCCGCTCAGTTTTGCCAACCCGAGCATAAAGACTGTCTGTTCCGCGAGTTCCGCAAGCTCTGTGCCATGGTGGCCGAGAGGTCCAGCTACAACGCGAAGACCGAGATCATCAAGGACTTTCTGAAGAAGGGTTCTGGTGGAGGTAGCATTAGCATATAGCATAAGAGTTTCATTTAGTTTCAAAGACATGCCAAAGTAAAATATTAGCAACATAATCGCTCTGTCTGTTTCTTTCTCTGCATTCCTCCTACAAAGACAAGTTTAAGGGCGATCTCTACCTGACAGTGAAGCTGCTCCTCCCAGGCGTAGTGAAAAGTGTTTACAACCTCAACGACAAGCAAATCGTCAAACTCTTCAGCCGCATCCTGAACTGCAACCAGGATGAGATGGTGCGCGACCTAGAACAGGTCAGTAATCACCCCGTAACACGTTAAAAAAAAAAATACGATTTTGCTCGAATGCCTCCGTTAAAAACAAACTGCGTGAATTTTTGGGTTCAAAGGGCGACGTCTCGGAGACGGTGAGGATGTTTTTCGACGCCAGCAAGTCGTTTCCACCTTCAACCAAGAGTCTGCTGACCATCCAGGAAGTGGATGCGTCGCTGAACCGCCTGGCTCAGCTCACTAAGGAAGACGAGCAGCAGGCAGAGCTGGAGGAAATCGCAAAAAAGTGAGCCGTGTTTTATTGTCTGAATACGTGTATCCAAGGGTCTTGAGGTTTTACTAGTACCACTGCAAAAATTAATTTAGCCACGTAAACACACATAACTCAGCCACATTAGATGTACTTCAAGGTAAACAGGAAGACGATATACAAGAACAAATTTCAGATAAATTCTGGCAAAAGAAAATGCACAGAATTCACCCATCATCAGTTTGCCTTAAACACACAAGAGTTCAATTTAAAATTGTCCCCCGGCTTCACTGGTCTCACATAAAACTGTCCAAGATCAGAGAGGACTTTGATCCCACATGCACATGTTCTGGATTTCATAAAAGGAAGCGCTCAGGAATTTTATGATGTCTGGCAACCATGTATGAGCCACTTTGAAAATATAGATGCAGATAATGAAAGATTTCTTTTTTTGTGTGTGTGCAATTGTTTATTTATATATTTTCTCTCATTTCTTTTTCTGCTACTGGCTGTTGTTTTCTGGTGGTGTTGGTGGAGGGGAATGGGTAGGGGGAAAAAATTAATAATGGTGTACCATGTATGTATATGAATCTTGTTTAACTTTCTAATAAGCCTTTGACTTGGATGAGTGGTGTTCAAGTCAAACTCGGACTAAGTGTTGCCGT
The DNA here is from genome assembly GCA_030347435.1 of Clarias fuscus. Taxonomy (NCBI): domain Eukaryota; kingdom Metazoa; phylum Chordata; class Actinopteri; order Siluriformes; family Clariidae; genus Clarias; species Clarias fuscus. Next base: position 8,577,364 of record CM059212.1, read on the forward strand.
AATTTCTTTTTTTTCCTTTTGAGCAGTATATTAATTTGACTTGTATCCTCACTGATTGTTTTATTCTTTACTAGAGTTTGCATGTTTTCTCTGAGCTCGGCGAGTTTCCTCCCACAGTCGAAAGACATGCAGATTAGGCTTACAGGCGTTCCCAGATCGCCCGCAGTGTGTGCAAATGTGTATGTGGTGTGTGCATTTATGCTCTATGTCTGGATTCGCACCCTTGTGCCCCGCCTTGTTTTGTGCCACAAGTTTCTTGGGATAGGCTTCAGGATTCTGTTTATAATTAACCGTATAGAAGATGAACGAATGAAAGAATATCCTCATGGCAGAGTGAAGTTTGTGCACGTAGTTGATTTTTCAACATTGAAATTTTTTCATAAATAACAGATGCACGGGGAACGACTTGAAGTGTTACATCCGCCTGGTGAAACATGATCTGAAGATAAATTCTGGTGCCAAACACGTGTAAGTATTCGCCAACACCTGTTCTCATAGCAGACTAGGAATACAGGATGACAAACTGACAGGCAGCATCTATTTCAGCATGATGCTGATTTAATTATTGCATCAACAAACGCTGCTTATGTTTTTTCTTTCTTTCTTTCCCTGTTTGCACTTTTCTGCGCAGCCTGGACGCTTTAGACCCCAACGCCTACGATGCTTTCAAAGCTTCTCGAAACCTGGGCGACGTGATCGACAGAGTCCTGCGCAATCAGCAGGAAGCGTCGAACGGCAGCGGCCCGAGGAAGCACTTGAGCATCGAGGCCACGCTACTGACCCCCGTGCAGCCCATGCTGGTCAGAGCTACTTTTAATATAGAGCAAAGCTTTTAATACTGCGTATGTGGATTATTGGTCTTATTCGGGCGATTGATTAGACATCAAAGTGTTTAACACGTTTATCTCATGTCAATTCAGACATTTATTAATCCACTTCAGATTTAAAAGGAATTCATACAAGTTCTTGTTTTTATTTCTCTTAGGCGGAAGCCTGCAAGTCGGTTGAATACGCCATGAAGAAGTGTCCTAACGGAATGTACTCGGAGATCAAGTACGACGGCGAGCGCGTGCAAGTGCACAAGAGCGGAGATCACTTCAGCTACTTCAGCCGAACACTCAAACCCGTTCTGCCTCACAAGGTACGACATATGTTTTTTTTTTTTGTTGTTGTTTGTTTGTTTTATTTTGTTTTGGTAAGTTCTGTTACATATAGTTATAATCCTGCCTGCACGATTTTGACTTCGTTGTCCTTCCCAGGTGGCCCATTTCAAAGAGTTTATACCTCAGGCCTTTGCCGGAGGCCACAGCATGATCCTAGACTCTGAAGTTCTCCTGATTGATACCAAGACCAGCAAGCCGCTGCCTTTCGGGACATTAGGAGTGCACAAAGTAAGCCAAGGTCTCGTTTTATTTTAGCAGAGAGTTGTAGGATTAGAGAGACCGCTGACATTCTGACATTGTTTGTTTTTTTGTGTGTGTGTGTGTGTGTGTGTGTGTGTGTGTGTGTGTGTTTTTTTTTAGAAAGCGGCTTTTCAGGACGCACAAGTGTGCCTGTTTGTTTTTGACTGCATTTATTTCAACGGCGTCAGCCTCATGGACAAGTGAGTCGAAGTGTTTAGTTGTCTAAATGCAACAAAACCAGTTTTTTCCTGTTTACTCCCTTATGTTGATTAATTGCTACTTTGACAGAAGTCATTTAGTATCAGTGATGTCTTACTTTTGTTTTTGTTTTTTCCCAGGCCACTTTGCGAAAGGCGAAAATTTCTTCACGACAACATGGTGGAAGTTCCGAACAGGATTCTGTTTTCCGAGATGAAGCACGTCACAGTACGTCTTCCTTTTTCTGTTCCACAATTGTATACAAACATCAGTGTACGTAATACATTTTTATTCCATTTTGTAGCAGTTAATGTATCGCCGCACTGACTCCAAAAAACTTTTTTAAAATTATTATAATTGTTGTTTTATTATTATTATTATCATTATTTATGTACACTATATTGCCAAACGTATTCGTCTCAGCCGACCTCACATGCATATGAAGTTGAGTAACATCCAATTCTTGTCCCAAGGGAGGGTCCGTCCCCAAACTGTTTCTACAAATTTGGGAGCGTAAAATTGTCCTAATTGTCTTGGTATGGGCCTCCGAGTGGCGCAGTGGTTAAAGCGCTCGCTCTATCATCCGGAGGTCGCCAGTTCGAATCCCGGGTGATGCTGTAACCTCTCGCAGCCGGAGGTCTAGAGAGAGCTGATTGGCCGAGCTCTCTCTGAGGGGAGGGATGAGAGGTACTTAGTGCTCCCACATTAATCACGGCTCTACAGCCAGTCAGGGGCGTCTGTGAGCTCGCGCAACAGAGGGAGCGGATAGCGCTGTCCTCCGAGTGTGTTACGCCGCCCCCAACGGTGCGCGAGCGAGCAGTTCGAAAAGATGCGGTCGGCTGGCGTCACGTGGTTCGGAGGAAACACGTGATAGTCTTCGGCCCTCCCGGCTGAGTGGTAGTAGTAGCCTTAATGTGGGAGCCCCCTAGTGACGGGGAGGAATTGGACACGACTAAATTAGGGAGAAAATCGGGGAAAAATCCAAAAATAAAAATAAATTGTCTTGGTATGCTGAGTTCCTTTCACTGGAATTAAGGGGCCGCGCCCAACTCCTGAAAAACAACCCGACACCTGTTCCAACATGATGTCCGGCCTCACAAACGTGCTTCTGGAAGAACCGTGAACACACTCCTCCTAAATCTTGTGGAAAGCCTTCCCAGAAGAGTTGAATCTGTTGTAGCTGCATTTCATATTAAACCCTCAAAATTGGATGTTGGTCAGGTTCATTAGCATGTGAAGGCAGACGAGCGAACACTTTTTGCAGTATATGATGTATGTTTGAATTGGAGGTGGTACAATGTTGCCCCGGTAATACTACAGCTGGAATGTTCACAAGTTGGCAAGCAGCACCGTACTATATGGTACAAGCTAATTATTTGCTAAGCTCGTTTAGACTTGCGACAATAAAGAATATCTTTAAAAGAAATGGCTGTCAAAGTGGGATATTTATAAAATCGTGATGCTTATACAGTCGCAACACAGATCGAATTGGCACCTAGGTATCATTTCTAAAGGTTGTTGATTCCCATCCCTTGTAATAAACCAAGGATATGTTCTGACAGAGAGCTGCTGACCTGGCTGAAATGATCACGCGAGTCATCAGAGAGGGACTGGAAGGACTCGTGCTGAAAGACATCAAGGTAAGGCGACTCGCAGTTAAGCTAAACAGCTTGATCCTATTGTGGCATTGCGTGCGGTACATGAACGAGAGATCTCTGTATGTCAAAAGGGGATGTACGAACCCGGGAAACGCCACTGGCTGAAGGTGAAGAAAGACTACCTGAATGAAGGAGCGATGGCGGACACGGCCGATCTGGTGGTTTTGGGCGGGTTTTATGGAAGCGGCTCAAAAGGTCCGTAAGATGCCGTACGAAAACATTTCTATTCTGGCTCATGCCCGTGTACCTGGTAATGTTAATATTATGTCCATAAAACGAAGCTATCTATCTGTAGCCTTGGTGATTGATTGATTCAAGCTCGTTCCACACAGGTGGAATCATGTCCAGTTTCCTCATGGGCTGCTACGATCCGGCGTCAAGAAGATGGTGCACGGTAACCAAATGCTCCGGAGGCTTTGACGATGCCACTCTAACCAGACTGCAAAAGGAGCTGGACATGATTAAAATCGTCAAGGTTGAAAAACAATCCCAGCTCTGAGCATCTCATCTCCATCCTCAAGTCTTAACATGGATTGCAATTTACACTGGCAAACTACATTAACACTAACATGCATTGCAATTTTTTACAGGATCCAAGCAAGATCCCGCCATGGCTAAATATAGTCAAGAACTACTATCCGGATTTTCTCATCCGAGATCCTGAGGTAAAAACATGCCAGAAATTCGGATAGTAACACACTAATGATGAGGTTGAATTCTCTTGAGTAATTTTAGGTTGTTGTTTGTTGTATTGCTGCTATATGGGCAGGTTCAATGGTGAATGCAGCACAAAGCAAATAATCACAAAACAAATTCCAAAGTCTGGGTATTTAATAGTAAAAAATATTGATTGGTTCATAAGGGGAGTTTCCTGCAAGGATACGTTTACCAGATTTTATTATTTCAGGATTTTTTTAATGTGTCAATACATTTTCATGTGTGTCATGTTGAAGTCAGCTTTAATGACGAGACTATTAAAGATTAAACATTAGTGTAGAATTGCTGTGGATTCATCACTGATTTATTCTCTATCTCCGCATTTCTCTCGCTCACAGAAAGCCCCAGTTTGGGAGATCACAGGAGCGGAGTTCTCAAAGTCGGAAATGCACACCGCCGACGGCATCTCCATCCGCTTTCCACGCTGCACCCGTATGCGTGACGATAAGGACTGGAAGACGGCCACCAACCTTCCCCAGCTCAAGGTTCAACAACACTACGAATGCATAATTAATATTTATGTACACTGTGGTCAAAACTATGACATCCTGTACCATGAATATGGAGTTGGTCAACTATTCCACTCTTCTGAAAAGGCTTTTGCGTTCGGGGATCTGTGATCGTTTAGACACGAGAGCACAAGTGGTTGGGGGTACTGATGTCTGTGTGTGGGTTTGGGTCTGGCCATTGGTGTAGGTCATTCGTGATCTTCCTCACCAGATCATGTCTGTATGGAGCTTGTGTTGTAATGCTTGAACTGGTTCGAGCCTTCAGTTCTCCAGCATACAAAGATGTTCTAGACTCATGCTTTTCCAACTGGTTGAGACAGAGCAACATACGGTGGGTGTCCACATACTGTCGTGTACACCAAACTAGTGTAACCTGGGATTAATGTTTGTGTTTAAGATGAGGTAAGATAATAAATTGAGTGGGATAAATGGTTGAAATGTCCATTTTGCAGGAACTTTTCCGCATCTCGAAGGAAACATCCGGCTTCGAGGTGACGGCAGGGCCGTCTACAAGCAGCAAAGACGACAAGAGCTCATCAGGAGGAGACAGCGGCGGCAGCTCACCGTCCACCTCCAGCGGAGCAACAAGCTCAAGCAAAGCCAGTAAGTGATCCCTTATTTCAGCTGTTCTTTTTCTTTTCTTTTTTTTTACGTTTTGTAATTCCTGATTTCTGAGTTGCATTTATATATTGTCATTGTTCTGGATTTCGTCTCGGCAACTATTGGTGACTCCAGTTAAAGCGAGTGATTTTGGTGCTTTATTATGTGTTGCATATTAATTAAAATCTTTCTTTCTTTCTTTCTTTTTATTCCCCCAGACAATGGTCACACTCCAAAGCCAAAGCCGGTGAAACCTGCAACTCCGTCCCCCGCCAAGAGGAAGCTGCCTGCTGAGGAACATAGTGCAAAGAAGGTCTGCTATACATTGAAACGGGACAGAAATTTTTCTTCTTCTTTTTTTCTGCACCAAATACAGCATGCAGCATTTTCCGCTCTCCTAGAGAGATTTACTCGGGTCACTTGTTTGCTCTGACTCCTTTCAGATAAAGGTCGAACCAGTTCAGAGCAGCAAGCAAGGCAAAGCTAAAGCTTCTCCGGCTAAGGCAGATCCTCCAAAGAATGAAAAGGTCAGTGTCCTTTTGTGCAGTGGAAAAATGAGGGTTAAAAAAAAAAAAAAAAGACAAAACAGGAACCAGTCGCTTGAGAGGCTGGGAAATTTTAATGTGCAGAAAATTTCAGCACTCTGTAACAGTCAACTAAGGAACTAGTACTTCATAGAGTTGTGAAAATATAATCGTTGTTTTATTCTTAATTAATTCCTCTATGGAACTTCTAACACTTTTTTTTTTCTTTCTTTTGCCAGATCCTGCTGAACATCTTCACAGGAGTAAAGCTGTACCTCCCTGAATCAGTGCAGGACCACGAGAAGCTGCGGCGCTACTTCGTAGCGTACGACGGAGAGGTCGTTCCCGATTACGCCGCTGCCTCTGCAACACACACGCTAGCCGAGCCCGAGGAGGGAAGCAAGGCCCAGAGAGTCAGCTCCAGTTGGATCTGGCAGTGCATAAAGAAAAGGAGAGTGGTTCCTCCCTGCTGAATGAAAGAAAGAAAGAAATAGACCGAACCGTGCTGCTGCTTTGGCAAACAATTTCTGCAAAAAAAAAAAAAAAAAAGTGTCCTTCAGAACTTCTGTCAACTGAAAATATTATTGACCGTAACACAATGTGTGTTTATTCATGACAAACGTTATGAACTTGTTGAGCAGTTTTTTTTGTTTGTTTTTACCATGGTGTGGTATATCAATAGCAACTTGTTTTCCAGTACTTCTGAAAATAGGTTTTTGGAAGTATTTTTCTTTTTTTATTACTTAGAGCAGAAGCTATCCCTGATCACTGTTTAGTAGGTATAATTCTGTCTTTTGGATCAATGTTGGTAGAATCACAATCTTATGCAGAATGACAAGGTCATGTGCCGAATGTTTGACGTTTTGTAGAAAACGAAACCAGCTCTCTAGAATAGGAGACGATGTCGTTTGCGTATGCAAACCAGAACGAACAGCTGGGCCCCGTTCCTAAATTCACACTACAGACTACGAAAATCTACAGACAGACATCTTGATGTTAACTAATCGCTCCATCTGGCTGAACGGACACATGCATCTTACCAGCCTGTTGGAATGAATCTCGCATCCACAGTCTGATGAAAATAAAGAGGATTTTTATAAGCTATCAAAAACTTTGCCCTAACACAGTGCGATGTGTTGCAGTGCATGAAGTGTCAGTGCTCTGGAAGGTCATAGTGGGAGTGAAGATGATTTGACATTTAAGAGAGAGAAAAAAACAACCAGTTTTTGTCAGTGTTTTTATAGGAGATGAAAGGACATGGCCATAAAGCAATAAAAATCTGGATATTTCCTAAACATGAACACAAACCACACCAAGATCATGACATTTCAGGTGCAAATCAGATTAATCGTTTTTAGTGGTTCTTTACAGTAGAAACCCATCAGCAGACAAATAAACACTGCTCCTTTATCAAAGCCTTTACTTTTTTTTTTTGATAACTGATATGTGTACAAGCTATATGTACATTTATAAAAGGTACAACAAGTACAAAATATAAAAGGTCTTTTCTTCAACAAAATGCACATCTACAGTAATTTAATGCAATTACAAACACTAGTACTCTGTATATTAACCTAGACCTTTTTTTGGGGGGGGGGGGCTTCTTATGAACCAGTGTCCAATTTCCTCTTCCCTCCAAACCCAGTCTGAGAGTCTCCATGAGGCGGTGGACTCAAATCAAACTCCTTCATCATGTAGCAGGGCTTTGAAACAAAAACAAACATCATTTCTATTATGTTAATGACCACATCTACATACCACTTGCCAAACAATCCCATATGTTTATATTTTTCTGTGTGTATATTTAAAAAAAAAAAAAAAAAAAGATGCACAATTATTGGCACCCTGAGAAATTCCACCTATAATTTATATGTAAAGCATGGGTGCCAATAGTTCTGGAGCTGACTAACATCAGCAACATTATGTAAAAGGAATAAAATACTATTACTTTATGGAAAACTAATACGTAATTATTTTCCCCTTTTTTTTCAAACGAAGCCATTAGTCACCCTTAAATATTCTACCAATAACAGTACTTATTAAAGCAAGGGTGCCAATAATTCTGGCACGGACTAAAGCAGCAATTTTATTCAAAAGGAGTTAAAATATATAGTCTTGTTTTCTTTCTTTTAAAAGAGCAGAAAACCTTTTTTTTTTTTTTTCAACAAAAAACATTGGTCGCAAGTATTGGCACCCCTAGAACTTCCACCACCAATAATGTATATTTAAAGCAAGGATGGCAATAATTCTGGAGCTGACAAAATTGTTTATAGGCATTAAAAATATTAATATGATTTTGAACTTACTTTTGAAATCATTTTTTTTTCACAAAGCCACCAGTCAATTATTGCCAACCACAGAAATTTGACAAGTAATGGAACTTTTTAAGAAAGTTTTTAAAGAAATTCTACAGCTGATTCAAACAGCAACATTATGCATTATTTATATGGAATTATATATATATTCCTTATGGAAAATTATTCAATGATTTATTTAGTTTCTTTTCAACACTCAAGAAATATTGTTTTCAACAAAAACCAAAGGTCTAAATTATTGGGACCTTTACAAATTTCACCAATAATGTTCCTTTTTAAAGTGAGGGTGCAATTAATTCTGAAGCTGAGCAGAGCATTTTCCGAAAGGAAGTAAAGGATTGAAACAGAAAACTCACCTGCCGAGAGGATTTAAGAAGTGTGGCTGTGCGTAAGCTAGAAGCTCCAGGCTGCTCTGATCGTTGCAGGAGGATGCGTGTGCGTGGGACGTGACTCCATGACTGCCCCAGTCCTGCCTTGAGCTGACTGTTCCCGTCTCGCGTTACGTGATTGGTCACCTGACACATTCGGATGATATATGGAGTCACTCGCTGCGTACAATACACACTATAACGACCGACTATAGGAATCCTGTCTCCACGGTTACCCATTGTAGAACGAACACTCACCAGAACGGCTACATTAAAATCTTTGGCGATCGTTTTCAGCTCTGTAGCCAACTGCATCATCAAGGACATACCTACGCAACAGTGGTGGAGGAAAACAATAAAAACATCGACATTCACTCAACTGCATAAGACTGTCCATATTTCTTTTTTAAAAAATGTCCACCTTCATTCTGTTTTCCTCCAAGCATATGGGAGAGCACGGCTGACACGGAATCCACGATCACGGCTTTGATCGAACCACCGACACCAACAATTCCCTTAATTAAAGCACAAAGTGATCAGATCGAAGTAGAGTGTACAAGTAGTCCCCGACTTACAAACAAGTTCTGTTCCGGGAGCACGTTTGTAGGTCGGATTTGTTCTTAAGTCCGACAGTGAGTCTTGTACGTCTTGGACACTAATATACAATGTAAAGCAGACCAATCCACTTGACTAAATCTCTGTCCACACTGCCATCATGTGGCCAAAAACCGCAACCGCGCCTAAGGAAATGAATCTCACATGTTAAATGTAACAATGTTGTCACTGCGCCTTTAAATCGAGAGGGGAATCCCGGGCGCCATTTTGTCTCGGATAATGTCTCAATATACCAGACTTTAGACATTTCATACATTCAATTACACACTAAAAATATTGTATATAATTGTAAATATTGCTTTCTGCACTGTCTATTTTTCGTCCAATATACGTGAGCTACTTCCATGATTTGTTCGCACCGCGGTCCGTTCGTATCTCTGGAAATTCGTAACTTGAATGTTCGTAAGTCGGGGACTACCTGTATTTGTCTTCTTTAAATCTGTTTAATTACTATTAAAGGTGTTGGTGTTACCTTCTGGAGACTGCTGGCTCTTAGATTTTGAAGGCAGGACAATAAGGTGAAGATGTCGAACACTCGGAGCACGCTGATCCTCTGAAGCGCATTCATCTACATACGTGTACATATAACCCCAGCAGTTATTCATCAGGAATAAAGCCCTCGATTTAGTGCAGTTAGGGGAAAATAATGAATGGCCGCTTGGGACGATTTACTGTTCCCGGCCCAAAGTGTTTTATTCCTCTTACACATGATGTCATGGATTTTCATCTATTAACAGTTACATTTGAAGTTGTACATGAAACGTGTTATCACTTACATTATGACAGATACACATCCTAACTGTATAATAGAAACACTGCGGATTAACGTTGATCAACACCATCTGAGTAATCACCTGCTGTGCAGTATTGTCGGTTTTCTGCCGGAGCATCTCGAGCAGCCGGTGTGCGCACATCCCTCCGTTTGTGTCGATGTACATTACATTCTGCTTGAGCTCGTGTGCAACGTGGACAGCCACGCTGAAGCACGTCTAAGGGTGAAGATGAGATGACATAAATGAATACAGTGGAACCTCGGATTGCGAGTAACGTGGTTTACGAGTGTTCCGCAAACCGAGCAAAGATTTTAAATAAATTTTTATTCGGAAACCGAGCAAGTATTAGTTTACGAGCGCCGAGTATCATGTATCACACATGCAACTCTTAGTTTGACAACGAGCGTCACGCTCTCACCTTCCCCCCCCCTCCCCCCACGGCTTCGCAAACACACAGAAACGCCGCTCGTCTCTTATGAGTGTGCGCGCGCAATTTGACACCGAAACACACGCACAGACGCTCTCTCGCCTTTTCACCCCCTCCCCGCCTTCACAAACACAGAAACTCTGCTCTGTCGCGATTCTTTTCAAAGGTAAGGTGCTGGTTCATTTGTTTGTTTGTTTTTTGTTTGTTTTTTTACTTTACAGCAGTGATTCCCTTAGTAAGCGCTCACGCCAGGTCAGAGAGATTTTTTTTTCCCTGTTAAAATGGTGTTTCCGTTGTGTGTGTGTGTTTGTTGTGAAACTTAAAAAGTGATTCTGTTAGTATGCGCACATGCCAGTCTCGCTTTTTTCCCGTTAAAACAGTGTTTCCGTTGTGTGTGTGTGTATGTTTGTTGGGAATCTTAAAAAGCGAGGTGGGGAGAGGGAGGAGGAGTGTTACTGTGTAAAACTAGGCGAGGGAAGGGGCTAATTCCACACACACACACACACACACACACACACACACACACACTGCGCGCACCAACGGAAACACTTATCTGTAAGGATTTATTTGTACTTTTTTTTAAAGGTAAAGTGCAGATTAATTTGTTTTATTTTCATTTTATAGATTGTATTAATTATTTTTATGTATTTATTTTTTGGGGTTGTGGAACGAATAATTTGAGCTTTCATTATTTCTTATGGGAAATGATGATTTGACTTACGCGTGTTTTGGAATACGAGCCCACTTCCGGAACGAATTATGCTCGTAATCCAAGGTTCCACTGTACTTAGTTAAACAGAGGCAACGAACCACATGCAGCAACATTTTCTGAAAATTCTGTTCAAATTCCTATTAGTTTTCTATTAAGTCAAAGCCAGATGCACCAAACTTTCCTAACCTAGAATTGGAGAGATTCCGCTGAAGAAAGGAAAGAACTACACCAGCAGTTTATTAGAAATCAACGTAAACAATCTGAACTTGTCTCTAAAAATGCGCTCTCTGTTTAAACCCCGAGTGCCGCGAGTCCCCCCCCCCCCCCCAACCAAGCCATCAGTCAAAATTATTGCCACCCTTAAAATTCCACCAATAACAGTACATATCAAAGCTAAACAGCAATCTGTGAGCCATTCAGAAGCAGAACACACAAGCAAAAGGTCTTAATTGGGATCATATGACAAACGCTAGCCATATGACATGTCGCTAGCCCAAGAATGAAATGATCCAGTGGTTATTGCCTCTAAAGTCATATAATAATCTTAATCCAGGGTAATCCAATCTAATCCTGTGTCATGTGTTTTGATTTCTGATTTTGCCATTACGGATAAGAAAAGTCCCTGACATTTGGAAAAATGATTTTCATTCATCTTTCATAACACTTATGAAAGCTATTTAAACACTGTAAATCATGAGTGTCAAATGTACAGTACGTCTAGGCCACTGCACATGTGCTGAGCATTCACATTGTAATGATGGCTCATTAAAAAAAAAAAAAAAAATTGATGTTTTCAACAAAAGGGGTGAATACTTCGGTTATCACACGCCATAACGAAAGCTCACCTGAGTTTTACCTGTTCCTGGTCCTCCACAGAGTTCAGTGATCTCCCCCGTGTACAGACCCGAATCAAGCAGGGTATCCACGCTACACAGGAAAGCCAAATTTCAGTCTTAAACACGATAGAACTCGGTTATTCACACGTTATAGAGAAGTCCTGTCTCGCATTACGGAAACGACTGGCACTTCACGCAAGGACGATCAAATCTGTTAGAGTGGTAATGGCAATGATTTCCGTTAACGGATGATCGGGTGTCCAAATACCTTTGGCCATATATGTAGGGCATTATTAAATGTAATTAATTATAGAATTTTATTTGCACATGTGCAAATCACTATAGGGACATTAACTAAAAAGGATCTTTCCATTTTTATCACTATTAGCTTAACTCACTGACATAACCCCCAAACCAGATGTGCACTTTGTAGGCATTTCAGGCATTCAGGTGGGTCTCCTGTGAAAACAAAAAAAAATCACAGTCTCCTGCTTTTTGTTTTTCTTCTATTTTTGTATTGGCCAGGGTTTAAATAGGACAGATAGATTTTCCCCATAATATGACCTCATATAAGAAGAGCTCCTCCCCTTCTTGTTGTTCAGTCCTGCTGTGCTCTGGTGGAGCTCATTTACATAGATACTGAACCAGCGCATTTGTGAAATAAGCAAACTTGCGGGATGAAAAGCAGCAGGATCTGATAGCTATAATGCTGGACAGTTATCACTCACACACACACTCACACACACACACACACACACACACACACACACACACACACACACCCGGAGAATTGTCTTAAGATTGACCTAATTTGTTTCCTACTTGTACACAAGTCTTTTTCATAATCCGTGCCCTTTCCCCCTTCACTGAACTGTTTTTTTCGACAGGCAAATCTTCTTCACGTTTGAACTGAATGCTTCTTTACAGGCTTTAGAGTGTAGCTCAGATATATAGTTAAACCACCAAACTAAAGTTCACACATGTTCCAACTATGCTGTCATTCCTACAGATGCCCGATTGTCTCCGAGTCCTGGAACGGCGATACCGCTCGCCATTTCCCTGCTGCAGATTACGACTAAATGACTTGTTCGGTCCACGGGAGCGTGGGAATGATCTCTCACCTAGCGATTCCTGTGGAGAAAATAGAAGTGGAGCTCAGCAGCTCATCGTACAGGTCGGCTCCTGAGACCGGGAACGCCGTGTGCTGAGCCAGAAGCACGCGCCGGACTGCCACCAAGGCCTGGGAAGAACATGCGAAGACAACTTACTGGGTTTAAGCTGAGAATGATAGAAACCTTCACGTCTTGTAGAATTTGTTAAACTTTCCGATTGACAATCAATCTAATTAAATACTCTTTCATAGGATTACGAGTCCATAAAAACAGATTTTAGCCTTGCCATTATCTGCTCAAACATCTGATATGAAGAGCATGACTAGGTTGTTTTCTTAACCGGTTTTGTAACAAATTCCATTTCCTCTCTTAGCAATTCTTCATGTCTTCTCCAACTGCTTAACTCTAGTTTCTAAGCTCTTCTTCATCTCTGACGTCAAACAGTTGAAGTTCTAGTTCTGATCAGATGGATGCGTGGTGTGAGAAAATTATAACTGGTTGAAAATAAGAGATCCAGAAGATGACCGAAGAAGACTTTGATGGAAACGCTGACGTACAAGATCATGCTAACTGGTGTGTGTGAATCTGAGGAGATCACACAGGTTCATCTGGATTTTTTTTTTATTTATTTTTTTACGTACAATAAATGTGTTGCAATTTATACATTTTTAGCTCCAAACCTTTATTTGGGCAACTTTTGTTGTTTTATATGGGCCTCAACAATAAAATGTATTTCATTTAGACATTGTTTAGATTAAATATCACATCCATGTTTTTTTTGTTGTTGTTGTTGTTTTTGCTAGTAAATCTGGGTGTATTCCCACATCAGACCAAATTGCTCCTGAGATTTTTCAAATCCGCCAGGATAAAGTGGTTACTGAAGATTCACACGTTATAGAGAAGTCCTGTCGGAAACGACTGGCATTTCACGCAAGGAGGATCAAATCTGTTAGAGTGGTAATGGCAATGATTTTCGTTAACGGATGATCGGGTGTCCAAATGGATGGATGGTTGGAGGGAGGGAGGGAGGGAGGGATGAATGACGTGCTGAAAGAGAACAAACTACGGTCATGTGTTTAAATTCAGGACTTTAACATCTTACAATTTTTTTCTCTATTTTTATCATTCTATTACTTCCAGATGTTATCAAATACTTAGTTACTGTTCTACTGTACTAGGGAACTAAAGATGGGGAAAATTTATTCAGTTTTGAATCGCGATTCTTTTGTGTGGTGATTCACAATTTTAAAAATATATTTTTTTACATTTATAATAGAGGTGAATCGGTTGATCGGCCTCCAGGCTTTGGAGGCCTTTGACGAGGTAAGATGAGGTAGTATGTCCCCTGCGATGGACTGACACCCTGTCAAGAGTGTAACAAAATAGGGAGAGAAAAAAAAGAAATATCGGGATATTTATAAAAACGTGATACAATTTTAATCGAATCAGCCCCAAGGTGTCGTGATAATATTGTATCGGGAGGTGACTGCTGATTCCCATCAATACTACAAACCTTATAGGACACTGAGCATTTCTGGGCCAGATGTTCAGGATCAGACAAGACAAGATCCTCCACTGAAAGACAAACATGGTTAAGTACAGCAATCCAAATCCAAATGTAATGAGAAGGCAGTCAGTCAGTCAGTCAGTCAGTGAGTAAGTGCAGGAGGAACCTGTTCTAACATCTCCTTCATGTAGAGCTTTGATGAGGTCTTCACTCAGCCCTGGACACACACCCTCTCTTAGAAGCACCATGGCACTTCCGGTCTAAGCATTCAGCGACCTGAAAGTGTAATACCATCAACTTATTCAGTTTCACCATCAGATCATGCTAAAAAAAAAAAACGATATCTAGATAATAACATGACCAAAAACAAATGCTGCTCACTAACTTTAAGATCTCACAACAAGACTCGTCATTCACTCGCCTTTCAAAACAGCAACTCCCGCCTTACCCATGTAGACTGACAGAGCAACCAGCCAATCAAATTCACGTTTGCCTTTGTCGTATTCTATTTGAATCAATGAAAATAAACGTTGTTTGACGCGGCTATTTGATACCATCTGATTGGCGGAGCTATGGTTGTTTTTCCCAAACGTAACACGATAAATCCCGCCTACTGTACAATGATTGGCTAACTCACGGAAGTTCTCAGCGCATAGTGGCGTATGAATAGACTCTGGGTTGCCAGATATCAATTTAATCCCTACATTGAAAAGTAAATACTATATATATATATATAAAATTATTTAGAAATGTAAAACATTTATACGTAATATAATTTATGTTGTAATTTGACCAATATACTGTTTCTTTATCTAAACATTGTCAGTATAGTAACAGTACAAACCAGCGTTCAAGTCAACCTAGGACTTTTGATCATTCAGAACATCCAGAAAATCCTTTTATTTCTCTATATAATCCCCTGCTACACCAATGCACTTATGCCAGCTTTTCATCACTAGTGTTTAAAGTATAAATTTTTTTCAGTATGATCAGATTGCCTACTAAACTTCCCAGGCCTCCCAGGAACTCTTTTAATGGCCAACCCTGTATGGGGGATGTGGCAATAACTTTCAGCCGAGTTCCTGTAATGTGCAAGAGGAGTTGGTGAATGTTTGTGTGTACAGTTTGCACAGACAGATTCATCGCTTTCCAAAGTTGGGGACAAGTTATCAGTTGATATTCAAGGATCAGGCAATTCCCATGTTGAATGTTCACGGGAACAATTGCAGTGAGCTCTGAGACACCTCGGCCAGGATCCTCATTCACGCCTGTATACCTACTTGTGTAAAATGTTTCCCCTTGTATAATAATATTTTTTTTTTAAAACAAGGCTGTGATATTTCACTAAAATGTAATTTGTTACTCTTAAAAACAGTATTTAAAACTATGTTGGAATTTTTCATATTATTATACTATACATTATAGAGCATTCTTATATTAGATACATATATGGACAAAAAGAACATATTGGTCCAGTGGGTATTATTGTCATCTCACAGTTCTAGGGTGACCAGTTTGTTTCTGAGGTCAGGTTTCTATCAGTGCCGAGTTTTTCATGTTCTCCACTTCACTCTCTCTAGTTTCTTTATTCTACCTCCCAAATCGCGTCAGAATGTAAGTGTGGATCTCCTGCAAAAGTTTGAGTTCCAGGATGCGTTAACACAGTAGCCAATGCAACCCTGATCAAGTTAAAACTGTCACTGGCGTGAATAATTTTGGAACCCTAACCCTAGACTGCCCATTTTGGGGTGTTGGGTCTTTGAGGTGGTTTTTGGGCAGGATTTAAATTTTTTGCAAGTTGGACTGGATACAAGCTGGTTGAACGGATCATTGTGGCTCTTGGACTGATTTTTTTGTTGACTGTTGGGTTGCAGCAAACATGTTGGTTTTAATGCTGGTTTTATGAGACACTTGGTCTGGGCCCATATTTACTGGGCATCTCTGAATCACTCCTAGGAATCGTGCGGAAAGTTCATTTAGGACTGAAAATGCCACATCAAAGAAGAACATGAAAGTTATTTATGAAGCTTCAACTTCTTAGTTTCAGCGAAGAGTTGAAATGCTCATAGGACAGCGTGAGATTTCACTGATTAGGACACGGAGAGCTGCAAAGTAGGCTTCAAGTTAGAGTGAGGTGTTGTTATTATGTAAGTTTAAACTTTGGAAATTGAAAATTAGCACAAGTTATGTGAAAGCTTTATGGACAAGCCCATCCTTGGTCAAATGCCCGAGTGGAGGATTCATAGCCAAAACAGTTCCAATGATGAGAAAATAAAGCTGGATCAACTAAAACAGGAGGAAATAAAATGCAGATGAATATGTTGAAATTGCAGGAGGAACATTGCACTCTGAAACAAAGAAATCGTAAACAACAAAACTGTCATGTTACGTAGGCCTACAGTATGCGAATGTTGAAACAAATATGTGCGTGTGTATGTATACAGTGCCGGTCAAAATTTTGACCTAAGTTTGGATTTTTTTCTACATTCTGGAAGAATACTGGATTTCCATACCATGAAATAATACATATGGCATTAGGTTATTAAGTAACAGCAACAACAGCCACAATTAGTTGTTATTTTAAGACATGAAGGTCAGCTGATCTGGAATAGTTCTTACAAAAATAATATTTTGTCCAGTGCATTTGCAAAACCCATCAAGCACGTAATTAAACTCTCAGGCTCTCATGAAGACCATCCCAGAAACACAATATGAAAAATTACCTCTGAAGAGTTCATTTTAAATTACCAGCCTCATAAAGCCTTGATAACGCCTTAGATTAGAGCCATTATCAAGGCTTTACAGAGCATAAGGTAACAGACACAACACAATATCAACTGTGCAAAAGAGATTATTGCATATTTTGGATGCCTTTAGCATCCAAAAACAATGGACAATGTTACAATGAGGCAATGATTATAACGTGTGTGCCAAGGGTGACGCCAACAACTCTGGAGAAACCAGCAATGCAGCTTGTTTTTTGTTTATTTCATTTTGTGTGATGGGGAAAAATACAAATCTGTGCATGAACTGCGTTCATTAAATTGCCAATCATCCCAGTTTTTGTGGAGACAGCAAATGAAATGTTGATGGACCAGTTGCATACCAAAATTTTGATGACCCTATTGTTAACAAAAGTCTTTCCTCAGTGCAAGAGACAATGACAGTTTTCTTTGTTGACTTTAGATCAGGATTTGTGGGGACAATTTTCTGCGTTGACTTTAGGTCTAGATTTGCGGGGACACTTTTCTGTGCCGACATTAGGTCTGGGGTTTATGGGGCACTAAGCTGCTATGGACTGGTTGGCTGGTCGTGAGTTCATTTTAGGTCTGGAGTTGTGGGGACACTTTCCTGTGATTACTTTGGATCTGGATTTGTAAGGACACTAAGCTGATGCTATTTAAGAGTTATTTACTGTTGTCTGTGTTGACAGTCTTTGTAGGACAACAAACGTGTTTAGGCCCAAATTTCTTTGCTTAATTTAGGTCTAGAGAGAGACACCAAGTTACTATTGACCAGTTGGCTGGTTGTGAGTTGACTTTAGGTCTGGGGTTGTAGGGACACTTTTCTGTGCTGACCTTAGGTCAGAACGTATGGGGACACTTTTCTGGGTTGACTTTTGGTGTAGGGTTTATGGGACATTAATCTCCTATGTTTACATTTACTGTGTGGCATTTGGAAGCAGGTTAGCGCTGTCACCTTGTACCTCCAGGGTCGATTTCCCCCTTGGGGTCTGTGTCCATGATGTTTGCATGTTCTCCCCATGCTTGGTAGGGTTTTCTCTGTGTACTCTGGTTTCCTCCCACACTCTAAAGACATGCAGATTAGGCTAACTGGGGTTGCCGAATTGCCAGTATTTGTGTGTGTGTGTGTGTGTGTGTGTGTGTGAGAGAGAGAGCATCCAGTGACAGATTGGCAGCCAGGGTGTACCCCCACCTCACGCCCTAAGTCTCCTGGGCTAGGCTCTTGGACCCCTGCAAGGCCTATATACAGGATAAAGCGGTACAGACGATGAGTGAGAGAGTGAATGAATTGCTGTTGTCTGTTTTGACTTTTTTTGTGACCTGGAGTTGGTCTGGAGTTGTAGGGACTTTTCTGAGACTTTTAGGTCTCAGGTTGTGGGGACACTAAAACCAATGTTATTTGAGAGCTATTTGCTGTTGTCTGTGTTAATGGTCTGCACAAACCTGTTTTATTAGAGTTTGCCGTTTTCTGTGCTGGGTTTGTAGAAACTACGCTCATTTTAATGTGTTTATCTTTAGGTAGAGGTTGGTAAGGCCCTAGGGGGGGTGGGTTTTGGCAGACCTGGCAACCTTGCAGGGACGAGCGCTCTGTCGTAGTTCGAGGGCTAGGCTAGCTTGGAGCATTTGAGATGTTTATGTACCGTGTTATAAATCCGAAGGGAATTGGCTTCGAACTTTCTAGATCTCACGGGGAAGCTGAATAATGGGAAGGAGCGCGAGCTGCTCATGTACCTGTCCTGCTTGTTCATCTGAAGAGGACCTGAAGCTAGCCTGTTAGCCTGCGCGCGATCCTCCTGCAGCTGTATAAATACTGACCCCAAAATGGTGAGTGGGCGCTTCCGAGGAAACACGGCGAACTGGAAACCTCAAGTCCTTGTTAAATGTGCAGCTTTGCTTATTTTACAATCTACCTTTAACTGTTTAACCCTGTTCGGAGGAATTGTTTCAGTATTTGAGCGTTTAAGGCTAGGAAGCGTCAGTACGAACGGGTCTTGATGTTAGCTTGCGGCTAACTCTGCATAACAGCCGAGGTTTGAATGTGATGCCAATGAACAGGTTTAATTTGAACAAAGCTGAGGTGTGTTAAAAGCGTCGTGTTGTTTTAAATGTAAGTTCGGTATTAAAAACTAGCTAAAGTAACTAGCTGCGTAGGTGCCTGTCATGCTGTGTGTGTGTGTGTGTGTGTTGATGCAGCTGGCCGAGCTCTGAGCACTTTCTAGACAGATTGCTCAATATCTCTTGGATTAAAGCCCAATAAACCCTCAAACAAATTGCAAACGGGTCACTATTATTATTATTATTATAATTATATAAATGTCTTCTTGTGGCTCAGTTTGTATGATTCTGAGTGTACAAGAATTTAAAGCACAATTATGTCAAACATTAAAAATATCATCTAAAGTGGGCCCTGACATCAAAATCTCTGTTTTAGAGCTTTCCAATGATCAATTCTTAACGTAATCGATGCTAGTATAACAGTATTTAAAAACAACAACAACATATATTTGGGTTTTAATTTTATAGATTTCACATGAAAAAATTCTTCTTTTTTTTTTTTTTTTTAACAACTCATCCTGTTAGTATTTTTTCCCCCAACCATTTCGAAGTAAATCTAGTTTGAGCGAGTTATGTGTCAAGATTCTTTATCGAGCAGCGTTAAACCAACTTAAATCCGGGAAAGTTTTCTTCACAATGACGGCACCTCAAACACGTATGCTGTTGCTCTAATATTCCACAGCATGCCGTCATCTTGAAAACGGTCCTCCCTAAAGTCAACATGCTTGGTGAGAAATCCTGCACGGGGTGAAAAAAAAAAACAAACAGCTCTTGCTTAACTCTAACGTGATGTCCATGTTTATGTCCGTTTTCAGGTTTCCTTAGAGGGTGTGGAAAGCTTTTATTTGAGGAAATGGGTCGAGCATGTCAACACATCATCGCTGTTCAAAGGAAAATACACCAACATACGGAATAAGCAAATGGCTCTTGTGCCATTTCACAGGACGCTAATGAGAAATGCAACATGCTCAATTTATGAGCAACTCAGAATGTTTTAGGGTACTTTCACAGTAGACACAATTGATTATTACCGTGCCCAAGGAACAATTTTGCCCCCCCTTTCTGACCCTCACTGACCACTATTCACATTCATATTCGGGTACACTTGCGTATTTTCACTCTCTTATACAATAGGCCGGCAGTATGTTGTACCACAAAGAGAAGAAAAGTGTGAGGAAGTCAATCTTCGCGTTAATATTACTGATGTTTCAGAATAAACTGTCAAATTCGCAGCTCTCGCAAGCCTTCATACTTTATCAGAGGATGAGATGGACGCATGCTATGTGTATTCAGAGATTTCAGAGGTGTATGCTGCGTGGCTTTTCCAGCGGACTTGAACACGTTTCCAGATTGAGAATGTGTTCTCGCTGATCAAAATGAACCAGATTTTGGGGACAAATGTTCTCTGTCCCGGGGCCCTAATGTAAACATGCACTTAAAGTCTGGTGTTTGTGAATCTGGAGCCCATCACAGGAACACTGGAAACATGCTAAGACAGCCACCAGATTGTCATATTCTTGCGCTCCGTAATCTAGTATTTTGATCAGTCAGCGTTGTTTAGATTGTTTTGCTGAACATTCATTTCCTTTTAAGATTATGAATTCACAAATTCTACTGAACATGTAATTATTGTAGTAAGCAGATTTTTTTTTTTTCACCACTTCACTGTAAATACTAGAGTGATAATGTGCATCCTGCATTTTGTGACAGATGAACAATGACTGAATTACATGTGCAGAAAGTCTACAGTCAAAGCCGTGCAAATGAGCATTGGTAGCCTGTTATTTTTGGCATGATTGACGTTTGAAAGCCCTTGGAGTAATGTGTCAAGAGTCTTTTGCCTATGCAAACTAAACTGCATTAGTCTGCCAAAAAGGAGCAGATTTTTCCATTTTTTTTGTTGGTTAATAATTGATACAGTGTTTGTGACAAGAAGGAAGTGTGAATCTTTTTGATTGAGCAACATCACACAACAAAATGGCTAATAATTTTCCAAAGGTGTCAACCATGCATGTTTTATTCCTTACATTCTGTCATGTAAAGCATTAATTAACTAAAACGTTGTTGTGTCATGTTGTCTAAATGTTTAGTTTTCAACTGGCCTGTTTTCTTTTGTGTGCAGGTGTTCTTGTTAAACCCTCTGGAGAATCTGAAGACCTACATAAGCAGCCGTCCACCACTGGTCATATTTATGGTCAGTGTAAGCGCTGTGGCGATAACATTCCTGACGGTCGGATATTTCTTCAAGATCAAGGAAATTAAATCGCCTGAAATGACTGAGGTAGGAGGTCTGAGGAGATTATTTTAAGCAAACTTTGCAGTCCCAGTTTCAAACAAGTGTCAGAAATGTGGATTTGAACAAGAGTATCCAACTGCTACAGCTAATTTTCTAAAACTTAAATCCATAAAGTTATCTTCCTGTCAGATTTATCTTCCTACGGAGTCATTTTTCTTAGACTTAGTAAAGCAGTAAGTCAGCTGGTAAGGGTTATCATTCAGTCCATGTTCAACAAACACTACGGTTGCAGCATCTTCAGTGCTTGGGCCCCTAAAATCAAATACAACCAGATTCAAGCACTTTATGTTCATTCTTATAATTAGTGCAATTAATCATTTCAGCTGAAAAAAAAACCTATACTTTTAGACTAAGGCTAAAAGTATAGAAGGGGCTTTCTGAGCTCTTAAGCAATATTTGGCTAGGGTTGTGTACAAGGCTTTGTACAATGACTCTGATCATTTTTCTGTTGATGAATTTCGACACGTTCAGCGTGCACAAATTAAATCCCTTTTACCTTAGAGCAGGTGTAGGCATGTTCGGTCCTAGAGAGCCGCAATCCTGCAGAGTTCAGCTCCAACCCTAATCAAACAGACATGAAACAAGCAAATTAAGGTCTTCAGGATTAGTAAGGCTACACGCAGGTTATTATTATTTTTTGTCCATGGTTGGAGATGGAATCTGGAGGACTACTGCTCTCTAGGACCGAAATTGCCTTCTCTAGAGCAATTAGGGAATGGAGGGATATTTATATCAGTAGTCATTGAACATTGTAATATATTAAATAACCAGTGATTCTGACATTCTTTAGGACTGGAATACATTTCTGTTACGTTTTAACGAACTGGACTTCTGCATCTCGGAAAACGAGACACTTAAGCATGGCCTGAATGAATCGACGACACCGGAGAGCACAGTGACGAGCAGCCAATCACGGACCAGCACTCAAGCACCGCTGCTGTTGGAGGATCCGGGTCCTATTAACATCTCCGTGACTATCACGCTCACCCTGGATCCTTTAAAGCCATTCGGTGGTTACTCGCGCAACATCACCCACCTGTACTCGACCGTGATGGGCCATCAGGTTGGCCTGGCTGGTGAGTTTCTAACACTTTTTTATTATTATAATTTTTTATAGCATCTTGTTATCTTGAAAGTTAGAATGAACCTGCTGCTATGCCAAGGGTGTTGGTTTTTCACAGGTCATGTTATTGTAGAGAATGGAAATATCCCAACACCCTTGACAATACTTTTACGAGCAACTTCACCCACGACCATTGTTTAAACCACAAAAGCCTTCTTACAGTTACAAACAGATTGCACCATCTCATCATGACATCTTCTGTTTTTCCTCCAAATGCAGACCAGCTACAGCAGCACTCTAAGATGATATATGCACAATATAGAGCTCTTGCTTCTAATGTCTAATGTGCGTGTGGTTGTGTCTTTGTGGTAAAAAAAAAAAAAGGCAGGGAAGCTCACGAAGAGATGAACATCACTTTCACTCTGCCTGCGTCCTGGAACTCGGATGACTGCGTTCTACACGGACGCTGCGAGCAGGTGGTCTTTAGCACCTGCATGACCATCACCGCAGCCAGTAACGTCTTCCCCGTTACAGTGTAAGTTCCTGTTTGATGCTCTAAGTAGACGGACATCATCAAGCTTTTCTTTATCCTTTCATTTGGTATCACTGCCTTCAAATATTGACACAAGTTTAAAGTGTTGATTCAGTGATGTCTTGTCAGTCAGGTGTCCATTGTATAGCCAAAGCTATTTACCATTGTGTCAACATCCAGGTCTAAAATAAACAAAGATAATAGGCTTTGTTATGGTAAGGTGGGTCCTTTAAATATGGTAAGGATAAAGAAGGATGAACATACTGAACTGTGAAGGAAAACATTTGAGTTTTTCTTTATTATTTTTTTTTTATTATTACTGGTTGTGCCGTGTCAGAAGGGTTAAATATGTTTATATTATAGCACAGTACTGATCAGTTCTCAGAGCTGATTCCTCAGGAAGTGTTGATGTTTAATATTTAATATTGCTATAACTACATCCTAGAGTTAGATTAATCTTCATCATTCCTGTGGTAACAACTAATTCATAGAGACCTGCACGGCAGATTAAACAATGTTTGTTATTTAACAAATAACTTCATATTCAAATAGGAATCAGTGATGCGTTAAAGGTTCTGTCAGGAGTCTTTTAAAAAAAAAAATCATTTATGAAAGGAGACTCCCAGTATCGGTCCGAGTTCTGTAACTGCAGTTATAAACTCATGTATGTTACTCCCACCACCATGCTTCACAGTTTTCAAGTCAAGTGGTCTCTTATTGAAAGGAGACCTAATACAGTTCAGCGCACAGTGAAACGAAACGTTCGTCCAGGACCAGGGTGCTACATGCAGCAAAAATTAACAAAACTAACTATCTAACTAAGATGCCTAATTAGCTGACTAGCTAAGACAAGACTAATTTCCACCATACATTAACAAAACCATCTAAGAACGATCCAAAATATAAAAGCAACAACACAACACAATGCAATACTCTGTGATAATGAGTTGAGGTAGTAATGATTTTATTACATAATATCTTTTTTAGGACTTAAAGTAATGTTTTTGTTTGTTTGTTTGCTTTTTTTTGGGTTCCACACATTGTCCTTCTACGTAGGGATGAATGCATGTTTATTTATCACAAAAAAAATGACAATCTTGATTCATACATAGAACCGATCTCATTCCTGAACGACAGTATCTATTTCCGGCCATTCAGATCACGCTGTATTTACATGTTCGCTTATTTACTCAGCAACCAATCCCAGATCCTGTATCAGTCAAACTTATTAGTTGCGCACTCCCCAGTTTCAAACAAAACACTATTCATGCACTAGTCAGGCCAGAAATCAGCGAATGATTCAGTCATAAAACTCTTTATCACTTCTCTCATCTCTTTTCCTCGTTTACGTTGTTCTGCTGTCACTCACATGACGGGTAATACGGAGGCGGACCTGGTCAGTTTACTTGTCAGCAGTGTTGTAGCAGTGTGTCACTATTTTTGTGCCAAAACTCTGTGTTTTTCATTGAGATTTTATCTTTCCTTGCTTGAACTCTCTCTCACAATGCTCGCTCGCTCAATTCCAGCCAGTCAGAGGCTAGAGAAGGGACAATAACACCTAATCAGGTTAACGGATACATTTTCTTCTGCTAGCAACGAGTGTATACTTATAAACTAACTCATGCGATGATGTAAAAAAATTTTCAAGGTCAGTGTCTCACACGGAAACAGACATGCACGCGTAAACACACTAAACACTAAAATATGTAAAACTGTTTGATCAGAGACCGGCATGTAGAGTTCTAACTGGGAAAAAAAACTTAATGTATTAGTTAATTAAACATGACAAGTTGATTCTAGCTGTTACACAGAGGCACTAAGCACAGAGCGAAAGCTACAGAGAATCATACTAGAGCTACAATAATAAATTCTATACTGTAAACTATGTACTTAATTTTAAACTAAATGACAAACTCCGGCTTATCTGATGATGGCCAGATTAGGTTAACTGGCATTCCAAAATTGTGCCAGTAGTGTGTGTGTGTGCGCGTGCGCGCAGTGTGATGGATTGGCACCCTGTCCAGGGTTTCCCCCATCTTGTGCTCCAAGTCTCCTAGGCCCCCTGCGACCCCGTATACAGAAGTGGTACAGATGAATGAATTAATAAATGTTAAAATTATTTACATTGAGGGACGTATAACTTAGGAAAAGCGACTTTCTATTTACTTTATTTTATTTATTTTACTTTTATTTATTAGTATTTTTTTTTATTTCAGGAGAATTGAAAGTTCTGTCTTTTTAGTTGACTACAATAAATATTGTCAGTTGAGAAAAAAAGAAAGAAAATCATGGTCTCAATTCCCATGCAGAAAACTTGTGACTCACATCACAGAGAGAATCGTGCAGCCCAGCCTGTACATCTAGGTGGTTGTTATGAAACCTAGGGCTCATGAAGTGCAAGAGTAAGAGATGCCTGCAGATTGTTTAAAGCTTGATGTGTCTATGGCATGCTCTCTTTATATGAGACATGCTTGTCTAAGTGCTTGGTTTTTTCACATCGGAGTAATCATTCAGTGAAATGCTTAGGGAAGTTGAGTAAGAAGAGAAATTGGTGATCTCTAAATCAATACACTATACCAAGGTGGTTATAAACCGATACCGTTGTGCCTCTACACTTGGATTTGAACTAGGAATCTAGTGTTTAGCGTTCAAGTTCTCCGTCCGAACATCCTTTCATTTCGTCCTTCAGGCAGCCACCTCACTGTGTTCCTGAGACGTACAGCAACGCAACATCCTGGTACAAGATCTTCACTACAGCACGGGACTCGGACACCAAATACACCCAGGACTACAATCCTTTCTGGTGTTACAAAGGTGCCATTGGAAAGGTGTACCACACCCTGAACCCTAAACTCACAGTCATTGTACCAGAAGTGAGTCACCGTTTCCTCTTTATTCGCTTCCTATAAATGCGTCTCGGTTCTGGTTTAATTATTGTTTACAGACTTTCCAGAGAAAGCACCGGTCTGTATAACCACGTAATAGGATTTCAACAAATTACTCTTAATGCCATGAGGTTATAATAGACTTTAGGCAATTTGTCTGATTAACTTAACTGGCTTGAGTTTCTTTTCACAGTATTACCAAGCACTGAAACTTCTCTCTCTCTCTCTCTTTTTTTTTTTTTGTATTTTATGTTTTTCTTTTCTAGGATGACCGCTCTCTCATCAACCTGCACCTTAATGCACACTAGTTACTTCCTGTTTGTGATGGTGATTACAATGTTCTGCTATGCAGTCATTAAGGGTAGACCCGGCAAAGTAAGACAGAGCAACCCGGATTTCTGTCCGGAAAAGGTAGGATGTGGCATTTTCCTAGAATTTATTATTATTATTATTATTATTATTATTATTATTACTATTATTATTATTATTTTCAAATAAACTGCATTGAGTCAACTGTCTGAGCTACCCACTGGTCATCTGTCAAGTATTCTAGTGTCACTTGCTTTTATACACATTTTGCATCTGTGTATAAAATGTATATGTGTTTTGGGTTTTTATTTCCCCACAGACACGGTGCGCTCTACATAATCTAAGGCTAGTAATAAACTGATTAATATACTAATTATGTAAAGCAGGTCTCTTATGCTTTCTATCACACTTCATGATGATCATGATGTACTGTTATCAGGGGGAAAAAAAAATCTATTTCTGCATGTTTCACAGTAACGTTGCTTCAGAATGGGCTGCTTCCCACCTAGTTGTTGAATATTTTTCTACAATAGCACACTTTTGTGTTGCAGAATTTCACTTTCTTACGCTGTGCTTTTCAGGTGGCCTTGTCAGAAGGATAAGCGTGATCAGAGGTGAATATACGGACTGAACCTGTTCAGCACCAGACTTGAGAATCTGGAACAAAAAAAAACAAACAAAACAAAAGTTGTCACCCTTTGAACCCAAGAGGAAGGTGACAACAAACTGTGATGCGAATCTCTGCAATGTTGGGTCACTCCAACCAAAGACTTTCAAGTGCCTGTGTCTACTGTGTAAATGCTTGTAGGACCCTTATTTTTAAGTACGGAAGCACTTTGCCTATACCCTCCCTTCTTGGGTTTGTTTTGTTTTTTTTCCTCCCATGTGCCACAAATGTGAGGAATAGAGATAGAACGAGCGACAGCACTTATCGTTCAAACAACATGTTTGATTTTTTTTTTTTTCCTTATTTGTTGGTCACACACAATACTCTTATATGCTTCCTTATTTTGATTTTTTTTTTTTTTTTTAAGCTGAGATGTCCGATAAATTAGTGTCTAGAGAATGGCCTGTAAAGCCATCAGCTTGCTATGTGATTTATTTTATTCTTTTTTTTAACGCTGTTTTTTTTTTGTGTGTGTGTGTGTTGTGCATTTAAAGTGTGTATAAATGATATACCCAGATGCCAGTAGGTGCAAGGGTCACTTAATAACACAGAAAGATTGCAAGACCAGAAGGACAGCTCAACTTTTTTTTTTTCTTTCTTTTTTTTTTTTTTTTGGATATGTCGCTCGCTGAAACGGATCTCGATGCTCGATGGTGAAACGGACGATCGCTCTCGATGTATCTTTCCGATTGTGACTGATTCATCAACTCCTCGTAGATTTTTCACGTACAGGTAGACGGAATGACTGAATGTACAGCGCGCGAGAAAATCTACACTCTTATTTAAAATGTGATGTAAAAGAAAATGACCTTCATTTGATCAACACGTAATCTCTTACCTCAAACATAATGATTTTTTATTTTTTTTTTCATTTTATCCGGAAACGAAACAGCATTTTTCATTCATTCCTGTCGTCAGTTTGGCATTACGTGTCCTCGTCGTCCTTAATGCTGTCTAATCCTACATATAAAATGAGATCATTCTGCAACACATAGTCCACGTTTGCGTTCACATTCGACAGTGCGATTTTTTTTAAATCATCTCTTTAGGCACAGGACGTAGAACATGTACGGTGATTTCTGCAGCTTTTAACTCTGATTTTCTCGTCACCTTCTCTCACAGTAGATTGCCTTAATGTGCTTTTCATTTTCCTCAATCTTGCGTTAATTTTCATTGCCTTTACAGAGCGCCATTGTCAGCGAAAATCCAACAGACACAACAACAAATCATAAACATATCAGTGCTTATTGTGCTGAGGAAATAAGTAAGGGAAAAATCTGAACCGGAAAGAATCTAAACAGATATGTTTAGTTTTATCGTTGACGTTCATAATTTATACGTTTTTGTCATCATTTTTGTTAGACTGGAAAACTATTTTAAAAAGCTCAAATTTATCAACAAGCATGTGAGGAACCGTTTTGAGTTTACATAGACGAGTTCCTGATCTCGTCATTAGTGTGGAGTAGGGGTGTTCAAGTCAAACCAGGACTTTTGATTGTGCAGAATAACAGAACAGTCTAAATAAAGATCCCCTGCCACACTTATCCCAGTGTTTCACTAGTGCTTGTAATCCATCAGAGTAGAAAGTTTTGATTGAGCCATGATTGGATTACCTGCTTCACGTCTGAAATGCTGGCCTCCCAGGAACTCATTTAATAACCAAAACGTGTGGAAATGGTGTGTAGTGAGGTCAGGACTGTACAGGGAATGTGGCAATAACTCCCACCCAAGTTCCTATAATGTGTAAGTGGTGTCCGTAAGTGATTGTGTGTAGCAGTTGCGAAGTTTCACTTCTGCAAGTTGGTGACAAGTTATCCATCGATAATCATGGGAACGACTGTAGTGAGCTCAGAGTCGCCTCGTCCGGGATAGTCATTCATGGACGTATTGCCTTCTTTACAGCGTTTGCACCATTCAGATGTTTTACTGCGGCTAAATGCCAATTGCTTTTAAGCCTTCATTTACAAGAAATTTCATCACATGTCCTGGTTTGACTTGAACACCCGTCGTATATATATATATTTGCCTCATTCAGGAAAAACACCCATGTTTCTTTCGTATCATTCACTAGCCATTCACCAACATGTGCTGTCGAAACCACTAACGTGCCTTTGCACTAATCATCCATGTAAATAGCACGTCCATTTAAAACACAATGTAAATTGTCTCCATAAATAAGTAGCAGGTCAAATAAATGTGTGCCCCCCACCCCCACCCATTCCCTGAAACACCAGTTCACCAGTTTAGTTCTGATTGATTAAGCTAGACTACAGATGTGTTTCTGAAAAGCAATACTTCATATTCAAGGTGTATCACTTTGTGTTGCTAATGTAAATCCATTACTCACTTAAGTAAATGTGAGGGTTTTTTATTATTTAAATCATTTTAATGCAAATTTAAAAAGGCAGAAAAAAACTGGATCTAATTATAAAGATTTTGTTGGATATATTCCTAAAGAAATGGAAATGTAGTATTTTTATGTTTTTTTTTTTTTTTTTTGGATCATATTGATCTGTCCCCTCTGTCTCTTTTAAGCAAAATGTATTCATGACTCCGTTCTCTAATTTCAGTTCTATCTATCTGCCATGGCGATCCTTTCATGTGTCTTAATGCATGATTGTAAATGTCCTACCTGCTGATCAGTCCCTTAGGAGACAATGCCATTGTTTCTGTGCTGTTTGTAAATGACTCTAGGCCCATGCTTCGCTGAATAAAAATCAACCAGAGAAACGAATGCTTGCCACATGTCTTGATTGCGGTTCAATTTCGTCTTTAATAATATGTGAGAAAAGCACAAGCGTTGTCAGATTAAGATTTCTGCTATTCCTGTTATGGAACGGATGGCCTTTTTTGTCATTTAAGATTAAAACCACTTACAAAGATTTGTCCATTAGAGGAACAACAAGGGGTCTTGATTTGCCTCGAAGCCGAGGACTGACTGTGTGTGGCAGGAGTGGTGCGTTTGAGCGTGCACTACATGGCCATTGGGGTGGAACTAATTAGATTTTTGATCAGTGATGAAATCACTGGCTGCTCATGTCCGTCTCGCTAAAGAAGAAGAGAAGAGCTCTTGAGCTTTCAGTGTAAATGAAATCATTGTTGTAGCCACGACTTTCTTTACTAATTTATTTTGTGGGATTATTTGCGGTGAGGTTGGTGTTTGGGGACTCCTTGTGCACCTGAGACACCCTTAGCACCACTGCAAACAATAACATGTCTAGACTGACGAATTGCTTTGGAACAGATGGGCTACAGTTATTACGATACAACTAAAACCACACCTGTGGTCGGTTTATCTAATATGCCAGATGTTTATAACAGATTTTCATAATAGACCTTATATTTACTATTACACTTTCTGAACAACATGAAATTAAACCAAGATGTTTCATGTTCCACAGCTCGTACTGTACACTTCATGGCCAGGTTAGTCACATGTCTATGTATCCTGCAGCATTACTTTAAACTTCCTTTACTGCAGTTAAACCTATGCACAAAGCGAGATACGAAGTGAGAAATATTTCAAGTGTTTATTTCTTTTAATTTGAATGATTATCACCTACTGAATTTTGAGTTTTCAGTAGCTGTATCTCAGAAAATTAGAATATACCTTAAGACCACTCACTCACTCATCATCTATACCGCTTCATCCTGTTTTCAGGGTCACAGGGGGTCCCAGGAGACGGGGATCACCCTGGACAGGGTGCCAATTCATCACGGGGCGGGCACACACACACACACTCATTAACACACTACAGCCAATTTGGGAATGCCAAATAACCTAACCTACATGTCTTTGGACTGTGGGGGGAAACTGGAGTACCCGGAGGAAACCCACCAAGCACTGGGAGAACATGCAAACTCCATGCACACAGAGACGGGGATCAAACCCGGACCCTGGAGGAGCAAGGTGACAGTGCTAACCACTACACCGCCCACTTAAGACCAAGAAATAAAAAAAATTCTAACACAGAAATGTTGGACTACTGAAAAGTATGAACATGTACAGCACTTAATACTTGGTCAGGCTCCCTTTGCATGAATTACTGCAGCAATGCAGAACTCAATCCAAGCTGCTTTAGGTCCGGTATGAAGTTTGTACAGTCAGTCAGTATTGTGTTCATACTTTTCAACATTTAAAAAAAATCTTGTATATATACACAGTATGTAAGCCATACTGTAAGCCATAATCATTCAAATTAAAAGAAATAAACACTTGAAATATATCAGTCTGTGTGAATTTACAGTACGAGTTTCACTTTTTGAAATGAATTACAGAAATAATAATAAAAATAAATAAAAACTTTTCTGTGAAATTATAATTTATTGAGAAGCACATGTATATATTGTTCATATTTAACATATTTACTTCAGTATGAACAATTATATATAGTATGTGTGTATGTACTACTGTATGTATAAAGAGTCAGCCAAAAAATGAATACAAACTTCAGGAAAAGAAAATTAAAATATCAATATTTGAATACTAAACGTTTCGCTGTACGTTTTATATATATATATATGATAATATTGCATCATACTATTTTTTTTCCTGAAGTGTGTTTACATTTTTGTGGCTGACTGTTATATTTAAAAAATATATATTATTATTTAATTTTTGTTTTTGGTCAGACACTCTGGCCACAAGGTTTGCGCACGCGCACGAAGGGTACGTTTAATTTTTTTTTTTTATTGCGAATCGGATCATTTAGCTCTGCTCAGCAATAAGAATCGACTCTTTCGGTTTTAGTGCCATTATTTTCAGGCCGTCATCAGGTTTACGATATTACGACCAGCGATATTTTCTTCTTATTACTTACCCACGTGTGAAATTCTTTTAAAGAAAAGCTCCACTTCCTAATTAACCAAATGATCCAAAATCCGCTCTGAACTTAACGGTCACTTCAAAGAATCGAATCAGAGAATCGATTCGCTCGTGCACGACACGCGCGCTCCAGCTTTTAATTCATTAGAATGGGGCAATTAGTAGCGTGCGACGCGTAGTGCTGAATTAAAGACGTTTCTGACAAGACGAAAGTAAGAAATGTTTTAAGGATCTGTCACGATAAGTTCTCGGGGTGACGATACTAGCAGGTGAACTTTTGGCAATTTTTTTATACGATTATATTTAGTTTTTTTTTTTTTTTTTTTTTTGTGAAATTAGTGCTGCGCATGAATTACCGGTCGCGTGCACTCAAATCATGAAACGTTTGTTTGTTTGTTTGTTTGTTTAGTTTTTACCTCAGCAGGATGGTTCGGGTTTTTTTATTTTTTTTTAGCTTTATATATTTTGATATCTTTGGTAGCTTTATTATAATATTTTTTACAGACATTAAATAATCATTATTATTTAATAATTATTAAAGAAAATAGTAATTATTAAAAAAATGTTTATAAGTAAATAACTGTATTATAAAGCGCATTTTTGCCTTTATTTACCTTTAGACCTTTTTCATTTAACATTATTATTATTATTTTTATTAATACGACATGACACCATATTGTGTAAATGTCCCAAAAATGCTTTATGTAAGATGTTATAAGGGGTATTACTTCATAAACGTAAAAAGAAAAAAGAAAAAAGTTATATACCTGAGCAGTGAGAAATGTTCAGATTTTTTTTTTTACCTCATATACCCATGGCATCATAAAGGTCCTGATTTCATGATAATTGGACTTTTAAAATATATGAAATTCCGAATTTACTATTGAGAGAACTATACAGCACATTTGACAAAATTCCTTGTTTACATGTTAACTTTGTACCTTAAACTATTACAAGTTTGTCTAAAATGTGGCTAAAATACACTACTCACAATGAGTTATGGATAATGTGAGAGACTCAGTGGATGTCATACATACGGTGTTTGTTTCACTTCAGACATTTTTGGGGTAGGGAGGCAATTGTATTGGGGTGATAGACACCTCATTTTGTGTTTTCCATGTAATGGTCTCATTGTGTACAGGTGTCTTTATATTGGAGCCAATACCAAAAGACAGCCCTTTTCAATGTGGCATCAATTTCAACATTCTGTGTGTATAAAAAGCTGGTATTGTCATCAAGTCATTCCAAGTTCATCATTCAAACGGCCATGAACACACAACGTGACTTATCTGGCCATGGCAGGCAGTCAGATGTTGCTCGTGAACTTGGTGTGTCTCAGAGTGTCATCAGCAGACTTGCATCAAGACACAGAACTACTGGCAGAGTTCATGACAGACCCAGGAGTGGAGCCCCACGAGTGATAGACCGCAACCATGACCTGTGCACTCAGACATTGTTATGCAACCGCCACACAGCTGCAGGCCCGTTTACGAGATGTGGGGGTTCTAGCGTTTCCAGACAAACCATTTGCAACCAACTCCACCGCTTTGGCTTGAATGCCAGACGACCTTTGCAGGGGACTCCACTGACACCAAGACACCGCCGTGAACGTTTTCAGTGGGCACAAGACCATGTGAGCTGGACAATCCAGCAGTGGTCTACTGTCCTATTGTGTCAGGTCACCGTTGCTGGAGAAGCCGAGGTGAGCGATACGCTGAGGTCAACATGGTCCTCAGGGTTTGCTTTGGTGGAGGAGGTGC
Organism: Clarias fuscus; assembly: GCA_030347435.1. Classification (NCBI taxonomy): domain Eukaryota; kingdom Metazoa; phylum Chordata; class Actinopteri; order Siluriformes; family Clariidae; genus Clarias; species Clarias fuscus. Next base: position 8,610,774 of record CM059212.1, read on the forward strand.
AACAGTCTGGGCAGGCATCACCAGTCAGCGCAAAACAGATTTGGTTATTGTAGATGGCTCAGTCACTGCACGTTCTTACCTCAGAGACATCATAGAACCCATCATTATTCCCCAATTCAGCCAGCACACCCCCAACTTTCTGTTCATGGATGATGATGCTCCACCACGTCGTGGAAGTTGGAGCGCCTCATATGGTATGGCCATCAATGTCCCCTGACCTGAACCCCATAGAGCACATCTGGGACCAGATGAAGCAGAGACTGGATGATCGTACCTCACCCCCACGTGACCTGGCAGAACTGCGTGTAGCACTTGTGGAAGAGTGGAACGCATTGCCTCAGAACAACATCATGAGGCTAGTGAGGAGCATGAGACGTCACTGTCAAGCTGTCATTGCGGCAAATGGTGGAAACACTCGCTACTGACATTGTCCGTTTTTGTTATTTGGGGCTATCCTTGTTATTGTCTAAATTTTTGGGGTAATAAATATTAAACTAATAAATGGTGTTTCTTCTCGTACATTATTAGCAATATCAAAGGGAACTTTTACTTATTTCATTAAAATTCAGAGCAAACAGGAAAAGCACTCGTGTAACAATATCCCTAACTTATTGTGAGTAGTGTATAATGACAACACTTATGTTTCATCCATGGTAAAACATGCTAACGCTCACTCATCGTCTTTACCCCTTCATACTGTGCACATGGTCACAGGGGCCCTGGGGCCTGTCTCAGGAGACTGTGGGGTATGAGGGTAGGGGACACCCTGGATGGGGTGTCATTCCATCGCAGGGCGCACTCGCAGACTCATTCATAGTCTCATTCAGACAGTACACCACGCGGTATTCAGCACCAATGAGTCTAAACAGTTTTGTCTTTGGGTTGTTGGAGAAAACCGCTTCTAAGTAAGGAATGAATTCCAAAAGGGAAGTGACTCAAAGATGTTAAGCGACGTTAATACTCTAAAATTGATTGTTTTCCAAAAACAAGAAAAGAGACATGTCCCTGGTAACACCTCGGATATAACAGTCTGGTTTGTCTCTCTCTCTTGATGTTAATATAAACCTCTTATTTGGATAGCAGAGAGGACTATGGTCAGAGCAACACGTCAGTCAGTTAGAGAGAAATTGTGTTGTAATTGTAATACTTTACGTCACAGCACGATTTCCTAGCAACAGATTTGCGCTTAGATGTAGTTTATTCAGTTCAGGCTAATTTTTTTACCGTGACAACTAATCACGTCACGGCAATGTCAGTGCACACACCATAAGAACTCGCTGTTCACGGGCCGGTAGACATGAAGTTGATGACGTTTCCTTTTTCTCCTAGGAAACCTGCCGAGTAGCTGGGAGAGAACACACGGCTGGCAGCAGGAGGAGGGGGCACTGGTGTAATATGACCCCTGGTGTGGTTGTTTTTTTTTTTTTTTTTTTCTTTTTCCACTCTCACTTATTTGCAGAGTTGAAGATAACGTATAGCGTGTCCATTGGCCGAGGAAGACCGTGTTGAGTGGAAGTGTTTTTAACGCTCTGGAGGGAGAGTAGGCTGTGGCATCTGAAGTCTTTCGACGTCCCACCTGCTGCCTTATTCTGTGTCTTATTCAGTTTGTGTGTGAAAGGAATACAGCGTCTTGTTTGTCAAGGAATCTCTCAAGGTGAGGCTGAGTGTGGAGTGTGACGAGAGTACTTGGTTTGCATGTTTGCTTTTACCTGTTCAGCTCCTTCTGCTTGGCAGCAGTTAATGATTGGTCTGGAAGCTGAGGTTTTTTTTACCTTTTAAAGCAGCCAAAACGAAAGTCTTGCAGAGAGTAAACCTTTAACACTTTGTGTTAATGAGCGTACTATACATTATACCTGACCCGTAATCAGTGTTTTATAGGTTCTTTTTTATACTTTTTTAAAACCTTCACACACCTAAAAAGAAAAAAAAAAAAAAACAAGCATTAGAATGGGGAAGAAATGTCATTTAAATGGCTTTGATTGTCGGATGTTGGTGCCACATGGGCTGGTCTGAATATTTCCGAATCTACTGAATTTAAAACTCTATGGTTTTCAGAGAATGTTTTTTTTTTTTTTTTTTCAAAAAAGAAAATTATTCAGCAAGCAGCAATTCTCTAGGTGAAATTACCATGTTGTTGCCAGAGGTCAGAGGAGAATGGAAAGACCGGTTGAAGTGGTTAGAAAGGCAACAGTAAATCAAATAACATCTTGTTACAACTAAGGTACGCAGAAGAGCATCTCTAAATGCACCGCATGTCAAACCTTGAAGCTGATGGGCTACGCCAGCAGAAGACCACACCAAGTGCCACTGCTGTCCGCTAAGAGCAGGAACCTGAGGCTCGAGTTTACATGGGCTTACCAACATTGGACAGTAGGACTTTGGGGAAAACATTCTCTGGTTTGATGAGTCTCGCTCATTTCTTCTGCAACATTCCAATTGTAGAGTCAGAATTTGGCATGAACAACATGAAAGCATGGATTCATCTTGCCTTGTACCTACTGAGCATGGTTGAAATGACACAGCCTACCTGAGTATTGCTGCTGACCATGTCCATCCCTTTATGAACACAGGCAATCACTGTAATCATTGCCATTCACAAGAAACCTCCACAGTCACCAGGTATCGGTCTAACGGAGCACTTTTACCTTTTAAGATGTGGTGCAATGGGATATCCGCATCATCGATGCACAGCTGACAGATCTGCAGGAAGTATGTGATGCTATCAAGTGAATACGTTGAATCTACGCCATGAAGAATTAATGCTGTTCGAAAGGGGGTCCAACCCAGTACTAGCAAGGTGTACATAATGCAGACGTGTGTGTGTGTGTGTGTGTGTGTTTGCCTGATGTGTTCCACATTGTCCACATCAGTTGAAACCTCTTCTTTTTATGTACTGGACATCAGCTTCCTTTGGAAGAAATCAATGAACTTTCAGAGCGCTCATTCAAGCAAAACCTTGGATTTTTTACATTTTATTTCTGAACTTCCAATCCAGATTGGCTCGTGGCGACTCCAGCCCCACTGATTAAATAAGATCACCGTGACACGCAGCGCCCAGATTTAAAGGCCAAGTCAATAGTAATGGGTTTAAACCAGACCTGCATAGAGAAGTGTATCTTTAGGGGCTTCTTGGCTGTAGTGGATTTTAATCACAGCAGAGGGAGGAGGAGGAACAGGATGTTTTTAAAAGTATTGTTCTACTTCAATCATGTGACAAGAGCGTAACTGCGGAGCTTCGCTGATCCGAGATCAGCTTTGGCTTGGGGTAGGAAATTTCATCATAGATTACAAGCAGGCTTCGGTGTGGGATTTGTTTCCTTTTCGTTCGTGTTATGGTCTGGCCCCGGTTTCCCTCTGTGTGGAGTAATCACTTTCTCTCTTGTTTTCTTTGTCGCCGTATGCCTTTGTTTGCCAACTGCCTGTAAGTGGGTTTTCTTTGCATGGGAAAGACAGGTGCTGGGTGATTGTCCTGGGCTACTGGTTCATGTTCTAGCGATTTGTATTTTCCAACCTCTGCTAAGGAAAGCAAAAATCATTTAATCTCAGGATAACTTCTGGTTTAGCTCAGTTGGACCACTAGACCTGAACTAGGGACTTTTGTGGAAGTTTACAAGCTTCTGCTGTTTGCTGAATTGGTAAGTGTGCTTTTCTTACAATCAGCTGTGCTTGCCGGCTACAGTAAGAGCTGTAGATAGGGCATTAGGTCGCATGGAAATGTACACAGGTTCAGTTGCGTGGTTGTAGACGGTGTGTATCTGTGTGAGAAACAGTCTGTGGCAGGTTTTTCTTTTACATAATATCATAACATGAGCAACACATTAATACGACATCTATTTTTTTTAATACTGTATTTAAATCCCCTGTATTTAAACTTTTTTTTTTTTTTGTAGTGAAGAGTTTAATTGTTTAGTATCTGACTATATGAATCAGGGTACTGCAGCACCAGGAACAGCTGTTGGACTAATCCTTTTTTTTTTTTTTTTTTTAAACACAATGCACATCTAAATGCAAACAAGTCCTAGCTGTGTTTTTGACTCTGACATGCCTTTAGGGCTGGTGATTTTGGTACACGTCTTCCAGTGTTGCTTTGTGATAAGGTCATATGGTGTGTATGTGTGAGTGTGTGTCCGTTAAACAGCTGTGCAGCTTTTATTCGTTGTGGAAAATGCGCAGTGGCGGTGTCATGGTTAATTGGTGCCCTGAGGCAGCCATCTAACCTTATTGCCTTCCAAACTGACTGACATTAATGGCAAATGCATTAGACGCTGCACACTAGCTTCGGGACTTTCACGGCTTCTTTTTATATCTGGAGGTAAAACGGTGAACCGTGTTCAGTCTGCCGCATTATAAGAGAGCAAATTAGAGGCATGAATGTATCGAATAAGGTTTAACAGTGTAACATGTTCATCTGTGTGTATTGTTTTCTGTTCCAGTGTATGCTTGAGTGATGACCGACACCATGTTCGGTAGCGGGAACCACCAGTGGGTTTGCCCCAACGATCGACAACTTGCTCTGAGAGCCAAGTAAGGAATTAAAGCCACTTTGCTTTCAACCATATGATTCACCTTTTCTAGTCATTTTTTTCAATTATTCAGCACACAAACCATGTATAATTGAATCCAAATGATCAGGTCATTATTACAAAGCTGGACTGAATATATTGAATATTATTGCCTTGAATGACACACCATTAAAAAAAAAAAAAAAAATTACATTTGTTTTTAAATAAAAAATATTAAAGATTTAATTCTAAGTCGAAGACCTTCTTTCATCAGTGTGTCGGGCTCTTGGTTCCATAAATGTTCTACAGTTTATGCTGGTGAAGATGCATGTGGGATTTATGGCTTAAGCTGGTAACTAAGAAAATGAATAATAATTTTTTTTAAAAACATTCCCAGATTGTTCCCTTTTTGTTGTTTGCCATGTTTTGCATTTTTGTATTAGCTGCGTTTTAACAAGCAAGTCAGATTATCCACCTATTATAACCTCATGTACCAAGAACCCCTCCCCTGACTCATCTCAGCTCCGCCCATCTTCGCTCAACTCCACCCAGTTCTGCCTAGCTCGACCCAGCTCTCTGCCATCACTTTTAAGGCTAGGTTATTGTGTAGTGGCTAACTGCTAATCGATAATCTAGGTTTATTTAGCTCTTAAAAGGGGCTAGGTGACCTGATGGCCAGCTTGCAATCTTTAGCCTCAGCTCTTAATATTTTTAAGTTTAACATTTTATAGTTTTTTTAAAAAAAAAAGCCTTTTTTAAAGCCTTTATTTTTTTTTGTCACATATACATTACAGCACAGTGAAATTCCTTCTTCGCTTATCCCAGCGTAACTGGGGTCAGAGCGCAGGGTCAGCCAAGGTACAGGAGGTTAAGGGCCTCCCTCAAGGGCCCAACAATGGCAACCTGGCTGAGCTGGGAATCGAACCGCCGATCTTCCGATCAGTAACTCAGTGCCTTAGCCCTCTGAGCCACCACTGATCCCCCCCCCCCCCCCCACTTTATATGGAATGTTATTTACTTAGTCATAAATGCAGGTGGTAATTGATATTTGATAAGGTCCTGAACTTGTTCTGATGTTTTCAGTGCGTGTCGGCTGCTTGGTTAGGAAGGTGCACTTCCACAAAGAGGCACTCAGGGGGGCAGATCATTTAAAACTACAGTTTGGGAAAGGAGTGGAAGCATACCAGATTGCATGATCTGAGTAGAATTTCAAATTGAACTTGTACTTATGAACTTGTACTTATGAAACTATACAGTTTCAGAAGAGTGAAATTATTGAGGTGCATCAAGCAAACAAAACAACTAAGGAGATTTGAAAGTACCGGAACCAGGTTAAGTACCCTTTAACACAATAAAAAAAAAAAATCACCTCCGAGTGGCTCGCCTTTTCGTCCGGTGATCGGCAATTCTAAGTCCCGGGTGGTGCTGTAACCTCTCGCAGCCGGAGGTCTGGAGAGAGCTGATTGGCCGAGCTCTCTCAGAGGGGCGGGATGAGAGGTACTTAGTGCTCCCACATTAATCACGGCTCTACAGCCAATCACGGGTGAGCTCACGCCAAGCGTGTGTTACTCCGCCCCCAACGGTGCGTGAGCGAGCAGCTCGAAAAGATGCGGTTGGCTGTGTCACGTGGTTCGGAGGAAACACGTGATCGTCTTCGGCCCTCCCGGCTGAGTGGTAGTAGTAGCCTTAATGTGGGAGCCCCCTAGTGACGGGGAGGAATTGGACACGACTAAATTAGGGAGAAAATCGGGGAAAAATCCAAAAAATAAAAACAAAAAATCCTGGGGCTGCTGAGATTATGCTGAACTGTCAGTTTTGTATGAGAAGTGTGGATGGAAAACATAATGAATGAATGATCACTTAAATGCTTGGTGAAGTGGCATGGTAAAAAAAAGAAATCAACAGTAAAAACCATCGTTATGTTTTATAGTGAGAGTAGGAGCATTTGATAATGGGACTTAACGACAGTGCCTATAAGAAAACCACTTGTTTAGTTAGACTCATCCAGAGAAAAGGTTTCAGTTTTCCAGAGAGCATAAAGACTGGACATTATTGATGAGTCCAGAGACACTATTTTCAGAGTGATGGGTTGTGTCATGCTAAGAAAGGAAGTGCATGAAGCGATGCACCCATCATCAATAGCAGCCTCTGGAGACAGTGTTATGATCTGGGGTTGCTTCAGCTGGTCAGGTCTAGGCTCAACTACATATGTGGCAATGAAATTAAGTCAGCTGATGAGCTGAATGTACTGAATGTCCAGGCTATCACATCTATGGTGGTTATCTTATTTAGATACTCTCATCAGATGTGTCTCATCAGCAGTACGTTTTTGCTGCTCAGTGCTTGCATTTTTGTTTTGTAGACTCTTGCCAGAGTTTGTGTAGCCGAATTATAGTCACTTGAATATTTCTACAGGCTTCACACAGGCTGGTCAGTGCACACGTTCCAGACAGAGAGGCAAAGAAAAACCCAGGTGCTGAACAAAAGGGAGCTGGACATCATCCTGAGCGTCATTCATCGTGCCGAACAACTCGACCTGATCGAGCAGCACAGAGTCGGGTAAAAAAAAAAAAAAAAAAAAATTATCGTATCAGTCTTTTTTACTGAATGCCATTTTCTCATACTTCTTGCTCTGTAGCTGCATTGTTTTGACATGGGCCATTTTTGTATTTACATGAAAGATAGTCCTGTTGGTAAAGGTTCTGACCTTTAATTCGTGCAGGCTGAATGTTATGATGGATCGTGGCTTTTTCATGGTGGCATATCGCGTATACATCGAGCTTATCGGATTATTTTGTGTCCATGTTCTGTGTTTTTCAGGCGCCTAATAGAGCGTTTGGAGAACATGAGGACATCAGCAGTGGGCAACGGTCTGTCTCAGTGCCTGCTTTGCGGGGAGGCGCTGGGGCTGCTGGGAACTCCTTCAGTCCTCTGTTTTGACTGCTGCAAGGTACAAGAACACTACGTTCAGCTTCCTTGACTACGCTCTGGGATTGATTCTCACAATTCGTACTGTTTTCATATGAGCCCTGTGCTTTGAGATAAGAGCAAACCTAATAGTTGGAGAAGGGAACAGTGCTCATTGAGAGCCGGAGAGACTCGGCGGGCTTGTTTTGTTGTTTTGATTTCCATAGAAATCTGAGTAGCACTCGGATATGAAAACTTGGGGCTGGAACAAGAATGTTCATGAATCCTAAAATGATGCTGTCTCTGTTTCAACAGGAGAGTTTTTTCTTTCTTTTCTTTTTCTTTTCTTTGTTAAGGAATTGGAAATTTGACTGACAAGACGGGTGATGAATCACAAAGCTTTTCCCAAAGCCTGTATGATTTCTTTTTTGCTCACCACCTACTGAAAAACGAAGCTCTATAATATAGATTTAAAGACTAGATTATCACTTTCCACCTTCTTCTACTATTACTACATGTTGTTGTTATTATTATTATTATTATTATTATTATTAATAATAATAATGATGATTATTATTAATATTATTATTAATAATAATAATATAATTTCTTTCATTATTAACTTGATTTATATAGCACCTTTACTTTTAAAATGCAGTGCTTTCCCATGTCAATAAGAAAACAAACAGAATTTAATTAAAACATTATATGTGAATGAAGGAAAATGATACAAAATTTTTAATCGGTGATGAACAGGGCTCAGATGTTTATTAGAAATATTACTCATATGCAGTAATATTGTTAAAACTAGGATTTAATGTTCACACTAGTATATTAAATTTGAGCATCTTTAGCTTTGATTTACAGTATATTGTTTTGGTGAAAATGAGTGAAAATGAATCTTCATGTTCCCAGAACCTCTCACTCACAATCCTGGAATAATATGCATGTTACATCAGGGAAGAAAAGCTGCATAGATGTGATGACCTGGTCATTTAGATTATCGTCAGCTGACTTCATTGTATTGCCACATAACGTTGCTGAGTCTAGACCTGACCAACTGAAACAACCCCAGATCATAACACTGCCTCCAGGGGCTTGTACAGTGGTCACTATGCATATGATGGATGCATCACTTAATACGCTTCCCTCCTTCGCCTGACCCGCCCAGCACTCTGAAATAGTGTCAATCTGACCGCTCCAAAGTCTAATCTGTTTCTAAGTTTCACTAACAAACTGTTTTCTTATGAAAACGGCTGTTTAGTTCCAATCCTGTGAGTTTTCGTCTCATTGTGTGTATGAAAATGCTATTACTTTAAATTTTTAACATTGCTCTGATTTCTGAGCTGATGGTTCGCCACTATTCTAGGTTTTGATAAAATGCAAGTTTTTCCAGAAATTCTGAAATTTTTCATGATTTCTTTGCTCGATGCAGAAACTTTCTGACATTAGTATTTAGCATAATGTGTTCTGCACTTTACTTGAGGTGTCAAGTACACGAGGTGTCGAATGTTGTGATCTAAAACAAGTCTTTAGGAATAACATACAGTGACCATATATAATAACAGTGATTTGTAAATATGATTTGGTCACATTTTCTATTCTGATGCAATAGCGAAATTTTTCCATAAGCTTGCAGCAGAGAGCTATAAAACACTAGTGTGTTTTGGTTTATGCTGTTCTGAAGTGTTTGGTGCCACCAGCAGGGGACAGTGTGTGTTTAAGTTGCACATCACAGCTTTGCACATCACCCTGCTTTAAGATTTCAGAAAATTCAGAATTTGTTTTGGTTATTTGTCGACAGCATTACCCAGCTTTTGGGGTCAGTGGTGCCAGATGGCAAGGAGTGATTCAGCATAAAACTCAGACACACACACACACACACGTTCTGATTACACATTTGACCTGCCTTAGTAAATGGCTGTTTAAAGTCTCAAGGTTCCATAATCTGCATTCGCTTTGTACTGGAACCTTTTGATCATTAGTTTCTTTGCAGTGTATGCAGGCCGTATGTTTCACCCAAATCTGCTGTTCTAACAAGTTAAAAAGTTATCGCTAGAAGTATTAGAGGAACTGCTAATCTTCTGGGATTTGCTTTGTCGATGAGAGAGGTTACAGTACTGTAGCAGGAGACTGGTGGCAGACTGGTTCAAGCTGACAGGAAGTTAACTGTTACTCAACCACTATTTATTTACAACCGTAGTAAAGTCGCAGGGATCGCACTTATTTCTTATTTTGATGTTTGATTTGAGCATCTGGATCTCTTGTTCTGCATCTTGCATAAAGGACAATACTTAATTGTTCAACCCCTCATTTCTTTATATTTTGCTTTAAAATGTCCAGATTTTCTTGTATTTATAATCTAAAACAAACAAACTGAATTCTTTTCCCTGATCTGGTGCTCTATTCATTTAAACCAAGAATATTTCCCTTTTTTTTTTTTTTTTTCAATATATAATTTGTTTCTAACCACATTACCATATTGATATCCATGATGCAAAGGAATTGGTTCAAAAAGCTGTGCTTTCAGGCGTAATTTAAAGCACTGCTAAAGTGTGGGTCTGGAGTCAGATGTCATTCAGAGCCCGGAGCAAATTATGCGAGGCATTCATGCTCACTGTTGGGATTCCTTTCGGAGAGCTCGTCGAAAATTGAAGGGCTTTCTGAGTGGCCCTCGCTGTCTCTTTCGTTCACTCTTTCAATACGAATCTCAAATCGTCAAAGCAACATAAAATAGAAAGGACTCCTGGAAGGAGGCGCAGTAATCACTTTAGGCTTTTGTCTTTCATTACGGAAAGCTTGATTAGAGGTTCTTTCCTTCTCCTTGTTCCGATGTCATTTTGAAATCTTGTGCATTTCAATTTATTCTTAGACTCCAATCCATTAGAAGCCATTGCAATATCGTCTACTGATATATTTTTATTTCTTCCAGCAAGGCTTAAATTGAGGTTTTACTAGCATTTAGAAATACATTATTACGTGTGCTTGTGATACTTGATGGTAAATTATCTGTCTCTGAGGATGTTTGACCACCTCACACTCCATGTCCTGGATATTTTTCAGACTGTTTGATCTAAAGCTACGTTTACACAGTCAGTTAAATGTGACCCAATTCCGATTTTTTGCTCGTATGTGGCACATATCGGATATTTTCTATGTCTGTGTAAACAGGAAAAAAAAAAAACGCATGCATTCCGATATTTCGAGATCGGTTTCAGGCCTCCTTCATATGTGGAAATAAATCAGATATGTGCTAATGTGATTGTCGCGTAAACAGACAGATCAGATTTTCTGAGGCATTCCGTTCTGTACTTCGTTAAAACTGCGACTTCTTCGCGGTTTAATGACGTAATCAGGCACACCGACACGCTGCTCAGCCCAAACAGATGCACCAGTGTGCGGTAGCCCGCACCTGTTGCAAGCCACCAGAGAGCGACCCCGACACGTCTCGCACCCGGACATTCCTCTGAATGGTTGAGGACACAATAAATGAAGCATATGCGCAGGCTGCAATGATGGCCCTTTTCCTCCTTCGCGAACTTTGCGTATATCGCAGAGCTAGCATCAAGCATATTCCGCCTTCGTCCATCTTGGCTAGTGTGTAGTGCAAGAACCTCCCTTTAAGTATGCGCGATGTTTCAGACGGTATGGCAAGTGTAAACACTTGAATCGGATACGAGTCATAGTTAAAAGAACGTGTAAACAGACGATCAGAAAAATCAGATATAGACAACAAATCAGATTTGGGCATCGAGACCTGCAGTGTAAATGGGGTTAATATAACATAAATTGAACCTTTTTATGAAATTTCTTTTGGAAATGGAACAGCATTTCAGTTTGTATTTAAATCAAAGCTTTACAAATACTTTGACTCTTCAAACCTTGTGCACACTTGCGGACACTCAACAGCTAAGCAGCTGTGTAAGACTCTGAAAATGAATGTTCTTGATGCCCACAATGCAGGAGAAGGCTACAAGAAGATAGCAAAGCGTTGTCAGCTTGCAGTCTCCACAGTGAGAAATGTAATTAAGAGATGGCAGTTCAGGGGAACTGTGGAGGTCAAGATGAGATCTGGAAGACCAAGAAAACTGCTCGGAGAGAACTGCTCGTATGCTGGTCAGAAAGACAAATCAAAACCCCCATTTGACTGAAAAAAAACCTGCAGGAAGTTTTTGCAGACTCCGGAGTGGCGGTGCACCGTTCCACAAGACCTTCATGGAAGAGTCAGCAGAAGAAAACCTTACCTGCGTCCCCATCATAAAATCCAACGTCAGAAGTATGCAACAGAACATCTACAGAAGCCTGATGTGTTTTGGAAACAAGTGCTGTGGACTGATGGAGTTAAAATAGTACTCTGTGGCCACAATCAGCAAAGGCATGTTTGGAGAAAAAAAATTTGCAGCATTTTATGAAAAGAACACTTTGGCAACTATTAAGCATGGGGGTGGATCTATCATGCTTTGGGGTTGTGTTGCAGCCAGTGGCACAGGAAACATTGCACATGTGGAGGGAAGAATGGATTCCACTAAATAGCAGCAAATTCTGGAAGCAAACATCACATCATCTGTAAAAAAAAGCTGAAGCTGAAAAGAGGACGGCTTCTACAACAGGACAATGATCCTAAACGTACCTCGAAATCCACTATGGAAAACCTCAAGAGACGCAAACTGAAGGTTTTGAAATGGCCATCACAGTCCCCTGATTTAAACATCATTGAGAATTTGTGGGTAGATCTTAAAAGAGCTGTTCATGCAAGAAGACCGAAGAATATTACAGAACTAGAAGCCTTTGGCAAGGAAGAATTGGAGAAAATCCCAAGTACTGAAGTAGTATTGAAAGACTTTTAGCTGGATATAAAAAGCGTTTGCAAGCTGTGATATCTGCCAGAGGAGGTGTTACTAAGTACTGGTTATGTAGGGTGCACAATGCCACGATAATATTTTTCAAAGTCCATTTATGACCATAAAAAGTAACTATGCACCAATGTTTGTTGAAAATATTTCCACTTATTCAGCTTTTGAGTATCAATTCTGTTAACTTACAGTACGGTTTCCCTTGTTAAATCCCCTTGTTAAGTAACTGAAAAGCTAGTAAAAGTTAGTGCGCTAGGGTGTACCATCTCTTGTCCCACACACCAAGTAGTGTCCTAGATTAGGGATTACAGAGGGATTTAGCCATGCCTAGTTAGCTCTCTAGCTTGTCTTATGCGCAAGTCATCCAACACAGGCAATTTGGAACGACATAAAAGTAATGATGAAATAGACAGTGTTTTTTAAAAATTTCACAACATTTATTCACTGTGTTTTCTTGCTGAAAGTGCTTCCGTGACTGATTTAAAATTTGGGTTTTGGCAGGCAGCTACTACAGCACTTTCACCCATGCCGGCAACTGTCACTTAGGGTAGTGAACGATTTATAGAAACACACGGGACGTGGAGTTGATGCGTATAGTTAAACGTCCCAATGCTATTAATGTCCATTATCGGATTACCACTCCCGGAAAGCCTCACCACCCAATCAGATTACGCGGTTGGAACTAACTGTTGTATATTTTTATTTAGATGCTCAGGAGGTAAAGGACCCATTAAACAATATATCGAGTCAAGGGCCAATCGCATGCGATTGTTAATGTCCTAAAAATGTCATCATGTTGAGAGTGTACAGAGAACTGGCCAAGCAAGCCAAGCAATACGAGTGTCTGCCAAATGCCTAAATGTAGGCAAGCCAATAGGATAGAATGTAAAGCTGCGCCACCCATTCATATAGATGATGATTTTGCGGAGAGTTCTGTGTTTGTTGAGAATCCTTCTCAAACAATTCTCGAAACTGGTGTTAAAGCAGCCAGTGAAGTACTCGATAATCCTACAAAACGTATTGGGATTGGCATGTTGATCTTGAGGCATCCAGAGAAAGACCAGCTCCAGCTGGATTCTGCTTCATGATGGTTTGGAGCTACACATGCTGCTCCTGAGCTCCCATTTGATCCAGACCCCCATCTGCCCTCTGCACCTGCTGACACATGATGACGTTATATGATTCCTTTTATCTGTTTCACCCAAATGAGGATGCGTTCCCTGTTGAGTCCGGTTCCTCTCAGGGTTTCTTCCTATTGCCATCTCAGGGAGTTTTTCCTTGCCACTCTCGCCGTCACCCTTGGCTTGCTCATCAGGGACAATCTCATTATTATCTAGACAAATTTTCCTCACTCATACACTTCCATAAATTTTGTGAAGCTGCTTTGAGACACTGACCATTGTTAAAAGCGCTATATAAATAAAATCGAATTGAATGTGGTGGACATGTTGTTGAAGAATCCATTGTGGGGCGGAGTCAACACACTCACGAGCTCATGCACAGATTCACATGAAAAACGAGAGATATAATTTGAAGAGCGTTCTGTGGATCATCCATAGGCATGGGGTGTATAAAATAAAAAAAAAAAAAAAATAATTCCTAAGTGTAAACCTGATCAAGCAAAATAACGGTGCTGGATTGTTGTGCTAATCTTTAACTAGTTAATACAGATAATGGATAATACAAATGCCACATTTTTAAAATTTGCATTTATTTTTTTATTTTTTTTTTAGAAAGTGTGCACCAAGTGTGGGATTGAGATGGCATGCAGTCAGAAGAGGGCTCAGTGGCTCTGCAAGATCTGCAGTGAACAGAGAGAGGTAAGGCCACAAGCTGTTGTCCGGATCCAACAGGTGATATCGTTTCACATTTTCATATTTTAATCTTAGTGAGTTGTGATGATGATTATGACAAATAAAAAGAAAAAACGCTCAATGCATCAAACGTGAATTTACACGTGCCAATACACGAGCACTTCACATCCATTATAAATCGCAGAAGATTGCGTGAAGTGATGTGAGCTGATGCGCCGTGCTTCATGTTGATTGGGGTCGTTGAGGGTGCATGCATTTTAAGCGTGCGGCATTATCATAGGGGAATTTGATAGGAAATCTAAGGCCAGTCAAATCAGCATCAATTTATTGGGCCGACAAAGCTCCTTTATTTTCAGATGGATGTTCGGGAAATTTTCTGTGGGCCATCCATCATGCTTCAGACAATGTGCAGCCATTTTGTTTTTTCTAGTAATTCATGTAAAAAAAGAAAAAAAAAAAAGAAATTAATAAAAACTACAAATGGCAACTTGTTTAAATGTCTAAAATGAGTTTCAGAATTTTTTGTATTTCTCATAAGAGCAAATAAATGTCAACAATGATTAATAACAGTTTCACAACAATTAATATTTTACATGCCAAAAATGTTTTATAAAACCTAACGTAAAATTTTAGATTATACTCAGCTGTCTAGAGTCACTTGTGAAGCTGTGTTAAGAAATTGGTAGCACCACATGACCGACCAGCTACTGACTAATCCTATCACAGGTAGACAGACGATTGAAGTTTCTCAAGCAAAAGACTGTTCTTTGATGGATTTCAGAACAATTGCTTGCTCCCCTTGAGCAGGGAAGTTTTTTTTTTTTTTTTTGGTCCACTTGGCTTTTGAAGCTCTAACTAGAGGTTTAGAGGTTTATCTTGGTGTGCTGAGACTTCCTTCAGGTACAGTATTCATATTTATTTATTTTTGCCACATTTCCTTTCATGGAAGAACTGCACACTCTCCGTTTCGTTCATGTAAAGAGCGCACAGAGACTGAATTCTTTGGCTGCTGTGGAGGCAAGCAGGCAGCTGCACCGAGCTCGGTCTTTGAGACTGCCATGCTTTGAAAAGGTCAGCGAATTATTTGCTAAAGGGTGTAATGAAATACATGTTTGGAGATTGATAGGATTTGTGTCTCCATAAAATACAAGGCCGGGGCAGGGGTAGTTCTTGCATTTGTTTCTGGCCGTGAGGACAGTACCACGCCAACTCGGTTTATTAAGCAGCATAACTCACTTCATATTATTATTCATTGTTTTGCAGCAGCTGAAATGTAGAGACGTATATTTTAAACCACATGTATCTCTCTGCAAAGTGGAAATTTAATGAGATAACCATTAGTGAAGGTCAGATTACCAGGTAAATTATTTCTGAACTCATGCTTCAATAAATCTATTGTTTGATTGGTTCAGTTTCTCAAGGGGAGTGCATATACTATATATACATATAAAATTATTATTATTATTATTATTATTATTATTATATATACACACATGCATATGTTCACACACACTAGCTGTGGCTGTGACTTCATTCTCATGGATTTTTGGAATTGTATAGTTATCGCTAATAGACAGACATACTTTACCTGACCAGTACATTTTAAAAGAATTGCACACTTACTGTATGAGTGCATTTAAAAAAAAAAAAAAAACTCCATCTGTTGAATTTTGGAATACTCTAGCTCTTGATTTTGAATTACCTTGCTGAAGCAAATTATTTTTTGTATAATTCCATCTCGTCATGCCTCCACTTGTTATTCATGGGGAAAAAAATGTTTGTTCCTGAGAAAACACACACAAATTATATTTACCATCTTTATGTTATTGATATATAGACTTCATATTGTTAATCTAGCAGTACATAAACAGATGGACAGACAAAAATTCCAAAAACCATCTTGATGTGTTCCATCACTCATCGTGCACCCCCTCAAATATTTTTTTCACAAGTGTCTTCAATGTACAGACATAACGCTGCATTTTTTTTTTTTTTTTTTTTTTTTTTTTGTACAGTCGTGGCCAAAAGTTTTGAGAACGACACAAATATTAGTTTTCACTGTTTGCTGCTAAACTGCTTTTAGATCTTTGTTTCAGTTTTTTCTGTGATGTACTGAAATATAATTACAAGCACTTCATACATTTCAAAGTCTTTATCGACAATTACATGACATTTATGCAAAGAGTCAGTATTTGCAGTGTTGGCCCTTCTTTTTCAGGACCTCTGCAATCAATCAATTTGCTCTCTAGCAACCCATTCTTTCATAATCACTTCTTGGAGTTTGTCAGAATTAGTGGGTTTTTGTTAGTCCACCCGCCTCTTGAGGATTGACCACAAGTTCTCAATGGGATTAAGATCTGGGGAGTTTCCAGGCCATGGACCCAAAATTTCAACGTTTTGGTCCTCGAGTCACTTAGTTATCACTTTTGCCTTATGGCACGGTGCTCCATCGTGCTGGAAAATGCATTGTTCTTCACCAAACTGTTGTTGGATTGTTGGAAGAAGTTGCTGTTGGAGGGTGTTTTGGTACCATTCTTTATTCATGGCGGTCCCTGATGTTTTTTTTGGAGAGAAGTGGCTTCTTTGCTGCCCTTCTTGACACCAGGCCATCTTCCAAAAGTCTTGGCCTCACTGTGTGTGCAGATGCGCTCACACCTGCCTGCTGCCATTCCTGAGCAAGCTCTGCACTGGTGGCACTCCGATCCCGCAGCTGAATCCTCTTTAGGAGACGATCCTGGCGCTTGCTGGACTTTCTTGGACGCCCTGAAGCCTTCTTAACAAGAATTGAACCTCTTTCCTTGACGTTCTTGATGATCCTATAAATTGTTGATTTAGGTGCAATCTTAGTAGCCACAATATCCTTGCCTGTGAAGCCATTTTTATGCAGCGCAATGATGGCTGCATGTGTTTCTTTGCAGGTCACCATGGTTAACAATGAAGGAACAATGATTTCAAGCATCACCCTCCTTTTAACATGTCAAGTCTGCCATTCTAACCCAATCAGCCTGACATAATGATCTCCAGCCTTGTGCTCGGCAACATTCTCACCTGAGTTAACAAGACGATTACTGAAATGATCTCAGCAGGTCCTTTAATGACAGCAATGAAATGCAGTGGAAAGTTTTTTTTCGGGATTAAGTTAATTTTCATGGCAAAGAAGGACTATGCAATTCATCTGATCGCTCTTCATAACATTCTGGAGTATATGCAAATTGCTATTATAAAAACTTAAGCAGCAACTTTTTTCCAATTTCCAATATTTGTCATTCTCAAAACTTTTGGCCACGACTGTACACACGCGCACACACACACACACACGTGTGTATATATACACACACACACGTGTGTATATATACACACACACACGTGTGTATATATACACACACACACGTGTGTATATATACACACACACACGTGTGTATATATACACACACACACGTGTGTATATATACACACACACACGTGTGTATATATATACACACACATACACCTAGATGAACAATTTCCTGAAAAGTGGATTGGTCGTCGTAGGCCAGTTGAATGGCCCTCAAGGTCTCCCGATCTGACCCCCTTAGACTTTTATCTTTGGGGTCATCTGAAGCAATTGTCTATGGTGTGAAGATACGAGATGTGGAGCACCTGAAACTACGGATACTGGAAGCCTGTGCTGGCATTTCTCCTGCGGTGTTGCTATCAGTGTGTGAAGGATTGTCAATGCAACCCTCTTCTCCCACTCATCACAACGGGCAGCACATTGAACACATATTATAAGTGGTCAGAAACTTGTAAATAACTCATGAAGGAATAAAGTTACGTTAAAACCAAGCACAGCATTGTTTTTCTTTTGAAATTCCCAATGAGTTTGATGTGTCACATGACCCTCTTCCTATTGAAAAAACAAAAGTTGGATCCAAGATGGCCGACTTCCAAATGGCCACCATGGTCACCACCCATCTTGAAAAGTTTGCCCCCTCACATATACTAATGTGCCACAAACAGGATGTTAATATCACCAACCATTCCCATTTTATTAAGGTGTATCCATATAAATGGCCCACCCTGTACACACACACATACTGTACACACGCACACACACATACATATATACACACACACAGAAAAGAAACCATCTTGCCCATTTATGCAGTGGATTTGGGAGTCTGAACATTCATTGGTTTTAGTATCATTGTCGAATAATGCAGTCCACAATGTTGTTCTGTTCCCCGCATGGGTTTCTTGTATAATCCTTTCATTTATCCATTCATTCATTCACTGCCTGTTTTGTGTAACTGTATGTAGAACAACAAGAAGGAGCATTCATTCTTTATGTTTTAAGGTTGTTGTTGTTTTCTCTCCACAGTTTCCTCTATACTTGCTCTTGACGCTACCTCTTTGTTCTGGTGCCCAGTGAGAAGCAGACCATAAGTTGTCATTTTCTCTTCTAAAGACTGACCCATCCGTCTCCATGCCTTTTAATGATGGCAGGGTCCATATTCTTTTGTTTGCACCAGAGAAGTAGTTGTTGGTCAGAGTTGGGATTGGGGTAGAAGATTAGCAGTCTTTTTATGAGGTGCCTCATGTTCAAGGTTGATTGGCCTATTTAGAAGACATCTCGGGTCCAGTCAAGGCCTGGTATTGATGCTATACTGGGGTGACCTCCACCCATTGTTCAGGAGTAGCCGTTTTACTGACAGGTCTGCTACAAGATGCTAAGGTGAGATTTTTCCACCCTGCATGCGCCAATCAGTGCGGGAGACCAATTTAAAGCCATGTATAATCAAGAAGTTCTGACTAAAGGATCCGTATGCTTCCTCGTCATTAACAGTGTTGTAGAGCAGTGCTGACATCATGCTTTCCTGCCTCACTCCGAACGTGACATTGAAAGATGGACTTGTTCCACCCCATCAGTTTAAAAGACCAGTTTGAGCCGTTCTGTTCATTCTGTTCTTAATTGTATAATCTAATTAGTTCCTCTTTTTTAATATTTCTGCCAATCATAGCCTGGAAGTGTCTACATGACCGGACCTCCAAGTTTTGAATGTAGATGAAAATAAGCTTCAGTACATACAATGCTCGGCTGAAATGGAGTCCGCATGCTAATTCCAAGTTTGTTTTTGCATCAACCGCGTCTGGGGTTTGAAAAAGAAAAAGAAAGAAAAAGAAAAAACACGCTTTCTAATCTCAGCTCTCTTTCACCGAGATATAGTGTAGCATACGCATTAACGTAGATTTTAGCATTCAGCACAGCATGTAGTATTCTCATAATAGCACTCCAATTAAACACATGCGTGCTCTCTCATACACTCAGTTCTGTTGTAAAGACTGACACAGACACATGGCTAAGAGGGTGAGGAAGGCCTACAAATAAAGCTGGCTACACACCGAGACCAAACTATATAGGTAGTCATCAGCGTTATGGTCTCATGGTTATAGATTTGAGTAGCGGAGGAAGAAACGAATAACAAAATAAAGCTGAGAGGCTTTTGAAACACACAAAAATTATCATTTAGACAGCGAGCAAAGAGTCTGTATTTATTACATCAGCTCTCTAGCAAAATATAACGACTGATGGTTTTCTTGGTCAGTGACCTAAAAAAAAAAAAAGAATAATCCTTTATCATGTATACTTTACAGCACAATAACCAGCACAGGGTTAGTCATGATACAGTGCCCCTGAAGGGCCCAAACATGGCAGCTTGACAGTGTTGAGACTTGTCCTCCAAGCGCAAAAAAAATGTAAGGTTTGAGGAAAAATTTTCAGCCCGAGTGCATCTCAAAAACTAAACAATGTCCCTGTGGTATTTTTATTATATAGACCACTTCAACTGCAGATTCAAATCCCCTTTCCCTATTCTAGTCTTTGCAGTAAACCTTACAAATATTAGAAATGGTTCTGCACACGCTTTGTTCTTGCACTTTGCAGAAATGGATTCCATATTGATTATTTGATATAAAGCAAGATCTTAATGGTGCGGAGTGTTTTGTATAGTACAGTACATATGTCAATTTCCTGTGCAACCTTTTCATTAACTGGCCTGGTTTCTGCTTTTCTCCCAGATTATGGGGCAGCATCAATCCTGCCCCAGTGGACCAGTAATAGCACTTGCAGCTTTGATTTAGATTTTTTTTTTCCTTTCTTCTTTTCATCTCTAGGTTCCTTAACAACTGCATGGTGCTAAAATACACAGCATCAAAGCTGTGCCAGAAACTGGAACAAATGGAGGGAACGCCACCTTTAGTCATATAGCAAGTGTTTTCAAAGACTAACTTTTGCATCAAGTTGTGGACTAGAGTAGCTGCTACTGTAGGTAGTTATAAGTTGTGGATGAGCTGAACTGTGCAAAAGTGTGCTCGTTTTCTTTTTTTTAATTATTATTCTTGTCTTTGAATTTTCATATTTACCCTTGGCGTGTCAGAGCGGGCATTTAAAACATTAATTTACCAGTTATAGAACAACAAGATCCATCTTCTGAGAGAAAGGAGGAGGAAAAAAAAAAAGAACAAGGCATTCAGTGACAGATGGTGTAGCCTCTACAGAGTCCCAGACTTAGCATCATGGAGGCTGTCTGGGATTCCTTGAAGAAATGAAAACAAGCAAAGCCAAAGTCTGCCGAGAAAATATGGCAACTTCTTCAATATGCTACTAACAACCGGCTCGGCCATTATCTGCAAAGTATCTAAAAGAATTTATTTCAAAGCAAAGGCATATTGACTGGGTTTCTGGGTTTACAAGGTTGCAACACAATTCTTTTAAACTGAAAATCATATGTTTTGGGTACGTGTTGATATTGACACATGTTGATATTCAAATGTACTTTTTATTTTGCCCTATTTATGTTTACATAGTTAACATGGAGGCCGTGAAATGTGCTTCTTACGGTAGCCCATTTTTTTCAATGTTAAAAAAAAAAAAAAAAGAGTTAGTTATGTTACTTTAGATCAACTAATGTTTTGTACAGATGTAAATGAAGTACATTTTATTGTGTTGGAGTTAATCAAAAACAATATAATGTATTTTTTGGTCACTTATACTGTGTACTTGTACTATAGCAAATTATGTCTGGATATTTTAAGAGTACAGTTTGCAGTACCAATACAATATTGAGGCCACTGTACAGGCTGGGTAAAAAAGTAACTAGGCGTTTACAAATTGTACATCTAGTTTATTGGATAGGACAAACGAAGGCAAATCTTCGGCACAGGTGGCATCAGGCAGTTTCTGAGGGAAGTTGTTTGAGCTACTGCTGAGAATCTTCTGAATCCTCCAGTGTGCAAGGTTTTGTCCTGTGCATCTCCATGTTTGCGTACCCCCAAAGAAAAAAATTATTGGAGGCCATTCATTCAGTTAAATTTTATTCGTATGGTGCTTTTAGCAAAGCAGCTTTACACAATTAAAGGAAAGTTACGGAAATGTTTACGAAATGTGAGAATGTGCATGAATCAAAATGATAAGATTGTCCCTGATGAACAAGCCGAGGGCGACGATGGCGAGGGAAAACTCCCCGAGATGGAAATAGAAAGAAACCTTGAGCGAAACCAGACCCAAAAGGGAACCCATCACCCATTGGGGTGATAATAGACAGCAGGGATTGATCTGCAGTCAGATTGTGCGTTGGGCAGCTAGAAGTTTAGTATAACAGAAGATGTCTTTTAAGTTAATATGCAGTTCAGTTCGTTTTTATAGGCTCAGGTAGAGTGTTGGAAATTATAATCCTGAACTATTGAACGACTGCAGTCACAAGTCCTCAGAGAACAGCTGTCAGCAACTAGAACTGTCACCCTACGCATCCCAAGCAGACCACACGGGACCTGCATGTGACAAGATAACCAACCAGAAGCGGAACACCAGGATGAGTCAGGCAGGTCCAGAGGACAGACGGGGTCTGGATCACTGGCAGCTCAGGAGCGGCATGTGCAGCTCGACAGAGAGAGAGAAAAGAAAAGTAAACAGTTGGGTATGGTCGCAGTCACATAATGTATAAGGTGAATGTATATTTGGTGCAGAGTGCAAGCAGGGACTCCGACAGGATCAACTACAGTATGACAGCAAAACTAAAAGAAAGAACCAGAAGAGTTAACACGGACATGCAGGCTTCCTGAGATTCAACAAACCTGAGTGATCAATGAGCGTGGGGAAGACGGCATCTAAGCATACCAGTTCACCAGAATACTCTACGTCCATGAGTCCCCCAGATCTGCTCCTTTACCTAAGGTTGATCTATTTACAAAAATGCTTGGCTAAATAAATAGGTTTTCAGCCTAGACTTAAACACTGAGACTGTGTCTGCTTCTCGAACATTAATTGGAAGACTATTCCATAATTTCGGTGCTTTCTAAGAAAAAACTCCGCCCCCAGCTGTAGTTTTCATAATGGTTGGTACTGACAAGCAGCCTGCATCATTTGATCGAAGTAGGCGTGACGGATCGTGATAAACTAGTAGTTCATTCAGGTGCTGCAGTGCAACACCGTTAAATGCTTTATAGGTCAAGAGTAGTATATAAAATCAGTGCGGAATTTCACTGGGAGCCACTGCGGTGTGGATAAGATGGGGGTGATGTGCTCAAATCTTCTGGTTCTACTGAGGACTCTCGCTGCTGCATTCTGGACTAACTGAAACTATCTGTTTGAACATCCAGACAGTAAGGCGCTACAATAGTCCTACCTAGAGGTGATAAAAGCATGAACTTTTTTTTTTTTTTTGCATCGTTTAGTGACCATATAATTCATGAGGTTTGCGTCATCCCAGCCAACATCTTGGAAAATGCTGGTCTAACTACACACACACACACACACACGTACATGCACGCACAGTAAGAGCAAAGTGGGATGTTGCACCATGGTGTGCTCCTCCAGTCATATTACAAATTTTATAGCCATTAGATATTGTCTAGTTAATTTTCAACCCACCCTGTAGTGTTGCTTAGTGTTGAAAACTCGTACCAACTTGCTGCAGTCCCACATATATATATATATATATATATATAAGCTTTTTCAGCTTTCGTGGGAGATGGTAAAGCATGGGTGGTTTATGTAACCATGTTTGACGAGTTCTTCTGGTATGAGCATTGTATGACATGAGCTAGAAAAATCTCCACTGTGCCCAGAACATCTTGTTTAAAATGAATTTGAAATGCAGTGCAGTGCAGTCAAAGGAGCACTTGCGTCAGACCATTAAAAAGAATTTGTACTTCAGCGCCACAGAATTAGCCTGACATTCTGCCTCAAGGCCTCTCTATTCATTATTGAACAGATGACTATTATAGAATGTATAATAATTTTTGCAATTAAACACCCTTGCCTGACATAATACCTTTTTGTATGAAGCAAAGTTTCTGAATACTGGTCTTCTAAATGCTTATCTGGCTGCTATGAAATTTACAGACAGAGTCCAGGGAATTCTTGCATTTCGTTCCAACTGTTCAGCCCATGAGCCAGAGTTTGCCAATGAATGCTCTTAGTCAGAACCCATTATCAGATGGGCTGCTGCTCTCCTTCCTGAATGTGCTGCTTTATCAGAGCCAGTCAGTGCTGATCTTGGTCCCCTGCTCCCCTTCTTCCTGCTTCCTGCTTTCCATTTTATCTGGCAGCGCTGCCACCAAAGCATTCAGAGATTAAATAGAATCAAGGTATAAGCATTAGCTTGTCTAATTTTCATGCACATGTGTTAACTAATACATTTAAGTATTTTTTACTTGTAATCTTTTGTATACAATAAGTATTTACTAACTAAGCACATCTTGATTTGCAATTTTTATTCAACACTTTCAGGCAAAAAATTTGATATCAAATTTCAAGTGGACACAGGTTTTTGATAGGATTTATAACTAGGCTGTCCCAAAACTTTCATCTTTGTCTAAAGCTGTTACTTTCTTGATTTCAAGCTGTGTTCTGGGTTTTTTTCAAGCTGGAAGGTGAAAATTTTCTTTCTTCATCATCAGCTGTCTAACAGAAATCAGCAGGGTTAGTGGCAGAATAATGCCAACTAAGTCTTGGGTGTTTTTTTTTTTTTTTTTTCATTTTTCTAACATGCAGGGTCGACCCAGTGTTTGCCAGGTTTTTCTGCAGGTCCTTTAATGGTGCTGTAGGTCTCTTGGCAGCCTCCATGATACGTTTAATTTTTGTCCTTTGGTCCGTTTCGGAAGAATGTCCTGTTCTTTGGTAATATCACTGTGGTGCCCCATTTTCTGCAGTTGTTGTTGTTTGGTCCAAAATATACCCAACAAAAAATGAAAATGCTTAAAATTGAACAATATATTAAAAGTTTAAGTACTAGCTGGAAAGCCTGAATTATAAACAGAATCCATGTTACATTAGTATTTTACAAGTCGTTTGACCATTTGTTAGCATGAATGCAAGATTTGCATTTTACAGTTAACATTACATTAGCCTACTGCTAACCTGCAGAAAGGCTGCTGACGTCATCATAACCGGTCGACTCCTTTTTGCGACGGTTGGTATGACTGGGGCTGGGGTCGGGATCGTCCACACCGATAGTGCCAGCTGTTGTCTGTAAGCTGTCAAACACGGCGCATCCCTCTGCTTTAACTTTATTCCGTGTTCCCTCAGGTGTTTCATTAGATTTGACGTGTTTCCGCCTTTACGCGCGACTGCTGTAAAACATTTACTGCACGTCGCGGTGTCGGAATCCTTTCTTGTGAAATATAGCCACACTTTCGACCGTTTAGTTTTAGACATTTTAACGAAAGTTAATTTAGCAAGTTAAGATAGCGGTAGACCACCTGCTGACGTCACGCGCATCTCGGATGGTCTCATTTCCCGATGATTTGTGCTTTTAATTTTTTTTTAATCTAATCTAATAAACTTTTAATCTACAAAAATAAAATGCACAGTAACATTACTGCAACAATGTTTTGGATTTGTATTATCAAAGCTTTCTGAAGTCCTCAAGATTTTTCCTATTAAGGAAATAATTAATTTTTCCGATCATTTCTGACACCCCATGAATGCAGAATTTAAATTTTACTAGCGATCATGTGTGTTGATGAATCTAATGCTTATTACAACTGTGTCATCATCATAGCCCCAGAGAACAAATATATTAATCCACAGTTCAGGCATTTAAGTGGCACCGGAATTCGCATTCTGTTTCGGTCCGGTATATACCGGTTATATAGGTACCGGTGCCGTATTGGGACCAGTTTTTCGGTACCCAACCCTAACCACTGCCCACACTGGCTTGTACAGTAGGCACTAGGCATGATGGGTACATTGTCATCCACCTGTCATTTTATTCTCATGTACCTATTACTCTGGAAAAGGATAAGTCTGGACTTATCAGACCACAGTTTTAGACATGATTGAGGCAGTCTGATATTTGCTCCATATTGAGCAACTAGGATACAGTATCCCAGTGCATTAGTGTAGCAGAGGATTACAGAGAGAAATAAAGGTAGTCTTTTACTGTCATAATTCTGTTCTATTATTCTGCACAATCAAAAGGCCTCGTTTGACTTTAATGCCCCTCATAGATTGAAGAATAGATTTGTATTTTGTCGTTTTGACTAGCCTCGTTTTGATTAATAATCTCCTACTAACAGCTTCTGTCAAGAGCAGGCAGTGGTGATATTTATTCTTCAGAAAACAAACTTCGCAATATGAGTCCAGCTAAGCAATACATAATCAAATATGAGCTATAATGTCTCTTCATTTATTTTTATTTCCCCTCTCTCTTTTATTCTGGCCCTTTCACAATCAAATTAGCCATGGTTTGATTTAGATAATAAAAAATGTTAGCTTGACTTATAAGTGCCTCTGGAGTGCATGCAAAAAAAAAAGAAAAAAAAGAAAGCAGTCAGCCATATTTGAAATGCAAGCACTGCATAAATGTCATCACATTGCTTACTCGTTCATTCCAGTAAGTGCATGTGTACAAAGCAAAAGATATTCTAATTTAGTTTGTCTTATGTTTTGAAATTGTGGGGATGTACAATTTCAAAACATAAGACAAACTAAATTAGAATATCTTTTGCTTTTCTGATTATCCAGTAGAAAATGCACGTGTAAATGATTGGGCTCAGGGGAAGGTATGGCTCAAGGTTGATGGTACGAAATGTTTGGATTGCACATGAAGCCCCAGCAGGATGTTGGCTTGGTCGTCTGGGGCCTTCAGGCCATCGTAAAGCTTATCGGAGTTTCACAGGGTCTGCAAGAGCAAGCAGCATGACATCTAGTGAGAAACAATCTCTCCTAAGCCCGCAGGGAAATATATATATATATATATAATATTTTTTTTTTTTTTCACTTTGTGTTTCTCAAAACTTCTCAAATACCGCAGGAAAGTTGTTGACATTGTTATTGAACCAGTTTGTAACAAAGCGGAGCTGGGCAATAAGTGGCTCTTATTTAGCCACTTTTCAGCGTGTGCTTTACAATTATTCAGTATCAATTTTAATGATTCATTGGATTAAAAAAATTAAACGTTTGCAACACTTTTTTTGTTTGTTTTTTTGGATTTTTCCCCGATTTTCTCCCTAATTTAGTCGTGTCCAATTCCTCCTCGTCACTAGGGGGCTCCCACATTAAGGCTACTACTACCACTCAGCCGGGAGGGCCGAAGACTATCACATGTTTCCTCCGAACCACGTGACATCATCGACCGCATCTTTTCGAACTGCTCGCTCGCGCACCGTTGGGGGCGGCATAACACACTCGGAGGACAGCGCTATCCGCTCCCTCCATTGCGCGAGCTCACAGACGCCCCTGACTGGCTGTAGAGCAGTGATTAATCTGGGAGCACTAAGTACCTCTCATCCCTCCCCTCTGAGAGAGCTCGGCCAATCAGCTCTCTCTAGACCTCCGGCTGCGAGAGGTTACAGCACCACCCGGGATTCGAACTAGCGATCTCCGGATGATAGGGCGAGCGCTTTAACCACTGCGCCACTCGGAGGCGTGGCAACACTTTTATACTGTAGTTTAAACAAGCCAAAACAATAAGCTGAAATAATTTTTTCTCCCTCCTCAGAAGCATGCTTATGAAAAATAGAAAGTCCACTCCCTTCATGCAAGGCCAAGATTTAGTTTTCTGCAATGAAACTTGGACTGAAAACAAATCCAAGAGGAATTAATACTGTCTGTCAGGCAACGGTATTGAGAGTGATGGCCCAAAGAGTGATGATGCTTTGTAGTCATCTCGTCGTCATACGGGTTTCCATGTTCTTTGGGTAAAAGATGGATTTAAAAAAAGGAAAAGTCCACATGCTGGGCGCATGCCATTATTATTATTTTTTTTATCTACCTTTATCCTCGACTTGTGCCTCCACTCATAATTCTTAGATCAGGGTGGATATTGGACCTCAGAGGCTCAGTCTTGCCTGAAGGCTGAAACAAATTCTCGTATTTGTTACTTTTCGTGAAACAGTCCTAAGCTCTGATATCGACTTGCAGAATGAGGAGAGAGAATTTGGGCTCAGTTTTTGGTCAGTGATGCCATCTTAAGGACATGACCATTCTATATGATCTCACAAACTTACTTAATCCAATGATCGTGAATTCTGTGCTCTGTGGCAGTAGGAGACCTCGATTTTAACCTTTTGCTAGAGTGTATGCTGCTTCTGCTGCATTAGGCTCCAGCTTCATGTGCTGTTTAGATTTGCATCTTCAAATGACAGCAGGAATTTTATCATTATCAGTGTGTCTAGATGGAAGCAATGATGGTGCTGTGCAATAATGAAACGCACACTTTAATTAATATGAGAGCGATTGCACCAAATTGAACGAAGGCTAATGAACTCTACTACTGCCACTACGAGACTAGGCTGTAGGCACATTCACAAGGAGCTTCATAAGTCAGTGTGCCAAAATGCATCGCCTGTGTACATCGGGAGCTGGGCAACTGGTACTGTTCTGACCACGGAACATCATGGACAGCAAGTTGGAACAAAGAGCACAAGAAAGTTTACGATGGGTCGTTTGAGGTGTTTTGAGTGGCATGAGTACTTCAAGAGTGGAGGAACATCATTGGAAGATGACGAGAGATCAGGAACACCTGCAAAGAGCTTGACCCTTCCCCCACCCATTTGCTTGCTCATCATTTTCGCCATTCACGGCATTGTGTATCGAGAATTCATCCCCAGCGGCCAGACAATCAAGAGCGAATTCTACTGGCAGGTTTTAAGGCGCCTGAGGGAGGACGCACAGTGACGGTGACTGGGCCCGCAAATCTTGAAACTTTTTGATACCACCTTGTAATACATGGAGCAAAATCATGGACATCAAAGTTTCCCCCCACTGTTTAATTCCAACACTACCAGAAACTCCTTACTCCTGATCTATACAATCTCTCTTAAACCCGTTTCCCCTTTCCTTCACGTTAAAATATCAAATTTGCTCACCCTTGATGTTTTCGCACTCATTTAGGAGAACATCCAAATGCATCCTCTGCTAGTTCCAGGCCAGCTGATGTCCATTTTCTCTTATTAGCAATTCACAGGCCCCATATCAGGACTGGTTTCTCCTTTTGTCCAGCTGCCACTCACAGGAACGGGGCGGCACTAATAGAGTTCTGGCTCACTGGTCCCGGACCGTGAGGCTCAACAGGAGGTTCCGGTCACTGGTGGTTGCACATCCGCAATCCACAAAAACTAATTTCACGAAACGCTGCCTCTCCCCCTATTGCAAATGAGAGATGATTATCATGCCACTAATTAAAACGTCAAGAGGGCAAATGCTTTGCATCGATTTGCTATTCATTGGACACATCCTCCATTTGACAGGGAGCAAAAAGTCAAAGTCTATTAATTATACTCCTCTGGTTATATGGGTTATACAGTTAGGTTCACAATTATTAGCACTCTCGGTAAAGAGTTTGCTACCTTTCTAGCGTGGTCTCATTTACTTGTATCCAGCCCCAGCTTTCCAGCACTAGCTAGAGGGCCAGAGCATACAAACAAATTCAGATTGCCCCCGACTTTGTAACAATCTCATGGAGCTCAGACAGGCATTTCTACTACGGTAGGTAAAATTTCCTCCTTATGCTCTCACGCCCCAAGCTAAATGAGCTGCCCTATTTCATGCTTCTATACACTACTTTGAACTTTATTATGTATCTCCAAACTTCAGAAGCTTTCCATGTTGCATCATGATTTTAGGAACGCTTTTTTGCTCACCACTTGTGTAAAAAGTAGTTGAGTTACCAAAGCCTTCCTGGTAGCTCAGGAATCTTTCTAGCACAGAAATTGTTAAAGCAAATCTGATGCATTTTTACAATTATGGAGTTTGTATTGTCTCCATTTAGACTTCTTGTTTCATGACCTTAAAGCATCATACGGTTTGCGCATCTTGGCCGTTTTCAATATCACGCTCCTGTCCTGTCCTATTCAGAAAAAACATGAATAGCAGCTCAGTCTATAATGGTTCAGACAGTTATCAGATAAAATTAATTATTTTTTGTTGCCTCAACGGCATTCTCAGCGCAGTGGTCTTTGTAGAGTCAAGATTTGAAGAAAGATTTTTCTTTTTCTATAAAGTTTTACAGATTTTTCAGTGTATTGAAGTTTTGTATCATCTTGTGCAAGTTATCCTGTTCATCTTGGTGACCTTCAGAATTTTATTTATTTTTGTTGGTTCATTTTCTTTCTTTCTTCTTCTTTTTTTTTTTTTTTTAACCAGAAAATCTTTCTTCTTGGTCTTTTTTCTATGGTTGTCCTGTAAATCTTGCCACATAAAAGTTTGTTATACTTTCAGTTTATAAAAGTTTACTTTGAAATATACTTTGTATAAGAGTACACTAATACTCTTAGTACATCGAGAGTACTTAATTTTGTACTGCTACTACAAAATAACTACTGTGAAGTATACTGTAGGTGAACTAATGGGTACTAGTAATATCCTTCCAAATTAGCAG
Source organism: Clarias fuscus (assembly GCA_030347435.1). NCBI lineage: Eukaryota > Metazoa > Chordata > Actinopteri > Siluriformes > Clariidae > Clarias > Clarias fuscus. The sequence goes on from CM059212.1 coordinate 8,640,713, forward strand.
TTTTTTACTGCAAGTATAATTGTAAAGTTTTCTTGAGTAACTTCACATTATACTTTTGTTTGCTACTTATTTAATTTTTATTCTTTAAGGTAGAGTGGTACCGTGGCATACACTCATCCCGCCTCAGTATAAAGACAAACCAAGGGAGTAAAAAAAATTTTTTTTTTTTTTTGGGGGGGGGGGGCATTTTGTGCACGATTTAGTGAAGACATAGCACCTTGGGGTTCAAGAATGTTAGGATGGTGGCAAAAAGAAAAGTGAGCCACTTTCATTTTGTTTTTTAGCAGCCAGTGCTCAGAGGTGGAAAGAGTAATAAAATTTTACTGAAGTACAAGTAAAGGTACCAGTATATAATCTACTCAGAGTAAAAGTTAGAGTAACCTTTTTTCTTTTTTTTTTTTAAACAGCGGGGGTGAGATGGGGCATTCTAGTGTAGTTCAAAAAAAGATAAGCGGCTATAAGTCTCAAACTAGTGGTTTTTATTTGAAGTAACACTTTTTGCATAATAAAGCTGTTGCCTTTCTTGTGCTTGAAAATCAAAGTGGTTGCTAAAATGGCGTTACATCCCAGTCTAGTGTTGGGCCGTACAGCAAAAGAGTGGTTCAGGGGTCTATTTTAAACTGTATGGAAATAGTGGTATATGGCAGAAAGAACTAGATCCAGTCATTAACTGATGAAATAATGAGGTTTGGACTTTTTTTTAAACAAAAATAAATTAAATAAATAAAAACACACACCAGGATCAACGTCACAAAAACAAAAGGGTATCTGTATTTTACTAGCTAGATTACTTGCACAAAAAAAAGACAAAACACAATGAAATGCCTTCCCTGACTCCGTAAATCAACAACGGTGAATAAAGTCCCTCTTCCCAAAATAAATGGCAGCCACACCCCTACTACTGGTGAGTGCACAAACATACAGTGAAATTATCTACAAATATATACAAAGAGCCAAGCAACCAAACCAAAGGGGCAAAGCAATAATCAAAGTCAATACGTAGGAGGCAAAAAGTCAGAACCAGAATACACAAAACGCCAAAATCACAATCCAAAAATAATCTCTCTCCAACACCTCGCTTACAGGCCTCGTTCCCGCGCCCCTCTTCGGTTTATATCCAGTATTGTCAAGCTGGTTGGTCACTCTCAGGGCGGAAGCGACCGCGTGGAAGGGAACAGTCAGAAAACCGGGAGTGGAGTCTAGAGCGGTGCATGACCAGGACACAATAGACACACGCGAGCGCAACAAAGCATAATATTTTCATACATTTTTTACTTAGTAGTGAATATGATTTAAAATGTAGCAAAGTAGAATACTTCAAACAAAACATACTTAAGTAAAAGTAAAATTACAGATTTAAAAAACTACTTTAAAAAGTGGAAGTTTTACTCAATTACAGTAACACGAGTAAATGTAATTCGTTACTTTCCACCTCTGCCAGTGCTAAGAGGAATCCTAAATTAAGGTAAGATAAGTTTAATTTTTTACTTCATTGATGTTTTGATTGTTTTTATATGCAAAATATGATTTATATTGTTGGAAATTGGTAAAAATTAGTGATATGTTTGGGTGGCTGGAATGGATTATCTGCCTTTACATTACTTCCTATGAGTGAATGTGTTTTGCAATACGAGATTTTGCTTTAAGAACTCGTCTCCGGGCCGGATTAAATGCTGTATATTACTAGGTTTTTATTTCTATATAACTTCTCGTACATGCTTGAAATATACCTTTAACTATACTCAGGATTAGAACTGGAGTTAACTAACCTGAACATTACCAGTCGACTACAGTCATACAGCATCAACAAAAAGAGACGTATACAGGATTTGTAATACATTTATTTTCTTTTTAAATAATTTTTTAAACAAATACCGAACACAAAGCAAATCAACATTCACGGAAATAAACGAAAACAAAAAATGTTACAAAACATATAAAGGAATGAAATATTATATCTGGCAGTAATAATAATGTTTATGCCACCCCTCATCCATTAACTAAGATACAAACTCGTGAACAAGCCCATTGATCTGTGCATTATTACACTCAGTTGGGAGGAAGCAGCATTCAAGCAGCATTACACTGGAGCACTGAAAAAATCGACAAAATCAAATGACTGTCATTACATACTGTACGCATGAGCGTGTGTGTACCCCCTGTTCCCTTCTTAGGTATGATTAAGGATTCTCTGCTTGTATATCAGGAAGTCTGTTAAAATATTTTCACACCTTTTGGAGGAATGGTCAGTGAAATCTGTCATATTAAACCACACAGAAACAGATAAACAGATCACTGTGTATATAAAAGATCAGTTTCAGTACCACCCATGTGCTACTGTATCTACTTTAAATTATTCCCCCACTCCAAATCACTAGAAAGTAGACTCGAACTTTTTTGTATGGGAAGAATACAAAAGTAATCTAAAATCATACTTGCTTATTTTTTATTTTGAAAGAAGTATCCTAATAGCACAGGAATAAAGCTTTTTTTTTTTTTTTTTTTTGGCTAAGGGCTTGCAGGTGATAATGGCTGATAATTTGTGCATGGAGTTCCCATTTAAGTACCCAAAAGTGTTTTTTGAGAAAAGGCAGGGCATTAAGGTGTCGCACATTTCCATGAGCATGGCTGGTTCGCAGCAGGTTGGAGGTTTGGGTGATGGAGATGGTTGCTGAGTTGTTCCAGCTGGGTAATGGGCCCTGCCAAGCCGATGGCAGCAGCTGCTATCAACTCTGACATTTTAGCACCTGCTGTCTGTCACTATATAGCCATCTGCCAGACCTGAGAGCAAAGTGTAAGATTTTTTTTTTAACATGTCCTTTTCTTTATATATACCTCCAATTTACACTTCAGCTTCCTACAAAAGAATTTTCCTAACCTTCCTAACTGCATTGCCCAATTTTTCTTCTTTCTGTTAATCTGATTCATGAAGCATCCTTCTGCTTTGACTAGAAGCCCTGGCTATACATCCGTCGTAGTCTGCCACTGGCTGTTGCTATTAGGACGGCTCAATGGGGTGTTTTTGGATGGAATTGTATAATATGTTGTGGCTCATGATGGCGGAGTCTGGTCCCTGTGAACAAACCTGGGCAGAACGAATGTCTGGACCTATCCTCTGGCTCAGAAACTAATTCACACACACACACACAGAGGACATGGCTGGACGTAGACGCACTCTTTCTTTCTCTAAGACAGGCCTTCTGAAAATTTTGTGCTGGCTAGGCAACACGTTAACATCGGAGGAAAAAAAAAAGGAAGACTCCCTTAGCACAGATGTTTTATCATTTCCACCATTGTAACTAAACAAACGATGTACTGTACAAGCCCTCCTTGCTAGGCTTTCACAGACCCCACTTTGAGAACCATGTCTCTTGGAAACAAAATGGCTTTGTCGGTCGGATACTGGCTTTTCAATCACATTTTCCAGATTCCCGAATTTGATCCCAAACCGGTATGATCTCAAGATTGAAGGGCCGTAATCGAGTATTGTACGAAAAATGTTATAGATTAATCGAGTAATCGGACAAAAATGTACTTTTGCTTAATTAGACAGCAATGTAAAATATATAAGAGAAACAAAGATTAATTGTTTTTCTTTTTAGAAAAATCTACTTTTATTTTTTAAATGCATGCAGCATTTTATCAAAAATAAACATTGTCATTATTCACAATACACGGAAGAGCTTAAAGTTGACTGAGATGAATTAAGTGCATTACAGTGCCATACATTCTTATTCTAAAGCCTTTTCTTAGATGCAAAAACTACAAAAAAAAAAAATATTTCAAATGACTAAGTATAAACAAAAAACTAAGGCACACTTTAAATAAATTTTAATATATTTTTATCGCTCCCTTCCATTTTGCAGCCCGAAACACAATGCCCCTTTAAATCAATACACAGCTAACTGTTTGCGTCTCCTTGCGCTTTGTGGGTGACATAAGCGCTTCTTCTTCGTCTGTGTTTACTGGCCGCTTGCATCCGGAAGCGCGCTGTGTCACGCCGAACGAATAATTGCGCGAAAACCTAACGCAAGCTTTTAAGATTAACTAAAAGAAGCTTCGAGGCAGAAGATTTTGCCTTGATCATTTTTTGTAATCGAATTATTCGAGTTATTTGAGGAATTGATTCAGCCCTATTTGTAATACACTTTGTCCATCTGTCGACATGCCTTCATGTTCTCATGCATTCATTTCACATTAAAATTGTTTTAAGCTGAGCTACGAGTCATGAATGCCCTGTTGTCTTCACTTCTGTAGTGAATCACCAAATACAATCTCTAATCCCCAAATATCCAAATGCTTCTGTCTATGCTCTTCCGTGAGTTGTTTCGGCACCAGGTACACCCACAGATCACAGAAAACTAATTGCACACGTAAGGCATCCATTTTTGCTGGCAGTGCAGTTACAAATAAACTGATGTAACATGTTCACACCTGCATGATGGTGACAGTAACCTAGAAGGAAAGCACTGAAAGTGGGCCAACAGGAGATCTTATATAACCGGAGTGCGAATAATATTCGCCTCTCTCTCGTAGTATTCTCTCATAAATACTACACTGTATATGATGACATTTATTGCAGAAGCATGTGGCAGGTTCATAGCTGTAGTTACAGAAATCCAAAACACTGGAAGGTGAGAATTGTAGCAGGTCTTGGCGGTTCATATCGAATCATGTGAAATAGTGCAGGAGCTTTGTTGCCAAGTAGTGTAAGTTTGTAGGCATCAGGTTCTCTCCTTTTGTTAAATCTCCTGAATAACAACGATATATTTTGCGCAAAGATATTCCAGTTCACTGTCCTTTGTTCTGTTAGTATTTTCAATATTTTTCCTCTAACCTTTAGGTATGGAAGCGTTCTGGAGCATGGTTCTACAAGGCACTGCCAAAGTACATTCACCCAGAGAAGGACTCGTTCATGGATAAGAGGCCTGTGATGGAGAGAGAGGAGCAGCCAATGGCCAGGAGTGTGCCAGTCACCTACACATGGGCTCACAGGAAAGGTGGAATTTATATCCTATCCCATCTTATTCTATTCCGCTTTGTCCTGTCCTAATCTAGGAAAAGATGGAATTGGGTAGGATGAGATGCAATGGAATTGGATAGGATAGCATATCCCATTCCATCTATCCATCCTATCCTACCCCATACCATCTTATCCTATCCTACCCTGTCCAGTCGTATCCCGTTCTGTCCTAACCCATCCTGTTCTTCCCCATCCTGTCCCTATATTGTAATTTATTCTGTACGTTGCAAAAGTAGGAATCTTTTTGCTTGTGCTGGTTTTGTTCCTTTCCTTTTTGTTCCATTTTATTCCTTTCTATAAGATCAACTGATCTTCAACATGTCCCATACTAAAATTACTCTTAAAAATAATAAAACCGAAAGCTAGAAATTGCCATTGTGTGCATTTCAAATTTATCGCCAGGCAAGAGGCACGTGTCAACACAGGAAAAACAAACAAGATAGAGAATTACCAAGAGAGCTCGATTAAGTCACAGATTTAACACTGCTCAGGAGAAACATAAAACACAATTCGTGGACAAGTCACACAGTCACAACCAAATGGTTTCAGTTCTTTCAAGGTTTTTTCTGTTCAATTGAGGTCTATATCTATTGATTACAAAAGCCTCTATAAATAACATGATATCTCACTGGGATTTAAACTTCTTGAGGTAAGCTCAGAGGCTTAAACACCTTGCAAGATGTTGAGTGTTTTTACATAATGCAGCCGCGCACTTGAAACGATAATGTAAACTTCTTTTTGAAGGTTTTAGGCGTAGGAACATTTTGTTCTGAATGTTTTCTAAATATGTGGTGATATATATTTTGTGTAAATATGGTATTAGCCGCAACATGCAAGTGGATAATGTAGTATTTTATTCAGTGGTTTACCAGCAATTTAAACAAAAAAAGATGTGTGTATACAGTATGTGTGTGTATACAGTGTGTGTGTGTGTATACAGTGTGTGTGTGTGTATACAGTGTGTGTGTGTATACAGTGTGTGTGTGTGTATACAGTGTGTGTGTGTATACAGTGTGTGTGTGTATACAGTGTGTGTGTGTATACAGTGTGTGTGTGCGTATAGTGTGTAGTGCGCGTGTAGTGTGTAGTGTGTATAGTGTGTGTATAGTGTGTGTATAGTGTGTGTGTGTGTGTATAGTGTGTGTGTGTGTGTGTGTGTATAGTGTGTGTGTGTGTGTGTGTGTGTATAGTGTGTGTGTGTGTGTGTGTGTGTATAGTGTGTGTGTGTGTGTGTATAGTGTGCGTGTGTGTGTATAGTGTGCGTGTGTGTGTATAGTGTGCGTGTGTGTGTATAGAGTGTGTGTGTATAGAGTGTGTGTGTATAGAGTGTGTGTGTATAGTGTGTGTGCGTATAGTGTGTGCGAGTAGTGTGTAGTGCGCGTGTGTGTATAGTGTGTATACAGTGTGTGTGTATACACAGTGTGTGTGTGTATAGTGTGTGTATACAGTGTGTGTGTATAGTGTGTGTATACAGTGTGTGTGTATAGTGTGTGTATACAGTGTGTGTATAGTGTGTGTATACAGTGTGTGTATAGTGTGTGTGTATACAGTGTGTGTGTGTATACAGTGTGTGTGTGTGTGTATAGTGTGTGTGTGTATAGTGTGTGTGTATGTATAGTGTGTGTATAGTGTGTATAGTGTGTGTATAGTGTGTGTGTGTAGTGCGCGTGTGCGTATACAGTGTGTGTGTATAGTGTGTGTATACAGTGTGTGAGTGTGTGTATACAGTGTGTGTGTGTGTGTATACAGTGTGTGTGTGTGTGTGTGTATACAGTGTGTGTGTGTGTGTATACAGTGTGTGTGTGTGTATACAGTGTGTGTGTGTGTGTGTGTGTATACAGTGTGTGTGTATATAGTGTGTGTATAGGGTGTGTGTGTATAGTGTGTGCATAGTGTGTGCATAGTGTGTGTATAGTGTGTGCATAGTGTGTGCATAGTGTGTGCATAGTGTGTGTATAGTGTGTGTGTGTGTATACAGTGTGTGTGTGTGTATACAGTGTGTGTGTGTGTGTGTGTGTGTATACAGTGTGTGTGTGTGTGTGTGTGTGTATACAGTGTGTGTGTGTATAGTGTGTGTGTGTGTGTATAGTGTGTGTGTGTGTGTGTGTGTATAGTGTGTGTGTGTGTGTGTGTGTGTGTATAGTGTGTATGTGTGTGTGTATAGTGTGTGTGTGTGTGTGTATATAGTGTGTGTGTGTGTGTATAGTGTGTGTGTAGTGCGCGTGTGCGTATACAGTGTGTGTGTGTGTATACAGTGTGTGTGTGTGTATACAGTGTGTGTGTATACAGTGTGTGTGTGTGTGTGTGTGCATGTAGTGCGTGTGTTACCAGCCACTTTGCCACCCTTTTGGTCCTGAAGTACTGTAGCTTGCTCCAGATGCCTGTACTAAAACAAAGGATGGAGAAAAAAAAGAGGAAAATAACTCGGCCATGACAACAATACAATAGCTTTTTATAATTGGAAAACATTTCCTGTCAGAAGGAATGCGAATCGAACAAGATTTAATACTGTGTTGTTTAACACATTTCTTAAGAATAATTAGTTAGTGTTTTTATAATTTATTTCCTTTTTTTCTTCCTGACCTCAACCCAACATCATCTGACTTTGCCAAGTTGTAATTCTAAAAATGCCTGTAGGTGATACAGTATGAAGACGGATACGGCTTGTCGTCATACATGCCCACACACATATGCTGGTGGTTCTGTTCGAATGACAAAGACGCTTGTGTTATTTTCACGCTGGATGTGCTTAACGTGTAGCATATGGGCATCACGATTGCATTCTTAAATGATGCAGTATAAGAAGTTAGCTGAGTGGTATTATGGGCTGTGGTGCTTGAAACGCTGATAATCCAGATTAAACATGTCCAAAACAAAAACGTACATACTTTATATACTAGTTACAAGAATGTACAGTGAGAATGTTGACGAGCACAAGGCTGGAGATCATTATGTCAGGCTGATTGGGTTAGAATGGCAGACTTGACCTGTTAAAAGGAGGGTGATGCTTGAAATCATTGTTCTTTCACTGTTCACCATGGTGACCTGCAAAGAAACACATGCAGCCATCATTGCGCTGCATAAAAATGGCTTGACGAACAAGGATATTGTGGCTACTAAGATTGCACCTAAATCAACAATTTTTAGGATAATCAAGAACGTCAAGGAAAGAGGTTCAATTCTTGTTAAGAAAGCTTCAGGGCGTCCAAGAAAGTCCAGCAAGCGCCAGGATCGTCTCCTAAAGAGGATTCAGCTGCGGGATCGGAGTGCCACCAGTGCAGAGCTTGCTCAGGAATGGCAGCAGGCAGGTGTGAGCGCATCTGCACGCACAGTGAGGCCAAGACTTTTGGAAGATGGCCTGGTGTCAAGAAGGGCAGCAAAGAAGCCACTTCTCTCCAAAAAAAAACATCAGGGACAGATTGATCTTCTGCAAAAAGTATGGCGAATGGACCGCTGAGGACTGGGGCAAAGTCATATTCTCGGGTGAAGCCTCTTTCCGATTGTTTGGGGCATCTGGAACAAGGCTTGTCCAGAGAAGAAAAGGTTCAGCGCTACCATCAGTCCTGTGTCACGCCAACAGTAAAGCATCCTGAGACCATTCATGTGTGGAGTTGCTTCTCATCCAAGGGAGTGGGCTCACTCACAATTTTGCCCAAAAACACAGCCATGAATAAAGAATGGTACCAAAACACCCTCCAACAGCAACTTCTTCCAACAATCCAACAACAGTTTGGTGAGGAACAATGCATTTTCCAGCACGATGGAGCACCGTGCCGTAAGGCAAAAGTGATAACTAAGTGGCTCGGGGACCAAAACGTTGAAATTTTGGGTCCATGGCCTGGAAACTCCCCAGATCTTAATCCCATTGAGAACTTGAGGTCAATCCTCAAGAGGCGGGTGGACAAACAAAACCCACTAATTCTGACAAACTCCAAGAAGTGATTATGAAAGAATGGGTTGCTAGAGAGCAAGTTGATTGATTGCAGAGGTCCTGAAAAAGAAGGGCCAACACTGCAAATACTGACTCTTGGCATAAATGTCATGTAATTGTTGATAAAAGCCTTTGAAACGTATGAAGTGCTTATAATTATATTTCAGTACATCACAGAAACAACTGAAACAAAGATCTAAAAGCAGTTTAGCAGCAAACTTTGTGAAAACTAATATTTGTGTCGTTCTCAAAACTTTTGGCCACGACTGTACAGTATGAAGGATGACACTCCTAGCCTATGACAATTTGAAAAACATTTAAATGTATTTTTTTTTTTCCGGATTTGCCAACTGTGATTGATTCTACTAAACAACATGGTTTGGATAGGGAAAACAGTGTCTTGCGCTTTCTTGACAAACCCCGAAGGCAACATTTTACTTTGTTTTTAGCTAGAGCATTGTGTTATGAGTTTTGAATTCATTGAGGTGTCTGAAGACAGTCACCCAGGGGGGGTATGAAAAGTGTCCTGAAGTCAATATTTCACTGCAATAACAAAACAATGATGGTGCTCTTTTAGACAACAATAAAAGCAAGAATGTCATGATGTAAAGCCACTGAGGCATGATGTGCATGATCTCATTTCAAATACAAGTTTCACAAAGAGCTTTAAACTGTGCTTTTAACTTTTGTTATAGGTAAATGAATGTACATTGTTAAAAATATCATTCAACTTCAGGAACTTATGCAGAGACTTGTATAGTACAGAACCCGTTTATTTGTTCATTATTAATGAACATACAGTACACTATTAAAGCTGCAATTGACGATCATTTTGGCCCTCGACTAATTCATTGATTAATTCTTTCATTATTTCTGACTCTGCCTTCTTTGGCCACATCTCCTGTTCCACCTGTGAATGAGGGCTGCATGATTATAAAAAAAATAATGAAATAAAAAAAAAATACAATTTTGGTTCATACTTGCATGCGATCTCGTTTTTGAACGTTGGAGATTTAATCACATGTACATTACTGTCCAAACGTATGAGGGCCCGACGTCCACAGGTGGGGGGTTGTGCTTACAGCCCAACACCGTGCAGGATTTTTGGCATTTGCCAGAGAACACCAAGATTGGCAAATTCGCCTCTGGTGCCCTGTGCCCTTCACAGATGAAAGCAGGTTCACACTGAGCTCATGTGACTGACGTGACAGAGTCTGGAGATGCCCTGGAGAACGTTCTGCTGCCTGCAACATCCTCCAGCATGACTGGTTTGGCAGTGGGTCAGTAATGGTGTATGGTGGCATTTATTTTTGAGGGACGCACAGCCCTACATGTGCGCGCCAGAGGTAGCCTGACTGCCATTAAGTACCGTGATGTGATCCTCAGATCCCTTGTGAAACCATATGCTGGTACGGTTGACCTTGGGTTCCTCCTAATGCAAGACCATGCTAGACCTCATGTGGTTGGAGTGTGTCAGCAGTTCCTGCAAGACGAAGGCATTGATGCTATGGACTGGCCCTCCCTTTCCCCAGACCTGAATCCAATTGAGCACATCTGAGACATGTTTCGCTCCATCCACCAACGCCACGTTGCAACACAGACTGTCCAGGAATTGGAGGATGCTTTAGTCCAGGTCTGGGAGGAGATCCCTCAGGAGACGATCGGTCACCTCATCAGGAGCATGCCCAGGTGTTGTAGGGAGGTCATACAGGAACGTGGAGGCCACACACACTACTGAGCCACATTTTGACTTGTTTTAAGGACAATACATCAAAGTTGGATCAGCATGTAGTGTGTTTCCACTTCACTTTTGAGTGTGACTCCACATCCAGACCTCCATGGGTAAATTTGATTTCCATTGATAATTTTTTGTGCGATTTCGTTGTCAGCACATTCAACTATGAAAACATCAAAGTATTTAATACGAATATTTCATGTGTTTAGTGTTCCCTTTATTTTTTTGAGCAGTGTACATATATAAAATAATTCACCAATTTTAAGCATACCTTAAAAATGGTAAATAAATAACATTATAGAACAAAATTTGCATATAGAAACTCTCTTTTTAAGAAGAGATGGAGGTATCTGGGTTTTGCATAAAAATAGAAAGAAGAGAGGAATTTTTTTATTCTCCAGCATACTCCGTAAAACCTCCCAGCTGTTTTCCTTATAAACATGCACATCTGTATTTAACACTACTGATTATTTTCACACACAGTGCAGACCAAAAGTTTGGACACACCTTCTCATTCAAAGAGTTTGAATTTGTATTATGGCAAGAAAAAAGCAGTTAAGTGAAGAAATAAACGAGCGGCCATCATTACTTTAAGAAATGAAGGTCAGTCAATCCGAAAAATTGGGAAAACTTTGAAAGTGTCCCCAAGTGCAGTCACAAAAACCATCAAGCGCTACAAAGAAACTGGCTCACATGCGGACCGCCCCGGGAAAGGAAGACCGAGAGTCGCCTCTGCTGCGGAGGATAAGTTCATCCGAGTCACCAGCCTCAGAAATCGCAGGTTAACAGCAGCTCAGATCAGAGAGCAGGTCAATGCCACACAGAGCTCTAGCAGCAGACACATCTCTAGAACAACTGTTAAGAGGAGACTGTGTGAATCAGGCCTTCATGGTAGAATATCTGCTAGGAAACCACTGCTAAGGACAGACAACAAGCAGAAGAGACGCGTTTGGGCTAAAGAACACAATAAAGAACACAATAAAGAAAACTCTTTGAATGAGAAGGGGTGTCCAAACTTTTGGTCTGTACTGTACATATTTATAGTAGTGACTGTGTTTACTCTTTAGTGTTTTTTAAAAAAGTTTCTTTTATGGAGTAATGTTTCTAAAGGTTTTTTTTTTTTTTTCAGCATAAACTAACAAAAATTTTAATCCTAACATTATTGCTGGTTGGCTAAAGCATTGCAATCAGTAACATTTGCATTATAGCTTTTGATAGATGCCTAAGAGTAAACTTACATTTTTTTCTTTATACATCTGAGCAGTTGAGGGTTAAGAGCCTTTCTCAAGGACCCAACAGTGGCATCTTGGTTGTTGTGGGGTTTGAACCTGAGACCTTCTAAAAGGTAGTCCAATGCCTTAACCACTGAGCTACCCCTGACCCCAGTCATGGAACACAATGGAAGCAATGTTGCCCATACCTGTAGTGCACTACAAATGAACAAAATGATTCTAATTATAAATAATTGACGTTTTGTAATACGACACATCAATGCTAAAATTGTTGATGAAATGTTTATAATCCGCTTCATCGATTATGCCGAATTATTGTTAATCGTTGCAGCCGTACTGTATAAGACATGGATAGGAAGAAGCTTTCTGTCAAGGGATCTTTTTTTTTTTTTTTTTTTCCTTTAAAATCTTTTGGAAGAACTCCCCAGAATCAGCACTTCATAGATAAACCTATATTTTTTTACCCCACTGATTGAGGCACTATGGCTTTTCAGTGACTTTACAAACTGTGTGGGGGGGACCAAAGACAGGATGGTGACTCGCGTCCTTTTATGATTCAGAAAATTCAAATTATAAACGAATAAAGAGGTCATATTGTTCTCTAAAGGCTGTAATTTTCAGGAAATTGCTGTGACATTAACTTTTCTAAAACCTTTCCGAAATAATCAACCTCCAAGCGGTGATGGTGGTTTTACACCATAATTGTTGGTTATTTTTTCTCTAACGTGATGTTTAATTGTTTTGTTCCTTAGTTATTACTCTAAATACGTAAATACGCTTTACAGCCAAAATAACTTGAACATCGTCATTAACAGCATCTTGTGTCGCCTTGTTGGCAATGTGTCATATTCGTATGCGTATCATCATTGTATGATGTAGAATTTAATTCGGAAATATCCGTAACTGGAGACCCGAGTGCTGTATTTTCACAGCATTGAAAAATCAGTAAAAGCTGAAAATGTATTTAATTGTAAAATAAGTTTTGAACTCTGTTAAGCTGCCTGCTTTCATCACTTAAAAAAAAAACTAAAACTGATCCTGATGGGTCAAAAGGAACAACTCTCTTTGCATCCCAGTTATTGTTCGTAGCCTCTTCAATAGCTCTTAGCACCTGCTCTTTCTCCTGGCCCTTCATCTTGACTGGACTGGGCCTACGTATTCTCTTTTTGAGAGTCTGGTGAATTAATGCTGATGGGTTAATCAGGTTAAATTTATGTAAATGTTTTAGAAGGGTCTCATCAGAATTGCATGAACACCTTGCATTTGGCAGCCATACCAGTTCTCTAATGGTAATGCGTTAACCTGATGGGCTCAGCATAGGGTAATGTGGGCTCGTTAGGCTGTTGATGAGACAGGAAGGTCGAGGAACTGTACAAATATTGCTGCATGCAGATAAGGCGCAGGTCCTTTTTTTGTGGCTTTGGTGGTTTTATCAGAGAGGAGGTACGTCTGGTATTACTTGCAGCATGGGTTGCTCTAATGGCAATTGGGCCAAAGCTATCGGCTTTGACTGCTTTCAGGCGATGCTTAGTACACAGTTTTTTTTTTTTTTTTTTTTTCAGAGATTTCCTGCTCTCCACAGCAGCATCGCCTTGCGTCAAGCTTTTGAATAAGAGTGACTGGATACTGTGAGGGAAGTGTCTTGCCCAAAGCCTTGATTTGCACATGCCATGGTTGGTTTATTACCTTTTTTTAAAAATTTTTTTTTAACAAGGTTCATGACCACAATGTTAATAAAGAATATTTGGCATGAATGCAAAATGTAGACTTGCTTTGAAAAAATAAGAGTAAATTGGTCACACTGTTAGCTTTGTTAAAAATCAAATATCAAATCAACCAATAGTAGTTTTCTGGGTAACAGTCAATCATGGATGAATGGTTATAGATTAATCAGGTCCATTCCGCATGCGAAATATTTCTGAACCGGGTTCCAGCAAATCGGTCCAAACCGAGGAAGCAAAACTGTGTCCGTACAATCCAAGCAGCATCTGGAGATGTGGCTGGAAAAGATTACACGAAAATGCTAATTAAAGCAGCATCTATTAAACATTCTTTCCACAACGTGACAACACGACATATAATTACTTCTTTTCGTGACAGTGTGACACGTAATTGCTTTCAGGAGTAAATCGAATGGTATCAAGCCGACTGCGTTCACCTAAAAGCTTTGTTGAAAACCTGTCAGTTTTGGTCGCTTGTCTGAGCCACGTGACACTGTGTTTTTGATGGTTTTTACCCGCGTGCGCGAGCTGCGTTTGCAAGGCAGGGATGGCATTTGTTTTGTTTGGGTTGAATGTCTGGGGGACACAAAAAAAACAAAAACAAATACGTTTATCATTAGTGTATAAAAATGGTCATTTATTTGAGTAGATCCAGCATTATTCTGTGTATATATTCTTACATACTGTACATTACATGCGGGGGGAGAAAAATCATGCTTGTTGCAAGCATTTGTTGTCACTGATGTATTTCGTCTGCGTGCTTTAATTTAGATATACAGTATGTGAAGCAGTAGTAATATAAAAGATTAATCATACCTTTTATGGCATCATGACAGGAGATGTAGCCATTCTGATAAGTGAGGTAAATTGTGTCCATAAAGAGATAGCGAAAAATATTTAGGGTATGTGGAAAATGTCATTACCTAGAGTGCCTTACACTGTATCTCATTATAAAGCTGAGCAGGTGAGATTTAAGGGACTTGCCCGAGGACCCAGTGGTGGTGGTGCTGGGGTTTGAACCGGTAACCTTCTAATTTGTAGCCCAATGTCTTAACCACTGAGCTACACCTGTCCCGCACCAACCAACCACTGATATAATGAGACATTTGATTCCTATTAAGTTTTTTTTACTCTGTGTGGGAAGAAAACTTTTCCCACGACATTACACTACTGTACCAACACCAGACTGAATTGTCGACTCATGGATGGTCGATGAATTCATTCATTCTGCATTTCATTTCGGAAACGCCGATTAGCTTATATCGCACATCTTTGGACAGACTATAGGGAACTTGCATGGCAAGTCTGCGCAGCACAAAGCGCGTAGGTAGGATCCAAACCGCCAGCGCTGGAGGTGTGATGCGACAGTCAGTACGTTTATATGCACAGTCAGTTTGAGGAAGAGTTATACTGTAGTTTCACTAGGCCCCTTTAATTGAACTACTGTCCTTGTGATGACGGAAATATGTACGAATGCACAACAATATTTGGCAGGATCCACCCTTTCAGCCTGTATTAGTGTGTTGTATTCCCAGGTGACCTACTGTATTACGTCCGAGCAAAACAATCGACAAACAAGTTAGTGGAGCGGGAAAAACACGGATTGCATTACTCTTTGTACAAACGAGAAGGGCGCTATCCATTGTGTTTATGTTGCTCTCTAAAGGCGGATGCACTAGTGTGATTTTGAGAAGTTCGATTTAGTACGGTTTCATTTGGACCAAGGTGTTTTTTATGCTTATTTTAAAAGTCCAAGAAGCCACCAAACCATGCTTTCCATTAATCGCTTACGAAACTGATCTACATTACTTTAGCACAGTCCTGGAGGGTCATTATCCAGCACCGTTTTTCATTCACCAGCACTTAAACACGCACTGAACCTGCCAATTAACAGATGAGTTGAATCAGCTGTGTTTAATAACCAGCCCTGATTTACAGTAATGACAAGGCTCTGCACTTCCCCCCCCCCCCCCCCTCTATGTCCCCCGGAACCATGACATAAACAGTCATATCATGATTGTCGAGACCTTTAACTGTAAATCCGATAGACACATGGCATTTCAATTGGAGGAAAGTGTAATCAAATAGCCTGCAGCACTATTGAGTTTTTCTTTATTCTGCACCCTGGCCACTGCTGTCATGACTGTAAAGGGACAGAAAAGGGACGGTAGAATGGAAAGATATGAGCACACCTCATCAGTTTTAGCAGGTTTGTTTTGTTTTGTATGCGTCAGGCTGATCATATTAAGATTAGCCGAAAAAAGCGTCGGCGGAGAAACCTTTTAAAACCCAATGGTGTACTGTTATCGCTGAGGTAATTAGGACGATGGAATGTTTTTCTCCTTATTGTTCTCGTATAACTTTCCATATGAGAGAGAGTATACCGTTTGAAAGGACACATTTTACTGATTTGGAGCATCATTCACAGAGCCTTTGGCTGGAAAATAAATCAACATAATTTGCTCACTATTCAAGTGAATCCATTGTTGTCCAAAATGTAATTACCACTAACAAACGCAGGTTCAGTCAAAGTGGAGGGTTGAGAATTGGAACAACTTCCCCCTATCGATTCAGTTGTCAACACTCTTTCGGTTTTCTAATCTCATTTGTAGCTCTGTAGAATTGGGTAATCACCAACACCATCATGGTATCTCCAAACAAACTGGTATGTGTAACTTTTTTTTTTTTTGGGATTTTTCCCCCATTTTCTCCCTAATTTAGTCGTGTCCAATTCCTCCCCGTCACTAGGGGGCTCCCACATTAAGGCTACTACTACCACTCAGCCGGGAGGGCCGAAGACTATCACGTGTTTCCTCCGAACCACGTGACGCCAGCCGACCGCATCTTTTCGAACTGCTCGCTCGCGCACCGTTGGGGGCGGCGTAACACACTCGGAGGACAGCGCTGCGCGAGCTCACAGACGCCCCTGACTGGCTGTAGAGCCGTGAGCACTAAGTACCTCTCATCGCTCCCCTCTGAGAGAGCTCGGCCAATCAGCTCTCTCTAGACCTCCGGCTGCGAGAGGTTACAGCACCACCCCGGATTCGAACTAGCGATCTCCGGATGATAGGGCGAGCGCTTTAACCACTGCGCCACTCGGAGGCCCTGGTATGTGTAACTTTTAACACAAATAATTTATGTTTCGTAATGTTGGTTTGGAGAAATCATTAAAGAGTACGGGATGTTCCTCCTCCTTCTCAGCTCTCTTTGTTTCTGTTTGTCATAAAGAGACAGGAATTTAATTAAGAACATTACTCGCAGGACACATGTTCCAGCTGAAAAGGCTTTGCCCTGATTTCCCAATGCCGTAGCCATCCGTGGCTGAACAAAGTGGGTATATAATACCGCCCACTCCGAGTGGGAGTGATTATTTATACTCTCTGTCTCTTAAATCACAGCAGCACGAGCCAATCATGGGCGTCGATGAGGTCTGGTATGTAGAATAGGGCAGATAGGACGCTTTCCTCCGAGTGCGTTGTGCTACACTGTAAAAAAAAAAAAAAAAAATCCCAGGTTGGTGATGCGACCAAATAAAGTATATAAAGTGGCAGAAAGTGCTCCTTTAGTTGCTCTGCTTTATTTTATGTTTTGATAGATTTGGTTATTTAAAAAGAGACATGATGAACCTCATCATGTCAGTTTGTGTGTGTGTGTGTCTGTTTGCAGAAGGGGTTACAGTGAGTCAGCAGTAAGCCAGAAGTCACTCTTGCTTTGGCTGAATCCATCAAGCCAGATTGGAGAGGCAGGTGGTATCTCACAGAGCATAAGTGCGTGTGTGTGTGTGTGTGTGTGTTTGTGCGTATAACAAGAGTGTGGTTGCGAAGGCAGGAGAAGCGTAAATCTCAGGCAGGCGCACACACTGAAGTCTCCCGTCTCCTCTGCTCTGATTGAAACCACGGCAGATGGAGTACAGAAAATCAGGCTGGTGTTCTCAGGCTTGCCTTCGTCATGCGGAAATTAAAATATATATATATATATACATTTGAATTTTGAGCTTGGGCACAGGCCACTGAAGAGTGCAAGGCCTGTGCGGGTAGAACCGTACAACCGTCTCTTCCTGGCCCTCGGCATGTCTGCCGGGGAGACCTGGTGGGAATGAAATTAAGGGTTGACGGAGGCAATCACACTCACATTTTCTGCCTTTTTATGATGTTTTATTTCTCTTTTTCATGCTGTCGCTTTCTCCCGCAGCAAATTACAGGCAGATGATGTGTTCCATTAGCATGCTTGGTGATGAAAACAAAATCCTGTGCAGAAAGCATTGATTTAAATTTTTTGTTTTTCAATTTAATGGAAATCTTTCAAATTAGCATTGTGTGTGTGTGTGTGTGTGTGTGTGTGTGTTTTCTTGGTCATATTTCTCTCTCTTTCTCTCTCCTGTACTTGCTTTCTTACTGTTTTTCTGCCCTATTTCATTTCATTTTTCATTCCCTTCCTCCAGTGTTCATTTCAATTAATTCCTTCCGGTTCATTTGAACTGTTCTAACGATCGCTTCATTTAGTCTGGTGTGTTAATTTATTCCTTGGCTTTTTAATTTTTATTATTATTTTTGTATTTGGGAAAAGAGAGTAAACATGTCGTTAATATTGGTAGACTCTAGGAAAGTACTTTTTCTTGAAATATTGCTTTAATTAAAGCTCACATGTATTAACATGATAATACATGAGTTAAACATCAGTGTAATAAGTCTTAATGGTCTCCAGAATGTGTGTTTATGTTTCAGCTGAAATACAACATGGGTCATACTACTTTTAAAATTCAGTATGTGCATATACTGTATATTAAATGAATTTTATTCATAACATCCTCAGTGTTGAGCAATATACAGTCAATAAGTCACTGACTTACGAACAAGTTCCATTCCAGGAGAATGTTTGTAAGTCGGGTTAATTCGTAAGTCCGACAAAGTGAGTCTTGTACACCTTTGACACAAATATACAATGATAACAAAAAAGCACACACATTGTAAATGAACGATTTTTACGTTTACATTTGCTTTAATTGGGATACAGAAAAATAACTGCATTATTTTCACTTATGTTTCCATGGTTACTGCTTTGCGCTTCCTAGCAGCCCCTTCCACATCGCCACTGCTTTTTCTTTTGCTTCCAGCAACTGAACACTCTACAGTAAGCACACAGCAGCACGTGAGCTTCTTCTGCGGTTTGTTCATCTACGAATGTGAGGTCCGTTCGTATCTGTGAACGTATCTTCAACTTGAACGTTCTTGCAGTATTTACTGTATACAAGGGATCCTGCTAGCATCATATACCCTGTGCTCTGCTTCCCTGTGAAGAGTCAGTCAAATCTGCAACTTTTTCCTCCCTCCGTCACCCTTTTCCATCTGTCTGTCTCGACAGTTGACTCGAGTGAGAGTGATGGCAGCGACTCCGAGCTCAGTGATGCCAGCAGCGAAAGAAAGACCTTCAACCAAGAGAGCATCAAAAGACGACACTCGGGTAACGCTACAAGCCTACTCCAACACTCTTTGTGCTTTATTTTATATGCTTATGTCTAACTACATGGAGACACATTCCCTCCTTGATCCTGAACAGGACTGTCCGAGTCGAGCGGTAGTGTGGCCGTCACTCCCCTGCAGTCTATCCTGAGCAGCCCGTCCCGAGCCAGCTTCCTGTCAGAGAGCCACTCCAGCCTAGGCAGCGAGCGCAGTAGTCTGGCCCCCGCCCCAGGGGATGAAGACACCGAGCAAGGCTGCACATCATTGTGTGAGTAATCTCACACGGGCACACACAAACACACACATAATTGCTTAACCCTGTTTATCTCTCTTCCACATAGCCTGAAGATGTACTGTAAATTAGTGCTGTGGTGGACAGGGCAGGGTTCTTCTTCTAAATAACTACCTGAGCTCCAGAAACTTTTTTCCCCCAGTCTTTAGAATATTTTTTTATCGCCTCACGGGCTTTTCTTATTACTCTGATGCACCCATCACTGTGGAAAAGGGTCAATCTGGACTCATATGATCACATGACCATTTTCTGTTGTTCCAAAGTCAAATCTTTATGCTCCTTAGTAAACAGAAGCCTTTTTTTCAGAAAAATGTTATTAACAAATTGTTTTCTTATGGCCACCCAGCAGTTTAGTCCCAATCATGTGAGTTCTCAACACATTGTGTATATGGAATGCTTTTAGCTTCATTATTAATAGCCATGTTTTATACTGTTCATATTTTCTCCCCGATTTAGTTGTTTCTAATTCCTCCCCATGTGTGGCCTCCCACATTAAGTCTACTTCTAAGACTAAAGCCTAAGACTATCACGTATCTCCTCTGAACCATGTGGCGTCAGCCCACCACATCTTTTGAACCTTCATCTTTTTGTTCACTCACGTACCGCTAAACTGCTTTTAGATCTTTCTTTCAGTTGTTTCTGTGATGTACTGAAATATAATTACAAGCACTTCATACGTTTCAAAGGCTTTTATCGACAATTACATGACATTTATGCAAAGAGTCAGTATTTGCAGTGTTGGCCCTTCTTTTTCAGGACCAATTTCTGGGCCAAATCCTGACTGATAGCAACCCATTCTTTCATAATCACTTCTTGGAGTTTGTCAGAATTAGTGGGTTTTTGTTTGTCCACCCGCCTCTTGAGGATTGACCACATGTTCTCAATGGGATTAAGATCTGGGGAGTTTCCAGGCCATGGACCCAAAATTTCAACATTTTGGTCCCCGAGCCACTTAGTTATCACTTTTGCCTTATGGCACGGTGCTCCATTGTGCTGGAAAATGCATTGTCCTTCACCAAACTGTTGTTGGATTGTTGGAAGAAGTTTACTGTTGGAGGGTGTTTTGGTACCATTCTTTGTTCATGGCTGTGTTTTGGGGCAAAATTGTTTTTGAGAGGTTACAGCATCACCCGGGAATCGAACTGGCGATCTCCGGATGATAGGGCGAGCGCTTTACCACTGCGCCACTCAGAGGCACTATTAATTTTTTACCGAGTGTTTAAGTGATCTCAATTCATGCATATTTGTGAATTGATCACATTTCTTCCACAAGGCTGATGGTACAGCCCTATCTTTCCAAGTTTTAATAATGTGTTGAAAGGTTCTTAACCCATTTCCTGTCATTTCAAATCAAAAATCTTTTTTTGTGGTTAGAGGAAACCACATCAATTTCCCTATGATCAAACCGTGTATAAAATCCTCAAGAAACGGAAACTAAAGTGCAGCACAGCATGGGTCCAAAAAAAGAGCAAGTAGACTATGAAAACTGAACCTTCAAAGATGAATAGACGAATCAATATATGTTTAATCTTCTTGCAGGAAATGAATCAGTTTGTCTAATAAGTAAAATGTGCGAACTGAGAGCTGAGTGTTATGTGCTAAAATGTACCCCTAGCACGGGTTGCCCCCCCCCCCACACACACACACTTAACCACTATAAAAATATAATAATAATAATAATAAATAAAAAAACGGGCTGGACAGAATTTAATGCAACTTTTGCAGTACTTTGATATATGCCTAAAGTTTAACCTGCTCCATAAGTCAAAAGGTTAAGAAAAGTTAAGTGCCTGGTTTAATCATCTACAGTGAAACCTTGGATTACGAGCATAATTCATTCCGGAAGCGGGCATGTATTCCAAAATACTCGTAAACCAAATTTAATTTTGCCATAAGAAATAATGAAAACTCAAATTATTCATTCTACAGCCCAAAACAATAAATACATAAAAATAATTAATACAACATATAAAGTAAAAATAAATCCAGACAGTTAAGTGTATTTGTATGCGCGTGTATGCGTGTGTGTGTGTGGAATTAACCCTTCGCCTCATCTAAACAGTAAAACTCCTTCTCCCTCCCACACTTCGCTTTTTAAAAAATTTTTTTATTAACTTTCTTTATTAGAAGTTATTTCACAGGTAACATAATATTTCAATACAACAGGCATAACTTACATTTTGCTTTTTGTTTATCCCATTATATCCCTCTTCCAATCCCCTGTGTTCACACATCCCACAGTTCTGAGCAGACAGACAATCTAACAACGAAAGTGTAAAACAAAACAAACAAACAAATCAAAATGTTTTAAGAGAGGCCTCAAAGTCCTTTCAAACAAATTTAATGAGCCATTAAGGGAAAACCTAAGCTTCTCAAGTTTAATGGACAAAACATTTCTTTCACCCATCTATTATGAGTTGGAGGTTGAGATTGATTCCACTTAAGGAGTACCAATCGCCTAGCCAAAAGGGTGGCAAAGGCAAGAACAGATTGCAGGATTTTGGAGGTACATGGTTGTAGGGCGGTGCCGAACATAGCTAAAAGTGGGTCGGGGGGGATAACTGTGTTGTATGCCTTACTAATAGTTTTAAAGATTTCAGTCCAAAATGTGGCTAGTCTGGGGCAGAACCAAAACATGTGAGAGTGGTTGGCTGGAGACTGTTTGCATCTGTTACACGAGTCAGTCACATTAGGAAAAATCTGTGCTAGCCTCGAATTCGTATAGTGAACTTTATTTACAACTTTACATTGTAGGAGACTGTGCCTCGCACAGATTGAGGAAGAATGAACCAGTTGTAAGACGTGTTGCCAATATTCATCAGGCAGCGAGATTCCAAGCTCTTGCTCCCAAGAATTTTTGAGAATGAGTGTTGGGCTATCAGTTGATGAATTAATACGGCTGTAGATGTTGGAGATTAATCGCTTTTGGTGAGGGTCAAGAGCTAATAATGAATCAACCAAGGTTTCTGGAGGTCGACTAGGGAATTTGGGGTTCTGATTCCGAATGAAGTGTCTTATTTGAAAAAAAAACGAAATAGGTGGGATTTAGGCAACTTAAATTTTCTCAAAAGTTCCTCAAAAGACATGAAAGAACCTTGGCTATAAAGGTCTTTAATTTTCGGTAGCCCTTTGTCGGACCAAGTGTGAAAAGGCAAGTCAGTGCAAGAGGGTAAGAATAGGAAATTGTTTACAATGGGGGAGAGGTCTGAGGCCCTATGAAGACCCAGGCTTTTCCTAGTTTGAGTCCAGATTCTAAGAGTGTTAGACACCACAGGGTTTGAAGTAAAGTTGGAGAGGGCCAACGGGAGTTGGGCGCAAACCAGGGAGGAAAGAGAAAACTTAGAGGATGCAAGTTCCATGTCCACCCATACTGGGCGCCCCTCTGTTGTATTGGTGACCCAGTATAAAAGTTTTTGAGCGTTACAAGACCAGTAATAGTGTAAAAAATTATGCAGTGCCAAGCCACCGCAATCTTTTGGGAGCTGTAGTACTGATTTTCTAATGCGCGGATTTTTATTACTCCAAAGGAAAGAACTTAATTGATCGAGCAACTTATAGAAGGACTTTTTTTTTATAAGGACAGGGATATGTGAAAACAGATATAGGAACTTGGGTAAGACCACCATTTTGACCAAATTAACACGACCCACCAGAGATGGTGGAAGACCAGACCATCTTTCAAAGTCTAGTTTACACCTCTCCAAAAGAGGGGTAAAGTTTTTGGAGAAAAGAAGATTAGTTGGGTTTGTAATAATCACTCCCAAGTACCTAAATCTATCCACAGCATATTTGAAAGGGAAAAAAGATGGAGGGATGTCTTTGACCAATGAGTTGATAGGAAGGACTTCACTCTTATGGAGGTTAAGTTTATAGCCTGAGTATGACCCAAATTTTTCAAGGATACTTAGAACTACAGGGAGAGAGGCTTCTGGATTGGACATGTACAGAAGGAGATCGTCAGCATACATTGATAGTTTATGAACTTTCCCAGCTCTGACAATACCTTCAAATCTCTCCTCTTGTCGCAGCCAGATGGCTAGGGGTTCAATAGCTAAGGCAAATAAAAGGGGGGAAAGGGGGCAGCCCTGTCTTGTTCCACGGTAAAGGGGGAATGGGGCAGACTGTAGTCCATTAGTGTGAACTGAGGCAACTCGACAGGTGTAAAGCAGCTTAATCCAGGATACAAATTCCGGACTAAAACCAAATTTCCGCAAGACGAAAAAAAAGAAAGCTCCACTCAACCCTGTCAAAGGCCTTCTCCGCATCCAGAGAAACCACCACCTCCGGAGTGCGCGAGCTGGGAGTACTAATGATATTCAGAAGCGGCCTTGTGTTATGAAATGAGTGCCTTCCAAGCATGAAGCCTGTTTGATCAGTTGATATCACACCGGGAAGGGCCCGTTGTAGGCGCTGGGCTAGAATCTTGGATAAAATCTTTAGGTCCACATTTAAGAGGGAGATGGGTCTAAAGCTGCTACATGCTAGAGGGTCTCCACCACTCTTAAGCAGGAGAGAAATAGAGGCCTCCAGCAAGGTGGGAGACAAATGCCCCTTCATGAAAGACTCATTAAACACACTCTGAAGAACAGGTGCGATGATGATAGCTTAAAAAACTCAACCGTGAACCCATCGGGGCCTGGAGTTTTACCATTTTGAAGTGACATAACTGCCTCCTGTACCTCCTCAGTAGAAATTGGATCACCTAGCTCTCCAGACAAATATTCATTTATTTTGGGGGAAACAATCGTGTTTAGGGGGTTATCTCCAGCCCAAACATCTACAGGATACTCTGAGGAATAGAGGTTAGAGTAGAAGGCACTAAATATCTTATTTATTTCAATAGGATCGGTGGTGGCCTCACCAGAAGCCGATTTAATCTTGGGAATCATTCTGGACAATGCAGCAGCACGTGCTTGCTGTGCCAGTAATCTTCCTGCTTTGTCCCCAGTTTCAAAGAACCGTTGTTTAGCTAGGAATAACTGCTTTTGTGTTTTATTTGTGGAAAGTAAATCAAATTTAGACTGAAGCTGAAGCCGTTCTTTGTAGAGAGCAGGGGTTGGGTCCAAGGCATATAAACCATCAATTCTGAATATTTCTTTGGTGAGCACCGCAGACTCTGCCCTTTCTGCCCTCCTCAAAGTTGAGACATACGATATAATTTGCCCTCGCATAAAAGCTTTAAATGTTTCCCATAGGGTATGTCTGGATAGTTCTGGAGCATCATTAGTATCAAAAAACAATAAGGATTGTATATGAAGGAAATCTCCACTGCCTCTACTGTCTGGGGGGAGAGACATGATTAGGAAAGCGAATGTCTACCGATACTGGGGCGTGGTCTGAGATTACAATGCTATGATATTCACACCGATGGACTTCTGATAAGAGATGATTATCTAAAAGAAAAAAATCTATCCGCGAATATGAATGATGGACGTGCGAAAAAAAGGAAAAGGCACTGCCTGAGAGGGACCTGGCCCTCCATGGGTCAAATAAACCTAACCTGGTCTTGTATGCGTCCAGGACCCTAGCTGATTTGGATAACACCTGGGAGGTAGCAGAAGACCTATCCAGGGAGGGGTTTTGAACTAGGTTAAAGTCGCCGCCAACTATTAAGTAATGGTCGTCAACCCTGGGAAGAGAGGAGAAAAAGCTTGTGAAGAATTCATCATCATCCCCTGCAGGTGCATAAACACATGGCATAATCACAGGTTTGCCACACAATCTGCCCGAAATAATTACAAATCGACCATCACGGTCTTCAATAGAATTGGACAACTCAAATTCTTGTGTATAAGAATGGCTGCGCCTCTCGCCCTTATTGGGAACATAGAATGAAATACATGACCAATCCACGGTCGCCTTATAACGTCTGTAGAGCAGAGATGAGTCTCTTGTAAAAAGAGGATATCACCCCTAAGCTTTTTTAAATGTGTCATTACCTTATTACGTTTAGTGGGATGGTTGACACCCTTCAGATTCAAGGAAATGAAACGAACACTCTTACTCCGGGTCATCGTTTAGTAAAGAAACAAGGAGTAGCACCTCTTCCAAGATTGATGTTGCTTCCGAGCAGACAAAAAGGGGAAAAAACTAAACCACACACACAAAAAAAAGGGTATACATATGAACACATCCCTCCCCCCCACCCCCCACACAGAATCCTACCATGGTAACGTTTTCTGCTTCCATAACCTTCTCTTGTTCTAGAGGTCGTTCCGGTGCATAAGATGTATCAAAAATTTACACCGCTTCCATAAGGAGCAACATGAAATTAGTGCGTCAACTTCAACCTTAAACATTAACTAAGGTAAGCAGGGAATCAGTTCGTCACCCTATTTGACTCCTCTAAGGAAACTAAGCATCACAGTTGAAAATCAATTAAAAAAGTGAATAATTAAATAAAACAATAATAATGAGAAAAAAAAAACACGACAAGAAGTCAAACAAGATGACCAAAAAGGCAACATTAAATCTAGGATAACCTAAAGTGCGTCCTGGGCATCTTCTTCACACTAGGGGTTCGGTGCTTAATCCACTTCCATAGAAAAGCAATTAACCAGCAACAGGACGGCCGCGACATGAGCAAATCGGTTCATCCAAACAAGTGTTAAAAAAAAATAAAATTAAAAAAACCCTCCGCGTGAATAGCGGTGAGAATCATCGTGCCCTAACCTGTTCTTTATCCTTCACTCGCTCATTATAAAAAGCATCCACATCCTCTGGAGTCTCAAAAGTGAGTGTTTCACCCTCGAACGAAACTTGCAGGCGGGCAGGGAAAAGAAGCCTAAACTTCACTCCTTTCTGATAGAGGGCTTGCTTAACTTCGTTGAATGCAGCTCGTTTCTTTGCAGTAGTGGCGCTGACATCCGGGTATACCCGTATTGTGGTTTCTCCGCATTTCAGTTCGTTTTGCCTAGCCCAACGCAACACCATCTCCCTCTCCTGAAAACGGTGAAAACATATCACAAAAGGCCTGGGCTTCTAGCAACTCCACAGCCTTTTCCATGCTCGATACCCGTTCAAAGTTATCCCCCACCCGGGTTTCTGTAGCAGCGAGGCGGCCATTAAAGTTATTCACCATCTCGCAGAGAGCATCCACCGAAGTCTGTATTGGCTTGATGAGCTCCTGAATTAAAGCCAACATGTCGCTTCGAAGCGAGGCTCGTTGTTTCTCCAGTTCAACAATCAGCTGACTCAGTGACAAGACATCTGGCAAGACCTTTATGGGTCCAGGTGAGCTGCTTACAACCTGGTTTTCCGCCGCCATCTTGGCAAGTTTACTGGCCACAGTAGCAGCTCCGCCCAGAGTAACCGGAGGGCTCGGCGCTTTACCTGTCTTGGGCTTAACACTACTCATTTCCAAACCGGGATAAAGATAGCACCGTAATTCGTACCTTTCTTAAAATAATTGCGGCGTTTACAGGGATAAATTACAAGTTTAACCGGGAGACCTCTCCAACACGGCTTTCTCCTACATCGTCAACACCGGAAGTCCACACCTCGCTTTTTAACTTTCACAACTAACATACACAATGCAAACACTGTTTTAACGGGGAAAAAAAGAAATCTCTCTAATGATACTTGCGTGAGCATACTAACGGAATCGCTGCTGTAAAGTAAAAAATAAAAAATAACAAATGAACCAGCACCTTACCTTTGAAAAGAGAAAAGAGTTTTCTGTGTAAATAAAGCGCGTGTGTAACGAGCCGGGGAGATCTGTGTGTGTGTGTGTAAAAAGTGTGTGTGCGTGTCGGTGTGTGGGGCACAGTATCAAATTACGCGCGCGCAAACAGAGGAGAGAGGGAGATGTTGATTAGAAGAGACGAGCACTAAGACGCAGCAGGGGACTCTTATTTTGACATGGAGACGCAGCAGGGGAGACTATTGGCCATAATTCCCACAGCGCGAGAGAGTAAAATCATTGGCTCAGTTGTGATCACTTGCCGCTCGGTGTTAAAATAAGAGTCGCATGCGTGATACATGATACTCGGCGCTCATAAACTAATACTTGCTCGGTTTCTGATTAAAAATGTATTAAAAATCTTTGCTCGGTTTGCGGAACACTCGTAAACCACGTTACTCGCAATCCGAGGTTCCACTGTACTTTAAAATAAGCTACTGATGAGCTACGTGCCCAAAGTAAACAAACGCCTGCACTAATAGATATTAATTAGGAAAACTAAACTGTATCTTTTTTTACTGGGCTTAGTTATATAATTTCACAGCTGAAACAACAGCACGGAAGTGGTATAAGTGAATTTTAAAGCATTAGAGTTGTTTTAACTTCTACAAAACTTCTATCTTTAAAAATCGTTTAAGTTATGTGGCTATTTAAAAAAACAACACTCAGGCTGGTTTTTAAAAAGGAACTTGTATAACACTTCTTTTTTTTTTTTAGCCTCTTGTTTTTGTCTTTCTGCAAAAAAAAAAAATTATTAGGAATTTCTTTGATGATTGAAATCCAGTTTTCAACAAATAAGTAAAAAAAATATTATATTAAAAAACACATTGTTGAAAATGTTTCCTCATGTGCAGAATTTGAAATGAATCAAATAAGGTTTAAAATGTGCTTGAAAACAGAACGATCTGTCTTTTTGTCATGTTGTAAATGTCTCACGTCTGCAGGGAGCCGCACCGGAGAAGTACATCGTGATGTAAGATAAAGTTAATGATCTGTATCATTTTTGTGAAACTCTTATCCTTTGTACAGCAAACGTTTCGCGGAGAATCGAACGAACCGCTGTAGCCTTGATTTCGGTAGTTCTGTTGTAGTCATGGATCACCCATCTATTGTCCCAGGCTTTCGCACGTGTGCGCTTGTATGACGGTCATTGTTCATACGTGCAAGCTATTCCACTTGTATGTACAGTAAAAGAAGCACATTTTGCCTTTATTCTGCTTTCCCAATAAGCACTCTCCTTCTCTCCCATTGCTATTGAAAGGACGTTGCCAACCCACTCACTCACACGTGCCCAATTAGCTTTCATTTGCAGAGTAACGTGTGCCCGGCCTGCATCTCTGCCCAATTTGTACTGCTCACTCCTACAGCACCCTGTTTACTCTCTTCACACACGTTTCCTCAAAGCATCCTAACACACCTTGTTTAACACCATGTCAGACAGATTTACCAAGGAAATGATTGATTGCAGACAGTTTAGCGTTTTATTTATTACACTTCAGGTTGAGGGTGGGATGGGGCCCATTGCTTATTTCTGTCTATTTATCACCATTTAGACAGTGCTAATTATTTAGAATGAGCCGCAAGGATGCTATGTTTTCACTTCTATGGGTCCATATACTGTACTGTAGCGTTGCCTTCTGACCAGTCAGGTAATAAATTAAGAAATGGAAAATCCGCTTCTAGCTTGCTACAGTATTATGTTGCAAGTTTGGAAACGTTTTCAAAACAGCATAGTTTCTGTCATGGTTTTGGTTATAGATGTAATAATGTGACATTCTGTCGATATTAACATTAAAACAAAATACTGTCTGTTCTGAAGACGTCCCCAGATTGAAAACCTAATGACTACAACTTTTCCCCTGACTATTCTAAAACTTTGGATTGCTTTGGAGTCAAACTATTGTGCTGATCAGAATCGAGACCCAAGCAGCACCATCGAACACCTAAACACCAACTAATGAGCAACCAACCTTCTCATGAGCTCATGGGTTAAGTTTGAACGTAAGCGTCTTGTTCCTGAAGGTAAACCGTTTCCTTGGTGTGTGTAAAAGGACTCATTAAAATGGCTAAGGCTTCGATTTGGAGTAGATGCTTGTAGAGCAAATTTTAGACCCGTCTCATCAGCTTTTAGTGTGCGTATTAACTATGGTGCGGTTTTAGTGCAAGACCGGCAAACTTTAAACTTTTTCCACTTCATTTATATTTGCTTGCTTTACGGCTCTGCCAAGCAAGCTATTCAGTTTTATGTTCTTTTAATATCCTTTTCTTTTTTTTTTCCCCCCCCTGTTTAGATTTAGTGCTGCCTTTCATTACATTGGCAGTGACGCAGACTGGAAGGAGAAAGAAGAAAGAAAAAATAAAACATCATAAAAGCGCTCCCATTTTTAAGGGTATATAGTCCTCCTTTAACTTGGCTGATGGCCAGAAGCGAAATCGCCAGCGTGGGTCCGTCTGACTCCCGCACTCCTCCGCCATCTCCTCGTTCTCAAAAGCTGGAGGCCATTCTTCACATGCGCGCACACCTCCCTCGCTCTTCCTTCATTTATTTAATCTACCTTGACATTTTCCGAGTTTGCGTCTTTTCATTTCGCGCGCTTACATAACGGCGGTTCATCATTCTCTGCCATATCTACGCTGCCGCGTGCGTTGGCAGCGGCCGCGTGGCATGATGAATGATTTGTGGAATTCGAGCTGAACGAGAAGCATTCCGCTCTTCATGGTCAAACTGCGCGGAGCTTTTGTCTAAATTGGATGGCTAGGTATTGAAAGAAGCACGCTCCTGAGGTTTCTTGTCAGCTGTTTACGTACTGAAGTAGCATTTGTCTGTTTTCCATCCTGAAAATATTTCATTGATGGTTGTCAATGTTCACAGTGCAAGTTCTTCTATGTTATTTCTGTTCCTTGTCAGATTAAGTCGTGACCCCCTGTAGATACCATGCCTGAAACTTGTGCACATTTTAAGTTGCAATAAGCATCAACTTTGAAATATATATTAATGTAAAGATGGTCTTTACTTAAACCTTCTAGGGAATTCTAAAATAACCGTCCAGATGGCATGTTTTTATATATATATATATATATATATATAATGTTTTTTTTTATTCATGTTTTCATGTAGATATCAGAGAAGTTGAGTGGCGATTCAGACCTGCAAATTCATCCTAGTCCCATCCACCTCGAAACCCTCTGGGAATTGAAATCGGAATTCCCCAAACCCTCAGAGCAAATATGGTCTCGCTTCAGACATGGCCAGTCGGCAGCGTTTCCATTTAAAGCCCAGTTAATCCAATGCTTGTCTGGGAGCTGCTCTTGAGTTTTATGCGTCACTGCCACTATCAGTCCCAAGTGGAACAAGGCAGAGCTTTCTGAACCAGAGTCAATTTGATTCTGCCGTCCCGCCATTAATTCTTCTTCTTTTTTTTCACTCAGGAACTCGCTCATATCGGCGCAATAGAGTTGAAAGGCCTGGATGTGAAAAGGCCATTATTGTGTCACTTATATCCTGCTTTTGTGCTTATATGCAGCTGCATATTTTTTATATATCATTAAAATAAAATATATAAAATAAAATAAATAAAATTTATATTAAATATAAAATATATCATTGTGTTTTAAAAATGTTGATTATTTTCTATAACAGCAGCTCTGATGGTAGAGCCCATTTACTGTATGCGTTCATATTAGTCAGTGTTAGAAAATCTATATTTAATGAAACAATTGCTTTTCATTGTTGGACTAAACACTTTTTAAAACATTCAGTACCAGTCAAAAGTTTAGATAGAAGTTTGTATTTATTTTCTACAGGGGTAGGCAAGTTCGGTCCTACAGAGCCACAGTCCTGCCGATTCCAGCTCCAAACCTGGAAGAAGAAAAAAAATTACCTGCCTGTAGCCTTAATAATCCCGAAGACCAAGATTAGCTTGTTCGCGTGTGTTCTATTAGAGTTGGAGCTGAACTCCGCAGGATTGCGTCTACCTACAGGTAGGACCGAACTTGCCACTGACAGAATACTGGATTATTTTTATTTTTTATTTAAACTATTAATTAACACACAGTATATTACATTAGGTGATTAACAACAGCAACAGTACCATGTTATTTTAAGACATGAATGTCTCGAATAAGGTTTTGCCAGAACAAAGTATTGCCAAGTGCATTTGCAAAACCCATCAAGCTCCATGATGAAACTGTCTCTCATAAAGACCTTCCCAGGAAAGCAAGACCAAAAACTACCTCTGCTGCAGAGGAGAAGTTCATTTAGAGTCACCAGCCTCAGAAATCACCAATTAACAAACAGCACCTCAGATTAGAGCCGTTATGAAGGATTTACAGAGCAGAAGTAGCAGACACATCTCAATATCAACTGTTCAAAGGAGATTTAATATTTTGGACGCCTTCTGCGTTGTTTTAAAATCGTGGAAAGAAATAGTCATGAACGACCATGGAATCACAAGTTGTGTCCAAACATTTGCCTGGTAGTGCACCTTTTTACTTGAATCCACATCATCTTTAAGTGCTTAAACATACACTGTGCTAATTGGTCTTAAGAATTGTTCATACGGGACGAAACTCGTACTCTCGCACGCCACATAAAACCCACAAACACAATTCTTAAAGAAACAAAAATAATTTTTATATGCATTTAGCCTGTTTATCGACTAAAATGATTATTATTTAACATCAATTAAAGAAAAAGAAAATCTCATAAATATTTCATTTTACGCCTAAAGCCTTACAAATGTTTAAATGTCAGAAAACCTGGATTCTCACACAAGTTGGTATTCGGCGGAGTACAAATTTTGCTAGACTCTCTGTGCTAATTAAGTCAAAAGATTGCAAATATATCTCGCCTGTCTTGCGCTATAATGACCCACCATTTGCACCTGAACTGGAATACAAACAAAACCCAGAGAAAATCCAGCTGCGAGCATTGACGAGCAGCTAACCCCTCGGCATTTTCTAAAAGGAGCCGTTGCGTGGTAGGGGATCGGATGGGAGTATCTTAACAGCCGTAATTAACACCGCTCCGCTCTCCTCTGATTAGGTACACACAGGGGCAACACTGGTGTATCGAGGGGAGATGGCTGCGGAAGATCCGGCGTCTGCTTTTCCTCTTCTCCGGGAGAGCGAGGAAGTGGAGCTCTAACGATGCGTAAACATGGCAGCCATGATGAGTCGCTAAACAGGCTAAATGCGTACCCTCATTAGGATCGAACAGATAAGCGATGGCAAGCGGCAGCACCGCGAGAGCCTCATTTCACCTTTGGATAGAGCAAAGTTAAGGAAAGCAATGGATGAAGGGGGGGGAAAAAAAGTAAGGACGTGTCAAGTGACTAAAGATACAGCAAAAAAACAAGGTTGATGTGCTTTTTTATTTTCTTAGTTTATTTCAGGTTAATTTCATTCAAATGATTTTTTTTTTTTTATAGAACAGTAGATTTATATTTATGGAGCTTTGGATTACATTTCATACTCTGGAGTTGATTTTTTTTAAAAAAAATTATGTAGTAGTAGTAAAAAAAAAAAAAAAAAAAAAACCCAGTTATGACCTGGGGTGATGTAGCTCAGAATGAGGAGCCAGAATTCAGATGCAGGATTTTGACATCTGTGGTTTGTTCAGTCCTTTCCAAGGACAGTGTCAAAGTTAATCGAATTAAAGAATGATAAAGAGAACAAATATACTGTGTACCCTGCTCACCATTCTCTTTTACTGACCGAACAGGACGTACTCAACTTTCACCTTTCATTCCATTCAATTATTCTTGGATGCTGTAATTGCAAGTGTGACTTTGAGTGTCTGGTTCTGAGCAAATAAATCTTTCACATAACACCTCACACAGAAAATAAATAAATAAATAAATGTAAAAAAATAAATAAATAAAATCCTACCGCAACACCACACCACATGTAACATAATGCGAATGAGCGTCATAAAAGTGTTTGTGGACTGGAGTGATTGCGTCCCCTTGATGAACGGGGTGGGGGCGATGCAGACTTAGGCGCGAGGGATTGACCCCTGGTCCCGGCACTTTTTTCGCAAGCACTCTTCTTGATGATTAGGCCTTTGAATAGTTCTCTGTGATGAATTTATCATGTCGGTGCTACCACGGATGGATTTATTTCAGCGGGAAGCTGGCAAATACCAATACTGCATGAACTATAACTGCAAATCCTTCAAGGCAGAGTTTGAACATTATCATTTTCCGAGTGTCGCTGAAACTAAAATTATAACCTACAGCACGGTTTCACGGTTAAGCAGTTCGAGCGCATCACGAGCATGCCGATATGTAGCTTCAAGAGAAGCCTGCATGCTTGCTGTAGTTTAAATACTATTAAAAAATATATATATATTATATGGTTTCAGTTTTGGTTTCAAGCCAAACGTTGATCGAGGTTACGTTAAGGAAAATCTGTTAATTTTCGATGAGGCAGAATGGAAATTTCTTGGACTAGAGGCTAAAATCACCCTGGCTGAGGATTCATTTTTCACGTTCTGCAGCGAGTCCTATAAATCTTTACGTCCCAACACACATTTGAATGAGCTGCATGTTGGGATGCCCATAAATCTTACAGCTAGAATTCTTATTCCCGAGTACAGAATTATTCCCACGCCGAAGACCCATTTCTAAAGTTAATAAATCTTTGCTTGAAAATGAAAGATGATTAATTAGCAGAAACTAAACAGATGTGGAATTCTCAACGAGCGCCGTGGCATGTTCATATCCTTCTATCCATCATTCCCTCATATAGCAGGTCCATGCTTGGTCAGTTTCATATTCATGCAGGCTCTCGAGCACAAAGTGCTGTCTGTGTTCTGCTCCGATGACTGAGCTGTGTGTGTTCGGTCTGAGCGCGTGAATGGAGTCTGACTGACTGATGTGGTCATCATTTGCACCGCAGCCTGAAGCATTTTGACAGTAAATCAATCACTGGAGTGATATTGGACCTTAATATTTGTTGTGTGTGTGTGTGTGTGTGTGTGTGTGTGAGTCCTGCTGGCTGTGTTCTGCACAGAGGTTATGTTGCAAAATAAGACCTCCTAGTAAAGTTTATCTAGTTCGCGCCATCTCGTGCAAGCCATCCCATTCCATCTCATGATACGTATTTGGTTAAAACTTGATTATTCAATTAAATGTGCATTTGCGTATCTCATTCCCCGGAGTCGCTTGTTAGCACCAAAGATGATTGGTTTGAGTGTTTTTGTTTGTGCATCTTCCTTGCATACTCTGTCCTTGTAATCCATGAGACTAACACCATCATTAAATGTTTTAGCCTGTTCTCATATGTAGTCTGTCTAGCTCACTCAGCTACTCTCGGTGTATTGTTTAGCTTTAAGGTTTCTGTTTTTTGGCTGTTCCTCTGGCGAAGCCCTATAAACCCGCATTTCCTAAAGAAACCCCTGAAGCTCTAGTTTGCATTTATCGAATGCCCGAACACATTCCCGCTCCCCATTAACGCGCCCGGAATAATCCGTTTCAACGCATTCCTCACTGCGTCTTCAAATGCCAGAATGCGATCGATAGATAAACAAAACTCAAATCGATACCAGTGTCTGGTTTTCAGTGATCTCGGGCAAGACAACACTTTACAGCTGAGCAATTAGTGCTTGAATGATTAGCGAGGAGCCGCGCTCGGCTTCCACTCCTCGAGTACATGAGCTGCAAAGATCGATTTAGTTCACTTTCTGTTCCACCATACTTATGTTTAGTATTCCTAGTTAAACTGTTATTAGAAATAAGAACCCTTTTTTGGCTCAGTACGTCGAATCGAGACACGGCTCACCCTGAGCTAGCAGATTTAGCTTACGGATATTCCGCTCAGCCCAACCCATTGTTGCTTCTTTAAGCATTCACTGTCACCCCACAACGTTGAAGTCATTAGTTTTTGACAGCGATAACATCACCCTGGCCTGCCTACTGCGCGAGCATGTATTTGATCAGGGCTTCTCAGATCAGGAAATCTGATCCATGTTTGATACTGTCGCGCCTTTAAAGAAGGGGGGCTCTGGTTGCTTGGAGACTCATAATGGAGGTTTTGCTACAGGCTCAGCATGTTACCTGCCCCCCCTCTCATGAACGTGACATTATATGATACAAAACAGCAGAATTAATCAGCTCAGCCCGGGGAACTCGGATCCGTTTAGAGTCGCCGATGACCCACCGAGGAAGAGCAGACCCCCTGCTTGATGCACTGTTGAGCTTCGGGATCGTCGCAGTCATGCACCAGCCTATCCATTTCTGCTGATTTGAATGTGCGCCTTTCATTCTTTTGACACAATCGTGTTCTAGTATTCAGAAGACAAACACATCATTACATATTTAGTTTTTTTTTTTTATTAGATCAGACAAACACCAGAATTATTATTATTATTATTGTTGTTGTTATTGAAGTAGACTCGCGTAACATCACCCATGAGCCTTGTATTGGCAAAATAAAATGCAAATGATGAACAATCATTGTTTTCCCTAATTTCCCTTTAATTAGTGCTTGTTGAAAATCAGCCCGATACCGCAATACCCTTCATGTTCACTCACACCTGCTATTCTTCCCCAGTTTTTGATGAATCATCTCCTAATGATTAATTATGTCCTGGAGGGCGTTTTGGCAAATCTGAAATCAGCATCAGACACATTCACGGCGGTGGCTGCAGCAAGTGTTTGTGTGTGTGTGTTAGCGAGCGAGTGTGAGGGAAAAGAAAACCGAAAATTGACAATCACCAGTAGGCAAAATCTGTTCTTATCCCCTATGGTGACTTGCTCAGATGAGTCATGTTGGCCTGTAACCTCCCAGAGGGGACCAAACACGGGTCTCGAATCTTTTGAGAGCGCTACTAAAGTAAAGGAAGTAAATTAAGGTTGCCTTTAAGTAAGGGACTTGCTTGGTCTAAGGAAATATGCAATAGTGACCTAGTAAAAATTTGGCTTTTTGCGTACGTTTTAAGGCACTAATTTATTCGTCTGACCTATGTGACACTTAATTAATCCGATTAATTAATCTCCTGTTGAGAGTCTAAACAAACAACGCTGTTTTGTAGTGCTTTTAATTATATAGTTGAATGCACTATCGAGAACACCGGCTACAGCCTCTCATTAATTTACTCTGTGTTTTAAGAAAATAGACGAATAAATCCATTCGCTGTGCTTGAGTCTTAAGAGCTGCGAAGGAAGTCCATCGAGAACGAGGCTGTCGTTCAGCTTTACTTACATTTTGTGCTTTTTCCAGTTCATTAGTAACCTTTAACCAAGCATACACACGCTGGCAGTGGTGAGACGTGAGAAAGCATCTGGATGGATTCATTTTCAGAGGCATTTTGGCGGTCTATAGCGAGAGTAGATGGAGTGATTGTTGGTAACAAAATAGACAGGGTGAACTAGGTGAGCATACAGTAAATGTGTGCAAATTACTGTACATGCAAAGCGACGTGGTAAATGATAGACAGAATGAGGCATGGTGGTCAGGTCGTTCTGCAACCCCTTGCCGCCACCACCACCACTATGTTATTGGAATCCAGATGTTCATTCCTATTGTAATGGTCACCTTCTGGATAATACTTTCTGTTTGGTCATATTAGACTGGTGATGCGTGCCAATTTATTGACCGTTTCCTTGAATTGCCCCCGCAACCCCTTCAGTAGTTTCCTGTGACACTTTAACCGTCCCGCAGTCTATACAGCTCCCTAGTTGCCGTCACAGCTGGAGGTTTTACAAGTTCAGAGAGTAGCTCATCACTGTGTAAAGACCTGTCTTATGTCTGTGCGAGCAGATGCTCCCAATCACTAATTATTGAACAGCTTTGTTCCCATTGACCACCTACTCACCACCTTAGGGTCCAATAATCATTCGATGGTCAGCCAATTACTGGTCACAGTTATTTCCTATGACTAATCACCAGTCACCATTTTTCTCAACAACCAGAAACCGAATCACCATAGTTCCCAGTGATCGTTATTAACAAAAACTAATCTGTAATCCAGACCACCTTACTTGTTTCTTGAGAAACATGCATGTGGGTTTGGAAGCCACAGTCGGAACCGGACTTGAAATAACTGATTGATTTGGTTCATAATTGGAATACAAAGTACAACAAGGCTGTGAACTCGTCACCCTGCTTATTTATAATTATAATATATAACCATAAGCCTATATATAGAGTACAGTACATGAAGCAACGTTCCGGTTAAATGAATCATAAGCCTGGAGAAATAGTAACAACCTCGGATAGGCAGATGATACCACTCAAAAAGTGAAAAGGAACAAAAAAGGAGGAAAAGAGGAACGTGTAAAAGCTGTATTCAAATAAATAAATAAGTTAATGCTATCTGAATCCATCGCTTTCTGGCTAATAGAAGCAAAAGAAATGGAAGAAGTGACAGAATCACTGCAGACGGGTACTACCGCCATGAAATTAAAAGTCGCTTTCTCCTTGGGAGGAAATCTATGGTAAACCTAGACAGCATATTAAAAAGCAGAGACATCACACTACCGATAAAGGTCCACATGGTCAAAGCCCTGGTCTTTCCAGTAGTAATGTATGACTGTGGAAGTTGGACCCTAGGAAAGGCTGAGTGTCGAAGAATTGGAGCTTTCACATTGTGGTCCTGGAGATGCCTCTTGAGAGTCCCTCATACTGCAAGGAGATCAAACCTGTCAGTCCTGAAGGAAATCAACCCTGACTGTTCATTGGAAACAGAGATGCTGAAGCTCAAATACTTAGGCCCACTAATGTGAAGAGAGACCTCACTGGGAAAGATCCTGATTTTGGTCTGATTCTGATTCACGAACATGAATTTGAGTACTCGGGTAGACAGCGGGGTCACTGAGAGTCGGACGCGACTTATTGAAAGAACAATAAATTAGTTTAGATTACATGACTGATCACCATTTTTCCCAGCAATCAGAAATCTTCTTTTGTTTCCTTGTACCTCATCACTCATCACAAACCACCGATTACTAAGCGGTGCTCCAATCGACCAGCCGCCGATCGAATGCGATTGATGATCATGATCTTTATGATCACTTTATCTTCGTCAAATCTGCGACATGCAAAGCTTTTCTAAACCAAAACCATGTGGAAGAACGTCTGCCGACAGCCTCAACGCAGCTAACCTCATTCGCCAGTTAAGAACAACACAGCGTGAATAATTTGACAATGAAGAGTTGTCCTTAAAAGCAGCAGCAAAATCTTAAGTTGACTCGACCACTTTCAGCAGAAGCACTCAAAAAGGTTGATCCTTACTCTGCAGGGAGTAAAAGGGTTGAAACACTTGTTACAATAATAATAGAGATAAGAGTTTCGTTTTGCTATTCACTGACGCACGTGTTCCATGTGCTGCATGTTATAACAAGTGGGTACAGCAGGACAGTCGCAGTTTAGATAAGCATTTCGGCGGGTGAGAGAGCCTCTTGGTGCTAGTTAAGGGTTTTGTTTTTTTTGCTCTTTAGTCAAACATGGGCTATACTGTTGGTTTCAGTTTTATGTGAAATAATAAAAGAATAAAATATGTTGCCTTCCAATAAATTTTAAAAGATCTAAATTTGGCACTTTCTCTGACATTAATTGTATTGACTATATAATTAATTGTATTAATTATTGACTGCTGTTTAGAACAGTTTTTTTTTTTTTTTTTTTTTTGCAGCCACAAACATGAAATAAATAAACAGTACTACACAAAAAAATTGAATATTTTACCTGGCAATAACCACACACACCTGTGATCAGTGATGGGTATATAGGCTGATTCTGATTTCTGAGACCGGGCATCGGTGATCGGCCCCAAAAACTCTGAGCACCCCTACCAATTACAGTTGCTTTTCATAACAAATCACTGTTATCCATTTTTCTCCATCAAAACAAATCACTGATTGCAATCATTTTCAGTGATTACTCACAGATTACTATTATTTTTAACAACTAATGACTGATTATCATTGATTTTAACAACTAATGGTTTTCAGCAATGATGCATTGTTTCCTGTCACTGATTACATGTTAATTTGTTTTTAAATAGAATTTCTAAAAATAATTTTAAAAATGGTCCATTTGGAGTGCCATGAGCATAGCTTCTTATTGTCATTAAAAAAATCCTAATCTATTGTTGTTGTAAATATACTACGTGTGTGTGTGTGTATAGGGGTTGGACAATGAAACTGAAACACTGGCCAATTTAGTGTTTGGAGGTTTCATGGCTAAATGTGACCAGCCTGGTGGCCGATCTTCATTGATGGCACATTCCACCAGTCAGAGCAGAGTGTGAAGGTGTAATTAGCAGAGTAATCGCACAGTTTTGCTTGAAATATTGCAATGCACACAACATTATGGGTGACATATCAGAGTCCAAAAGAGGACAAATTGTTGGCTGGCACATCTGTGACCAAGACAGCAAGTCTTTGTGATGTATCCAGAGCCGCGGTATCCAGGGTAACGTCAGCATACCACCAAGAAGGACGAACCACATCCAACAGGAGTAACTGTGGACGCAAGAGGAAGCTGTCTGAAAGGGACGTCCTGGTGCCAACACGCATTGTATCCAAAAAAACATAAAACCGCAGCTGCCCAAATCACTGCAGAATTAAATGTGCACCTCAACTCTCCTGTTTCCACATATACTGTGTACAGTATGTGTATGAAATATATATATATACTTTTATATACTGTATAAATACACTATATTGCCAATAGTATTCACTCGCCTTCCTTTCCATCCATATGATCTTGAGAGATATCCAATTCTTAATTCAAGGGTGATATGATGTAATATGATGTTGGCCCATTTGTCAGCTGTAACAGCTTCAACTCTTCTGTGAAGGCTTTTCACATGGATTAGGAGTGTGTTTATGTGACCAGTCTTCCAGAAGCGCATATGTGAGGTCAGCCACTGATGTTAGATGAAACGGTGTGGCCTGCAATCTCTCCTCTAATTCATCCTAAAGGTGTTCATCAGGTTGAGGTCAGGACTCTGTTCAAGCCAGTCGATTTCTTCCACACCAAACTCACTCATCCATGTCCTTATGGGCCTTGCTTTGTGCACTGGTGCGCAGTCATGTTGGAACAGGAAGGGCATGTCCCCTAACCGTTCCCACAAAGATGGGAGCATGAAATTGTCCAAAATGTCTCGGTATACTGAAACATTAAGATGTCCTTTCCTTAAACAACACATCTTGGGCTGTTCTAGAGTCCAGTGGCGGTGTGCTTTACACCATTGCATACGATGCTTTGCTTTGCATTCGGCGATGCAGCTACCCGGCCATGGAAACCCATTCCATGAAGCTCTCCATGCACTTTTCTTGAGCTGAATGTTGTTTGGAGGTCTGTAGTTATTGACTCTGCAGATAGTTGCCAACCTCTGTACACTCTCTGCATCTGCTGGCCGCACTCTTGTGATTTTACAGTATGTGGCCTACCACTTTTTGGCCGAGTTGCTGTCATTCCCAATCACTTCCACTTTATAATACCACTAATGGCTGACTGTGGAATATTTAGCAGTGAGGAAATTTTAACGACTGGACTTAGGGTGCCACCTGTCCAATATCACGGTACCACGCCGGATTTCACTGAGCTCCTGAGAGCAACCCATTCTTTCACAAATGTTTGTAGAAGCGGTCTGCATCCTACAGTAGGTGCCTGATCAGTGGCGGCCGGTCAATACGGCCTTAAAGTTAGGAGTAGAAGAATGCTACTTTAACATGTAATTATTTAACATAATAATTATTTATTTTAATAATGAAATAAAGTCATTTAGTCACAATATTCCGCTGTATTTCTTAATATAATTTATTTGCAATTAAAAAAAAAAAATCTAATCTGTATTACGTTCATTTGTGTTCGTGTACGGACAAACGAGTGTCTATGTGGCATGTACATTTTTGAAAAGCATGTGACTTGAGGCTGCGCTCTGATTGGATCTTTTCAAATCATCCTTCGGGCGCAGCTCTGTGCGCCACGAACCCGCCCACTTTTGTTCTTAGCGAATCAATATTGTTTTTTTTTTTTTTTTGGATTTTTCCCCGATTTTCTCCCTAATTTAGTCGTGTCCAATTCCTCCCCGTCACTAGGGGGCTCCCACATTAAGGCTACTACTACCACTCAGCCGGGGGGCCGAAGACTATCACGTGTTTCCTCCGAACCACGTGACGCCAGCCGACCGCATCTTTTCGAATTGCTCGCTCGTTGGGGGCGGCGTAACACACTCGGAGGACAGCGCTATCCGCTCCTTCCGCTTGCGCGAGCTCACAGACGCCCCTGACTGGCTGTAGAGCCGTGATTAATGTGGGAGCACTAAGTACCTCTCATCCCTCCCCTCTGAGAGAGCTCGGCCAATCAGCTCTCTCTAGACCTCCGGCTGCGAGAGGTTACAGCACCACCCGGGATTCGAACTAGCGATCTCCGGATGATAGGGCGAGCGCTTTAACCACTGCGCCACTCGGAGGCCCATCAATATTGTTTTTAAATATTTGGGCTCATGTGATTTGGACCATTCTCAACCAGTCTTTTCCAGCACTTCTTATGGCAAGCGGATCTGGCTGACTGGATGCGATGTTAGTCAGGACTTTATTTTATACCAGTAGTAATGATCACCGCATAAACACCCGATAAATCCCTATTTACAGGCGAGTATTAAAAGTAAAATTTTTGTTTCCAAGTGATTGGAACACCGGAGTTCAATGATTCAATGATTGTGTGTGTCTGTGTGTGTGTGTACTGTATATGTGCTGATTCTTAATACTTTCTTTATTAAAAGCTAATTTAAAGGGAATTGATAAACAAGTCGCATTAAAAGCACTATAATGAAGTCACCAGTAATGGACGTAAAAGGCTTTAGTTTAAATTTTAACATGTGGCAAATGGATTTTTCTAATACAGGAAATGTTTAATTCCTTACCCAACACCGTCTACACAGCAAACAACAACAGAAGAGTGTTAGAGTGTTAACACTCCTCTGGGTAATTTGCTACATGACTAGATTAGTCGGATCACTTGTTCTTTTGTCGTGAAATGTATTTTGGTAATGTCTCTTTCTTGTTGGTTTTCTATAAACGCTGCGACGCGGCCGACTTGCAGCTCGAGCCAGGTGGTTATTTCGGCAGCATCACAACACGACTCCGACACGTCTCCATGCCAGTAATCCCTTTTCGAGATTAAAGGTTGGACATGCAAGCACTATGCTTCAAGGAACTCTCAGATTAGGCACACTTTGTTCGTAGGCCACTTCAATGTCTGTGCATGTAATGCCAGAGCGAGGAATGAGGAAGCAAGAAGGGAAAGAGTGTCTTTTTGTGTCCGTGTCAGAAGGTCGGCTTTTTGATGTGCTGCTGTTAGGAAGTTCAGTCTTTGCTTCACAATTGCGAGCTGTGTCACTATACAGGTACCTTTTTATAAAATGTGTATTAAGTGAGGAATAAAACCGTCTACGACGTGTTACGGGGGAGAAAAAAAAGATTTATCACTGGGTAGTGCGATTCAGCCAGATGTGAGGAGTTATCACATCCCATCCACGACGCACGCTCATGAGGTTATGCTCCTCTAGCAGGTTTACACTCACTACACCTTCTGTCCAGCCTCAAGAGCTGAAAAACACGAATTGTAAGAGTACAGAATAATTCTGATTAAATGTGTTAAAAGAGAAATTAGACAACAGTAAAGAGGGAAAAAGCTTTGTTCTATTGCATTATCATTGTAATAGCATCCTGTGTTATTATTATTATTATTATTATTATTATTCATTTATTTCAGTTTCGCATTCATTTGAATGAATAATGAAACCAAATTAGGACCTTTTCACTTTCCTGCTGCGAACCTGAGAACCAGAAATAAACATAAACCCTAATCACGTCCTGAATATGGGAAGCATATAAATACTGAGGCTTTCAGGACATCAGTAGCAAAACCTCGTCTGCTTGGAACTAGCTTGAAAAAGCAAGTTTATGTGTTTGTGTGTGTGTGTGTATATATATGTGTGTTTGTGTATATGTGTATACAGTGTAAAATGATGGTGTGTGTACGGTATGTGTGTATATGTGTGTGTGTTTGTGTGTGTGTGTGTGTGTGTGTGTATATATACACAACACATACATACACACATTTATGCACACACGTATACATACACACACATACACATACCACACTGTATACATATATACATATAAATAAACACACATTATTTTACACACACAGTACGCACGCACAC
Organism: Clarias fuscus; assembly: GCA_030347435.1. Classification (NCBI taxonomy): domain Eukaryota; kingdom Metazoa; phylum Chordata; class Actinopteri; order Siluriformes; family Clariidae; genus Clarias; species Clarias fuscus. The sequence goes on from CM059212.1 coordinate 8,683,970, forward strand.
ATACACACATTTATGCACACACGTATATACACACACATTTTACACTGTATACACACACGTGTTTGTGCATGTATGTGTGTATACATGTGTATGGAGATACATGCATATATATATATATATACACACACACACACACACACACACACACACCTATTTTTGTGTTCAAGTATACATTCGGCCATTCAAACTGAGTGCACAGTGCCATGAATTGTGAGCACACAAAGATATTTGCGAGTACAAAGCATCGAAGCAAGCATAAAAAGAGAGCACTTCAGTTTCGTGAGCACTGAAGCACATTCCTATTTATTTCATTTTCTTTCACTCATCCCATTCTTAAAAATGAACTATATCGACATCTTGACCCTACCGTTCAGACTGCCTTTCTTCACTATTTACCCCCGATAATGCAAACCACATCCCTTAGCTGTCTATTAGCTCCAGTCTGGGGCACTCATGCAACAACACGCAACATGATGGAGAAGATAACGGCGATGTTTTGTTGTTATTAGAAGACGTCCACTTTCCATAATCTACCTCTGCTCTCTCAGCTTGTCGTCTTTGTCCACGTTACCCCCTCCTGAAGGTCAGTTCAGATGAGGGGTCCACTCTAATTGCATCCTTGTCTCTAAGGTAACAACGCACTTCTGTCTGCTTGCATCAGCTCTGATCAGAGTCAATAGGGGTGTTTAGGCCACTGGTCTTTTATTGAACCGCAATCTTGGAGGCATTAACTCGGTCATCAGAAATCACTGAGCCAGGCTTACTATTTGCTTTGGATACGAGTGCATGGTGAAAGCAGATGTTTGTCTGCAGTTGCGTCTTTCATGAAAGAAAGATCTTACAAAATATTACGATTTTTCTTTTTGTTCCATTTCATACATTGGTGGTCAAAAGCATTGAGGCAGAAGTGTTTTAATTACACTCTCAATTCTGTAATGAAATTTAAACTAAGAATCATTTATTTTATGTCATGAAATTGCTATAAAATAATCACTATTTAATATAAAGACCTTTTATTTTTTCCCGAAACCTGCCGTACTGTATCTGGCTGGGCATAGAGCCAAAAAGACATCTGCGGTACTCTGGCGTCACTTGCTCACGCAATTTCTGCTTAATTCGCTTCCTGAGGGTTTCATGACTGGTACTGGAGGTGACCCAGGCCAGGACTCCAGAAGCTGAACACCATTGCCACATAGCCAGGTTTTCACTAGTTTTTTTTTCAGTTAATTAGCAGCCAGATAGGATGGAACTAATTAATGAGATCGGCTGTTTTGAGCACAGCGGAAACATAATACATGGTGAAATGTCTTTATACTTTTGGCCACCACATCATATTCATTTCAAATCTATCCTAATAATAGATCTTGCCAATGGTTGGAAGGAGTTCATGCAATCGTAATGAGGGTGTTGGAGCTTCAGGGATAATGTTATTTAAAAATATATATATATTATATTATTATATAATATAGTATATACACTCACCTAAAGGATTATTAGGAACACCTGTTCAATTTCTCATTAATGCAATTATCTAATCAGCCAATCACATGGCAATTGCTTCAATGCATTTAGGGGTGTGGTCCTGGTCAAGACAATCCCCTGAACTCCAAACTGAATGTCAGAATGAGAAAGAAAGGTGATTTAAGCAATTCTTTTTTTATTTTTTATTTTTTTATTTTTTTATTTTTTTTGTATTTTTCCCCGATTTTCTCCCTAATTTAGTCGTGTCCAATTCCTCCCCGTCACTAGGGGGCTCCCACATTAAGGCTACTACTGCCACTCAGCCGGGAGGGCCGAAGACTATCACGTGTTTCCTCCGAACCACGTGACGCCAGCCGACCGCATCTTTTCGAACTGCTCGCTCGCGCACCGTTGGGGGCGGCGTAACACACTCGGAGGACAGCGCTATCCGCTCCCTCCGTTGCGCGAGCTCACAGACGCCCCTGACTGGCTGTAGAGCCGTGATTAATGCGGGAGCACTAAGTACCTCTCATCCCTCCCCTCTGAGAGAGCTCGGCCAATCAGCTCTCTCTAGACCTCCGGCTGCGAGAGGTTACAGCACCACCCGGGATTCGAACTAGCGATCTCTGATTTAAGCAATTCTGAGCGTGGCATGGTTGTTGGTGCCAGACGGGCCGGTCTGAGTATTTCACAATCTGCTCAGTTACTGGGATTTTCACGCCCAACCATTTCTAGGGTTTACAAAGAATGGTGTGAAAAGGGAAAGACATCCAGTATGCGGCAGTCCTGTGGGCGAAAATGCCTTGTCGATGCTAGAGGTCAGAGGAGAATGGACCGACTGATTCAAGCTGATAGAAGAGCAACTTTGACTGAAATAACCACTCATTACAACCGAGGTATGAAGCAAAGCATTTGTGAAGCCACAACACGCACAACCTTGAGGCGGATGGGCTACAACAGCAGAAGACCCCATCGGTTACCACTCATCTCCACTACGAATAGGAAAAAGAGGCTACAATTTGCACGAGCTCACCAAAATTGGACAGTTGATGACTGGAGAAATGTTGCCTGGTCTGATGAGTCTCGATTTCTGTTGAGACATTCAAATGGTAGAGTCAGAATTTGGCATAAACAGAATGAGAACATGGATCCATCATGCCTTGTTACCACTGTGCAGGCTGCTGGTGGTGGTGTAATGGTGTGGGGGATATTTTCTTGGCACACTTTAGGCCCCTTAGTGCCTATTGGGCATCGTTTAAATGCCACGGCCTACCTGAGCATTGTTCCTGACCATGTCCATCCCTTTATGACCACCATGTACCCATCCTCTGATGGCTACTTCCAGCAGGACAAATGCACCATGTCACAAAGCTCGAATCATTTCAAATTGGTTTCTTGAACATGACAATGAGTTCACTGTACTAAAATGGCCCCCACAGTCACCAGATCTCAACCCAATAGATCATCTTTGAGATGTGGTGGAACGGGAGCTTCGTGCCCTGGATGAGCATCCCACAAATCTCCATCAACTGCAAGATGCTATCCTATCAATATGGGCCAACGTTTCTAACGAATGCTTTCAGCACCTTGTTAAATCAATGCCACGTAGAATTAAGGCAGTTCTGAAGGCGAAAGGGGGTCAAACACCGTATTAGTATGGTGTTCCTAATAATCCTTTAGGTGAGTGTATATTATATAATAGCAGAGCAACAGTCACTTTGAAAGAGTTGCAGGATGACCTGAAAGCAGTTTGACTTGCATCTAAAAGATCTCTGATCTCTGGAATGAAAAATTGTTAATTAAATTTTTTTTTGCCAACAATATATTTATTCATCTTTAGAGAGACTTCTTCATACGAAAGAATTGATGTATCCTGTGAGAAAAGAGATTACTGCTTTGCGATCGTCATCATTCTAGACAATACCTTCCTTAAAACATGCACACTTCATTAAACTGGAAACAAACAAGACAGATCATTCATTAAACCTGTTAAAGTAAGCATAACACAAACCTAAACCTTCCTCTGTGTTGCATATTTGGGCTTTTTCAGGCCTTTCAGCTTCCTCAGTGGAATCAACGCATTCTGAAAGCATTCTGTGCTGATGTTTCACAGCTTTTCCACTCTGAACATTACTGACCCAAGAGGCAGCCGTCGTGCTTTCAGGGGCTTAAGCAATTGCAGCCTCTCGGGCGCTCTGTGTATTCTGTTTTACACGGCCATTGAGTGGATGTAAGAGCTGCTCATGAAAACGCGCAGAAGCCTTCAAAGTTTATCGTCCTTATTCAGAGAGCAAATTGAAATTTTATCGGAAAGCCTCTTCAATTAAGCTGCATTTCGACTCGGCGCACTGTACAATTCCCAAGGTTCTCAGAGCTGCAGTGTGAAATAATAGGGAGATGCTGCCCATTGTAATGCACGAAGAATTTTCATATGTACTCTGGAGGGAAGAAAACAGCTCTTGGACTGCTATGAAAGCCAATCAGGTGATGAATTGATGAAATCAGAATCCTTTGAAAAAGCCAAGCTTCTTTTTTTTTTTTTTCCTTTTTAGTTGGAGAGAGAGATTGTCAGGAGGGAGGTGGAGGTCAGGTGTGGGCAGGAAGGCTTTATGTGCGATCGGCACACGTTAAAAGGCAGTGATGGACAAGGTCTGTGCAGGTATTTGTGCTCGCCTTTATTCTTCAATAGAAAAATCACTTGCACACTTGTTACCGTGCAGAAGTTCATTCCACCGCCTCTGTTTGCCTCGCTACCTTCAAGGTCAATAACAGTCATTTCGCTCGTCTACTCTGGCGAGAGTTTTGAAGTTTGTAGCCGGTTGCTCCTGGCTGGAAAGTAAGATGTATTTAACTGGTCTTGCTCTGCGCATTGGTTTTTAACAAGTGAACCCTTAAGAGCGAAATAAGGGGCTTGTGAGTGGCAGAAACATCTTTCATCAGCCACAGGAACACACGAGCTCATCGTAGGTGTTTAATGAGCTTATGCATGCACAAGAGAGTACTTTGTATCGTCCAGATTCCACATTCTTTTAAAATATCTATTTTAGGTTTTGCCTGGGACGCCTGGCGAGCTTTATACCGTCTTTAACAATGTTGAAAATTTTGCACATTCAGTAATCCGAGTGAATACAGTCTAACTGTAACTAGTTCTGGTCGATTCCGCTTTCTTCATTTGGTTAACTCGATTAATGTGATTTTCAAAACGTTTCTAATTGCTATAATTTTTACATATACGTACGTTTTCACATACAGTACAGTATGAATATATATCTTTTTTTTTTTTTTTATAAAAAAAATAATAAAAGAATGTTATTTAACAGCTGAAACAGGCATTTTAACCCACAGTGTGTGATGCTCCCAAACACTGCAGACTTGCATTTAAAAAGAAAAAACTGCAAGATAAACCGGCAGCGCTCGGCTGAGGACTGAGATGCCCACAAAAGTTGTCACTTCAGAAATGTTGAATGTGCCCTGGATTGAAAAGTCAGATAAACAAGTTTATTTAAATATAACGCTGCACTGAGCAGAATTAAGCCTTGTCCAACATCAGAGTATCGACTGATTAAGAGTGCAGAAACTGGATGCGCTCATTTTGTTAGCAACATGCTAGTCAGCTAACTCTGGTGGAAAAAAAAAAAAAAAGTTATTTCTCAAACAGCGGATTGAATAGTTTTTTTTTTAATTGATTATTTAAATGAATACACCTGTATAGTGATTTACAGCTAAAGCTTGTACTTGTATACAGTATAAGCCCTTTAAAGGTAAGACATTTTACTTTATTTCTGATGTTGTGTACAGTGCAGGCATGTTGCTGTCACTCTGGGAAGAAACTTCATGAGCACTTTGTTATATTTCCTCTTAAAAAGAAAGAAAAAGGCCTCCGAGTGGCGCAGTGGTTAAAGCGCTCGCCCTATCATCCGGAGATCGCTAGCTCGAATCCCGGGTGGTGCTGTAACCTCTCGCAGCCGGAGGTCTAGAGAGAGCTGATTGGCCGAGCTCTCTCAGAGGGGAGGGATGAGAGGTACTTAGTGCTCCTACATTAATCACGGCTCTACAGCCAGTCAGGGGCGTCTGTGAGCTCGCGCAACGGAGGGAGTGGATAGCGCTGTCCTCCGAGTGTGTTACACCGCCCCCAACGGTGCGCGAGCGAGCGGTTTGAAAAAGATGTGGTCGGCTGGCGTCACGTGGTTCGGAGGAAACACGTGATAGTCTTCGGCCCTCCCGGCTGAGTGGTAGTAGTAGCCTTAATGTGGGAGCCCCCTAGTGACGGGGAGGAATTGGACACGACTAAATTAGGGAGAAAATCGGGGAAAAAATTTTTTTTTAAAATGTAAAAAAAAAAAAAAAAAAGAAAGAAAAAGAATGACTTCAATAAGTTGTTTTAAAAAATGGTAACAGCGATGTTTCAAGTAAATAATGCTAGTAATGTTAAAGTATCTTCAAAAGATGCTTTATTTAAAAGAACCATTGTTTCGTTCTTTGCTATAAATTTGCTCCTTGCTATATATTTCCTATCGTGCTGTTGGTTTTCTTGCGCAACTTGGAGAATCGAGATTTTCAAAGGAAATTAATTGTACAAGTTTAAGTGTTTACAAGTTAAATTTAAGTTTAAAGTTTAGTCATTGAAATGAAGTTCTTCAGGTCTTTCTTTTTTTAACTTGACTAACAAAAACGTATCAAACCGTGACTTCAGAACTGAGAAACCTATTGAACTGTGGCTTCTGCAGACCTTTACACACCTACCATATACGTTATCTTGCCAAAAATTTGTGAATACCTGACCGTCACACTCTTAAACATTTTCCAGCATGAAAATACCCCTGAGCTAAGCATAATTTGCCTTTGCTGGAGAAGGAAGACTGACCGCAAGGCTAATGATGAACACCTTTACCCCAGTCACTCTGGGCCACGTTTCTGCTACGTCAACACAAAGTGGTTGATGCAGAAAGAACTTTATAAGGATGTATTATGCATACGTATTGGCATAAATATCACCTCCTTGCCACATCGTAGAAGACCGTATGAAGCTCGTACAGTATGTTTACCGGTGTTGGGGGACATTACTTTTTAAAGTAACTAATTACAAACAATTACTGTCTTAACATTACAGCGTTACTTTCTGTTAAAAGTAACTAGAGTACTTTTCCATTGCAGAAAAGGAAAACTCCTTTGTGCTTCCTCATGCATGTTGTTTTAGTCAAGACCTTTATAAATTTTCTACCATCATTACGCAGCGAAGTTTGGCCCATAATCTGTTAACTATTAAAACCCCTATAGTCCGGTTTAGCGCGGTGGCTGTAAGTACGGTTCATCATGATTCACCACGAGTTCTGGCGCTATGATTAGGTTTACATCTTTCCATGCATCGGTCCTCACATAGTCAAACCGCATAGATGAGATAGGGGTATAACAGCAGGAATAACAGAGTGGGGCGGGCTATCGGGGGCGGAGCTTGTAGGACAACTTACTCTCACACTAATGGATTGGGAATGACTGCTGTCTGGCTCACGGATTACATAAATTGTCTGAATAATGGATTAAATTTTTGAAAAAGTAACTAAATGCCGCCGAGTGGCGCAGTGGTTAAAGCGCTCGCCCTATCATCCGGTGATCGCCAGTTCGAATCCCGGGTGGTGCTGTAACCTCTCACAGCCGGAGGTCTAGAGAGAGCTGATTGGCCGAGCTCTCTCAGAGGGGAGGGATGAGAGGTACTTAGTGCTCCCACATTAATCACGGCTCTATTACCAGTCAGGGGCGTCTGTGAGCTCGCGCAACGGAGGGGGCGGATAGCGCTGTCCTCCGAGTGTGTTACGCCGCCCCCAACGGTGCGTGAGCGAGCATTTCGAAAAGATGCGGTCGGCTGGCGTCACGTGGTTCGGAGGAAACACGTGATAGTCTTCGGCCCTCCCGGCTGAGTGGTAGTAGTAGCCTTAATGTGGGAGCCCCCTAGTGACGGGGAGGAATTGGACACGACTAAAATAGGGAGAAAAGGATGACTCATTTTACCTCCGTTTTAGCTTCATCTCTGATCTTGGACATTTTTGGGTCTCATTGCCCAGGGAAAGAACATGGTATAATGGTTTGAATGTGTGCTTGTACTTCTGAGTCATCCTAGCACCAAGCAAGGACATTGAAAAGAAATCTATTTTTGCAGCAAATAACAGATAAGAATAATGTGCTTAAAGAAAAACTCATTTCAGGACTTTTGTCTTATTTTTTCATGAGATGTTTTACATATAAATTGCTGATGTTACTGTGTTTTTTGCCAATTTTTTTTTTTTTTTTTTTTTTTTTTTTTAAGTCGTCTTGGCTGTTTGAGGCAAAACTGTGATAGCTGCCGTAGGTTTTACCAAAATCTCCAACCCATCAAAAATCATAAAAGACATAAAACTAGCCCAACAATTCAGGCATTGATGATTCATTAAAAACATTAGACCCATTAAAAAAAAATAAAAAATTTGAGACTTTGTGCGGGGAAACAAGGTCATTGTGGTGTAAGCTCATTTCTGATATGTGGACCTTATATGAGCACTCCTTACAACTCGTACTTTTTGGCTTTGTTTGCGAAAATCTGTTGGCTGTAATTCTGCTTATTGTCTATAGAAAAGTTCTTTGGTGGCTGCATGTTTTTTTTTGTTGTTGTTGTTTTTAACAAGCCCAGTTTGGTGTAAAAAATATTAACCTGGCAAGTCTGTGATTAACCGTCCTCTCCAGTGCTTCTCGTCCACTGAAAATGTTCACTGAGCAAATATTAGGAGCAGTGTGGTTCCCGCCCCAATGGGAATCTTAGCAAGTGCAACACTTCCTATTTTTGACCACTAGGTTCAAAATATAACTCTGTGGAGTTACAGGACATTGAATGATTGTTCCTGCTCTTGATTATATTCCACTTAGGAAGCATTGTCCATTTATGGAGGTTGCACATGACCTTTAACAACGCACTCGTACTCATTCTGCCCTTTTTGATTTGCATCCATCTACCGTTACAGTTGCTTTTGAAAAACCGAGCACACAACTTTGTCCTGTTTGATTCATGAAAGCATTGCTTCCCGTGTCCTCCTGTCAGTGCACGACTGGTTGAGGAATCCTAAAGCGCGGACCTCCTGTCCTTCGCCTGTGTTTGCGCCTTTGATGTGCAGCTGTGGTGGCCGGAGATTAGATAAAGCACATTTGATGGAGGCTCTGATAAAAGTAATCACTTCGTTTGCAGCCTGTCTCTCACTAGCATGAGGCGGCTAGCGTTCCACATGTAGCCATGGTGACGAGACGAGACGAGACGAGGCGTGACGAGAGCCTGCGCACCCGTGTGCGTGTGTGTTACTGCAGGAATCCTGATCTGATTTGATGTTCACTAAAAATGAGTTTACGCACCTTCATTTTCAAAAAGTCCTGCGATGGTCATTCTGTTTGAATAGTTAACTCCAGAATTATTGACGCCCTTGAAGAAAAGAAAAAAAACCCAAAAGAATGTATCATACAGTCGTAAAGGAATGTATTTATGGGGTAATTTCAGGATTTTCAGCTAATCCTCTAGTTTAAATCTATCTGCATGAAGGAAATCTCTTGTGAGCAGGAAGTGAATCATATCGATCGCTAACGATTTAGGCTCGCCTCATTAAGATGCAACTGTTAAAGGATGAGACACAGCACGCCACCTCACTCCAATCATCAGTCTTTGTCTTCTGTAACCCCTGAGATTTGTGTGGCATTTTTTTTGGCTGACGTCAAACCACAAATTCCCACAAGCACCTTAATTACAATTGATCTACACTGCGTCCTTCCACTCGGTGCCCGGGTTAATTTATCATTTAGTCCCTACTCGGTTATCTCTTATATTTTTTAGGGAGTTCCACATGGCTTCACAAGCACAAATCTCACTCATTTATCTTTGCCATCTCATTCTCGTGCCTTCAGAGAAAATGGCATACGAAGAAATGGACCGCTTTTCAAATGATCATTACAGAAGAAGGTCCTTTTACTTCTGCTCTCTTACTACGTACCGTAGGTGTTTTAAGACTTTTGCAAAGCGCTCCATCGGCTTTGTGATCTCGAGGTATTTTTCTGGCAGGCGATAGCAGCAGGTGTTTATCTTTAAAACATGAGAAGGAGGAAAGAACGGAAGAAATTAGATTTCCTTAATCGAGTCCCTGTAGCCGTTCCCCTAATCAGAATTCCTACTTGACCAAATTCAGCTTCAGTGGGATAAATCTAAACGTATCTTCGTCATAATGGACCGCATAACTTGGGGAATAAAAAATGCTTTCTATTATTTTGTCCATCATGCTGTCCCTTTGGGAAAGTTTCCTATTAAAATGCCACCACAAGATTCAGCAAGAGAGGGAAGTCCAAAGTCGATGGAGCGTCTGCCGGCCCATGATTAATGGCCTCTTAATGATAGGCTGAAGAGCTGAGGGTGTTGTGTTTTTTTTTTTTTTTTCTTTCTTTCTTTCTTTCTTTTTTGGGAGGGGGTGTAAATATGCAAATGAATCGATGAGGGAGAAGAGAATCGAGTGAAGAGGATCCAAATGATCAGCATGACCTTTGCAAACTGTCATAGTGGCCAGGACTTTGACTGGTCAGTGACGACCAGCACATCTCTCTCATTGTTTAATATACAGTACATTAACAGTATCATCGTTATCATTATTATATCAATTAATTGTTTTATTTATTTTCTATTTTTATTTATTTTTTTTATTATTATTATTAAGTGTAGTGTGACTCATCTCCTCAACCAAGTGCCTTTTTCATAGGGAAATTATTCGATAATCTCATAATCAGATTCTTTAACCTCTAATTCTAGTAATATATTGTCATGCTTTTCCTGTGATCATTAATTCATCAAAAAAAATGGAGGCTTTTAGAAATAACTGATTATTTGTGTAATTTAGGATTAGATTAAACGTCACTTAATGTGCTTAATTATGAGCATTTTTCGGATCAGGAGGTTCAGTTTTTCTCCCGAAGTCCACCAGAGATTTCACCCCCCCCCCCCCCCCCATATACATTCACACTGTGCCGAGGTCATGCCTCCACACTCTGCCGCTTCTCCATCTTCCCTTGTGTGTTCGAGCCGAGCCGCCATTCTGCTGCACGGTCCTGCTGTTTAGTTTGACCCGGTGCTTCTCCTAGACGGCTGCTGTCAAAAAGCCTGACAGCTGGGGAGGGAGAGCGAGATGGTCCTGTGGTCCTGTTTGTGCTGCACCTCAATTTTTTTTTCCCCCCTTACTAAACATGCTGACAGGCGGACTGTAGTGAAATGGAGGATAGTTTTTTGTGTAAAAAAAAAAAAAACTGAATGCTACTACTGCTACTACTACTACTAATAATAACGCTTCAGAGTCTTAACACGTCAGGGTCATAATGGAGCGTGTTATTTGCCACAATGAACATTTGCACATTTCTTGTTCTTGTTTTACATATAAACTTGCACTTTAGAACATGGACAATACCCCTGCTGATGCACGTTATTTCATTCTATACCTTGTTTCACTGTTTTCATATTCACACACATAATATCTCTCTTCCTTTTTTTTCCTTCTTTTTTTATTAGAAAGTCTTTTTTTATTGGAAATATAAACAAGTTACATATACTGTACATACATACATACATACATACATACATACATTGTACACATTTTTTTTTCTACCCATACCCCTCCCCTCACCCCACAAAAAACAAAGAATACACAACGGGGGAAAAAAACACAGCCAGTCAGCAGAAAAAGAAAAAAGATGGAAATAAATAAATAATTAAATTGCACATCAAAGAAAAAAAGGAAAAGAAGTATTAGAAGCAGAAACAAAAAAAATATCTTTTCAGATTAAATTTATCTGCATCTATATTTTCAAAATGGTTCATAAATGGTTGCCAGACATCATAAATTTCAGAATATTTCTATTCAATTTTAACTTTTGTAAAACTTTTAAACTTGTATCCCATATATAAGTGTTTAATTTTTTAAATAAATCTTTACTTTGTTGTATTCCAGTGCAAATTTCCTTTTATTATAATGAAATATATCGATCATATCCTATTTCTCCATTTTCGCAATTATTTTATGCGTTGCACTGCTGCCACATGACTGGCTCACTAGATAATTGCTTAATTGCGCACACGTGAAATGGAAGGTGAGTGTCTTAATCGATGTGCGCATTCATAAATCTAGCAACTGTAAGTATGTTGTATTAACATCAGTCGACATTGATTCAATACCTTGGGGAAACTTTTGATGTGAACATTTTGTACAGTTCCGTAGCATTCCGTCTTCTTTCCGTTCCCCTTTTAGAGTTGTAGCGCATCGATTGTGCTATAGTAGGGGTCTGGCAGTTTATTCAGTAGCGCTCTGTCTATAGAGCACTGAATCACTCTGCCAATACAGTCACAAAGGCCCTGTGCTGACGTAGCTGGTATTTTTGTATGTGCCTGAAGGTGTGGATAGAACGTATGTGAAGTAAAGGTGTCCTTATCTTTTAAATAGATACCACAGATTTGCTATCATAGAGCTTGCATACCGAATGTCTTGTGCCTCATGTCCTACAGCCTCCGTTCGGTCAGCTTTTGACCGCTTATTTTCCTTTGAATCCTTTTGTATTGAATGAACGCAGTGGACCGGCCTTAGGGTGTCGATCACCAACAGCCATCGATCACCCTCTCGTTAAACCCGTGCGCCTTCTGCTCTCCGTAGACCCACATCAGATCATTCAATACCATGACATGACAAAAATCCAACTCTGAGCCATCTCAATTTAAATCAAAACACATTCTGTATTTGCAGGAGAAATTTCAGCCTCGTGCATCGGGTGGAGGAAAAAAACAACAACAAAAAAACAGACAGAGATTATTGATGCAGTTACAGCATAATTTCATTCTTGTGAATATCTGCTTGATGTGATGTTTTTGTTGGCGCACATTATCAGTGTGTCATGTCTCGGGAGGCTCAGACAGAAAACTACGTCTATTTTTCAAAACAATAATTACGGCGCAACAATATGCCTTCGTCGTCGTCGTCCTGATGGCGGTGTGACAGTTCATCTCTCCGTGTTCGTATCAGTTTATGAGCTGGATGTGGACATAATCAATGGGCTATGAGTTCCAGGAAAATGGAAAGGGGGAAAAAAAAATCATATTTGCTTTCTGGGTTTTGTGTTTTTTCAATAGCATGAAAAAAATATACAATTGTATACAAAAGGTCTGCTTCATGGTAGGAGAAACTGACTTTGCTTTCATAAGGATACATAAGCCAATGTGTATGCCTTTTTTAAAGTAGTTACATCATAATGGGATTTGCATGGGGGTCTCAAAGTACTGTCGCTTTTTATTCCTCCTCGTATATACGAGTGCGCTCGGAAAGGACAAAGCGAGCAAAAAGAAACTAGGGGTTGCATAGTAGAGTCAATGGAATGGAGCTGCAGTGTCAACCAGTCAGGCTAGTGTAAAGTCAGAACATGAGGCGATTAAAGAAACGAGCTAACATTAGCCTACTTTGTCATTATGAAAATATATTTCAGGTAAGATGATGGCAATCACCTGGGACCGGCCCATGCGATATCACGATACATAATATAGACGCCGATTCAATTCGTATACAGTGGAACCTCGGATTGCGAGTAACGTGGTTTACGAGTGTTCCGCAAACCGAGCAAAGATTTTTACTCGGAAACCGAGCAAGTATTAGGTTACGAGCTCCGAGTATCATGTATCACGCATGCGACTCTTATTTTGACACTGAGCGTCCCACGGCTTCGCAAACGCACAGAAACTCTGCTTGTCTCTTATGCGTAATTTGACACCAACACACACACACACACGCACAGAAGCTCTTTCGCCTTTTCACCCCTTCCCCGGCTTCACAAACACACAGAAACTCTGCTCTGTCGTGATTCTTTTCAAAGGTAAGGTGCTGGTTCATTAGTTTTTTTTTTGTTTTGTTTTTTTACTTTACAGCAATGATTCCCTTAGTATGCGCTGACGCCAGGTCAGAGAGATTTAATTTTTCCCTGTTAAAACGGTGTTTCCGTTGTGTGTACACACACACACACACACACACACACAGCGCCTGCGCGCACCAACGGAAACACTTATCGGTCAGGATTTATTTTTACTTTTTTTAAAGGTAAAGTGCAGATTAATTGGTTTTATTTTCATTTTATAGATTGTATTAATTATTTTTATGTATTTATTTTTTGGGGCTGTGGAACAAATAATTTGAGTTTTCATTATTTCTTATGGGAAATGATGATTTGGTTTACGAGTGTTTTGGAACACAAGCCCACTTCCGGAACGAAGTATGCTCGTAATCCAAGGTTCCACTGTATTATGATTCTGCTTGTATCCGGATTTTGTAAATGTACTGATTCAATATAATATTTTTTTTTCTTTTGTTCCAAGTCTTGGCAAACAAACATGGCGAATACTGTAGTTTGCTTCTCCCACACAGGATGCTGTGCTGCCCGCGTATGTGCAAATATTGTAGAGTGCACCTGTTGTCTTACAGAGGAACTGCAACATTTTTCCGCCTGAAATGCAAATGTCTATAAAGTAAAAAAGATATTTTCATTTTAAATAATTTATTTTATTTTATTTTATTTTGGACCTTGCATTACCACACAATAGAATTGTGATGTGCAGCTGAATCCGTTCCCCATCTTTACTCATATGGTTAATCCAGGTGGATAACTCACTTCAAATCTGGACAGAGTAGCTTGTTTTAAGCAAGTCTGAATAAAGCAAGCCTGAATTAAGGGAAGTACAACCACAATTCAGGTTTTAAAGGTGGGTTTTATATAATGATTGAATCAGGTAAACAGTACGTGCCCAATTTCCAGATTTTCAGTCAGTCACAAAATCTGGAAAAATTAGAGATAATAATAAAATAAAAAAAATCAATAAAACAAAAAAAATTATGGCAGGGAATGTCAAACATGGACATACAGCATCAGTAGTCCAAACCCACAAGCACAGCATCTTCCAGAAAATACAAGTATGGCCTTGATAGAATTGAATGAATTCAATCAAGTCATCTCTATAAAACAATTTCAACCAAAACTATACATATACTATGCTAAGCTTCACAAAACTAAAATTCATGTCAGATGTGCCGTTCAGAAGTATTTCATATCAAAGCCCAAAGAAGAACCAGACTTGGTTGAAAGACCTGAAGATCTGCTCCATTAATTCAGCGATCACCATATTGGCCAGATTTTTTGTTCGGAGGAAGCCAGGAAGCCAGTGGATGCTCACAGTGCCAACTGTTAAGTATTATTAGATCCAATGTTTGCTTTGCGTGGTCGTGTAACAGGCAAGAAATATACGGCAGTTTTACTGAAGCTGTTTTTCCTCATATTCCAGGGAGATAATGCCTTCATACTTCCTGCTAAATCTTTTCACGCACGGTTTGTTCAACACCAAATTTGAAGTGCCATCCACAGGTTCCTCAATCGCCAGATGTAATCATTGTTTAACCTTTACGTGAAGTCGTTCAGCACAGCGAGTTCGAAGTAGAGTAGAACTCTTCATTCCTTCATTCGTAAACAGATTGCTAGATTGCTAATCTCATAATACGTGAGTAAATTAATTGCCTAATAATATTTTCACCAACACCGACATTTCTTCTGGGCCCATGGAGATTTCGTAAAGGTGAGGATCGAAGAAACGCGGGCGGCGAGGGGTATGTAGATGGAGGCTGCCATGTTGAAAATCAGTCGCATGACAGATGGAAGGATTTAAATGTGAGTGGCAGAGAGAATCACATTTGTGGCACTTAATCTCCAGATTATATTCCCTCCCTCACACGTTTTATCCTCTTACTTTTTCTGTGTTTGTCTGTCTGTCCGTCATCTCCAATTGATCTGACAAGCACCCATTGCGCCTGTAGAACCAACAAGAAGCTGACGGGTTGTCTGAGAGCAGCGTTGTAAACTATAATAGGAGCTGCATTACTCTCTGGACAAAATGTCTCCATGTCCACAATGTTTCTTCAATAGTGATATATTTAACCCATTTTGGTATATTGCCACATGAGACATGCATATTTGCCATTTCATTTCTTTTTCTTTGTGCTTTTTCCTTCACAGTGTAGCGATGCACATTTAAAGGTTTAAAGCCCCTTTCGTCTGGTTCGAACTGACAGGAAGTATATTGCAAATAAACACGCTTTACTGTATGTACCAACATTGTTGAGCGGGAAAGCGTTTCGGGGGGGGGGAGTAAAAAAAACACAAAAAAAACTGAGGCGACAGTGAGCACAGGATCGCGTCGGATCGAAACTTAGGAGGTTGCCGATTTAAAAACTGTCTTCTATCGATTTTTGGTAATAATTATAATATTCTGTATATCCACAATCTCTAAAATCCTATATCCTGTTATACCCTAGAGGTGGGAGGTAACCCCCCCCCCCCGAGGCAATGTCTTACTGTATGTACATATGTATCTGTACTTTCCTTGAGTAGTTTTTAGACCACTCTGCTCAAAGGTACAGCTAATATCTGCACTTTTACTTTAATACATTTCTGTATGTCGTGAACAGTAGTGGTGTGTAGTGTGTAGTTAAAGCCATCTACTGACTATTATGCGTAATTGCGTGACTTGCCTTTCCTTCAAGACATGCTTAATAATGTAACAGGTGTTTGACAGCAGAAGTGGACCTCGCTGCAGACAGCGACAAACAGCATGTTCACAATCATGAAGCAGAGAGAGAGAGAGAGAGAGAGAATGTATTTATTTATTTATTTATTTATAATACAATAAAAGTGGCTCCTGTGAGTTAATACAAGCCCTGTACTTTTGATACACGGGTACGTTTTAAAGTGAGCACTTCCCTGCTTTTGCTCAAGTAAAACGAGGACGTCTACTTTTACTCAAGTGCAGGATTTCTGGATGTTTTAACCTAACCACAAAAGGAAAATTTATCTAATCCAATTTTAATATTCTCTAATTTTTTACAAATTATTTATATCCCCTATGGTTGGAAATTTGGGAGATTCTGTATTACATCATTTATCTTCATTCCTCATCATGCATGTCCACGCCACTGTACAAACAAGGTTTAGACGGACTCCTACTGACAGCCTGCAACATCTCCACCCACTCAGTTTATACAGGTTTCATTCTGCTGCCCTGTAATGGCCGACTGTAAAGGTCCAGTCTTTCTTTAATTACATAGCAGCCAGAGAGCAGCTCTCGATAAGCATCTCTCTTACTGTGAGAGCTCTGACCCTGCTGCTCTAACTTGCTTTGATATTCACAGGTTGCCAGCCTCCGGCAAGTAGATGTGTCCAAATTCTTCACAACATACAAAAACACATTGTGGAGCAGTGTGAAATTCAGTAAATGCAAAAAGTTGGAGGGAAAAAAACGTGAGTTATTTTAAAGGTTTGGTGGATAATTAAGTACAGTGGAACCTCGGATTGCGAGTAACGTGGTTTACGAGTGTTCCGCAAACCGAGCAAAGATTTTAAATAAATTTTTAATCGGAAACCGAGCAAGTATTAGTTTACAAGCGCCGAGTATCATGTATCACGCATGCGACTATTATTTTGAAACCCAGCGTCAAGTGATCACAACTGAGCCAATGATTTTTTTTCTCTTGCGCTGCGGGAATTACGGGTAATCGTCTGCCCTGCTGCGTCCCCTGTGTCAAAATAAGAGTCCCCTGCTGCGTCTTAGAGCTCGTCTCTTATAATCAACATCTCCCTCTCTCTTCTGTGTGCGCGTGCGTACTTTGACACTGCGCCCCACACACACTTTGTAACAAACGGAAACACTTAACTGTCTGGATTTATTTTTACCTTTTTTTATTTTATGTTAAGTGCAGGTTAATTTGTTTTATTTTTACTTTATATGTTGTATTAATTATTTTTATGTATTTATTGTTTTGGGCTGTAGAATGAATAATTTGAGTTTTCATTATTTCTTATGGCAAAATTCAATTTGGTTTACGAATTATGCTCGTAATCCAAGGTTTCACTGTAACACACAACAGTCTGTGCTGTGTTAAAAAAAAAAAAGTATAATAATAATTCCATATTGTATTCCATACTGTATAACATGCAAGTGGATTGCCTCTATTCACCAAAGTGCATCACCGCTGATTTCATTACATACACCCTGCTAGTACTGGCTTGCCTTCAGAACTGCCATAACTCTTCGTGACATGGATTCAGAAAGGTGTTTCGAACACACCTTAGAGATTTTGATGGCATCACGCATGTAACATTTGTTAAAGAACACCACATTGCACAATGTAATCTATTACAGTGTAATGTAAATCTCAATAATACAATATAATGCATGTTGTATTATTTAGATTAGATATTGTCAAGTGAGTAAAAGTTCTTATTAATGTTGTGGCTCTGATAGTCATTCTCTCGCAAACTCCTCTCTCTCTCTCTCTATGCCTCTCTTTAACACAAACACATGCATTAAAAGTGCAGCCTGTCATTTCATAAAATATATAAGTATCATAAACTAAGAGCACTAACATTCTAGACCCTTTCCATAAATGTTAAATAAGTGTCTCTTTACAAAAAGCATCACCCACATCAGCAATTACAGCAATAACTTTTTAAAATAACACATTTTAAATGTTTTTTTTTTTACTTATTTATCGCATAAACACTTTTTTTCATGTTACAGCGAGAACTACCTGTGCGTATACAAAAAAATAATTTCACATCTAACCAGTCAGATTCGAGCATTACTGTATGTTGTGTACTGTATTACTGTTGTTACTGTAGTGTTCTTGGCTTCCGAACGAGGAAAGTCTGTCTGATTGATTGATTAATTAAACACTTGGCTGCAATGTTCCACCTACTGTAGTATAGGGACAACTACAGGTCCTTTAAAGAATTCCAATCTGTGTTTATTGAAGCAACTATTAATTTCCATAGCTTTATTGTAATTAATCTTCATTAATCTTAATGTCAGTCTTGATTTATGGTTTTGCCAGTTTGTGTAATGGCAAGAATTTGACAGTCGGGTATCAAGATAATGTAAAACCGCATGAGCTCAAGAATGATTAGCATTCCTCCGCATTTGGTTCTCGGGAATTAGCCGGAATGTTTAATGAAGCCTCATTACATCCTGTTCAGTTGAAATCCACTTGCCAGAGCAAAGACAAGCACAAGCGCTGAAGTAATCACTTCAGACAGGCTTAATACTGCAGATATGTGCGATGGATCCCTAAAGAAAAAAATATCAACAGGATGGGTTAAGATGACAGTGAACAATTGCAAATCTGCTTGTTTCTTTTTTTTTTCTCCTTGTGAAAATTTGAAAGAAAGCAAAGCAAAAACCTCAACACATTAATTCCAGCCCTAACCATGGTTGCATATTTATAAACCCCTGACATGAGACCTTCGTTTGCATTTTCCATTGTCTGGTTTTTCAAACCATTTGCTTTCAAAATTTCTTTTATATAACATGCCTCATTCATTTGACTTTCTTAACGGCGTGAGATGTGTTGATGCTCAGTCTCGATCGATAAACATCACTCTTGCCTTTATCATCAATTCTCACCTTCCAGATGACCCAGCTCCACTAATCTGTGTGCATTACTGGCATCACTGTATAATTAAAACATTGATGAGCCGATCAATTGATGGTACGATTTTACAGAAGATAAAGCTTTGGGCTTGTGCTCTGGTCTGTGCCATGAGCATTTTTACAATGTGTTGAAATAACAGTGCATACAGTAGAAGGAAGGTCAGGATGCCAAGCTTTCGTCAAGCTTTCTGGTTGCCTTGGCAATATTTTTGTCCAGACGTAGTTTTTGGACGGGGACACTGGATTAAATGTGTTTCTAGCTGCAGGACTGGAAATCAGACTGAGCATGTCTGTGTGTGTGTGTGTGTGTGTGTGTGTGTGTGTGTGTGTGTGTGTGAGTAGCAAAACAGTCACACATTTCTGATGGATGGACATTCTGCACTCCATAATCCCAACTTCACTCTTTTTATAATAGAAATGCTTCTGTACAGTTTGGGCACAGTACAGGGTGGGCCATTTATATGGATACACCTTAATAAAATGGGAATGGTTGGTGATATTAACGTCCTGTTTGTGGCACATTAGTATATGTGAGGGGGCAAGATGGGCGGTGACCATGGTGGCCATTTTGAAGTCGGCCATCTTGGACTTCCAAATGGCCACCATGGTCACCACCCATCTTGAAAAGTTTGCCCCCTCACATATACTAATGTGCCACAAACAGGACGTTAATATCACCAACCATTCCCATTTTATTAAGGTGTATCCATATAAATGGCCCACCCTGTATTTAGCCACAGACTTATTTCCAATTAAAAGCAAGTATTATTAAATTGGGGTATCTCTAGATTTGCTGATAATGTTCATAGATCAGTGTTCACATGGGACAGTGTGAGTCCTGCCTCAGTGGACATCTATTAGCAGTAGTAGCAGGTCACTTTTTTTTTTTCTTTTTTTTTTTTTAACGACAGGTGCAACACCCTGAAATGTGTGCAAGCCTGTGGAAGACCATGTCTTATATCTGAGAACCGGTATCCAGGAACAGCTTGCCATTATTATATAATTGCTTCAGCAGGCGTATTTTCTCTCCGTCTTTTAATTGGAGACAGGTTTATTGTTGCTGTTTTGGTGGATAAACATTAAAAAAAAATAATAATAATTTCGATGGTTTCGTGATTACATTAATTGAGCGTGTGTGCCAGGACAGATGGTAGGTGGATTGGAGAGGCGGCAGTGCTCTGTATAAGCAGGTAAAAATTAAACACAGATTTGTATGGGGAATATAAAAGTTTTGATTAGCAATAACTTTAAAGCACGTCAAATGAAAAAAAAAAATAGAAATGGTGGTGTTCCTTTTTTTTTTTTTTTTTTTTGAGGCTTATCTAACAACAAACACGACTTCCAGCCAGGATTTGTAGCGTTATAAAAGAAACAGCCTCTCTCAATCTTAATTCAGTCTTGCCTGTGCCATTATCAGAATGGTCTTTGGTGTGATTTAAGAAAGGGTTTATTTATTTGTTTTTTTGTGCAGCATCGCTGTCAGATCATAGGCAAGCATGTGTCCTTAAGGCTATTTGATCACACCATTTCCCTTCCTTGGTTAAAGATGTTGATTGTCAAGCCTTGGGCTGTGTATTCTAAACGAAATAATTTCTGTATTGTTTTCCTCTGACACGTCGTCCTCCTTCCTTTGCAGACTCCTGAACTTCACTAGGAGCCGATAGGGTGAAATATGCTAGCAGCTGGAGGTCGTTGTAGAGTGTTATAATGCCAGGCAGCAGCATGTGTGTGTGAGAGAGAAAGAAAGAGAAATCTCTCTATAATGAGCCATAGAGTCGGCTGCCGAATTAAAAGCACCCTTGGCAAGATGAGTGGGGGGGAAAAAGAATGAAATTAGCTTTAAACACCGCCTTTAGTTCTTTCAAAGTGACATGTTTAAAATCAGAAATTTGTAAGAACAAAATATGGTCGAAGCTTGTTCCCATTTATACTTGTGTGTGTGTGTGTGTGTGTATATATATATATATATATGTATGTGTATGTATATGTATATATATATGTATATATATATATATATATATATATATATAAGAAGTGCCAAATTCCCTTATTATAGAACAGACAAATGCAATGAGACTAAATGTGTCATATGTCAGGTAATTATCATCCCTGGACAAAACGGCACTAAACGGCTACAGTGAGGCACTGCGATTAGGCAGGGAAACATCTCTCAAAGGATCACCGTTGGAAATTGACCAAGTTTCCAAATCTATTGTGAAGGCACAACAGATAAAAGCCTTGTATTTCATCCAACCACAATTGTAAGCACACGGAGTTCAATAGACGTCTGTCTGAAATCGGGTTCCGAGACAAAAATAGTTGAGTTTTTTTTTTTTCCTTTCTTTCTTTGCCTACAGTCATGCATAGTTGGTATAAACAGAAGGACGGATGTACTAGAAAATAATCCCCTTTTTAAAGTATGGTGGCAGATCTGTGATCTTGTACTGTATGTACAGAATATGGCGTCATGGACTCTGTGGAAAGACTAATATACTGTAGAGTGGCAAGAAAAAGAATGTAAACATTTTGGAATTTCATGGTTTTCTGCATTCATTTCTGCATACAGTAAGTCATGGTTATTGACCCGTATAATGTGCCTAAAATAATAACACGAAAAAAAAAATTCCGATCTTTCATGTCTTGATTGAAGACACTCATTCAACATTCAAAATGGTAGTGGAAAAAGTAAGTGATCCTTGGAATTAATAATTGGTTGACGACACCCCCCAAGAGGAATTTTAAGCCATTGTTCCCGGCAGAACTGTGTAAGCTCGCTCATATTTTTTAAATGTTTCGTGTATGCCTCTCTTTAAGTCACTCCAAAGCATCTAAATAGGGTTGAGGTCTGGGCTCTGACTTGGCCACTCCAAAAGGTGGATTTGGTTTTTCTGAAGCCATTCTGCTTGCTCCGGAGTTTTGGCTCATTGTCCTGTTGCATCACCCAACTTTTCAGCTGATGTACAGTACAGACATTCATTCTCACTTTATGGTGAAGAATTTTGTGATACGCTTGGGAATTTATCTTCCCCTCAATGGCTGCCAGCTGGCCACGCCCTGATGCAGCACAGCAGACCCTAATCATGATTTTTCCTCCACAATATTTTACTAATGGGATGATGTTTCCATGATATGCAGTTCTTTTTTTTTATGGCACATGTAGTGCTGGGTGTCTTGGTTTCATCAGTGCACAAAACGTTTTTGCCAGCACCGCTGTGGAGTATCAGTGTGCTCTTTTGCAAACTTTAGTAAGCGGCGACTTCTTCGTTTGTGGTGTTCTGCCATGGACAACCTGCCTGTATGAGGTTTTACATACTGTAGACCTGTGAAGAAAAATTACCCAGTTCCAATACTGCCTCTGCCATATGGTTACATTTTCTTCATGGTTAGATCTTCCAGCAAGCGTGCATCAATGTCCATAAAAATCAACCTTTTTCCATGAGCAGGACTACGCCTAAACCTCAGCAGGGCAAATCTATGGTGGAAGATGAGAGTGATGGTATTAGCGCTCTCCTCAGTCACTCATATCAGGCATTGCAGGAGATTGTGTTATTTTGGCAAAGGGAACTGCCAATACTTCTGGAGATGGAGATTACAAATCCTCATTTATATTATCCCTGTTTTACTTTTTCTCTTTGACATCCACTGCCGATGCTTATTTGCATTCTAATTGTATTTTTATGCGGCGTAACCGCGTTCAAATTACATTTGAATGATTTGCGGTTGCGTATTATTTAACTTTTATTTTCCGAGAAAGCAACATACACCAATATGACTAGAAAGATAGCAAGCGAAATGACACCAGAACATCGATCAACATGTGTTTCTGTAAATAGGCGTGAACGCTGCCTGGAAAGTCACGCTGCAAATTTTTATTTGCCAGTGGACTAAGTAAAAAATGAGCGTTTGTACTGCAGGTGCACATAAAAACCTCCCCTACCGTGCCGGGTTATTACGGGCCCTGTATTGCACAGCAGGCTGTAGTAATGGCCCCACACTCTCCAGTGCCATCAACTGAAGTGCTTCTAGAGCCAGCATTACTTTCGCCACAGATTCACTTTCAGGCTGCAATTTAAATCGGACACATTGTCCAGGGCTGGGGTTTTTTCCCCTGTACATATTGCCCAGTGCTGTTTTTTTTTTGTTTGTTTGTCCAAAGCTGTTTAGTCAGCTGAGTGATGATCAACGATGAACCATGATGCCCTTTACATGACCTACTGTATATCGTTCCTGTTTCTTTTTGTGTTTTTTTTTTTATCATGGAAACACAGATGAGCTCGTAGTAATCTCTAGCGGTGCAATATATGGTTTTAGGCACCATGCTCTTACTCCAATCATATTTGCAACATTACCAGCAATTGCGTCAGGGAGCACCAGCGAGCACGTGAGCTAGACACTAATGAACCACACAATATGGATTTGAATGCACAGACGGCCATGAGGTGCAAAATCACTACACTTTCATAATTTGGGGTTTCCTTATCAGCATCTATCAAAGAATTACATGTATGAAATTTTAGAAAGAAGAAATCTTCTTTAAGTTTTAATGCAGTAGTGCACTTGAGGATTAAATGGTCACGGTTACTTCTGTGAGTCTGGCTGTTAATTCTAGCTTGTAAGAAGCCTTACTGGAGACAAAAATCAATCAAAAATGTAAAAAAAAAAGAATAACCATTTTCAGATTAAATTGTAGAGCTATGAGCCGTTCAAAGATAAGTTTTATAATTGGAGAGCCATGCCGAAGACTTTCCATCCTTGAAGCTTGTTGTACTTCCTCTATACCTTTTAGTGCATCCTACTGATGCAGACATCAGTTCCTCATTACACTTTTTTTTTTTTGTTAAGGCTTGTTTTTCTAATAAGCAGTAGACACATGTTTAGTGAGGAGTGATGATAGTGGCATCGTGTTTTGAGTCATCATGCTTTTATTCTTTCCAGCCAACGGGAGAATGAACAGCTCCAAATATCAAACTATTCTGTTGGTTAGTGTCGGACGGATAAAGAGGAAATGTGAAAATGACAGATTGAATTCAATCAATTAAAGAAGCCAGAGTTCAATTCCATCGAAAAACTTGTAGAATGACTTTTCTTACCAGGACAGAGTGCAATAAAATCCAGTCCT
This sequence comes from Clarias fuscus, assembly GCA_030347435.1. Lineage (NCBI taxonomy): Eukaryota > Metazoa > Chordata > Actinopteri > Siluriformes > Clariidae > Clarias > Clarias fuscus. Next base: position 8,708,095 of record CM059212.1, read on the forward strand.
GGACTTTCCAGTCTGGGGTACGTTGTTGTATTACTACTGTAATCATAAATGCAAAGCATGTTTAAAAGACCAACCTGTAGATAATACTATAAGTTGTTGGATATTATCTTTACAACGCTTGTCAACCATTTTTCCATCTTATGTTGTTGAAGCCTAAATTTAGAAAAGGTAGTAAGTGCCTGAGACAACAAAGAGGTTGTAGTCATTGTAGTGATGCATCAACAACAGCAAAGAAGAAGAATCAGTGTTTCCTTAAAATGAATGAATTATTCTCCAACAAATCTTTCTTTAACCCTACAAAATGTTTTACAATTGTTTACTAATTGTTGGTTTCGTCCATTGAATGTCGCTATTATTCTCGGCCAGCTCTGGGCTGAATTGGCATGCTTTCAGGGGCACTCCAGACGAACCAAAAAAAAACAAAAAAAATCCACACGGATAACGTTCCTCGCATAATGAAGTGTTGGCTAACAAGATATCAATTGCTGGAATTGTACAGTATTTGAGCCATAATGGTGATAAATTTTCTGAATAGAGCCACTGACAGACATTTAATTAACCCTAAAACCTTTACAACATGCCTCCGGAGTTCAAAAAGAAAAAAAAGATAATTTAGTCATTCCATGTCCGTGCCAGTGGTTATTGCTTTATGTGAGCGGCTTGACACATAGTCCATACATCACCAGCCTATCAAGGGCAAATGGACGGCCATCATTCTTACCTTGACTTGCCTGCCTCAGGCATGTGTTGGACTTCTGTATTTGAGCATGTGACCTGCATTTAATGGGTTGGGGTTTTACATGTTTCTGACACATGCAGCATAGCCGGCGAGAGCTCCAGGATAATGGTGATTATAGATAATGATTCAGATTGCAGGGGGTTTGGTGTTCCCGTCATTAGATTTTCACTTAGTGCAGCTAGGTTTCCTTTGATTCTGCTCTCTCTGTAATAATTCATTAGCTGGTTTTGTTTTGCCCTCATTCCTGCAGAACTCGCAGGTTTGATGTTACACTTAATTAATGTCTCACGGTTGTTGTTTTTCTCCTTAGCAGTTCTTGATTTTTTCCCCCTCTGTCGGGGAGTAATGACATGGTGGAGCAACCTGATTACAATACCAAAAACATGCACACCCTTTGAAACTCCATCATCGTTTTTTTTTTCAGCGAGAGAGACGGACATAAAACGATTCCGCTTCAGGCAGGATGTTATTGGGAAAGTGAAAAACTTTCTCTCTTTTTTTTTTTCTTCTTTTTTTTCCTTCCAAAGACTCATTTGAGCAGGGGAGTGTGTGGGCTAATAATGTTAGCATTTGCTAGAGAGTCCAGTATGTACAGTAGAAGCAGTACAAGTTTTCAAGAACCGAATGCTTTCACAGAAACAGGCAAAAATGACTTGTACTGTATGCGAGATGTCCAATTGCAGTCCACGTGGCAGCACATAGGATGTTAATCATCCTCTTTCAAAAATGAACTCCACTCCAAGAAACCCCCTAATGGCACGGTATTCAAGAAACTTGTTGCACAAATGTACAGCCGGGGAGATTGGAATCTTCAAGATCCTGAAGCTCAAGTCGAGCCAGACAAGTCGAAATGAAAGAAAGTTAAAATGTCATTCAGAAGCAGGGGACATCCCTGAAGTATAGTCACTATGTCCAAAATACCAAGCATAGAGAAAGACCTGTGAATGTAGAGAGGCTGCCGCAATGGCGGGGTCATGTGACCTATATAGCAAAAGTTGTTTAAATTAATTCAATTGATATTTTGTTGTTAATCACCGTTTGGTTAGATGGTGAAGTGTTCAAACTCAGTATAGTTGTTTTTACCAGGTTGTCAGGATTTCCACTCTGTTTTCCCCATTTCCTCCAATGGTGGCATTTGTGATTTATTTAAAGCATCAGGTCCTTGTGTGTTTGCTGAGCTACTCATGCAGGCTTACTGTTTGTTCAGTTGTCCTGTAAATCGTTTAATGATTCATTATGAACAATAAGAGCAATATTTAATAAAGCTTAAGCATACATTTGTCATTTTATCAGGAATCATCTTTTTTTTTAATTTCCTCTCATATTTTCTTTTTCAGGCTTACAGGCATTTAGATTTTTTTTTTATTCAGAAAATGTTTATTTAATGTCTCTATTTTCAACCAGGCGAGGCAATTTACCCAGAAGGCAGATTCATCGTCTGGCCTTCTTCTGCTCACTGATCCACTCGGGAGACCCCTGCGTAACTGACCTCGCTGTGAACTCTCAAATCCAACCTGATGTAAAATCAGATATATGCAGAATTTTTCCTCCTGAAAGCTACACATTGCGCCGCCCAGTTCTTCTGCGTATATGGATAGAATTCAGTTTACCTTCATTTATTTTTGATAGAATAACTTTATTTCGCACATCAGCATGACCGGTCACGGTTTCTGAGAACCGGATCAAAGAGCATCTCCTCTCATCATCACTACCACCAGCTGGACAAACAGCAGTAGCTGGGCAGTACAAATATCACGCTATCATAAACATCCCATAATCTATAAAGTGATGGGATGACCTAACATTAGCTAATTGGGAGCTAGTTCAACTGTAGTCCAGAGAATTAACATGTAAAGCCTGATGTTTTTAGTTTTCTGCTTGTACCATTTGATCATTGTTGGTAATTCAGGGCTTAAATCATTACAAATACATGAAGCGAAACAGATAATAAAGATTAATGAACGAATGATTGGGTCATTTTTTTGTTTTTTTGCTCTGTCGTACATGTAACAGATGTTATTGGTTATTGCACAGCACTAGTTCGTTCCTGCTAGAGAAGCCGAACCTCATGCACGAGCTCGTGCTGTCATTTAACCTTTTCCAAATAACAGAGGGTCAGCTGGATATTTTATTGCTGTGCCGTTATTTGTAAAAGACCAGTTAAAAAAAAAAAAAAATTAAGTGACCGTTAAATGACAAAAGAGTTAAACGACTGTTCCATGGTTAATGGCTGCTAATTGATCAACGCTCAAGTAGAATACTGAATTTTATTATTATTATTTTATTTTATTTATTTTATTTTTTTATGCAATCACACACAGCCAGGATATGTCCTCCCCTCCAGCAAAATCTGCCCCACCTACCAATAAAACTGAACAGCCCTGGTGTACTCACTACTCTCTCCCCTCCTTCCTCCTGCGGTTTTGGCTATTATCCGATGTTCTGCCGTGTTTTATAGTGTGGGTGGACCTGTTGTTCTCAGCAAGAGGACAATGTTGCAGTCAGATCAATATACACCCGTTGGGTTGCTTGATAGCTTTGTATCGTGTAGAGCACATCCTCAGACCTCAGATTAGCTCATCTGGATATACAGCGGGTTTGGAAGGAACTCGAAGTACTTTGCATACTTTATTAGGTTATATGTAATCAGAATAATAAGCCCATAATCAAAAACTTTAGAAAAATAAGAATTCATTCATTCATTCTCTCTACTAAATGCTGGACCCTGGTCCAGACGTGGATGGAGAGACGGTCCTGTCTGGACCCTGATGCTTTTCTGATAAATGGGAATAATTAATATACGATTAATCTAGCACTTCTTTTCCATCAAAGGGGGCGTGGATATGCTTGTTACTCCACAGAGCCAATCGAAGCCATGGTTTTTACCATGTATCGTCAGTGTGCTAGCTCAGTGGTTAAGGCATTGGACTACGGTTCGGAAGGTCCCAGGTTCAAGTCCCACGACCACCAAGTTGTCCCTGTTGGGCCCTTGAGCAAGGCCCTTAACCCCAACTGATCAGATGTATAATGAGATAAAAAAAAAAATTGTAAGTCGCTCTGGATAAGGGCGTCTGCCAAATGCCTAGATGAAGTGTGCAGCAGAAACCGAACCAAGAGAGCGATAGAGCATGGCTTTCTCAACCAAACGTAAAACATAAAACCTTTAGAAATATATGGACAGATCAATACATGTTTATTCTTCTCGTGGGAAGTTTAAAACCAGTTAGTCTGAGATGTTTACCGAATCAGTGGCGCTTACAAAAAGCAGCATGTGAAGTGAAGAAAGAGAAAGTGAAGGAGACCGCAAAAATAGCAATAAGTAGATTTGGTATGATTGTCATTCCAGTGACCTTTGATAGGAAACGGAAAATGTCTGTCCAATTGTTACACAGGGATGAACATTGTTAGAACATGTGAATACGATTTGCAGGAGCATGTTTACATCCGTCACACGTTGCCATAAGTCAGAAATTATCCGCACTCAGCTTATCAGCTCATCAACGTTCTGATCCATTCCGTCTCCCCAGTCAGTGCTGTGCAGGTGTGAACATGTTGCATCAGTTCATTTGTATCTTTGGTACGAACAAAACCAAATTTGGACCGATATTCTAAGGGAGATGAAAGTTTCTTATCGTGCATCATTACTGATGACGAGACACGGATTCATGGCTACGAGCCTGAGAGTAAACGGCAGAGTATGGAACAGAAACATCCTCAATCACCAACTGAGAAAATTACAGTGAGACGTTTATTGAAGAGTTGAAGCCTAACATTTTCATTAAATGCAGGAGGATTGCTATCCGAGGGCCTTGTGATCTTGCATGGTAATGTATGTCCGCACAGTGGTGACACTCTGCTAAAAAAAAAATCCCTATAGTCTCAATCTCGCTTAATCAGACTTTCACCTGTTTGGTCCTCTGGAAGCAGCCCTACGAGGATGAGGATTCACTTCTAATAAAGAACAACGCTGGCTCGCAGCTCAGCCTAAAATAGTTATTAGTGAGAGAATATGAAAGCTTGTTGACGGATGGACAAAGTGTAATAAAATGCTTTTCTTTTTTTTCTTTTTTTTTTTCTTTTTTTTTGGGATTTTTCCCCGATTTTCTCCCTAATTTAGTCGTGTCCAATTCCTCCCCGTCACTAGGGGGCTCCCACATTAAGGCTACTACTACCACTCAGCCGGGAGGGCCGAAGACTATCACGTGTTTCCTCCGAACCACGTGACGCCAGCCGACCGCATCTTTTCGAACTGCTCGCTCGCTCGCGCACCGTTGGGGGCGGCGTAACGCACTCGGAGGACAGCGCTATCCGCTCCCTCCGTTGCGTGAGCTCACAGACGCCCCTGATTGGCTGTAGAGCCGTGATTAATGTGGGAGCACTAAGTACCTCTCATCCCTCCCCTCTGAGAGAGCTCGGCCAATCAGCTCTCTCTAAACGTTAATGGAAATAATTTCTACAGCCAGAGTGCGGATAATTTTTGACTCACCCTCATATTAGACAGTCTAACTTTGGTTTAAAAAGTGTGATCATGTCATGGACAGAAAGATGGTTTTAGCAATACGACCAAAGAGTCGTAATAAAGATGGAGGTCCGAGGCTGCAAAAAACATTTTCCTGTAAATCTTGGAAATCAGGCCTTTCAGAGAAACACATAGTCAAGGCATGTCTTTGGCGAATTAGGGAAACCTGGGAATTTGGCAGAAACAGAACATTTCAAATTTGTAGATAAAAAAAAGGCTGCTTAGGAAGATTTATCTCCAAGTTGCTCAAAAGAGCCAGTCTTAAACCACAGTAAAAAAAAAAAAAAAGCATCGTCTATAAGCGAATATGGAAAAAAAAATCATGATTTGCTATTAAATGGAATATGACTGTAACCCAAAGTGCTGCTTAAATTGAACCTTGATCTGAAAAGAAGTTTTGACAATTACATTCTTTGTCTAAAGAGATGTGGAGGATAAAATCGTTGCTTGAAGAAGAGCTTTTAAAGAGACTGGAGGCAGAATTTGATTCCATGTCTAACCATTTAGGTAAGATGCTAGTGGTATTAAATGTAATCCATTGTTTTAAGATGTTTAAAAATGTGTTTGCTTTGTTAATATGGATTTTTGGTTAGAACAGGTTATAATGCCATACGTATTTAGAAACGCCAGCAGGTCGTAATCTTACCTTGGCCCATTTTTCCCTCTGTAATGACAGCATATGCGACAGGCGCCGATAGTAACATCACCACATTAAGCACTTTCCAAACACCTTTCTGCAGAATTCTTGCATGCAGCGTCGTCACCTGAATCTCAGCTACTCGGTCACAGTCTGCTCACCGTTCCTTGTAGAATATCCGAAGAAACAGTTTGCGTCCGTCATGCTTTGCACAGAAATGTCACCGCTCGTGAACTTTGCTGCGCACAGTGCCTCTGATCCACGTCTGTCTTTGAATGTCTGGAGTCTCAAAGTGACATTTGCAAAGTTCTTCCACGCGGTATCAAGCCATCCATTTCATCTGGCTTTTTTTTCAGCCTGGATTCAATTACTGACCATGTCGTGAAGAGAGTCGTTACAGTGTGATGAAAAAGCAGCATCTGGTGTACTGGAGGAGACGTGTGTGTGTGTGTGTGTGTGTGTGTGTGTGTGTGTGTGTGTGTGTGTGTGTGTGTGTGTGTGTGTGGCTCAATGAAATAGCATGCACAACATTGCAAATAAAAGCACTGCCATATGAAGTATTCTGAAGCTGCTGTATAATGAAGCAGTATCACACTTACGGTTGTGCTATTATGATGAATATCAGCACAGACATGATGTGATCATAGCCATGAGAACGCAGCCTTCAACGAACACCAAACAACAACCATTTTATTATTAACAGATTACAAAGTAGTTAGCTTCTTTAATTAACCAGTTATTTTGTTCCGCCAACACATGTATCCCCCTGTTGCGACGCGGAGCAGTTGGTGTAATGAACAGGGGTGAAAGTGGTTTTAAATTCTCAGCAGTACTCCGTAGCCAAAAGGTGAGGAATAAACCATGCAGGTGGTGGACAGTACTAAAAGTCCACTTCAGAATTTCAGCTCTGTTAACTTCTGAGGTTCCAGTGCTGTATTCCAAATGGCACTAAATGGAAAGCTAGTGCACTATGTAGGGTGCAAAATCCCTTGTTCCACACAACAGGTAGTTCCCATGATCAGGGTTAGAGAGCAATTTGGAATTCAGCCTTGTGTTAGGAGCTAGTTAGCATTGTAGACGAAAATAAAAGAATGCAGATAATTCAGAGGTGTTTCAGAAAGGCATAAAAGCGGATGTTGAGGGGTTTGAAACGGTTTTTCTAAGATGACAATGTTATCAGATGTGTTTTCTTGCAGATAGTGCTTCTGTGACTGGTTTTGAATGTGGGTTTTGGCAGGTAGCTTCTCTCTCCTCAGTGTGGCGGACCGTACCAGACTTTCTTTCACCCATGCTGCGATCAACAGTTAGTGTTATTAACGGTTATTAGAACATCACGGATGTGGAATGATGGATACATTTTTATATGTACAGTGGAACCTCAGATTGCGAGTAACTCGGTTTACAAGTGTTTCGCAAGACGAGCAAAGATTTTAAATAAATTTTGACTTGAAAAACGAGCATGTCTTGGTTTACGAGTGCCGAGTTTTTTGACAGGGAGGAGGAGTTTTACTGTGTAAGATGAGGCGAAGGAAGGGGCTAATTCCACACACACACACACACACACACACACACACACACACACACACACACACACACAAATACACGGCGCCTGCACACACAAACTTATCTGTTGGGGATTTATTTTAACCTTTTTTAAAGGTAAAGTGCAGGTAAATTTTTTTTATTCTTACTTTATATGTTGTATTAATTATTTTTTCTGTATTTATTTTTTGGGCTGTGGAACGAATTATTTGAGTTTTCATTATTTCTTATGGGAAAGTTTGATTTGGTTTATGAGTGTTTTGGAATACGAGCCCACTTCCGGAACGAATTATGCGCGTAATCCAAGGTTCCATTGTAGTTAGACGTCCCAGTGGTGCTACTGTCCATTATTACCACTCGTGGAATAACTCTCGTCCAATCAGACTGCTTGGTCAAAACTAACCAAAGTAGTTGTTAGTCTTTCTGCTGCTCATGTGGAGCGGTCACTACGACTTTACACCAGATGCCCTTCCTGATGCAACCCTTTCATTTTTTTTTTTTCTGGGCTTGGGACCGGCACCGCACCCAGTGGCTGTGGTCTGGGCTTTGGGTGGGAATTGAACCCAGTCCTTCTGCATGGCACCTGAGAAATGTGTTATGGTGTGCGGTTATTGGAAAATAATCAACCACACACTATTATGCGATGTGCGAACACTAATTTGCCAATTTGATTGTTGAATATCTGGCCATATTTTTTTATTCATTTATAACTGAATTTAATATTATGCACCATCAGTGAAACAGTTTATCAGATGTGGTATTAGACCTATAAATCATCATTCCTTCAGCAGTGTCTTTTTTATTCTCTTTTGATGTTATTAAGACAATCTTGTTTCGTTCTCAAGAATTTTGGCTGAAATTTTTTGGCTAAAAAAGCACAGACACTATACAAGACTAAACAAAAAATCTTCACAAAGAAATGTATGGCATATTAATTACGCACATTATTATTAATTATGACATTAATCACAGTTTACTGGACGTGCAAATTTACTCAAAAGAAACATCAGCCTTTCTTTACAAACTACAGTAGCGACCAAGCAACAAATCCTCTCTGACGTCAGATCGTACAAGAGTCAGCAGTTTCAGTGGAAGCTAACTGATTCAAATTGAAATATGTAAGGTAATAAAATTTTCATCACCACCACCCCTCCCCCTTGAAAAAAAATAAAATAAAAAAGCCACGCCCTCAAACCACATGCGCATACACAAATGCATGAACAATAAAGGGAGCATCGTGTCAGGCAAATAGAGAAACGTCTTCCTGTCCTGATTGGTCGAATGTTGGTGGTCCAAGTTATTTGTTTTCTCCTCTATTTACAGAGCCTGGCGAGAACTCATGGCTTTCAATCATCACAGTAAATGAGTTCCTGTGTGGATTTATTTTTGTACAGTGAGAAAAAAAAATGTAGAAAGAAAACTATTTTTTTTTTTTTCTATCTCTGAAACGAATGTGAAGGACAGAGTTCTCCAGAAGGGATTACAAAGATAGGATGAGAATTAATGAGGTGTGCTGTCCAAACATTTTTTTTTCTTCTTTCCTGCCACAGAGTTTACTGCAGGTGCACTGTAATGACTCGAGGAAATTAATTGGCCCGAATTACCTTTTCCGTAATTCCAAAGCACTTTTTTTTTTTTTTGATCAACACGTTTCTTTCCACCTTCCTCCCTCCTAATGACTGTGTCACTTGAGTGCCACTTGTTGAGCGACTGACTGAGTGCCACTTATTCCTACACAAACTCGCGCTTGTCGTCGTCACCGTTCACGTTCATAAACGCGTCCGCTCTTTGGTCGTAATGAGAGTTGTGCTCCGGCAGGTCTCCTGGGTGAGCGCGGCACAATTTCTGCTGGTGTCTGGTTTCATGATAAATGGGTTCTTGCTGAAGAGGGAACATCGTGTTGAATCTCTCAAATCCCAGACGCGTAAAAAGGACCGGCATTGCGTCTGATAAACGCCGTTGTTTTTTCCCTCATCAGTGACGGTTTGAATATTGAAAGAACTAAATCAAAAACTAAAAACAAATCTTAGAAAATCTGAGAACATCTAGAATTCTTAGTGTGTAGTGGTGTAACATGATGTTCCTGAAAAATCGAGTGGTGTTACTGTAGGTCTCCTTCTATTCTTTCTATCTTATTGTTATTTTCACAGCAATCTTGGGTTCAAACATGTCTCGATCCCTGCATAATTGCACATGTGCTATTTCATAGTGTCGGTGTCTTCACGACTATTCCAAATGTCAGAAAACCATTTAAAACTAAATACTCCTTTTAGAAATGTACCAAATGGCAAAAGTATAAAAAAAAAGAAAGGTACAGTATGAAGTAAGTCACTCTCCTAATTCTATGGTCTATGCAGCGTATTTGTGATGACTCTTTCGTAAATCGCTTTTACCAGTGACAAGGAAACAATAGGAGTCCAGCTTTCAATTCTTCTTGAGGCAGAATAATGATTTCTCTGGGTTGTTAAAAGAGACCAGTTATTAAAATTGTGGATTATTCATTTATTCAGTCTCTCTTTTTTTTTGGTTCAAAATTCATTGAGTCAGGGCGTGTAGGAATGTACCACTTGTTGCACTTGATTTTGCACTCGACTTGTTGTGTCTGTAAACTGAAGATGCTACTGTTAGTCTAGAGGAATGGAGAGAACGCACTGGCTTCTCCCCCCCCCCCCTTCCTCTCTCTTTCTGACTCTCTCTCTCTCTCTCTCTCTCTCTCTGACAGATGGAAGGGACTAATAGCATAATTAAGTAGCCGCAACGGCGGTTCCTGTTTACCCCGCCGTTGCTAAGCACCGACATCAGCCAATCCCTCCTTCTCTCTCTAATCCCATCCCCTCCCTCTCTCACTTGTTCTCTCTCTCTCTCTCTCTCTCTCTCTCTCACTCTCTCTCTCTGTCTCCTCCTCTGTCTCTCTTCACTTATTCCAGTGGCTGGCGCTTCGGCAGCCTCAGTGCATTTTGTAGCGCTTTGAGCAGAGCTGTGAGGCAGACGGCATGCTTGCGGCTTGCAGTACCACTCCGCTGGCACTCTCCATTTAGTTGCAACTGCTTATTCTCGTCTCAAACCCGCAGACACTTGCGCGTATACACACACACACACACACGCACGCACGCACGCACACACACTCGGCATCGAGCTTCATCTCATCAGGACTTTTTGCTTCCTTTCTTCAGGGGTGTACTTTACAGGTGAAGACCCTAGGTAGACAAGCAAGGTTTCTTTCTTTTTTTTTTTTTTTTTTCCCCCGGACTTTTTGGTAACTTTTTCCAGAAAAACTTTTCATCGAGTCGTTTGCCGATCTCTACACCCGCCCCGCCTCTTGGGGGGCGTCGCCCGCACGGCCGCATGCATGACACAGCGCCGAGGCGAAAAGCCCACCATCAGCATCCAGGAGCACATGGCTATTGACGTGTGCCCGGGCCCCATCCAGCCCATCAAGCAGATCTCTGACTATTTCCCCCGCTACCCGCGGGGTTTTCCTCCTACAGCTGCCCCGGTCCTGAGGCGCGCCGGCTCGCTGCGCTCTTCCTCTTCATCTTCGTCCTCCACCCCGGCCGCTGCGTCCTCATCCGCCGAAACGGGACGAGAAAAAGACGAAGATGACGACCTGGACCGGGCCTTCAGTGCCGCCTCTGCCTCTGCCTCCGCCCTGCCTCCGCCCAGCAAGAAGGAGGAAGAGCCCGACATGGAGGGCTACGACTCGGACGACTCCAGTGAGTAGCAAATTGACTGACAGACTTTTTATATTTCTGAAGCCTTTCTGTCCTATTTATTTATTTTTAGTCAAAGGAGACTGGTTGAGTTTTAGATTTTAAAGATCCTCCATCTGTTGATTCATTCTTTCTCTCTATTTTTCTTTTTTCTCTTTACTACATCCCTATACATTTTAGTGTTTTTTTCCCTTGTTTTCTCTCTCTCTCTGTCCTGTTTCTCTTTGGACACAGTGTTATGTGATTGATTTTATTTGCTCTGATGGTTCTTATGTTCCTGTCTCTCTCTCGCTCTCTCTCTCTCTCTCTCCATCATTCCAGTCTGAGTCTACTCCCTCCACAAAGACAACTGTTGCATCACCATCCCTCTGCCTTTTCTTCCTCACCTCCCCTTCTCCATAATCCGCGATCCATACCTTTCCGAAACACACAGCGACCGTTCTTGTTTTTAATTAGCCCTGATGAGTCACACACTCCACTTGAGCTTCTGCTTGTGTAGTAGAAAGTGCCCGCACCGGCCCGATGAAGTGGTGGGCGTGTGAGCTTTAGATACAGACGCTGTTTACATCAACGCGGCACTACACGGCATACATGCTGCCGCATATAGAAGTGTTAGTTCTCACTATTGTGTGTTTTTGCGTCCGAGCGTCGAGGAGTGCCAATTCTCAGATTTTGCAATTGTTCATTTAAATGGTCTGAGTTGAACAGGAGCTTGAACTGTTGCACAACATTCCTAATCTGGCCTTTTAGCTCTCCATCATATGCACTGTGAATGTATAGACTTTTAGTACACTTTCAGTTGCCTGGCTTGAATTTGTATTATTTCCCTAAATCCATACTCAGCGCTCACTGAACCGAGCTCCTCAAACCTGTAGCAGTTTCTTCACACTCTGATAAATATACTTTTATTATAAAACAGTACGTTTGCTCCGATTGTCGTGATTAGTAGTGAAATACATACAGTGGTTTTGTTGATATTATGCATTACAAGTACATTATCATGGTTTTGGACTGATACTGCCGTTTTCATTACCACCTCTGTTGTATAATGCCCAGTTCATAAAAAAACAGCTGCAGGCTAAAATGTGTGTCCTGTTGATTACAGAAAATAAATATGAATTGTCCTTACATGGCCAGTGCAGCTTTTGCGTTCCCACTAAATCAAATTCCAAATCAGATTAGCCGCAGAAGCTGCCATCCTCTAACTGCGTGTTGTTGCATTCCTCCTGTATGTTCGAGCATGCTCATGGGAAAAGTGTACACGCGTGTGAGGTCGGTGTCCCCTCTGCCTGTCCGATGCAACCGCCGCTTACCCGACTACTAGAGATCAGTGTGTTTGCTTTAATTGTGGCATTTATTAACCACAGGCTCATGCGTTAACATAAAAAACCACCCCCTGCTCACCATCATGTACCCACTGATCCACTCCGATTCACAGTTTCACCTATTAGCAGCCGAGCAGACGGCCAAATCCGGGGTGCAGTGTGATGTGCGGAGCAAAAATAAGGCCGTCACACACATTTACAAGGGCAGTCAACAGACTTCGAGGCCTACGCGGCTTTCAACAGAGCAGCTCCAAAAACCAAACCACCGCTGAGAGAATGTGGGTAATGCAACAGATGGATTTTGGAGCGACTTCCTTCCAAACATTTGGCGCTCAGCAGCTCTTATGTTGACAAAACCGCTTTGCAGACTGCAGGAGATCAATGCTGTTTCATACAGTACAGTGATTGCGGTACAGATTGGGATGCTACGTTTGATGTAAGACAAGGAACACAAAAAACTAAACAAGTCATGGTCTGTCAGATGCAGTGCAAATTAATGCAATTAATTGAACAGATGGAATTGTCGCTTGATGAAGCTCTAATTTGTCACCAGGGAATGCCATTTATTGTTAAACAGCAGTGTGAATATAAGACGGCACAATGCATGTGCCTTTGTTCTGTCTGCTTTGGGGTTGCTTGGTTGAAGTCAAAAAAAATATGGCAAAAGGAAATTCTTTAAAATTTGACTGTATCAGGCATTTATGCATTTCGCGTAAAAGAACTGCTAGAACATGCTCCAAAATATGTAGAAAGATCTGACTTTGTTTTCCTCAACAGGTATTGATATTAAATGCACAATGCAAGGCATGAAAATTTGGACAGCCCCTTCTCTGGCTCAACTTCTAGGCCGGTGGTTTCCATCCTTAGTCCTGGAGGGCACCCTGCTTTACACATTTTAGTGTTTTCCCTGCTTCCAGCACACCTGATTTAAGAAACCACTAAATAACCTTCTCCTTTACACAAGTTCATCCAACCTTTACTGGATAGCAGTGAGCAGAGACTAGACTAAAATGGACTAGGACTGGAATTTCCTACAGTCTACCTGAGCCTCCAGGAACAAACTGGACTCCATTTAATATTTCATTTTAACACATCTCCTGCTATACTGAACTTCCAGTACACATTATTATACTGATCAATCCCTGCTATCCGTTACCACCCAGATGAGGATGGGTTCGCTGTTGAGTCTGGTTCCTCTCAAGGTTTCTTCCTATTACCATCTTAGGGAGTTTTTCCATGCCACCTGTCGCCCTCGGCTTGCTCATCAGGGACAATCTTATCATTTTGATTCATACACATTGCATACAAACCTACTTATTTTGATTGTGTAAAGCTGCTTTGTGACAATGTAAATTGTTAAAAGCGCTATATAAATAAAATTGAATTGAATTGAACTAGGGTTGGAAAACACTGTCCTAGGCACTATTGTCAGGACATTTTTGTTTTTCTTGCCTTTTTTGGGGGGGATTTTCCCCCCCGTGTCCAATTCCTCCCCGTCACTAGAGGGCTCCCACATTAAGGCCACTACTACCACTCAGCCGGGAGGGCCGTGGTTTCCTCCGAACCACGTGACGCCAGCCGACCGCATCTTTTCGAACCGCTCGCTCACGCACTGTTGGGGGCGGGCTAACACACTCGGAGGACAGCGCTTTCCGCTTGCATGAGCTCACAGACGCCCCTGATTGGCTGTAGAGCCGTGATTAATGTGGGAGCACTAAGTACCTTTCATCCCTCCCCTCTGAGAGAGCTCGGCCAATCAGCTCTCTCTAGACCTCCGGCTGCGAGAGGTTACAGCATCACCCGGGAATCTAACTCGCGATCTCCGGATGATAGGGCGAGCACTTTACCACTGCGCCACTCAGAGGCACTGTTTTTCTTGCTTTTACTGGCGATAAAAATGCACTTCCACAAAGGGCCTTGGCAGAGACAGCAGCTCATTTTGTCTTTAAGGCTATGGACACTGAACCAGTGCATTTGAAACAGATGATGTTTTAGGGATTCAGCTGGAACATTGACACCCCCTTTGCTAGTATAATAACCTCCACTTTCCTGGAAAGGCTTTCCACTATATTTTAAAGTCTGGCTTTGTAATTATTCAACCATAAAAATGTCAATGAGGTCAGGAAACGATGTCAAGCAAGGAAGCCTGGGATTGCAGTCCTTGTTGAAACTTGGCTCAAGAAGTTCACTAGGGTTGAGGTTTTGCACAGGGCTTTGCAGCTCTTGTTCCAATCTTATCTTCCCTGGGCTCGATTTGTGCACTGGGACAGAAACCAGGTTTGGGCCTCTTGGTTCCAGTGAAGTAAAAGGTAATACTACGGCAAAGGACATTCAATAGAATTGTGTGATTTCTGGAATCCTGATGATGCCACAGCCTTCTATGGCTAGGAAAACGAGAGATTAAATCTGCCATGCTCTCTCAGTCGAAGTGATTGCATTAGTCTCTCCTGTCTGTCACAGCAACACCAGCCATTTGTGGGACTCTTTATGATCATGTATGCGGAAGAGGACTGTCCACTAGCTGTTTCACTCGAGTGTGTGACGCTGCACTGTAACTCAGCATCAGCAGCAGTTTGCAAGCATGGCTTAAGAACTAGAATTTGGCCTCACAGTCAAAAAGTTTGATACAATCGGTTTCTTATTGCCATAAATACCTTACTGACCTGTAACAAATACAGGTATTCGTGCTGAAAGATGCAATGCTCCTACACTGAAGCAACACTAGGAAATTGCAGAGAGAAAGCACAAAGCTGATTGCACACAAGATGCCATTGATGGCTTCCTCCCATACGCCGGCATTGTTGAGATGGATCACTCGGTGGCTGTATTGATTAACACAGTCCAATCTTCAATGTTTTGCAAGAATGGGTTCAGGAAAATAAATTCCATTTTCTCCCCATTTCATCTTCTTCTTTTTTTTCCCCTCCCATTTTATCACAGGGAGTAATATCAGGTCCCTATGCTGTATAATGCTTGGGATTTATGTTTGAAACATACACTGTGATACAGCCTTGCTGGTGGGAGACTCACTTTAGAGTCTCACACCAGACAGAGGCTTAAAGGAGATTTTAGAAGATATGGTCTTTGCTGAAAATGTTATAAGTGGAATCAAGTCACAATTATTTTCCCTGGGAAGACGAACATGGCAGATTTGAAGGATTAGCTGACCTGGCACGACGTGATGTTTCAGAAATCCTCGCGTTGAGAGGATCGTCCGTTTCAGCTCAGACGACCGACGTGACATTTTGTCCCGAAGTATTATTTGTCATGAGCTTTATTAGTCAGTTGGTTAACATTAAATTAGATTTTTAGAATTCATCTGTGTCAACTCCGAGAGAAAGAGAGAGAGAGGTTGAGTATGATGTTTAAGAACCGCTTAAAGGAGGTACTCTTAACTGGAACCCCTGTGGTGCGTTCTTTACCACCGGCGCTGCCATATTGGTGCAATAAGACACTGAACCCCCTAAGCGTAGCCTTTTCTAACCTGTTTTTCGTCAACCTGGAAGGTAATTGACCTTGAAAGGTACACCGCCAACCCCATGCATGCTCCAATCAAATCGCATTCGATGACCAGCTCACTAATTAAGAGCTTATCCTGTGCGACAACGAGGGCTGCACGCGAGGTCTCTAAGCTCCCCGGATCTTTTAGTGCTCTACGATGTATTTTTAACAGCACGCATCTCCTGATCTTGGGATCGTGGAAGCCATGGCAGCCTCCTAGAGGGAATCATTAGGGGTGGATTAAAGCTCTCTATTACTACAGTATAACATCTTTTTATAGAATCCGATTCATCTTATGGAGATCATTAGTCATTTATTCATTGCTGATACATTATTAACTCATCATACACCACGCTACACTATATTAAAGATGGGAAATGGGCAAATCAGTAACCAGGAAAATTGAACTTAATGTCTGATTATTAGTTGTTTTACTCAGTGGTGCCTGGTGCACACTTCTATTGTGTGATGTAGAGGCTCAGGATGAACATCTTTTCCATGCAGGGTGAGGCCGCGAGTCTATTGCCCAACAAGTTCTTTATTTTGTGTGTATGATGTGAATATAGGATGTGCTACATGATGATATACAATTTTATTAAAGCCCAGAGGGGCATGATTTTTTTTTTTCTTTTTTCACCCCAAGACTTAAGCATCCATTTTTTTCTCTTAGTCCAAATGTGTAATATACATAGGACATCAGCAACAAGATGGCAATCTGTATTAATACACTTAACTAGCTACTGCTACAATTCCTCTTAGTAAAAGTCCCCAAAACAAGCTGAGGGTGCTCCCAGATACTCTCAGAGCGCGGTAGACGGAGGATGAGGATGAGAAGGGAGGGGCTGGGGATTTCCTGAAAAGAAGCCGCAGCCTTCTGTGGAACCCTATTAAGCATCTATCTGCAAGCTGTCAGCTGGTAATGAAAAGAACAGAGCGAATTTTCTTTCTGTGATTGGCCCTGGGATTCTACAGAGCCTTTGAAAAAAAAACTAAAATAAAAAAACAACCACAACAAAACATGCTATGATGTATGTATTCATATTCTTTCCGCATGGCTGAGGATACACCATGCACAGCACCAAGCCAGGACTTCCCTGGAAACAGATCACCAAACATTCATTGTCTCTCGCTGTGCGTCTCTTTCTCGTTCCTTTCTCCATTCCGTGCGAGCATATCCACCATCTGTGGTAGCCATTCATGGAGTATGCTCTTATTATTTCTGCTCGCATGCCTTCTGTGACACGTCTCTGTCTGTTTCTTGGCAGAAGGATCCATTCTGCCGATGATGGACAGCGTGAAGGATTCACAACAGGCTTTTTGACAGCGTGTGATTGTCATTTTCTCATCCCACTATTTATCATTTTTTTTTGGGTTACGTCAGGCTACAATGCATCTTTATTACGGTGTATTTATTTTATTTTTCTCTAAGGGGAAGAAATGATTGTGATTTCTTTTTAAAACCACTAAGCGTTCCAGTTGCAATTTCCTTCCGAAGCCGTTTCGAGATATTATAGTCGTATCAGCATTCCTTTCTTCATTACCGTCTATCATGAAGTGGTACAATACTAGTGCAATGGCGCTATTAACATTTTACTGCAGTCTCATGCGGAGGACTCGCCAGTGCAACAAATTACTAAATACTGAGAACTAACATTCTGTAAACAAGCATAAGCAAAATAAATAAATAAATAATGCTCTTAACCGTTCAAGGGTTTCTTAAGGCTGCGTAGACGTGATTGAATTATTCTAGATTGTAGAAATTGAAGAGGAAGACGATGATGCGCTGTTTATCCGAGTAATAAGTGTTTAAGTATAGGGATACGTTTCAGAAACAGAGATTCTCAAATCTGATTGGACAGAAGGTCAGAAGGAGTGTGTTTGAGGTTATGGGTTGGGCAGTAGTTCCAACGTTAACATTAATGGAACGTTTATTGTTACTGATGCTAACGTTGTTCTAACACGCTATTGTTTTTACAGTAACAGATGATTCATAGTGTGTTATACAGAGTATGCTCTATATAATCCAAAACTAAAACACACTTTTGCTGTGTATTGTCACGAGAAACCGGAGGATAAACAGAACAGCCTTAGCAGTTAGCCCGTGTAGCGTGGATGGTAAACCCAAACGCAGGAAGTAGCGCGAGTAGGCAGGATAACCACGCGTTTAGTCTAAGACCTCTCTTGTGCAAAGAGCAAGGATCTACACAAATAAACCCGCGTTCTAGCAACACGCACTCAATCAAAGAAGCAACCCGAATCGGTGAGTACTCACAGAATAGTTGGTGAAGCGTCGGCAAAGGCATGGGCGAACTCAATGACTGAGCAATGTGAAGCGCCATTTTGTCTCCTTTTATGCTTCCTGGTTCGCTACCGTACTACTTCCGGGTCCTAGTGCTGGTCGTGTTACGAGTGTGCATGACATGTATTTGCTACATTTAATCAATATCTCATGACGGGGAGTGCTGTTGTGCTTGAATATCAGCACAGCTGTGATGCGCTTGTAGACTTAAGGGCACAGCCTGATTACTAAAGATGTCAGAGTCGTGCGCATATTACTTTTCCACAGCACGTCTACAAGCACCATTTATTATATTCACAGATTGTGATTTTGTTTGTTTAATTTATCCAGTTGTTTTGCTCGACAACACGTATCCTTCCACGACTGGCGGGAACTAATTAACCGTGACTGGGGGAGCTGGCAACCAACCGAGTTTAATTAACAGGGGTGAAAGTATTTATTTATTTATTTTTATTCTGACCGGTACTCTGTAGCCAGAAGATGAGGAGAATCAAATATGGAGGTGGTGGACAGTCCTGAGAAACTTCCAAGATTTACTTCATATTCATAAAGTATTGCACTTTAGATCATCTATCTTTACGGGTTCTGTGGTTGCATGTGCGCCTCAAGGATTCGGCAATTAGCCCTGTAGCTTTGAGCTTTGTAGTTTGACGGTTCTGAGGCCATTCGAAATGACTTGGAAGCAATTACTAAAGGAGTTAAAATGTTTTTTAAGGTGACCTGACATTATCAGAAGTGTTGTCTTGCTGAAAGTGCTTTCATGACAGGTTTTAGATGTGGGTTTTGGCACTTGTAGCTGTTCAACCCTCTTTCAAGTCCTACGGAGTGTAATGGCCTACTTTCACCCATACTAACATTTAACTGACAATTATTGTTAGAAATGTTCCTGTGCAGTTGTGCTCCATTATAACCACTCATGGAATGCGTCTCGTTTAATCAATCAGATTTTTCTTAGTCATAACTAAGACTATATAATCATGGTATAATGTGCTTTATGTCGTAAACCAGTGAAACCTGGACGATCTGTTGTGTTATTCATTATCCACATAAATACATTAATGAACTCCTTATTTGTATTTTACATTAACAACTATAGCTGCATAATTTAAATAGTTTGATTTGACATTTTTGTCACTTTTTGATTTGGAATCTCAAATTCATCTAGATGGTTTAAATTGCTTGAACAGCTTTTGCAAAAACAAAAAAACAAAAACAAAAAAAAACAAGCATCTCCCACCTTCTTCAAGGGAAGTGCAGAAGTACAGTGGAACCTCGGATTGCGAGTAACGTGGTTTACGAGTGTTCCGCAAAGATTTTTAATAATTTTTTATTCGGAAACCGAGCAAGTATTAGTTTACGAGCGCCGAGTATCATGCATCACACATGTGACTCTTATTTTGTCACCGAGCGTCACTCTCTCACCTTCCACACACACGGCGCCTGCGCGCACCAACGGAAACACTTATCTGTCAGGATTAATTGTACTTTTTTTTAAAAGGTAAAGTGCAGATTAATTTGTTTTATTTTCATTTTATAGATTGTATTCATTATTTTTATGTATTTATTTTTTGGGGCTGTGGAACGAATAATTTTAGTTTTCATTATTGCTTATGGGAAATGATTTGGTTTACGAGTGTTTTGGAATACGAGCCCACTTCTGGAACGAATTATGCTCGTAATCCAAGGTTCCACTGTACTCTCGTTTTGTAAGATTATCACCACTTCGCTTTCGTCTTAGTTTACTCGCTTTCGTCGAGTTTATGGGTGATTGGTGCGATACTGCGACCTGCTGGAGCATGGATCAGTTTGGGGAAAAAGATTCTCTTTGTACAAGTCATGGCATTTAAGCATACCGAATTTCGGCGCTTTAGTGCTTTAAATACTTGTAGTGTTTAATGTCTCTTTAAGGATTAAGATGCTTCTCTGGAAGTTGAATCGTGGCAACTGGACGACTTCTTGTTGGGTTGAAATGTTTCACTATTCATCCAAGTAGCTTCTTCAGTCTGGCAGATGTTGGTAGGATTCTACAAATTTGTATCCTCCAGGGTCAAGGATCCTCCCCTGAAAGATCTCATTAGGTGAACAATGGAGAAGGTGAGAGTAAGAGAGTGAGTCATTAGAGTGTAGGAAAGGGGGAGAGTTGTTAAGAAAAACCAATAATAGATCAAAAGTAATTAGGGAGGGTCATTAAGATGTATTGACCAGAGAATGGTAGAGTAGATGGAGCCCTTAGGTGTGGCTTTACCTGGTGGTGCTCATATTCTTCCTGGGGATGGATGAAAGGGCAGCATGAATAATAGGACCCAGGTCGGCTCTATCTGTCGTCCTTCTGCTGGATCTTGAAGCTATCCTGTTAAAAGCCCACTTAGGATATCCGCAGGCCCTGATCGCTGTCTTCAGGTGCTCTTTTTCTTCTTTTTTGTTCAGTGGAGGCAGGGGTGTCTTCTGCCCTGTGGTGTAGCGTCCTAATGACACCTAATTTGTGTTGCAGTGGTGGGAGTCGAACCGTAGGTGCGGGTCTGCATGTGCGGCTTTCCGTACACTTTTATTTCTAGTCCCCCATCGTTTTCTGCGCAGTCCAGGAAGGCCAACCTGTTGTCCTTGGTGGTCCTCTATTGTGAACCTGATATTAGTGTCAGTTGTATTAATATATCATGTGAAGGCCTGTACTTTTGTAAATTTTTAATGCTTCAAAACCTGTATGAAATGTAGCTACTTGAGCCAGATCAGACAGTAACCATTAGGGCTATTGAATGAAACTGAAGTGAAAATTGCAGTGCCCAAAAATCAAATGATATCGGCAGTCTACCTTTGAGTCACAGCTCTCGTTGCAACTCGTCCACAGGGAGTTACGTAATCTAAGCATAATCAAACTGGTCCCAAAAAAAAGGGGTTGTATAACGCCGTTTACATCATTAGCGTATAGCATCCTTTACAGAGATTGAGAGGTGATAGGAGGATCCGGCATCACTGCTTCCACCATGGAAAGGTTTTTAAGGATAGGAAATGTTGCTGTTCTTTAAATGACCTACCATATAGTTTTGGATATTATTTTATTATATTCCTATTAGACATATTACAGATGTATACCCAATCTATAGAGATGAGAATCACCAGTCACCACACGGTGGTACCAAGATTTGATAAATATCCAGATTCGATATTACATTTCCCTCTGAGTTTGTTACAATTTAAAACCTTTAAAGAAAGTTTAATGACTAATTAAACATGGCTCATACCATATGACATCAGTTTTTTCACTTAAAAACCAAGCGCAGCATTTAAAACAAAATAACATTTAGTTGAAATGAAACAAAAGAAAGCTGTATCTCTACGCATCCGCCATGCACCATTTTCGATTCATTTGCCGCAGTGTTTTGAGACGGGTCCTAGTGTGTAATTAGTGGGCTTGAGACTGATCTGTTCACAGAGAGTGGAGAAAAAGGCAAATCGGAGATGTTTGATGCGTGTTTGACTCGTTTATATCCGAGGCTGATCACCTGTCACAGTCGATCAAACTGAAAACCAGTCAATTCTGGTCACTGACCGATCTGATCGACCGGCTCTCTATTATAAATGTCAAAATAGTTTTAAAAATCCATTTTGGACTCGCAGTTTGTGAATCGTCACACAAGAGAATCGTGATTCACGACTAAATAGATTTTTTTTTTCAGCCATCTCTAATAATCTATAGATCCTGTGCAACTTGATAAATACATAGGTTTAAAAACTGACGTCTTCCCACGCTTATTGTGTATACGTGTCGCGAGAGGATTCACTTCGATTACGCGCTATAAGACGCACGCCTACAGAGAGCGGTCACGTAAAACCTACATTACGAGACAAGCGTGAGAGCTTTCGATTTTCAGTGCACTTTTTTTTGTTTTGTTTTTTGTTTTAAGACACTCATAGTACTTACCACAGACGTCCTCTTCCCCCTTTTCAATCCATGGATTAAGGTCATCCAAGAGAGGCTTTGAGTGCTTGTGTGCAGAGGCGAAGGGGTGGGCGCACGCGTGTGGGATTGTGGTGCGATTCTCTTTTTCACTAGCTTTGAGTCGTGTATCTGAGAAGTGACACAACACCTAAACGGTCCGTGGGCAAAGTCAGGACGGCCGCCAGTGGCCATATCTCCGCCACCTTTGTTAGTGTTATGTCTCACTTTATTGGGTGCAATGGCTTCCATGTTTATTGCACTATAAAACACATTGCGCTTCAACTTGGACACCACTTTCCATTTTTCACGCCTTAATTCGTCACTTAGGCTTAATTGTTTACACTTTCCCAAAAAGCTTTCTTTTACAGTACATTTTTTTTGCATTACCAAACTGCACTCATCTCCCTGTGATACATAATAATAATAATAATGATTGGCCCTATTTTCAGACTGTCCCCAACTGGGCTTTTACTGATCACTGGATTCACTCGAGCTTCCCTCACTAATCTGTTTTCTGCTTCAGTAAATCCCACTGGAATTTTAGCCAGGCATGGGTCTATGATGGATGACACAAACATTCAAACGTCTACGAATAAATACGCAGGACCTTCAGATTGTGTTCACTCACTCAAATCAACCTCACCTACATACAACTTCTTCAAACAGATCACTTAGACAAAGGTAAAAGCAGCGTTTCAGTCTTAACAGTAAATAAAGGCTAATTAGCATGATGTGGTAATGCTAACATGCCCCTCCCCCCAAAATAGGCTGCGCATGCGATCAAGTTTCTCTTTCAACTTCCTCCGAGTGTGTTACGCCGCCCCCAACGGTGCATGAGCGAGCAGTTTGAAAAGATGCAGTCGGCTGGCGTCACATGGTTCGGAGGAATCACGTGATAGTCTTCGGCCCTCCCGGCTGAGTGGTAGTAGAAGCCTTAATGTGGGCGCCCCCTAGTGACGGGGAGGAATTGGACACGACTAAATTGCAATGGAAACTGGGCAAAATTACCCTTCTGCAATTTGTTGGACTAGTACAATTAGTTTGAAAGTGCAACTATTGTATTCTTTTTCTTTTTCTTTTGTGTTTATACACTGTACTGTTCCTGTTTTCTGTCTACACAATTTTTTTTGCTGCTGTAACAAAGAAATTTCCCGCTGTGGGACGAATAAAGGAAAAAATCTTAAATTTTCTTTAAAAATATAGCAAAATCAGACATTAACCATTAGTGCAGCTGAATCAAATAGCAATGGCAAAAAAATCTAATCGAATTGATTTACCAGTCTACATTTGATCAAATACACCCGGTTTGAATAGCGATGTAATGAATGAATTTATAATGAAAAACAGATATTGTGTTCTAAACAAATAAGTCTACAAATACAAACAGGCAGCAAACTGGCAGGTTTTAGCTTTCGTGTGATTAGCCACAAAGCATGTGTGGATCTTCTAGCATTTCCAGCATTCATTCATCCATCCTTAGTAACTTCCTGGCCAGAGTTGTGGTGGAGGTCAGTGTAAATGAGAATAACAAGTAGCATTAAAAATTAATGATGAACTCTGGTGGTACAGTATAGCTGAGGATGAGGAACCATCAGATGTTTTGCTATTCGCAGCACCAAAAAAAGGTCTTCAGTGCAACATCAACCAAATCCGTCATCGGAAAAGGAAACATTTACCTAGAAAAAAGAAGCAAACATAAAATGTATTCCATGCTGAATAATGGTTCGAGAGAGTGAATTCACTCTGAATGAACATCATCCCGTTGAGATGATATAAAAAGGTACTCTAAATGCTGTAGCTATAATCAAGTGTACTGTAAACACACTTCACACACACAATTGAGGCGGAATGCATGCAGAGCAACATCATCCTGGATATGCGTCTACCAGCATGCTTTTTTTTTTATTTTA
This sequence comes from Clarias fuscus, assembly GCA_030347435.1. Classification (NCBI taxonomy): domain Eukaryota; kingdom Metazoa; phylum Chordata; class Actinopteri; order Siluriformes; family Clariidae; genus Clarias; species Clarias fuscus. The sequence goes on from CM059212.1 coordinate 8,732,214, forward strand.
TTTTTTTTAGCCAGCCATAATTATAGCTAAGAAGTGAAGCCAGAGCTTCACTAAATCTCGTTTCACATTTTCGTTTCATTACAGCCTTTTCATACCGTATAAAGCTTCTTTGTGTGTGGGATCTGGTTTGTGATTGCTTTAAAGAGTAAAGTCTCTAGAGTATACAGTACAGTACATGCATGTCCATATGGAACAGACTTTATCTGTAGGCTGCATCACACTTGTTAGTGCGAGACTAATGGTTTCACTGTGTCTCAGGAGTGTTTGTTCATATCATACGTACAGTACAGACCAAAAGTTTGGACGCACCTTCTCATTCAAAGAGTTTTCTTTATTGTGTTCTTTATTGTGTTCTTTATTGTGCTCTTTATCCCAAACGCGTCTCTTCTGCTTGTTGCCTGTCCTTAGCAGTGGTTTCCTAGCAGATATTCTAGCATGAAGGCCTGATTCACACAGTCTCCTCTTAACAGTTGTTCTAGAGATGTGTCTGCTGCTAGAACTCTGTGTGGTATTGACCTGCTCTCTGATCTGAGCTGCTGTTAACCTGCGATTTCTGAGGCCTGGTGACTCGGATGAACTTATCCTCCGCAGCAGAGGCGACTCTCGGTCTTCCTTTCCTGGGGCGGTCCGCATGTCAGCCAGTTTCTTTGTAGCGCTCGATGGTTTTTGTGACTGCACTTGGAGACACTTTCAAAGTTTTCCCAATTTTTCGGACTGACTGACCTTCATTTCTTAACGTAATGACGGCCGCTCGTTTTTTTCTTCACTTAGCTGCTTTTTTCTTGCCATAATACAAATTCAAACTCTTTGAATGAGAAGGTGTGTCCAAACTTTTGGTCTGTACTGTACATCAAGTAAGCCTTGCTTTTGCGCGTCGATTATTTGGTTTTACTCACTGGAAGTCCTTGAAGATGTTCAAAAGTGAAACCTGTGTCAAGGTTCAGGGCATTGTCAATACACCATGTGTTGCAGTGTTATTTAAGGAGCTTGGCACCATTTTTTTGTAAAATGTTTTAAAAGTTAATGCACAGCGCAGAGCGTAAATTATTTAACCAAACGTGCCAATGTCTCGATTGTTTTCACACTAGCATTTACAATTTTAACCCGTGCTTCAGGTGGCTTAGTGGTTAGCACCATCATCACGTACCTCTAGGGTTGGAGGTTCGAATCTCACCTACCGTACCCTGTGTGTTCATGTTCTCCCTGAGAGGTGAGTCAGTCTTCCTCCAGTTTCCTCTTGTAGTCCAAAGACGTCTAGTGTAGGCTGATGGGTTTTTCCAGTTTGCCCACACTGTGCGATTTAGTGTGTTGGTGTGTGTCCACGTTGTGCTGAAGTTTCATGTTTTCTCCACCTCGTTCAATTTTTCAAAGTTAAGAGATGACAGTTAAAGATAGTAAAGAGTTCAATTTCATCACGAGCCGAAATATATTCCTCGCAGCGTTTGATGAACGATAGCAGCCGGACGTGGTGGCAGCAGACTCTTGAAAACGTTTTAAAACCTACTCTAGCAGTAGATCTCGTTCAGCTCAAATGACCTCATTCACCTGATGCTAACTATTTCCACACCAGCAGCTGTTCGGCAATGATAAGAGAAGAAGATTCAAAATGCACTCCCATAACCTTCCTTCTTATTACCCACATTTTTGCAGAGACCTTCCTGACCTGTTCTCCCTGAATTCGCGCCATCCGAAAAAGCAATATTCAGCTCTCCGTATGAAGCCATTTTTTTTCTAGCTTTATTCTTTCTGGCTGCATTCCGACATGCTATTCAGGCAGCTCAGCAACACGTTCTCTGAGCAAGAAGGCTACCTTGCATCCCCCCCCCCCTTATTATTCACCAGCAGAAAAGCTGAGTGTTTGAGTCGCTGGAGTGCAAACAGTTGTAAACACTTTTACATTATATGCAGAACAAGCAGTCTGCTCGAATCCGAGTTGCACAAAGAGACTGTCAAAAAAAAAAAGCACTAAAATATATCCAGGCACTAAAATAAACTGTAAATGTTTATTCTACAGATAAATCACAAAATTCAGTTTGAGCATAATGAAAGCATTCATCTCATCTCACTTAATCTAAACTAATCTGAGTCATTTAATGCTGTTCAGGCAGGTCATAAGCAGGTGCAGTTCCACTTAACGTCCCACTCGGAGCTTTTATTCTCTGAGTCATTGAGCCACGAATGTTGCAGGGGAAGCCACGTTTGTAATATTGTAATATTGCAGTTAGTCTATTAGCAAGGATCCTTGACTAATATTTAATGGACCATTCACCACTTTTATGTCACAGGTTGAACAGTGCAACTTGGCGTCTTTGGTTTGGTGTCACCAGTTAACGGTTTGTTCATAAGGACAAGCCCTCAAATCATGCACAAATCATACTTTAGGTACATTTACAGTACATTATCCATATCTGTATTCAGATATCAAATCTGGACGTTCCCTCCTTCGTTCTCATTTATAATCTCTCACTTGGTGACCGGTTTCCCCTGATAGAACCAGTGTCCTTATTTACAGTAAATCATGTGACCCTGAGACATTGAAATAAAAGGCAACAATTAAAATAAATCAAGGCCATAATCAAACATTTGTTACCATCAATTATAATTTATTTTAAGTTTGATCATTATTACTAATTTTTTTTTTAAAACAGGACAGGCCATTGTCATCATTCTCAAATTAAGTGGTAGAGTTTTACCCCAGATTCTGGTCAGATATTAATTGGAGGCTTGGAAACAATCTGCCTCTTGGCTTTTAATAAACTTTTAATTAGCTGCCTCGTTTAAACCGAAGCATCCTCCTCTATGCCCATAAATTCTTTAGCACCAGTTGGCCCTAATGATCTAACTGTCCTATTCTGAAGGAGACGGCAACCCAGCGCTGTGCATGTGTGAGCATATTGATGCCATTTTTTTTTTCCCCCTTTGTGAAAGGCTGAAGGCTGTTGCTGTGCTCTTCATCTCACTTGAAGGGTAGAGATAAACCTACCTCATTCCGTAACTACTCTTCATGCGTTTATACTGATCTCGGACCATTATCCCTCTAATCACATCCGTTTTAAGAAAATCCCGTGACGCTGGTCTCGGATCAGCGCGCGGCCTCGTCGATTTCCCCGACCACAGCACAAACGTCTTCCATTCGTCATGTAGTGGAGCACAAAAGCCCGTGGTGAATTCATCCAGTGTCTAGAGTGAGTGATGAGGCAGCACCTGCAGATGTGTGATCACAACAGGTACAGCTGGACTTGTCTGTATATGTATTAAAGTCTTGGAACGATCATGTCCAGTTCTTTTGCTTGACAAGTTAAAAAATGGCACCTTTTGTTTAAACTTCTTTTTTTTTTTAATGGTCAAGAACGTTGAAACATGACCGATGTGTGTTTTTTGTCACACTGGTCAGCCATGGTAAATTAATTGTGTAAAGAATTTAATGCTCTGAATGTCCCTGGGTTTTGCCTCTGAAGACTGCATTTCTTATAAAATAAAAATTATTTTATAGGATAAACCACCATGAAGACCAGAGAGCTGTCTACGGTAAAAAGCAAGCCATTTTGAAACGGAGAAAAGCATTTAGAAAATGCTTACCATTTCAGGACATTTGAAGTGGCGAAAGAAAAAGAGCAGGAAAACGCTGCCGTACTAACAGCCAGTCATCTAACAGGTCAGCCAAGAAAAACAACAGTAGTTGATGAAAAATATTTTGAGAGCTCTACAAGGGGGAAAAAATAGCTCCAGTCACCAGAACTCGAAATACAGAGGCGCACTAGAGATATTCTGGCACGACGGTTAGCGTTTGCCCAACTGTTGGAATGTGTGGAGAAGATAACGATCTGATCATGGTCCAAAACATGGAAGCCCAGTCGAGGTACCGCCATGGTTTGTTTCCTGATTGGCTGCTTCTGGAACAGGATCACTAATCTTCATTGAGGCTGTAATTCACGATCGCAGGTGAAGAATGAATTTGAAAGCGTACAGATCATTCTGTCTGCCAGTTTCCAGAGACATGCATTATAGCTAATTGTTAGGAACTTCATTATGCAGCGAGATAATGCCCCCAAACACACTGCTGCCAACACAACAAGGATTTCATCAGGGGGAGAAAAAAGTGGAAGGTTTTTGACTGGCCAAGTTAATCACCAGACCTTAACTCAATTGACAAGATAAGAGAGAGGCAGCTGAAGTCAGAACCTCTGTGAAATAAACGAGGAAAAAAGCATGAGCTTTCGTAAAATGTATCCTCAAATACTGGGAAATAAAATACCATGATGTGATTTCCAGTCGATTTTAAAGTAATAGGTGCACATTCACATCAACACTGTTCTTCAACTATGAAGAAAATGTTTGTTTATTTGTAAAATACTTGTGTGGAAATTGTTTTTCATTTATCGTATGAATTTCCAATGCATGGATTAGGAAGACCGTTAAATTTATCGATATTTAAATATGTTTATTTAAAAGTTTTGGATGGTTCAATTCTTTTCTTTTTTTTTTTGGCCAGGATAATAAATCGTCCATTTTTTTATACAAAGAACAAAGACTTAGGGGAGAACAAAGGGAGGAATGGTCTGTCTAAACACCAGAGCATAAACTTTTTCTTTCCATCTCAAAACCCAAAGAATATTATGGTGTTAAAATGTCTGTTGGGGGGGAAAATGGCATTGGCCTTTCAGTGAGTGATTCTTTTAGTGCTACATCCATCATTTTACCGAGCACCTGTAGAGCAAAATAACCTTGACTCATAAAAAAAAAGCAAGTGCGCCGTCAAATTGCTCCTGAATATAGCAAGGGATATTTTCAGAGTCGTGGCTGCGTGGACAGAACCTGGAATGGAGAATTTCTATAGAGATGCATGTGTGTGTGGAAAGAGGGGGCGCAGTGATGATGATGATGATGATGATGAAATATGCTAGCTTCAGGTGAACAAAGAGGATGGTTTCATTTCCTCTTAAATGTTCAAACATCCAAGAGATTTGATCCTAAAATAGTGAACAGAATCTTGGTACGCATGCAGTACATCTACCAGCATAAAGTCAATAGAAGATGTTTCTTTTTTTTTTCTTTTTTTTTTTAAGTGAATCCAATTTCCAACGAGGCGTTTTCAATTATTTCCACCCAGCACTCGTTGCCCTCGTCAGTCTGCTTTTACCGACGCGGCAGGGACGCTGAACTTCAATTTCCAATTTATCATGTGTTCTTCCTTCATGTTCCTATGATGCTCATCATCCTCACCAGGGATTTCACTCAGCTCCACTGATTACCTCCATGGCACTAGTCAATGTTTGCATCATTTGATGGCACCAGAGCGATCACTGTCAGATTCCGTCGACTATCTTTGAGCAAATCGCAGAAAAACGCATAAATCATTACAGTCCCGAGCCCTGTTCCACTTCACACACCTCCAGCCAAAGTGGCTGAGATTTTACTTAATTGTCGTGCTGACAGCCGTCACACGGCCACAGCTGCTGGATGGAGCAAGAACCCTATGCACCATATTAAACTGAATAGCTGTAGGTATAACAAAAGCACCGGGTTAGCACGACAAAGATTAGTTGAAAAAGGTTTTGGGAGCATGCCAAAACATGATGGTGAAACCGGTGAGAGTCTCCAGGTTTGAATGAACCTGTTTGCAAGTTTGTTACTTGCAAGATGTATATAAAGCTATTGGGTATAGGTACCACATAATGAAAGTCATTATCCACAAATGGAGAAAACTTGGAACAATGGTGCAAACAATTTTCCAGGAATGGCTTGCCTACTAAAATTATTCCGAGAGCGCAATGACTCATCCAGAAACTGGAAATTCAGAAATGAACCAAGAACAACATCTAAAGAACTGCAGGCCTCACCTCGCCTCAGTTAAGGTCAGTGTTCATGATTTAACAATAAGAAACAGACTGGGCAAAAAATTCTCAGTTCGTGACCGCAGACTCGAGTTGGGTTATGAAGCCGAAAAATTATCAAAACCAGACCAGCAAGTCCACCTCTGAATGGCTAAAAAAAAAAAAAAGTTTTGGGAGATTTGAAGTGGCCTAGTCAAAGCCTTGACTTAAATCTTATTGAATTGCTATGGCTTGATTTTAAACAGGACGTTGATGATTGATAACCCTATGGCACAATTCTGCAAAGAAGAGTGGGCCAAAATTCCTCCACAGCTATATAAAAGCCTGATTGCCAGTTTTCGCAAATGCTTGATAGCAGTTCTTGCCAACAACTGTGGCATAACCAATTAAGCTTAAGGGCAGTGACTTTTTCCACATAGGGACAGATGGGTTTGGAAAGCTTTATTCCCATAATAAATGAAATCATTATTTAAAAACTGCATTTTATATTTACTTGGGTTATCTTGTGTAATATTAAAATTTATTTGATGATCTGAATCATTAATCAAGTGATTGCTAGCATAATATAACACTTAGCTAGTTTTCCAGTTGGGAAGATTGGAACACGTGCCAGTAGAAACGCGCTGGAACTGGCGTCATGCTGGCCCATGCCTGGGTAAGAAGCCAATGAAAGACTTCATTTCCCATGCAAAGGCTGAGATAAAGGAGAAACTTTTGCTCCTGCTGCTTGGTCACCAGTTTTTGTGAATAAAACGCTGATATGTTTCTCATCCCAGGCACAGAAAACACAATTCATACGTCAGCTTTAATCCAAAGCAACCCCCTGTTAAGAAACCACAATGTTTAAAGAATGCAGCTGAATATTTGATGATCAAAAGCCAAAGGTTGATTACTGGCTCCTGGATTTGAACTTTAAGCATTTGAACCTCAGTTCAGAGTCTCAGACTGTAGTTTCTCTTTTAAGGCCAGTACATGCTGGTGCTCAGATGCTCACCGGCACACGTTAAATGCAATTATGTTCCATTTTGCTTATACGTACTGTGTATATATACCTGCGAAAAATAGGTATAATTGTGTGTGAAATAATAGCAACTCTTTAGAGTTAATGACACCTGCTGCACATTCTCAAAAGCTGTACCTTCAGTACGAAAATCATTAGAGGCTCAGTGCCACCTTCATCCTCTAGACGTGTCGAACAGAGAAGGAGACTAATGGGGGCTGGCGTAGTGTGACCAGTCTGAACCGCTCAGGGCCACAAATGGAGCTCTTTCTTTTTCTCTCTCTTCTGTTCTGTCTGTCTTTGCTGCACCTTTATCTTTACTCTTAATCTAATCGCTCTATATATGTTTTCCTTTTCTCTGCTTCTACCTTATTTTCTGCTCACAGTCTCAGACCCGAGACTCATTTGTCTGTTCCTTGGGCAGTGTTTTTCACTTTCAGTCTCATGGCTTAGTTCACCTTATGTATAAAGCAGTTCCTGTAATTAATTTCCTCTTCACGCACTGTCCCACTGTCCCACTGCCCAGACCACTGTCATAGACTTATAAGTGCTGCTCCTGTTTAGAGTGGATTCAGCCTGCAGCAGTAATTCCTTGGTCTTATTACCTGGAATTAGTGTTTTTTTTTTTTTTTTTTTTTTTTTAAAGGCGTCCTTAAAAGCCTGGAGCAAGCTGTGTGTAAGAAAACGTGAGCCGAGACAAAAAGAAGTCGAGAACCAACACCTTAAATATCAGTGGCTTGAGCCATGTTGCTAAAAAGAGTGTGGTGTTCATAATTTCAAATCCCAGGGAAGCCGTGGTCACTCCATCTCTCTTGTCAGTCAGAGTGACACCAATCATAGACGATAACAGATATCGCTTTCTTCTGATGGTGGGTGGCAGATGATCAAATTAGGAAAAATGTTATTGATGAAATAAAAATTTTTAAATCCTTAAAGTGTGCTGGCCAAGTTAATATCAACAATCCTCACACAATTAAAAGTTTGGATTCAGTCATATACTGTTGGCTGGCTTCCTGTGGTATGTCTTTGCACAGGACGCTTTAGGTCTCCATTCTCATTTATTTCCATATAGTTCGATTTTGAATGACCTGCACCAGTAAAGTATTTTATCCTTCCCTTTTTCATCAAGGTTTGATCAACCTGCCTTCAGCACCCTCTTGCCCTCATCCCTATAGAATGCAAAACAACTCTGCCTTTCTCATGAGGTGTCTCGGTTACATCCGTGACCTCGGTGTTACTTTAATGAGGGTTTTAGTATAGTCTAGGAGGAGTACCTTGCACACAAAAGCACACCAACACACACTGAAGGTCATGGCTAACATGCTCTCAAGATGCTCAATTAAGGCAAATGATTCACAGTATCTACTGCCAAACGGTCTCTTGAGCTAATGACCACACATTAGCCAACCCAAATCGCTCGTCACTTTCATCCGCTCTAGATCAATTAGGCGTCATGTCGGGATCCGAGGGATTTTCATTACGGTGCCTCCATGTCGAGGTGATGTATGGCTGCAGATTTAACCGAAATGGTTCGTCAGAAATGTGTTTATTTTTCATCCTCATCCCACCGTTTTTTGACGGAAACTTCATTCAAACCGCCTTCAGCTGATGGATATTTAGACAAGAGGAATGAAGCGCATTTCTTCAGCCTGATAGAAGTGTAGGAGGAAACGGCATGATTCTTTGATGGAAATGAGGCTGAACGGAAAGATATTCACGAGCTTTTAACGGCTCTTTTTAACGAGCGAATTGAAGGCAAAAATTAAATGTCCATCAGGTTTGCGCTAAATCTTTCATTGGGATTTGAACTCCTTATGGCAGGATGAATACAGGGGGGTGACGAATGAAACACTTTCCCTTCTTTTCTTTTTTTTTCTCCGTCACATTTGGCATATTTTTTCAAACCCACTCTTGTCTGTAATTCGTAATGATTACAACACTCGTAAGGAAAGGTAAGGTGGCAAGACCCTGCTCTAGCTCGGGGCTCAGCTCCACTTAGGAGTCGCCATTTAATTTGCCCAAAAGAGACAGCACAGTTATGTGTTTTTAATTAGACCATTGACGGAGTTAACTAGTGATAATTCCAAGCTGGTTTTTTGCAACAATACTAAAGCTCAATTGTGGACTTATTATTACTGTGTGTGACCTCCTGAAGCTGTAAGTGTTACCATTTTAAAGTTGTACAGTAGTTTAAAATCATTTGTTGATTTTATGCACTCTGTGGGGGTTATGTTGCTGACGATAACTTGTATTACATGCCAAAGCAAGATAAATCTTCTCGATAGTCATTTTGAGGAATATTGATAATGTACCAGAGAGTGACTGAGTAGAAAAGGATTAACAAAACTATTTTTATATCTACTGTTAAAAATCTTTAAATATAACAATGCATAGCTGAAATGGGTTAAGAAATGTAAACGTTCTAACACTTTTTGTCCAGAAAATCACGTCCCGTTATATTTCTTCTTAGGTCAGTCTTGCCGACTCCATTGGCGCGAACACATCACCACGCCTAACTTACATATCAATATCTATTCTACTATGTTAGTAGTATCTAAATCCATTCGAATCTCGGGTGGTGCTGTAACCTCTCGCAGCCGGAGGTCTAGAGAGAACTGATTGGCCGAGCTCTCTCAGAGGGGAGGGATGAGAGGTACTTAGTGCTCCCACATTAATCACAGCTCTACAGCCAGTCAGGGGCGTCTGTGAGCTCGCGCAGCGGAGGGAGCGGATAGCGCTGTCCTCCGAGTGTGTTACGCCGCCCCCAACGGTGCGCGAGCGAGCGGTTCGAAAAGATGCGGTCGTCTGGCGTCACGTGGTTCGGAGGAAACACGTGATAGTCTTCGGCCCTCCCGGCTGAGTGGTAGTAGTAGCCTTAATGTGGAGCCCCCTGGTGACGGGGAGGAATTGGACACGACTAAATTAGAGAGAAAATCGGGGAAAAATCCACAAAAAAAATAAATAGTAGTATCTAAATCCTACCTGTTTCTTAGGGCATTCTCCCAACAACCCCACAACATCAACCAGGAAAGGTTCATTCGGGGCCACTGAGTGCATCTTTTCGAACTGCTCTTAGGAAATGGCACAAAGCACTATCCACCCCTTCTGCTTGCGTGAGGTCACAAATGCCCTCGATTGGCTAGTGTCACTACGATGTCTGTCCATTTCTCTTGGTTGTGCCCTACTGTCAGCCCTGACAAATCCCGTCATAACTATTAATGTTAATTATTAGTCTCTAACTGCTTATCAGATGATGTCTGCTCCGTTTCAGCTGCCCTCGTGACTCCCCTTCTCGCAAAATCACTTTGTAAAATAATCACTGCTTCTACTAAGCTGTAAACATTATAATGATGGGCTGTAGCATTAAATAATGAAAGCTATTTAAAAACCTGGATGTGCTCGGATGCGAAAAACAAACCGTATTCACCTGTTTAAACAGCCACAAAATATCAGTGTGATATTTTGCCAGAAATGTGCCTTTTTAAGGGTGAAAACAGATGCTCTGTTTGGAGAAAAGATCCAGCACTTTTCTTGTCTGTGGCAGTGTTGGCAGAGCATTTCCTAGTGCAGCGTGCCGATTACGATGCAGCGCCACCACATGCCACGATGGCTGTTAATGACGGTCTTTTTAGGAAATCGCATTCTTCATGAAGACACTCACCAGAGTCAAGACCCAGAGGTGGCGCAGAATTTGATGAAGGTGGCTGCCTTATATTCTCCATGCAGGAAAAACCCTGATTGAGGATGTCGTCGTGAATAAAATCCTCTAAATATAAACGCGATAAATCTGTTTTCCATAAATATATACAGAACGATAAATCAATTTCCCATCCTAAAAAGCATTTTCTTGCTTGTGTTGGACGTCGGAAATGACGAAAAAGTGTGAAAATCCCTTATAATGTTTAAAAAGGGGTACAGTATTTTCCCCAGCTTTTGTGTCACTATGTTCTGATTGGCTCGGAAAATGCACTTCCTCAAAGGGGCATTTCTGTTTAAAGCTACATACTGTGAAATGGCACATTTTTGAAAGAAATTCATGAGATGAAATCCTGTCGTACTTGAATGCATGATCTAGGTTTTATATCAGCCGCATGCCATTTTTAAAAACCTCTAAATACAACATAAAGTGCCTCAGTAAGGTGTTGAGCCACTAGAATGTACCGGAACTATTCTAGAAGGATGAAGAACATTCTAACAGACGCCATTCCATCAGTTGGCATCCCATAATTTGGCATCCATCTGTCTATTTATCGGCGTTTTATCTCAATTAATTGATTTATATATTGCCTTTTTCCATTCATACTACCAAGTGTGAACTTCACCCTGGCTATTTTGACGATTTATTTATTTATTTATTTATTTATTTATTTTTTTAAGATTTGCTGTCTACACAACAGCACATGGACTCCCCTCTCTCTCTCTCTCTCTCTCTCTCTCTCCCGCTGTGAGCACATCCTGTTTTGTGTTCAGACCGTCTTGAGGTTACACTTACAAGGCCCATGTTTACGATATGCTTAATCTCAGTGAAAGGAGGACCATCAAAGCAAGCAGCCAGTGTTAATTAAGTCTTAATGCAGTTTAATTGAACCGTGATGAACATGCAGCTGTCAGAAAGCAGCGAGTTTTTGAATAACAAGTGTTTTTACTTCTGTACTTATTCACATCGAAAGGTTCTGTACAGTGACTAAAACTGGCTAAACTGTTTTTTGTTAAAGGAAACCATAAAGCGTGATAAGAACCATGTAACACGGCACAGTTGGGAAAGCTTTTAATAACTTCAGACGTATGAAAACTAAGCCACGTAACCCTTGTATATTTCAGCAGCCAGTTTCTGCATTTCTCACCCCTGCTGAGGCTAATTCGCTTATCATATTACTCAAAATCCTGTCAGAGAAAACAGCTCGCTAAATAGTTTAATACAGCAGGGTTCTCACAATGCCCGAATCGACTACAAACGCGTGGAAACAATGAACTAGCGCGCGAGCTGGCTGCATATGCGCAAGGACGAATGACCAAGGGCTATGGTTGTTGTTTTGAAAATAGCTACGTAAGCTAGAAAACCGAAATGCACGCCTGATAGATGAGCTTTTAAATCGCACCAGCTACTCATGGTCAACTAAATTTGCCACAGGCGCTGCACTTCTCAATGTTCATATTAAGCTTCTGGACATTAGAATATTAAACGAATCAGCAGTAATGATGTCTTTTTTTTTCATTCCGCAGATTTTTATATATTTATATAGTTATTTATGTTTCCATTTTGCTTGCAGCTGGTTGGATGAAGTTTTCCTGTAGCATCATAAATAACACTCAGACTTTCCAAAGAGCTAGAGAAATCAGTACTAGGATTTACAGTAAATAGTGTCTATAGTCGTAGTAGTATCAGAATTAGACCTCAGCACAAGCATGTCAAGTGGAAAATGTATATAAAACATCCTCTATTTTATCATTCCCAATTTTCATCCACAAGCTCGAGCATGACCTGAGCAATACCGCACCACGTCTCCTGACCTAGGGTGGAAAAATCATTTGCTTTCTCCAAGACGTGTCAAGAATATATATTCGCATCTTTTCAGGGTTTCTGCTCATGCTGAATCACTGAGCAGCGCAACACATTCAGAGAAAAACTTTATCTGCTACTTTATCTTCCAAATACAGGATCTCACAGATTGCCTAGCGTCCTTTGCCGAGTAGCCAGTTAATTCACTTTTGACTCCTGGCTATGGATGGCGAAGGCTTTTTCTGTTGCGCAACTCAAGAGCCTAGAAGACTTGATCCTACAGAGCTTTTTTATGTCCGAACTTTTTACTTAGATTGCATGTTTTTGATGATGCCTATGGTAAACCTACAGAATCAGATGGTTGCCCCGGGTGGTTCTCAGTATAGAGAGAACACAATAGCAATGCTCATGGAGGAACTCTATCTGATCACACTAGGCCTCATTTGAGACTACATTCTTCACCAGCTCTGATTCTGACCCCATCGAAGCAGGGGGCAATTGAAAGGTCATGCAGCTACAACTTGTGCCATGGGCTAGAGTAAGCTTATCGACCATTTTCCTCTTAATGGCCAAAGTGGGCATGCTTTGTGAATGCAGAATATACTACCTTGAAGGTTGTGTGGAGGGAGAAAAGGAAAGAAATGCATCGCTTTTTTTTTTGTTGAGGTACTTTTTGTTGGGTTTCAGAATGGAAATATGGTCCTGTTGAACTGAGCTCTGGTTATCAATTCCTGCTGTCCATCAAAACTCGATTCCTCGGCTCGGAGCACTGGAGCATGGAGACCGTTTCTGTTCTGATTTCTACCAGCTGTACCGTATTAACTCGTTCGACCAGGATCACGGGCCTGAAATCAGTGCTTGTTCACAAAGCTGTATCAGAGAGTGTAGAGCATTGTGGCATGGGTAACATTTGCTGTATTTTTCTCTCTTCACAGCCACACTTGGTACTCTGGACTTCAGCCTGCTGTACGATCAAGAGAACAACGCTCTGCACTGCACCATCAATAAAGCAAAGGTATACAGTGCCGTTATTACCTATAGAGCGATTTATCTCTATCACACATGACAAGTTTTACTCTTGCAGGAATCTTGGATATCAAGAACAATTACCATATGCAAAAACCACATTGAATTTTTTTTCCCCCCCCCTTTCTTATAAGATTTATTTGGATCTTTATTTGGACCCATTTTAGAGAAATCGGTCTCTGTTTGCATATTCTGTTATCTAGTTATCTAGCAGATCCAGTGTGACAGGAGACCATTTAGTTTCGATGTACTGTACGTAAGCATGACTTAGTGAACTGGGTGACATGACAAATCCAACTTGATTCCATGGAATCATTCTGCAGACATTGGTACCCTTCTGTACCTTCCTTCAGTTCTTCACTCGCTCCTTTATTTAGAAGAAAGCATACTCTAACCATGGTTTAGTTGTATCTCGTCATATATGTACCTGTGTGTGTATATATATAGATATATATAGATATATATATCTGGGGAGCTTGGAAAGCAGTCTCCGATATCATCTGTGGCGTTCATACATAAGTGGCGAGTTACTAATCTGCCAATGAAATCTAGCATTCAAAACAGGTAAGTGGAGACCCCGCTGCCTTTTCATGGTGCTGACAGCATTGCGAACCCTTTGTGCTGCCCAGAAACCCATCTGCTTCTGCTGTCACCCATTAGCGAGAGCTAATAATGCTGCCAAGATATTTTTTTTTTCTCTCTCCATTTGTCTCTCTCAATTTTGGTGTTTAAGATAACATCAAGATAATTCCAAGTGATTCTAACTTATCAGCACTAGAGCGAACGGATTTTCCCAAAACATAACCCCATTAAAATTTTTTTTGCTCTTCATGTCTCTGCATGTGTAATTACATGCTAAATAGACATTGCATAAGCAAATATTTGGCTTAATCGTTTCACTGTCGGTGAGGTGACACCGATGCAACCTGGTGTTGTTTAGCATGGCTGCTTCCCTCCGTGACTAAGGACACCGTTCTGGCATGAGACAGATGCTCTAGATTTTTACATACTGTACATTCATACTGTACATACAACATATAGCTACAGTAACAATCGAACAACAAGCCCATATGCCTATATTTAGTCCTCTCCGTCCCTGACTTTGGATTAGAACCCGACTAATTAGCGACTGGTTCTTTTTTCCACTCTGCGTGTTTCATGTAGGCGTAGACAGGGCCATATTGGCTCTTGCGCTTGTTTACAAATTGGAACAATTAAAGCGGATTGCAGTCAAAGCATTAGCAAATAAGAGAGGAGATAATCACAAGGTTCGTTTGTTTCCTCTGGAGACAAGACCGACAGAGGCTCTCCTTCCCTTCCTCTCTACTCTATCTTGCTCTCATCCAGCTCTTTAATATTGCTGTTCTCTATTATTTTCTACCCTGGGTCCAGCTTTCCGTCACACTTTTGTCCCAGACTCTTTCTAGAAAGATCATAAATGCTGTTTAGAGCCAGTGAGAGGAAACGGGTGGAAAAGTTTTTTTTTATCTTACAGTAACAATTTGCTCTGCGTTCTGAAGTGGAATCTATGATAAAAAATAAAAAAAACTTCAGAGGGTGTTATTTTGTTGTTTTGTTTGTTACAATAGTATTAACATGCTCATTCTGAAATGTCTGTAGTAACACCATTATTTTTATAAGGAGTCTCCAGTGTCGATGCTCTGTAACAGTCAGAGATAAATTTGAAGCTTGTCTCTGGCTACAGGCTAAAGTCTTCAGGCTACAGGTCATCCCTGTTTTGCATAAAATACTTTTTTTTATTTATTTAACATAATTCTACCTTATCACATTCCAGATTTTACAGCCTGTCTAATTCTGATATAGCCACTACACTGCAGATACATAAGCACTGTTTCAGCCCCTCGTCTGAGATACAGCTCGGCGTGCTTCTGGCCTGTCAAGATAACCTGGATGATTCTGCTTGGATTGGTGTCTGTGTTTAGGATAATTTTATTTTATTCTATTTTTTTAAGCATGTTATTCCGCGACAAGAGAACCCGTTTTCTATCTGTTAAACTCCCTATAGCAATTAATTATGCAGTAATTATGCTAGCACTGTCGAAAAACAAAAGGATATGTTTCGTTTTCATTTTTTTTTTTAAATTATTATTATGTTGGTTTAACAGGCTGTTTAATGGGCCAGCACTCATCTCCTGGATTTAAGCTCAATATATTGGCCAGGCTCTTTGCTCAAGAGAAATTACATATTGGGTTATTTTGTTATCTTAAGAGCACAGACTGAGACGAACCCTAAAGCAAACAGACCTATTTAGCGTTCTCTGGTGAATTATGTCCCGTATGGTTAGATGTGGTGCTCCCAGCGGCAACGCTTTTCTCCTTGGAGCAACTTCACCCGCCTAGTTTCCTCATTAATATAACCGAGTTTTTGTTTTTGCTGAAGAGAGTAGGAGTGAAAAAAGGGAAATGAACTTTCAGTGATGGGTAGAAAAAGACTTTGTTGGTCCATAACAGTACGTGATTAATATTTCAATATTTATTAATAATATGTCAATGCTGGCCCTGGCAACTGCATGTACAGGGTGGGCCATTTATATGGATACACCTTAATAAAATGGGAATGGTTGGTGATATTAACGTCCTGTTTGTGGCACATTAGTATATGTGAGGGGGCAAACTTTTCAAGATGGGTGGTGACCATGGTGGCCATTTAGAAGTCGGCCATCTTGGATCCAACTTTTGTTTTTTCAATAGGAAGAGGGTCATGTGACACATCAAACAGCACAGGCTTCCAGTTTTCAGAAGCTTGATCTGAGTAAATATTGCATTTCTACATTTTCATAATTCCTTCTTATGGTACATCTTATGATCTTCCCACTCTAGTACATTTTATTCAGATACTGTAAAAATTAATCTTCCTGCACGTTCATGCCTTTTCTCAGTTAGCCAATCACATGGCACCGATTTTCTGGAATTTAGAAAAACTGTCCAGTCCTACGGGTGCATATGCCTTGTTGACATGAGGCAAGAGAAGATCAGATAGCCAGACTGGTTGAAGCTGACAGGAAAGCTATTAATAACCACTCTTTACAACCAGGGTGAGCAGAAAGCATCCCAGAATGTGGAATTTGTCCGACTTTGCGAAGGATCACGGGCTACAACGAGAGATCACCACACTGGCTTTGGAAATCAGAGGCTACGGCGGATACCCTGTCATGAAAAGTTCTCTCGTTAGAGGATCGTTCTCACGTCACTAGAAACACAACAGTGGAGGAAAATAAGCCCAAACTTCATAAAGTTAGCAAAAGACAAAGCCATCAAAGACAAAGCTCTGCTGGATCAGGACTGACCTTCAGCTTTTTTTCATCTCCTCTGTTTGGATTCAGATCTATACTTCAGCCAAACAGCTGGCTTCCCAACCCCTGCCGCACAGCAAAGATAGATCTGGCTTCCTTTTGCATTCCAGCTGTTAATATTTCATTCGCACTGCCTCCGTAGCATGACAGTGTATTGTATTGATTTATGATGAAGCTCAATCGTTTGGAGAGCTCAAATTATTAACTGAGCAAAGAACGAGAGAAGTTTGATGAAGTGAGGTTCGAAACTATATCCTTTAATAAATAATTGAGGGACTAACCCGGGATCTTTCCTTTGGGAATATCTCAATTGATGTCTGTAATGCACGTGTAACTTTTGTATAAAATTTTGTTCTCAGAATTTCCAGAGTCCAGTGACCTGCTTATGGTAATCAGAAAGCATTAGATTTACAGCGTTTGGCAGATGCTCTTATGCAGAGTGACTTGCATTTGATCTCATTATACATCTGAGCAGTTGAGGCTTGAGCGCCTTGTTCAAGGCCCCAGCAGTGGCACATCGGTGGTTCTGGGGTTTGAACAAGTGACCTTCCAATTAGGAAGTCCGTCCCACCGTATTGTCAAGAGTTTTCTGCAAAGAGACCACAGGCGCTTAAGCTCAGCTTTAATACTGTAGTTAAAATCCACCGAGTCGTTCTGTGTCCTCGGATTAGGTTCTCAAGGCCAATGAGCAATTGGTCTGTCAGTTTGAGATTCATTGCCCGCAGATACTTTTGAAATCACCATATCATGTGCCCGATTTTTCTAAGTAGCCCTACGTTCACACAGGAGACTAATCTAAACCATTGGCTCAAATGAGTCCTCGGAACAATCTTACTACACATATGGTCTGTTATTATTTAGGTTCCCTACACACACTTCATTTTTGGAAGAAAAAGATGGAAGCAAACCTCATGACTGAGGTTTAATTTTAGCCCTGCCGTACACAATCTCTCATTAAGTGTGTCCAAAGGCGTTTCAAATCATAATAAAGCTTGGTTGAGATGTCAGTGGCTGCTATTGTTGCTACCAGAGAGAAAGGGCTATGAATGAGTCACTCAGTCTACATCATAGTTTATCTATTGCATTTCAGGGAATATGGGAAGCCTGCGTCTGTCGTCAGCACTACAGCTCATGCAAAAAAAAAGTAAATGTCTTTAGGGAAGCTGGTGAGTCAGTGGAGCAGGTTGGAAAAGTTGTACACGGTATTTTTCACACCGCTGAGTTACGGGAAAGCGGAAAGGCTGCATTGTTCCAGCTCACTCGATGTAGCGCAGTTCAACATGGATAACGTGTATGTGACAAAAAAATAGATAGGCTGGTATTTACGATGCAGATATTGCGAAGCACTGAATATCAGTCATATTGAGTTGTTGCATGTTGTCAAGGTGTGATAAGCGCGCAACTAGGGGAATTTGGAGTCAGAGGGATTATAAGGAATTACCTCTCCGGGCTTGCAGATAACGGAGCAAGAGCTGCAAATGTAAAATAAATAAATAAAAACTCCATAATACGTGAAGCTTGTTAAGCCATTATCTTGTTCATTATCAAAAGTGTTATTATAATATGTCCTAAATATGAGAGTTCGTCTTAATCATCTTCCTGAGGTGCAAGTAGAAAGTAATTGGCTCTGGTCATGTGACCATTTGTACTGTATCACAGACGTAGAAACCGTTCCCAGGAAATTAGGGCAGTTTACGATTCCATCAGTTCAGTCTGTGAGTTTAATCGGTTTATATCTGATCTTGGTGCCAAAGCAGCTTTACAGAAATCTAAATCCTTCCACGACCCTGCATTGGGAAACAAGAAACCTTGATTCGAAAACCCACAGTAGCACCTTACAGTTAAGCATACTGGTTCAAGCCTAGGCGGAAGAAAGACAAAAAAGTTTACTTAGATTTCACATTTCGTTAATATTTAAAGCACAAGTACTTTTTATTTCCGTCCTTTTAAAGTTTTAAAATAACGTGGTGATCATCTCGGACGGTCTTGCATGTCCAGCTCTTTTGAGGTCCGTCCACAGAATTCAGATTGTGTTAAGGTCAGGGGAGTCTGAGGACCATGCCAAAACCTTCAGCTTGCCCCTTGTGAGTCCTTCAACTTCTTTAGT
This sequence comes from Clarias fuscus, assembly GCA_030347435.1. NCBI lineage: Eukaryota > Metazoa > Chordata > Actinopteri > Siluriformes > Clariidae > Clarias > Clarias fuscus. Next base: position 8,750,995 of record CM059212.1, read on the forward strand.
ATACATGTTGTAGCTTTTTTTTTTTTTTTTTTCCAAAATGCAATCAGGCTTGTTTAGATGTTTGTTTTCAAACTTCTGACACTGATTTTTTTTTTTTTATGCTGAGGACAGAGAAAATGTTTTCTTTTAACAACAGAATTGCATTTTTTTTTTTTTTTTTCAGGAGTAACAGCCATTCTTACAAAGTCACATGCTCTAAAGTAACTGGACACACTAGTGTGAATCTTTGTAGCTTGGTAGGTTTCCTCCGGGTACTCCGGTTTCCTCCTACATTCCACAGTCAAAAACATGCAGGTTAGGCTAACTGGCGTCCCCAAAATTGCACGTAGTGTATTTACTCTGTATGTGTGTGCACCCTGTGTATGATGGATTGGCATTCTGTCCAGGCTGGTCCCCGCCTTGTTCCCCAAGTCTCCTGGGATAGTCTCCAGGCCTCCCGCGATCCTGAATAACACAATAAAGCGGTATAGATAGTGAGTGAGTGAATCCTTTGCAGTCAGTGACTTGACCTGAAGTCTGGAGCACTGAATCTCACCAAATGCCAGGTTTCCTCCCTTGAGCTGCTTTGCCAAGACTTTACTGCAGCCGCCTTCAGTTGCTGCTTGCTTATGCGTCTTTCTGCATCCAGGTTTGTCTTAAGGAAATCGAAAGCATGCTCAGTCGGGTTGAGGTCAGTTGACAGACTCAGCCTTTTCTAAGACTTAAGAATCTCTTGTGTTGTATTCACAGCACGCTTTGGGTAATTATTCCTTTGTACTGTGAAGTGTTGTCCTATCAGTATTACCTGATTTGACTGAACAAGAAGAAATTATAGCTCTCTACACTTCAGGAACTCATCCTGCTACGTCCATCAGAGGTCTCATCACTAAACAGTGAAGTGGCAGCTATACATTCCCGTGCAGTGACCCTGCCCTAGCATGTTTAACATCCTGTACAGGGTGATGAGCTTTGGAACATGAGCCCTTTCCTTCCTTCTTTATATTATTTTCTTTCAATCCTGAAGATTTACATGGGCATTTATTTAATAAATATTTTTAATACATATTTTTATATCAATATTTCTTTGTTTATTTATTTATTTATTTATTTATTTTAGTAAAGCCTACTCAGCATTGAGTGGGTTGCGTCTTGATGTAAATCACCTATATTTACATTCAATTGTGTTGGTAAATTGACTTGGTTAGATGTAAGAGTTTTTCTTTACCAAGGAAAGGTTAAGACATTGGTCCAGGTTCAAATCCCACAACCACCAAGTTGTCTCGGTTGGGCCCTTGAGCAAGGCCCTTAACCCTCAACTGCTCAGATATATAATGCGATAAAAATGTCTGTATAAGGGCATCTGCCAAATACCTACATGTAAATGTGATCCACTTCCATGACCTTCAAGGTTTTTTGGTGTTCCTCGGCTCACCAGTGCATTCCTTCTTTTTAAGAACGTACCAAAAAGTTAATTTGACCGTTCCTACAGGTTCCACTTTCTCCCTGATAGGTCTGTTTTTTTTTTGTTTTGTTTTTTTTCAGCCTATTGGTGGCCTCAGCACATTTCTGGATCGCATATCGAGACACATATAAAGATCGAACACATGGAATCAACTCCAGATTTATTTCTTTAATTTTCAAGAAATAATGTGGAAAGAGGCCACACCCTTTCATAAGAGAGCTTAAAAGTAAATGTCCTTTAGGGAATGTATTTTCTAAACCCCATTGAAATAGAGCTAAAAGTCTACACATCTCGATGGCTTCATTTTAAATCCAAATTAAGCAAATTGCGTCCCCATAGGCCTGCCTATATAAGATATATTGTGGCCATGATAATAAATGTACTTTGTAGTCTTTGATCCGTTGGTCAGGAGAAGGTAAGTATTTCATTTTAAGAGTATTGTAAATGTCTGATAGTGGGATCTAACCCATCATGAATCACCGCCATAAACTGAAACAGTTCTCAATGCTCTAAACAGATAGGATCAACCAAGCTAAAATCGCAGTCATCATTCTGGCAAGGTCTGTACCAGCACACGCTAGAGATTCAAGGAACTGTTTGGGAGAAGAAGGGGAAAAAAATGACACAGAAGTCACATGAAAGCACCCTGATTTGACAGATAGTTATTTTGTAGGTCATTCTGCATCCGGCACATCAGTCACTACATGATCATTTGTCATTAGTTCAACGCATGGTACTCAGTGTGTGATGGGCTGAAACGAATGACACAGACCCCCAGACACAGCCAACATGACTATCGAGTCGAGTGAACTCTATTAAAGAGAGGTCTTTCTGTTCTTGCCCACCTGCAACATTTATCTCCAATATTTCTCGACCAAAGTCACCTTCTCATGATCCTTCCCTCCCTCTGAAAAAGGGCTGATCATATTACAGGCAAATGGACAACCCCGTCAAACCCCCACCCCCAGCCATACATCACAAGTACAGGCTCTGAAAAAGACTCAGACAGGAAAGAAAGAATTAAAAACAGAAATAAAAAAGCGGTGCACGTCTGGTCTTTACTCAACAAATAGCACATTCAGTAGTGACCAGACACATTTCCCACATAGCTATGTTATCGTTAGCCACTTTTATATACTGTATAGTTATTCTTTGTATAGTTTATAGTAAGGCCGTCATTGGAAAACAATCAAGAGCAGGACAATGTGATTGCAAATGCTTCCTGTAGTTTGTTATTCCTCAGCGGTTCCTCAGAACGACACGTCTTCTCTATTTATTGTTGTCAAGCAAGTTTCTCTTAGTGTTTACACGCCACTTTATTCTCTCTTGAAGCAAGCTACTGAGAATCCAAAAAGCACAAAATTTCACTCGTTTCGACACTTTTGACTCAGTTAACATTTTTTCAAAGATCACTAAAAGTAGATAGAATAATTTTTTGTACATACCATCCGTACTATCTGTTTCCATTGCAACCAGTCAGATTTGGGAATGTATCAGTGCTGTGGTAAAATAAGCTATAGTTCATCCTCCAGTACTTCATTACAAAGTATTTCCCACTTTAACAGGGAATATTGAATCTTCCTTCAACTGTTTTCTTTTTTTTTTTTTTCTTTTTTTGTATACTACGCATGGAATGTTCAATTTGGAGCACATCATTTAAGCACCTCATTACCGAAGTGTTAAACATCACTCAACGGATATTTAATTGAACCTCTAGGCATCTAATTAATATCCTATTTTTTTTTATTATTATTATTAAATTGATACAAATTCTCATTATTTGTTTTGCCCGTGGTGTCATCAGCCTGTTAGTTAGCACATTATTAAAAAAATGTGTCAAAAAAAAGTTTTGTCGGTCTGACACCCCAAGTCTCTGTCATCCCAGTGCTTTCTCTCTTTCTTTTTTTCTTTTGTAATACATGCAAAGTGATCCGAGTAGAAATGGCAGGGGCTTGGTTTCATTTCCACGTATGAATAGCGTAAAACCAGCTATCAGGCATTCGAGTCGAACAAAGGAACGTCCTAATCCTCGCTGTCAAGGTGAATGAATAGATAGTGGGTGGGTGTAGGTGTGGGTGAAGGAGAGTCTATTAATTATTCATTTCATTTCTTTTCTTTTTTTTTTTTAACAGGAAGTGTTATGATTTTTAAATTATAATTTTTTTTCGCTCATTCCGTTTATCACTTAATGACGGCAAAATGATGGGTTTGCTCACAAAATCGTATGATGCCATCAATTCAAGTAGTGCACCCGTTCACGGGTCAAGAAAAACACTTTCCGTTTCTGTATTAACACTTGTCTGTTTAAATTGCCATCTGCGTTGTTGCTTTGCTTTGCTTTTTGATTTGATTTGTCTCAATGTTGTCAATTTCTTTTTATTCTGTTTTTCTTTTTTGGCTGCATGCATTTTCTCTCTCTTTTTTTTTATTTATTTTTTATCTCTCTCACACACTTTGTGCATGACTGATTTTGGGAACGTGATGGATTCCAGCTCCCTCTACCCAGGTACAAAAAGGTAAGCTCAGTTGTGTTTCCCTTCACCCCCCCCCCCCTCCTTTTTTGTCCTTAGCAAACCCTCATACCGAGCCTTCTGATTTCTCCAACAGTATACGTTCAAGCCAACCTGAACCCGACTTCGTTCACCATATTGGCGTGCCTGTCAAATGCACAATATAATTACTGATTAATAATTCAATTCTTATTTGACTGAATTATTAATGAGCATGGATGACTAGCTAGGAATGAGACTAGCTTACAAACCTCACATCCACGTCGCATTTTCAGCGTAATTCGATTCTTCGTATCAGTAGAGCAGTATAGGACATTTTTACCGCCGTCTTCTGATTGGACAGGTCTGTCTCGGGTCCAAGTTACATTTGTCCTTTGAGTGAGCCGTGCCGCTCATCCAGAGAAGTCTTGGATGTTTGTGCAGTCTTGAGGAATACTGTGCATTCGTACGGTAGCTCAATGCACAAGCGTAAACTTGACTTGATTGTGGCCACCATTATGTATAAAATTACTGTATACACTTAAAGCTCAAACACTAAACCTTAGCAAATTGAGATGGTCCACTTATGTAGGCTAAAGGATAGTCTTAGAATCCAGTGTAATTCTGACACTGATGATAAGGGGGCTACTGAAGATGAATAAATGCAGTTATATCCAGTAGGTAGAAGTTCCCCGGGGTTGGAAGCTTTAATTGGGATTTTCTTGCTGGTGTCAGATGTTTTTGTTTGATTTAATGATCATCGTTGCTAGTAAAGACAATGATCTATGATTTAAAATGGTCAGTATAAATTATGGCCCTGGGCAGCATTTTAAATCCATTCTTTCAATAACAGACTTTTTTTTTTTTTTTTTTTTTTAAATAATTGCCTTAGCTTTTCCAGCCTCTCCGGCATGGGTCATTTTTCACTACCGTTATTACTCTAGCACTCTGTTGTATAAATGATCTTGCATTATGATGAGAGTGGCACTTCGTCAACGTAAAGCACCGCTCATGCACTCACACATGTTTATAAATGAATGAGGCTGTGTGTATTTGTTGTACTGTACGTATTTGGCGTTATTAAAACAGTCGCCCTTTCACCTTTCACCAGTTTGAGATGCTTCCACTCTTCGTCATCTGGTGCTGGCAGCTAGCAGTAGGCTGTCTGTGAATGAGTCTAATCATCAATCAGGATGCAGGATGTGGAGGAGAGCATGGTCCTCCTGCCTGGTGCTACTTTAACTCCATGTCACGTCCTTCAGCGCTCATTACTGACGTGTTCCTTCCGCTCTCTCTTCACCTCTCCCTTTTTTCCCACACAGATTTGCCATGTCACTCGGGTCCATATTTACTACAGCGGTTCATAAGCGATCCTTCACGTCTCGGTCCCCGCTTCGTTCCAATCCACGCACTGAACACTTGCTCGCGCTTTAAATAGTCGTCCATGTTTGCTTGCATTTATTGGCCAGCGATTCCTGCCAAGCTCATTATACTCGAGGCCTGCCTCTATCATTTGCACATGGTGAGCCCAGATTATACATCAAGCCTTCCCCTATCACCCACAGTGTGTCTAGGTTTTTCCATGAAAGAAGATGATTTAGGACATAAAGGGACTCCAAGTAGAGCAATTTTTTTCTTCTTTTTTTTTTTTTTTTTTTTTTTGGAGTGAATGCGGTCGTCCAGCAGCAGTGATTAAAGCAATATGAATGAGTTGGGTACATGAAGCATTGATGCATGGCACCCATCTGGCTTTCATACTGGTCATTTCTCCTGCTCTCCTAGCAATTATTATCAACTGCCTATTCAGCCACAGCACAATAATCACAGAGCCCAGGAAGCCACTTCATTTTGATGCTGCATTCCAAAATGCATTTCTTTTCAGTTAAGTGCCAACATCAGCCAGAGAGAAGTCTAGTCATGCTGTTTCTTCAGAGTGAGATGTAGTTGGGGTCATCCTCCTCCTCATCCATCCCCCCCCCCCCCCCCCCCCAAATCTAGATCAGGGAATAGATGGTACAGCCATACAGAGCTGCCTTGGAGAATGCAAAGGTGTCATTTGACAAAGTTGGAATCGGGCACAGGGTTGGCCTAAATTTTAAATGGAAGCAACTGAAAACAACACAAAAAAGTTCCTATCCCTGGGTGAGGTGGAAAAGGCTGCATATCAGAAAAGTTTCTGAATAACTGATGTGTGTTCTAGTGTGCGTTAACCTTTTATCAAACTTTCTGCAGCCAAGCAACCAAAGAAAAAAAAAAACGTGGATCACCATCGGTCAGATTTATTTTATAAACAACAGTTCTAGTAGTTTTTAAATATTTATGTATTGAGTTTTGGATCTGAAACCCATTCATTGTAGTCAACAGGCTGATACATATAATAACTCAATAATAAATACAATTGTTTTGGTACAGTATGTTGAGTAATATTTTCCATCTCAGTAACAACAAACAAAAAGTTTTAAATCCCAGATCTCCCTGGGACCCTGACTTTTCAGAACTCTGCAAAGACCTTGTTGCTCCTTTACACAATATTAAAACTATTATTTGAAAGGAAATACAATTTATCTGACATGAAGGTTGAAAAAAAAAAAATTGGGGTGAAATTGTCTTTTCGGTTTAGTCCAGTGACGGTTTGTTTTTGGAATTACCCTGTGACTTATCAGCTCCAAAAACGTTTCATTTATGATTCATTTACAAAATTCGCGCTGTTGCCAGTTCCTGCGTTTAAATGTTCAGCAATCGCGACCCCGGAACAGATGTTGGCTTGATGACCAATAAGTGTGAGCAGTGAACTTGAAACCAGAACCATGATCCAATATGGATTGTGAGGGCAATTAGAGTCCATACGAATCAACACAAACAAGAAGTGATGGAAGCACCCACTCCCAACCCAAGGGCAGCCAATAAGCATTACCCATTTTGGAGTCTTCTATGCTGGCATTAAGTAGGATGCAGAAAATGAGGGAGGATGTTTTTTTTTTTTTTTTTTTTTTGTCTGATTAGGATTCAGAATCATTTGTTTTGCTTAATGCTATATCCCACATGTCAGAAACCATGCAATTGTTCTGAACAGCCCAATTTTTTTTTCTGCAGCAGTATACAAGGTATCTACAGGGCTAAGACTGTAGTGCTTTTTTTTTTTTTTTTTTTTTGGTTTTATTTGGACAAATGAAATGAGCACTTCCAAACAGGAGCCTGTAGTGGCTGTCAGAGGTGGCGTACCAGACAGTGTGGGATTTTTTTTTTTTTTTTCTCAAGTTTGCTTGTTTTGCTGAAGGGTGATGCACTGAAAATACCTGCTTCCTCACTTCGTTGTGCTGAAACTATTCATTGTAGCCATGTGTCATGTGGCCAAAGGAACAAAGTGTGGTTGATGCACTAGAAAGACCACAGAAACAATCGTGTTTGAGATCATAGAAAGGATTTTGATTAATGTAAATTTAAATACTTTTATGGTCGACTCTTGAGCAAACTCGACTCATATTCTGTTTGAACTAGTGATGTCGTCCATAACACATGATGAAATAGCGGTTCCACTGTCCCTAGAGTCAAGGGCAGCCCCGTAGGTAGAACCTGCATTTGATCATCAGTTTTTTGCTCCCAGGATGACTTCCAAGCCTTAGTTCCTGGGAAGATTAGTCATAAAATCTGTTGTAGTGTGAAGCCAAAGGCACTGTTAGACTACACTGCAACTGGCAGCATGATTTGGCTTGGACACAGACTGAAGAGGCACTGATGAAATTATCGAGCTTATGTTACAGCAATGAAAGGCTCCATCAGATGTCAGAATGTCCATAAATTAGTCTCCAGTTTTCCCTACGAATAAGATCAGGTAACGCCATTATGTCAAAAAGGTAGTCTTGTGAGTCATGTGTTCTGAGAGAATTACTGAAACAGGTTTAGAATGTTCCACCTGATGGAGGATTCCAATACGATGTTGTTTTTGAATGTGTTATTTGGTTTTCGGTTTTATTTCTTCATTTTTGGTTGTTTTTTATTTATTTATTTATTTATGTCCAATTCCTCCCCGTCACTAGGGGGCTCCACTTTAAGGCTACTACCACTCAGTCGGGAGGGCCAAAGACTATCACGTGTTTCCTCAAACTCCACGTGACACCAGCCGACCGCATCTTTTCGAATTGCTCGCTCACACATTGGTGGGGGCGGCATATAACACACTCGGAGGACAGCGCTATCCGCTCCTTCCGCTTGCATGAGCTCACAGACGCCCCTGGTTGGCTGTAGAGCTGTGATTAATGGGGGAGCACTAAGTACCTCTCATCCCTCCCCTCTGAGAGAGCTCGGCCAATCAGCTCTCTCCAGGCCATTTCTGCTGACTTGATGTATTCATGGTTACAGCAATTTTATGTGCCACCATTCATCAAGACCCGAGTGCCCAACCTCAAGCTTGGTGTTTGACAAATCTTGCTTGGCGAAATTCAGTTGCATTCACTGCCTGACAAGAACGGTAAGGCCCAACAGAGTTCGAAACATCTCGATCACAAGGTATAATTAAAAATTGGCGCGCTGTCGGACACTCGGCTCAGTTTGATGAAGGCCTCCTCATGCATCTCATTTCAAGGTAGTCTCTATAGGAGAGTTTTTAAATAGAGATTTGATTGAAGCCACCAAATGACCTGAAGTTTATCAATGAGTTGTTGGAGTTATTTGACAAATCAGGCCATAACTAGTCTTAAACTTTTCATGCCCTGGAATTTAGGTTTCTGGAACTCTAGATCAGTGTCAATGTAAACCAAAGATAAACTTTCCATGAATACATGCGCAATGTCCATATGATGGCACCAACAATTCGTATAGTCCACTACTGGTGTGAAAAGCTGTTGCGCACTCGGATCCATTTTAGTTCGTTAGCGCTGTGTGTTCAAGAGCTGGGATAGCACAGATGTACGGTCCAGGTTTCCTTTTCCGGAAATTTGTTAAATCTAGATATTCATGCGAGGATACATTTATAGGCAGCTTTAGGCTTTTAACAGAACAAGTAACTGGTGATAAACTTCCTCCGGGAGCGTTTTTCAGACAATTAGTTAACACAGTCTTGACAAGTTATCTATTTCAAGAATGTTCGGATTTTATCTAAGGTGGAGGGTCAATGGTTATTCAAGACATTTGTCAATATTTAGATTTGTGGTTTTGAGATGGGGGGTGGGGGGGGGGGCGGTTATAGGTTTAATAATAAATATTGACATACATCATTTAGCTTCCTAATGGCCAAAGAATAAAGAACTTCCTGGCACGACACCTTAAGAGCAACCAGACAGAGGTTTGTTCTCATGGACTCTCTCTTATACTTTGCACGTTGTAGAAGTCCTCTTTTGTGGTTCGAGCATACCCCAAGAGATGCAGCTTCAAAGCGAAAGTCAATCTGTAGTCCACGCACACACGAGCGCACTCGCGCTCGCACACACAGAGCCGGAAGATTGCGAAGACATTTGAAAGACTCCTTTTAGGTCTGTCAAGTAAAAGACAAACGAGAGGAGCCTTTATGTTACTGAGGGACATAGGACTGGAAGCAGCTAATAAAAAAAAAAAAAGAAAAGCAAGAAAAGTAACACGGAGGAATGTTGTATATAAAAATAAATAAATAATTTGCATTATGCTTTATTACTCTTGCAAGTGAAGCAGCAATTGCCCACCTGGGATCATCTTTACTTGCTTAAACCACAAAACACACTTATTAGCTTTGTTTGTTCTGTCAGCCTGTGGGAGTAGACGAGGTAGGAGAGATTGACACTCTGTGCGGTGTACTTATCTCCTGCGTGACTGCATGCAAATGCCTGAGAGACAAAGCTTTAACAGTAGGACCCTGTAAGAAATAACATACGACCCAAGTATAATGTAGCATAACAAACCTAAAAAAAAAAAAAAAGTTAAGAACTAATTTCCCAACAGATCTTTACAAAACAATCTGAACTAAATATAACTATCATATTATGCTACTACTAATTGTGACAAACTTCCCACACAGGAGAGACTGCGAAAGATTCCCAGATTAATTAGTTTCGCAATGAAGCTAAACCAGGGGTTTGAAGTTACAGTGAATCTAAATTCATAAGATGAATCAGGTTTTGTTTTACTGGGAGTTACAGCTTCAAATTTGAACCCATGAATCTAGTTTCAGTTCCGCTGCCCTGTAACTTCTGATTGACCTGAACTTTTTTTTTTAATACATTATCAAAACTCCTCTACTCTTTTTAATTTTTATTTTATTTTGTATTTTTTTTGGTGGCTGTAGAAGGCGTTGAACACATTGGCGATTAGATACTGAACCACAGAGATGAAAGGAATGATTTGTCTCGTGAACTTGGGAGCAGCTTTCTTTAAGCTCAAAAATCTCACCAATGTCAAACCAGGCTGTCATAAACACATCGCCTTGCCCTTGCGCAAATGTGCCGGCTAACCATAGTGGGCAATGTTTAATTTACGACTTATTAATCATTAATATCTCCGTGCCAGTGTGATATTGATGCATTGTCTCAAGCGGAATTTTTATTTTATTTTTTATTTTTTCTGTACAAAGCCCTCAACTCCGGCGTGACACGGGACGGCTGGGTTGCTTTGATTGACCAAACCCAGATGCATGCTTCAGAATCCTGCTATGATGGGTGGAACAGCAGCGGATGCTAATACAGCAGCGGATGCTAATACACCGCAGCTGTCTCCAACCGATTTCCTCAGAATGAAAGAAACGTCTGAAATAGCTCCAAGAGCTGCAAGCTAAGCTCTTTTGACATGCTAAAACTCTGTTGAGTTGCAGCATTTCTCAAAATTAAAAAAAAAATATATATATATATATATATCATCATTCTTCAATTCCCAGTCATATGAGGGAGACACACACTTTGCACAGCAACCACTTCATTTGGAAACCCTGTCCAACTGGTGGGTCCAAATGGTCAATACAGGTCATGAACTATGCTTATGCCCCCACCATAGCCGATCAGATTCCTGTTTTTGTACTGTATATGGAGTAGAAAAGGATGTTATAACCCATCATGTGCATTCTGTCGAGCTTTTCTGCTTACCACGGTTGTAAAGTGTTCAAGTTTCTGTAACAATCCTATCAGCGTACATCATTTTTCTCTGACCTCTATCAGATTTTTTTTTCTTTTTCTTTTTTTAAACTGCTCCTTATAGGATGTTCTTTGTTTGCCACACCGTTCCAGCATCTGATGGAGCCCTCGACCTGTATCCGCATGCTTATGCGAATTACAACCGGCAGATTGGGTCATTTCCTATTGTTAATAATAAAGTGGTTAATGGTCCTATGTTGTGACAGAATCTGGACCGATGGAGCGAAAGTTACGAGTGAAAAGCGAAACAGGCAGCCCACGTATTAAGAAGGAGAAAATATTGCATAACACCTTTGTTTGTGTGTTATTCCCATCTCGACACTCCCACACTTAGCCTTTAAATGTAGCCTCGTTGAGCAATTACACATGCGGTATGTATTAATCAGCTGTAGATGAACTTCACAGCCCTCCCCGTCGCGCTAAACATTTCGTCTCTGTTAAGGTCATGTCAAAGCAGATTTCTGTCTTCGGGTATTTTGACATTTCTAGTAATTGTGGGCTTTTAACCCACAGCCTGCCATTTTGTGAACGCATAAATAGATCTTATTATCTTATTAAGTTACAGGAAGTGCTTGTTTTATCTGTTGTTTTTAATTAAATTGGTTTGTATTGGAGTAGGATGATGTCAGAAAGTTTGGTTTGATTGAGATCTCCCAGACTGTTGGGTGTATGAGAAGTTCAGTTGTGTTCATCCTGGCTGTCCATTGTTAAACATCTCTCTCTCTCTCTCTCTCTCTGGTCTTCCACAGGGACTCAAACCCATGGATCACAACGGGCTGTCTGATCCCTATGTTAAACTGCACCTGCTACCTGGAGCCAGCAAAGTATGTACTTTTGAACTTTTTACATGCACACAGTTTAAATACCTTAAATGATATTATCTACACCCTCATCTTGTACAAGTGGTGTGTCTAGTGATATTAGCTTATACAGGGTGGAAAATGTACAAAACCATGTAATAAATTCTATCTCCCTGGGCAAGAGGACATTCCAGTGTGATCAAGTGACCTGGGTTCATATTGTTCACAAAGCTAGCTAACTAGTGTTTATAAAAATTAGCATGTAATTACACACCGTGTGCTAGTTAGCAAGCTAGAGTATATGCATTAACACAGACCAAGTGTGTATTATCTGAGTGCAGGTTATCATATAACACGTCATGTCTGGATGTTTTCATCATCAGATGCGACCTTTTGTTTTCTCATATGTAAAATAGATGGCTTTAGTCTGGCTAGCATCTAGATACATTAGCAGCATGATGTTGTAAATGACAGCTTTCTGCTCTGGTCCTTATTTGGCTCGGTTTCATCAGTGTTTGCACGCACACACGCAGGTTCCTGTCCTCTCCCGTGATCCAGATCACCTCAGGCGGTTTGTACAATGCAGCAGGCAGTGGGATTCAGAACCGGTAGCTTGCTAAATAGTTCATTACAAAGGTTGATTTGGTACCTTTTACAAAGCGAAGCCTTGTTTCTGGTTCTCAGCAGTTTGTATGTCATCTACGAGGACCGTTGTGCAACATTTTGAAAGCTCAAAGATTCACCCTCCCTGGATAGCGTGACGTTATTTGCGCCAAAAAAAAGTTTTTGTTTACTCTTTATTATCTACAAGTAATTTCCTCCCACAATAAATGTTTTGTTTGTAGATAGAGAGAGAGAGAGAGAGAGAGAGAGAGAGCATGACATGGGACCCAGAGATGAACTGTGGCATTGCATGAGAAAGTCAGGATTGGCAGAGAAGATATGTACACGCAGGGTTACAGCGGTGAGGTATGCCATAGGTACTAAACCGGCTGGTTTAAGATGGAAATGAGATTGTACCAGGGATCTGCTCTTAGTCCTTTCCTGTTTTCAGTGTTGATGGACAGGTGGACGGGATGTAGGGAGGATATCAGGAGGAGAATGTAGGAGATGGGGGGGGAAAAAAAAGGAAGGCCCGAGATGAGGTTTCTGGATGTGGTGAGGGAGGACATGCAGGAGGTTGGAGTGGCAAAGCAAGATGTGGCAGACAGAGTTAAATGGAGACAAATGATCCGTTGTGGCGACCCCAAGCGGGAGCAGCCGAAAGAAGAATAAATGTCTCGTTTTAAGTTTAAGCACTCTTCACAAACTTTGTCTCTCCCTGTTAAGGCCAATAAGCTCCGAACCAAGACTCTGCGCAACACCCTGAACCCCATCTGGAGCGAGACGCTGACCTACTACGGCATCACCGACGAGGACATGGTCCGCAAAACACTCAGGTACCCGCGCTCTCCTGAAGCCTTCTTGAATGTCAACAACACTTCGATGTCTTTACATGGTTTTTAATTCTACATTCATCACTGACAGCTGAGGTATAAAATATTCACTGTTTTGTATTTGCACAAACAAGAGATTTCCCTGTTCCCCTAGACAGCTAGGTTAATCTCATTTAGTGCTTGAGATTGTGTGCGTAACACCTCATATTAGCCAATGACGCGTGAATGAGGATGCTGCTCTGTTGCTCGCTTGTTGCCTTCTTCATGATCGTCATCCTGACGCACGTCAGTGTGAACACGGGTAAGCTTATGTTGCATTTTTGGAAGGAGTCTCCAGTGTCTCCAAGAGACGTTGCACTTTAGCATTACACAAGAAATGAAATGTAACTAAAAACGTGCACACACACCTCATTTTTATTGCATAAAAAATAATGCTACTGTTAACGCTACTTTATTGAGTTTCAGGGTCTACTAAGCTTTTCGAAGCAGCAGCATAGTTGCAGTGGGGGTTATCCCTCATTACCCAGCAGCACGGGTTAATGTGGGTCATGCTTTTTTTTTTTTTTTTTTTTTCCTTTCATGCACTGTCAGTTTTATACACCAACATTCTGATTTCTAAACGGCTTCTCTATTTATATCAGCTCCGTCGTGCCGTCCTTTTCATGTCCTGCGACAGAGCGGTTAATTGACATTCTTCTCGTCTGGAAACCAGACGAATGCAACGCATTCATCCCTTTCAGACGTTACATAAAATTCGTGGTAGTTTTGTTGATGCACCATGCATAAAAGCCGGTTAACATTTTGCCAGCCGTGTTATAAACCTCATAACTAAGCCGTCACGTGATCCCATGGGCGAAAGGTTAGCAGCATGAGGAGGTAATGATGATTGAGGTCGCGGAGTGTTCAGTTAATATTGTTTCTGTTATTGGGTGGGGGGGAAAAAAAACGTGGAAGGCATTGCTATTCAAGTCCAGTGCAATTTCTGTGGATTTCACGGATGTCCACAATGCATTCCGTTTTGACTTAATAGGAATCAGAGATTTTTTGCAGCGGATGTGAACTGTATCGGACAGTAGATATTGTAAGATTTGCTCCATCCTGTTTCATTCTCGACAGTGCGGTTTGCTCTCTAAGCGGCAGAGGAGAATTTATCAGCCTTCGCTTGCTTGCCCGTACTGAGCACTTCATATCTATCTCTCTTCAGATGTCGCATTCACAGAACCGTCAAGCCATTCTGCATCAATAAATGAATAAAGAAGTAACGCACGCGTTTGTGACTAAATCGCGGCAGGTTAGGAGCAAAAGGGCGAGCGTGCCGCATCTCTCACATGTCTGTCTGGACTGTACTGAAATTAATGAGGCATGGCAGCGGCTCTGCAGAGATCGCCTGTGATAAACAGCGCGACTCTGTACTTTCTCAGGACTGCTAATGACTGCTGGCAAAAGTGTTAGCAAAGCATTAACCCTGTCGTTCCTGACGCTATTAGACCTGCAGGTTTTTTTTTTATTAAAAAAAAAAAAAAAATAATAATAATGAATATTCATCCTACATAGTGATGCTTAGTGGTCGAATTTGTTACTTCCTGTTGACCCACCATGTGACCTGCACGCTCCTATTGCCAGAGCAAGCTTGTATCTGAACGTGTGGTGTGTGTGTGTGGGTGTATGTGCAGGTAATGTGTATTGATCTGGGAGGGCCCACCTGATGATTCATCATGGCTTTTCTTTAGGCCCGTCTCTGCTAGTTTCCATGGAAACACAAAGTATCCTTCAAAGGTCTTTCTTTTTTCGGGAGGGGGGGACGAGCGCTCGCCCTTCATGCAAATAAGCACTAAACAATGACAAATCAGCAGTCTCCAATCTGTCATTTCTGAAATGTTTTCTTGTCCTCAGCCCATACACCAGGGCTGCGCTTTTATTTGAGCACCTTGTCTAGCCTTGATGCTTCCTGGCCCGCAAACCCAGCCGTTCTGCATGGACATTCATGGAATGAAATAATTTTATTGCATGTTCCTCTCTCAGGTCTCTCGGCAGCTCCTAAACCTCAAAAGACTTTCTGTAATGAAAACCATGCTAATTCACATGTCTGAGTAGGAGTCAGGAAGGTAGCACGCCCACACTCAACCGGCACTATGTGGATTATTTTACTTCCTATAGGGAGACTTTCCAGATTATCTTCATTTTCTACCCAAAACGTCATATTTTACTACTTGGACAGGAGAACGATTTCTACTTGCAACCTATTCACAAACCTCAGAGGAACTTTTGAAGTTCTTATGATGATGTCACGGTTGCCAACATACAGTAACTTCAGCCGTGACCGCATAGGAGTAGTGCAAAGATGAAGAATTTAATTTATTTCTACAACTATACAGAATATGACATTTACTCTTTAGTACTATTGGTTCTGTAGCTGAACATCTAAAGGAAACAGATTCAACTGTGGGGTGATACAGTATGTGGTCTGGTATTTACTTTGTGATGTAGGCTGAAACACGGCTATTGGTCAACAACCCAGACCCAACAAACTTACTATCCACTCCAGTTGTATTGAAAACAATACAAGACGGGCTTCTGTGATTTACTGATAATCAAAATTAGTTTAGCAGAAAGACCTTCATCTACATCTTCTATATCTGTAACGAGTGACTTCAAGCCTTAACGTTCATACATAAGCTTTTTGAAATAAAGTACAATAAGTGAAAACAGCTTCTAAATGGATTACAAGTCTGTCTGAAGTCTACAAACATCATACCAAACGTCTGCCTCTTCCTCAGAGACACTATTCATAAACCAGTGTTATGCAACATTAGTATTCAATGAGGCCGACTATGGGAACATCCTTTATATGGCTATTTATATCCAGGATAAGCATTAAAAAAAAAAAAACATAACCGTGTGTTAATAAATTGACATGGTTAACTTTTTATGTATTTATATTGACCTTCCAAGGATCTTCAAAACGTTACTGAGGCACATCGAGTGTTTTCTTCTGGCTCGTAATGCTCAAACATTTTACTAAAAGATCCGTTTTATCTTGAGCTGGAGAAAGGAAGAGAGAGAGAGAAAATGTGTGATAGGTGGCAGACCTGATTAGAGCTGTAGTTATTCAGGGGATACAGTCTGCTCCAAAAGCGGTTTTAACTGTAAGAACCTTTTTTTTTTTTTTTTTTGCCATTGTACACCAGAGTAGAATAGAAATTAAGCAATCAATGTGTGATTGAAACAGACTTTTAAACTTTCAGGTTTTATTTAAGAGATACTGATATTGCGTGGCGTAGTGGTTAGCTCTGTCGCCTTGCACCTCCAGGGTCGGGGTTCGATTCCCGTCTCTGTGTGCATGGAGTTTGCATGTTCTCTCCGTGCTTGGTGTGTTTCCTCTGGGTGCTCCGGTTTCCTCCCACAGTCCAAAGACATGCAGATTAGGTTAACTGGCATTGGCAAATTGGCCAAAGTGTGTGAACGAGTGTGTTCCTTGTGATGGATTGACACCCTGTCCAGGGTGTACCCCACCTAGGCTCCAGGCCACACATGACCCTGAATACAAGATTAAGCAGTATTGATAATGAGTGAATTATCCCCAACTATACAGCAGTAAACTGGTGACAGGATCATATGCACCCAAGCCAGACCGTCCAGTCCCATCCCACAGAAAAGGCTTGCAGAACACAGAAATGTACCAGAACACCCAGCGCACCACAGCCTGCCATGCATAGGGCCCAGCGAGCAAAGAGCCTATAGTCGCCCACCCAAATCTGATTGAGCATCTATTGGATGTGCCAGACAAGCAAGCTTCAGTCTACAGAGGCCCCAAACTGAAACCCACAGTACCACCACAAAGGATTTGCAGCCAACATCCTGGTGCCAGACACCACAGCACACTCTCAGAGGCCCTGCAGAGCCATGGCCAGAGGGGCCAGAGCCACCCCAGTAGCACGAGGGGAACAAAACACCTAGGTGGTCTTGATTTAAAGGGGTTAATGATATGGCTGATCGGTTTATGAGGATTATTTGTAATACTTGGTTGAGAATCCTTTGCAGTTAATGACTACCTGAAGTCAGGGACATTACATGCTTTAAATGCTGAGTTTCCTGTCCGCAGATGCTTTGCAAGATTTTGACTGTAGCCGTCTTAAGTTGTTGTTTGTTTTGTAGGTCTTTCAGCCTTCGGTTTTTCCTTCAGTTAAAGAAAAAGCAGCTCAGTTTGCTTGAGGTCAGGTGACTGACATTTGGCTAAACGTTGTGATTGATTTTTCTTTGCCAAAGAAAGAATTCTGCGGTCATGGAATTTATTTGTCTTCCATGGTCTTTGAGTCTTTTAAAAGTGCATTGCTTCTTTTGAAGTACATGTACACTTGATTTGATTTGGCTACTTCTAAAGTTTTTGAAAACTCTTTAGTTTTTTTTTTCCTCCAGAGTTCCAATGAACACAACTAAAGCACAAATTCGATGCTTTGAATCAACTCCTGTGAACATTAGGGACTGTGTAAGAAATTGCTCCAACTACTACATGTTAAGGCAAATATTTTAACTGCAACACGCCTTCCACACCCAGCGGTGTGCAGAACTTCATGTTCAAGTGCACAGGAACTAAAATTCCGTCTACAGTTTACTGCAGTGTGGTTGTCACCACGTTCACCTTTTTATCTGAACTGTCACCACCACCGGATATTGCAGCACTTCTGATTGATTTCCTTTATGCTACAAGTGTGTGCCGTGTGGATTTATGCTTTGGCACTTCTCTAGTCTGTATGATTTCAGTAGAAGTCATGATCTCCATGTAGTACCTATAAGCTATAAATCTAACCAGTATTCATGAACGTCGATGTATGTCCCACATTACTGAATCATGTTCTCTCTGGCAAACCTGTAGACCTTCAAAGGTAAGGAGATGTGTTCGGAAAGACTTGCATTGGCAGCAGATGAAACGTGAGGACAGAAGCTCTCTAGCCATCTGTCTGGCTGCAAAATGGGTTATTCCATGCCTTTAAGGGCCTCCTTCATTTTCAAACTTTTGTCCTTATTATTTGATATTTCCCGCTGTCTCCTCAGGTGGCTTTCACCCCTAAGCTCAATCTGACATGCTTCCCAGTTCCACTTTTAGTCTCTTTTTTTTTTTGGTGATTGTTTCCCTAAAGCGCCACACCCCGCTGAGTTCCGTCCCTTACATTCAACACCTTAAATGTTCTAATACTATTACTATAATGTGATACAGGACCACTGCACCAGCTATGCGAGATGATGCAGGTCTCTGACTCATGCAGCACTTCTGCCTTGTGGCACTGACATGTTAATTAAGAACAAAGGGGAAAACAGCTTGGATATTTTCAGGGTTTTTTTTTTTTTCTTTGTCTTTCTATCAGACCTCATGTAACTTTTATAAACTAGCGCATGGATGACAGCAACATCTGATTAAGCAGTATAATTGTTTTGTAATTGTGAAATCAGCATGCACGAGCTTTTTTTGCATGCATGACATTTTTTTCATCAACCTCCTGAAACTACAGAAGTCCAAGTCCTAGCAGATTATATAAGAACCCAGTTTCATTAGTGATGTTAAACGTAGTCGGATGAAAAACCCTATATGTATTAAAATGAGAAGGTGAACGTCATTCATGCTCCTACCCAAGCTGCTTATGAGATCTTTGTGAGACTTTGAGTGATTGAAGGTATGTGGGTGTATGAGTGAGTGGGCAGTCGTATACCTAATTCCCTGCACACAAACATACACACACACACACACACACACACACACAGACTGCAATAAAAGAAAATCCTTAACAATCCTTGATATGTTTATGTTTATGTTTTTATATCCTTAATATGTACACTTACGTCAGTTTCATCTCCTCTACAGATGGAACGAAGTCCAAATATAATCTAGCAATATGCGGTACGGGTTGGCGGCGTGACAAAAACATCATAGTACAAAACACTGCCATGCTACATGACAAAGTGTTACTCTCAGCATTAAAAATAAATTACTTTGTGGTATTTCTTTTTAAATCATTAAACTAACCATTGCGTAATTTTTTTATAGTAATGCATATGGTATGACCTGCATGACCTATGGCTAATAATGAATGTAGTTTTGATGAGCTATCCTACAATCCTATTTAATAAAATTTTCCCACACTATCCAAACTTTTGGTTAGAGTGTGCTGAATGGTCCTGAATTTAAATTCTTGATCATATTGCTTCCTCAATTTTGTCATGGAGATTAAATCACTTATTTGTTATTAATTGTGCATAGCAACGAAATGTTAAGATGTACTTTCCAATCACCTAGGGCTTCCCTAAAGACCGTACCAAACTTCTGACGAACAATCCAACAACTCAACCCAGCTTGCTGCAAAGTCTATCTACAGGGGTTGGACAATGAAACTGAAACACAGTGTTGGAGGTTTCATGGCTAAATTTGACCAGCCTGGTGGCCAATCTTCATTGATTGCTCTTCCTGGTGGAATGTTCAGTGTGTGAAGGTTTGATTAGCAGAGTAATAGCACAGTTTTGCTTAAAATATTGCAATCCACACAACATTATGGGTGACATATCAGAGAGGACAAATTGTTGATGCGTGTCTTGCTGGCGCATCTGTGACCAAAACGGCAAGTCTTTCTTGTAATGTCAGCATACCACCAAGAAGGACGAAGCACATCCAACAGGAGTAACTGTGGACGCAAGAGGAAGCTGTCTGAAAGGGATGTCCGGGTGCTAACACAGACTGTATCCAAAAAACTAAAACCACAGCTGCTTGTCGGGAGCTCCTCACGGTCAGTGTACATGACCGGGCTGCTACAGCCAAACCTTTGGTCACTCGTGCCGATGCCAAACGTCGGTTTCAATGGTGCCAGCAGCGAAAATCTTGGGCTGTGGACAATGTGAAAAATGTATTGTTCTCTGATGAGTCCATCTTCACTGTCTTTCCCACATCCGGGAGAGTTACGGTGTGGAGAAGCCCCAAAGAAGCGTACCACCCAGACTGTTGCATGCCCAGAGTGAAGCATGGGGGTGGATCAGTGATGGTTTAGGCTGCAATATCACGGCCTTCCCTAGGCCAAATACTTGTGCTAGATGGGCGCGTCACTGCCATGGACTACCGAACCATTCTGGAGGACCATGTGCACCCGATGGCTCAAACACTGTATCCTGAAGGCGGTGCCGTGTATCAGGATGATAACGCACCATTACACAAAGCAAGACTGATGACAGAGTAGTTTGATGAACATGAAAGTGAAGTTGAACATCTCCCATGGCCTGCACAGTCACCAGATCTTAATATTATTGAGCCACTTTGGGGTGTTTTGGAGAAGCATATCAGGGAACGTTTTCCTCCACCAGCATCACGTGTACAGGATTTGTATCCGTCATTCCCAGGAAGAATTGATGCTGTATTGGCCGCAGAAGGAAGCCCTACACCATACTAATGAATGATTGTGGTCTAAAACCAGGTGTTTCAGTGTCATTGTCCAACACCTATACATCCCACAGTTTGTTATAATTTGTCAACACTTGTCAAAAACTGCTATTAATTCCCAGCTGTTAACAGTGACCTGTGTTTTAGGTAGCTGTGATTACAGAAGCTATAAATCTGCCACACTTTCAAACTAAACGTGAACATGTGGAGTGTTGTATCTATTAGAATGTACTATTTTAGTAGTTTAGTGCGCAGTTTAGTTTAGGTTGGATTTGGCAATTTAAGCATATTCCACACTCCCTGAATTAGATAACAAGCACTGCAGTAATGACGGTTAACATTAACAACAACAAAAAAATTGGCAGATTTTTGGGCACTCCCACTTATTGCGTAGAGGTATAAATAGCCTATTTGAACTTTTTTGGAATTTTTTAATTCCATGCTCTAATTGCTAAACTTTGATGAACTTCCTGACTAAAGCCCTTTGATTTCCTCTCAAGATCTCATACAATCAAATTCAGGTATGTGGGAAAGCCCTGTAAAATGAGTTATTTTTGCTATCTTAACATTCTCTATAAGCAGAGGATTTTTTTTGTTGTTGCCATATTTAGTTATAGTGTGACTGCAATGTGTTTTTTATGATAATGGTTATGACCTAATATTTAAATGGATATCTAATAATCAAATTTTGCCTACTGTATCTTCTATACGGCCTGTGAAGTTTTATCATCTGCGTGTCATGCTGTTCATTTCAGTTCAGTCCCTTTTTACTTCCTTTTTTTTTTTTTTTTTTCCTGGAACGCTAGAAATTTGTAAAACAGCCCACTACTTCACAGGAACACTGGCTAACCATCTGTCAGTTCCTGAGTACATGATACATGAACAGTCATAACCCAAGAGTCAAGATTATTATTATTATTATTAATAAAGAAGAAAAAGGATACTTTTACTGGCAAGAACGTCTTTTTATTTGGAGCCCTGACTGCACATAATTAAACAGACCAAAAAGCAAAACACACTTGAGCGTACAGGGCTCTAATTCATTAAAATAAAATGAAAACGAATCATCGCTAAGTGTGTGTAGGAGTTGTGCTAAAAATAAAAAAAAAATCCTTTTTTTTAAATATAGTTTTAGACTTTTTATGCAGCACATCCACTCTTTTTCTCTTGTTGTTTTTTGCAGTTCTACAGCTCTGCCCTTTGGCTCAGATTGAGAGTCATGCTTTTTTTGTTTGTTTGTTTGTTTGTTTGTTTTTTAGCAATTAACTTCAAATACATGTCATGTTTTTCACTTCTTGCAGTCAGTTTCATTTGTAGTCAGACTTGGACAACACTAGGGTTTAATTGGAACTTGAACAAGACTAACTTGCTCAGACGCTCTTGGGTAGATGTGGTCCAAATCCAACACCAAATTCTGCCTTAAAGTAGCGGAGGAAGTGTCATGCTTCCCTGGTATAAATTGCGTGAAGACTTTGAATCGTATCATTAGGATCCATAGAACGTGTTGGACTTGACACTGAATAACAGTAGAGTGTTGAAATGAATCCAGTAAAGTATATTCTATTATCTTGAGTAAATTAAAATTTGTCGGTATATAAATCAGTGCACCAGTCTGATGTACTCTGGGAAACTAGCTTGCTTTTTTGAGTTGAGATTCTCCATGGCAAATATATCTAAAGGTCCTCCATTTACTTTTATACTTAAGTAAACGTACAGAAGTACAGAGTAACAAAAGTACAGGACTTGTACAAATCTCTCTCTCCATCTCTCTGCTTGCTGATTGTGAATTTGCTGTTTTCCTCAATGTCTGCAACTAGCTTCACTTCAGTCAAACACCTGTTGCGTCTCGAAGGAAAGGCAGTTCATGCAATTCCGCATGAAAGTCAGCTAATACACATCACAGTGGTTAAGGTTTGCAAGAAATGTAAGTAAATGTACAAATATTTGCTGTACCTTTGAGCAGAGTAAAAGTAAAAAAGTGTCACCTTTAGAATGGAAAACTATTCAAGTAAAGTACAGATACAAGAAGTATGTACATTTATTTAATTTATTTTTTATTTTTTGGATTTTTTCACGATTTTTCTACCTAATTTAGTCGTGTCCAATTCCTCCCCGTCACTAGGGGGCTCCCACATTAAGGCTACTACTACCACTCAGCCGGGAGGGCCGAAGACTATCACGTGTTTCCTCCGAACCACGTGACGCCAGCCGACCGCATCTTTTCGAACTGCTCGCTCGCGCACCGTTGGGGGCGGCGTAACACACTCGGAGGACAGCGCTATCCGCTCAATCCGTTGCCCCTGACTGGCTGTAGAGCCGTGATTAATGTGGGAGCACTAAGTACCTCTCATCCCTCCCCTCTGAGAGAGCTCGGCCAATCAGCTCTCTCTAGACCTCCGGCTGCGAGAGGTTACAACATCACCCGAGATTCGAACTAGCGATCTCCGGATGATAGGGCGAGCACTTTTACCACTGCGCCACTCGGAGGCAGGAAGTATGTACTTAGGCAAAGTATGGAAGTATATGTAGTCAATAACCTCCCACCTCTGATCCAGCCAAATGTGTACTGTAATTGTCGTCAGTGCCAAAGAAAAATGTGTCTTTCTACCCACCTGAGTTAATCCATACAGCAAATAGCACAGAAAATGCATTTCATAGAGAGCAAGACTGATACAGAGCTCAGATTTAAGCCTGAAAGATTATGTGAAGGATATGTTTACCAGTCAGGTAGGGGATTTCATGTTTTTTACACTTTAACATGAATTTGGGAGAATAAAGTGCTAGGTAATGTATTTCTTATAAGGATTTGATGTAAACAAAATCCTATGACTTTCATACTCCACAACACCAGTTAAAATAGGCTTGAGGATACAGCTTTTGTTACTTTGAATCCTTGTGCCTGCAGTAATGCCCTATTAAACATCACCTAATTGCAATATTTACATGAACTTTTTCCTCTTTTCCTCCTACCCACAGCTCTGAAAAGTTTTATTGCAGCATTTAATCTTGTCCCTGTGGTTAATGCTGTCACAGGATCTCCGTGTGTGACGAGGACAAATTCCGGCACAATGAATTCATCGGCGAGACCCGGATCCCCCTGAAAAAGCTCAAGCCTAACCAGACCAAGAACTTCTACAACTGCCTGGAGAAGCAGCTGCCTGTGAGTAATTCCCAATCACCAGACTGATCTAAGATCCTCATGGACGAGTATACAGGGTGGCCCATTTATATGGATACACCTTAATAAAATGGGAATGGTTGGTGATATTAACGTCCTGTTTGTGGCACATTAGTATATGTGAGGGGGCAAACTTTTCAAGATGGGTGGTGACCATGGTGGCCATTTGGAAGTCGGCCATCTTGGATCCAACTTTTGTTTTTTCAATAGGAAGAGGGTCATGTGACACATCAGACTTATTGGGAATTTCACAAGAAAAACAATGGTGTGCTTGGTTTTAACGTAACTTTATTCTTTCATGAGTTATTTACAAGTTTCTGACCACTTGTGTGTTCAATGTGCTGCCCATTGTGATGGATTGTCAATGCAACCCTCTTCTCCCACTCTTCACACACTGATAGCAACACCGCAGGAGAAATGCCAGCACAGGCTTCCAGTTTCCGTAGTTTCAGGTGCTGCACATCTCGTATCTTCACACCATAGACAATTGCCTTCAGATGACCCCAAAGATAAAAGTCTAAGGGGGTCAGATCGGGAGACCTTGGGGGCCATTCAACTGGCCTACGACGACCAATCCACTTTTCAGGAAACTGTTCATCTAGGAATGCTCGGACCCGACACCCATAATGTGGTGGTGCACCATCTTGCTGGAAAAACTCAGGGAACGTGCCAGCTTCAGTGCATAAAGAGGGAAACACATCATCATGTAGCAATTTCAAATATCCAGTGGCCTTGAGGTTTCCATTGATGAAGAATGGCCCCACTATCTTTGTACCCCATTTACCACACCATACCATCACTTTTTTTGTTCCAACAGTCTTGGAGGGATCTATCCAATGTGGGTTAGTGTCAGACCAATAGCGGTGGTTTTGTTTGTTAACTTCACCATTCACATAAAAGTTTGCCTCCTCACTGAACAAAATCTTCTGCGTGAACTGAGGGTCCTGTTCCAATTTTTGTTTTGCCCATTCTGCAAATTGTGTGCGCCGATCTGGGTCATCCTCGTTGAGATGCTGCAGTAGCTGGAGTTTGTAAGGGTGCCATTTGTGAGTAGCTAATATCCGCCAAAGGGATGTTCGACTAATGCCACTCTCCAGTGACATGTGGCGAGCGCTACGCTGTGGGCTCTTGCTGAATGAAGCTAGGACAGCCACTGATGTTTGTTCATTAGTGACAGTTTTCATGTGTCCACATTTTGGCAAATCCAACACTGAACCAGTTTCACGAAACTTAGCAAGCAGTTTGCTAACTGTAGCATGGGAGATGGGTGGTCTCGTAGGGTGTCTTGCATTGAAATCTGCTGCAATGACCCGGTTACTGCGTTCACCAGATATCAACACAATTTCGATCCGCTCATCACGTGTTAACCTCTTCGACATGTCAATGGCTGTGAACAAAGAGAAACTTGTAAATAACTCATGAAACAATTGAGGATTCGAGTACCGCCTCTGGTCTGTGTGCATGGAGTTTGCATGTTCCTCCTGGATTTGGTGGGTTTCCTCCCATCAAACACAGAAATTCAACCTACCCAAATGTTAACATTTTAATTTTGTCCATCAGATGATGGCCAATGTGATTACATGCTTTCATAAAGAGTTGATTTTGTTTATTGTGTTTTCATTAGAGAGTTACACCCATTGTTTACTGACGTACGAGTCTTCGTAAAATTTTCTGGAGCTGTTCACAACCAGTAATGATTGTTTGGGTGGCAAGTCTGAAGTCTGTTATCCATTTAGCCATATAGTTTCTAAGAAAAAAGTGTAGCTATGAACTATCAGACTCTTAAACCTACATGCTCTGGATCAAGTCTCTGTAGCACTTTAATTTTCTCTGAAAACAGACTATTTGTTCCGTTCCTGCCGTGCTGTGCACCCATAAGAGTCACCTTAAGAGACATTTTAATGTACAAGAAGTACAACTTCTGTCACAATAAATTCATTGCCCAAGACCTTCAACCTTGAGGAAGCTCAACTCCAAGGAAGACTTTCACCAATTAAAATAGGTTTTCTTCAAGCTCTAGTGCAGCTGTCTGAGGATTAGCCTGAACCTCACCACTTTCTACTCGTTAATGAAAAATCACCTCTGTCTTAAGACCTTTCTGAGTCCAGGCATTGTGTAGTGCTCAGATTACAAGAACGGGTTCAGATGTAGTAACTGCGGCCGTGTGAAAGGAAGAGGTAATGCATTTCCGTCTCAGCAAACACCTTATCTGGATTAGCAGACTATTCTCTTCATTCCCTTTATTAAAGCCATTTTTATTGTTCATGTTTTTTCATCAGATTGGTAAATGAACCCAACCCAGCGTCTGTAACGGCTTTAGATTTTGTGAATTTCTTTCTAATTAACTTCAGGGTTTTTTTTTTTTTTTTTTGAAGAATTACTCCACTAAACTATTATGAACTTGCAATATGGCCATTATAACATAATATGGTGAAACGCTGAAATATGTCTTCCAGTGGTTTGAATTGTGCCGTTTTATTTTTCCTTATGGAGACATTGCATTAAATGATGTTTTTAATATTAAAGTAATGACAAAAAAAAGTAAGCTTTTCATTGCGTTGTCTGTTCAGCATTTCTTGGGCTTTTAGTTGTTACATAGGTAATGTACTGCCTGGCCAAAAAAACGGATCAATTCAGAAAAGTCCAAATATTAGTCTGCATCAAGCAAAGAAAACATTAAAATTACTGTAATTGGGTAACGGACCTTCCAAGCCTATAACTAAAATCTGAAAAGAAAGTGCTGAAGATTGCTTAAACCCTTGGTGCAGTTGCTTCATTAAAAAATACAGTAGAAATCCATCTATGGTTAATAGTCAAAGTAAGGAGGATTGTGAGTAAACATCTACATGACCCTAAGAAAACCAACTAATCTTCAGTTGGTCAGGTCTAGGCTCAACATTATGTGGCATTAAAATGAAGTCAGCTGACGCCCTCAATGTACTAAATGACTTGCAGTTAGTTTTTATTCCCTGATGACACAGGAATATTCCAGGACAATTGTGTAGGAGTGGTTCTGGGAGCTTGTGGAATCACTTTCACACATGAACTGGCCACCACATCAAAGCTAAAGGTGGTCGAATGGAATCTTGGAGTGTGTGACTTTTTTTTCGGCACTTCATTACAAAACAAAAGCACTGGGACATGTGTCATAAATTGACATCTGAATTGATCCCCAGAGTTCCATATATTAATATTTTCATTTCATGGTCTTTAAGCCATGAGAGGTCAGGTCTCTAAGGAAAGCCTTTAAAAGGTCAGAGGTTCTAAAGCTCTTGATTGCTTGTCTCAGAAGCATAAAATAAAATGAAACTATGTACTAGCACAGATTTAGACTGGTAGAATTTTATGCTTCAGACATAAAGACTGATGGATTTTTTTTTTTTTATTGTTTTCTGCAAACAACTTGATTTTGTTTTTAAATGGAATGGGAATGCAATGAACCGAGGCAGTAGTATTCCCGTTCAAGTGCAACCCACATAATCAATAGTATGTTGAAACAGTAATGCAATTTGGTATTCTGATCTACAGTATAGTAGTATCTGGTTTGGCTCATAAAATATAGTTATTTTTACCGATCTTCCTTTCCTCAGAACTGTTATAAGAATAACAATCTTGTTGGGCATGTCAATATGGCTAAATACTTTTAGAGCAGTGAGAATAAATAAGGTAAATGTCCTACATAAGCCCAGGATTATTGTTACTTTAGATAGCTAGCACAGGAGGACTATGTACAGTGTAAGATGGCGTATGATGACTTAAGTCCAAAAACTACCACTAGATTGAACACTGACTCCCGACTGCCCAGGAAAATCATGAGAATTCTGAATGTTTTTTTTTTTTTGTATGGCCTTGAGCTCAAATCTCCGTGTTTAGCAGCCAAGTGTTTATAGTTGTTTTTTTTTCTCCAGCAGAATCTTTCATTTCCTCACACATTTGTCACAGTCGTTTAATGTAACAAATCAGTGCACTGGTCAGCAAAAAGGAGAAAGTGTAGAAGCGAGCAAGTCGATACACTCCATCACAGCCTATCGTGTCCGATACACAATCATTCAAGATTCGGTGAGCAAAGCCATAGTGTCAGATCTGAGACCCGTGAGGCTGGCCAGAGATAATGAATGCTGATAGGATGCCCTCGGTCGATGTGTAAATTTAACATGACACCACTTATCAATCGCCCAAGCATGGTTTGTTTGTTCTTCAGAAGGTGCGGACAAACAGGGCAATGTCGCTCTATGTTCCTGTAACAGAATACCTAGTGGTATTGTATTCCTTGCTTACAGAACATCGTAACTGTTTTTAATCAGTCATCGATCATTGTTATTGAAATTGAAAGAATAGAGAGTAGCTGAGATGAATGGATGGAACTCGGTCAAGCAGGTCATTAAGTACACTCGGGTAGTTTTTACCTTCACACTTTATCAGTTGTCCCCTATGATTAGGCCACTTTTTTGTTTAATTTTTTTTTTTACTATAGTGGAACCTCAGATTACGACTAACCCAATTTGCGAGCGTTCTGCAAGACGAGTAAAGATTTTAAATAATTTTTAACTTGATAAATGAGTAAGTCTTGATATACGCATCATGTGGCTTGCAAGCGTTTCTTGTTTCATTGAAGTTTCCATTATTTCTTATGGGGAAAATTCACTTTGATACGAGAGTGTTTTGATATTCAAGCAAACGAATTGTTCGCAATCCAAGGTTCCACTGCATTACTATTACTTATTACTATAATTCTTAAGCCAGATATCAAATGGCTGTCCGTTTACTATGAATGCACACTACATAGAGTGTAGAATAATATTATAGAAGAAAAATTGTGCAATATATGTCCATAAAAAATATATTGGGAATAAAATTCCTCTTATACTTCAGCCACAATAATACAAAAACCATTCAAGGATGTTGATGTCAGTGAAGATGTATCTCCTGCATACTACATACTGTACATATTGGTGTACTGGTAATAAGTACATGCTTTGTTGCTTCATTCCTTTAATGATCTACCAGCTATCCAGCACTAGAACTTTTTTTTTTTAACTCAGAGAGTTGACAGAAAAGCCAAATGTGATTTTCTTGCTTGTTTTCCTGCATTAATATGTTAATATGGCCTTATTATTCAAGAAGATCAGCTATTCAAATCAGCACTAAATCTAACAGCTAGGAGATGATTAAGGATAACATGGAGGCTGCTGCAAACACCCACATAAAAAGAAATATTTTTAAAAAACTTCTTTTAATTGGTGCATTATGGCTAGCTTTGAAATCACTGTTCTAACTCTGTCATTCGGCCCAGCTAACTGTGGTCATGATATGGTGCCAGTCAGACAAGAGTTTAACCTCTTTAAAAAAAAAAAAAAACTTGGATTGGATTCTGGCTTCTGGAGCAGTTACCAGCTGGCTGCCAGCATGAGCTGTTTGTTTAGGGGGGAGTGTATGTGCTCCAGAGGGGACGGAAATGACACAGCTCTGCTGTGGGCGACGAGCAGAGGCGCCTCCTCCACAGCTAATTAACTTCATGCTTGATGGACTAAGGTGGCTTAGGGTTCAGAAAGAAACCAAAAAAAAAACCACACACACTGAACTCTGTCGGCATCGAATCAGCCAGGAGGCTCGAAGAAAAAGAAAAAAAACAGTCTAGACAGCAAGATGATATTCTAGCTATGATTATGAATCCGACAAAACTAATCACTGGGAAATGGGGAAGGTGCATAGTGGGATTTTTGCACCATACTGTGTGTTCTGCTTGCATGACTATATGAAAAGCAATTAGCCTGTTCATTTCACTTCATTCTACTTTAACCTTCATTTTTCTTTTCTACACAAAACTACAGAGATGGCAACACTGGTTGGGGGCAGAGACACCGTGCGACCACAAAGTAATCTTTCCCTGTCGTCCACTTTTCTTTCAGATCGATAAAACAGACGATAAGTCTCTGGAGGAGCGTGGGCGCATCATGATCTCGCTGAAGTACAGCTCGCAGAAGTGTGGCCTGGTGGTGGGCATCATCCGCTGCGCACACCTTGCTGCCATGGATGCAAACGGCTTCTCCGACCCTTATGTTAAAACGTGAGTTTTTCTCGCTGCCTCGGCATCTAACCTTCCTCGTGTAAATTCCTCTGCTCACCGGTAATCCTGTAATGAGCTTGGCTAGCTTTGTAAGGAAGCCTGGAAGCACCGGTTAGCTAAAAGGCCGGCACTTTTTATTTTCCAGCAGGCTTAAGTACGGACAGTGACCTCGAAACGGGCGAGACGTGAACCTGTCTCTTTGAGAAACAGCGTTCAAAATAAGTAGAAATAAATCCGCCGAACTGAAAGAAGGTAATCAATAAAGGAGCATGACTCTAAGGTGGGCACATCTGAAAGAAATTGCCAAGGCATTTACAAAAATTTATATTCAATCCTGAGTGCTGAGTTCACAGCAGTGGTTGAGGGTAATAAAGCGGAAATTCTTGCTGTGCAGAGGACGAAGAAATACAGACTCGGATGCATTTAGAATTATGGGTACTATGTGGATAGCAGTTATGATGTTCTGAGTATTAGGGAAAAGCTGAAAACACTAACACCCTAGATAGTCAGTCATGATTAAACAGATTTAAATAGCTTTGGTGTTCGTTAAAACAAGACCAGGTGAAGCAACCTTCCAGTCACGTCTCATCATACAGAATCATTAGACGGCCACCATTGTCGAACTTCATGTCTAGGAAAAGAAACATCCTCACATTTAATCTGCTTATAAAACACGACCGGATTAGGGCTTTGTCCGTGTACTGGAACGTTCTAACACCAATCAGCTGAGATTGAGCGAGAGATTACGCTGTAGCACCAAACAGATTGGCAAATCTGTTGGTAAATTGGTGGACCCTATCTGTGTCTCGGCAAGAGCTTATAAAGTACCAGTGGTAAATTATACCGTTAACCCATGAGCATATTCACGGCTTTCACCATTGCCCGTATGTCACCGCTTGCAGGTCATTTATTCCATCCAACCTCTGTTGACTTGACTGGGGTGGTTATTTACCAATGTTTTTTTTTTTTTTTTTTCCTTTTCTTGAAAGTAGGTTTGATCGGTCACGATGAGAACTGAGCTTCTCCATTAACAAAATGCCTTGAGGGATACAAACTATATCCATCAGAAACAGTTAGTCATACAGTAGTCAGCTGCTGAAAGCGAGATGGATGGGGACCCTCTTCCGAAGCATACTGGTTTATTGAGAGTTACCAGATTTAGTAGCTGGGCTGATCTCAAAAAAAAAAAAAAAAAAAGAGTGTTTGATGCTGAGAGAGAGAGAGAGAGAGAGGCTCTGAGGTGGTTGAGTGAAATTTGGGATCCACTTGCTAGATAACCCAGTTTACCCCTTGTCTCTCTCTGAAAGCAGCAGGAAGCCGTTAAAATTAAATACAAGTTGCTCATTGTCAGAGGAGGTGTGTGAGCAGTCATTTTATTCACTTGGCTATTCAATGAATAAATCAGTCGATCACAGTGGCAGAATGGATGCACACATGCAGACAAACACGCATGTTTTTCTTGCTGTACTTGAAAGAACTTTGCATAGACATAATTGTTAATACAGCTTAGTGCTATACATAACTCTGTACCTAAATCCAGCCAGACTTTAGATCCTATACCTTATATTTGGATATAGGTTCTTCTTTTATGAAGCAAACTATTTCCAACCCAGGTTCATGTAACATTCCTGGCAATTTAAAGCTGAGTAAAGGATGCGTGCTGGTGTTCATGTCAAAGGCTCTTCCCAAAAACACCATCAAGCATCAAGATGATGTCCACAGGAGGTTAGAGTTAGAGCCCGAACCTATTAGATTACAGCAAGCGGCAGCGTTATAAAGCAGCTCAGGCGGTGAGTAAAGAGCCAGGGAGAGGATGGAGTGTGCATCTGTGTCGCAGGGATTAATTTCAGGGTAGGGTGAGGAAATGTACAAAATAAATTCAGTGCACAGTCTGTAGAATTAAACTACTAAGTCTGACTGGCTCATGCATTTCTGCCGCAGTAAAGGCAAAATCTGTTATTTAATCATTTAAGACGTGAGCTACG
Organism: Clarias fuscus; assembly: GCA_030347435.1. Taxonomy (NCBI): domain Eukaryota; kingdom Metazoa; phylum Chordata; class Actinopteri; order Siluriformes; family Clariidae; genus Clarias; species Clarias fuscus. The sequence continues at coordinate 8,782,899 of CM059212.1, forward strand.
CTATCAAGCTACACTCACCGTACTTAATAATGCTGCTGTCGACTTTCTTTATGACCGCTTTATATAATAAAAAATGGGATATATTTTAGCTACACTTAGATTACACACACACACATTAGATTAACCTGTAGATTCAGACTCACTCTGAATCTACAGGTTAATCTAATGTGTGTGTGTGTGATCTAATCTCACATTAGTGCCAGCCATTTGGATGCCTTTGAAAGTTTATAAATTCAAGACTTAACCATGTTTATCCCTGTCTAACCTAAATTCACTGTTCTTCAGTTATTCGTTTGATCTAAGGGGGAAAAATGCAGTCCATTTGTATCGGAGTTGCATTTTGTCGCTCAAGATTCGTTCATCTATCCTCTGGCCTTCCGAAACCGCTTCCAAGCCTTTAAAGACTCCGAACTCATCTGAACACAACACAAACACCGTGCTGATCTTGACCTCCCTGTAGGGAACGTCTTTAATCAGCTTCCAGGGCCTGGGTTTCTCCGGCCTTTGGAGCAGTCTTATAATCAGAGGGTCAGAGCTCGCTTAACCTCATTTACCGCAAAGCCTTCAGGGTGTTTCTATCAAATCAAATTAAACATGCACTGAAGTATCCTTTTTGTTCAATTTATGTTGTGTGTGTATATATATATATAGGATATATATATTTATTTTATTTTTTTCAGGCTTGTTGATTTGTTCCATGCTATATGGTGGAACAGAGGCGGGGTTGGCGGGGACCTGCTATGATGAAGCAGTGCCCTCTGCTGGAATTCCGATTTTATATTAGTCTACATCTTAATACGTTTCAGATACTTGAAGCCAGACGAGAACAAAAAGTCAAAACACAAGACTGCTGTCAAGAAGAAGACCCTTAATCCAGAGTTTAATGAGGTACTGCTTTTTTTTCTCTCTCTCTCTCTCTGCTTCACTAACAATCATACAATGTGTAGTATCCATTACAGTAATCTGAACTACAACTACACCGTTTTTGAACCACACAGGATTGGACGATCTGATTTGCTACCCCAGAGCAAAGATTTTAGCTTTTTTAGTCCTTTTTTTTCCCCCACAGCCGTTCCCCTGTGGATTGAAGTTTTTGTTTTGTTTCTTGTTGTACAATCCACAGCCGTGTCGTAACCTCCTGGCAGAAGTATCCACGTGTTGATGTGGTCAAACTGCCGTTCCGGATCTTTTAATCATCTCTTTCAGTTCCCTTGCTATCACTATCTCCGTAGAGCATTGGTTTCAAATGTATATAACAATATATTCAATATATTCTGCACATTTTAATGACGGAAGGGTTTCACCTCTCGTTCAGTCAGACCCAGTGCTGTCTGTTTTCACCACATTCTCTAACTAGCCATATTTACCATATGACAATTTGTTTGCATTTAGTTTCCTTTTCTGTCTATTCTCTTAAGTCTATTAAGGATAGTGACCATTCTGGAGTTTGTTACTTCTTTCTAGCTCTTAGCAAACATGCTATTATTCATCCACTGGACTTCTTTGTTTCGAATGATGTATTGTATTCTAGCGGTTTTATGTGCCGTCTTGTTTTTTTTACGCAGGAGTTCTTTTATGAGATCAAGTATACAGAACTGAGCAAGAAAACCCTTGAGGTGACCGTTTGGGATTATGATATCGGCAAATCCAATGATTTTATAGGTATGTATGTACTGTATGCTTCTGGTATCTGTTGTCTATCTTGTGGGTCGTACTTTTTGATAACCTGTTTCTCGTAACGTGTGACTTGTCATGTTCGGTGTTGATTAGAGTTGTGTGATTAAATATGTAAATATTCTTTTGTTGGCCGACTCAATTATTAAATCTGTGGTTCAGTTTATCGATTTAGAATTGATTCACATTTGATGGTCAAAAGTTTTAAAAAGTCCTCAAAAATATAGCACAGCTTTTGCAGAAAACAAACTCCTTTTTGGGAGACTACTGCTTCTTCTTTTGAGTTTATGGTCAGTTGGCAATATCGCCACCTACTGGACTGGAGTGTGTCAAGAATGAAATTATTGACTTTGTACAACTTACACAGTATTTTAATAATTATTAGATGTGTTTAATACTGTTAATACTTTAAACGTGTTAGTAATATAGCTGCTTGAGACAAATCGGTCAGTAATCATTAGTGATACAGGATCAAATTGAAAAGCCCCCAAATTAGTATCAAATGAACCTATTCGATTCATTACCCATCATTCAGAGTTTTTTTTTTTTGTTTGTTTCTTTGTTTGTGTTTTTTTTCCCCCCACCCAGGTGGAGTGTCTCTTGGCATTAACGCCAATGGCGAGCGCCTGAAACACTGGTTCGACTGTCTCAAAAACAAGGACAAGAAAATCGAGCGCTGGCACACACTCACTAATGAACTCCCTGGTTCAGGCTTCAATGACTGACGACTGAGGCGCCAGCACCCGTTTGCTCTCCTGCAAGAACCTGACGCTTGGCCTTTAACCATCACCTCCAACATTACAGTCCAGAGATGGGTACCAAAGTGACCTCTTTTGCCGTAATCCCCGAATCTATCCCTATGTGTACTTCCCGTGGTGTCAACTTTACTGTTCGATGTGGCTTTTGAGCTTCGTGGGCCAGCTTGTGTTGATATGAAGAGGTGTTTGTCCCTGGCGAATAGCAGGGCGTTGTGTACAAACGTTGCAGTACTTGCTGTTCTCTCTGCTCTTTTTACGATCCTCTCTGATGTTTTAGTACAGTACGTATTCAAGAATCTTGTTTACACGAGCTGCCGATGGAGGTTCGGATGGATCGCTCGATCCAAGGCTAGGATGGATCGTTAGACCAAGAAAGATTTTGGAAGGCAGTATTGGTGGAGAAAGCGTTGATTGTTTACATCTAGAATCCGGTGCATAAATTGAATGCCTGACCAAAATGGCAAAAACACAAATAATCTACATGTTCCAGATCTCCATTTGGCTGTTTTAGTTTTTTTTTAGTATTATAATTTTTTATTAATATTAATTATTTTAGGACCCAGTGTTAGTACAGATTAACGGATGCGTTTTATTCAGCCAGACCATCAAGAATGTGCGATGTTGAAAAAGCGATGGACCAACATCTAACCTGTTTACATGTAAAATGCCTCCAAGCAGAAATCCTTTTCCAGGCGAACGATTGTAGCTTTGCACCCTCCTCTAGTCATTCTGGTGATTTACAGTAACGTAGGTCTAGATGTCACTGAAGCCTGTATTGAATGAGCCACGTTCAGTACAGTGCAAAGGGTTTAAAAAAAAAATATATATATATATATATATATATATATATATATATATATATTAAATTAGGATTGATCTTATCTATTTTTTTAATGTCATTTCATTCATTCATCCACTAATGAGATCTTCTGGCACAATATCAAAACATATTTAGCATGCATTCAGTGGTTTTCTTAGTATTGGACTTTTAATACGTATTTATTTTCAGTGTTTATTTTTCAGGCTAGTATTTATATATAATATCTATCGCTATCTGTTCTTTTGTGTAGTGCATTTTAAATTGATGTGGGCGTCCACTTTCGAGTAGTTGTAGAGCTCTAGGAATGTCGATATCTTCATATGGCCAGGCATGTGTAACTGAGGACTGCTGCAGCAAATCTTCTATCAAAGCGCTCAGTGCAACAGCCAGACGTGTGACATCTTTTGTAATCTGTCGCCTTTGTATTCGAAGCTCTATGACGTGAAAGAAAAATAAATAAATAATCAAATAAACAATGCATGCCGTGTTCTTAAATGGTCCTCGAACTGATTTTGCTTAACGCCCTTTGATGGACTTTGCTTAACGTTTGATACTCTTCTGTAAAAGCGAAATCATCAAAAGATCACTGAATGTCTGTCTTTTCTTCTTGGACATTTTTTTTTTTTTTTTTTTTTGGTACCCTGTCTCATTGCCTGTCCGGCTGCTCTGTCAATGCGGAAATGTCATGTAATGGGGGTGGGGGAAAAAAAAAAAATCATTTCTTGTTCTGTTTCCCTTTTTTTTCCCTAATCTCAGGCGATTGTTTGCAATTTGAGTGGAATGAAATTTCTATGTTCCTACTACTCGTTCATCACCTCTTGCACCGAATGGCAAGAGTTTATCGTGCCTTTTCTTTTCTAAGTCTTTTTTTTTTTTCTTTTCTTTTGCACCGCTCACTTTACAACGATTCCTAAGGCGGATATTAGCTTTTAATATGGAAACTATATGATAACGTTTGGCATATTTCTATTGTGTCCGTGTCGGAATATTGTATCATTCGGAATATTATCACTCAGTGAGATGTCGGTGTGTCCTTACACTGGGATGCTGGGTTCGAGTGTTTGTGTGTGGGGGGTGGGGGTTGGGGGGGGGGGGGGGGGGGACACACATGTTTAAAGCATGAAACTACACATTCTGGTTTTTACACTTTTTTTCTTTCTTTCTCTCTCTCTCACTCGTTGGGTTAGAACTAGTTGTAGAAATCCTAACCACACAAGACATTGTCCAAACCTTTGACTTTTTATTCAGTCTTTAGACATTAACTTTGCTTTAATGCTTTCTTAATTTAAAATCTACAATTAAAACCTTGAATGAAACCAGAATGTGTCATTTTCTTTGTCCGTTTAAAAAAAGGGGGGGAGAAACAGTTCAAGAATTATATCTTGCGTGTTTTTTACTCTGGCGAAAAATGTGTTATTTGTATATGTTCTGATTTGGAAAAACATGTCTAATAAAGTAGAGAACCAACCAATAAGCCATGTGTGCTTGCAGAAACTCCTGGGTTACTAGCAGAACTCTTTTTACATCCATGTTGTAAAGTCCCACATCTTACTATATTTCTTTTCTAGTTACCACCGGTCTGTGAGCTCCCTAAAGTGTGTCTCTTCATGTTCCAGCTGAAATAGCCCTTGGATTTTTTTTTTATTCCTTATTAAAAAAAGTCCCTCTGTGTCCAACAGCAGAGCTTAGGAACAAGCGAGCCGAGGGTTTTTTTTTATTTTTTATATGAGGTCACAATAGGTGGGAAAATCTTACTGGCTCGTTTGAGAACTAAAAGAAAAAACAAACAAAAAAAACGTTTGGTTTTTTTGTACACATACTGTACACTGCAGATCCATTTAAATGTCCGAGTAGATTTTCTAAAATGAATACATTTTGCATAATAGGTTTCTAAAAACTTTTGGGTCTGACCAGTAGCACGTATGCACGTTCTGTAATGTTCGACCATACTAGTCAAATGGTGAAGCTGGTTACAGATTTCATCTCTCCCACCTGATACTGTACAGTGGTGCCAAAAAATGACATTCAACATTTTAATGACATTCAATAAAAAAATTTTTTTTAAATTAAATCAAGATAAAAATAATTTTTTCACTCACTCGCTTGTCATTCGCTAAATCCGCACTTGCTCGACTGCTTCCTGAAGATCATGTACAGAAAAATGTTTTCTACTGAGTTTAGGCCACGGCTGCAGAAGCTGAACATCATGGTCATATAGCTGTTTTTTTTGTTCGAGCATTCCCAGATGGAAACTGGCTCACGTAAAAGAAAAGAATTATACAAAATTAATTGCTTTCTTTGCATCATTACATTTGATAGCATGCTATCTATAGCTTTAAAAGAAACCCGAACTGTATTTAACCAGAAACGTGTTTATAAGTTTAATTTGCAGAGCAGTCCTCTAATCTGCAGTGTGACTTGTTGTTTGCAGAATTGTAGGAAGAATATTGTGTCATTAGAGACTTTACAATTTATACCCACGTAAAGATTACACACACACAACGATCATTAAACTATCTAGGATTTAGGTGCTTAAAGACTGCTGACCTGACGGTTGTGCAGAAAACCATCATTGACATCCTCCATGAGAAGAGAAAGCCTCAAAAGGGAATTGCAAAAGACGTTGGATGTTCCCAAAGTGCTGTATCAAAGCACATTAATAGAAAGTTATGTGGGAGGGAAAAGTGTGGAAGAAAAGGGTGCGCAATGGATCAGATAGGGAATTTGGGAGCCAGCTCAACAACCTTGATCTCTCTGCCTGCAAAGCCCCATATGCAGCAGGTCGCAGTGTTCTGATATCTTTCTATTATAACCAGCATTGATTATTTTCTTTTCAGCAATTGTTGCTGCATTTGACCTAGTTAACCCAGTGTAAGTAAACTTTAAAGCACTTTTTGTAAGTCGCTCTGGATAAGAGCGTCTGCCAAATGCCTAAATGTAAATGTAAATGTAAATGCATTGGGTTTTGGGAGGCCTTTTCTTCCCACAGGCGTAGGTGAACCTTGGGTGCCTGTGATCCTGTCAAGTTTGCTGGTATTGTACAGGTGAAACGCGAAAATTTTGAATATTGTGCAACACTTCATTTATTTCAATAATGCAACTTAAAAGGTGAAAGTAATATATGAGATAGACTCATTGCGTGCAAAGCAAGATAGTTCAAGCCGTCATTTGTCATAATTGAGATGATTATGGCTTACAGCTCATGAAAATCCACAATCTCAGAAAATTGGAATATTACATGCAATCAATAAAACAAGGATTGTACATGGAACAATATCGGACCTCGGAAAAGTATAAGTATGCATATGTACTCAGTACTTGGTTTGGGCCCCCTTTTGCAGCAATTACTGCCTCAATGTGGCGCGGCATGGAAGCTATCAGCCTGTGGCACTGCTGATGTGTTCTGGAAGACTTCAATATGCTTCAATAGCGGCCTTCAGCTCTTCTGCATTGTTCAGTCTCATGTCTCTCATCTTTCTCTTGGCAATGCCTCATAGATTCTCTATGGGGTTCAGGTCAGGTGAGTTTGCTGGCCAATCAAGCACAGAAATCCCTCGGTCATTGAAGCAGGCTTTGGTGCTTTTGGTGCAGTGTGGGCAGGTCCCACGTCCTGCTGGAAAATGAAGTCAGGATCTCCATAAAGCTCGTCTGCGGAAGGAAGCATGAAGTGCTCCAAAATCTCCTGGTAGACGGCTGCGTTGACCCTGGACTTAATGAAGCACAGTGGACCAACACCAGCAGATGACACGGCTCCCCAAATCAACACAGACTGTGGAAACTTCACACTGGACTTCAGGCATCTTGCAGTGTGTGCCTCTCCATTCTTCCTCCAGACTCTGGGTCCTTGGTTTCCAAATGAGATGCTAAAGTTTCTCTCATCAGAAAAGAGGACTTTGGACCACTGAGCACCTGACCAGTTCTTTTTTTCTTTAGCCCCCCAGGTAAGACGCTTCTGACATTTGAAGCCCATGTCCAGGATCCATCTGTGAGTGGTGGCTCTTAATGCACTGACTCCAGCCTCACTCCACTCCTTGTGAAAGTCCCCAACAGTTTTGAATGACTTTTTCCTGACAATCCTCTCCAGGCTGCGGTCATCCCTGCTGCTTGTGCACCTTTTTCTTCATCACTTTTCCCTTACACATAACTTTCTATTAATGTGCTTTGATACAGCACTTTGGGAACATCCAACTTCTTTTGCAATTCCCTTTTGAGGCTTTCCCTCCTTATGGAGTGATGGTTTTCTGCATAACTGTCAGGTCAGCAGTCTTCCCCATGATTATGCTTCCTACTGAACCAGACTGGGAAACCATTTAAAGGCTCAGGAACCCTTTGCAGGCTTAATAAGCTGATTAGAGCAGGACACTTTTAGTCTAGAATATGGAACCTTTTCACAATATTCTAATTTTCTGAGATTGTGGATTTGTTTTTGTTTTTTTTCATGAGCTGTGAGCCATAATCATCTCAATTATGACATCACGATCTTGCTTTGCATGTAATGAGTTTATCTCGTATATTAGTTTCACCTTTTAAGTTGCATTACTGAAATAAATGAACTTTTGCACGATATTCAAATTTTTCAGTTTACCAGGTGGTGTTAATGTTATGGCTGATCAGTGTATTTTTATAACTGTAAAAAAAATTCTTTAATTTCATTTATTATTAGGCTGGCAAATAAACTGTTACTATAATCACAATAATGTATAAAAACAAGTTTGTTAATAAAATTACATAGACTTTGAATTGTAGCAGGAACCAATGTCAGAGCTGCTGTTAAAGATGAATCAAATCCTTCTGAGCGATCAGGGCTGAGTATTCCACAGGTGTAAAAAGAAAAACCGCGGTGGCGTTTCTCCTTCATGGTCCCTGCAGTCAACCGCAGAAGCTCACCGCTCCTCAGGTCCTCCTCCCCTGCTGCCACATGCAGATCAGTTCTACCTCCTGAGTCTGCAGCTGAGATGTCTGCTTCCTGTCAATCGAGAGTCAGTGTGTTCATAAGAACATGCTGGAGGGAAATGCCAGGTTCATTACATTCTCGAGTTTTGCCTCCAGATGTTTGTCTCACTGAAGCAATTAACATACATCATCCAAGGAGGAATGATAAGCTGGTGCGCACTCTTTTCCTGATAAACACACACGAGACAATAAGTGTCTGGTTATTTGAAAACTGCTCATCAATCAGCAATGTGGAAAAAGTGCAAATATTTGCAAAACACTTGATTAAAACAGCATCAGCAGAGGTCTGAAGTAAAGCTGAGAAAATCCAGAGACTTTCTCAATACAATATATATATATTTTTTTGTTTTTGGTTCATTGACTGCAAAGCAAAACCCATCCAATCTACAGTATTTCATCACCTTGTGACTAAATCTCCAAAGTGTGTATCCACCCCTAAACTTTACCCCCATCTCTCCAGCTTCATTACAATCTGCTGTTCAAGATGTATTCTGCTTATATTTTAGGTATAATCATTTTAACTAAAAGTTTAGACAATTATTAAAATATATTCAAAATGATTAAAAAACAACTGTTTATAAAAATGTATAACATGTTAAATACCACCAAAATACATGCAATAAAATACAATTAATGTCTGGAAGTGTTTTTAACATGTATTTTTTTCATAAACATTTGGGAACATGTACAGTATGTATACATACTGTATATATTTTAAGACTTTAGTCATGATGATTGGCTTTTTATGTTCAACTGCTCTCTCTCTGTGTTCAATTAGTCATATGATTAGTGCTCGTTAATATAATTAATAAAGAAAGAAGAAAGGAAAGACAGGAAGAAGAAAAGACAGAAAAAAGATTAAAAAGGAAGGAAAGAAAGAAAGCGAACATTGTTTTCCCAATTAAAGCAGGATTCACAAGTCATTTACAGTTTGAGACTTTTATATGTTGGTGGGGGAGGGCATTCTTCTCAGAAGATCAACATGTGTTCAGTGAAGGTGTAAACAGGACCAAATGTGTAAACATGCATTGGAATGTTTTATTAGTAATATTTATTTACAGGATAATTAATTAATTTTTAAAAAGCTGATATCACCAGCAAGGCAAATTAAATAAACTGCACATCATGCATAACAGTTTGAGTTGTAAAAAAAAAAAAAAAAAAAGTTTACAAAGCAGGATAGGGAACTCAAAAACAGAAGCTTGATTTTAAAAAAACAAAAACAAGAATGGATGTAGTACATCAGATAAATCACACATAAATAATAACAATGATTCTAATGGGTGGGCAAGCTGGCCTAGTGTTTTAGCACAGTCACCTGGCACCTCCAGGGTCGAAGGTTCGATTACTACCTAGTGATGGGAAGGTTGAATCATTTTAGTGACTCGGTTATTTGAATCTCGTTCATCAACATGAACAAATCTTTTTTCTGGGGTCATTTCATTCTTTTGATCAGAAATAAAATAAAATGTAACATTTTCAATAAACAGACCCTCAACACATCCACATACACAAATTTTGTTCCAATAATGAAAATATTACAATGCAGCTAAAGACATATTATGATAAACAGAATGAGCAGCTCACCATCATATCTTCTGGTCCGAGTCGTTCATTCTTTTGAATCTATTGCACTACATTGCGTCTATGGGAGTCACGTGACAAAAGAACAAACGACTCTGACCGAAAGATTTCAAAGGTAACGGCTCATTTCTGTAACCTGTACATCACCTACGGAAGTTTTGCGATGCTTTGCGCATGCGCGCCCAGTAGAAAAATGAACGAATCACTCTCTGAGACTACTCGTTCTTCTGAGTCACGTTAACGACTCGTTCAAAAAGAACGAATCGTTCCTGAATGACCCATCACTATTACCACCCTAGGTTTGTGCGAGGCGTTTGCATGTTCTCCTCGTGCTTTTGCGGGTTTCCTCTGGATAATAAGGTTTCCTACCACACCCCAAATTAGAAAAATTAGTCAGATTAGGCTGATTGGTGATCCCAAATTGACTGTACTGTGTATGTGGTGCTCTGCGACGGATTGGCACCCCGCCTCATGCCCCAAGTCTCCAGATAGGCTTCAGGCCCGCCGTGACCCTAATGTGTCATATATACATTATATATAAATGATAAATACATTATGTGTCAAAAGCGCAAATATACTGTAATAAAATCACTGACAGTGCACATATCAATCTTTTTTTTTTTACCTGTCGTAAAACCCTGTCGTAAAGTTTTCTAGCGATTCACTTTTTCGCCCATTTCTCCTATAAAACCCACCTCTCACGCTATATCACTTGTCAGCTTGTGCTCATATATAGCCCTCCTATTGGATGCTCTCGCTGTCTTGTTTATGAGTATAAACTATTAGCCAATCACGGGGCAAGAGTTTAAATAGAGAGGGCGGGGTTTTTTCTCCTTGTGGGCGGGAGATAGTGAGGTTTCTTGTATAACTCTTGTCGCCCAAGTTCTTCCGGTCTCTTTCTTTCGGCTCGCTTTGAGCTGGTTATGGATCCTTTGCGCGGGTAAATATGTGGTTTTAGTTTTCAGTTCGATGTGTTGTGGTGCCGTATGCTCTGTGTCGGTATAGTATCATATTTAGTAGCCGTTTTTAAGTGCACATTTAAGACAGTTCAGTTGGATTTCTATGTAGGTAACGGTTAATCTTGGGCCACGTGCTGTAGCTAAACAGCCTGAAGTGTAAAATAATTTGATAAGCACTGCGGTAAGCCGAGCGAGTTATTATATTTTTAGGAAGGGGGAGTTATTAATTATTATATCTTGTATATTTACCATTTCCTACGGCACGTTTATCATACTCGCTTAGCCGAGTAGCTAAGCGAGTTAGAGGGCGCACGTGCATATGCGCGCGCGCGCGCGCACACAGGCGGTGCAGCTCTCCTCTCTGAAAGCCATGTTAAATCATCTGTAGAGTGGAATTTCTCCTCTGTCATGGAGCATCTCCACTGGTTGCATGGCTACATAATGTCCAGGTTTGCTTTCATCTCTGCACAGTTGATTGCTTGGGTGACAATGAGGCCTGGGATATCTCTAACACCATGCTGCTCTTCTAAAATTACACATCAGAAATGCACGAGTTTACACATGTTTCCCCCCTCCCCTCTCTTTTCAGTATGCCTGGATGTGCAGATCAATTGTGCATTCAGAATGCGTCCCAAGCTTCAAAAAGGCAAGTAGCATACATTTCTCTTAGCCAAATTATTCATTGTGCACAGTCCTAGTCACGGCCTAGTGGTAGTGGGCTTAGGAACTAGTACAGTGCAGAGAGTACAACTCTGTTCTCTTGCAACTCACTGCTGTTTTCCATTGATAGCAGTGCTACTTATGGGAATGGACAATTTGCATATTAAACCCTGGATAAACTCAAGCTTGTATTTACTGTCTTTTCTCTCTCTCTCTCCAGGCTTGGGATGGGTGTTCTGACCAAAATTCAGGTAATGCTCACTTTTGTGTGTGCATATGTATAATATAATGTATATTAAAACGTTTGTCATGATGATTGGCTTTTTATGTTCAACTGCTCTTATACCTGTGAAAGAAATTTGCCTTTCTGAACGCTGTGCTTTAAGAAAAGCAAGCACAGCTTGACGTTGGACAACTGCTCACTTGTATTGTGTATTGTCTTCTAGAGCCACCGACATGATGCAAGCTTGTGGCCTTCATGAAGATGCTTGTGCAGTACTGATCTCTCAACGGTAACTAGACTTTTCCGAATCTTTCCCCTCTGCCAATTTTATTCCTGAGGTCTATCCCGACTGGCCCCTCTCAGTAGGGCCGTGTCGTTGGAAATGCCTCGGAGATGAACTCTGTAGTATTAGCTTTACCCATAGTGTTACTGCCATTAACGCTGTGGGCGAACGCTGCAGGACAAACTTTCGAGATTGTAAAATGACCATGAATGCAAAAGTTTTTCTTGGTTCACATTATTTTCTTGGTGATATTAGTTTGATTTAGTGCCTTCACATACTATAGGCTGCATCCAGGTAATGGTCAGTACCATTAATCTTAGTCTTTACACACCAGGAACAACATGAATGAATGGTTTGAAAAGGTGAAAAAATGTGAGGTGTGCCACAGATGTCTATATAAAATCACCTCTGGTGTGTAAGGACCTTAATTTAGTCATGTTTTTTGTGGTCTGCATGACCATTTAAGAGTGGATTGCCATTTTATGTTCAATATGTAGTTGAAAGTGTGAATAATTTGAATAAAGCTGCTGGTTTGTTTGCTTTTTACACATTTTGCTTGCTGTTGCAGCTGTGGTGTCCACATGAGGGCGCACTTGTCCCAGCACCGGTGAGTGTCATCCCTGTATGCATTTATTTCCAGCACTGTGGTATCTACATCCAGTTGTATGTCTGACTGGATTGTTCAAATGCCAGTGCAAGAACAACTCGAATACCTTCCACAATGGACCTTACCACCTTCGCACGTTGGGTCCTGGTTGGTGCCGAGACATGCTATGTTTTTTAAATTATTTTTTAAATATATATATATATCAAGGGTTTAATGAGCAAAATGTTACTTTGTGCTATGGTAGAACACTTTAGCCAGAGTTTAGTCCTGCATGTTTCATGATATGCGTGGCAATATTTTACCAACAATTCTGTAATGATTGCTCATTTGTCACGTTAGTGCAGCCTCTTTTTTTTTCTTCTTCTTTTTTGGCTGTTGGTTTTGAGGACGCACAGTCATGCTTTAGTCAGCACTTGCATATGCTGTGTCGGGCTTCAACCACAGCTCTAACCCCTGTGAAGGATTTGTTCAGCTGATGTGTCGTTTTATCACTTGCAGGTCAATCCCTGAGAGGCCTGGATAATAAACATGAACCAGATTCAGAATCTAAATCAGGTAACTGCTGTTCTTTTATTTATTCTTTTCATCCTTCTCTCCTCCCTCCGGTCATATACCAAAGCTATCGGGAGGCGATGTTCCCGACTTGCTGTGGACATGGCCGTAAAGAATATCCCATCCCAGTGGATTGCTTCAGGATAACTGATGTGATCTGCTGGGAACATGTTTTTACTACAACAAAAAGTGCTGCTGTTTTGATTTTCTGAACATGGATTTAAACTTGATGGTTTCTTTGGACAGGTTGTGAACGTCATGCATCCTGTCCAGTCTGTGGGATTCTCCGAAGTGAACGGTGAGATTCTTAATGCATCAGACGGATCACATTCAAAGGGGGTCAGCCATGTATCCCCACTGGCGATCCTTAACGCCGTGATCCCACATCAGCGCCCTGCGTTAGTCTTTGTGGGTCTTTGTGCTTTAATGAGAGACCTGCTGTCTGCCAGGCAACATTTCAGTTTTCTACCGTGTAGTTTTCCTTGAATGAAGTGTTTTTTTTTTTTTTTTTTTTAGTTCACTTGTGCCTTTATCTGTAACAATGTTTAAATTCTTGTGAAAGAAAGGGGACATTATATTGGAGTGAGATCAGCACATCTATTATATATCCCATATATTAGAGTACAAGGTGTATTAATGCTCTTTTTCTTCCTCCTCCTGTTCTCTATCCAACAGATCAACCAGAAAGTATGATGCTGGTGTACAAATGAGATCGGCGTGACATCCTGATGCTCAATTCCAATGAAAGTGATGTGGCGCTTTTCTTAATGACAATTTCAAAACAATTCGTGCATGCATCCCCTTGTTTTAAAGCCATTTCATCTCCCTCGGGTTGTGTGTAAACTCATGTCAACTATGCAGCTTTGTCGTGTTTTTGTTGCTGTGCCATGTCACTTTATGGTGTCTTGCACAACACCTGGCCCTCTGGGGGAATCTTGTAATGCTGCTCTAACTCGTTTCTTAGCTTTGGTTCATTAAGAAGTTTGTCATGATGCAAGGTGACTGTGCAACATATTCTTTTTTTTTTTTTTTAATGTCTCTCATCTTACCTCTTGAGCTCTGTTTAAAATGTACAGCTTCAGGCTGCTGAATGAGTGCTGGACAACATGTGATTGAAACAGAAGCCTGTTTCTCTCTTTGTTTATTCAAAGTGTCACAGCTAATAAAGGATGAGGCCTTCATGCGTCACTTGTATGATCGGAATACATTGAGCACTCAAATAGCATTAAGATTGGGAGCCTTTCTGCCAAGCAAAGACTCGACTCTCACCATTTCCCACAGGTCATGGGACGCAGATTAAAGGATTCTCTTCAGAGAGCACAGCTTGCAGTGCTCCTTTTCCCTCCCCAACTAAAAGCCTGTTTGGTTGGCCTAAAGTGCTGGTGTTTCAGATGCTGCAGTCTGGTACATTTCATACCAAATCAAAAGTGCCAAGCAATGAAGTTTAAATGAAACTTGAAAGGATGGGGGGGGATTGGGGTCATGGCTTCAGGGTGGTGCAGTATAGCGGTGGTTTGAGCAGGTGAAGAGTGAAATATAAAGCCATATATAAGCCATTGCTTTCCTCAGTGGAATATGAGGCCAGTATTAGTTGGTGCAAACCTAACCATCAGGAATATGGGGTTTTTGTTTGTTTTTAAAGGATTGTGAAATTGAGTGTTATTAATTTTTGCCCTGACTCAACTCTCGATCTGTAACTGGTTCTGTGTCCAAAGGTCGCTGTTACTGAAGTTATTTTATGTTGGTAAATGGTTGAATTTAAAGTCTGCTCTACGTGTTGAGAACTGTGGGGGGGTTTTACCCTTCTCTTGCTCAAATACTGGAATAAATAAATAAACACTCATGTCCTTTTGCTTTTATTTTTGCTTTTTTTTTTTTGTACCAAGCAAAAGGTCTCGAGTTTTACAGTCTGCTGATTTGTGCCTGCTCTGGCTCCAGTAATTCAAGTTCAGGAAATGTGGAATGTAATGGAGTTATAAACTTGTTTGACTGCCAGAAATATCTGGATCCCACTGCAAGTCACTCTCCGAAGCTTGCCAGATCAATAAGCATGATTTTAAAATGATACACCAATGAATAAACTTTCCTTTAGCTCAGTTAGGAGGTAGTAATGGTGTTGCTCAATATTCTGCCTGTTAATAAACACCAATAAGGCTTGTGTTGCTTAATCCTGTTTGTTTCTGTTCTTTAAAAAGAACCGAGGTATGAGTTTTCTGAAAAGAAAACCTAAATCTCCCACTCCCCCTCTTCCGTAGCTTCTTCTCAGTACCCGAGTATCATTATCATAGTGAGAAGCCCACTCCTTTAATCTATTTATGGCTCCACAGAATAAATTCAAGATGACTGTGGGCTCTTTCCAGGTACAACATGCCAAGCATACGAACATAAATAGCGGCAGCTGCTTGCTTGCATGTTATGTAACATTGGTGAATGTGAAGGCCTGAAATCCCATCAGCAGATACTGTGATAGTATTTTTGAGCTAAATGGGCGGCTGTCCTTTGACCTGATCCGATGCATGATTTAGCTTGTTTGGGAGATCAAATTAGCCTCAGGATCTTATCACTGCTTCACACAAAGAAGGCCTGTGTTTATGACCCTGTGTGGTGAAAAGCCTGATTACTGGCCTGACAGCTTGTGAATTATTAAACTGCTGCCTACCTTTTTAATACGGTGACACCGGGGTCAAAAATTCCCCAGTGCTGTGTGGAATTAAGACCGCAATGTTAGATATTATGTACGTTTTTCTCATTGACACTCGGTAAGGACTTGCACATTATGACCACCTACCTAATACTGTAGTTTCCACTTTTGTCATCAAATCATTCCTTACCCATCGAGGCATGGACTCAACTAGACCTCTGAAGGTGTGCTGTGGTATCCGGCACAGATCCTTTAATTCCTGCATATTGCAGGACCCAAGGTTTCCCAGCACAGCACTGCCAAGACCATCCCACTGCTTCAGATGGCTTGACCACTTCTCATAATGCATCCTGGTGCCATCTCTACCCCCGTTAAGTGACGCACAGCCATCTATATGATGTAAAAGAAAATGTGATTCCTCAGACCAGGCCACCTTCCGTTGCTCTGTTTTCAGGTTCTGATGCTCACATGCATGGTGTAAGATCTTTCGGCAACGGACATGCACAACAAACCCTGCTGTGTGTTCTAACTCCATTTCATCAATTTGAGCTACAGAAGCTTTTATATTGGATAAGAGACTACATGGGCCAGCCTAAACTTCCCATGTACAACAGTGAGCCTGTCGCAGGTTCACTGGTTTTCCTTCCTTGGTCGATCCTGGCCACTGCAGATCAGGAACATACTACAAGACCTTGTTTTGAAGATGCTCCTTCAAACTGACCAAAAATTGAAGAAGAATTTTATTTGTATAGTGCTTTTAACAATGGCCATTGTTACAAAACAGCTTTACAGGATCAAAAGGAAATTATTGAAAGGAGTAAAATGTGTGAGATTTTATGTATGAATATTATCAAAATGATCAGATTGTCTCTGATGAGCAAAAGGAAGAAACCTTGAGAGGGAACCCATCCTTATTTGGGTGATATTGTGAGAATTACTACACTTACAAAAGGGGATTACTTATTTCCTCAACATTAAATATAAGAATAAACAACCATGACAACAAGAAAAATGTGTCATTCTTTATTGCCTAGAAAACTAGTTGTAGACTACGTAGTTGGGAATCAGTATGTTACATTATAGCCCACTATGTGCCTCATTGTCCCTCATCTTCCAGGCCTTTTTCCAGACCAGCCTTCCTTAAAAACCTCTAATGCTTCCTTCCCTGTTCTTGACTTGACTTGACTTGTTTTGTGTCTTGAACTTTACGTCTGCTTTATCTGGCACTTCCACACACTCTTGCTTCTTCGACACGCTTCCTCTCAGTACCATTCAGCATCTTCAGTTGGAGTTTTGTAGGGTGCATCACCGCCAGCTCATCTCTTTACCTTGTCGCGTAAGAGGAATAAAGTGTGCAGTTCTTGGAAAACATGTCACATGTTACAACATGTCCTGTCACCATTTAATTGAAGCACATTAGGTAGCTAGATAGATCTTATCAGCAATAGGGACAGTAACACAAAGACAGGTTGTACATGTGATTGCACACTGTATATCTTACATATCGTCTGTATACACAACGTAGCATGAGAGCTCCTGGGATAGGCTCCAGGCCCCCTGCGACTCTGTATACAGGATATACACTATCTATCTATCTATATCTATCTATATCTATATATATATATATATATATATATATATATATATATATATATATATATATATATAGTTTATGAATGATTGAAAAATGTATACGTCTAAATACATTTATTTTATTTAATTAATGAATTCGTGTATAAACATTTTAATTTCAAAACTAACTATTCAGCAGTGATTTACATTTCAAAATGTGTTTTCAAAGGCTGAGTCGAATTATTATGACCCCAATGGCCTTCCATACTATTTACCGATTCAATTAGCTCCTTTAAGTGGGAGGAGCCTGGACGAAGAAGAAAAAAAATCAGTTAACGCAGGAGCTTAATAAATAAATAAATAAATAAATCTATTACTATCCTATGTGATTAGATCGCGCGAGACTGTTGAAAGTCAGGCGCTTTTGGACACACGGGACGTATTTGTCTGTTAAACGTTAGCGCGAGAGCCGAACTACGATTCCCCTCATGCAGCTCGCGCCGTCCCTGTGACCATGACCACGCCCCCCGCTGGCGTTTGAGTGACAGGTTGTTTGTTTGAGCGCAGCAGCCAGCTGCCGGACTGTTCCAATCCCCGCCGGAGTGGAAACGCGGGGGGAGGCGCACACTCCTCTCTTTTCTCCCTTTCCCGTTTTCTTTTTAACCTCGTTGCGCTTTGCCCTTTTTTTTTTTTTATTTCACCTTTGCTTGTGTCTTTCTCGCTCTCGTTCTATTCTGTCCTCCTCTCAGTGCACAACTTTTCCTCCTTTTCTTTTCCTCTCCACCCTCCTTTCCGCTCCGTTTAAAGGTTCTTATTAAACCCGGTCCATTTGGCTTGCAGCTCTAGTTCATTTATTTATTTATTTGTTTGTTTTCTTCTCCTTTTTTTTATATACCTCTCTCTATATAAATCTATATCTCTTATCTCCAATGTCCAGACAGACTCAGGCAGGGGAATAGACTGGTCGTGTATCTGCTTTAGCTACAAATGAGAAGACGCAAAAGATGGAGCTGCACATTTTAGAGCACAGCCTGAAAGTAGCCAGTATAGCAAAAGAAGGCATCCAGATTTGCACTCACGGATTAATTAAGCTCGCTTTCCTGCCGTCGAAAACAAGGTGAGTACCTCACTGTGTGTGTGTGTACGAGTGTGTGTGTGTGTCGTCGAAATGAATGTCACAAAGCAAAAACATGGAGAGTGTTCATATAAACGCATCCTGAGCAGGCCAGTTAGCTGCGTCTCTGTCTGTGCGAGTGAGTGAAACAATTCCGACACAACTTCTTCCTCATTATAATACACTGTTAATGAATTCAATCTTAAACCTGAGGGGATAAAAATAGAAAGCGCACTGCTCCTGGATTAACCTGTTTTTTTTTTTTTTCATATCCTCCTCTGTCTGTTTTATATTAATGAATGTCCATGTTAAAGGGGTGTGTGTATCTATGTGTGTGTGTGTGTGTGTGTGTGTGTATATATATATATATATATATATATATATATATATATATATATATAAAATATATATTTGTGTGTGTAGACGCTCGTGCTGTTTTCCCCCCTGTTAAAAAACAAAACACCATGCTTTTATGATGCACATCTTTTTCTTTCTTTTTTTTTTTTGTCCTTATTATGCCAACGCCATTTTATGAGTTATTTATCATTATTAATAATAATAATCCTCCTGAAGGCCAGGTTCTGTATTATTCCCCTTCTTGCTGCAGCGCTGCAGAAAAGCTGTAAACAACTGCAGTGAAGAAAAGAAGGAAGGGAGAAAAAAAATAGATATAGAGGTGCACCTTTCTTCCATCATTTTTTTTTTCCCCCTGTGCCGATCATCGGTGCAACAATGTATCGTGATATATCACTGCGATATTGTTATCGTCACTGACATGCACTGTAGCATGAAGCGACGTCTGGGATTCTAGAACAATCTCCAGTGGTGACCTTATTTATTTTCGACAGATCTTGATTCGTTTTAGATGACGATAGGAGGATAGATCACAGGTTTATAACAGTAATAGTATAATATGAGGGGTGTTCAGGTCAAACCGGGACGTTTCATGAATGAAGGTATAAAACTGATTGACGTACAGTACAGTGGTGCAAACTTTTTCAAGAATTCTGTACGTCGATGCGAGTGACGATTCCGGCTGAGGTCACATCAGAGCCTACTGCAGTTGTTCCCGTTAATATCAAGCGAGTGGAACGCCTGATCCATGAAGGACTACTTATTTCTAACTTGTCGAGGAGACGCATCTGTCTGTGGAAACTGTACACACAATCATTACGAAACAACACTTGCATGTTCCAAGAACTCGCCTGGGAGGACACGTACAGTCCTGATCTCGCTCCAAGCAATTTCCACATTTTTTGATCATTAAAGGAGTTCCTGGGAGGCCAGCATTTTAGACCTGAAGCAAGAAGGCTGATCATGGACCCAGCATACTGAAAAAAAAAAAAAATCTACATGGTGTACAAGCACGAGTGAACCCCTAGAATAATTGTATTAGTGTAGTCCCGGTTTGACTTGAACACCCTTTGTAATAGTAATATGCTAATTCTTATGTTTCTGTAGACTTTGATAGTAGGAGATGTTCGTTCAGTGCTTTTTTTCCAACAAAGAAATGCTTGTGGTGAAGTGACGGACTGCGTGTTAAAGGATTAGTCAGCAATTTTTAATCTAATGCACTTTTTTGGGGGGGGGGGGATTTAGTGAATATCCTCTCACAGTTTTCTAGCTGTCCTTTCTGCATGTGGGTTGAAATAAGTATTGAGTCCAGGCTCTGTAGGGGGACGCCATTGAAGCAGTGCAATCCATGCCACACAACACTACTCCAGCCAGTCTGCAGAAAGGACTGTTTATGCTGGATGATGTTTTATATTCATATTGTTCAGCTAGCTGAGGTATTCGTGTTAGCGCTGCCTTGGCAACAACAGCTTCAGCAGTTACTAACTGCCATATGGTGTTATAAAAACTACACTTCGTTGTTGATTATTTTCCTGCAACAGCATGCCTCCAAGTGCTTTGCATAATCAAGCTGTGTGTAGGCATGGCAACCAAAAAACAGTGTACATCATAAGACCAACTAAGACCAACTACTTTCAGTATGCATTACAATATTTAGTATTGCTCAAGTTAAAATTCTGAACTATTTTACCAGAACTGTTTTTCAAAGAGTGTTTAACTTTCTTGAAGCATTAACAGTTTTTCACAGATGGGTGACATCTCTGCATTTAAAAACATACTAATATATACATACACACACAGTACCTGTCAAAAGTTTGGACATGCCTTCTAATTCCATGGTCTTACCGGTACACTGTAAAACAATGAAGGTGTCCAAAATATGCAATAATCTCCCCTGAACAGTTGATATTGAGATGTCTGCTACTTGTGCTCTTTAAAGCCTTCATAACGGCTCTAAACTGAGGTGCTGCTAATTGGTGATTTCTGAGGCTGGTAACTTGAAATGCAGCAGAGGTAAATATTGGTCTTGCTTTTCTGGGACGGTCTTCATGAGGGCCAGTTTCATCATGGTGCTTGATGAGTTTTGCAAATGCACACTGTTCTTCAGGTTCTTAAATGACTAATTTCCAAACATTAGTGTTCTAACACAAAGTTAAATGTTACACAAAAATATGTGTATGCCAGCAAAGAAAGCAGCACATTATAAGCAACCACTTTTCTGACAAAAAATAAACAAAACAAAATGGAAGCTCCTGGATTTTGCATGCCAAAAAGTAGCAGGTGCAGTAGTCAAGATCCTCAGATGAATTGTGGATGGGTCTGGAGGATGTACAGCAAAACTTGGTAGCTAATTCTTTATAAAAAAAAATAAAAAAAATTTTAAGCTATTTTTTTTTTTTTTTTTTTTTTACAGTTTCTCAAAGCATCATCACACAAAATGCTGACTTTGTTTCACTAATTTCTGTCTATTGGGCTTTTTATATACAGTATGTATATATAACATAAAAAAAAAAAAATATATATATATATATATATATATATATATATATATATATATATATATATATATATATAATATAATGCTCTAAAACTATTATTTGCATGTGGCTATTGTGTGTGTGTATATAATTATTATTATGATTTTTATCTTGTGTTGTGTGTGTGTGTGTGTGTGTGTGTGTGTGTGTGTGTGTGTGTGTATATAATATATATATAAAAAAGTGACTTACAATTAACATTGTATTACATCATGTTTGGTCACCAGCCATAACTGCAAGGAAATAAATAAACATCCAGCCAGATACCATTTTCTCGTGTTTTTAGAAAGTGGATTGATCAGTGTTGCAGTGCATCGTAGCATAATTGATCATGACTACATCTTCACGTCACTCAGCTCTGCTTGTAGTCCTCCTGATTTAACATTTCAGCATAAAAGCAGCATGCAGGAACACGTAGTGGCCCTTGGCTTATTGGGCTTTAAACCCATTCCCACCCATTCGCTGCTTGCTTCTTTCTAGAAGACTCCGTGAATCACTAGTGTTTAATGCCTTCTCGTTGTGTTTGCAGACACACAGTCCTGGAGGCCATCTCCTCTCCTGGATTTACCGAGGCGTGAGCCGGAGCCCTAATGAACCCTTTTAAAGTGAGCGTAGGTGGAGTTAAAGGCTCCCCGGCTCCAAGTAATACAGTCCTGTTAGTCACTCAGCTAATACATAATGGGCCCAGTTTGGCTTTTTTTTTTCTTCCTTGAATGCAGATTAAGCCAGGCCTTGAACACTAAATTTGTTCAGTGGAGGGATTTTTTTTTTTGCTTAAAATCCTTTCTGGTTTCATTCTTTGTTGAGCAAGCCTGCTTTTTTTGTTGTTGTTGTTGTTGTTGTTGTTGTTGTTTGTTTGTTAGTTTTTTATATTGACCAAACAACATTATCAGGTGGCCCATGGATCCCAGAGGTGAGCTTCATATTTGTGTGTCTGGATGAGGTTCAGCATTTAACTGGAGGTGATTAGATCAAGATACAGACTCTTTCAAGATAGTATATCACTTTTGTTCTCTATTTTTTGTATCAGCACTTAAAGGGATTCCACATGATCAGACCTATAGAATGACTTATTTACTTCGGCAAGCATAATCGTGTTGGAGAATTTGCCTAATTTTATTTAAAGTGTAATGACGATTTAATTTTAAGGAGAAAAAAAGCACAAAGAAAACAAAAAAAAAAGGCAGCAAAAGAAATGATTAACAATATATATATATTTTTTTTTTTTTCAGGGCTTAGAAACAGCCAGCACCTGACCGAGGTTAGGAGACATCAAATTTGCAAGTTCCTCTTCTGTCACAGGAAAAGTTTATTTAAAAACAAGCTCGAGCAAGAGGGCAGACTTGTTTTCGAATTCCTTCTGCCAGCGAATGCAGCTTGTGGTCTTGAATCTAGCTGTGAACAGTGTGTCTTCAGAGCCGGCCATTGTGTCGGCTTTTTTTTTTTTCCTCTCCTGAGCCGCAGGCACCAGGGTGTGTTTTTGAGTTGGCTTTTTGGATACAGCGATTGAAAGGCCCTTTCTCCTGTTCATAAGGCTGAATAATTTCACATACCTGCTTTGGCAGATGGTGTGTGTTTGCTTATTTGTTTGCTTTGTGCGTTCTCTGTGAAGTGTCTCGCAGTGGTGTCGAATGTGATGTGCCGGCTCAGCGTGCGAGGAGGGGTGTGGCGAAAGTCGCTTAGTGTTCAGAATGCTATCGAGGGTTCGCGAGTGTTTGCTGCCTCACTGTTTTAGCTGGCTTCGTCGAAAGGGAAATTCAGTTGTCACCCGGGACGACGTGTAACAACGCGAAACCAAGAAGACCGAATTGTGTTCATGCACAACACTGAAGCACTGTTTGTGTTTGAAATTTGTGTATGAAAAAGTGAAATATTGTTCCAGGGAAATTATGTAAAAAATACTAGTATAATAGGGCAAACCAAATCAGGAATTTTTATTATAGTTCTAATTGAATTAAATCTCACATGTGGATGTTTCAAGCTAGCTAGTCTAATGATAATGTCTCCTAAAAACCTTCTGCCCTATTTTGAAACCTCTTGGTACACCTCCCACCCACCCCCCGTCTGAGAGGGGAAAAATAATATGGGGGGTCATTTAAAAGGCCATAAATAAGTGCACCCTTCACGCTGGATCTTGGATCTGGTTTTACGAATAGACATAAAGAAAAATTATGCCCGGCCCCGGCGGCGTAAGTGTGCACGCGATGGGTTCCGTTTGCATAGGCCATGTCATGCAGCAACTGTATTCAAATTCTGTTCTGTTTTTGCGATATCACTCCAGCGGGGTAAAAAAGAAAAAAAAAATCACAGCTAACAAAGTAACAAAAAATCTGCATTTAAAAAAAAAGATTTTTTGAAGATAAATGTTTTCTCCAAGGATGTGTAGGATGCACAGATTCACACATAGCCAGATGGTTTTAACCAAGAGCTGTTATTTTGGAATAATCACAGAGAAGTGCTCACATGTGTTGTGTGATCTGTGTTTGCTCTCTGGCTCCAATTTAGCCCCATTCCACAGTTGCAGACTAATTCGGGGCTCTCTTCAGCTTTCTCAAAACCGCACAGGAACTCTCATTGGAGCACTCGACAAGCTTTCGTTGTGCATATTTGTATGCGTGTGTGGTTCACCACCTCATCTCCCTTTCCTCCTTTACAGATGCAAGTTCTTCAGTTTGACCGAAACCCCAGAGGATTACACCATCATAGTCGACGAAGACGGCTTTAAAGGTACGTTTGGAGGTGCTCGAGCTTTCCGGGCAGAAAAGGAAATATCGCTCATCCTCCTCCTTCTCGACACACTGGCAATGTTTGACCAAATTTTGCTTCATCAGCCACTTCGCTTCCATTATGGGTAAACCGAGGCCAAGCTGTCGGCACGCTTGGTTTTGTGGTTGGTTGACTGAATGGGTGTCATTACACCTGGGTCGCCAAGGTCACCATGGATACCGGCTCCTGCGGGTTGTGAAGCAGGTGCAGGTTTCCTGTCCGTGATGGTGAATTAAATAAAAAATTTTAAAAAAGTAAATGTATGTTAAAAAATGCTGTTCTTTGGTCTGGAGATGAACAAAGCCATAGTTTTCATGGTGTGGTACTTCTAGGCAAAAAGTGATTGACTTTCATTAAAAAGTTTAAATGTGCAAGGGGCGTTCTGTTATTCTGGAGAGGCAATAGTCCTAGTTTGACGTGAACACAGTTATGAGAGTAAAAGCTCCCTTATATGAAATATCGTATGCACTTATCCCAACGTTTCACTAGCTCTCGGATATTATCAGGGTAGAAAGTTTCCTCAGTATGCCGGAGACAAGACTGGACCACCTCTAATGGCCCAAACCTGTTGAAATGGCTTGGAGCGAGGTCTGGACTGTATGGGTGATGTGCCAATAACTCTCAGTCTTGGAGTTCCTATAACATGCAAGCAGCGTTCCATGCGCTGGTTCTTAACCGGAACGACTATAGTGGGCTCCGAGCCACTTGGGCCAGATGTACTCCCTTTTTTAAATGGCTTGCGTTTGCTCATCACCATAATGTGCTTGAAGTCTTCTGTATATGTCAATCTGTATTACGGCTTCATCCACAAGAAATTTCATCACAAGTCCCAGTTTGACGTGAACGCTTCTCATGTATTGAACTCCTATCCTTTGCTACGCTTCATTGACTCCACTTCCTCTCTTTCAGAACTGCCCGAGTCGGAGTATCTCAGCGTAGCGGATGCAACATGGTTAGCGCTCAACGTAGTGTCAGGTGGTGGCAGCGCAACCAGCTCTCAGCCCATCGGCGTGACCAAAATCGCCAAGTCCGTCATCGCCCCCCTGGCCGATCACAACATCTCCGTCTTCATGCTGTCCACCTACCAAACAGACTTCATTCTGGTGAGTCTCAATGTTAACAGGAAGTCCCAGAGCTACACGATGGCCTACACTTTTTCTTTTCTTGTATAAATCTGATTTTGACATTGCTCTTCTTTTTTTTTTTTTTTTTTACATTGTCTTGCTGTTTACTCTTGGTGGAATGTCTTGTCATCTTGAGGGTTGTTCTAATGTTTTATGAGCTGCAGTAAAATCTTTAGTTCCTTTTAGAGGATTGGAGTCAACAGTGGTGTCGACTTCAGGAGCCCAAACTTTGTTTACTGGTTCACATTCCAGAAGCAATGAAATCCTTGAAATCTGAAAAACATTTGACTGAACTGGAATCGGGCTTCACTAAATCATCTGGTCAGCAATTCTTGAAAAAATAGTTTTTAAAGACAGGAAGGCACTCAGTCATGACCTGAACTCGGTTGAATCTGTGTGTGATGAGGAATATATGAAACTTTTGTTGCTCTTCACATTTCATAATGAGTCAGAACAAGAAAAAAAAAGCAGCAGAAAATATTACTTTAAATACTTTACTATGAAGTTAACATTTAATAACGCACAGAGATAACGTCTTGATTTGCATTGCATTCGAAGCATGACTCTGAGTTCCTCCCTGAGACCTGTAGTGCATGACGAGCTTCTATGAGGCAGCAAGAAAGCCTAGCTATGGTTTGTTCGTTACTATTGTTATCGTTATTATCTCTGCCTGTTACAGATCCTCAGTCAGGAAGGGAAATTAACTGGGGGTTGTTAAGTTTATTGGAATACAGTGCTGCAGAGGCTTCATATTCTTTCAGCAAAAAAATGCCCAATAACTTTGCCTTTGATTAAAGTTAATGTTAAGATGCAATTCGTTTATGAAGTATTTGTTTATAGTGTTTCATTTAAATCCAAATAATGCAACAAGTAAGAAGTAAAACAACAGGCCATGCGCTTGTAGGATAGTAACCAGCAGTGGCGGAGTGTATACAGTAGTACTGATCCGCTTAAAGGACAAAACTGATAGCAAGCCTCTGGGTAAGGTTCAGAAATCCCGACTTGTGCATTATAACGTTCTCGGTCTCATCTGTAATCAGTTGGAAGCTTAGAGTTTAGTCCTGAAGGCGTTTTTATCTACATTTAGGCCAACTTTAGTTCATTATTAAATCTCAGTGTCTGTCTAATGTATAAATAAGTGATTCATAAATGCTGATTTAAAAAACAAAAATTGGAAAAACAAGTTTCAATGAGGTTAAGAAATCCTGCCTTGTGCTTTAGGATTGGTTACAAGAATTCGTTCTCGTCTATGATTGGTTAGAAACCTAAAGCATGAAGGCGAGACTTGAATTGTGTCTTTAAGTATAGCTTAAAAGACCCAGAGGTATATGCATCACCCACATTGCACAATGAAATTTTTTTTTTTTTTTTTTTTTTTTTAAGGAGAACTTTTTTCCATGTATTTATTCGTACCTTTATGGGCATCGTAGTAATGTTGTACTGTTAATATTATCAATTCTGTAAGAAGTGTTTTATTCTTCTCATAGCACAGCAATTTTCCAAATGAGAACAATGTCGTATTAAAAATGAACACACACACACACACACACAAGATGTGATCTGTTTCTAGTAACATTTAGTGTGTTTTGACATTAGGGCCCCAGGATCGTTCTTTTAGACGCAATGTCATCAGTGCTGTCTGTCTCCTCGAAATCTCTGTGTGTGCCGGTCTCATCCTCTGACCTCCTACACAGCCGTCGCTGATAAAGCAGGAAGGCTCATGAGAGAGCTCTTAACGTTTTTGTTCCGAAATATCAGTAGTGTAAGACATTACACGAAAAGGTAAATCCTCTTCTTCTCTTGTGTTTTAATGGAGGCTCACAAAACAATTAGGTGCACCGCGCATAGTGCATACCGAATGTTAATGCGCAAGTGTACCTGAGAACGCCGAATAAATCAGCAGTCGTTCTGGGCACGGTACAAATCGATCGGGACTAAAGTGAAAAGGCTCTTAATCTTGTGGAATGTCTGCGAGAACATTTCACTTGTAGTATTACGACTATAAATAGCCATTTGCTCTTTATTTAATTTTCCTAGAATTTAATAAGACAAGGACATTTAGCTTGAGGTGTTAGCAATTAGAAAACATCACCATATTTCCAATGGTTCCACATTTTCTTAAGTCCATTTGCCACTCAAGTCCCGCTATAAGTCATTACTATAGAAATGACCACTTAGGAATAATAAATAAATAAAACTGCAGATCTGTCAGATCTGCTGTTAGAGGAAAAAGATTCAACACTTTGTGACCAATAAGGTTTAACAATAAGAATTCAACAGTGCTGTGGTATCATCTGATTTTTGAATGTATATGTTGAATGTTTTTCAAACATTATTTTAGTTAATGCACGCACGAATTTGACTGTGGAATTACTTGCATGTTTTACACACAGGCCCGTATATTCTCACTGTTAATAGTTTTGCTTGCACAGTGCATTTCACACTAGAATAGACATCGAGTCTGGGCTGAAAGGCACACAGGGGAACGCAAAGAGGTGCTTCATTGTATGGGTCAGCGTTTTGATCGGAATAGCTGAAACATTTCGTCTATAATATTGGATTGTCCGGGTCAAGGGTTTCAGTCCTGGAGGGCTGCAGAACTGCTGAGTTTTAACATCCTGCCTCATTTAAGACTAATATATTTGAGTAAATACTCAGGACGTAAAGGTCTGACTTTGGTCAGAAAACAAGTTATTGCATCTCAAACGGCAGTGTGCCTCATTTCTGTAGGGTTGAAAAAGAAGTCATTTAAAACCTAAAACGTCCGCATGAAACTTGCTCTTTTTTCGAGTCCCCTCACAACATTGCTAGCTTCATTAATCTGTTGTTAACGCTTGCAGTGTTTGGACTGTACATTGAGGGGCGTATAATGTGACCGCTTTAAAAGCATCACTTTGTAGACTGTCATGATTGGTATCTAGTCCCGTTAATCTGACGGCATGCACCTCAGACTTGTTCCTAAATAATCTCTGTCCACCAAGCGAGATTGCAGTCATGACCAGAGCGCTCATTCCGACACGAACCAGACGTGTCCAGATTCCGTCAGATTAATGCGAAAGGAGTGCGTGTTTGAAATCCTAGTGTGCTGTTTGAGACATGGCACGTCCCGAGATGTATTATTCTCAATGCCTTACTGTTTTCCGAGGAAAAACAATCAGCCTTTTCGTGCCATGCATACAAAATCTGTAATTCGAGCATATAACATGCGGAAAATATGCTGTCTCAGCCCGAGTTTATTGTATCGTTGTTGGGGGGGATAAAAACTGGCCATTGAGTTAGGAGAATAGAAAAAGCAAGACGCCCAGACTTGTCCACTATGACAACTGCTCGTGCTTGTCGTCTCAGCACATTTTTCTCTTTGTGTGTAGCGACTGTGTGAATCTCCTTTCCCTGTGCACACACACTTATCAGCTACATTGTCTCTCTCTCTCTCTCTCTCTCTCTCTCTCGCTTTCTATAACCCCCCCCCCTCCCCCACAGCCCGTACGCTCTCCAGGACCTGTTTATGAAAATAAAAAAGGCGAAGCTGATGGTTATCTGGAGGTGGTTATGTAAAGAGGATCAGCACCGCCTCTTGTTGGAATTCACCGGAACGTTCTCCTGGCCCTGGCTGTTAATTTTTTTTGTTTGTTTTTGTTTTTTTCCCCTTGGGGTAGTGAAAGGTTGTTAAAAAGGGTTTGGGGGAGTTGTTGATCCACATCTCTGACTTGGGCCGGAGCAGATCCCCCTTGCTTCTCCTCCTCCTCCTCAGCCTGGTGTATGTGTGTTTTATAAATAGCAGGGCTTGTCCTAGCTTTGGGAGCTGGGCCACAGCAAACCCCTTTATCTAACTCAATGAGACAAAACTGACGCACATGTTTCTCTTGTTTCTTCTCACTTTTTTAATTTTATAAATTTTTTTTGGGTTGAAATCTTTCCGCAGCCCAGGCCTGGCCTAGTTTCCTATTGCTTGAGGAACTGTAATGTCTCCTGTGAAGATCTGTATTTCATAAAGGGGGAGAAAAAAGGTTCAGGGTGACTATTTTTCTCTGTTGGAAATATTTGCTTTTCATAAGTTAATGATAGTCAGATGTAGCTGTCGGGGATATTGTATTGCTTTTTTTCTTTTCTCTTTTTTTCCGTCGGCTGGAAAACAAAAAAACCCCAAAAAAAAACCTGTACAGAAAGGAGATCCACAGGGGTTGCCCTTGAAACAGTGTCCCCCCCCTGCCTAGCGAGTCTTGTTTAGCATAAGCTCTGTAGGACATGTTTGAATTTCAGTCCAACTGTTTGCTCAAGACATCCTTGTGTTTTTTCTTTCTCTCTCTCTCTCTCTAATGTATTTGGGAGTTTTTGCCGTTGTTTGAAATGCAAATGCGTGCGAGTTCCTCAGTTACACAGGTCTAGTAAGTAGGCACTTGTTTTGTTTTTTTCCTTAACAAGGATGCTGTTCACTGGAAATTCACTGCACGGTCGAGTTTAGTAACTTCTCAGATATGAAGGTGATGACTAAATTGACAGCTCAGGCTCAGATTACAGGCACGCTGGCAGAAATGCAGCAAGGAACCTAACAATTGCTTCGAAGCAGTGTAACTGATCCCTTAAGCATAGTGTAATAATACTGAGTACCTTTTTTCATGCCAAGTAATTGTGCTTTTTATTTATATATTTTTTTTAAATATATATTTTAGTAATAATGTAATCATCAATCTAAACTCAACTTCCTGTCTCAGTAAAGTGTATTTATTTATTTATAAGTAACCGAGTGTACAGTGTAAATGTGTGATATAACGTGTTTTGCAGTAAACAGTGAAGGACAGAAAGCACCTTTAGCAAAGTTAATTCTTGGCCACACTGACATTTCCTTTATCTTGGCTAGCTTAATGTCTCTCTCAATCCCAGGCCAGAGTGCTCTTTTGCGCTGTAGAAATCCTATACAGCTGATTTAAATCACCAGCTGTTTTTCCGATGAGCTAAGATGCACAACTGAGGCTTTGTTCAGACAGGCAGCTCACATTTAATAGTTTCTACAAAGAAAATCCTGCATGCATTCCAAATTTCAGCATGCACTGGTCTCCCAAATGCAATTAATTTCTAGACGGAGCATTTGGTTCATTTGCCATTTTGATAATCTTGATGTCATTTGCAGAAGCAAACAGCATCGATGAAAACTACTGTGTAGATGATGACCTACACAACTTTTGCAGTAATGTTATCGAGCAGTTTAGCCATTGATGTTAATTCATCCATCTTCGATACAACGTGTATCCGGGTTCAGGGATTTCGTACACGCTCACACCTAGAGAACCTGTGGACAACCCACAGATACTTGTGCGGTATCACAAAGCTAGTGATCAATGCTTTGGGCTTCTCATTGGAAGGTCATGGTCAAGCTACTACTTGTGGACACAATGCTCAGGTGTCCCCCGGGGGGTACAATTCGGGGGCCGTGGACTGTAAAGACTTTACTAAAACAAAGTTCATGAGGGTAAACATTTCAGCAAGGTTACAAACTTGTGAAGTTTCTCACGGCACTTGGTGGCGTCTTACAGAAAGTCTACTTCCGTCCCCCTGCCATTTGTGCACAACGGTGAAGCCTGCATGCAAGATCTACAAGCAGTATGTATTGCCTCACCAGCTCCAGGGAGTGTTTTGCATATTTTCCATGAATAGTTTTGGGCTCTTTGGCTTCCTCCCATCACCCAAAAACATAATGGTATGTGGCCCTAAGTGTAAAGTTAAATGTGCTTGGTGTCCCTTCCAAGGTTTATTCCCCATTCATACCTGTAAACCAGGACGAAGTTGTTACTGAGGCTGAATGAAAGAGTGTGTTGGCAGGTGGATTTTTTATTTTTTTTTCTTGCAGAATTAAGAGTACAGTCCAAACCAGGAAATTAGTATTTAAAATATTTTAAAGCAATTGTGTTGGGGAAAACATGCAACAAATACAATGTGCAGAACATGGACTTCCAACGGCTAAACCTGTTGCTTCTCTGTGGTTTAATTACAGCTAATTACAATAAATAACATGTCGATCCAGGCTAAACCATATCTCCCTTGCGTTTTGGGTTTTCTGTATCCAGGTCCGAGAGAGGGATCTCCCGATGGTCATGCACACGCTGTCCTCCGAGTTCACCCTCCTCAGGGTGGTCAACGGAGAGACGGTAGCCGCCAACTGCTCCGGAGTCACCAACGGTTTTGTCAAGCCTAAACTCGGTGAGAAGTCCTTTATATGCGCAGAGATGAAAGCGGTGACGTTTGTGGTGCCAACAACCCCCTCATGGCTCTGTGATTAAACTCTACATGCCTGCATCCGTCTTTGTTTTTCTCTTCCTTAGTCCCTCGACCCATCATTCACCCTCTCTCCAGTCCCAGTAATATGTTCTGCGTGACAAGTCTGGACCCAGACACGCTGCCCTCTGTGGCCACCCTGCTCATGGATGTCATGTTCTACTCAGGAGGGTAAGAGCCTCGCTTTCTCTCACATATGGCTGACTCCGAGAGCCATCTGCTAGCCTGATAAGAGAACAGCACTGATATACCAGCAGTGCTCTGAAGGAAAAAGAGGGGAAAAAATTCCCCTACCTCACTGTATGCATGCTGCTTTTAAAGAATATCTTTGTAAAGAAAAATTATCCCCTGAATTACTTTGCTTACACACTGCAATATGAACAAGACTTGCAAATCAGTGGAGACATGCGAATGCCAGATCAGCAAATGTCTATAATCCCAATATGGCTCATCCGATAAAGTCGTAAACCAACTTAAATCTGTCATTCTGCACTTTGACCGCATTGTCAGTGTGTTATTTCAAATCCAGTGTGTTTGATTATGCAGCCAGTGCAACAAAAGAGTCACTGTCAAAATTAATTTCAGACCGTAATCCCTTGTCAGTCCTGTTGACTGACATACAAGCACTCGGCTTCAAAGACAGCCTGTAATTACATTACTGCACTTATTAGAGAGAAGCACTCAGCAGAGTGTCTTATTTCAGTATTTTGCTGAACTCTTGACCTCACTGCACTGCGGTTTTAAAAAAAAAGAGAGAGAGAGAGAGAGGGGAAAAAAAGCAGGCTGCACTTCAGACTGGATGTCTGTTGCGTAATACTGAGATTTCTTGGTCTGCTTGTATTCGTGACAGAGGGAAGGAGGCAGGAGCACAGAATGAGGATTCAGGACACATCCGCTTCTTCTCCTTCTCCCTGATTGAGGGCTACATCTCCCTGGTTATGGACGAGCAGACCACTCGAAGGTTAGACACGTCTCTCATCTCCATTACTCATAGCACAGGTGGGCAAGTGTGTGTGTGTGGGGTCACTGGAGACGGGTTTGATTGATTACACTGAAATGAGGAAACCTGCGCTAGTCTTTGGTCAAGTCGTGATCTGTTCACAAACTGTAATTGGTTTCATGAATAAGTAGCAAGATTCTCTCTTCTTTTTTTTTTTTTTTTTAATCCAAATGATGAAACCACTTCCTCGCAACAGTATTCCATGTCTGTCTTGCTAGGTTCCCCAACAACGTCCTATTTACCAGCGCTTCAGGAGAGCTTTGGAAAATGGTTCGCATTGGCGGACAGCCTTTAGGATTCGGTGAGTTTTAAGATGCGGCTGTGCAAACCCTTTCAATGACTCGATTAAAGCCCCAGTTACTTTGACCTGCTGAGCGACACGGACTAAATATAAAGCAGATTTTTGTGAACCGTACAATTTGTTTTTGTCTTCATCAGATGAATGTGGGATTGTGGCCCAAATATCTGAACCTTTGGCAACAGCTGACATTCCAGCCTACTACATCAGCACCTTCAAGTTTGACCATGCTCTGGTAAGTGTTTTTGTGACGGCACTTTCCACCGAGTGTGTGTTATGCTATACTGTGACTCAGCATGAGTAGCAAGTTGGCTGATGTTAGCCACGTATCACTCTGGTATAGGTCATCTGAATGAGAAAAGATTAAGATTCCATTATTGTCACAGGCACCTTATCCTAGCACAGTGTCAGCCAGGATATAGCGTCCCTGAAGCAAAGTGTTAAAGGCCTTCGTCAAAGGGCTCAACAGAGGCAGCTAGGGGTTGCTGGGGCTTGAACCACTGACCTTCCAATCAGTAACCCAGAGCCTTAACCATTTGAGCCACTGCTACCCCAGGCCGATGACCAAATTGAAAATAAATTAGGGGTTCACACCTTAGCCAACCAATCAAACAACAAATATAAAACCCTAAATACCACAATTCTTTGAAAACACATGGTCTAAAATCAGCATCTTGATTTCCTACAGGTTCCAGAGGAGAACATCCAGAGTGTGATCGGAGCCTTGAGGACCAACGAGAGCACAGGACAGTGAGATCGGACACGAGCCTCTCCGAGCCCCTGCTAGATTATCATTTTCAAAAGTGCCAAGAGCTTTTTGAGGACTGCTGTCGGGAAGGGGGGGAAGGGGAGGGGGGTGTCTGGGTGGTAACGGGAGCTGGGGTGAGAATGAAAGGTGTGTGTGAGAGAATGTTTTTGAGAATGTGAGAGAAAGAGAGAGACAGCTGGGTTGCTTTAGTTGCACTCTCCCACTTTGATTAGACTGATCGTGCCAATACCTGTCCACCAGCCTCCTGCACCTGCCTCAGAGCGAATCCTTTTCTACAGGGACCCTCCGCTAGTTTGACTGCAGTGTTCGATTTTTCGACTCCCTCCCCCCCCGCCTTATCTCCCCCTTCAGACCCATTTCACCATGATAAGGCTTAACTGAGACATGGGGTGGGTTTTGCCCCATCACCTCTCCCCCCCCCCCCCCCCCCCCACACACACACATATACACACTCCCCCACACCATGACAATTCTTTATTCATTGCAAATAACCACAATGTATTAGTGATCAGTCTTCTTTAACAGAAGGCCAAGAATGTACTTCGCCAACGTTTTGGTGTAAACGTTTGTTTCATTGCTCCTCCCTGATCTCGTACTGTGCCAAGTCACTTTAGAACTAAATTGACTCCTCTAGTGTGTTTTCAGAATTTTATATATATTTTTTTTTTTGTCCTTGTTGTTTTTGAGTGCAATTCGAAAGCTGATTGTTTTAAGTAGTGGTATGAATTGATTGTGTTCGATTTATGGAAAAAAACACAAACTATTTTTCCCCCCCCCCGTTTTGTTTGTGAAACTGTTTGTTTTTCATTTGCCCCTATTTCACCTGAAGCTTGTGTTCTAATTTTCAATGCCAAGTCACCGGGTTATGAATAAGTCGTCGTTGTTGTTGAATCCAAACTACAATCAATGGGTTTCTGTGCTCCAGCTCTGAGTTGCGGCAGAGATTTATCAGATTGGAATCAAAGGCATCACGGCTGACATAGCTCTTGTGCTTTTCCAAAACGGAGGTGGGGTTTAAGTCACTATCTCGCTCTATTAGTCACTATCACACTTCTTCATTTTCAACTGAAAAACTAGAGAAATGGATTGTGCAATTTACTGTACACTATTTAGTTTTGGACATTTTCTTCCCCCTTTTCACGTGTGAAGCCATCTTGTGTTTTATAACCATGACAAAAGAAATGGCACGCAATACTCCAGCTCCTTTACCAAGTTTTTACCGTTCAGCATTTCTTCGAACGACAAGACGTAAGGAATTACAGTCCTTCATTGAATGTTAGTTGGGGTCTAAGTGTTAAAGGACACAGCCGTTAGTTTAGGCCTTCAACTCTCTCACCCCAGTCTGCACTTTATTTAAGATCTTTCCGTAAGATCTAACTATACTTACTGATGTGAATAATAAAATTTAAAAAAGCGGGGAAGAATAATTGCTCCTTGGAAGGAATCTCTTTTTAAAAGTCTTAATGCACGAATGGATGTTTTTTTTTGTTTTTTGTTTTGGTTTGTTTGTTCTCTCCCTCCCCACAGGCTTTTTCTTTATTTCTTTTTTTTTTTCCCTGTAAGATCTGATTAGCAGAAACCATGTATTTATCAGTGTTAAAAAATTAAAGGGTGACCTATTTCTTCTCTGACCATTAAAGAAATGAAAACAGTATTTTTGCAGCTTCTAGTGTTTCTGTGACGGATTGTCTGACGGATTGCCTGCTCGAGCCTTTGAGAATTCATTTCCATGGAGTCCGGAGTTGCTATAGAAATTGAGGCGTGCCAGGCAACTGCGAGATTCGTGTCCTGCTGGTTTGTTTCTCCTTAATTCACTCGCACTAGCAGTCTTATCAGGATTGCATCGACCGCATGATCCAGTGCACTCGGCTGTCCTGATGAGCTCAAAGTTTGTTACACAGAAGCATCCATTATGACACTTTAACAAGGGAATTTATCAAGTATCTTGTTGTGAAGTTTCTTTCATTTGCATTAGTGCACTTCAGGCCTGGTTGTGTGTGCATTAGGAAATGGGGCAGAACATGGAACGGATTGCTTTTGTCCTACAATCACAAGCGGTGCAGCGTTGCATTTTTTTGTTTAGTATCCGAGTTGCACATGCTGCATCTCTAGCATCCTGCATATGGTCTAGTTCTGACTCCACAAACGCAAACGTTATTGACGGTGCTGTCGATTTTGTCCACATTTGCTTTGAAACAAAAAAAGCAATTACCTACAATTCTGACCGAAATGCTACACATGTTCTCATGAATCTAAGGCTTGCGATATTGCTGTAGACATTATTATATATATGATTTGCTAGTTTACTGCTGAGGTACTAGAGCCCTGTATTTCAGCATCCTGCTTCTATTTATGCAAATGGATCTTTAGCTTCATGAACTCAAATATATAAAATTGCAACACACTTGCAAATAAGTCGTCTTAAACAATTATTAGTGTTATAAATTAATATTTAATACCATTTTGATTACGGTACTTCATTTTAAGAAAGAATTTTTCTATTTAGCAAATGTCTGTCATCACAATGGACCTGCCCACTTCTGTGCAGCAAAAGGGACGTTATATAACAGATAGCGGTGCCAAAACCAGTCACGGAAGCACTGATTACATCTGACAATGTTACATCATCTTAAACAACAATATCTGGCTCATTATAATAATAACTGCTTCTAAGTCGTTGCTTCTGTGCTGATTTTTCACGGCTAACCAGAGCTACAAGCTAACTTGCTTCTAACAAGAATCCCAAATCCCTCTCTAACCTCTGATCAAGGGTACTAACTTGGTTTTTGTGGAACGGCATGTACACCCGCATGATTTTATGAAGCATAAGGCACACCACGTCTCATTTGCATTTACTGAATGAGCTGATGCTAATGACTGTCTGAGGTAATGACGTTCTGATTAATCAAACATTTGCAAGTTAACATCCTTATTGCCTTCGTTCATCCATTTTCACACGCTCGTTACTCTTTCGCATAAGCTGTGAAAACCAAGGTATCGTATGAAAAATCATCAGCTATCAATTGCTTGGTTTCTCTTTTACAATCCAGTAGGTCATCAAGCTAATATTTCTGTTATTTCTTTCTGTAATTACCAACGAAAATACACCGTAGCCTAATGTCAGTTAACAGTGCTTGTGTCCTGTACACTGTTACGACTGATGTAGCATTGCCTTTACCAACTTCAGAGCATTTCCTTCAGTGTACTGTGATACCATGATTGCAGGAGCTTTCTGAAGTGTCGAGCTCAGAGCTGCCTCCTTGTTCTGATTATTCTGTTTTTATTATTAATAATACTATTACTTTTTCCAACCCTCTTACCCCTGAGGCACTACACACCCTGGACCTTTTCACAGATATTTTATTAGCAGGACTGAAAACGTGAAACAAAGCGAAATCTAAGATTCCCTGACCACGCCTTTAATATTAGCTTTGCCCCGATGCGCAGTTGGCGAGTCTTCTGCTTGTCGATTATGTTTAACAATGTTAAGACAAGTTTATTACAGAACACAGTTGAGTCACTTGTACAATGAAGCCAAGTGAAACAGATGTTGGATTTCTCTGCTTTGACACAAGGGACTTGGATCTTCCCAGTGAAGTTTTCACATTCGTGGATCTTTTCATACTAATAATTTATTTATTTTATTTACTTTTTAATGTATTTATCCAAAATGAAATAAATTTTTACAATTTTTTTTAAAGTTTAATATTTCAGCTTACTTTACTTAATTTCCCGATGCGTTTCGTGTCCCACTCTTTATGCTTTTTCTTGCTTGAGGAGTGTTCAGTTAAAGATTTAGGAGGTCACACACACCTTCCATGTGCGAGCTCCAGTAATCCGCTTCCGAAAACCAAAGCAGCAGTCTAGTCTGATACTCATATGACAGACCTGACCAGCGCCACCATGTGATCCACGCCACACGCCACGTCCACCGCATGACCTGGGACGGTCACCTGTGAAAACCATGCACGTATCAGTCATCTTGAGCAACATTTACACACACAAAACAGCAGTCCTTGAGCGTTCTTTAAATTGTTCTCCATTACAGCACATGTGCAGTAGATTAGGTTAAAGCGTGACAAGAGTGAGAAGTGAGAAGCTCTGCAGACTACGAACCCGCCATGGAAAATACTGGTCATCTCTTTTTCCGATGCCAAGACATCCTCGCACGTTCTTGCCCCAGACGAACAGCTCACCGCGATCTGAAAAAACAATCAGCGCTCGGACTTAATCCCGAAAGATAAATCGCAGTCATGTTTTGCTTAAAACATCAAAGGCTGAGAAACAGTTGCATACTAGAAAGAGGAATTATTCTAAATAATCATTTAATTCATTCATAGCAACAAGGATTTAAATATCCTAGACGTTTTTTTTTTTTCTTGCATCCATTCTAAAATATTATCATTTCTATACTAACTATTCACCCAGTGATGTGTGATGTACACATGGTGAAATGATCATGACTTAGTTCGGATTTTAGAAGGTGTCTCCGGTGTCGGCACTTTGTACCACTCAGAGGTAATGCTGCACATTCAGGTTCTCAGGACGGAGGTTTGCAGATCCCCTTCTCCAGATGTCTGTCAATGAATACATCATGCTAATTGCTCACAAGTTTATTGATTTAAGAATACCATCACAAGTGTCACAACTATCTTGGGGAAAATTGTAAAAGGTTGACAAGCGACTGAACAAGCGCCGAGTGGCCTGTATGGGCAGAAATGGACTCCTTTTACTGTTGCAAAGGGGAAATCAGATAAGCAACGCGAGAGGAAAAGGACACTTGATTGTAGTATACAGTGACTAAAGGTGAGATCACGAGACCCTGATGTGGCAATGAATCGCCTGGGATGGACAGCAGTTCAGTTTTGTTGGGATTAAGTTTCAGATGATGATCCATTTGGAAATGTCTGGCAGAAATGCTGAAATCTGAGCAGAAACTTGAGTGTCTCCCTCAGGGAAGGAGAAGATGAGAATAGCAGGGTATGAGATATGATCCCACCAAGAGATTGAGTAGCGAGGGGGAAACAGGAGAGGACCAAGTCCAGAGCCTTGTGGGACACCAGTCAAGAGACTGCATGGAGCGGATGTACATCACCTCCACATCATCTGAAATAACCCGACCAGCTACAGTACATAGGAAAGGAATCATCCGAGACAGATAAGAGAACCTTGTGGTTGAGTATTGCTGAAAGGAGTGAGGATGACGGTCTGGTGCATCTAGCAGCATAAAAGTATCGGTAGAATGATTTTAGTCTAATTATCTTTCCAAGTGGGAAAACGAGTGTATATAGCTGTCGTGACAAAAGTGTTAACTTGTTTGGTGAAACTCTGCTTCTTGATAAGCTGCATCACACCACACTGTTATTGATTATTTTCCTATAACTGCACACTTTTCATGTTTTATTCCTCATACAACGTGTATATGCGTTCCCAATATGTTTCTCATCATCAAAACACATAATCTCACAATCCGAAATATAGTTTCTTTTCCAAAAAAAATTAATAAAATAAAAACCACAGGGAATACAAACTTTTGCACTCAACTGTTACATGTTCCAGCACTAGCACTAAGCCTTACCTGTGATGGCTGCGAAGTGGCTGAGGCCACAGCGGATTTGAGACACTTTTACCGTCGGGTTGAACTCCGACTTCCCAAAAAGCGTCGCTGGCACCTTCTCCGGGATTTCTGACTCAGCCAGATTGGGCCCTTTTCCCAGGATTCCGTAGCCCCACACAAACACTTCTCCATCCTCTGCAAGCAAACATCTCCTGTTACATCGCTTGCTGCATCATTAATGTGCAATAGGAAAGCCTTCAGGACACCTAGTGAGATTACAGCTTTCTATCACCAAAACAAAGCAACTGAAAACTTGCCAGGACGCGACAAGGGCGATATATATTCATGACCCGTGTATAAATAACACACAAATCGCTTTCAAAACAGTCTAGCACTTTTAAATCGTGCCACGTGAACACCAAATATGCTAGCAGCTGGTTGAACGGTGTGCAGCAAAACAAATTCGTCATCGTTTCCGTGCAAAGATACGATGCTCACCGTTGAGTACGGCGACCTGAGTTCCCCCGCACGCCGCCTGCGTCACCTTACCCACCCCTTTCAGAGGAAGAAGCCTTGGGGAGCTGATCTGCAAAACACGTGAGGAAATGACAAACTGGCGCGGCACAAGTTCACAAGCAACACAGGGATGATGGGATACCTAAAGCCTAATAAACAGGATCTTTTTCTTATTAACCTAAAAACAGAGAAAATGGAGGAAAACATGAACCATCTTGTTTCTTGGTTGTCCTTTAATACGTGAAATGTAATGAATGGTACAAATTGATAAATTGAATTGAATAAAAAAAAGAGGAATAAAGCACAATGGAGGTGCTGTGTATATATTGATAAATAATCCCTGTTAGCGCGGCAACAGACATGCCTCATAAATTTGCCTCAGATATGCTATTTGTAAGTTGGAGGTATTATTGTTAGGATTACTACAGTTCTAGCGACTTCTAAACAATATATACGGCATCTTTTAAAAAGTTTGGTTAGCTCGTACCTGTGTGGACTCGGTCACCGAGGCGAGTTGCAGGTACTCAGAGTTGCCCCAGCCAAAAACGTGACCGTCTGTGGACACAGCCAGGCTGCAATCTCCATACGTGTTCACCTGCTGAACTTTGACGCCTTCCAGGTCTCCGCCTACTCGGACAGGCATCGCGGCCTTGTTGTGATGGCCCAGACCTGAGGAGGCACGTAACAGCGGAGTTTGTTTCATATGACTAATAACTCGCTTAAACGCAACCTGGCCTGAAAAACCCTCTGATTAAAGGAGCATATTTGAAAGAAGAGGAAAGGAGAGGAGATGAATGGCACTGACCTGTCTGTCCATCTGCCCCCCAGCCACAGGCATACACAGAGCCTGATTCAGTCAGGAATAAACTGTGGTCCTGCCCGCACACCACCTAGAGAACACCACTGTTTATTTAGTAGAGCTGTGAATCATAGGTAGACTCTCGATTCGGTTCAATTAAATTTTGGAGCATTGAGATTTTCAATTCAGTTCAATTTGATAGCATTAAAGTTAACAGTCTGATTTGGTTTAAGCAACTATTTTTCTTAGTTTTGTTGGGGGACTC
Organism: Clarias fuscus; assembly: GCA_030347435.1. Lineage (NCBI taxonomy): Eukaryota > Metazoa > Chordata > Actinopteri > Siluriformes > Clariidae > Clarias > Clarias fuscus. Next base: position 8,823,554 of record CM059212.1, read on the forward strand.
GGGCACGAGGCGGAATACACCTTGGACGGGGTGCCAGTCTACAACAGAACATACAAGTACAAACACACACACAGTACAGTCGAGAATTGAACCTCAGACCCTGGAGGAGATGGTAATGCTAACCATTACGTCACAATTAAAAATAAACTACTAAAAGTATCTAATGTGTACTGAAATGTTGTGCAACTGGTGTTGATTTTTTTTTTTTTAAATATCATGTTTCTACAAACTGCTCATCTCTTTTTCCTGCCAATCTTCTTCTCTACACTCCAGACCAGTAGGTGGGGGTATTGCAGCAAGCACTCATAAACTTAGAAGAAGAAGCGATAAGGTGAAAATGTTACGTCAGTAACGTAAAAGTTTACGTCAACTGATTCTGAATCGAACAACTGATTCAATTGAAACTGACAATTTAACATGGACTAAATTCATTGAATCAATCAACAAAAATCTGATTGAACTGCACAGCTCTCCAGAGTTTTGGGAGTAAAATTAATCTAGTTTTTCGGACTTAACATACAGTTGTACGCAGACGTTTGTGCACCCAAGCAAAATTACACATCGTTCTGTTTTCTGAGGTAAACCCAACGACTGCAGCAAACCATTCATGCTTCCACATGTAAAGTCTAGGAGCTTAAGTAACTTTTCAGGCTTTAACGGTCACTTGCTAGGCAGGTCAACGATTGTCATTAGATATAACAATCTTAGTTATTAAAAAAATATATACATCAAATTACTTGCAACTTGAAATTTCAGATTTGGAATACTATATAATCCGGAAATCCGGAAGAACCAAAGACCTGAAGGTGAAGCAAATCTCCAAAATGACAATACAAAGCTGCAGGAAGGTTTAAGCCTTCCACTGAGCAGCACTGCTTACACAGCATGATCTGCATGAAAGAGTCATCAAACGGAAACCTTATCTGTTCAATATGTACTTGGTGCGTGTAGCATGTGCTTCCAATACCAGATGTATTTTGGAAGCACATGCTATACACTCACCAAGTACATATTGAACCTTCTCTGGCCACAACAATAATCAAAGGTACACTTTATGAACAAAAGTATTTGGCCAAACCTGTTCATTGCTGAATTCAGGTGTTTCAGTCAGGCCCCTTATTCCCTGTGAATCTTAATGCTCTAGCATACCAAGACATCTTGGAGAATGCTATGATGCTTCCAACTTTGTGGCAATAGCTTGAGGAAGGTTTTTTTCTATTCCAACATGACTGTGCCCCAAAGTGCACAAAGCAAGGACTATAAGAACATGGTTTGATGAGTTCGGTGTGGAAGAACTTGACTGGCCCTAACACTCAGCCCTGCCTCAACCACATCGAGCACCTCTGGGATGAACTGGAACGGAGATTGTGAGCCAGGTCTTCTCGTCCAACATCAGCGCCTGACCTCATAAATGCTCTACAGAATGAATGGGCACGAATTCCCACAGAAACACTCCAAAATCATGTGGACGGCCTTCCAAGAAGAATGGAAGCTGTTATAGCTACAAAAGGGGACCAACTCCATATTGAAGGATACGAAATTGGACACGTCATTGCAGGTTTGGCCAAATACTTTTGACCACGAAAAAAAAAAGAAGCATTTGATCTAAAGAACGAACAGCTGAACCAACTGTTAATCGTCTAATATCCTTGGGGTTGTGTGGCAGTAGGTGGCTCAGGAAAGCACTTTTAAATGATTTTGAATGTTCCTTCGCAAGCAGATAATTTTACTATTCAAATCAATCAAGCTGGTTTTATTAAGCAGCAATCAGATTAAGCTCCTTACAGAAGGAGTTTGTCAGGTGAAAATATTAATGACTCATGTTCCAGAGGTCATTTCAAAGAAATTATTTCCACCTGTTTTATCACAGATTTATCGATCACAGCTAATATCTTCAGTCATTTTTTGTCTCACAGTACATTAATAAAACTCACCTGAATAACTCGACTATCAAATCCCTCTATCTTGTGGACAAGATGGCTGCCACTGCAATGAGGACAGAAATAAGACATGAGAACTAAAGCAAGTGAAACTGGAGCAACTGAAATCTACGTGCCAACCTGTAAACTTCATCTTCAATGATTTGCCTTCCACACTGGCCATAAGCGTTGTTACCCATGCTGAACACTGGGTCGAAAGGGAACAAAAACATTATCACGGTTAGAACATGTTTTTCTATTATAAAGTACTGTTTGATTGCATATCTTTATAATGCAAAAAATAATTACACATGCACTTGACATTACGTGACAATAGGATAAATTAGGGCTCAGTCTCATCCTTCTACATATAGAAGCGTATGTACGTTCTATTAATAAGCGTATGAAATGCAGACAGTTCTCTCAGATCTCCGCTTACCTCCTTCGGAGTCTGTGAGCACTAAAGAGTGAGCGCGGCCGCAGGACACCTGGAGGACACGTGTCTCCTGAGGGTGCGCCAGCGGCAGAGACACAGGGGATGGCTCCAGGACATAATCATAACTTTTATCTGTAGCACAAGGATAAAATAACAATACTAATAATCATTTCTATAGCAGGACAACTTGGACATGTTGAAATAAAAATCGTAATCGATTGCATGGTGGAGGCAATAAGTTGACAGCATTAGCGAACCTCAAGACCACCTCAACTCACCACACAATACAGTCATTGATTATTTTCATATTACAGCGCATCACAATGTGCTTTACTCCTTATATAACATAACTATATCATATAACATAATATAATAGCCTGTAAAAGAAACATGAGTTTATTGGAATTTTAACTAGCATTTTATTAATAATATTATATTAAGTTTCAATTCAATTCCATTTTATTTGTATAGTGCTTTTAACTATTGTCATTGTCGCAAAGCAGCTTTACACAATCAAAAGAAAATTAGGGAAATGTGTACGAAATGTGAACGAAATGTGAAAAATGTGCATAAATATAAATGATCAGATTGTCCCTGATGAACAAGCGAGGGTGACGGTGGCAAGAAAAAACTCCCTGAGATGGCAATAGGAAGAAACCTTCAACAGGGAACACATCCTCATTTGGGTGATAACGGATAGCAGGGATTGATCTGCAGTCACACTGTGTGTCAGGCAGCTGGAAGTTCAATAATAAAAGTTAATGTCTTTCAATTAATATGGAATCCTGTTCATTATTGGAGGTTCAGGTAGACTGTAGGAAATTCCAGTCCTGAACTATCAAGTCCTCAGACAACAGCTGTCGGCATCAGCCGAGGCCAGGGCTATCTTCATGGTAAAGTGGAACTGTCCCCAGTCACCACATGCATCCTAAACAGACCACACGGGGCATCCATGCGACGAGACCTCCAACCAGAAGCGGGGCACCAGGGTGAATTACATCCTTATCCAATTCACCTTGAAAGCAATTCCTCCATCATTCCCAGGTACATTTACAATCCCCTTCAAAAGTATTGGAACACCAAATGATTTTTCTTTTGTTCTACACTAAAGACATTTGGGTTTATGGTCAAAAGACAAAAATCTGACTACAGAATCAGAATTTTAAGAAAACAGGAAAAAAGGTAGAGCATTAGTGGCTCAGTGGTACTGTAGGTGCCATGCATGCCATGTGGAAGCCTGGGTTCGATTCCCACCTAACATCCCAGCCACTGGATGCCCAGATAAAATGGGAGGGTTTCTTCAGGTAGGTTGTGCATGGATCAGATGATCTGCTCTCACAATGTTTCTGTTGTGTACAAACAACCGACCTGTTTCATGTCTCATCATCAGTACACCGGTGGTTTCTTTCTCTTTTTTTTTTTTTTTTTTTAGAACATTCGACATATGATTGAGTACATGTGGCTTGCTTTTCTCCCATAGAAATCTCTCTGGTCTTTAAGTTGGTTTACCTTTTCAACAACAAACGCACTCATCACAGACAAAACCCAAACCCCGTATCAAAAGCAGACATTCGGAGCTCATATTGAGTGATTGTATAATAAGGAACATTTGTTAGGAAGTGTTTTCAAAGCTAGAATTCTGATCTATTGTATAATATTAACCTATTATATAATATGTCACCGAACCCAAGTGATGATCATCGGCCTCGCTGTCCACGTACTTTCTGTTCTGTCACGGCAAAGCAATACATGATCATATCTTTTGTAGGTAATCTTTGCAGATGGGAACTTCTAATGGAAATTCTAGAGCAGACTAAAACACACGGCAAAGCACACATCATTTTGTGGTTGTAAAAATAAACAGAAATTCAAGAACATTTCAACGTTTAAACTAAGTACAAACTTCCCTAGAATGTTTGCATAGGTTATGTGCAATACAGTCTGATTTTCCAGCATGAGTCAACTGTGTGATTCAGCTCGTCTTACGCCGGTTTAACGGTCACGCATCGGTTTAACTACAGTTTTTACACATTCAACTCATTAAAATCTTAGACCTGGAATCCAATTTCAGACCAAGCTGGGTCACGTCTGTCCTAGAATCGGAAAGTCTTAGCAAATGAATGATTAATAAATAATTGTAATAATACATTTCACAGCGAGAACTTCTCTCTACCTTATAAAAGATCGAAAACACTCATTCAGCACTAATGCTGCCAAACCAGCATTTTCTTAGTCAATTCCTACTTTTTTCCTAATTTTTCCAAATTTTTTTGTTTTAGGGACTCCCTATGATTTGCAGCAGTAATGCTTTTTAACATACATTTGATCATCATTTACAGTATCGGTATGAAAGAAGGCTACCTCAAAGGCCTGTGGGTTGAGCGAGTACAAATACACAGAGAGTCTGAATGAAAAACTCTAATAAAAACAACACACCCTAAAAGCATACAGACACACAGGAGAGCCATTTATAAGCTTTTTTTTTTTTTAAAAAAAGCCTGGCCTCAAACAGGATACTTACTATATTACTATGTTTTTACAGAGACTGAAACATGATGTGCTTAATCTGGGAAGATATTAGGAAAATAAATAATGAAACCTTCTAAGATTAAGTATCAGGAAATTAAAAGAGCAGATCCGGATCTCTCTATTGTTTGAAGCTCTGCATATTTTTACTAACATACAAGTAATGTAGTGTTCTTGTTACCGTTCTTTCATAAATTTAATCATTAACCTTGAATTTGAAGTGTTTAATTCCTCAGACAATGATTCTGATTTCGGAATAAGATATCTATATACCTACTTTTAATATCGCCGAACATCCTTGAGGTATGACTTTTAACAGCTATAAACGAGTCATTCATTTATGACTCTTTCTTTGTTTCGTTCTCCAATTTAATAAGACAAAAAAAAACAAAAAAAAAACTTTTCTCTGATATTTGACCCAACTAGACTGTGCTATTCTGCAGATCTCACTGTGCTGCTCAGCCATGTGTTTCTGCCACCTGTTCATTCGAAATCACACTGCGTTGGCATGGACTCGCAATCAGAAAACAGCTCAGCTGCGGTGTAGTGAGGAGTAACTTACGCCGGTCGTGTTGGGTGCGCTGGAAGCCCAGCTGCGAGTCTTTGTTAAGGCCCATACCCCATACTTTGGTGAGGTCTTTGGTATTCGATGCCAATAATGTGAACCCATAACCACATGCTGCTGAAGAGATCTGCCAAAAATCCAAAAAACAGCTGCTCATACATACACTCATGGAAACTCTACACTTCAGAGCATTTGTTTTATTTCATCTATTTATTTTCACATATTTTTCAACGATGTTTATGTTTGAAGATGTATTTGGATTATGTGACTCTAAGATTTTGGTGTATAAATGAAATAAAACACGTACAACACCAATCAGCCATAACATTAAAAACATTAATATTACAACCACCTAGTGTTTGGGTGCTTTTTGTCCTCATGGTGTGGTTGTGCAGATCTTCTGCGGGTGTGTCTAGCACCAGGACCGCAGATTCTTTGGGAGCTATGGATTGTGGGATGGGGCCTCCAGGGATTAGATTTGTTTGTCCAGTGCATCCCATGGGTGCTTGACCGGATTGCGGTTTGTGGATTTCTGGAGGCCAGGTCAGCTGTCTTGGGCTGTTTGCCTGCCGGGCCCCATGTATGGTGGGTTTTTTCTGCACTGGGTGATCTGGTGCCTTTCTCTTGTGAGCAGCATTGACGTTTTTCACGCTGCATTGGCTTTTCTGTGAGATCGGGCCGGCTTAGATGGCATGGGTAAGCCTTCAGTGGACATGATCCTGACACCACTTTATTTGTATGTAATTAAGTAATATCACATGAGAATGAGTGCTGTTGGACTGAACAGGTCATAGATCACGAGGGCGTGAAGTCGTGAAAACTATGCTGTTATTCAGCACAACGGCGCAACCTTGAGTGTGATATTGCTTTTGTACAACAGTACCACGAACACCATTTAACATGTTTGTTTATTAAACCAGTTATTTTGCTCCAACAAATGCCTTCTACAACAGAAGGAAGTAACTGTGACTGGTGGAGCTGGTGATTGTTACAGTTAGTGTACGCCAAAGCCAAAAGCTGAGAAGAATAAACCATGGAGGTGATTTCTCTCTAAATTTCCACTTATTCCATGTTAGAATATCAGATGGGTTCTGGATTCGAAACCCTAATAGTGTTAAAAATAGAAAGCTAGTGCACTGTGTAGGGTGAACAACCCCATGTCCCACACACCAGTTAGGGTTCTTGATCAGGGGTTACAAAGGGATTCGGGATACAGCCTTGTTTTAGGAGATAATTAGTTTTGTAGCCATAAATACAAAATTTATATTATTAACTTTATAAATATTATAATTATTAAGGCAATTTATACCATCATCAGATGTGTTTTCTTGATGAAAATGCTTCCATGTCTGGTTTTGAATGTGGGTGTTGGCAGGCAGTGAGCGTCTCCTCAGTACTGCGGTCTATACAGACCTACTTTCACCTATGCTGTGACAAATGCAGAAACCTTTGAAAATAAAGTGATACAGACTACACGCGCCAGCCTTCATTCTCTATGTGCATTAATAAGCCGTGGCCACCCATGGCCCTGTCACAAGTTCACCGGTTTTCCTTCCTTGGATCACTTTTAGTATGTTCTGACCACTGGACCACTGCAAGAGTTAGTCTAGCCATCACAATTTCGCCCTTCTCACAGCAGCTAGAGTGAATGGAATATATTAGGCCGCATGTGTTGGAAGCAGAAAAAATGGATTTGAGGTGATTCTGAGTGACTTTGACAAGGGCCAGATTGTGAAGGCTAGAGATCTGGGTCAGAGCAACTCCAAAACTGCAGCACATGTACAATGTTCCCGGTCTGCTGTGGTCAGGACATACCAAAAGGAAAACCGGCGAACTGGTGGTGACAGGGTCATGGGCTTAGTAACAGGCAGTCACACATGTGACGTCATCGTTCACGGTCCAATCAGCGGCCTGCTTATAACTGGAACCGTTGGGCCTCAAATGGAATGGCATGTAATGATGCAAATGACCGCTAGATGGGGTCCAAGGGTCACTGATGCACATGGGGAGTGAAGGCTGTGTAATCCGATAGAAGAGGGAAATGTTAATGCTGGTTATAATAGAAAGCAGTCAGAACACACAGTGCATCACTCTTATTTATGGTAACGAAAGGGAGACCTACTTAATATTAGGCAGATTATCTTAATGTTATGGCTGATACACACACATTATTATTTTTTTTATTATTATTTCACGCATTTACATTTGTCATGACAATTATTGTAGATTGATTGAAGGTAAAATGCGAGTGAAGCACGTGACACCTTTAGGCGGGAGCGTTACCTTTCCTTCCGTGTCGAGGCGGTACGGGGTCAGCTGGTACTTCCTGGGCTTCTTTTTGCCGCTGTCAGGGATCACGAAGCTGGGGATGCCAAGCGCGCCGCTGTAGCAGAAGCCCCACACGAACACTTTATCAGTGGGCTTCCTGCGCTCTCCTACGTAGCGGAACAGCGGCAGCTCGTCCCGGGCTTCTCCGTCTCTGCTCTTCGCTATGGTGGAAAATAAGCGGCAGCTCAGGACAACTCTGAAGCGAGAGCGAGCCGCGGTTAACGCCATGGCTTCGCTCAACTAGGAGAAGCTAACAACCTACATATGCCGCAAGTCTATATAACCATAGTTACGATAGTACCTAAACGTCGACCTCGCGCGCAAATACACTATATAGACTTATCTTTTTCCATTAACCTCGATTTAAAAAAAAAAACAAAAATCTTTTATATTTCTGTTTACAGTGTTATTCTGTCATGAGACATGTTTTGCCATAGGAGGCAGCCATGACACTTCACTTCCTACACTTTGGTTGGCTTAGTAACGGTCAGTCGCATATCTGACGTCATCGTTCGCGATCCAATCAGCGGCCTGCTTAGGAACTAGAACCGTTGGGCTTCAAAATGGAATGACTGGTAATGATTCAAATGATCGCTAGAGGGCGCGTAAACTCTATTTTCAGAACAGGACAGAGAGGCAAACGTAATCTGAGCTAAGAGAGCTAAACCCTGAGGGTGGTCAGTGCCATTATAGGATGAAGCTTGAGCTATAAGACAATAATATATATATATATATTTTAATTGATATTATTAAATAATTAACCATGGGAAAATAATCTGGTTAATCTTGGTGTAAATAATCTTGGTTTAGTGGTTAGCACTGTCGAGGGTTCGATTCCTGCCTCAGGTCTGTGTGCATGGAGTTTGCATGTTCTCCCCATGCTTGGTGGGCTTCCTCCAGGTACTCCGGGTTCCTCCCAGGCATGCAGATTAGGCTAAATGATGTTACTGCTGTGCATGAATGAGCATGCGTATGTGTGTGCCCTGTGATGTATTGGCACCCTGTCCATGGTGTACCCCGCCTTGGGCCCTAAGTCTCCTGTGATACGCTCCAGGCCATCCATGACTATGTATACAGGATAAAGTGGCAGACAGTAAAAATGAATAATCTAGTTAAGTAGGCTAATAATCAACTTTGTAAAAGTACCAGACATAAACAGACACAGCAGCCATCCTGTCACAAAGTGTTAACAATTGGACCATGTCATCCCTCCTTGTTGTCATTGTCAATTTTTTTTCACAGAGCAGTCATATTCAGTGGTGGCTCAGCAGGAGATTTCTTGCCTACCACTGAGCCACTGAAATGAGTTTCAATTCCCCAAGGATTTCTTACTATTTTGTTAGCACTGTTGCCTTGCATCTCCATGGTCTGGGTTCGATTCCCATCTCTGTGTGCATGGAGTTTGAATGTTCTCCCCGTGCTTGATGGGTTTCCTCCATGTACTCCGGTTTCCTCCAACAGTCCAAAGACATGCAAATTAGGCCAACTGGCATTCCCAAATCGCCTGTAGTGTGTGTACGGTATGTGTGTGTACCCCGCGATGGATTGGCACCCTGTCCAGTGTGTGCCCCACCTCGTGCCCTAAATCTCCTGGCATAGGCTCCAGGCCCCTGTGACCCTGAATACAGGATAAACCGGTATAGACGATGAGTGGGTGAGTGGCTTGACCATTTAATATTTCTTTTTTTTTTTCTATTTTGTCCATTGTGCCATTTATGTCTTTGAAAAAAAATCTCATATTAAGTATAAAGGTTAGTTTTAGACTTTTAATTATTCAAATTCTATATTGTATAATCATATGCTCACTCACTGTCAGTAACCGCTTTATCCCAGTCAGGGTCATAGTGGATCCAGAGTATACTGTAGTTTATCCCAGGAACATTGGTTGTAAGAAATAAACCCTGGATGGGACAGTAGTCCAATGCATAGCATCAAGCACACACACTTATTAATAACTAGTGGTTATTTCGCTTACCCAATCCACCCATTTGCATGTTTTTGAGAGGTGGTAGAAAACCAAGGAGTAAACCCATGAGTAAACACGGCATGGTGTCTGGTAGTACTCTCCACTCTTTCTTAAACCATAAATGATTTTAGAGCTACTCCTACTTACTGCATTTTGATGATTGTACATTTTCCATCAATGCTTTTTTTTTTTTTTTTTTTTTGTTAATTCAAGCATGTCCACCCTGTTAGTTCTGCTTTCCACCTGCATATCTTATACAGGCGTTCCATCCTGTTAGTCAGAATTAAACTGATATCTTTAGGTACAGTGATTGCACCAAAACGTATGATTCAAAAATACCCAAAAGACATTACATACAAAGAAAGGCATTTTTTATTTATTCGAATAAAGGACGATGAACAAAAACAACACTATAGCTTATTAACAAGTACATATACAGTCATGTACCATCCTTACACAGAGCTTAAAACTGCTATGTTCCTCTTTGGTTACAGAGATAGAGCACAGAAGTGAAGCTGCCGGCATTCACAGATGTTGAATATAAATCCTCGAACGGGGAAATGAAACTGTGCCGTGCCTAAGACTGACCATTCCATGCCGTGCAACTCTCCACGAAAGATGCATCAAGCAAACGTTGCAGCAGTGACAGATTAAAGCTTGCCGTTCTTCATCCCGGTGCAGCGCTGAGCGTTCAGGAGCGTTGACGCGTCCACCTCAGTTGGCGTGGATACTGATTCTCTTGCGTGTGTTCTCTGTGCAGCGCTCCATTATGAGCTCTGGGCTTGGTCTAGGAGGTATGGCCGGGGTTTTCTTCGCCTCTTCTTTGTTGACAGCTTCTGTTGCAGGGTCTTGGTACAAACACACAGAACAAATGCACTCAAAATGGGAAGCTACCAGGATGAGGAACTAGTTTGTGCAAATCTGTCAGGTAGAAACGTACCTTCCACCATAGCAGATCTGGAGTTTTTCCGTGGCTGGGACACAAGTCTTCCTCGCTGCTGTAGGAATTTGCGACTCTGCCTGCGGTATGAGTCCTGGCTGATGCGTTGGCGACCTTTGGCGTGCATGCTCTTGGCGTTGCGTATAGTCGATCTGTACACAGAAGGATGAAAACATTGTTTAGGAAAAAAGGGTAATATAGGAAAAAAAAAACCTTATCATGCAATAATGCATGTGTAAACTCTTAGAAATGGAAGGTGGACATTCAAGGGTGCTTCGAAATTGCAACTATAAGGAAACTTATCTTATCTAAAGACAGCAAAAAGAACAGCCTTTATGATGCATATGATCATTTTATGAATGTGTACTTTACCATGTTAGCATGAAATATGGCTAGATATGGCTATGGCTAAACCTTTTGTGAAAGTTCTTTACATTACAAAAGTTGTAGGGTTTTGTGGAAAAATATTTGACTTGGAATAAAAATATTCGACTTGGAATATTTTCCAACTGTGTTGAATCTGTCATCTATAAGGACGAACTGACGAGGCTTTATGGCGTTAAATGGATCCTCAAGGGTTCTACAGATAGTTACGCGCTCTAGCCTCCTACATACTGTGCAATTCTTAGGCATTTCTTAAAACTGAGTACCTCCTGGGAGGTGGGGTGTTCCTGGTCACAGCGCTCCTTTCAGCCTCCACTTCCTTCCTTTCTCCAGTGCTCCAAAGAAACATGGATGGATAGTACCCCGTCTCGTCTCCTTTCCTGTCAAGCAAGAGCATTGCTTTAAAGTGAGATATGTGTGGATCTTTGCTATCTGCTTGGAAAAGTTATTAACTGCTACAGTGAAAAGTCAGAGTTCGGGGAAGACTTATCTCATACCTGACCACCCACCAGCCATCCAGAAGTTTATGGATGACCTCAATGATTTCTCCAACCTCCAGGGTGAGCTCATCCTCTTCCACTGCTTTGTAGGCTTTTGTGGTTTTGTACAGCTCTCCTGTTAAATATAAGATTGAGTCATCAACAGATGTTATCCGTTTTGTAGGACTAAGTGATCTAAATCTAGTGATCTAAATCTTGACTAAGAAACTGATAAGCCTGACGAATTTTCTTTAGATTCACAAACATACCCTGATAATTGCCTATTACACAATATGTTTCCAAGCACTTCCACGACTAATTTAAAGCTGATTCACAGTTACTTGGTAGTCCTTCTTGAATTAGTACATTTCCAACGTAAGAATCCTTTGTATTTCCATTTCGATCAAATTTTCAAGCAAATTGGTTTTGGATTGCACCCTCAATGGCACACTGACCTGCGTAGTTTGGTTCTGGCTCCTCAGACTCATCAGGTCCATCTAGTGGCTCTAGATAGGACGCCGGAGCCCATCCTCTGTGTGTATCACACTGGCAGAACCACCAACCTAAAGCAAAACGCACACATACACATACACAAATATATTTTCCATCTTGAGTGGTATAGAATCTGGTATTACATTTTACATTATGAAGAACATCTAACATTCAACCGATATAATAAGTGAACTCCATCCTTGTCTCACCGTTGGAACTCTTCTCCACAATGTCCACTAAATCTCCTGCCTTCAGGTTGAGCTCATATTTTGAGGTTTTGCTGTAATCTCCAATCACTCTGTAGGTGTCCAGCATGATTGGACCTGTGATTTCTACATCATATTAAAAATAATAATAATAATAATAAATGAATAAATGGTCAAGTAGATTCATCACTAATAAAATTTTTAAAAAATCATACGGCTCTACAGGTGTCCACATTAAAGAATTCTAGATTTAATCACGAGAATTTTATGAAAATAGGAATGGATCGATAGATTACCAGAGTTGATGGTCCTGGCTCTGTCAGTGGACGAGACAAAGGTCTCGTTCCGTTTAAATCTGCAAATCCAAATAATGTCCGTGAGGCGTTATGCCCTTGCATGGATTGATTATTGAACTCATGAAGGCATTGAGCGCATCAGACTTACGGATTTGGCGCTGGCGGATTCTCGTCATCTGGCCGTACTTGGAAAAAGCTTGTGACCAGCTGACATTGGGTGATCTTTGACGATAGGTTGAGCAGAGATTGAAAGTATTCAGTCAGAGTCCCCTGCCTAGTCTCGGTTGACTTCTGGCTGTCGATCCATTTTGGAGCTATAAAAGGGCACAAGTAGAGTTTTAAGTGAAAAATCGTTCTTGTGCAACCTGGTAGTTAGTGCTATCATTTCTCTTTTTGCTTTCTGGTTGCAGCTGAAGAAGGAGACAGGTGTGCGATGTGCGGGGAAAGTCCACAAGTTTCAATTTCACGACAGTTCGTAAATGCAGCTTCACAGAGGAAACCGTTCGGCAGAAATGAAAGTCCAGGACAGTGCACAAGCGCGTAAATTCCATAAAACGCACATGGGCTATTTAAGATCTGCTTTCAATTTCACAACTTTGTCAAATCCTATTAAAGGAAAAAAAAAAAAATGTTCTCATACAGATTCTCGAATACACTATTGTATGCTACTATTGTAGCTGGAAAGCAATTATCTGATATGAAATGTGCCAAAATAAATACACGGTCAAATTGATTGACACAATGTGTTTGCCTACATTGTCTGTTAATTTATCTTATTCAGTCGTCAGCAGTGTATGACTCAGATGTTACCGTCAGACTGTCACACTGTAATGCTTGATTTGAAGCAGGTGTTTCCCTAGGCAGGGTGCAAATCATTTTATCCGTTCAAATTACACAATGATGTGGAAACAAGTCGACTGCAAGAATAAAATACGATCTGAAATTGGATCTAAACAGTCGCTCATTCTCACCTGGCAGTCTGGGAATGACGCGATCCTTAGCATCGATGTCACCCGCCTCGATTGGGAACATCTCCTTCAAAGATCTCTAGATTTAAAAAAAAAAAAAAGAAGAAGAAGAAGAAGAAGAATGCAAATAAATAAATAAATAAATGCAGAATGGGGATTGGATACTAGAAACAGTGAACATTAGTGTGGAATATTTTGCTTCCAAAAAAAAAAAAAAATGTGAATAATGGGCTTACATGGAAAGTATGGATTTCCGGATATTTTCTGTAGATCAGTTTTTCCGACTGGTCGCTCCATTTCACCATGATCATGTACACCTTATTACATGGAGCAGCAACAAACGGGTCAATCTTTCCTCATCAAACCTATACAAAGTCACGGCTTATGCTACACTTTGAAAAAAAAAAAAAAAAAATTAGCACTTTAAATAGCACTTTACTTACATAATGCTGGCTTGGATAGAACCTCTTCTCATAGCCCAGAAGTTCCAAGTGTCGCACGGACGGTTCTGCCATTCTGAACACTTCACACAATCCTCACAGCAGGAAACTAGAAGACAACATACCGCACTGATATTTATAGGATTCACTTTCACACAGGAAATCTGTTATGTGACAGTAGGTGGAGTGAAGGAGTTTCCTCCTTCTTTCGCAAATAAACCATAACCCTGAATGATGTGGGGGATTTTTTGAACGTATGCATGCTTTCTTGCGCAATAGGAGAATGAATCTGGATTCCAACTGAAACTATCACCCTAATGTAATTATGACATTAAGAAAAGATGGAAATCTTCTTCTTCAAAAAAAAAGAAAAACAAAAAAATTGTGAGCTATTTATTAACCAAAGTGAATGTTTTGCACGAAGGCATTAAACAAAGGTTGCCTGTAAATGTTTTCAGTTCTTATGACGGGCCTTATCTATGAGAGATAAGAAAAATATTCTCCATGCTCGTGTAAAACACTAAAACAACAATGCTTCATGTTTCAGAAGCCATTTACTAAAAACAAGAAGGAAAAAACATGCAATATGCTCCTCACGTACTTCGACACATGTTTCATCACTCCGTGCATTACACTACGCGTCGGATTGGTTTCTACAGTAACAGCTGGGGCAGTTTGTTGAGAAAATCTCAACAGAAACTGCGGAGACGTTATGATTATTAACGTGCCGCATCTCACGTCCTCACCTATTGAGGAAGAGCTGGCTTTTAACTTCCTTCAGCAGTGGTCAAGTTTTACATTCGCTTCGCTTGACTGAAAACAGATGCTTCCTTACATGAGGCAAAAAAAAAAAACGAAACAAAAAAAAAAACTACTTTCTCTTTTTCTCTCGTTAGCAAAAGAGCTAAGAAAAAAAAATTATATTAAGTGAAAATATCTTGATATCTTGACTATAGTCATATTTATCTAATGTTTCTATTAAAGGATTTAAACTAAGCACATCGAAATGTAAGAAATATATTTCCGGACACTTTTTAGCTTGAAAAGGTTCTGTGTTTAGCATTCAGAAATTCTTTTCTCCAAAAATAAAGCTGTAAAAAAAAAATAATAATAATAATAATGTATTTATAATAGTGATTATATACTGGCTTTAGTCCAGATGAACAATCATTGAAATGAATAGTTTAAATTAATAAAGCTTCATTTTCTCGCATATCCTTTCAGTTTTGTTTGTTCATGTTTGTTTGTTTGTTTGTTTTCCTGCAGTTTGAGTCGTCATCAAGCTCCACCCGGAAAACTCCCCGTGGCTACTTTTCTTGTCATTCCTGTGTAGCATGTTTGTACACCCCATTAACTGAACATATTCTTTTATGAGCTTTGAATGTGTGTACCTGTCATGTTGTGGTTTGAACCTCAACCTTTTTTTCTTTAGACGTTATTAGAGCAATAGATATTGTAGAACACATTATAGCATTTTCCAATCACAACCAGGCTTAAAACTCTATAAACAGAAAAGAAAAAAAAACAAAAAACAATGCCCCTAAAAGCCTGTCTACAGGATACAGCGGTGTAGACGATGAGTGAGTGAACCTTTTTTTTTTTTTTTTTTTTCCTGAAATTGATGAGTTGGAAACAGAAAAATTGGGCAAGGAGAAGGATTTGAGTGACTTTGATAAGGAGCAACTTCAAAACTACAGCTCTTGTGGGATGTTCCCGGTCTGCAGTGGTCAGGACGTACAGTGCCAAAAGTGATCCAAGGAAGGAAAACTGGCGAACTGGTGACAAGGTCATGAGTGGCCAAGGCTTACTGATGCGCATGGAGAGCGAAGGCCGGCTCATGTAGTCCAATCCAATAGAAGCGCTAGTGTAGATCAAACTGATGAAAAGGTTAATGCTGGTTGTGATATATAGTCTTATGCAAAAGTTTAGGCACCCCCTTGATAAATAACAGATTTCGGTGATTTTTTTAATTGAATTTTTTTTTTTTTTTTTCAACAAACATTGATACATAGTTACTTCTTATGCCATAAATTGAACAAAAAATAAAAACATTATTATGGCAGTGTGCAAAAGTTTGGGCACCCTAAGCGTTTCAGACCATAATCAGCTCGTTACATCTGATGCATGGGAACATAGTAAATAGTAAATGCCAATTTCAAAGCTTTACAAATACTTTGACTCTTCAAACCTTGTGCACACACTTGCGGACACTCAACAACCATTCGGTTCCTCTAAGCAGCTGTGTGACTCTAAGACTCTGAACATGAAGGTTATTGATGCCCACAATGCAGGAGAAGGCTACAAGAAGATAGCAAAGTATTGTCAGCTTGCAGTCTCCACAGTGAGAAATGGAATCAGGGGAACTGTGGAGGTCAAGATGAGATCTGGAAGACCAAGAAAACTCGCGGAGAGAACTGCTCATACGCTGGTCAGAAAGACAAATCAAATCCCCATTTACACACGTGGACAAAATTGTTGGTACCCTTCGGTCAATGAAAGAAAAACTCACAATGGTCACAGAAATAACTTTAATCTGACAAAAGTAATCATTAAAAAAAATTCTATGAATGTTAACCAATGAAAGTCAGACATTGCTTTTCAACCATGCTTCAACGGAATTATTTTAAAAAATAAACTCATGGAACAGGCCTGGACAAAAATGATGGTACCCCTAGAAAATACTGAAAATAATGTGACCAAAGGGACATGTTAATTCAAGGTGTGTCCACTAATTAGCATCACAGGTGTCTACAATCTTGTAATCAGTCAGTGGGCCTATATATAGGGCTCCAGGTAGTCACTGTGTTGTTTGGTGACATGGTATGTACCACACTCAACATGGACCAGAAGAAGCGAAGGAAAGAGTTGTCTCAGGAGATTCGAAAGAAAATTATAGACAAGCATGTTAAAGGTAAAGGCTATAAGACCATTTCCAAGCAGCTAGATGTTCCTGTGACTACAGTTGCACATATTATTCAGAAATTTAAGATCCATGGGACTGTAGCCAACCTCCCTGGACGTGGCCGCAGGAGGAAAATTGATGACAAATCACAGAGACGGATAATCCGAATGGTAACAAAAGAGCCCAGAAAGACTTCTAAAGAGATCCAAGGTGAACTTCATGCTCAAGGAACATCAGTGTCAGATCGCACCATCCGTCGTTGTTTGAGGCAAAGTGGACTACATGGGAGACGACCAAGGAGGACACCATTGTTGAAAACAGATCATAAAAAAGCCAGACTGGAATATGCCAAACTACATGTTGACAAGCCACAAAGCTTCTGGGAGAATGTCCTATGGACAGATGAGACAAAAATGGAACTTTTTGCCAAGGCACATCAGCTCTATGTTCACAGATGGAAAAATGAAGCATATCAAGAAAAGAACACTGTCCCTACTGTGAAACATGGAGGAGGCTCTGTTATGTTCTGGGGCTGCTTTGCTGCATCTGGCACAGGGTGTCTTGAATCTGTGCAGGGTACAATGAAATCTCAAGACTATCAAGGGATTCTAGAGAGAAATGTGCTGGCCAGTGTCAGAAAGCTGGGTCTCAGTCGCAGGTCATGGATCTTGCAACAGGACAATGACCCAAAACACACAGCTAAAAACACCCAAGAATGGCTAAGAGGAAAACATTGGACTATTCTAAAGTGGCCTTCTATGAGCCCTGACCTCAATCCTATTGAGCATCTTTGGAAGGAGCTGAAACATGCTGTCTGGAAAAGGCACCCTTCAAACCGGAAACAACTGGAGCAGCTTGCTCATGAGGAGTGGGCCAAAATACCTGCAGAGAGGTGCAGAAGTCTCATTGACAGTTACAGGAATCGTTTGATTGCAGTGATTGCCTCAAAAGGTTGTGCAACAAACTATTAAGTTAGGGGTACCATCATTTTTGTCCAGGCCTGTTCCATGAGTTCATTTTTTTTTAAATAATTCCGTTGAAGCATGGTTGAAAAGCAATGTCTGACTTTCATTGGTTAACATTCATAGAATTCTTATTTATTATCACTTTTGTCAGATTAAAGTTATTTCTGTGACCATTGTGAGTTTTTCTTTCATTGACCGAAGGGCACCAACAATTTTGTCCACGTGTGTAACTGCAAAAAACCTGCAGGAAGATTTAGCAGACTCAGGAGTGGTGGTGCACCGTTCCACAAGACCTTCATGGAAGAGTCAGTAGAGGAAAACCTTACCTGCGCCCCCATCATTCTGGAAGCAAACATCACACCATCTGTAAAAAAGCTGAATCTGAAAAGAGGACGACTTCTACAACAGGACAATGATCCTAAACATACCTATAAATCCACTATGGAATACCTCAAGAGAGGCAAGCTGAAGGTTTTGGACCGGCCATCACAGTCCCCTGATTTAAACATCATTGAGAATCTGTGGGTAGATCTTAAAAGAGCTGTGCGTGCAAGACGACCGAAGAATATTACAGAACTAGAAGCCTTTTGCAAGTAAGAGGGTGTCCAGACTTTTGCACAGTGCCACAATAATGTTTTCATATTTTATCTTTATTGAATTCATGGCATAAAAAAGTAACTATGCACCAATGTTTGCTAAACAATATTGCGCATTTTTTTCCATTTCCAATGTGACTGCATCATTAGCATCATTTTCAATGTAAAAAAAATCACCAAAATCTGTTATTTATCAAGGGCTGCCTAAACTTTTGCATAAAAGTCAATATCTGTCACTGACATTCAACCAAGAAGACCACTGTGTCAGACCAAGCATCACTGTGTCAGTAACTGCTCTTCCTACAGGAGCAGGTGCTGTTATACTTTGCTCATGAATATACAATACATTCACTTTTACAGAGGGTACAAACGCTGAAGCAACACAGTTGACACAACAACGTTGTATTTCTGTTGTGTCTGTGGTGCAACAGGTTCCGAGAAATTGCTTCATGCTGGAACTGATTAATTATATCGCTTGCAGTCTGCAAGTTTTCCCGAAAACGCTGTCTGTAGTTCGATGAATTTCAATTCAAAGCTCATGATTTCATCGGGCCACATTAGAGACGTTATCCTTATATAGCCAAAGATAGCACCATTTTTATTTTTGTTTTTGATGACTCCATATTGGCCTGTCACTCACAGCAATTTCCCAGACTATTTCAAGCTCCTTTGAGTAAGTCAGTCTGGCACGTAAACCAAACCTACACCAGCTCTGCTTACATTTGGTGCAGTTACATGACGTTACGCCGTCATCACGTATGCCCACTACCTGGCTGGAGAAACTAAAATGATAGTTCTTCTGCATCAGCAAGAGGAAACCCTCTCTTCTCTTTTTCAAAAAGTGGAAGTCACTGGGTTAGAATGGTTGATATATTTTGTCCCCAAATAAAAACGCTCGGGGAAATTTATAGAAAGTACAGAACAGATTTTCCCAAACATTTATTCCAATAAACAATACAATACAATACACACATTCGATGTCCTTGTGCTTTGTGAATTAGTTATTCTGGTACGTATTCATTTGTTAGTGCTGAGGACTACAGTAATTCCCACTGGCATCACGATCAGCACGTAGTCAAACCGCCCTGCAGGAAAATATCAACCAAAGGTTTTAACAAGTCCACTCGAAATAAATATGAGACATTATAAAGATGGACCTGCGAACTGGGACACTGGGACTCTCCATAGTCTTGTTGAAGCCTGATGCATGAATAACATTAGACATCTATGAAAGTATTTTGTAGATTAGACTTATTTAAACAGCTGGTTTGAACTTTTGCCAAACTCTGACACTAAATGAAACCGTTAAACCCACTCCGAATCAAATGAGTAATGTTTTGGTTGACATGTGACAAGTGGCCTATTGCGCAACTGCTAAAAAAAAAAAAAGTGTATTTTTATTTCTGAAATGCCAGAATTGTTTATCCCTCAATGCCTGAAGAAGAACTGTTGTTAAATTCATAATTTGTGAGTCATGAGTGGCTGTGATGAAAATCATCGATGTCATATTATGGGAACCCAGAGTCATATGAGTCACATGATTGTGGAGATTCTGAAGGACAGGTTCATAGCAAGGATCATGTAGTGTCTGTCATATACTTGCAGCTTTTTTTGTTCAAACCCCATGTTGGGTCGTATGACTGACATGGGACAAAAAGTGTCAACACTTCTGAAAAGATTTAGAAAAAGCTTCTAAAACAGTTCTGTACGTTATTAACGGGCCCTTATCTCGGATCAACACAACCACATGGCCGCCACTGGTACCATCGTTGTGCCGTTGCCATGTGCTGCTTTGGGTCATACATATCATTCTTTGCATTTGCTGGTTACTGGTTAGCCAATTAGCTAATCTGCCCTACATTTGATACTTTCTAAGAAAACACCAGTGCTGTAACCGTATTCATACACACAGGCTTCAAATTGCTTGAGTCAGGAGGGAATGCAATTAAGAAATTGAACTTCTTATTATAAATATAGTAGAAAATGTCAAAATTTCGAATATGGAAAAAAAAAAAAAAAAAAAAACCTTATGATTTTGTTTTGTTCCCAAAATATTTCGCACTATAGATCATGTTCATGATTTCACTGTCTGGTGGCACTAAGAAGAGAATGTGTTCCCGTTTGAGTCTAGTTCCTCTTATTTCACGTCACTCAAGAGAGCGTTTCCTTGCAACAGATGCCTCTGGTTATTGTGGGTCTGAATCTACATCTGTAAAGCTGCTTCATGTTAATGTTCATTGTTAAAATACATTTGACTGTAATGCGATATTAAACGATTGATGATATTTTGTGTATCTTCCTTTGCTCGGTTCTCGTTTTGAATGTCTGGATTGGGAAATCTGCTTTCATCACATTCATTCTGGATGTTCCAAGTTGCATGGGGTGGAAGGGGGATGACCTGTCCTGTACTCACCCAACAAAAAGCCTGACAAACCATCATTTATTTCGCAACCGTAAGCAGAATGTTGAAAGTCTAAACGCCTATAAATAAATAAAAAATATGGCATGATCAATATTACACACACACACACATGCTCACACACACACCCACACAAAAGTCTGTAAACATGGATTACTGAATACTGAATTTAAGGTCCACATTTGACTAGTGTAGCTTCTTCCACCCAAAGAGCATGTCCATTTTTGTTTGCTCTCATGACCACTGTGGCTAAGATAACTTCAAGATTCAAAATCTTTTTGATCTCCAGATGTTCTCCTAAACAGCAGCTCTGACTGAAGTTGATCTTGGATGGTCGATTAACTCCAGTGGATGGTCTAAGGCAATATTCTTCATGTAGTAACGTGGTAGATTCTCCAACATAATATACAGCTTTAAATAAATATTATTTAACAAAGTTAAGTTAACATTAATGAGTACACTTCATTTCCACTTTGCACCATATCGGCCTTCTGTCTTATGTCATCTGTCCCTTTTCGCAAGACATATAAAGTAACTCTTTATTACTGTTATGATCTTAGTTTGTGTTATAACAGAACGATTTCCCCCCCGATTTTGTTCTTTTACATTGTAGTTTTTGTACTTAGTGTTTGTAAGTGACTGAGAGTAACCTATTTAAAGTCATTTAAATTCTCTAGTTCTGTAAACGTAGCGGAATCGACAATAACGCAGACGTTGACTTTGACATAGTGAAACATTTCTCTAAACAGATGTTTATTTTAGGTCTATGGAAGGTGTCGTCAAGATCAGCATTTGTAGCAATCAGCATGTTTTCTACAAGGGGAAGTCTACAAGTTAGAGAACTTTGTGCTTTCCAGGTTCTCTGTAAAAAGGTCTTTTGTCTAGTTATCTCCACATGGGGAAAAATGGCAGATAAGTGAATTACAATTTGTTGCTGTTTATTGAAAAATTTACTTGTCGCATGGCTGTTTCACAACATCAAACATGATTATAAACTTTTTTGTTTATAAGTGTGGCCATTACACCTTCCAGCAGTTTTTTTTTCTATAACAGCACCTACCATCACCTACCATCATTCCCTTTTATTGGTTATTCATATAGCAGCTGCTCTATCGACCTCTTAGAGGATCCCTTAGTGCCCAGTAACAGTAGTGACATGTATATAATTAACCGTACGTTCTGTGGAACTCAGCGGAAGTGGTAGCCAAAACAATCCAGACCAGCTCACACATTCCAGAGGCGCAGTTGTGTCGTTATTAATTATCTTATAATAAAGATAATAATAATAGAATCTTTACATTTAGGCATTCCCTCTCCCCCAGAGCAATGGTGGTGGCTCAAACGGTTAAGGCTGTGTGTTCCTGGGTTACTGATTGGAAGGTCGGTGTTCGAACCCCAGCACTGCCAAGTTGCCACTGTTGAGCCTTGCTCAAGGCTTGCCTTAACCCAATCTGCTCCAGGGTGCTGTAAGCTGGCTGACCCTGTGCTCTCCCCCCAGTTTCCTAACTGGGATATGTGAAAAACAATTTCACTGTGGCAAATAATTGAAAATCTATTTATTTCATTTTTTAACTTACATTATCTCATTATACATCTGAGCAGTTGAGGGTTAAAGGGCTTGCTCAAAGGCACAACAGTGGCGACTTGGTGGTTTTAAGTTAAGTTAAGTTAGTCTTTATTGGTCACACATACATTACTGCACAGTGACATTCTTTATTCTTCGCATATCCCAGCTTCTTATTAGTAGGCCATTTTTACGGCACCCCTGGAGCAGACAGGGTTAAGGGTGGTCAAGGGCCCAACAGCAGCAACCTGGCGGAGCTGGGGTTCAAACCACCGATCTTCCGATTTGTAATTCAGAGCCTTAACACACTGAGCCACCACTGCCCTTCCGAATGGAGGGGCACCGTCTGTTATGAACAAATATTGTCGGTTGGTGGCATCTAGTGTTAATATTTATGAAATGTATTATTACTCTTTACCAAATTCAATAAAATCAGCCCAATTTCAACGGCCTCCAGACTCTGCCCAAACTGAAATATGAAACATGGTCAATTGGCGACACCTAGTGGTTCGACGTGACTTTGTTACTACGTATATAGAGTACAGTAGCCTCGGAGATGCGCAAGTTAATGTAGCGACCTCTTGTGGTGGATAGTGGAATTCACTCTCATGTAATATGACGCTACTTACGTACTTTACGCACGTACGTAAGGGCAGCATGTCGCGTACTACCGCCTAGTACTTAGCACAAACACACACGTTTACTGAACACAGAGAAGATGAACGCGCCGCCGGCATTCGAGTCGTTTTTATTATTTGAGGGGGAGAAGAAGTAAGTCTGGATTGATCGTTTTGAACAATTTTTAGATTTCGCTGCAAGGAATTGCATTATTTCTTTGTGATGAAAGGTTTGCTAGCTAGCTAAGCTAAGCTAATTGAGCTTGTCAGAGAGTGACGTTAAGTTTGTTCGATTGAGCCGCATTAAATAGCGGGGGAAACCAATATCTTTACAGCTTCATGTTAAGTCTGAGTGCTGAATTAGCTTTAGTGAAATATTAAATATTGGCTTCCACACTTCTAGTTAGCTGTGTTTGCTAATTGTTGTTCAGAAAGTGTGTTAAGTCTCTGTAACAGCAGCTATGCAGGTAAGTTAGTTCCAGCTGCACGGGCTGTACATCAGTCAGTCATAACATTATGACCACCTGTGTAATATTGAGTAGCTCCTCCTTTTGCAGCCATAAAACCCAGCATTTTATATATATATATATATATATATATATATATATATATATATATTTTTTTTTTTTTTTTTTTCTCAGTTTGATCTACTCTGGCTCTTGTATTGGATTGAACTACATGGGCCAGCCTTCACTCCCCATGTGCATCAGTGACCCCTGGCCTGCCATGACCCGGTCACAAGTTCACCGGTTTTTATTCCTTGGATCACTCTTGGTATGTCCTGACCACTGCAGGCCAGGAACATCCCACAAGAGCTGCAGTTTTTGAAGTTGTTCTGACCCAGTCCTCTAGCCATCACGATGCATATGCTTGCCCATTTTTTCAGCTTCCAACACATCAACTTCAGGAAAAAAAAAGTTAACTTGCTGCCTAATATGTCTCACCCTTTTCCAACCACCTTTGTAATGAGATATTGAATACGTAGCTACAGTGACAATGGCCAATTTGTGACGGCTAGACAACTAAATAAGGAGCAAGTCCAAAACTGCAGCTCTTGTGAGATGTTTTCGGCCTGCAGTGGTCAGGGCATGCAAAAATTAATCCAAAGATGTGTGGAGTGAAGCCAGGCCCGTGTAGTCCGATCCAGTAGACGCTCAAAGCTACTCTAGCACAAATTGAGGGAAAGGATAAAGTTTGTTTAAATAGAAAGGTGTCAGAACACACTGGTCCTTACTGCTATGGTGGCAAAGGATGGGTGGCCTATTGGATACTAGGGAGGTGCTTATATTGTTATGAAAAAAATCAGTGTATTTACATTTAGGCATTTACCAGACCATCGATTTACAAAAGTGATTTGTAGTTTCCATTATTGGATAGATCCTTACACTGGGTTATAAATTTACTAACTAGGTAGCTATCAGTCAAACACTGTTGGGAAGTTTTTTTTGTTTTTTTGTTGGCCCAAGTACTCAAGAAACATCATTTGTGTGCTTTGTTTCCATGGTAACGGTTTATTCACAAAGACTTATATAGTCCAAGTCTAATAATCATTCATCAAATACTTGTGTGTAAGTTAATGTTTCAGTAACTTGAACATATGGTTGTGGTTTCTGTTAATGTACTGGTTCTTGTATGTAGTAACCACTGATTATCATTGCAGAATTACAATAACAAAGGACACCAAGGTGCCAAATGCCTGTTTATTCACACTGAATAAAGAAGACCACACGCTGGGAAACATCATCAGATCGTAAGGAATCTCAACAGATAAATATTTTATCGTAGTCATGCTTAAAGTAATGCTAATTTCCCTGTCTTTAAACCCCTCCATGTCCTGTTTTACCACAGACAGCTCCTGAAGGATCCTCAGGTGCTGTTTGCTGGGTACAAGGTTCCCCATCCACTGGAGCACAAAATCGTGATCCGGGTCCAGACAACACCAGACTACAGTCCTCAAGAAGCCTTCACGAACGCCATCACTGATCTGATCAGCGAGCTGTCCCTGCTGGAGGAGAGGTTTAGGGTGAGTGTTAGTACAGCTGAAAAAATTGTACATGGCACATGGTTTTTGTTGTTACTCACTGTGGTTAAAATTATTACAGTACAACCATTTTTACAGTAAAAAAAATTCAGACACGCCTTCTTATTTAGTGTTTTTTTCTTTTAGTTAGTTTTAAACATTGTATATTAATACTAAAGACACTGAAATTATGACAGATCAAATATAGAATAGTGTAGTATGTGTTAACGATGTGGCATGGCATGTCCCTGCAAAATGCTGTGGTAACCATGCTCTTAACGAGTGCCCTCAATTTTACATAAGTCACCAGTTGTGTCACCAGCAAAGTACCATCACGCCATCACACCTCGTCCTCAAAGCTTCACAGTGGGAATCAGATTCACGAACCATCTGTTCCCCCTCTCTACGTCTAACAAAGACACAGCGGTTAGAATCAAAAATCTCAAATTTGGATAGTTTCCGTTGGTTTACTGTAATGTCTATTTCTTGTTTCTTGGCCCAGTGCGTAACACTGATGGGGCTTATTGATTCCACTTCCTTTGCACAAGACAACTGATGGTTTAAAGCACATTAAGAAGGCAAGAAATGTCACAAATTAACTCTTGACAAGGCACACCTGTGAATTGAAAACCGTTCCAGGTCACTACCTCGTGAAACTGATAAGAGAATGCAACAAGTTTGCCAAAGTGTCATCAAAGCTCAATGTAGCTACATTGGACAGTCTAAAAATAAAATTGAAATTAATAAACTGTAGGAGAAGGTGTGTCTAAACTTTTGACTGGTAGTGTACATTGTTAGGATTGAAAGCTGATTGGAGAGATTTTTTCAGGGCAATAATCATTTTTTTTCTACTGCTTTAGGTTGCCATTAAAGACAAGCAGGAAGGGATTGAATAAAGGATACAGCTGTGTCTGACTACGGACGTCCACGAGTGACTACTCCAGCCTCATAGCTTTTCTATAAGATTATGGTGTGTTTTTCAGCGCTGGTCTTCCCATGGTGAAGTTAACAATTTTCCTCACTTCAATCCAAACCTCAAAGACTGTTGAAGCTGTATGTGAGCTCGTGTGAAGATTGAATAGTATTGTGTTGACACAATTTAAACCCTCTGTATTGTGATATAGTGATTCCTTTTTTTGTCTTTTTCTTTTTGTTGTTGTTGCCAAATGTGTCTGGTATTTGCATACTCTTTTTTGCAACTAAATCAATTATGTTATCTTGAATAAATGTAAATTTGATACCTGGATTGTTCAGTCAGTGTTTGTATAAGGGAAAAGTGTGTGTGTGTGTGTGTCAGGATCTGCAGAACACAACCAAAAAGTTGAAGTAAGACACTCAGACGTTTTCACACTTATAAACAAAGGAGCTTGTTTGACACACTTCATCATTTTAATATTAAATGGGAATGCTGGTCATGTTTTCATGTTCTCCCTGTGCGTGATGGGTTTCCCCTGGGTGCTCTGGTTTCCTCCCATGGTCCAAAGACATGCAGATTAGGCTAATTTGTGTCCCCAAGTTGCCCATAGTGTGTGAATGAGCATGTGACTGTGTGTGTGTGTGTATATTTATGCCCTGTGATGGAATGGCACCCTTTCCAGTGTGTACCCCGAATCTGGCCCCATGTCTTCTGGGATAGACAGGCATAGGAATGGAAGAAGTAAATATTTTTTTGTGCCAGCTGGTGTGATTGGTCAGTGTTTTTGTAGGAACAGGTACAAGGAACAAGTTTTCAAAATCGGTCAAACATTTTATGATACTGGTTGCGAGTGATATAAAGGACTAGAGGGTAATCCAGGGCTGCCTATTAAATTTCTGTTTTATACAGTTCATCGCTGTGGCGACCCCTCGTGGGAGCAGCCGAAAGTCCAACCACATTTAGAGCGAGATTTGCGCTCGTTTCTAATTGGAAACACGGAACCCTTTTTTTTGTTGTTGATGTTGCGGAGGGACACATTAACCAGTTGCACAGGAACAAACCTCGATGGCTGCCAAGCAGCAGACGGCTCTCTGTGGGTGTAAAGGCATCCGAACTTGCCTGATATGTGAAGCAAATAATGACAAGAGACATCTGCTGAACAAGAAAGACCCGGTAAGTTGGATACCCGTGTAGTAAAATACTTTGAGTGTGACTCTGTAGTTAAAGGGCACGTGTGTAATTGCTGCATTAGCCCATGTTGCTAGGTACTCATACACGTCAAAGCGTCCGCCATATTGGAAAGGAATTCTTGTACTGTAATGCATTTCAACTGTTATGTGGTGGTGCGTTGTTTGTTATCACATAAATCGTATCTTGCTCGTTTTTATAGTCTGTAGCGAAATATATTGCCTGTCTGTATTTTCTGTTGGGATTTTAACAATGTGTTTACATTCTCTGTTCCAGGTGCATTACGATTTCACCTATGATCCAAAGTCAGAATTAGCAGTGCCGGTTAATGATGATACTTGTGAGGCCTTTCCATTTCCTGGTGTGTTCCTGTGGGAGGATTTTGTCCCTGAGGATGAAGAAAGAGAGCTGGTTACAAAAATGGACCAAGATGTCTGGAGAGAGTCTCAGTCTGGTCGGCGCAAACAGGTACGTCTTCCAAAAGGGTATAATAACTCCATGTACACTGCCGGGAAAGAAAAAAAAAAGATTTCATATTTCATTCAGTCACCTTGGTGGACAGTTCATGTGTAAAAATTATTCCTCATGCTCCCAGAAACACTCTTTCACGTCATGGAATATACCTCATGCACTCAGGGAAGAAAAAAACCTATAGATATAGTGATAACTTGGTTATTCAGTACATTCAGGTTGTCAGCGGACACAATTTTAGTGCTGCATACTGTTGCTGAGCCCAGATCATAACACTGCGTCTAGATGCTCGTACAGTGGCCACTAAGCATGATGGGTACATCGCTGCATGCACTTCTTTCCATGATGTGGCTATCGCTCCTGAATAGGGTCGGTCTGGACACATCAGACCTCATGATCTTTTTCCATTCCTCCAAAGTCCAATGTTTGTGCTACCTAGCCAAATATAGCATTTTTTTCTGATTAGTTTCACTCACAAGTTGCTTTCTTATGACTATTTACTCCAAATCCTGAGAGTTCTCATTACATGGAAATTATCTTACTTTCACTATTACACATAGCTATGGTTTTACTGTTGATTTGTATTTTCTTCTTACACAAAGTTGACGGTTCAGCACTATACTTCCAGGTTTTGATGTGTTGAAGGGTTCTGAGCCCAGTTTCTGTAATTTTGTATCTCCTTAGTTGTTTTTCTTTGCTTGATGCAGCTCAATCATTTGGCTTTTTTTAAATTTATTTTTTAATGGTGACCTCATATCTTATATCTTTGGGGAGCCGTCAGATATTCTGTGAAGTTTTATATGAAAGCTTTCCTCTTTTTTACACATCTCAGAACTTTTATTCCAGTAATATTTAGCCCATAAACTGTTTTTAGTCCCCTTCTCATTTGATGTATGGCTTTTTTCTTTTTGAAAGCCAAAGCTAGCCTGATTAGTCATCAGTTTCAGACAAAATTATGATAATCTGATGATAATGTAGGTTTCTATAAATATTAATGAAAATCCTTCTGCCTTCACATGGAATAGTTATGCTTAAACAAGTTGTTTCTTTTAGGACTTTGGACCAAAGGTAAACTTTAAAAAACAGCGTGTTCGCCTTGGAGGTTTCAGTGGCCTCCCTGCAATCAGCCAGAAGCTAGTGGACAGAATGGCCAAAGAGCCTCTGCTGGCCGATTTCCACCCGGTGGAGCAGTGCAACCTGGAGTACAGCCCCGAGCGCGGTTCTGCCATCGACCCACACCTGGACGACAGCTGGCTGTGGGGGGAGCGCCTGGTTATCCTTAATCTGCTCTCTGACACTGTGATCACCATGAGTTTAGACCAGGGCTGGGGGGACATGGACCGAGGTGAGGTCAGGGTGGCTGTAAATCTGCCTCGGAGGTCTTTATTCGTAATGTACGGCGAGGCGCGCCACCGGTGGAAACACGCCATTTACAGGGAGCACATACGCAGCAGGAGGGTGTGCAGTAACTTCAGAGAGCTGAACGCTGAGTTCCTGCGTGGTGGCGAGCAGGAGAAGCTGGGATCAGAGCTGCTGGGTATAGCATCAAGCTTTAACGGCGTTCCTGTGTAAAAATGGACAGTTGTGCAGAGGGTTCACCAATGTATTGACTTTTATTCAGTATACTTGAATGTTAGATTTTAAACATGATGCACTTAAAATGCTAAATATTAAGAAAAGGGTTTACCATGTTTATGGTGGAAAATTGCTTTTACTTTGATTTAAATTGAGTAAATATTTTATTAAGATGTATTTCTCAGTAAAGAGTGATGCATTAAATCGATAATAAGACGGTGGAATAGGATAATATTAGATGTAATTTATTGGAGAATTTGTGTGCTGTATGGAAAAAGCATTTTGTTGTAAAGAAGAGTATATAAATGGATGGCGAACTTCAAGGAAGGAATGGTTACTGGTGACGAGACGCAGATTCGTCACTACGAGCCTGAGAGTAATCGGCAGAGTATGGAACGGACACATCCTCAATCGCCAACTAAGAAAAGGTTAAAAGACGCTAATTGAATAGGTGAAGGCTAAACTTCATATTAAGCTCAGAGGACTGCTAGAGCCTAGGGTGTTCTGATTTTGCATGACAATGCACATCCGCACACTTGTGCCCATACTGTTGACACTTGTTTTAAGGTGTTAAAGCGTCCTCCCTGTAGTCTTAATCGTGCTCTTTTGGACTTTTACCAGTTTGTTTCCCTGAAAGCAGCCCTATGAGCTCAAAGATTCACTTCTGATGTAGAAGTGAAGACAGCATCGCATTTGTAACTTGTGGCTCAGTCTTTTTTTTTTTTCTTTTTTTTTTTTAATAAGGGGAATACGAAAGCTTGTTGACAGATGGATAAAGTGTATTTAAAAGCAATCTGATTAAGTCTAATTATACAGTAAGTCTAATTTCCGCAGTGGCCACGTAGAGTGATAGTAGTGCGTTTAACGCCGGCCGTGTATTTTTGTGTGACAATGTTAACCATTAAAGAACATGTTTTTCTAGTGGAGAATGTTTTTAATGCTGGCGATTAAATACACAGATTCAGTTCATTCCGAGCAGCTTTTCCAGAGACATGTATACCACATTGCCACACTGTGCGAGATTTAAGAAATCAATACAGGAGTGAGAATCATGAGCTTCATTACACAAATATTTTCTCATAACCTTCTAAAACATGTGGCCATGTTTCCTTAATGCTGTTATAATAATTTTTAATTAAACTCTTGCTTATAATTGTTTTTCAACATATCACTAAAGAAAAGCAAAAAAAAAAAAAAAGTTAATCTACCCATTAACTAAAATATGATTATAAAGGGTTTAAATAGGGCTTAAAAAGCACAACCACATGCATAATTTAGCTAATATAATTTAACATCTAACCTTTTATTTAATTTTCCAGTTGTAGTTAAACATAGAATTTTTGATTCCCTGTTTAAATGCCAGATGGATGTCCCTTCCCCAGTTTTCTTTTTCCATTTTCCTTCCTTGAAGGATCATCATTCTGGTTTTTAAATCAGTAAAGTATTTCAGTTAGTCAGGGAGCATGTGCTGTGGTTGCAAGATGACTAGCGGATTTCTTTTCTTGTCCTTTATTACCTGCCTTCACTTCTCTTTTGTGTACCTCCCATGTTTCAGTACTGAACATGGAATATATAATCTAGTTTAAACTCGGGTTTTATTGTACGAAATATTTCAGGATGGCCAATCAGTGTCGATAATAAGTACCATAATCTTACCAACATTTATACAAAGGTGTTTTTAACCATTATCAAGTTTTTATTGTCATTCCACTATATACTGTAGCTGGTAGACTTTGAAAAAGAAATTTTGGTTCCTTATGACAACATATAACAGTTAAAAAGCATGATGTATCACAAGATTACCAGAAGCGCGTGCATATCACTGGGGAACAGCACAGTAGACCATCTGATCAACTACAAGACAACTTTGGTATGGGATTTACAGCAGATGTCCTTTCTCATGTAATTCTCCGGTTCAAGCTGGGCTTGGGATTGCTACTAGGAATGCCCTGAATCCAATGTCGATGTTTGGGCATTGGCTGGGAATCGAACTTAGCATGAAAGTTGAGAAGTCGACCATGGAGCCAATGATGCTGTACAACAAAGTGAGATGCATGCAAGGCAACAAATACACATAATGGTGAATTCTCAGGATCGTTGATACACAGTGGAATGCACATTGAGTACAATATGAATGTTTGGGGTTTAAATCTCACTTCCAGCGTCTGTGTGCATGGAGTTTGTAAATTCTCTCTGCTTTGTGGGCTTTTTTTTTTTTCTTTTTCCAGATACTCCGGTTTCTTTCCACAGTTCAAAGACATGCACAGATTGGCCTCATCAAATTACATACATGTATAGTGTGTGATTGGGTGTATTCGTGCTTGGCACTCCATCCACTGCCTTGTGTGCCCTGAGTGGCTCTCCACAAGGAAACGCGATAAAGATAATGAATGAATTGAAATTTAATTAAAAAATTTTTACTTATGTTTACTGAAATTTAAGTTCTTAAGGCGAAAATTCGGATAGCAAATCAATTATGTAAATGTAGATAATCTGTTCGAGTCACTCAAAAATATTACCAATTGGCAATATTGTAATCATATTTTTTTTTAGTATAAAAACAATCAAAATATTTAGAAAAGACATGAGAATTCAGTAAAATATGAAGTTAATAGACTTTAAACCTCACAAAAATCATATGCCGATGCAAATTTGTAATAAAAATGTCAGTCTTAAGGCAAAAAATCTTGTATGCCGAGGTTCCGCTGGATCTTGTTCACATTTATATTAACTGACACTTTCTTTTATTTACTTCAGTTTACCTCCTTTGTCTACATTTTTTTTCTTTTCTTTTACCATGGACCTGCCTGATGTTTACTTAATTTGTACTTATACTTACATCATATAAAGATATACCAACATTTTATTCACTGATATTGACTTTGTTTTTGTTCATGGTTATTTCGTTTCTACTTGTATTTACTTCACAGTGACTTTATTCAGGCAGTTAATTCGCAGAATGATGTGTAAAATACGGAAGGACGTGAGATTTGCCACACTCAACATGGCGGACACGAGGCTCCACGTGCGAGCGCGGTGACGTCACTCTGGTCAAAGTTCACGGTGCGTTTTCCCGGGAAAACGCGAAGTAAACGAAGTTGAACCCGGGTGTACACGCGTAAGTAATGTATGTCTTATTGTGCTTGGAGCGGTAAAGATTTGTGGTGATGCAGCATTGTAGTCTTTGTACAACGGACAATATTTACTGTTTTCTTTGGCAGTTGTTAAATAATAGGTTAATGTATCGTATCGACCGTCTCACGTGCGATGCTGGGGCTTCGGGTTTATTTTATTTAACAGGTTTAAAAATGAATAAATCCCTAATCTTTTTCCTTAATTTGGGGTTAGGCTGTAGTGACTTTGATGCAGTTCGGTTTTTTTGTACTATTGTAATAGTGATGAGCATTGACCTTCCCTGCAGTTCCGGTGAATCACTGAATCACTTGGCTCACTGAATCACCTGAATGAACTGACTTCAACTGAATCACAGTGAGTCAGGTGATTCAGTGAGTCAGGTGAATCACCTGAATGAACTGACTTCAACTGAATCACCTGACTCACTGAATCACCTGACTCACTAGGTGTAAAGTGGCCACTTAAGTCACATTCTGTCTATTTTCATGCGGAAAGCTCTGAAACCTGGCCACTCAGACAATGGCTGAAGCATTAACCTGAAACTCTAGAGCTATTTAAGCTGGACACAACTAGCAGCAGTCCACATTACTGTGTTGTCTCTCTTTCCCACAGCACCATGGCGAAGATTACAGAGAGAATCCTGCTGGAGAAAGGATCACCTAAAGAAAACAAGCTGGAGAAGATCAAAAGCATAAAGTAAGTCATTTAAGAGCTGTGACCTTATGATGTATATCCGAGTATACACTGGATGCGTGTAGTGAAATGTCCATTTGTGTTGATGGATGTGCACTTAGATTCATGCTTTTACAAAGTGTCTATAAGGCCTCCTTTTATAGGTGTTTGGTTTAAATTCATGCAAGGCATGTTAATTTGATTTCACACATTAACATATGATTATGAATGCAATTCCCTACATTGTTTTCGCAATCCGTTAATGGCTTACTATGTGCAACGTTCCTTTTTATTTATTTATTTTTATTTTTTTTGTTAAGTCTCTCTCGTATGGGGTTAAAGACTCAGGATCTCCCGGTGGCCTTGTTGAATAAGCTCTCTTCACTAGAGGAGTTGGATCTTTCTGGGAACATGCTGCAGAAGCTCCCGGCAGGACTTTCCCTTCCTCATCTTCGGATTTTGAACTTTTCCAACAACGACATGGAGGAGGTGACCTCGCTGGAGACCCTGCCTGGCCTGGAGGAGTTGCGGCTGGACGACAATTTATATCTCACTGTGAGACACAAACAGTTGGTTTGCAGGTTAAGGACATCACATTGTTGTTGTGGCTTTTTATTTTATATATTTTATTTTGACTTCTGTAGGTCAGCGATGAGCACAAAGTGATGTTCCTCTTGCACAAACTGAAGATCCTGAATGGGAAGGACATCAGTGCGACGGCTAATCACATCCGCTACGTGAACAGCGAGATTCTTAGAAAGCGGGTGAGTCGGGGGGTCTATTTTGTGTGTGTAATTAGGAAATTACTTTTTTGTTACTTAAATGACTTGCTTTATTTTTACTGAATGTTTTTTTTTTTTTTTTTTTTTTTATACAGGTAATTGGGGTGTGGGAGAAGAGCTTCACTCTCCCTGATCCACTAACTTCACAAAACTTGAACGAGCTTGAGAAGAAATTTGTCAACGCGGCATGCTTTCAAGTCAAATATGGCCCCAGCTCTTTAAATGACTACACTAAATGGAGGGTGTGTGTTCGAAATATGACATTTCTTTGGCTTGTTATACAGAAATCGCGTTCCTGCAATTAAATTTGAATTCTGTGGTCCAGGTTGAAATGATTGCGAAAGAATATCTCAAATCACTCACTGATCCGGACCAGGAGGAGACTGGAGACATTACATCAGAGACTCCTGTCAAAGAGTGTGGGGTAGGCCTGTTGCAATTCAGTTGAACAACAGTAATGAAATCTGTCATGTTTTAGGGTGTAATTTGTACCTTTTATGAAACAATACCTGTTTTCAGACTCCTTCCAAGAGAAAAATGAATGATTCCAAAGCAAACAGTGAGGATGGAACCCCTCGAAAGAGAAAGACGTTGGACCAAGCAGCCACGCCGGAATCCAGTCCACGCAAATCAAGCCGGTTATCCTGCGCCGCTTCAGTCGAGCCAAGTCCAAAGAAATCCTCCCGGCTCCCGGGGACTCCACAGAAATCTGATACGAGTGCATCGAGCCCAAGGTGTGTGAAAATGAACACACCCGAGGCCAGTCTGAGGAAATCGAGTCGTCTGCAAAACACCCCGAAGAAATCGACAACGGCACCGGTCGCCGTGACGCCCACTGCGAAGGGAGCGAAGAAAAATCTAAAAGATCAGCTCATGACTCCTAACGCATGCGCTTCCACCAAGAAGGCAAATGAAACAGGAACTAAACACCAAGTGCCAAAGGTATGTATGTGACTCTGAGCTTGTGGGCACATAACACTGTTATTTCTTTTTCCCTTTTTTTATTTTTTATTATTCTTTACACATTATATAACTGGTACCATGCAAAAGCCTAGATGGTACTATGAAAATGTATTGCTACAAGCCCGTCCTCTCACTTGGTGGATGGCCGCCGTCTCCCGCTCTCACGGGTTTTGTGTATTGTTGCTAACGGCTCATCGGAAAGCCATTACTTCATCGTCGAGTGTCTCCATGCAGGAGCCGGCCAGTCTGCAGCCTCTTCACGTCCTGCAGTGCCACAGTAAACACGACAGTGAGGAGGATTTCAGCACCCAGCTGTGGGCCTGCGCCTTCGAGCCCACTCATGACAAAAGCAGTGGGTATCTTTAATTTGAATGCAGAATGAACAATTCAGTTCTGACGACAATTTTATGAAAAAGGATGGAAATGTTTGGAATGAATTTTGTTGACCTTTGACCTTTTTTTTTACTTTTATTTGTGCCACCATAATGTATATTTGTTTTTTTTTTATGCAGGTGCTTGGGCACAATCAGTGGCCACTTGTGGAGGGGAGACGGTGTGTGTGATAGACTGTGAGTCTGGCCACGTGCTGAAGAAATACAAAGTCCCTAGTGAGGTCTGTAACCAGTTATTCCTGTAGTACCATTTCCTACCACTAGGTGTCTCTCAGAAACTGCTAAGAATCCCCTATGTAAGGGGAAAAAAACACCCTAACACCAGCTAAACTGAAATGCAAAAAATAAAATGCACACTTCCTGTGCCCATTTGTCCTTATTCCTAGGGTATCACTGCTTTTACAAAATAGTCCTTATTTCAAAATCCCTAACCATAAGTGTTGGAATAAACGTCTGTCTATGTTTTGGGAATTTTTTTTACATCATGGGTATTAAATTTCTCCATTAGGAGTTCTTTACACTGGCCTGGACCACGGTGTCGATGGTGCGTGAGGGTGGCAGTGCCCGATCCTGCAGCATCCTCGCCGCTGGAGGGAAGAGAGGCATGGTGAAGCTCATCCACCCCAGAGCCAACCTGGCATACGGCGAGTTCCGTGCCAGCCGGCGGGCCATATCCGTGCTACGCTTCAGTCCGAGCCAGACCAGCTTCCTGTTCTGTAAGTGCAAATCACGAGATCAAGATCTAGAGATTCAGAATTCCTCAGAGCTTCTGATGGACCATAACAAGAAGATATGTTGTGCTAGATAAAAAAAAAAAAAAAAAATCCCATTCATCAGGTCATCAGTTTAAACCCATATTTGTGTCTCAGTTGTTTCATCTAAGTGCTTGTGCTATGGATGCATTGTTACGCCATATAACATGTTATTACAAGCACATTGCTTTATATAGACCGGGGAGATTAGCTACTGTAAGAAACGATTTGATTGATTGATTGTTGCTCCTAGCGGGTGCATACGATAACAAGATCATCATGTGGGACATCGGCGGGCTGGACCGAGACTACAACTTCAAAACCAGGTTTGTTATTGTGGCTTTCATGTTTTAATGTCACAACTAGCGAGTGTATTCTTTTTCTTTTTTTTCAAAAACAAATATGCCTGTGCGTGCGCAAATGTAAACGTTGGCATCTCTTGATCTCCCAGTCAGCTGCTAGTAATGGAGTCCTGCTCCACTCCCCTGCACCTCTGCCTGCCACCACGCTCCCCGGAAACGCACCTCATCACGGGCTGCGACGACGGCCTTTACAGCTTCGACATCCAGCTCAGCAAGAACACGCAGAAGAGGTGCTTGTTTAAAAACGCACATTTCTACAGTACATTTAGTCTTTTATTATTATTATTATTATTCTACGTCAATAATATAAAAGTAAGAATAGAGGTTCAGCTTCTTTTTTCAAACACCCAGAAGTGTGTGTGTTCCTCCCCAGACATGTTAATACTGTATACGGTAGTGCATTTTTACATGACGCGTCTCATCAACTGTGTGTCGTTCCGTCAGGGCGGAGGAGATGGAGATTGTGTTTCCAGTGTACAAGAAGAGTAATAAGGACAGTAACTACCGCACTATTGATGGACTCAGCTTCCTTACAGAAGATGTAGTAGGTGAGTCTCCAGGGGGTCGAGATCTATGTTTATAGTCGTATATATGTATGTAGTGTATGTATATGTTGTACTATCCACACTGTGTCCTGTTCTGTCTCCATCTCAGCATCTAAGAGCCACATGCAGGGCTCTATTTACTTGTGGAGCTGGAGTGGAACCATGGCGTTGCGCCAGGGGAGGAAAAAGGAGGTGTCTGCTGTGATCCTGGCTGAACTGCAGTGGACCAACACCGATATCCCGTACCTCTCTCTGAACACCTGCCC
Source organism: Clarias fuscus (assembly GCA_030347435.1). Taxonomy (NCBI): domain Eukaryota; kingdom Metazoa; phylum Chordata; class Actinopteri; order Siluriformes; family Clariidae; genus Clarias; species Clarias fuscus. The sequence goes on from CM059212.1 coordinate 8,860,601, forward strand.
CGGTCAGCATCACTCGGATTCTATACTATTTATCATTTTCAGCATCGTTGATGTATACATATATCATTGCGGGCACATTATTTGTTGAATACATCATTTATATCTGATCTTTTGATAGATACTCTATTGAGCCCCGAATTTTCCACTGCTTTGATGGCCTGCTTTATAATTTCTTGTCTCGTTCCATACTGGGCGCTTCAATCAATCAAGCGTCTGCTCATGTCTGAAGAGTTTTGTTCGCCTCTTTACAGGCTTCGGCTACGTCGTGTGCGGAGATGAGAGAGGCCGACTGTGGACGTACCACATCACAGACCTCGCGAAGGCCAACTTCAAGAGCGGAAAAGCGATTCCAGCGACGGAGGTACGAGTTGTTCCTCGAGCTATTATTTAATGGCGAGTCACAATTCTAGACGAGATTTAATGAAAAGCGAATAATCCAGCGCGGGTCGTATAGGGTCACGTGATGTGATGTGATGTTATTGCTTATTCTTAATTCCGGGCACAGATTACACAACTCTATGGCGCAACTGTTGCTACTTGTGTAATAGGATCGACAGTCGTGTTTGTAAGCCTAGCCTATTAACCCATAAAGGAATAACAAGCTAGCGTGCCAGTTCGATTCGATTTGCTTCATTGACAAAATCAGACTAGGACTGCTCAAACCGAGTGTGTCTTATGTAGCGTTGCTTTGCTGAATCACAGCTTCATAGTTCCTGGTTTGGCTTTGGTTTCCACGCGTTTGGTTTCCCTTTCATTTTATTTTATTTTTTTATTACTACTTCCTAAAAATAAGCGTTATGCAGCCTAGGTGTGATTGCCTCATGCACAGCGTTCCCAGAAGAGGCTATTAAGAACTGTAAAATGCATTATGAGAAAATGGAAGGAGAATAGTGAACCATCATCTTCAAGGAAGAAATGTTGTCGGAAAAACATCCCGAATGAGCTTGTTGGGAGATTACTTAAACACTTATTCAAATCAAATCGTTAAAAAAAAACAATAGTAGAACTCATGGTTGTCAGGGAGCAGAAAGAAATTGGTGAAAAAAAAAAAAAAAAAAAGGTCATGTGATCTGATGAGTCTAGATTTACCCTGTACCCACCATGCCTAGTGTCCGTGTTATGCACTGGGGTTGGTTCAGTTGGGTAGGTCAATGTACCCATATAAATGCGGTCAGCTGTGACCTGGATATACTGAAGGAGCGGGTTTTTCCATCAATGTTTTTTTTTTTTTTTTTCTTTCCTGCTGGCACGGATATATTTCAAGCTGACGATGGCAGGATTCCTCGGGCTCAGATTGTGAAAGGGTGATTCAGGGAGCATGAGGCAGCATTTCCACATGTGCATTGGCCACCACAGAGTCCAGACCTTAACGCGACTGAGAATATTTGAGATGTGCTGGAGAAGACATTATGCAGCAACATTATATATATATCAATTTTTAATGATGCATGAGTTGCACATCACACATCAGAATTATTCCACATAAGACACAGCACTTTGTCTGATTAAGTACTGACCAAGAGCTCACATCGTCGCATTCAGGAACTGCAAGCAACCTTGAGGTCTAAAACGCATGTTCGTGATGTCATTTCAGGTTCTAGAGTGGCCGTCTCCGGTGCGAAGAGGAACAGGCCCAGTCGAGGGGCCGTCCATAAACAGCGTTGCCATGGATCCCGAGCTTCGTTATTTGGTTGCCCTTAGTGACAAGAACATGGTGGTGGTTTGGAAACGAGCATCCGTGCCATGAAGGGATCTGATTTCATGTTTCAGATTTTAAGAGCCATAGAATCGTCTGCTCAAGAATCACTGCAGTACCTGCGTACACAACGTGGATTAGGTTATACACAAGTATAGAGCATTGATGAGACTTAACAACAGACTGGAGTGCTATTATGTCACCAGCTCAACAGAGACGAGAGTGGTTTATTCTAGGCTTTGTTGTGAGAATTTAATTAGTTCACTTTTGATTTTTAATTGAGGTTTTTATGTTTTTATTTTAAATATTGTTTTTGTTTTTTAACCACTGTACATATACATATGTGATGATGGTGAATTCTGTTTTCCTTCTGGGAACTAAAAGAAATATGTTACGTGTGTGTGTGTGTGTGTGTGTGTGTGTGTATGTGTGTGTGTGTGTTAATATGAGAGACTACAAAAAATATTATATAGATAAAACAGTATACAATTACTGTATTTCTCACACACGTACAAATCTGTACATACTGTTACTGTCATTTTGCCAGTGATGAAAACCTGATATGCGATATGATCATCTTTACTCCATATTATATAATAGTTTTATAGTCACAGTTGTGAGAATTTTTTGTTTAGAACCTATTAAATAATGCTTGAATTGTATGAGGAACATTTTTTCAATGTTCATTTTACTACTGCGATACAGACCATGTGCAGACCACATGTAGAGTATACTGGAGTGTACCGAGAGCGTGCCACAAGTCAGATTTGTTGTAGATGTGGTGAAATTTCTAGAAGCACGTGTTGGCAAGTGAACTTTTAAATATCTGTGAAGTTTCCCAGTCATCCAGATCATGGTTTTCCCAAAGGTGTTGTTCATTGGCAGCTGGACGTGGAGGAATGTCTTGAAGACATCTGACCTCTCATTCAATACATTTAATCAGTTCTCAGAACATTAATTGACAGCGAAAAGCCTTTCGGATGAGTGAAAGCCAATCCCAGGAGACTTGGGGCAGAAACCGGGGTTCACTCTGCGCATGGTACCTATCCATCACAGGGCGCACACACAACTTGGGAAGCTTGGCAGTTGGCCTACTCTAGATATCTTTGGACTGTAGGAGGAAACGTATCAAGCATGGGAAGAACATGCATGCACACAGAACCGGAGAGGGAATCGACCTCAACCCTGAAGGTGCAAGGTGACGGTGCTAACCAGTATGCCACCATGCAGCCTCTGCTCACGTTTGCATTAATACTACTATTAATAATAATACATTTTATTTCTATAGCACTGTTCATGACATCCCAAAGTACTTACGTAAAAAGTTAAACATGAAATTTGTTAAGCCTGATTTAAAAGCATAAAGGGACTATGGGGGGCGTAAATGATCTAGGAGGAAATTCCACAGACTAGGAGTAGCAGAAAAGAAGGTTCTGTCTCCCTTTGTAAACTAAACTAAATGTCCAGGTTAATCGCTGAGGAAGATAACAGAATGCTTATCCAAGTACAGCTGTGACCAAAAGTTTTGAAAATGACACAAATATTAATTTCAATAAGGTCTTCTGATTCAGTGTTTTTTAGATCTTTTTGTCAGATGGTATACTGAAATATAACTACAAGCATTTGCTAAGTGTCAAAGCCCTTTTTCTTTTTGACAATTACATTAAGTTAATTCAAAGATTCAATATTTGCAATACTTCTTTTTCAAGTTGTGCAATTCGCCCTAGCATGCTGGGCCACATCGTAACTGATGGCAGCCCATTCTTGCATAATCAATGCTTGGAGTTTGGGTGGACAAACCTCTTGTGGATTGACCACAAGTTGAACCCAAAATTTCGGCGTTTCGTTACCAGAGCCACGTTACCAGGTGGTCTAACATGCTGGAAAAGGCATTATTTGTCATAAAACTGCTCTTGGATGGTTGGGAGAAGTTGCTCTCGGAGGATGTTTTCATACCATTGTTTATTCATGGCGGTGTTCAAAATTCTGAAGGAGCCCACTTTCTTGGCTGAGAAGCATCCCCTCAGTATGCTTTATTGTTGGCATGACACAGGACTGATGTTAGCGCCACTCGTCTCCGGGAGAAACATCAGGGACAGACTGATCCCTGACAAATCCCTCTTCTGACTGTTTTGGGAATCAGGGGGGGAAAATGCTTGTTTGAAAAAGAAAAGGTGAGTGCCACCATCAGTCCTGTGCAGGGCATGATCTAACCCCATTTGCCACCCCAGCACTAGTGTCCTAGTGTTCTAAAAATAAGAGTTTTTTTTTTTTATTTATCTGACGTTCCAATCCAGATATCAGGTTCAGGTCAATCACATATCAGCCTTTATTTCATTTTTATAGGACAATGTAAAAATGTGCACCCTAGTGTACACACCGAATAAGAATAGCGTTCCTTGAATCCACAAAAACCATGCAAGTATGCTTGCTTTAGTGTTGCCACCCCTCATAATTTTAATGCCATCCCCTCGTCACCCCATGAATAATTTTCTAGATCCGCCCCTGGTCCTGTGCCAGGCACTGTGAAAATTAATATTCGTGTCATTCTTAAAACTTTTGGTAGATTGAATTTGACCAGGTGTGAGGCAAACGGTCTAACTTTTTATTGGTGGAGTATTACATTATTGGACGAGTATGACATTTTTCATGGTGTTACTGGAGTAGAAACCAGTAACACCATGGCCGTGGTAGAAACGAACTAAAAGCCTAGCAGAACCTGTTTTTATGTCGACATAAAAATGGATGAACCCTTCATGCGTTAATCACGTGCTTTCGGCCTGCGCTCTGAACAACAATAGTGCGAGCCTATGAGGGGGTGCGGCTTTGGCGGCCATTCTAGCTTCTGATTGGCTAACTGGTCGCTCCTTTAGTCGAAACAAGCAGCCGAGATATAAAACTCCGCGAGGGTGTCGGTCGGGACGGACGTGCCTTTGTGCACACACACCCACACACACAGCGCGGTTTAGATGGCCTGCTAGGCTGCGTGTGATCAGGAGAAAAACCGGTGAGCGGTGAAACGGTGGAAAATGCGGCGGAGAGTGGCGTGCGGTGCGGCAGAGCTGCTGTTAGGCCGCGGCGGCGGCGGCGGCGGCAATGTGAGGATGACCGGCCTGCGGCTGCTCCCGTCGAGCACAAAAAGCCCCGCCGTGGAGAGCGGCGTTCACCAAAGACTCCGGTCGACGTCCTCGATGACGACTTACTCCGAGCTGGCTAGAGAGAGGTCGAAAACCGTCACGTCCTTCTACAACCAGTCTGCAATTGATGTGTCTGCCGAAAAGGTGACCGTTAACTAAGGAGATCAAACGGCTCGCGTGCACCGTGACGTGTAATTGCTGCGTCACCTTAGCAACGCTAACTTTTCTTTTAACTAGTAGCTTGCTGAAAGGTTTCTGCTCCTCAACCAGGTTCTGGCACTAGCTCGGCGGCGATGATTCAACCTAGAATAGGAACGGCATGGCTTTCACTTGTCTACCACTTCAGTCAGGTCTAATGTCAACATATGAGGTCAGACAAGGACAGAAGTCCCGGGCTTGGTCCCAAATACCAGCAGTGAAATACACAGCGCGTGCAGAAGCTGATGCCACTTTAGAGACATTGTCATCGCAGCTGTTTTTAATAGTGTTGGGATTTTTAGGATTTATTATTATTCATAAGGGAACCAGTGCTTAAATGTCTGGATTTTCCTAACTAGATATGTCTTTTTGTCTTTGACTTGTCTTTTTTACTTGTGTGTATAAGGCTATGATCAGGTATAAATAAATCATTATGCCTGTATGTACATCTACATCTAGGCATTTGGCAGATGCCCCTATCCAGAGCGACTTACATTATTTTTTTTATTTATTATCATCTCATTATACATCTGAGCAGTTGGGGTTAAGGGCCTTGCTCAAGGGCCCAACAGGGACAACTTGGTGGTAGTGGGACTTGAACCTGGGACCTTCCGAACTGTAGTCCAATGCCTTAACCACTGAGCTACCCCTGACCAGGTGGCTTAGTGGTTGGCGCTGTCGCCTTGTACCACCAGGCTCCAGGTTTGATTCCTGTCTTGGATGTGTGTGTTTGTGTGTATGGGTTTTGCATGTTCTCCCCGTGCTTGGTGGGTTTCCTCCTGGTACTCCGGTTTCCTCCCACAGTCCCAAGACATGCTGATTAGGTTCTTTTGTGTCTCCAGATTGGTCATAGTGTGTGTGCCCTGTGATGGATTGGCACCCTGTACCCAGCCTCGTGCCCTAAGTGTCCTGTGACACACCCCAGGCCTGCCATGACCCTGTATCAGGATAAGTGGTATAGACGATCAAGGTGAACCGACTAGGTGTCTTTATGTTTATCATGTTTGAGACCAGACAAATACCTCAATGATTTGCACTCCAGTTACATAAAAAACCTTTTTGTTGGCCTCACCGCTGTACAGGTGTGAATGTGAAACGTCAGTTTATTTGTAACTGCCGTGTGAGCTAAAATGGATGCCCCACTTGTGATTGGCATGGAAGAATTGCAGTGTACAGTGATGAGGGTTTCTTATTTTTTTGTGGTCCAAGGTTGTATCTAGTAAAGTTATTTATGATTTATGAAAGACTTTTGTGAAAAAGTGCTTATGAACGTATAGAAAAGTTTAAGGACTGACGCAAAAATGTTAGCCATCAAGAAGGAACCGGATTCCTGATGACAAATGTCCGCACACTTCTGCCCACGCTGTCAACCTTCTGCAAAAAGTTAGTTTTTACTTGTTCAAGCATCCTGTCATTTCATTTGTTTGGTCCCCTGAAAGCAGCCCAACGAGGATGAAGATTCACTTCTGATGAAGAAGTGAAGACAGCGGTGCAATCGTGACCCGCAGCTCAGCCTAAAACACCTTTTATTGAGGGAATACGAAAGCTTGTTGGCACACAGTATCAAAAATAAAGGGGATTTTGTAGAACTATTTTGTATTTGTCTTTTCTAAAGGTTATTTGAAAATAATTCAACAGCCCAGACTGCTGATATTTTGACTCATCCTTGTATTATTGGAGCAAGGAATGACGAATACCTAATTTGTTCTGAAACAACACGCATTGATTATGATTATGCCACAAAGTGCCTGTAGAGTGAGTACAGCGGACTCTGGAGAGTGTTGAACTTGTTTGATTGAATACAGAACAACACACTGCTTGTTTAGACAGTTTACGGGTAGAGTTACTGTTGTGAAGCTGTTTTCACTTTGACTGTAGCTGTCTTAAATAGTCGTACCCGCACAGATTCCAGTCTCACTTAACAGTGTCTGAAAAATGTAAATATGTCAAATATTATGGATCTGCCTCATCAGATTGTAGAGACTGACTGGGAAATGAAGAGTCAGTATCGAGCATTTAACGGCACCGTGGTCTTGTTGTTTTTATTATATTTATGACTGCTTTACTTCTTTCAACTGCCATTTTTCTTTCCTCAGCCTTCTGTCAGACTCACACCCGGCACCTTACTCTACTCAGGCAAGCCTCAGGATGAAAACCATATCTTGGTAAGTACAGCCTGTAACTATAAGCTATTTTCAACTTTGTTCTTATTTTGAACTTCAAGTTCTTGTTGATCATGTGTTGTTCAGAAACTCTCCATAATTTCTCACTATGGGTGTTTGTCATGCTGTTTTGCAGAGCAGTGCAAGATACCTGCATAAAGAGCTGCCTGTGCGCATCGCCCATCGCATTAAAGGTTTCCGCAGCCTGCCGTTTATTATCGGTTGCAACCCCACCATCCTGCAAGTGGTGAGTTTTTAACTCCAGTTGTACTGCTGTTAGTGATACTGATTTCCATGTATGTTTGTGTATTGTAGTTGACATGCGCCTTCACAGTCCGTACAGAAGATTTGGGTGCATCAGTCAAACAGGCGTAAATATATAACCACTGGGGCACATCAAATATAGGTATTTGAGCCTTTCGGCTATTTGACTGTACAGTTTGTGCAAGAAAGAAATCAGCCCCTGCCTTCGAACTGACATGACAGAAATGTGCACCCTTTATCATTACAACTATGAGCCATGCTGATGATTTAAGAGACAATCTACCCCCGTCTTCCCCTACCTCGTCACCTGATCACTCAGAAGTAAGTCACAGTGCTTTAAATATGCACATGCTTACTTCCTGTAAAATTTACTTTCACTTCTTTGAGGTTGCCTCAGAAAGCTTTATATTACTCATCACAACATTCAAATGTCAAATTACATATGTTGTATGAATGCAGTGGGAAGCTATTGCACTTCGGGTTAGTATCATTTATATTATTTCAAGGTGTAAATATTCTCAATGTGTGATTCAGCCTTTTTAGTCTCCATTCCCATTTTATTTCTGTCTGTTTAGAATGGCAAATATTGAATCTGCGCAATCAGGCTTTTGTGTGCAATCTCAGCGTGTTTACGCTGTCTCTCCTCACAGTGAACTCTAACCTACATTACATGCTTCTCACACGAGTGAGACACTCTAGGAACGTGAGAGAGAAAAGACAGAGCTTAGAGACTGAGTGCATGTGTGTAATTCTATATAGCAAGATTTGAACATGGTCCATTATATAAACACACAACCATCGAGTAAACACACATGTGACACATGTGAAGATTATATGCTTCCAGTTTTCTGCTTGCCAAATGCATCGTCCTTCCTTTTATTCGAGTTCTTGGAAGTCTTAGAGAACGCTGACCACGTGTGCGCGCTGCTGGAACTCTGCCATCTGGATCCAACAGCCCCCCCCCCCCCCCCCCACCCCTTTTTTTTTTCTTTTCTTTTTTCCCCTCTTTCCTTTCTCATTCTGTCTCTTCCTCCCACAGCACGAGCTTTATATCCGGGCCTATCATGTGCTGAGCGATTTTCCAGCAGTAAGTACCTGCTCGATGTTATCTCACACACAGTTTTAAATAAAAGGTTGGGTAAAGTTTACCAGACTGCTTTTAGCTGCTGTATAATTACATTTCCTACCGTGACCGTGGGCCAGAGACGGGAGCATGGGGGTAACTTTAAGGGCAGAGCAGAACCTAATACTGAGAGTCCAAGTGCTTGGTCATGGAGGATTTTCAGTGTTGCGCAATGCAGGTCATGAGGGCAGAATGTGGCGGGGCTGTTGGGAAGCTAGTTGTTTATAATGTTCTAAGCTTTCTAAATATTTCTCTACAATGCCTTGTTTGGTCTTCCATCTGTCTAAACTTGACAACTAGGAAATCCAGTGTGGATGTTTTCTAATATGTTCTGTAAAAATATAGTCCAAGGAATGACGGGGTCATGGTAGTTTTTAGGGAAATGTACTGTAATTCCATCGCCATGAACATGACCCAAGTAACTAATAAAGGCCGACAACTAGTACTAGTTCTTGAAAGAAATAATAATAATAATAATAATAATAATAATAATAATAATTTTTTAAAAATTCTATGAATGTTAACCAATGAAAGTCAGACATTGCTTTTCAACCATGCTTCAACAGAATTATTTAAAAAAATAAACTCATGGAACAGGCCTGGACAAAAATGATGGTACCCCTAGAAAATACTGAAAATAATGTGACCAAAGGGACATGTTAATTCAAGGTGTGTCCACTAATTAGCATCACGGGTGTCTACAATCTTGTAATCAGTCAGTGGGCCTATATATAGGGCTCCAGGTAGTCACTGTGTTGTTTGGTGACATGGTGTGTACCACACTCAACATGGACCAGAGGAAGCGAAGGAAAGAGTTGTCTCAGGAGATTCGAAAGAAAATTATAGACAAGTATGTTAAAGGTAAAGGCTATAAGACCATTTCCAAGCAGCTAGATGTTCCTGTGACTACAGTTGCACATATTATTCAGAAATTTAAGATCTATGGGACTGTAGCCAACCTCCCTGGATGTGGAGGAAAATTGACGACAAATCAAAGAGACGGATAATCCGAATGGTAACAAAAGAGCCCAGAAAGACTTCTGAAGAGATCCAAGGTGAACTTCATGCTCAAGGAACATCAGTGTCAGATCGCACCATCCGTCGTTGTTTGTGCCAAAGTGGACTACATGGGAGACGTCCAAGGAGGACACCATTGTTGAAAACAAATCATAAAAAAGCCAGACTGGAATATGCCAAACTACATGTTGACAAGCCACAAAGCTTCTGGGAGAATGTCCTATGGACAGATGAGACAAAAATGGAACCTTTTGCCAAGGCACATCAGCTCTATGTTCACAGACGGAAAAATGAAGCATATCAAGAAAAGAACACTGTCCCTACTGTGAAACATGGAGGAGGCTCTGTTATGTTCTGGGGCTGCTTTGCTGCATCTGGCACAGGGTGTCTTGAATCTGTGCAGGGTACAATGAAATCTCAAGACTATCAAGGGATTCTAGAGAGAAATGTGCTGGCCAGTGTCAGAAAGTTGGGTCTCAGTCGCAGGTCATGGGTCTTGCAACAGGACAATGACCCAAAACACACAGCTAAAAACACCCAAGAATGGCTAAGAGGAAAACATTGGACTATTCTAAAGTGGCCTTCTATGAGCCCTGACCTCAATCCTATTGAGCATCTTTGGAAGGAGCTGAAACATGCCGTCTGGAAAAGGCACCCTTCAAACCGGAAACAACTGGAGCCGCTTGCTCATGAGGAGTGGGCCAAAATACCTGCAGAGAGGTGCAGAAGTCTCATTGACAGTTACAGGAATCGTTTGATTGCAGTGATTGCCTCAAAAGGTTGTGCAACAAACTATTAAGTTAGGGGTACCATCATTTTTGTCCAGACCTGTTCCATGAGTTCTTTTTTTTTTTTTTTTTTTTTTTTTTTTTTTTAAATAATTCCGTTGAAGCATGGTTGAAAAGCAATGTCTGACTTTCACTGGTTAACATTCATAGAAGTCTTATTTATTATTACTTTTGTCAGATTAAAGTTATTTCTGTGACCATTGTGAGTTTTTCTTTCATTGACCGAAGGGTACCAACAATTTTGTCCACGTGTGTAAAACACAAATTGGTTTTGCGGAAGTCAACCAGGAGCAAAGTTAAAGAAAAAAAAAAAAAATATATATATATATATATATATATATATAAAATAATTTTTTTGGTGTGTGTAGTTGTTGAAACTGCTTGTCCATCTGGCAGCTACAAAGTAAAATAAATAAATAAAAGTTTGCTCGTGAAATCTTCTAAAATGTTAATGCCTTCAAAACTCATCAGAGCAGTTTGAAGATTCCCTGTGATATTTCCTCAAGACAGTACGTTCTCAAAGATTTACAGTAAATCTCATCAACTTCTCCATAGTATTCATCATCTTATCAGATGGCTCTTTTGTGGTAGAAACAAACCGTTCTAGATTACACACCAAGACCACTATGTTCATTGATAAGGCTGTTTTTTTTTTCTTTTTCTTTTTTTTTCTTTTTTTTCTTTTGGCTTGGTAGGCATTTTAATGTGTAAAATTTAAGAGTTGGAATAGGTGAGAGCCTTTGGTTTAATTTTGTAGAGTTTAATTAAGGATTCCCTTTTTTTTTTTTATTATTGTTTGTTATATTTTGTCTTCCAGATTAAAGACCAAGAAACAGAAGCTCGGTACAGCAAGCTCATTCAACAGCTCCTCGACGATCACAAAGACGTGGTCACCCTGCTCGCGGAAGGATTTCGGGAGTGTCGCAAACACATTCAAGTGAGTGAGCATGCCCTTAATTGCGGTCCGCTCTTTGACAGATGTCACGTTAATTATTCATTTGTATATGCATGTGCTTATTTTTTGTCGTAGGATGAGATGCTAGTTCGTAACTTCCTGGACACAACGCTGACCTCTCGTCTGGGCATTCGCATGCTGGCCACGCACCATCTTGCCCTGCATGAAGAAAATGTACGTTTCTTTCGTTTTTCAGCTTAGACTTTTAGTCTCCTCCACCATTTTTACCTTAACCTATGAAGGTTATGTTTAAAATACCTCAAGAGCCCTCATGACCCCTGAGACAGTCACTTGGTGTTAAGTTCATGACCTAAATGTAACGTCTAAATATAAATAGCCTTTTGCAGCTGCACTTTTACTGATTCGGAGAACTGCCACCATCTTGTTTGTTCGAGGCACGTTCAAGCCAAACCAGGAATTTTGATTGTGTAGAATAACACAACCAGTGTAAAAAAATAAATAAATAAATTTATATAATCCCTTCCATACTATTGCACTTAGCTCAGAGCCATAATAGGACTGCTTTGTTTATGTCTGAAACCCTGGCCTTCCAGGAACTCCTGTAATAGACCAGAGCTGTGGAAATGGCATGGAGCGAGGTCAGACCTGTACAGGGAATGTTTATTCTTAAGGATCAGGCGTTCGACTCGCTGAACGTTCATCGGAACGACTTCAGTGGGCTCCGTGCCACCTTTTTATTATAATTATTTATTTATTTATTTGTTACTTTTGCGCTATTCAAACCTTATCCTGCGGCTGAGAGTCCTGTCACTGTACTATGCTTCTGTGAACATCGTTCAGTTTTATGTCTTCATTCACAAGAAAATGTATTCCAAGTCCTGATTTGACTTAAACGGCATCTCCTATAAACTAATTCAAAAGATTGAGGCTAGTATTTTATCATATTTGCTGTAATTAATGGGTAGATATTGTTCATGGCTTAATCGTTAAAGGACTTTTTTGCTTACTCTGTCATCATTTAGTTACACAGTCATAGAGAAAGCAAGCTTGACTTGGAAGAAAACAAATAAGTTGACACTTAAGACGGTGTCAGTCCTGTAATGAAATCGTGATTGTGGTTCTGCAACTTCAAATTAACTGGGCATTAAATAATTATTTACAGAGACATGGACTTGTCTGTGTAATGAGTCCCGAGGTGTGTGTGTGTGTGTGTGTGTGTGTGTGTGTGTGTGTGTGTGTGTGTGTGTGTGTGTGTGTGTGTGTGTGTGTGTGTGTGTGTGTGTGTGTGTGTGTGTGTGTGTGTGTGTGTGTGTGTGTGTGTGTGTGTGTGTGTTTCAAAATAATTCAACTGCTTTGTAAACTGTTGCACCGTTTTTAACAAAGCTCCTATTTGGACTCTTCCTTTGCCAGTCTGACTACGTGGGCATTGTGAGCAGACGTCTATCTCCTAAAAAGATCACTGAGAAGTGGGTGGACTTTGCAAGGTAAGCCTGCCTCTTTACCGTTATCTGCCCATCTGGTTTGTTACCTTGTACATGACTGTATTTACAGAGCCTAGAGTTTAAAGTGAAAGGACAAACTGCACAGTTTATTCCAGGTCGTCACTGAGCTAAAATTAGAGCACGTCAGAGAGCATGGATCTGCTGGTAAAGACAACATTGCACATTGCATAAGAGAAAATACTGGAACTGTAGGTTTTATATTCAGTCTTTGTCGATTTCTTGTACAAGGGCTCTTCAGTGACGCGTTTCCCTCAAACCTCTTTTAGCTAAACAAAGCAGTTGCGTAACAGATCATTTAACATTTCCAATTAGAGGATGGCACAAGCTTGACCAAAACAAAACAAGTAGAGGATAAACATGGCCCTAAGGGGAACAGAGCTTGGATGGTCCTTATCTTCTCCTGTTCCTGGCAGGATGGAGTTCACAGTTGTTTGTGTTCTGTAGCATTTGGAGGAAGGAGAGCTGGTACTTCTTTAAAATGCTTATTCATTTTTCTTCTAGTTATTTATTGAGTTGCATGACATGTTACTCATTTTCATGTTTACGTTCCAGCATGCGGCTGTAGATCATTTTATTTAATTCTGCTGCGTCACTCGGTACGTCATTGAGTACATATTATGTTTAATCTCAATTACTTGTATGAATGACTTAATTTTGCTATGCAGAAATGCGACCGTCTCAACACTGACATGTTTACAGCACATATGGCTATAAAGCAGCCAAGCTCATGAAATGCGAACATGTGGGATTATCATCACTGTCTCCTCCATAAGCATGTTCTTTTTTTTCTTTTTTTTTCCCCCATTCATTTTGATTCTCTGTCTTTCATCACTCCTATAATTTGGATGTGATCCTGTCCTGGAGTACTTACTTTAATCAGTCTGTTCATTGCCAGGATCAAAGACAGACGTTTCAATCCTGCATAAGCAAATTAAATGAAAATGGCTTTCTCATCCATTTTAAAAATGGCCGATGCATCATTGCTCTGATCTGTATATTTCGTCACCATTTGCAGACGCTAGGAATGAGCTCATGCATGCAGAAGATGCTGGATGGTGCTTTCGCCTGTCTCCCTGTCCGTCACACTGGGAGGCTTAAATTTCACCATCCGTTATTGCAAAACAAGTCAGTAACTTCACGTCAATTATGTTTAATAGTGAAGTAAGGATTGTGCAAACAAGGTTGATGTATATACGTGCTCGCCTGGCCAAGTCGCACACTAACATTTCATTCAGTCACCTTTAGCTTTGATTACAGCACACAATGTTTTGGTCAGTTCATGTGTGAAAATGATTGCTCATGCTCTCAGAGCCCCTCTTTCACACAGCAATGGTAAGGAAAACGGCATAGCTGTGATAACCTGGTCATTCAGGTCTTCAGCTGACTTCATTTTTTGCTGAGCCTAGACCTGAGCATTTGAAGCAATCCTAGATCATAACACTGCCTCCAGAGGCTTGTACAGTGAACACGATGCATGATGGGTGCATGTTTTTCCCTTCTCACCCTGATGTGCCAATCATTCTTGAATAGGATCAGTCCTTTCTCATGATTACTTTTCCTTTCTTTAATTTATCTATTTTTAATTTATTTATTTTAAAGGGTTTTAAATCCAGTATTCCTTCTTTTTTCTTTTTTTTTCTTTTTTTTAAATCAGATTTAAATACAGTGGAACCTCGGATTGTGAGTAACGTGGTTTACGAGTGTTCCGCAAACCGAGCAAAGATTTTTAATACATTTTTATTCGGAAGCCGAGCAAGTATTAGTTTCACGAGCGCCGAGTATCATGTATCACACATGCGACTCTTATTTTGACACCAAGATATCTTTCTTTTTCCTGTTAAAACGGTGTTCCCGTTGTGTGTTTGTTGTGAATCTTAAAAAGCGAGGTGGGGAGAGGGAGGAGGAGTGTTACTGTGTAAAACGAGGCGAGGGAAGGGGCTAATTCCACACACACAGCTGCGCGCACCAACGGAAACACTTATCTGTCAGGATTTATTTGTACTTTTTTTTTAAAGGTAAAGTGCAGATTAATTTGTTTAATTTTCATTTTATAGATTGTATTAATTATTTTTATGTATTTATTTTTTGGGGCTGTGGAACGAATAATTTGAGTTTTCATTATTACTTATGGGAAATTATGATTTGGTTTACAAGTGTTTTGGAATACGAGCCCACTTTTGGAACGAATTATGCTCATAATCCAAGGTTCCACTGTATATGGTTGAAGTTTACAAAATTTATGAGCTGCAGTTCAGCACAGACTGGACCCTGTTCTAACTGATGATTTAATAGTAATAATTCTGAATAATACTGTTATTGCATCTGCTCTAGACATTTGATTTATGAGAAGCAACCAGTTATACAGCGTTCTTTACTATGAAATCTGTTTGTCTGATTTAAGATAAACATTCCGTTGTCAGTCATTGTGTTTGTGTATTTATTCAGTCAGAATTGGCATGTGTTTATTTATTCATTTCTGCTTATCCTAATGCTCCTGTGACCCTCTCAGGCGACTGTGTGAGCACCAGTACGGGAATTCCCCGCGCGTCCGCATCAACGGTCACGTGGCTGCCCGCTTCCCGTTCATTCCTCTCCCCCTGGACTACATCCTGCCCGAGCTCCTGAAGAACGCCATGAGGTAACGCCATGATCAGTGTTCCTAGTGTTACTGTATCGTCATGAATATTCAAAATGGACATGAATTCTCGAACAACATCGGGCACCTGAGTTTCTTAAAACCTTCCACTGACACAATGATCGTTGTTATGGACTGCATCTCAAAACGGGAAAAAAAAACTCTGTCCTGAGATTTAAAAGCGTTTAAGCAAGAGTCATTGATTTGTTTAGGATGGCTAGACGAACTCTTTCTCAGGTGCAAAGAGTCTCCAGCGTCGGTACTCTTTAATGAGCAACATTTTCCGCCATGGGGATGTTTTTTTTTTAGGACTGAGGGTTTTTTATTTATTTGTTTGTTTGTTTTGTTTATTTATGAGGCATGTTTTGTGCGATCTTCCACACTGTTGAGCGAGTTTAACAGTAAGACCACCAGAACAGCACCTTCAGTCAGTGCTTTCATTTCGGAAAGCTCGGTCAGACATAGTAACAAGTCAGCACTCTAATGCTTTCCTGGCATTCGGTGTGTGACGCTTGATCTTATCTACAAATGCTTGGGTGAGGGTGACCCGACCTGAACTTTCCTTACCGCAGGTCAAATCCTGCCCGAGTTGTACAGCTCCAGTTAGACCTAAGGTCATTTTGCACCTGGCCATTGTGTATAATAACTCCAAAACAATTCATGGTTGAGATTATTTGGCATAATCATGAGATTAAAGGTCGTCACACTAACATCTGCACAGACGTTTACCTGGTATGTTTAGTACTCGTTCAGACATGCTTTCCTTTGTTTATTTTATGCACAGATTATCTTTCATTTACAGTGAGTTGATTGTTAGTTTCCGTTTAATTCTGAATATAGAAGATAAAGGACCTGTTACTTTCACCTAGATTAAAAACACAGGGTGTGACATTCACGGTGGCAATGACGGACTTTTACCTTGTTGCTTTTATGCCCTATTAATTTCAGAAACCACAGAGGCAAGAATTTATTGTTCTCTTTTTCTGTTGTTGCTTTGGTGCCAAGTCATCGAAATGATCAAAATATCTTTAGGTCTCAGCAAGTAAAATCTGACACTGTTTTGGATCACCACACCTATTATGGAAAATATATTTCGGAAAACAGTTCGGTCAACTCCAGGGCTTTGTATGAGTACTACCAGAAGAGCAACGTTCCACTCCACCTGCCACAACTCTACTAGCACTTTATATTCTGCGTGTAGGGTCTGTTTAGCATGTCACGTGACTTCACTTTGTGCGCGTGGGTCATGTGTGTACCGTATGTAGTCGTAGGTCGGTGTGTGGCCGTGATGTTTTTACATAAAGTCAATTTGGCAGTGAAGTAAAAACAGGTGTAAAGCCAAATTGCGAAATGAAACGTTCTAGCTTTTTCAGGTGAGAAATATTCTCATATCTGGACATTTCTCCATTTAATAATTGATGCACCAAAAGGCCAGACTGTTATGCTTGAACAACTGCAAGGTGCAACTCGTCCAATGCAAGGCAGATATACTTTAGTCATATTTACAGGTAAAATAAAAATCCTAAAAATCCAGTCCTAATAAATGTCTCTTATTCCACAAGATGTGAGAGAACCCGATTTGCTCTACTATAATAGGCCTTGAGACATGGGGCAATCAGAAAAGTCCTGTAAGACAAGTATTGTCAGCAAGTACCCAAACTCCTGGCAATAAGTGGCATAAATAGTAATATTGTTTTGCTTGTGTATAACATCCTAATAAACTCTTGGCCTCATCGTTAAACTGTGACGCTTGCGAGACATTGTTTATGCTTCATTTAATCCTTGTAAAATGTCTTTTGTGGTTTTTATAGGGCCACAATGGAGAGCCACCTGGACACGCCTTACAACGTCCCAGACGTGGTGGTTACCATTGCCAACAACGATACCGACTTTGTCATCAGGTAAGTGTGTGCAGCAACCATTTGGGGATTTTCTGTCTATAAACTTTGGTTTTTTTTTTTTTTTTTTTTTAATTAAGAATTGACCAAACAGAACTTAGCACATTGAAACCTTCAGACCGTACCATTTGACTTCCGTTTGCTGTAAAAGCGCTTTGTGCAAATTCTTTAAGCATTTAAAAAAAAATAAAAAATTCTTAGCACATCTAAACTAATGTATCTGCCTGATGACCCAGCACAACACATTTGAGCTTTGAGGCTGTTATCTAACCTTTTAAGTGCTTATGTGAGGGCAGAGAAGCTGAAGTCCATTAACCAGAGGCGCACGGGCACCTGCAAGCCGTGTTGAGTGCTGAAAATCAAGATCTGTTTGCATGTGATAAATTTGCCCATAGCACGCAAGGACTATTTGTCTTGCCATGTCCTAGTCAGCACTTTATCTGCTTGTTCACGACCGCAGTGATCAAGCATAACACAAAACACAATCTCCATCTGTTCCTCGCCTCATGCAGCTCAGGATTTAACCCCGAGCTTTACTCCGTTTGAACCCGTCTTGCATTGCGGGTGAAAGAGATGACCCAGAGGTAACCCTGATTTCACTGAATTCTTGTGCAGGATCTCGGATCGGGGCGGAGGCATCCCCCACAGCATCATGGACAAAGTGATGGACTATCACTTCAGCACGGCCGAGCAGAGCACGCAGGACCCGCGCATGAGCAACATCTTCAACACCATGACCAACAGCGGCCCTCAGTCAGGCCCCATGCACGGGTGAGCGAGCGTTACACTAGCGTTCAAACAAGCAGTCATAAACGACGGTGTTCATTGTCCTTTTCATTTCTCTTTATCTGATTTCAATTTGGCTGTCCACTTAGGACTACAGTTTCCTGTTAAATAGAAACCACTGCACGAAGAAGAAGAATGTTTAATACACTATACATAATGCCTAACACACTGTCTCTTTATGCATATACTCACTGGACCTATTTATAACTACAGGACGGTTGCATTCTAGTCATATGAATTCCTCAATGGTTGAATGGCTCAGGTCAAACCAATCCAGTATAGACCAGTTTTACTACATGGGCTTTGGTATTTTTGAACACCACTGCCCCCTACTGGGATTTTTTTTTTTTTTTTAAAGCACAACTTGCAAATAAAAACCCACCTGCGCACACATCTTGCTCAGCACCGACTCACCACACACATAGCCATTGCATGATGTAATACCGCTGCAGTTCTTTCATTTCTTCATCCTGGTACGTCACATCAAAATGTATTGTAACTACACTACAGAGTTTCCTTGACGTTTAGATATTTTGGCTTTATGGTTCATCACAGAGCTCAAGCTAGGGTGTTGGTGGCTCAGCGGTGGGTTTCTCTCCTACCATGTGTATAATCAACCAACATGAACTTGCATACTTGTGTAAACTATTTTGGCAAGTTTTTTTTTTTTTTTTTTTTTTTTTTTTAAAGCTACAAAAAAAAAAAAAACTTGTTTGTTTCCAACCTGAATATTATATTTGATTATATCTCTTAATTTCTTTATTGTCCAATTCAAACATCTCTTCATTTTGAGTAAGCAGAAATCCTGTTCCACTCATGTAAAAAAAACAACAAAAAAAACAGCATTGTTTTATGCACAGGTCTACATGTCTAAACTGATTTCCCCCTCCCTTGCACTGTTCCTCATCTCTAGGTTTGGTTTTGGTCTGCCCACCTCAAGAGCATACGCCGAATATCTGGGTGGCGCGCTGTCTATCCAGTCGATGCAGGGAATTGGCACTGACGTTTACCTGCGCCTGCGTCACATTGACGGGAAAGGAGAGAGTTTCAGAGTGTGACATATCGGTCAATACTGCCGGTCACCATGAGCATACGTGTTTTTCACCAACGCCTTGAAGCTTCACTGTTCACCGATCTTCACGGACATTGCTTCCTGTCCTTTTTTTTAAATAATGTTTTTTTTTGTTTGTTTGTTTGTTTTTCCCTCTTTGCATGAAAGAGTCTAAAAAGAAGGAAGACAGAAATTTTAAGTTACTGATGTGATTCGCCTAGAAAAGCTCCTGGAAGAAGATGCCTTAGGATAACACCTGAAACTCATAGGAGACTGAGCTCTTTTCTGTGACTGATGCTGAGTGAAAGGCCTATCTTAGTGTTTGAGTGATCGTGCTCTTGGGCATGGATGCAGAACATACTGTACTAATTGCCTTACGGAAACAATGAATCTGGGATTGCTCCTGGGCTGCTTGTTCTGCCTCACCCAGTGTGTAATCAGAGTTGTTTAAAAGTGCACGTTTTCTCCTAAATAAGCTTTTGATTTTATGTAGGTTTCCTGCCCAAAGCAGACAGGGTATAGAACAAAGTGTAAATTTTTTTTTTTTTTTTTTTTTTTTTTAAATATCATGCTTTTTGAGCTCGCCAGGATTTAGTTTAAAGTTGTATTGAAGTAACATTTTATTCATATTTGAATATTATTTTTCAGTTGTCCTACATGTGCCCTGGTTCCACTCACATTCCAGTAGAGGTCAGTCATGAAAATAGGACCTGATTCATCGTTCAGTTTAAGTTAATATTGTTGGTCACAGAAGATCACTACTGGAAATTACTATAGGAGATGACACATTTGTACCTGTGGAGTTTTTTTTTTTTTTTTTTTTTTTTTTTTTTGTGGCCTCAGTAAAATGCCATATTATAGTCTGAACATGCATGTTGAAGGACTGGAGGGTGTTTTTTGTGGTCCTGGGTTGCCCTCGACAGGTTAAAGGTCTCTGCTCTAACAAAGCTATAGTATATATTACCACTGCCTGGAATATTGTGTACAAAGTTAAGGACTAATCTGCACACCTTGCCACAGATTCCTTTTGTGAGGTGTCCAGATTGATGTCAAGGATGGGAACATTTTATTAAATGTTTATTATTTGTTGTCTGTGTTGTTTTTCCTTTATATATGCCAGGTTTGTGTAGTTTCTTGGGCATTATAAAAATCCTAATTTGAGCAACACTATCTGCCTCGCCTGTTGTTTTTCTTCTGTCTTTCGATTAATTACAGTATAAGTAAAGAGCACCACACACTGGACTATGCTGTTTATAGCAAAATAATAAACTGATATGAACTGGAGGGACTGTTATTACCATTAATGTGTTCGTTTTCCTAGAACAGGGTTTTTTTTTTTTTCTTCTTCATATCTTGTTCATCTAGTCATAAAGGTTGTTCTTTTTTAGCCATTTTTAGTTTTATTTAATGTTTGTGAAACTGATTAGTTCCTGTTATCACTCTTGTTATGAGTGACTTAAACAGTTGTTTCCTCACCAGCCTTTTTTCCCCTGCCTATTAAAGTTTATAAGCTTACGAAGAAACTGAAGAATTTGAAAAAGTTTGTCTAGGCACACCCTTATCTCTAGACTATTCTAAATAGCTACCTCCTTCCGAAATGCTAATAAGTCTTTTTTTTTTTTCTTTTTCTTTTTTTAATTAACATTTATACAAGTTTCTGTACATAAATAGCAGTGATGATGGATGGGTGCATTTGCATCATATACATGTAATTTGCTTTGGGCATGGAACCACTGTCTGTGCTCCTGTTCGAGAACATTTAATCACACATTTAAGAATTCAGAAGTGCTGTGGCATAAAATGGAATATCTAAAAGTTACAGGCTTGGTCTCTAGAGATTAGACATGGGAATGAGTCCAGTTCTCCAAATTTCCACATAAGGAGTAGATCTATTTTTAAAATGTTATGTAGCCATCTTTCCAGCATTGAGACCTGGATCCTTTTGTTTATACTTAAAAAAAATATATATTAAAGCTGTACTATTTTCTGTAAGGTTTTACACATTTTAAAGGCTAAACTGAAGCATTTAAATTAATTGAAATTTCTTTTAGACTTTTTTGCTAAAAGTGATGTATTTCGACACAAACGGTCACTGTTTTCCGGTAAATGTGATGTTTGTGTTACCGACTCAGTCTGTTATAGCTTAAACTGATTATTGGTTTATTTGTGTTTGATTGTTCTTGCTCTTTTTCATATGGCCTTCTAAAATGATCATATTATATTTGTGTTTGACTGTCCACCCATAAAATAGGCTGAAATGACACTAAAACCACTGACGGGTGCTAAAAAATGTATGTAACGCATAGGTGTCAGACCACACAGTGAATCTTAATTTGTTCAGAACATCATGTGGGAATGTGTGTCCGTCACCTGTGGAAGAGATGGCACCCGGGTGCACTGTGGGAAGATATGCATCATGGGAAGAGGGAAAGCTGGAGTGATTCAGTTCAGTTGTATTGATCTGTATAGCGCTTTTAACAATGGTCATTGTTGCAAAGCAGCTTCACAGAGTCAAAAGATAATTCGGGAAATGTACATGTGCAACTTTTGGTCCTGGTATTCATACGGATGTTTTTTTGACACATACCACCTACTGTATTTACAAACCAATTGCACTCTTTTATGGTAATGAGAAACGTCAAGGCGTTGTCTCCCTATTCCCCAGATCTTAATCCATCCTGATCTGTAGGATATACTGGATAAACAAGTCTGATACATAGAGGCCCCACCTTGCAACCTACAGGACTTTAAAGATGCCACTAAGGTTGCCACTAAGTGTGTATTTAACACTTTACACGTAATGCCTTGTGTGCCAGATTCCACAGCACACCTTCAGAAATCTTGTTTAGTCCATACCTACTTGTGGTCTGGTAAGAGAAGTTATGGTGTATGTGGGGGGTGGGTGGGATTTAATGTGATCACATCAGTCTCCATGGTCTTTCTTTAGAGATATTTGGGGGGGAAATGCTTAAAAAACCATAAGATTAGAAACTAGACCTTATGTACCCTATAAATATATTTCATCCATCCATTTAGGACCCTCTAGTCAAACTATGGACCATGGAGGCCAATGTTGACCATTGTTTTTATTATATCTGCATGTCTTTGGACTGTGGGGGGAAATTAACCCAGCACAAGGAGACCATGCAAACTCCATGCACATAGACCCCACGGTGGGAATTTAACTTGGATTCTGGAGGTGCAAGTCAAGAGTTTTAACCACTATCCCAATAAGTAGTCCTGTTTCTTTTACTGGAGGGAAAAAAATGCTTGCTTCTTCTTTTTAAATAGGTAAAATTCAGTTCAATAAAATAAAATAAAAAAGATATTTGAAAATACACAATTATATAACAAATAAAATACAACTGTTGGAATGATGATAAATGGAATGAGTTATTTATAGGTTATTTTAAATGTCTATCTAACCCCAGACACAAAGTTAACACAGTACCACTGTCTTGGTGATCCATTTTAAGTAGCACATGCAATAACGGGGCAATTTGTTTATAGTGCCAACCAGTAATTATGAAATACACCAGCACAGAGTGTATGCAGTGTAAAGGTTGTCACTAAGTGTGTATTTAACACTTTACACATACTGCCCTCCTATGTGTGGACATGCATTATTGTAGTCTTTTCTACGAAACGTTTGGTTAAAGGGCGGCACTGTGGCTTATTGGTTAGCACGCTTGCTTTACAGCTGCAGGATCCGGGTTCGATTCCTGCATCGTCTCTGTGTGCATGGAGCTCTCCTCATGCCTGGTGGATTTTCTCAGGGTACTCCGGTTTCCTTCCTCAGCCCAAAGAGTTTAGGGTAACTGGTGTTCCCAAATTCCCCTTGTGTGTGTGTGTGTGTGTGTGTGCGCCCTATGATGACCCTGTCTGGTCTCCTTGGATATGCTCCAGTTCCTTGTGACACTGTATACAGGATAAAGCGGTATAGCCTCGGAATTGTTTGTGTCCAACATGTAGGACTTTTAGCACGTTTTTTATTGTTTGTTTGTTTGTTTGAGACAATGTTTAATGTTAAAAGCGCTATACAAATAAAATGTAATTGAATTTACCCAAATAAAACTGGGTGAGTGAGAGTGCTCGGTTAAGGGGTGTATATGTGCATTTCTGTTGTATGAAAAGCTAACAAACAAGGAAAAAAAACGGACACTTTTAACGCGCATGCGCGTTCGATATAGAGGGGGACTTCCTCTTAAAGGAAATGGCCACACGGTTTTGTCACGTGACGCGCGGAAGCCCAAAAAGAGGAGGAGTCGAGGACGGAAACAAAAATATCGCGAGTCGATGGGGTTTCGCCACACGCGCACTGCGTGTCTCTGCACCTCAGCTGGAAACAAGCAAACAAACAAAAGCTCGTTTTTCTTATTTTTCTTTTTCCATCTTATTCGTGAAGGCAAGGATTCTTTTTTTGATAGACGTCACACAGAAGGTGAGCGAGACATCGCGAGAAGTAAAGCGCGTGCCGACTGGGATGTCGAGCTGGGTGTAAAATAATATGCAACATCATCATCATCATCTATGGAGAGCGTGTTTTTAATGAAATTGCATTTAGGACACAGCTACTGTCCAATACTAAACTGTTTGTTATATGGAGATGTCTAGTGGTGCTATAATTACTCAGGAACTTGAGTCAGGAAATTGTTTGATTACCTCTAGTTAGTAAGGAGGGCTTGTTCTGTTTGTTAGGGGTTTCTTTTGGACAGCAAAAAAAAAATAAAAAATGCAAGCAGACATTGCAATATGGTTAACTTATCTACTTGTCATATATATATTTGTGTGTGTATTGATGTCTGACGTGGCGACAGTCTCTGATTAAATATAGTGCATTCATAATTCTCTTTACTTTTCAGTTTAACAGCATGCAATAATTGAATACATCACTTTTTTTTAAGCTCTTACTTTATAGTAAGCTGATGCTTGTTCTTTCTATGTTTTGTCAACCAGAGATGTGCAATGAAAGCCGCTCATAAAGGCGGGGAAGCCCAACCCTGTAAGTACTGTATCTGTATCAGGCAGCCTTCAGACTCTTTTTGAATGGCTTGTGAAATAATTACACTCAAATGCTAATTAAGTAATCTAATTAATCATTCTATTTGTGTTTCTCCCTGAACCCTGATGCTGCCTGCACTTTAACACTACTTTATAAAGTCCTTGTTGACCGTTCCAGGCATTTTTAAATCCGTATGGTGCTTTCTAGATGTTGTATAATCAGTAAGACTTATCATTCGTCTTCTTCTTCTTATTATTATTATTACACCTAGTAATTAAAAAAGGGAACTGCAGCAAATGCTAATTGAGGCCCATTGGCGTGGTAGTTGCGCTGCCCCATGCTCCTGCTTCTCTATTTAAAGTGGAAGTGGACTAAAATTAAACTAAAAAAATTAAGGACAAAAAGATGAGTTGTAAGTGCAGACAATGCACCTGTGATGTACATACGGTAGCTATATGGATATGCATACATTGGAACCTTGGATTGCGAGCATAATTTGCTCTGGAAATGTTCTTGTATATCAAAATACTCGTGAATTTCCCTAAAAGAAATAGTGGTCTGATATATAAAATCAAAGTCTGATGATTCATTCCAAAGCCCAAAATATATATGAATATATTTTTATATGACTAAAAATAATTTATACTAAATATAAAGTAGAACTAAAACAAATTAATTTGCACTTTACTGTTGAAATAATTAAAACTTTGAAAATAATTTTGACTGGTGTTAGACGAGAGCCGAAGCAGGAGCAGGGGGGCTACTGCGTAGAACGACTTTCTCTCTCTTTCTCTCTCTCTCTCACACACACACACACACACACACACACACACACACACACAGACTAATGGAATCACTCCTCTGAACAGATTTTTTTTTTTTCTTCACGGAGGCCATTGTTGCAGTACTAAAGAACAGTCCGCTTTACGCACACACCCACATGGT
Organism: Clarias fuscus; assembly: GCA_030347435.1. Lineage (NCBI taxonomy): Eukaryota > Metazoa > Chordata > Actinopteri > Siluriformes > Clariidae > Clarias > Clarias fuscus. The sequence continues at coordinate 8,885,721 of CM059212.1, forward strand.
CAATATCATCACTTGACTACACGAGTGATGTATGCACACTAAGACCAAGCATGGGAGGCGATTACCCGCAATCCCACAACGCAAGAGAGAGAAGAACCATTGGCTCAGTTGTGATCACGTAACGCTCGGCAGACAAAGCGTATACATACTACAGTACTCGTATATCAAGACCTGTTTAACATGGAGTATTCTATGGCATAATTTAAAAGTAACGTTCCTTGTTTGTGTTTTTTCTACACAGTGGCCATGAACAGTGAACTGAACGTTCCTGTGGCCTCGTCCACTGCCGGGATGTCCGATCGGCTCCAGGATGGAGGGGGGATGGATTATCGGGACTGGGTCCGGCGCAGCTATCTAGAGCTGGTGACCTCTAACCATCACTCTGTGCAGGCGCTCTCCTGGAGGAAGCTCTACCTGAGCAGGGCAAAGCTCAAAGCGTCCAGCCGCACATCGGCCTTGCTCTCCGGTTTCGCCATGGTCAGTAGGCCTGCTGCGATTTAGAGAGTCTGGTTGTGTCTCTCACATGACTGTTATTGAGTGCTGTGAGAACTTTAACTGAAATTGTCTGTTTGCTTCCGGCAGGTAGCCATGGTTGAGGTGCAGCTAGAGGTGCAGTACAACTACCCGCGTGCTCTACTGGTGGGCTTCAGCGTGTGCACCACTGTGCTTGTGGCCGTCCATCTGTTCGCGCTGCTCATCAGCACATGCATTCTGCCTAATGTGGAAGCGGTGAGCAACATCCATAACCTGAACTCGGTGTGCGAGTCACCCCATGAGCGAATGCACCACTACATCGAGCTGGCCTGGGGGTTTTCGACGGCACTCGGGATCTTGCTATTCCTCGCCGAGGTCGTGCTTCTCTGCTGGATCAAGTTCCTGCCCATCGACTCTGGGACGATGACTAAATCGGCAGGAGACGGGACGCCGGTATCGACAGTGCCCGTTTCTGAGCCGGGGCACAGCGGGTGGCAGGCGGCCCTCGCCTCCACTATCATCATGGTGCCTGTGGGGCTCCTCTTCGTCGTATTCACTGTGCATTTTTATCGCTCACTGGTACGCCACAAAACCAAGCGGCACGACCAGGAGATCGAGGAGTTGCACAAGATCAAGGTGCAGCTGGACGGCCAAGAGCGCGGCCTACAAGCCGTGTGATCTTCTTCAGGGATTTTTTTTTTTTTTTGCTTTTTGCTTCTTTCTTGTTTTTTGTTTTTTTGCAGTCCTTATGCAGCAAACACTTTAACTTTTAAGTTCTTTCCCAGCATCTTTTTTTTTTTTTTTAAAGCTAATGCAATGATTTCGGATGCAGTGTTTACAGAGGCGCAGCAAGGGCTATTTTTTTCCTACTTGTTTGGATTTTTCTTTGAGCTTCTGTTGCTATGCTTTAAAGGAGTTCATCTATATTGTATTCCTAGGTTCCACTTTGGCAGTCGGTGTGGTGTTTATGCAAGGGAGACCAAATCATATCTTTATCTAGCCTCCGATGGATGACTGAAAATATAATTGTCCAGATTCAAAGGTGGTAGGTAATGGTAAACTGACTAGTTAAGAGCATTAACACAGACCTAGAGTTTGTGTCTTTAAAACCATACTCCCCGTAACCTATGAACATGCAATCTGCCTGTCCTTGACTACTGATTTGTCCATGACTGCATGTCATAGCTGTGACAAAATCAATCTTACAATACATATGGATGCAAAGAACGCAGAAATTGCTATTACAATGGCAAGTTAATTGATGTAGGCTCACTGCCAAAGTTAGTCAGATATGTTACAATGCTAAACCACATCTTTGTGCATTTTATGAGCTTTTAATGTTTTTTTTTTTTCTTTCCCCCCCCCATCCCGAACAATGTAGTAATAATAATTCTGATATGGAGGAGTTCATGCCTACAGCCTTGTTACAGCCGATGTTTGTCTTTTAAATAACTTTAATGGACCATTTAATAATGACTGATACTCTGTCTTAACCTCCTTAATATTTACACCTCTTTAAAAAATATATATATATTAAAAAAAAGAGAGAGAAGTTGCACATTTCAGTATTTATAAGCAGTCAGTTTTAAAGCACAAACCAGAATCGTTGTGTACTGGGGCTTTTGGAGTCTGTTTGTGCCCGTTTGCACTACAGGTGGTTTACATTAGGAAACTTGCCCAGCGTCAGGCATTAGCCGCGCAGTTCTCTATCAATATTAAACTACTTTGGAGATGCACGTGGCTCGTCTTCGTCCGACAAGCTCAAAACATCTCGTCTGAACTTTTGAGTGCTGTTTACGTCACTCTGGACGACAGTGTGAGGAAAGTGGTTTGACCAACAGTTTGCCTGCCTTATCTTAAACACAAGACATGAAGTGCACTTGTAGTGTAATGAGTCGTATTCCATTAAACGTGATCACGATACATGAAACACGTGTTACACCTTTTAGGTCAAATGCAAACGAGTCGTCGGATCGTTACTGTGTATACTGGCTTGTGTATGTCGATGCACAAACTAATATTTATGTTCCATACCCATTGATATTAAAGCTGTAGAAATGACTCGGCGCGACCCCCGAGGACGAAGAGGAACACCTGTGACATCACAAAATTCACTTCTTGTGGACTTTATGAAGTGCTGCAATCTGTGCGGTTTTGTGACGATGGACATCCCGGCATAGTGGACGCACCCTCTTTTTGTGCTCTTGGTCTGTAACCAAGAGAAATGTTTTGTCACGTTGCATGTCTGTCAACAAACCTGTATGTTAATTTATGTCAAATAAACACCTTATTTTGTTTATTTTATAATCCTCAAACCATTGCCGTGTTAATATTTTGTAGGATAGCATATTTACTCTTCTTGGGTTAATATATATTTTTATATACTATAATTAACTTTTTAATTATGGAGATAATTAATGATATCATTAAAAATGATGAGCCAGTTGGAGAGATTTGTATTTTTTGGATCGTCATCAGTGTAAGTGAAGCTGAATCTGGCACTGAGACAGCTGATGCAGTGAAAACACCGTCACTCAGTATGCATGGAAAACTCTTGTCTCCTTGGAGACTGAATAATTTTCAGCTCCAAGTAGGTGCATTTGCAGCACAAACGAAGTGTCTGCCTGGTTTTCTAACCTGAAAGACTTGTTGTTTGAGATGGCTTTGTTTCAGAAACTATAGATCTTCACATACCGTAATTACATGTACAGCAGAGTAGCGTTTACCCAGAATTGTGCAAAAGCATGCAGGGAGCAGACGTTCTGTGGGTGGAAATGCTTGTTGATGATTGCGGTCAGGGGAGAATTGATGGCCAGATTGGTTTGAGTTGATAGACTATTTTAAGTCATAAAACCGTGGTGAGCAGTAAAGACCACATGGTCAAATCATTGACCTAGGGAGGAAACCAAAACTAAACCTATAAAGATACGAGGGGTGTTCAGGTCAAACCGGGACTTGTGAAATGTCCCGTCATTGAAGGCATATTGACATTTACGGAAGACTCTAAGCAGAGTAAAACATTTGAATGGTGCAAACATTCAAAAAGAGGTGGGTCAGAGCCCGCTGCAGTTGTTCCCGTGAACATCAGTGTGGAATGCATGATCATTGAAAATTGACAAATAACTTGCGGAAGACACGCATCTGTCTGTGGGAACGGTACACTGTACACAGTCCTGAACTCGCTCCAGGCCATTTCCACATGTTTGGGCCAGGAAAGGAGTTCCTGGGAGGCTAGGGTTTCAGACGTGAAGCGGTACAATTCTACACTAAAAAAATAGTGTAGCATGGGATTATACAGGTGCTGTAGTGGTTAGCACTGTCGCCTTGCACCTCCAGGGTCCGGGTTCGATCACATCACCAGCCAGGCTCGATTCCCGTCTCTGTGTGCATGGAGTTTGCATGTTCTCTCCCCCTGTGCTTGGTGGGTTTCTTCCGGGTACTCCGGTTTCCTCCCACAGTCCAAAGACATGTAGATTAGGTTAATTAGCGTTCCCAAATTGCCTGTAGTGTGTGAATGTGTGAGTGGGTGTATATGTGTGTGCGCCCTGTGATGGATTGGTACCCTGTCCAGGGTGTACCCCGCCTTGCGCCCCAAGTCTCCTGGGATAGGCTCCAGGCCCCCCGTGACCATGAATACAGGATTAAGCGGTGTAGACGACGATGAGTGAGTGAGTGGGATTATACAATATATAGAAATAAAGCGAGTTTTTATACTCTCATAACTGAGTTCTATTATCCTGCATAAACATGTACAGACCTGGTTGGCTTGAATGCCTCATGTGGTCAAAACAAATACTGTAGTATAAAAAGGCGAATCCATTTACTGTTGATTTGGCACCACCATACTTTTGTGCCATCAAGCGTGCTCATGTCTGAGAACAAGGTGCAAGGTGGATGATGCCCAAGAATCGGAAAATTCCAAGTAAACAGCATTGCAACATTCGAAAACTTGTCTAATCATTTATGTTTACTAACCACTTTGTCTTATTTACTGCACGACTGAACAAGTAGGCCTTGTGCACGCTTGACAGGAGGAATACAAAGGGGCCCAAAACTCTGGATCCATATATATTGGAAACAAACAAAAAAAAAGTAGGATGGGTTTTGGCCAAGAATAAGCCATGGTTGTGTTCAACGTGTACACAAGTGCTGTGAAGTCTAAGGCCTTCAGTGCTTATGTAATAACCTGCAATGTGGGAAGATGGTGACAGAAAGCGACTTGAGTTAAGCAAACTTGCAGGTTTGGATAACGTCCATCGTTTAAGGTGAAGAATGAGTCAAATGCTTCAATTTTTACTAACTGGCAGCTAATTATTGTCAGGTGAAGCCTAATGAACGTTCAGCAGGCTACGAGTGAAGCCATGCACCTCTTGTATAAAAAGAACTCATGCACCCACCCATGTCTTTTTTTTCCTCTCCAAGCTCCTGATTGTTAGTTATCAGAGTTTTACTGTGAAACTGAACCCGCTGTCTACCAGGTAACCTTGATGATGAATATTCCGAGTCATTTTCTTCGCAACCATTTCAGCGCAGGTGTTGCAAGGAAACTGGGATGTCCTGCTCACCATGGCTGCATTTGCACATTAAACAAATCTGGGTGCTGACTCGCTTTGCATGCTGTGCAAAACCAGGGTTTATTTTTGTCCACCAAAAGTGTGGTGTGGCAGCGATGATGAGTAAAGGAACATGGCTGACTTGGTATTGATGCCTCCGGGTGTCTCTGACCAGAGTTTGATTGTGTTTTAATCTTCTCTCTGAGCTGCAGAGTCGAACTTGTGTAATGTTGTGGGAGGGTTTTTTTTCTTTCTTTTTTCTTCTCGTCTTTCCTTTCCCTCTCACCACTTTTTTTGTTTGTTTGTTTTTTTGTGCATTCCAGACCGTGTGGGTAGACCTCCGTCTCAGGGGGGCTTTTACTATGAAGCAATGGACGCAGCAGGTCCTGGATCTCAAGACGACTATATTTAGGCTTGCTGAGTGAACCTTCAACTTGGGTTACTTTCTGCTTACATCTCAAATGTATTTTTGATCCCCAGTGCTGCAGTTCCTCAAGAGTTTAATGGTCCCATGTGTCTGGCAATTGCGCATGGTAAGGGGGGAGGGGGGGGGTTTAAAAAAGTGATCTGATCCAAAATTGATGCTTTTAAATAAAGCACTTCCCATCTACTCTGCCTAGACCTGTGAGAATGTAATGATGGATTTCTTCAGATTGAGGAGTCAAAACGTCCCAAAGTTCAGTGTTCTCATGGTTTGGGTGGCTGCTTGGTGATGTGATGCTAAATCGAATGCTTTCATCTTCTGTTCCAGGCGTGTTTACTTGACTTGCTGGTTAATATGGCATAACCACCTGCTCTCGCAGTAGTCTTGCACCAATTGTAACAAAGTTTCAGCTGTAATGTCAGAAAACCAAAGAGACACTGATTTGTAGGACGGTTTTGCAAAGCTTAATGAGCAGTATTTACAGTATTGATCAGCTGCCTGATTAAAGGTGGAATTGAAAAGTCAGAGCTTTTCCAGAGATCTCCGTAGAGATCGGAACGGCAAAATGATCCGTTCAGTCTAGTGAATGCCAGGCATTAAACTTGTTGGGATCTGGTGGAAATATTTCACTGGGCTGTGATTAAGGTTGACGGGTAACTGGTGGAGATTTAATATTATCCAGCCTAAATGATGATGATGTTGATAACTCTGTCTAAAATATGGTGTTTAATAAATGCCTTTAAGTCTGATTTTTCTTTTTCTGCTATTGACTTTGTATGATTTCATGAACGTGAGCTTGTCTACTATAAGATTCAATGATCGTTAACTGGTTGAACCGGTTACTGCTATGATCACTGTGTGGACAACATGGAGCCTTGCAGGTCATTTTCAAACATTTGAGGGGAGAAAAACATCAAGCATTTTCGATAAATATATTTTTCCCCCATGAAATTGGAGTTGGAGCATGTGCAGTAGATAGGACCAGCCGTCACGGTCACTCACCTCGTCAACCACCATCATTTTATTGCCAAATACCAACAACAAATGCATTTATCGTAATGCTTAAAAAAAAATGCACCACAGCAAACCTCGGACATATTTTAGCCCCCAGTAACGTCTGGTAACAGCATGTACCCGCATTTACATTCATTTCATAACTTAGGGACACACACCTTCCAAAAAAAGTTCAACTTCGGTCTCTGCTAACGTCTACGTGAGGGAGTTCATGCAAGGAAAGCTGACTTAAGCTGTGCTTTATGAACATGTATTTTTATTCAAATTCATTATTATTTACAGATGAATACAGAAATTCTTTTTTTTTAAAATAATTATTGGCGTTAGCAGCATGTTCCAGGCAACACATTGGTCCAATACGAGTTTCAAACAAGCGATGTGCTTAAGAACGAGTCGAAGTCAAATCCCACATGTGACCTGCGTGAATTGTTGGAAGTGATCAATTAAACTCGCTCATCATCATCTATAGCACTTTATCCTGTATACAGGGACACGGGAGCCTGGAGCACACCCCGTGGGTACACCCTGGATGGGTGGCCAATCCAGCACAGGACACACACACTCACTCACACACTACGGGAAATTTGGGAACGGCACTTAGCCTAATCTGCATGACTTTGGACAATCAATTACATTATAAATGGAAACAAATCATCAGAATAACAGACAGGGATGCTTAGTGTTTTTGTCAGTGCACATGTGTAGTACCTTTCTGATTGAGTTAGGGTAATTTAGGGTAAGTACAGGTAGCTTGCTAAACAATTTCTGCCATAATTAGTCAAAGAAGTACAACCATTGGTCATAATATCACAGAATTTGCCCAGATTAGCAATGTGTCATTTGGTGGGTTGAGTCAAATGAGATCTCTCACTATAAAGTCAATTTCCCAGCTCTATATAACCAGTTCGGTCTATGCCTCCGGAGAATAGATCTTAATTAGATGCTGCAGTTCAGTCGGGTAGCCTGTTAGCGGACACCTGTGGTACGTTTTCACATACGTGTAAACGCAGCGGTAACAGAAGACGTAGCCTGAGGTGGCCAGGGCCGTGTCGTTGCTGCGCACTTTCCTGCAGAGCGGGCACATTTTGCCGGATGCCGCTGCAGCGTCCTGGTCCTCCAGATGAAGCGGAGGCGGAGGCGTGGGCAGAGAGGTGAGAGACTTCATAGTGGTCTGGTTCTCTGATGAGTACCACCACTCCAAGAACTGCAGGAAAAACACTCCCATCGAGAGACTGGTGGAGAGGGTCACGGCTACGCTGCCAAGCACCGCGGAGAACATGTGGTGCAGGCGCCCTCCAAAGCTGAGAAAGCGGGGACAATTGTGCTTATGATTCAATGCAGCATACACGACAATTCCATAACAGAGATAAGCTCAGGAGGACATTAAAGGCATAGTTGGTGACTTTTATACGTTTCCAGGTTTTATTACAAAAAACATGGATGCTACTGAAAATCGAATCTGATGCATGGTATAGTGCGAACAACAACAACAACAACAAAAAACAGCTTCACGTGTCTGCACTCACCTTTGGCTAGAGCCCAGTGTTTGGCTCACCGGCTTCAGATCCATGTCACGAATATCCTGAGCCGTCAGATGAGACAATTTGACTCCCGACAACCACAGCAGGGGCGAATGTGTGCGCGCGTTGCCGAAAATATACAGCAACTGATGGCAAAAACTCCAGCCGTCCCACGCCATACAAACGTACGGATAGGCCGCCAAGAAGGCTCTGTACATCCTCTGAGCAAGGCACCGGGGCATCCTTATCGAGAAGTCGTCCTCGTCCCTCTGACGAGCCAGCACCTTCTCGAGTTTGGTCCGGAGGTAAGGAAGGAGAACTAAGAGGAGCAGCGAGCGCACGTGGCGTCTGCGACCGAGGCCGTGATGCGCCCGTCTGCTGACGTCCGGCGCCACGCGCTTTAGCCCGTAGAAGTTCTCCGAAAAGGAGGCGCTGGTGCGCAGCAGGAAGTGGTGCTGCAGCAGGAGGTCAAGGACGGCGTAGATCTCATCGAATTTCCTCCAGAGGACTCCATATCGGGCAGGGTTGGACTCGGCCAGGATCTATGGATGCATACTGGTTAATGTGTGTCAGAGCTGTTAAAGCAGAAGCGTTGCATATTAATGAAATGAACGCATCGTTTCAAACATATTATATAACGGACATTTAAAAAAAAATCATGGACCAGTTATGTACCGCAACACTATTAAAATCGAAATAATAATTTTAAAACACTGTGAACCAGACAACGATGAAGTCCCTCCGAGTGGCGCAGTGGTAAAGCGCTCGCCCTATCATCCGGAGATCGCGAGTTTGATTCTCGGGTGATGCTGTAACCTCTCGAGAGATGGCCTAGAGAGCCTAGAGAGAGCTGATTGGCCGAGCCGGGATGGGATGAGAGGTACTTATGGCTCTACAGCCAATCAGGGCCACAGTGAGCTCACGCAAGCAGAAGCAGCGGATAGTGTTGAGTGTGTTACGCCGCTAACGGGCAAAAAGATGCGGTCGGCTGGCGTCACGTGGTCCGGAGGAAACGCGTGATAGTCTTCAGCCCTCCCGGCTGAGTGGTGGTAGTAGTAGCCTTAATGTGGGAGCCCCCTAGTGACGGGGAGGAATTGGACACGACTAAATTAGGGAGGAAAACCTGTGCTGGTATTTTTTTTTTTTTTTATGCTCAGCAACTGCCATCTTGTGCCCACTGCGGCTTCAGGTGATAAGATGTGTTTTGTGCTGTTGTCACCCAGCCAACTCAAGATTCTATACAATATACAATACTGTGCAGAAGTATTAGGCACAGTATTAGGAATGCTATAGGGCAAAAACTCCTTAAAAGAAAACCACACAGACCTTTTGAGGATTTTACTGTTGCACCTGCCTCTTTTTTGCATGCAAAACCCAGTAGCTTCCTTTTTTTCTCTGAAAATTGGCCTTTTACATAATGTCCTGCTTTTTTCTGGCATACAAATAGTTTCCTGCAAAATGACATTTTGTGTTAGAACACTGATGTTTGGAAATCAGAAAAATTCATATGAAATTTTGTTTAAATAATAATAAAAAAAAAAAATGTGCCTAAGATTTTGCACAGTACTTTCCAGCCCTAGATGCTTTTCTGCTCACCACGGAACACTGGTTACTCGAGTCAGCCTGCGTGTCAGGTCGAACAGGAATCGGCCCATTCTTTTGACTTCTCGCATCGACCGGGGTATCTCTGCCCACAGATCCTGCTGCTCACTGGATGCGTTTTGTTTGTTTTTTCTGCACCATTCTGTATTACTCCAGAGACTGTTGGGGGTAAAAATTCCCGTTTCTAAAAGATTAAAACCTGCACGTCCGGCACTAAAAAAAAAAAAAAAAAACACACACCACAGGTCACGTTCCCCATTCTGATGTTCGATGTAGGCGGCTTGCACCACCAGGGTCTGGGTTCGGTTCCTGCCTAGGGGTCTGTATGTATAGAGTTTGCATGTGCCTCTAGGTACTCTGGTTTCCTCCCACAGCCCAAAGGCGTGCAGGTTAGGCTAACTAAATTGCCTGTAGTGTGTGAATGTTGACCGGAGATCCTACCACGGTCGTAAAAAAGATCAATAAAATACACTTTTTCAAGGTAATCACCATTGGCCTCCTAGTTGGATCACAGTGGTAGGTTGCTAGATAGGTGGATGGAGGGATGTTAACTGAAGTTCTTGACCAGAATCTTCATGATGCTAGGCACTGTACTGCTACAACCTGATTGGATGGCTGCTGGATCAGGTGGGTTGATCAGTGTATCAGTTGGGCAGGGGTAGCTCAGTGGTTAAGGCATTGGACTACGGTTCAGAAGATCCCAGGTTCAAACCTCACAACCACCAAGTTGCCACTGTTGGGCCCTTGAGCAAGGCCCTTAACCCTCAATTGCTCAGATGGAATGAGATAAAAAAAATTTTTAAAAAGTAAGTCGCTCTGGATAAGGGCGTCTGCCAAATGCCTAGATGTAGATGTAGTGTGCGCAGGTGCACCTTAGTGACCGGTGCATGTATGCACTGCAAAACGTTATATAGCAGATCTTATCAAATAAAGCATGTTTTACACATTGTGCACACAAACCAAGCCAATATATCATGTTTGAATGTGATGACTGAAGAAGAAATGACTTACTTTAACGGCGTGCTGAAGTGCAGGTTTAACTGCACTCATCAAAGAGTCCTGAGATAAAACTTCAAAGATCGAGGGTCTGCCTTCTCCTCCAGCTGTGGTCAGATGTGCTCCTCGCTCCGCCATCGTGCCGGATTTAATAGTCAAATTCGACTTTAATCAGCAATCAAACACTGGCTCAAAACAGATATATGAGTTTATAGTGAGCTAACAGAACGGTCATTTATTTCTGCTCATCCCACTTATGAAACTTCAAAGCGTTTCCGATGTGTTCGAATTTCGCCTGTCATTTTCCCGTGTTACACTATAATCGTTCCGTGTTTCCCCAAAAACTCGACCTAAACTTAGTTCCGGTTGTTGTTTTTTTTTCCTGGAGGCGCTCCATCTTTTCCTTCCCATCGCCTACTACATCTGTGGCCTGAAAAACAGAAAAGAGGCAAAAGCATAAATAACACTCCTACCCGGTGGAATTACTTATCAGAGTTTTGAGGTTTGTAGTTTTTACCTCGCCGTTTCTATACTCAAGGTTTGTTTGATTGTTCTGTCGGAGCGGGTGATGTGTTTTAGCTCTTTAATCGATATGTTAGCTTGGCGGCTAGCAAGATCCGTTAGCATGAAGGGGTAGCTGCGATAGCCGTGAAATTCATGAAGAAAAAAAAAACAGCATTATAAATAATATTTTATTTCTACCATTGGGTGTAGCACATAAAGTAACATAGCATTGTGTTGTTGTTGTTTTTTAAGCCTGACATTTAACTGTTAATTGGTTGACATTGCTAGTGCTAGCTACCTGGTTAACAGCGTTTTCTTCTTCTTTTTTTTTTTATAAGCAATAACATTTACACAAGTAATACTCATTTACAAATACTACAGTTTGTATATTTCTATTTCAATGTATGCTCTATATAGTAACTTGCATTGTGTTCTTCTGTTATGCAAATATTATACAGTGCTTATTTTGTTTGTTTGTTTGTTTTTGTTTGTATCCTGAGTGACAATAATCTAGCTCTTTCTTCTCCTCAACAGACCTAAAAGCCACTCAGAATGACAGACTCCAAGTATTTCACCACGAACAAGAAAGGTACGTTGATTTACCGCTAGTTGTGACGTCACATAGGAGGATAAAGTGGAATACACTATATGGACAAAAGTATTTGGCCAAACCTGTTAATTATTGAATTTAACTGTTTCAATCAAGCCCCTTATCCCCAGAGAAGGGCAATATTAATGCTTCAGCATACCAAGACATCTTGGACAATGCACTTTTCTATTCCAACATGACTGTGCCCCAGCAATTACTGACATTTACAGACTTGGTTTGATAAGTTCGGTGCGGAAGAACAATGTGACAGGCACACACAGGGCTCTGTCCTTAACTCCATCGAGCACCTTTGGGATGAACGGGAATGACATTGGGAGCCAGGCCATCATCAGTGCCTGACCTCAGAAATGCTCTACAGAATGAACAGGCATGAATTCCCAACACTCCAAAATCTTGTGAACAGCCTTCCAAGAAGAGTGAAAGCTGTTATAGCTGCAAAAAGGGGACCGACACCATATTGAAGTATTGCAGATTTGGCCAAATACTTTTGTCTATATAGTGGATCTACAGTTGTTAGTCTTTCAGCTGCTCCTGTTGAGGGCTCGCCATCCGAACCACACAGGTTTTTATGTCGGATGCTCTTGCTGACGCTCTTCCTGAGGCAGCCCACCCACATTGTATCTGGGCTTGGAACTGGCACTGCATCCAGTGCCTGGGGTTTGGGCATTGGGTCGGATTTAAACCCAGGCCTTCCTCATGGTAGGCAAGAATCACCAGGGACCTCCCGATATGATACCATCAGTATACCCAGGTGTCGATTTGATCTGTATTGGGATTCTGTTAGTATCACGATTGTATAAACATCCCGATTCAATATAATTTTTTACAAATATTTTAATGCAATTCTAAACTATTTTGGGGTATATGTCAATCCTACCACAGAGGACGCTGTGCTGCCTGGCGATGTTTGCATAGTTTAGAGCGCACCACGAATGCGCAGTGGGATTTATGCATTGATATTAAATTGAACATGAGCAGTGAATTCATGTTTCGATGGGAATCCTATTTCTATGTAAAGTATGTGTAATATTTTGTGTAATGTTTTCTCAACTCTGACTGATCATTTATTTCCTTGTCAGACCAAAAGACATTTCAAATTTTTTTGGTTGTGATGTGAAACTAAATCAATCTGACAGGATTGATCTTGGTTTCACTGAAAATGTTTGGGGCTGTGTAGACTTTTTTTTTTTTTTCCTTTTATCCCCAGTGCATCTATACTCACCAATATAACTGTTGGTCAGTGCAATGCATTAGACCGGATCAGATTTGTCTTAATCCTGCTGTTTCTTCCAGGAGAGATATTTGAACTAAAAGCTGAGCTGAACAATGAGAAAAAAGAGAAGAGGAAGGAAGCGGTGAAAAAAGTCATTGCTGCCATGACTGTAGGCAAGGATGTGAGGTATGATTTGTTTTATGACGTGTTAATTGTTTACCCCAGGCTAAGGATCAAGTTCAAGGCCAAAGCAATTTCCTTTCTGTTACAGCTAGGCCTTTAACTGAACCTCGTCGCTCGCCAGCTGCCGTGTCTCGTCGTTAAGTAAACTTGATAGCCAGTCAACATTTTTATTAGACGGACCATCTAACATCTTAAACATCAAGTGCACTAAGTTAATAAATCCAATAAGTTAGCCTCAGTAATAAATCCTGTATGTGTACTACATTAATGACTCTAGTAGTGTTGTACAATTCTAAAAGTAACAGATAGGGCTGTAGCTATCGAATATTTTAGTAATAGAGTAAATTAATCGATTAATTGAGTAATGGGATAAAATGTACTTTTGCTTAATTAAACAGCGATGTAAAATATATATATATATATATATATATATAGAAGATTTTTTTAAATAAAAATCTACTTTTATTTTTTAAATGCATACAGCATTTTATAAAAAATAAACATTGTCCTTATTCACAATACACGGAAGAGCTTAAAGTTGACTGAGATGAATTAAGTGCATTACAGTGCCATACAACTTTATTTTAAAGCGTTTTCTAAGATGCAAAAAATAAAAAACATGTATTTCAGATGACTTTAAGTATCAAAAAAACTAGGGCACACTTTAAAATAAATTTATAATATTTTTTATCGCTCCCTTCCATTTTGCAGCCTGCAACAGAACGCTCCCTCAAATCAATAATGCTTTTAAAATTAATTAAAAGAAGCTTCGAGGCAGAAGCTTTTCCTTTGTCCTTTCTTCCTCCCTATTTTTCATCCTTCCTTCCTTCCTTCTTCTTCCCATCCTACCTTCCTCCTTTTTCCCCTTCTTCTTTTTTCCCTTCCTCCCTCTCTTCCTACCTTGATTCCATGATCCCCTTTCTAACTTTTTCTTTTTTTTCCGATCTCTTCCTACCTTTCTTTTTTTCTTCCTTTACTTGGGGCCTTTCTATCTTCTTCACTCCCTCTTTTTCTTCCTTCCTTCCCTTCTTTTTTTATTCAGTGTGTGTGTATACACTGCTTCTGTTCTTCTCTTTGCAATTTTTATTCTACACTTGTGTGCTGTATGTTTAGCCCTGCTAACCCTGGTTGAAATATCTGATGTGACTCTGCCATTAATCTGGCAGAGTCACATCATCCGCTAAAATAATACAATGTGTACAGAGTAGATAAATATATAAGTTGGTGGTCTGGATGATGATGAGATAAAGTGATGTCCTCTTTTCTTTCTTCAGCTCTTTGTTTCCAGATGTGGTGAACTGCATGCAGACTGATAACCTGGAGCTGAAGAAGCTGGTGTATCTGTACCTGATGAACTATGCCAAGAGTCAGCCTGACATGGCCATCATGGCCGTCAACAGTTTTGTGAAGGTGAGCGAATTGATCTGATGCACAACAGTAAAATGACTTGCTTTGTCATCTGTCGAATCAAACATTTAACACTGTAGTAAACTTTGTGTGCATCTTCCTCCCTCAGGACTGTGAAGACCCTAACCCTCTGATCCGTGCGCTGGCCGTGCGCACCATGGGCTGCATTCGTGTGGATAAGATCACAGAGTACCTGTGTGAGCCCCTGAGGAAGTGCCTAAAGGATGAGGACCCGTATGTGAGGAAGACGGCGGCCGTGTGCGTGGCCAAGCTACATGACATCAACGCTCAGATGGTGGAGGATCAGGGCTTTCTGGATTCCCTCAGGGACCTGATCGCTGACTCCAACCCCATGGTGCGTAACTGAGTGTGTGTCCACCTAATCTGAGAGAAATTCAACAGTAAGGGAGATCATTCCCAAGTACTGATTGCTTTCAGTCAGTCCTTACTGAAAAATAAAAATAATAGTTTTAAAAAAATGTTACCATCCCGATATGGACACTATTAACTCTTTCCTTTTGTCTTATTCTCCTTAATATGTGCTTCCTTTCTTTTGTTGTTTTATTTTCCCTTCATTCTTTGGTTTTATTTGGATTCCTTCTGTCATTCATTGCTTTTTTCCCCTTGTTTTTCTCTCAATATTTCTTTCTTTCCCCTGACTTTAATTTCTTTTCTTTTATTTATTTATTTTGTCCCTTTTCCTTCATTGGGTTCTTTCTTACTGGTGTTTCTCTCCTGCCTTCATCATTCTTTCCCCCTTTCTCTCTTCCTTCCTTTATTTCCCTCCTTTCTGTTGTGTTTTCTCAGCATTCATTCATATATTTAATTGATTTTCATCATATAATTTTTTTTCCTTTCCTTATTCCCTTTAAAAAATCTTTTTTTTTATTTTTCTGTTACTTCCTTCCTTCTTCTCTTCCATACCATTTCTTTCTTCCTTCCTTTCTTCTTTTCTTCATGCCTTCCATCCTTCCATATTCTCGTTTCTTTCAAGTCTTCCTTCCATAATGTTGCTTCCTTGCTTTCTTTCCATGCTGGTGTTTCCTTCCTTCCTTTCCTTCTTCTCTTTCTGTTTTTACTCTTTTTCTTTCATTTCTTATATTCACACTTATTTTTATATGCATGGGTTGGATGTTAGAGTACAGTCAGAGTTTTCCATCTCATTTACAATGATTTTTAACCTTGTTTAAGTGTTTTACGCGTTCCCTGTTTGCTCTCCTCTCTCCAGGTCGTGGCTAACGCCGTGGCGGCTCTGTCCGAGATCAGCGAATCTCACCCCAACAGCAATCTGCTCGACCTGAACCCTCAGAACATCAACAAGCTGCTCACAGCCCTGAACGAGTGCACCGAGTGGGGACAGATCTTCATCCTCGACTGCTTGTCCAACTACAACCCCAAAGATGAACGGGAAGCCCAGAGGTAAAAGAACAAACAGAATGATCATTCCCAGTAATTTACCAGAGATATTTATGACTGAACCCATCTATCACAGCCTGAACTTGTATTAAGTCTTGAAGCGATTTTATGCGATTATTCTTTTGCTGTTGAGAGAAAAGTTTATATTTGGTCATTGGATTGCAAAGCGTATCAGTCAAATATATAAATATAAAAATCTATTTAAAAATATATATTTATACAAAAACAAGATTGATGCACTTGAATGTCAGCTGTCTAGCAATTTCAAGTATTCAACCTTGAATTTTTTCCCCCCATTCTCTAGCATCTGCGAGCGTGTGACCCCGCGTCTCTCGCATGCCAACTCGGCTGTCGTCTTGTCGGCCGTCAAGGTCCTGATGAAGTTCCTGGAGCTTCTGCCGAAGGATTCGGACTATTACAACACCCTGCTGAAAAAGCTCTCTCCTCCTCTAGTCACGCTGCTTTCCGGCGAACCCGAGGTCCAGTACGTGGCCCTCAGGAACATCAACCTCATTGTGCAGAAGAGGTAAAAGTGACGACATTATTCACCAATAAGGCTGATTTATGTATATGCAAAAGAGTGGCACAGAGACTCATCCCAGTGGCATAGAAACCCCACCGCCAGTCCATCAGCCACACACACCATCGCACAAGTAGATATGCTCACAATGCTGTAGGCCTCTTGCATAGTATTTATGCGTAGACAGAGCATAGATTTAATACAGAACCATAAATCAGGACACAAATATCTATGCAGGGGATTCGGTAAAGTAACTTCATACAACCTAGTTTGTTGTAAAACTATCATGCAACAAATCCAGACTTAGCCTCAGTTATTTATTACAAATAATTAAAATACTGCTGTTGGATTTGTTTTGGTGATCGTATAAAAGTTAGACACAATATTTTACAGTTTCCCCTCCTGTGACCAAAAAAATTTAAAATAAAAATGTGGCAAAGTGATACAGGTGATGCCAGTAGGTGGCAGTATTGCTGTACAGCTCACTTTTTATTGCATGTTTTATCATTTAATTCACATTCCATTATTTATACCTTAGCTAATGCTCTCACATCAAACATTAGCATAAGGCTTACATTAATAGTATAAAGATTACAATCCACATTATTGTTTGAAATGCTTTGCAATTTAGATATTTTTAATGCACAAAAGATCAAGAAATTACATTAAAAAAATTTTTAAAAATTAACATGCAAGGCAAATTCTGTATTTCTGTATTCTTTTAGGCACCCATTACTTATGTCCTACTGAAAGGTCTTTAATTTTGCACTTTACTGGTTCGGGGTTGTCGTGAGCACCTTTTGGCCGACATTGCAAATATTAATGTATTTAAAATGTTCAGTGACATTTCGTTGAAGAGCAGAGAAATTGCTGACCCCAGTAGAGTGCTAAGCTGCTACAGCTTTGTGTGTGTAAAACAATCTTTTTTTGTTCGTTTAAACCAGACCCGAGATCCTGAAGCAGGAAATCAAAGTGTTCTTTGTCAAGTACAACGATCCCATCTACGTCAAGCTGGAGAAATTGGACATCATGATCCGACTGGCCTCTCAAGCCAACATCGCCCAGGTACAGACTGGCCCCGAGCACCGTGTTATACTCCATCTGTACTCATGTATTCGCTATTAAACCAGGCCTACAAGGGTGTAGCGACCGCTCGACCGCTCAACACATTCGCAGTGTCTTACATTTTGACTTGCATTTGCTTTAAGTGTGAGATTTTTCTTGGCACTTTCTGCACTTGCGCAAAGCATTCTGTCCATTGCAACACTCAAAAGACAAAGCCCGAAGGGAGCTCGTGTAACAGCTTCACCATCTGAGCCGCATGCTGTTCAAGAGCAGCCAGAAAATCCCAGCGTAAGCGCAGGCATGCTCAGACAAGTCAGTGGAGTAAAATCTGAATCATTGTGCAGGGGCACTGTCAACGAACAGTAAACATTTTTCTCCCCGTGGTGATAACCTGCCTCTCGTCTAGCAGGTTCTGTCATCTACACAGCGCGCAAAGCACATAATTTGTTTTTGGCTCTTTTGTGGATTAACACAATCTGTCGCGATTTGGAGTACACTTGTCCTAGAAATGATAAAAATAGCATTCGAGTAATCTTTCCTGTGTAAATCTTTCGTCTCGATCGAGACTGTACAAGAACAGATGATTTTTGTGCTTAGTATGAAAATATTCTCAATTAATGAACAAATTCCTGAACAGAACAAAGCCATTACATTTTTTTTTTTTTTTTTAATGCAACAGCATGAAATGCTGAAACTCATAGACATGACCTGCCGGCCTAAATTAGCATTATAATTCCCCCTCAAATATCACATGAATATTTTACCAGAACGTAGTGCACAGAATACAACAATTCACCCACCGCATGTCTCCCAGTATGATTGAAAAGGAATAATGTCGGAAATGTGAGGTGAGGAAGTGAGGTGGATCTCCTTATTTACAGTATGAAAGTGATCAGTTCCTGGCCAAGTTAAGTCCGTGTAAGTGAAATGAAAAGGGTAATATTTTTGCTCCTAGGTACTGGCTGAGCTCAAGGAGTATGCCACTGAGGTGGATGTGGACTTTGTGCGCAAGGCTGTCCGTGCAATCGGGCGCTGTGCTATAAAAGTAGAGGTATGTGACACTTACGTCGTTAAACAAACTTTAGTCCTTTCCACAATCATCAATGTGTGTGGAAAGCATTGTTGATTTCCTGTTACTGGAGAATAATCTCTCTGGCTCTCACTCTCTCGCTCTCTTTTTAGCAATCAGCTGAGCGCTGTGTCAGCACCCTCCTGGACCTCATTCAGACAAAAGTGAACTACGTCGTGCAGGAGGCCATCGTGGTGATCCGAGACATCTTCCGCAAATATCCTAACAAGTCAGTCTCTCTTATTACACTATGTTATGTCCTGTTTAAAATGTTAGATTTGTTTGCTCGAAGTTATACTTTGATATTGTTGTAACTTTTTTTTTTCTCCCCTCCACTTGGGTAGGTATGAGAGCATCATCGCCACTCTGTGTGAGAACCTGGACTCCCTGGACGAGCCGGACGCACGTGCCGCGATGATTTGGATCGTCGGCGAATACGCAGAGAGAATCGACAACGCCGACGAACTTCTGGAAAGCTTCCTCGAGGGCTTCCACGATGAAAGCACTCAGGTCCGACATGTTATTTGATCAGATGCAGTTACATGTCAAACAAATAGTTCAAGGAGCATTAAACAAATGTTTATCAATCATTTGAGACTATGTATTGTGTGGTGTATGCTTGGCTTCGAGTGTGCATGGATTCATGGGTGTACTGACGTCATACTGATGTTTCCCTGCAGGTTCAGCTCACCCTACTGACAGCCATAGTGAAGCTGTTCCTGAAGAAACCTTCAGAAACACAGGAGCTGGTGCAGCAAGTTCTCAGCCTGGCTACTCAGGTGACGCTTGTTTTTCCATTTAAAGCAATGTATCCAATGTAATGTAATGTAATCTACTGCGCACTTCCTGGCACAGCTTTAAGTGTCCGTTATTTGATTATAACGTTGTTTACCTCATTTAAGATAACCATCTAACGACTGTCAGACAGTCAGAAATTGTTTTTTTTTTTTTTCTAGCAGGCGAGTATTTATACTTCAGATGTTAAAACATACCCCGTTCCTGCTATCGTTCCACAGGACTCTGATAACCCTGACCTGCGGGATCGTGGCTACATCTACTGGCGTCTGCTGTCCACTGACCCGGTGACCGCCAAAGAGGTGGTGCTGTCCGAGAAACCTCTAATCTCGGAGGAGACGGACCTGATCGAGCCCACCCTGCTGGACGAGCTCATTTGCCACATCGGCTCACTGGCCTCCGTCTACCACAAGCCACCTAACGCTTTCGTGGAGGGCAGTCACGGCATCCACCGCAAGCACCTGCCCATCCAGCATGGCAGGTAAAAACAATTAAGCCTTTGTGAAGAGTTAATAGAAATATACCCTTCTTTAGGTACACCTGTGCACTAATATCTAATCAGCCAATCACATGGCAGCAATGTAGGCATGGTCAAGACAAGCATCAGAATTTAAGTGAATTTGAATGTGGCATGGTTGGTGTTGTCTGTATTTCCGAAACCGCCGATCATCTGGGATTTTCAAACACACAAACGTCTCATAAAAGGGTATCAAATAAAAAGGTTTACAGAGAATGGTCCGAAAAAAAAAAAACATGAAGCATGAAAGCATCCATCTTGCATTATATATCAACACTTCAGGCTGCTGGTGGTTTCATGGTGTGCAGGGTATTTTCTTGACACATTCTGAGCCCCTTAGTACCAACTGAGCATCATTTTAAATGCCACAGTTTACACTACCTCAGTATTGTTGCTGAACATGTCCATCCCTTTATGAGCACAGGATAACCCGGCATGTCACAAAGCTACAATCATCTCAAACTGGATTCTTGAACATGGCAATGAGTTCACCGCCTCCACAGTCACCAGATCCCAATCCAATTCCACCTTTGCGATGTGGTTTGAATGGGAGAGTCGCATCATGGATGCATAGCCAACAAATCTGTGATGCTCTCATGCCAACATAGACCAAAATCACGAAGAATTAATGCAGTTATGAAGGCAGATTATTCTGGTGTACCTAATGAAGTGGCCTGTGAGTGTAATTTATGTAAAATTAGAATAGATTTCTCACCCCCAAGGTTGTGCTGGACTATGTAATTAGTGAAAACACTTTCAGCAGAACACAGCATGTAAGCTATTTTCCCTTTTCATTCGTTATAAATGTATGAATAAAATGAACTTTTTCACTGTGTGTTCCTGAGAGCTCCATTCGAGCTGCTCAGTATTTTTCTAACAACTTAGAAATTTACGGAACATTCTGTTCATCCAAGCATGACTCGGCGTAAAAAAAAAAAAATCCATCACTTTAATCATAACCAGTGTACAACAATACGACTCACTGGTTTTTGAGTCATCCAGGAATAAACAAGGGACTTGGATTTGTAACCGTCTGCCTTTGCAAGGAAAAGGTCACCTTGACTGACGGCAGGATCGTTGTCGTTCCAGTTGCCCCGTTCTCACACAGAATTCGGTTTTCTCTCCTCAAACAGCATCGACACCGGCGAGAGCCCGGTCAGTGTGCCGGCCTCTGCTATGGACCAGCCACAAGTTATTCCATCTCAGGGTGACCTCCTGGGTGACCTCCTCAATCTGGACCTGGGTCCTCCAGTCAACGTGCCGCAGGTCTCGTCCATGCAGATGGGGGCCGTAGACCTGCTCGGTGGTGGTCTCGACAGCCTGGTGAGCGCTTATTGTTCATATAATTAATATTTAATATAAAGGATTTCGGGCTCACCGTGGCAGGCGTTATTGAGATTGTTTAGATATCCTGTTTGGTGAATGATGAATTGAATTTTTAGTCTTCACATTGTGATCACGGTGTGTTAAAATTGACCCGTCTACCCTTGCATTTTAATATGCAAGAGATTAAAGCAGTTTCCTGTTTATTACCACGGTCACATTTCTCCCCCAGAAGTTTCTGCTTAATGGAAGTGGACTAAAACGTTTCGTTTACATTTCTCACGTAGCATGTTGGGGGGTCAAGGACAAAGCAGGCCACATTTCACTAACATGACGTGGATTCTTTTTTTTTTTTTTTTTTTAATAACAGAACACCATGCCATGTTTTATTCATTGATTAACTGAACAATTTTACATATTTTATCCACCAGGTCAATGTCTAACTTGACACGCTGGCATTGGGGGGGGGGGGGGGTTCAGGCTTATTGATCCACTGGTAAGAAAAGAAAACAAAAAGCAGATCTTCGATCAGCTTCCACATAAAGCCATGATTGCCTTCTTTAAATCAGTATTCGAGTGGAGCTATCGCTGAAATATATATTGGGTCAGACACCACACTCGGAATGATACGTGGTGGAAACGTTGAGCTCCATGACAGTAGACTGAGCATCACAATCATGGATAATCAAGTCAGACCTGGCTACCATCATCCCAAGCCTTGAATTCACCTTGCACGACATTTTATATTCAACCTTTTTGAAAGCTGAAGAATGTGAGGGCTATCCGAGACTCCTTAAAAGGCAAAAGTGTCATATCCTTCGCTCAGGCAAAGCTGCTGTTTCTATCCTGCTGCCTTAGAAGCTTGCTCTCTCATTAACAGTTCATAAGAAAAGAAGAAAGGTCTTTGACTTTTCAGCAGCTCAGAGGGAAACCATTAGAGCGAGTTATGGAATCGGGCCAGTTTTAATGAAAGACGTGGTCCGAAAGGCATAATAATGACTAGACTGCTGCTTGGAAGGTTAAAAGGAATGTGTGTTTTTTTTTTTTTTTTTTTTTTTTTTGCAAAAGTTAATGTTTTTGAGAAGTTCACTTTTATATGAAGTTATTCCACTTGGAGAGGTTGAACCTGTCTAATGGATTTGGAGATTAATGTAAATTGTAGATTAATAGCTAGCGCAGGGAGTCAAACAATATTTTGCGGCATTTTTCATTTTTTTTCTTTTCCCCAGGCCGTCTTGCGTTGTGCAACTTCTAAAAGCACCTGGAGGCTCAGTATAACAACCCGTCTGTTGTGATTAGCAGTCTATTCAGGCGCGTCGCCCATGAGAGAGCCCTGTCACTAGCATGCTAATCCAAGACTCACACTTGATACGTTGATAGATTTTATTTCTCGTTAATGAATTCGAGTCATTCTCAGTTCATCGTGTCAGAAAGTGTGGTGCACTGCTAGTCTAGTTACATTAAGTTATTATACCACGCAAACCCTACACCAAATTTTTTATGGTTTCAGTATAGAGGAATCATTGTGGTTGGTTAATATAGTAGGGGAAACAATTGCTTGTTGCACTTGTAGTGAAAATACATGCCGATCCAGAACAGATCTTTTTGTCAAGTAAACATAAAACACAAGCTTTTTTTTTTTTTGTGCTGATGTGTTGTCACTCGGGTTTCTGCACACCCCAGTCGCAAGTCTTGTGAGTGCAAGGGTTTTGCTTAAGTCAAATGAAGTTCGACAAAGGACGAGGAAAAAGGAAGCCTACATTGATTTACCGAGCAAGTTTATTGACATAGCGAGGTGTTTGTGTAGCACTATGTTAATTTATCTTTGGTGAAAATGCTTTATTTTGTTTAGATTGTAGCTTGCTGTAGTTTAAATTCTTTTTTTTTTTTTTGTGTTCAATTTGCGAAACCTTTGTTTGAAGACAAAAGGAAAAACTTAAATTTGGTTGCAGGGCTGAACAAGTAGCACATTGAAATACATCGCGGGAAGCCACTTGGAGCCATTTTATTTACCTGCTCATTGGTGATTGCTGTGATTAATTGCTAGAAATAATGGGAATTATTGATGCATTATTCCAAAATAGTTTTCTCTGACTAACCTATAATCATAAACATACAGTGCAGGAAGATTGGTTGGGTTTGTGCTTCTTAGTGTATAAAAAAGAAAAGAGCATGATATCAGCACTGGTTACATATATATATATATATATATATATATATATATATACGGTATATATATATATATATATATATATATATATAAATAAAGATAATGTAGGAAAATAATGATGTCTGTATACTGTATGTATTTCCAGTGATGAGAGAGGTGAACGTTTACATATACAGTACAAGACGCTCTGCCACAACAAACAAAATTTATTTATTTATTTATTTTTGCAGCCATCACGTTAATGATGATGGTTGCCTTCAACCTGAAACTTCTAAACTCCTCTTCCGTTCCGTGACTAAGCCTGAAATGTAAATTTGATTTACTGCATCACTGTGGAAACCTCCTGGACCAACTTATCTAAGCATTATGGAGGTTGGCAGCCATAATATGGAGTTATGAAGTTGAATCCGTTGAGGGTGTCTCCAGGTTTCTGCTGAGGTCAGAGCTTTTCAGTGGGCGATATCGCTTGCTTGTGAAGAACAGTGGCTGAAAGATTGGCCTGTTCAAGGGAGCTACTAATCCCAGCAGAAGTTCTGAGCTATATAAAGTAATGAATACATTGCAAAGTAAGGAAAAGAGCATGACCCCAGTTATTTTTGGTTTCTGATCTGCTGACTGTGAAAGAACATTTTTATTTTATTTATATTATCATATTATTATTAATTTTATTATTATTATTAAGAAGTCTGACTTTTTTCTTTGTTTCTTTTTGCAGCTTGGAGGAGACCTTGGAGGAGGTGTTGGAGGCAGTCCTGCAGTAAGTGTTCTACGTTAACATTAACTATATTAAAACTAAACAAATAAGCCTGCTAGTTGACTTTTAACTCGCTGTGATGTAAGTGGATTGATGGAAACATTATTATTCTCAAAACATATTATAGTTTATAAGGTTTTTGCTCCCCTTGATGTAATTGTATCCAGCAGTCATTTTTTGTGACTTGCTTGTACTTTAATAAAGTAATTTAAAGTGAAATATATTGACAGTTTTTTTTTTTTTTTTTTTTTCCATCTTAGGTTGGCCAGAACTTCATTCCATCCTCAGTGCCCAACACGTTTGCTCCGTCTCCTACCCCAGCACCCATCAGCAGCGGCCTAAATGACCTGTTTGAGCTTTCCACAAGCATGGCCATCAGTACTGGGGGTTATGTTGCACCTAAAGCTGTAAGTCACACTTTTTTTTTCCCCTTATAGGTCTTTTTTTTTTCCCTAAACAACCCTCAGCTGGGTTTCATTTCAATTTTCAAAGAGTGTACAAGGAGGGTTTTGTTCAGTGATTATGGTTGTGACCAGCATGAGAAACCGTTTATCATTTGAACCAGCTTGCGGATGAAAGAAGAAAGCCCTCAACGTTTTAATCATCTCTCCCTTAAGGACTGTAGGTGCATAAATCTAATGTAAATCAGAAAATATATATATTTTAATATTAAAATAATAAATGATGGATGTGTTTTGGTATCAATACTATAACATCAAAGTATTATTACCAACAGAGTTTTGTACTTGATGGATTTTTATTTTATTTTTTTCGCAAAATCCATTTACTTTTTGGTGTAGATTTTTTTCAACGCCATCCATGCACATTTCTTTGAATGATTTCCTGCTATAGAAACGGCATGCATAAATAAGTCCATCCATATGGATCAGAATAAAAAATTCAGCAGTTGCAGTAATATTCCTAATGCAGTGAAACAGTGCTGTCCTATAATACTCCTTCGCTCATCCACATGTAGGCCACGTGTAATGTGGGGTCTAAGAGATTACGCTCGATTTATTCTAAATTCTGCTGCCATTCTTGGAGACTCCTGATATACCAAAGGAGCACGGCCGGCTAGGGAATACCGCAAACAGCACCATTAATAATACAAAAACTCCCCGAGCGAAAAAACTTAACAGAATGTCTGAACTGGGTTAGGACAGGAAGGATAATGCAGGTCTGACACCAAGCGAGTTCATTTTCAGAACTGTCCCTTAAGCCATATCGTGCTCTTGGACACCAGACCTGCTCTTTGTGTCTTATCAGCGTTCTGAGCTTAAAGCGGCTTCAGGGAATATTCTGAGCTACGCTGAACAATATGATGCTCCTAAAAAAATAATAATCCCACTGCTCAGTCTGCATGGAGAACACTGTATGTGGTTTGAGAGTGTGTTGACACAGGGGTAGAAACAGTTCATCATTGGCTTTAGGCTTGATTCTGGTTCTTCTCAGGGCTAACTTTCTTTGGATTTTTGTGTGTGTGTGTTTAAATCCACAGTACTAAAATAAAAACATGGAGTGTTTGTGTGGAGGAGATATTCGTGTGGCGTATCCTAACGAAGCACTTCTCTTTTTCAGGTGTGGCTGCCAGCAGTCAAGGCGAAAGGATTAGAAATTTCTGGAACGTTCTCCCGCCGTCAGGGTCACATGTACATGGATATGACTTTCACCAACAAAGCCCTGCAGCACATGACTGATTTCGCCATCCAATTTAACAAGAACAGGTGTGTTTTTTTTTATTTTTCCTCATGCTTTTAATTTTTATTTCTTGCCACCACATGACGAAAGTGCATGTTTCTAAACATTCGTCTCCTGTGTAGTTTCGGAGTGATCCCTACCACACCTTTACCCATTCACACGCCTCTAATGCCAAATCAAAACATCGACATCTCCCTGCCTCTCAACACCATCGGACCCGTTATGAAGATGGACCCTCTCAACAACCTCCAGGTGGGAACGCCAGACTGTCAGCGTTATCTTTTTTTTCTTCTTCTTTTTTTTTTTTTTTTTAAGTGTTCTTTATTAATTCAGTACCCAAGCCTCTCCAAATTATTCAAGCTAATTTTTCTCACAATAAAAACAGATTATGTAATTCCCTGCACCTGTCATGGAGATTCATTAGTTCGATTAGGAATTCCCCTTCGTTATAATGAAATGCTGTTTAAAAGCGCAACGGTAGCGAGCTCTTGCTGGAGGCGACGGCTCTCGTGAGCCAATCCGTCAGCCTGAGAGAGGGGGAGAAAGCGCCACGTTCACTGTTCTCACTCCGAGCCCAACTAGAGAGAGTGCGATTCTCACCGCCTCTCCTCTGGGTTTGGACAGTCTCCCGCTTTTAGCCCCTCACCAGCAGCAAAAGGAATATGTGGTGTGGTGAAACCCAGCTGTGAGGACTGTGCACAGCGTGCTCCATCTGCACCCTCCACACCATAACGATCTATGAAATTTCTTCCAGTAGCTAACTCCCCTGGTGAGCTGATGTGTGTTCATTATCTTTCCACTGGTTTGTGCTCCTCTTACTGGATCTTTCTCTCTCTCTTTCTTTTCGCTGTTGATTGCCGTTTTCTTTCTCCTTCTCGAATCTGAAGCATAAACGACAGTTGCACCTGTTCATTCAGCAGCCAGTAAAGCTTCAGCAGAGATTATTTATGAGATGGTTGTTTGGAAATGCAGGTCCGTGTGAAAAAAAAAAAAAAAAACCCACTCTTCAGGGAGAAGCCTTCCAAGACAGAGGCTGCCGGTGTCCTTTATTACAGGACAAAACCTCTAGCAGCTTCATTATTCTTTGGTCTTTTACACCACACTGCTGTTGAAGTCTCGAATCTAAAGGTGTTGATTCAATTTCTTTAGCAGTTCTGTCACAACATAAGATTTTGTTGACGCTGAAGAAGAGTTTCTCAGCACTGACCACTTATCATGTATCTGTAGTTTTTTTTTTAATTTGACAATTAAAAAAAAAAAATCTTCATTTAATACATACGATGAGAGAAATTCAGGGACGGCACTGTATGTGATGTCACAGCATCTGCTCGCCATGGTCCCGCCCACTTCTGGATGGTGAGCGGGACATTTCTTACTGGAAGCCAGTGCCAAAAACCACATACAAAACCAGTACAAGCACTTTCAACAAGAAAACACGTCAAAACTTTTGAATTAATAATTCATTCTAAGTCATTCAGGATTGCCTCTAAATTTTCCGTGGAATATTTCGATCTATGACATGAACTAGCTTCTAACACAAGGCTGAATCTGAAATCCCTCTCTAACCCCTGAACTAGGGCACTACTTGGTGCGTGGAACAAGGGATTCTACATCCTAGCTTTCCAGTTTACGCTATTTCGGATTGAGCATCTGACCAATTAGTTGGCTTTTAATTAGAACGCTTGAGATGTCCGTAGTAATTAGAGATTAGTATTAATTAGAGATTATGTATCATGATTCTTTTCTGTGGCAATACACATATTGCCGCACTGACACCAAGATATAATATTTAAATTGATATTGCATATGTTTGCATTTGAAATGATAAAGCTCCATAATCCTACAGGTGGTGCGCTCTAAACTATTCGACACGTTGGAATATAATGCAGTAGTACCTCGGCATACAAGTTTAATCTATTCCGGAGGCAAGTTCTTAAGGCGAAATTTCGTAGTGCGAAACGTATTTTTCCATAGGAAATAATGTAAATGGAGATAATCCGTCGCAACACTGTTATTTTTCTTTTGTATATAAAAACAATCAAAACATTTAGAGAAGACATGTAAATTAAGTAAAATGTTGAATAGATGGACATTAAACTCAATTAACCTTAATTTATGATTTCCGGTCATCATGATACCTGCAGTTTTAAAAACAAAACTGAAAGTCTCTTCGTTTTCTGCTTGCTGCGCTCCTTGATAACTTTGGGCTCGAAAATACTTCGCATACCAAGACAAATTCCTTGCATTTTCAGTAATCAAATTCAGTAGGTGAGGCGTTTAAATTATATGCTAAGTTTATTTAGAATTGTCAAAAAAAAAAAAGTTATTTGCATATAGAATCAGGTTATTTATAAAACTGGAACTTAGAGAATCATAATACAAATCGATTCCACACCTAGGTATCATGCTATCATATTGTCTGGTTCCTGATGATTCCCATCCCTCTAATTAACGTTATCTGTGCATCATTTTATGCCGCATAACGAACAGCATGTTCCATAGCATCACACATTTTTACATGTCTGATTTAATCACATTATGATGACAGCTTGACATCCTTATTACTACCTTTATCTATTTTCACATGCTTGTTTCTCTTTTGAGTAAGTTGTGAAGTTCACCACAATATTTACTACATATGAAAATAATCAACAGAACAGTAGCCATCAATTGCTAGATTATTATTTTATCTGTCTGACAAAGCTTTCCGCTAGGTATGTAAGGTAATCTTCTTATTATTACAAAAAACATTTTGACCCCTGAATAATAAAAAAAAATGTAGTAGCCTGATCTCGGTTAACATGCAGCGTTGTGCAGTACGCTGTTGTGACAGACGTCAGAGTAGTCAAGTGTCTGGGAAAGGTCAGTATCTCCTCGAGTTCACTTCTGCTGGCATGCTTTCACTTCAAGTTTGTAATCTCTTTTTACTTTTCCTCACAGCGAGTGCACTGTTTAACAAAGCAACAGGGCGCTGAAAATGATAAAAGCATTAGATTTTTCTGACTCTACATTCCCTTTCATGACAACAAAAGAGAAACGAATGACTCAGTCGGGTATCATAATACAGGCTTGTCAGCGTTTCTTTGACTTGCTTAAACAATGGTGTTGGCCCCCCCAACTAAAATGAGTATTATATTTTAAAACCAAGTTTGTCCTTCTCGGATTGAATCAGAAACCCATATTCACAGGTAAAGAAAGAGCCTTGTAAGAGTCACACTGCTTGTTAGAATTCTTTCAGCGTTCTTCTTCTCGTCGCTATAAAAATATTCCTAATAGGAGGATTTTTAAATCCGCGCGTAACGCAGCAGATGAAATGCTGCAGGACATCAATGAGGACTTTGTGTTCCAGCATATAAAGCTCACTGGGGTTTTTTTTAGGTACTTCTAAGGCATCATCAGCACTTTTGAGGGAAGTGCGCTGAAGCTGGCATGCATATGAAAATCTGAATACTGCTTTTAGTGTTTTCAGTAAAGCCACACTGCTGAACACACACCACACACACACACATAGTGTGCAGTGATCGACATCAGAGAGTCATCATTTCCCAAGAGTGGTTACAAGCCAATTTTTTAATTATTATTTCCATATTTACATAATTTTTTTTTCTGAATAGATATTTTTATTGACAGTTGTGAAATGAGAGAGGAAATATTAGTGTCATAAATATCCCTCATCATGCCTTTAAATAAAAGTTGTGGCAAATGACCAATAAAAGAAGCAATATTCCTGCCGTTGTGAGCTGATTCCTTTTGGTTAATATATATCCACTTTAAGCGAAACGTCTACAACTAACCAGTCAGCGAATCATGTGGCAGTGCATCAAATCTAGGTGAAGAGCTTCAGTTAATCAAAACATCAAGCGTAAAAAAAAATCTTTGGTGTTTGTTTTTGTCCAATCTTGCTGACGTGGGAGAAATAGAGGTACAGTGGTATAGTGAGTTAAGCCAGGAAAAAAAAAGTCACTCTACATTTGTACAATCTTGCTAGTGTAGGACAAATGTGGAGGTACAAAAGAGTTTCTCTAAGAAATTAAGAAAGTCGATGGCTAGGTCAGTGGAAAACAACCAAGGTGCTCTTGTGGGCTTGACATCTGTCACAACACGCGCATCACATCTTCAGGTGGCAGACTGAGATTTAGGGTTTCAAAGGTGTGGGCGTAAGAACATCAACAGACACTGGCTCCAAGTCTGCTCTGGTGTAGAAAGAAGATGGAAAGGATGAGACTGTTGTGTGTTGTGACATTGACTCACAATGTAAAGTGACACTGGTATACACTGACATATGATGAACTCAATTACATTTTATTTAACCAAATACACAAACATGACTGAGCAAAAACATATGTTAATTAATACATCTAAAAAAAAGAAGTAATAGTGCAAATTCATAAGATTTGTTTTACCGTGCAGATTCGTGTAGTTTTAGGTTTCTTTCTGTGACCAAAAAAATTATATGCGCATTTTGTGAGTTTGACATTTTTGTGACTTCATTCTCATATTCCAGTAGTAGTAAAATTGACCCTTTTTTAAAAAAAAAAAAAAATATATATATATATATATCTTTGGTTTTACATCAGATGAGACATCAGAAAACCCAAATGCACGTTTTGAAATCTGATTTCTCCTCAGTTGACACACACCGGCAAGACTTCCATATAAGCGGTTATTTTTAAATTGGTCATTGACCCATTCTGTGCTGCCGGCTCAGATCCATGTCACTTTTTTATCAGGTTGTTTATGAGTAGTTTGTTTTTAGTTTTAAGGATTAATCTTACTGGGTTTTTTTTTTAAAAGAATCCTCTCTGCAGAGCCTGTGCCACCGTCTGTTCGTCCTTCTTATTTTATTTATGACAGCTGCCATCCGTTGCATTTACCGCCCCTCAGTACACCGCTCTTGCAGTAGCAGAATAAACAGGTACAGGAGCGGTAGCGCGAGAGAGAACGGTCTTCTACTAGTTAATCGATTGCTGGTGGCATTGTTCCCCAGACCCATGTTAAATAAATAAATACATTTACGGGTGGGCAAGTACACTTGGACGGCCGTCAATATACTTAGTGTGCGTTGAAAGCACTGTACCATTTTGTTATGGTATTTGTTTCTAAATCTGATGATGCATCCATACTGTAGGAGTCTCAGTTTTGTTGAGCTTTAGTTCTTTTTGCCGAATTGTTGCTTAGTGAGTACAGTTTACATAAACATTACGGTATAAAGAGTTTGACTTGACTCTTCTGTCTTGCAGGTGGCTGTGAAAAACAGCATAGATGTTTTCTACTTCAGTGTGCTCATTCCGCTCAATGTCTTCTTCGTCGAAGATGGCAAAATGGGTAAAACATTGTAGTGCACTTTAATTTGTTGCTGGAAACGAGTATAACGGTTTTCATATGTATGTATTTATTTATTTATTTATTCATTTATTTTTGCAGAGCGCCAGGTATTTTTAGCCACATGGAAAGACATTCCCAATGAGAATGAGCTGCAGTACCAAATCAAGGAGTGCCACTTAAATGCCGGTAAGTGTTTCTATCTGTTGATTTATCGATCAATCTATTTATCTGACCTGCCTTCATTTGCTGTTGAAGTCAAGATTGTAGGTATAGAACTATTTAAATGAACATGGCACTGTCAGAAATAAGAGCTCCTAACTGTACCTTGGATGATGTGATCAAAAGTACATCTTTAGTACCTTTTTAGTCTGTATCTACCCTCAGACGTGCAAAGGTTGTACTTGAAACATTTAAGGGAACATCAGTGGTCCTTAAAGGTGCAATATTAATTTCTAACTTGTGTAGGAATTAATATGGGATTATAATTTCTTACTTGTTCAAATATCTTGGAACTAATCCTTGGTAATGCACCCTAAAGTACAATTATTTATATAAAATTATCTTTTAAAGCTATGAAACATACAGTCATGGTACAAAAAGATGGACATTTGATACTATTTTTGAGAGACAATGAAAAGTGTAGTTTGGTAACTTTTCTGCAAATCATTTCAGGAAAAAATAAAATAAAATCAATCAGCGTTGACTAATGCTGACCTTCAAAGCATCGCTTCTACCTCCATCAGTGTTGAAATGTGAATATAATGGTGGAGCTTCAGACAATGAGAAGAAAAATCTCAGTGCATACAGCAGCACAGTGTTTGTCCTCAGCGCCACTCTGTGCTCGACTGCCGATCGCTTCGATGCTTCGTTTTCATCATAGCCGTCTGATGGGGGGGAGGGAGGGGGTTGGGGGAAATCTACGAATAACTAATAATCAATAATCTCACAGGTGTGTATTTAAATAGCTCTTCGGCTACAAGGCCGGAATGATTGCACAGTGGGGAGACGAAGTCAATATTCCCTTTCACACCACAGATTTCCATTTGTGACTCGCTTGAAATGAGCACTCTGCCTGCAAAAGGCACTTCTTGCCTTCTCATTATCAAGTCATTATCTTTTATGAGACAGGGTACGATTCGCTCAGTGCTACAGCCGCGTTGGCCTTTTGTAAAGACGTTCACTCCGACTCGATTCAGAAAAAAAAGAATGGGTCCATGTTAATATTTTTCTTTTTATTGTCTTTATTCACATTTGACTGGAGCTCAGCTTAGCAGTCAGGTCTCGCTCATTTCCTCGACGAACACAGCTTATTTGAAACACATACATTACACAAAACCAGTCATAGGAAGGTGGCTGTACAGCCATGTGATTGGTCTGTCTTGTCTGCCCAGGGTTGCCAGGTCCAATAAAAATTACATCCCAATGTAAACCTAAAACCGGCCCAAAGGGAATAAAAAACTAGCCCAATTTTTTCCTTTTGTCCAGTCACACTTGATGACAGCAGTCAGAACGTAATAAACATTTACTATTGCTTTAATGCACTTTATTTTTATTTAATTTCTTGGAAATTCCTTCCACAATGCTTCCTTAATTTGCTTGAGTGGGTAGCAATATGAACAGCCAGCTGCCATTCTGCGTCCTTCACTGCAACATTTGTTCTTAGAAAGGAACCGCCTGTGTCAAATAATGTTCTGGCATTAGAAAAAGGAGCTGCATATTTTTTCTGTAGTACCATGTGCTGTCAGATCACTGTGGTGAGCTCTAATTTCACTTTTGCAATATTTGCAGAAGGCCTTTTTTTTTTTT
Source organism: Clarias fuscus (assembly GCA_030347435.1). Lineage (NCBI taxonomy): Eukaryota > Metazoa > Chordata > Actinopteri > Siluriformes > Clariidae > Clarias > Clarias fuscus. The sequence goes on from CM059212.1 coordinate 8,918,679, forward strand.
TTTTTTTTTTAAATCATCATTTGGAACACTATGAATCCTTTCCATTAAACCTTTTTCACCCATCTCCCATTCTTTGCTCTATATATATATATATATATATATATATATATATATATATATATATATATATATATATATATACACGCACAGTGGATCCTCGGATGGCGAGTAACATGGTTTACGAGTGTTCCGCAAACCGAGCAAAGATTTTTAATCGGAAACCGAGCAAGTATTAGTTTACGAGCGCTGAGTATCATGTATCAGGCATGCGACTTTTATTTTAAAACCGAGCGTCACTCTCTCAGAGATTTCTTTTTTCCCCTGTTAAAACGGTGTTTCCGTTGTGTTTGTGTGTGTCCGTTTGTTGTGAAACTTAAAAAGCGAGGTGGGGAGAGGGAGGAGGATTGTTACTGTGTAAAACGAGGTGAGGGAAGGGGCTAATTCCACACACACACACACACACACACGGAAACACTTATTTGTCGGGATTTATTTGTACTTTTTCTTAAAGGTAAAGTGCAGATTAATTTTTATTTTATTTTCATTTTATAGATTGTATTAATTATTTTTATGTATTTATTTTTTGGGGCTGTGGAATGAATAATTTGAGTTTTTATAATTTTTTATGGGAAATTATGATTTGGTTTACGAGTGTTTTCGGAATGAATTATGCTCTTAATCCAAGGTTCCACTGTGTGTGTGTGTGTGTGTGTGTATACACATATATATATATATATATATATATATATATATATAGAACATTTTTTTAATACCATATTTTCCCCATTTACCCAATGTTACATCTGAAGCTTCTACCATCAACTCAACATTCTCGGTTTAACTTACTTACTTAGCATACTGTAAACGCCAAATGCGCCCTTTCAATCAGGTTTCTTCCTGACTAGCTGATGCTGCAGCGTTGGCCAGGTTGCCAGGTCTTCCGTCCTGGGATTAATCCACATTTAGGAAATTGGACATATATCTTTATTATTCGCAACAGCCAAATTTTTTTTGTGTTCGTTACTTTATATAAGCAGCCCGAATAAACGCAGCTCCATAATTTTTTCCGCGACTGAATTTTTAAAATATCCCAATTGTGCGGGAAAACCCCGACCCTGCCAACACTGTGTCTGCCCTCTGTTGTTTTTGAAGTCTTTTTAGCTTCTAACATGGATCGTTCCTTAATTGATTCAAATTCCTAATTGCTTTGGTGTAAAAAGAAGAAATGCTTTTGGACACAATGACCGTAAGCACCGTGGTTGATTTTCCTCCTCTTCTTTTTTTTTTTTTTTTCCTGCCACTCTCATGTTTCACCTGTCGGTTTATCATTTATTTTCTGATCCTGAGTCTATTTCAGTTACACACTAATTCACTGCCTTTTTTTAAGCTCGGTTGCCCCCCGGTGTCATCATCCTTTTCTTGTCGCTCGCTCTCTTCTCTTTTCCTCCCATGCATTCTGATGCCCTGCCAGGCCTCCCGTCTGTCAACCATCAGCTGCTGCCTCAGCCTCCCTGCACTAATCTGTCACGGGTCGGGCCCTTAGACTGATCGAGATATTAGCCTGTGGAGCCTTTCACATTTCCAGATGTTGTCTGGATGCAGGGAAAAACCAAGACCTCAGTGCCACATTTTATGGATTTTTCACCACACATTTGGAAATTGATTCACCTCTACAGCAGTGTGATATCACTGCCAAAAACAGGAGATTATTATAGCCGTAGTCAACTAGAAGTCAACCCAAGTCAGGAGGAATTCACTAAATAGAAAGCAAGGATAAAACACATGATGCTACCACCACCATATAAGGATAACGAGCTGTGCAGTAAGTCTAGTGCTGAGTGCCAAGGTCAAAAATTTCACAACTCTCATGATAATAGGAAAGTAGTTTGCTCTGACATATCACATCGAAATACCAGATTGCTCTAGAGCCTTCAGTCAATCCATGCTCCATCAGTAAATATCTAATAAATCTGTCCAGCCTTGGTTTCATCTTAAGGCTCACACACAGTGTGATAAATCACAGATAACTAATCAGTAATAAAAATGGATGTCTTCCATTCTCAGTGCCGTATCATTTTGCGTTAATGCCGTGCTTTTGTGATTTCACAGCCTTTCACAAAACCATGCAGGAAAGCTCCGGTGAAGAGAGAAAGAAAGGGTCTGCACCTTACAGATGACTCATAATTGAGTGTAAAAAGAACAAACTGCAGTCCGGAGTCCTAAATGTCAGGCAAAAAAAAAAAAAAAACCCTGTAGTGTGTGTGTGTGTGTGTGTGTGTGTGTGTGATAGTTTAGAGATAAGAGTGTAGCTTACATTTGCGTTCCTTAAACGCCACGTTGCAGCGTAGCATCACATTCTGTCGTTGCGCTAAAGCGTAGACCCGTGTAGATCATGTGCCTGTATTCCCCTGACATATTTACAGATTTATAAACATCCCTGACATGAGTTCATGTGACCGCGCAAAGTGTGACAATGTAACTGACATGTCAGTGTGTGTGTGTTTTTGTGTGACCCGCGACAGACACCGTGTCAGGCAAGCTGCAGAATAACAACATCTACACCATCGCCAAGAGGAACGTAGAAGGCCAGGACATGCTCTACCAGTCCCTGAAACTTACCAACGGCATCTGGATCCTCGCCGAGCTCCGCATCCAACCTGGCAACCCCAACTACACGGTAAACGCCTTCTCTGACTCGATGTGAACGCAGGAATCGAAAGTGATAAATAAAGCTTCCTGAACTAGAAGAAGTGACGAGTAGAAGTGCCACAGGCATCACAGAGCTAGACTTATTACGAGGTGCAACAATATTTTGCGTTATGGAACACAGCACAAACGCCTTCCTGTAGACGATTCGGCAATACTAATTTTATGCCGTGTGCGCGCGGAAGGTCGAAAGGTCTGAATATCTGAATTTACTAGCAGCCGTTATTTAAAGCTCGAAGCCGGATCGACTGACCTACAAAGGCGCCCTCTGACGGGTCATTGTAGGTTTAAAGATTTTTCCACCTCCTCACAGCACGATATTTTTCCAGGGTTTTTTCAGCTTCTCACCGAATGCCCGGGTTCCTCATTAATTTCCTCGTTCTTTAACCGGCAAAGCTTTTGACATGCAGCATGGCTGCTGAATATTTATAAATGATAACGAGTCCAGGTACATGCGACGTTGCACTGAAAGCGCTTTCTCTTGTGTACCTCGCAGCGCGAGAAGAGAAAGTGACCTTCCCTCTGCAGTAACACACACAAAACCTACTGCAGCAGCTCGGCTGAAGGACACTCGTCAAGGATAGAACTTTAGAATTTACTCAACATAATGTTCTCTGGTGTTTCCAGAGCACATCCAATCAGGCCCTGGTAAAAATTCCATTACATTAAAGCGGTCCGGGTTTGGCACGTTAACAAGATCTGTATAACATCTGCTCTTATACTGAAAATCTCTTTCTGTGTACACGTGTCCCGCTTCAATAGCACGCAGTCATAATCTGTTGATTAGCGCACTGACCCTTCAAGCTTTTTTTTTTTCTATTCAGTCACTGCCGCAAGGGTTGATTACCTATAATCCCCCGAGACAGCTTGAGACCGATCCAACCTCGGTGTAATTGGTTTTAATAGGAATTCAGCTTCACTGCATTGGCATAGCTAGACTTTGGATTAATAATAAAACCAATTCTGCTGACTTTAGAGCGACTGCCACATAACCTGCACACACACACGCGCGCACATCCATCATACCAGTCAGAAAGCAAGGAATAGGACACACGGCCATCATGGAATACAACAGTGAATATATCACACAGATGTGTCGCAACTGCATTCATAAGGATAATATTGTGATAATTTGCATCTCGATATGCATGTCATTATTACTTCCATAACGATGACCTTTATATTGTCTCCTCTTCTTTTCTTTTTTTTGTACAGTAAGTGAAATAATAATGATGTGTTTACAGATAAATGACTCATTCCAGTAATTCTCAGCAGAGTCAGACAGAACCCAGGGTATCTAAAAATCATCAAACTGCTGAGCGTATACAGTTATATAAGACACTTGCTCTAACAAATTACGGGCCTTATGTCGTCTGACTGAGGATACTGAGATGTTTGGATGGAGTAGATAAAGCATAAAAAGAAAAAAAAAGTCTGCATTTTAGAGACTCTAGATATTTTTAGCTTAAATAAGCACCAGAGGCTAGCTTGTCATGTCTCATTTCGCTCTGGTCTGATTAGTAAACTGACAGCATGGGCTGTTTAAAAAAAAAAAAATCAATGATGTTTAAAGACAGAAAAACACAAGCAATGTGTTTTATCTTCTTCCATCAAATTTAAAAAATCGATCTGTCTCATTTGTTCAGAGTCTGTCTCTATGGACTAAACATAATCGCTAACGTTTATAACCGTGAACTATTTGAATCAATCGTCGAGCTTGTTCAGAAATTTCTGAGCAAGGAATGCTTACATAAAGGAATCTTGATGAATTTTCCTTGAATACCTCTGGTCTGTCTGTTGTTAGTGCTTTAAACATATTACGTAAAACTTTAGAATTACTTTAACGGATTCAAGCAAATGACTTTGCAGCTGTGTAGGAGTGGGCTTTTGTTCGGGACACCCTGAAGTGAATGGCAGGGCTATTCACCGGTTAGGCACAAGGTTGTTCAGCTGAGCTCACACAGTATAATTGAGCTGCCATCGAAGCAATAGTACAAGTGGAGCAAACAGGTCAAATCATCACACAGCAGCTTTCCATGACTAAACTGAACGTATAATAATTCTGCGCATTATAATACCGCTAATTAGTTAATCTTTCCATTAAAGAAGAGAAAAATGCTTTAAATGAGCAGATCTCGTTCGACCTATGCCTGAAGGTTTGACCACGCCGTTCGCTTCGAATTTAGATCATTAAAATGAACCATTTCATTCTGTAGCTGACTCTTTTTTTATTTTTTCCCAGCTGTCCCTGAAGTGCAGAGCTCCAGAGGTGTCTCAGTACGTGTACCAGATGTACGACGCCGTGCTGAAGAACTGAAGATCTAAACATCTCCACCAGCACGCTTTCCGTCTATCTTTCCTGTGGTACAAGGATAAAACTACACCTCTTCACTTTTCTCGTTTTTACCCTTTAACCCTCACCCCCCAGGATCCGTTTAGTCCCCCCCTCCCCTCTCTATTCTGTAGTGTCCCGGTAGCAACCGTGTGCTTTTGCCAAAATGTCCGTGTTGTCGATTAGCTGATGCACTGTGCCTCTCAGTCACATTTATTCTTCTACGCCTACTATTATAAAAATGTCCGTGAATGGAGTGTGATTGTGTTTTTCCTTGCATACACTCACACACACTCTGTATTTGCTGTGCTTGATTATCTCGCTCGATAAAAAATGATTCAGGCGTGTTTTTTTTTTTTTTGTTTTTTTGTTTTTCTCCAGTGCAATTCCAGTTTCATATACTCAGGCAGAAGCAGTGCCACATAAGCAGAGGTTTTTGAGCCAGGGTGGCCTTGATAGCGTTTAAATGCACGTCTTATTATTAATATAGTCACCAGTCCAGAACCACTATTCATGAGCTTAATTGTGCTTGTTGGGTATTAAATAATTTTGCCTTTAGTGAAAACACATACCTGAAATAGTACTTTGGATGTCGTATGGATGTGAAATATGCTTCGCATGAATTAACGCGTCCCCCCCATGCATAAATACCTAAACTAGTATGTATATTGCTCAGTCTCAGTTACACTCCATGTTACAACCACTGCCATAAAGCATCTAGCAGCCATTGTTCAATGCAAATATTTGTTAGCTTCAAGCACTTTCTCATATTCCTTGTTCCCGGATGGAAGGCAGTCACAGTTAGTCTAATTATTCCCACATACTGTAAATCCAGCTGTATGGTTCTGTGCAGTGATGGTGTATTGTGAAGTATCTCACTTGTGTGTATGTGGTGTACATACTAAAGCATTTTTATTGTGCTTTACAATATCCATTAAATAATAAACGCCGTCATTTATGTGTTCTTGTAATAAGGGTAAATGTTGACGTGTTTTACGTGGAAGCATTACTATAAAAAAAAAAAAAATTCTATGCTGCAGATTCTGTTATGTTCTGTCTAGTAAAAACATTAATTCCATATTTAAGATAATGTCATGTGACATGCAACAGCGCATTCATTTACAGTAGTTATAATAATGCGTATGAATAGCCATCATAGGAAGAGTAGCTAATCTTCACCAGTTGTGGAGAAAATTCTCCCCCCCCCAAAAAAAGTCTAAATGTTGAAGCAGAAGGCAGTCTTCCTGTCCGCCATAATTAGAGGCCATCACAACTAACACTTCCTCAGTCATTCCATCGTCTTCAGTCATTCCTTCTCTTGAAACTTGCTACCAATGTTTTTTGTTCAATGCATTTTCATTTTTGAATAAATCAAATAAAGACCCTGACCGTAGTGCCTACGTGTTTCTGTGCTTCTTTTGGCTTTGGAGATAATGCCAGTGATCCTGGTGACGCGTGTGCCAGCCTGTAATCTCTCCACTTTATTAAAGCTTTCAGTTGAATGATGAACAGAGCTTGACAGCCCAAACAAGCGTTCCGGCACGATGATGGTAAAATATGTTTCGGTGCTAAACAAGCCATGTATCCATCATCTTACTGAGTATGGTATAAAATATGACAATGTGCTGTTGTAAGAAAATAATCAGCTACTAGAGTGTGATAGAGCCCAACACAGAAAGGGGAGTTGCTGTTACCGCCACCAAAATTGAATGTCCTAGACTTTTTCGTCTTATACCACCAGCCTCTCTCTTCTCCCACCACCCCTTCTCTCACATGAAGTAAAAAAATAAAGCTTGTCGTGTTGCTGAGAAGCTGCAACAGCTCTGTCATCACAGACTCAGTTTTGATAGTTACAAAGTGCTGACACTGGAGAATCCTTCCACCATATTGGGGGGGGAGGGGGGGGGCTCAACTGACATCAGTCACCTACTGTATCTGAATTGCCCCAGAATGTTCAAAATTCAGGTATTCAGCGTGTACACAGGTGGCATGGTGGTGTAGTGGTTAGCACTGTCGCCTAGCACCTCCAGGGTCTGGGTTCGATTCCGGTCTGTGTGTGCATGGAGTTTGCATGTTCTCCCCAGGCTTGGTGGGTTTCCAAAGACATGTAGGTTAGGTTAATTGGCATTTCCAACTTGGCCGTAGTGTGTGTGTGTATATATATGTGTGCGCCCAGGGTGTACCCAGACTTGTGCCATCAAGTCTCCTGGGATAGGCTCCAGGCCCCCTGCATTAAGCGGTATAGATGAGCATAGTGCACATCTGTACACATCTGCTCCAAAGCCAGTGACGAAATAAGAGTCGCATGTGTGAAGCATGATACTCGGCGCTCGTAAACTAATACTTGCTCGGTTTCCGAATAAAAAATTATTTAAAATCTTTGCTCGGTTTGCGGAACACTCGTAAACCACGTTACTCGCAATCCGAGGTTCCACTGTATTCAATCATTTCTACTTTTAGCTCAATTTTTTTCCTCTGGTTCCAGAGTTTTAGACCGTCCCTGTATGAGCCTGTGATTAGCCTTGCGGCTGGAACTAATGTCGGAGTTCTGCTGCTCAGCAAATCATCATCCATTATCTGATCACTCTAATCGGTTGAATCCAATTGGTAACCAAATCCAGCATTTGAAGCCGATAATGACCCCGATACTGATAGTCAGTAACTGAGCTAAGCAAGGCCGCTTCTGTGGCTTATTTCTACACACATCTGAACAGAATGCAATAATATGTCACCCTATTCAGTTCAAGCAAAAAGAAAAAGTCAACGTGCAAGGCCACCTTCTTGCATGAGTAAGATAAAATGTGCGGAATAGTTCAGAAACTTTTTTGAAAGTCAACTTCGCCTGCTTACTGAAGATGTATGAATATCCGAGCTAATGCCGCATGCCTGTCGATTTCACGCACAATTTCCATTTCAGATCCAAGGCCTCAATAAAACCAGAGTCCAGCAGATGGTAACCTTATTAAGCTTTGCTCTCAGTGCACGCACACACACACACACACACAAACACACCTGGACACATCTGACCACCGTGCATGTAAGTAACGCGTGGACAGGTATGGACCACGTGGTTACTTAGCAACAAGAGGGGAAAGTCTGGGTTGCTAAGAAACAGCCGCCTTACTACGGCACGTCGAGAGACGCAGGATGCGCACATGTTCGGTAGTAAAGCAAAAAAACAAAAAAAACAATAAACAAAAACAACGTACGGTGTACAGCTGCGACAGATAAGAGGCATGTGTGGCATGCACGGTATATAATACGGTAGTTTCGTTTTTAGCTGACATGCATTACGTTGTGGGGGGGAAGAAAAAGCAAGGGGGAAAAAAAAAGCCAGCACTCATTTGAGTCAAATGAGTGCATGTAGCATAAATATAATATTTATCAGCAATTACAGCTCTCAAGCCCTAACAACAACTGCAACATATATATCTTAGTATTTCGGAGGCGGAGAGCGTTTTCTACACGCGGAGGGAGGGAGACACGGAGAGCGCGTGCTGACTGACCAACGTGCATATATATATTTTTTTTCTTCTTCTTCCTTTTCTTTCTTCTTTTGCAAATCAATCTGCGTAGCCTGTAAGCGCGAGCGCACAACACTCAGCGCGAGGCGAGCTGCGAGGTGATGAGCGCGTGCGCACTTCTGTTTTGAGTTGTTGGTGTGTGTGTGTGTGTGTGTGTTTTTTTTTTTTTTTTTCCTCCCCCCCCTTTCTCTGCGCGAGCAGCATCCGAACCTGTTGTCTTTATTACTGAATATATTTATTTATTTATTTATTTGTTTGTTTGTTTATATTTCTACGGGGGTTGCACCAGCACAAACAGGAGGATGCCCCTTCCGGAACGTTACTGCCGCTGCCGCTTCTGCTGCTGTTTGAGGCACCTGGAATGCCTACGCATTGAACGAGTCGGCATCCGAAAGTCGTGAAAAAGTCGGATGGTCGGTTTGTTCCGCGTGGCGCAGAATCGAGCTTCCTACCAGCCGTCGAGGGAAAGTATCACGAGGTATATGCCTTATTATTATTATTATTTAAAATACTTTATAATGATCAAATCCGCACCGTACATCGTACATAGCAACATAATAAGAATACGGGTGGGGCTTATAACATTAACATCATATTTGTTATTCAGTACTTATGCACTCTGGGTGTATTCTATTTTGACCTTACATATCATACCTAATCTGTAGTAGTAATCTGTGCACTGGTATGCAGTTGTACAGTATGTATCAATATTTGGCAATATGGCACTTTCTATTCCCATCTGCTCATATTAATATATTTAGGCTGACAATTTTTAATAAAGAGAACAGTACTGCCTGCGGTGTCTACGGCCCCTTCAGATTTCATATATATATATATATAGTGTTTCTAAATAGTATATCAGCGTGTGGAAGTGTTTGCAGCCTTTCCACATAACTCAGTCCTTGGGGAATGTTTCATGCAGCATTGGTACAGTAAATGGATATGATAAGTGTAATAACTGAGCAAATTAGGAATTTCAACTCACAGCCATCAGATCAGCAGTTCAAATCCCGGAACACTGAGCCGTAATTGTAGTAGCTTCCAGATGCACTTGGTCCATGCTCTGTCAGCGCATCCGTCATCTTTTTGCTTTTTTCCCCAAACTGCTAACAGGCTATGGATATAAAATTGATTTTGGTTAGCTCGGTATTTTATTAGGTGGCGTGATGTTTGCGATTCAAAGCCCTGTGTAGGGAAAGGAGACATAGTGTAAGAAACAACATTTGTTGAAGGGAACAAAGTACATTGGCCTGTCAGGAGGCCCAAGGTTCCTTTTGGACACTTTGTCACCAGCACTAAATATAATTTCAATCGTTCTATTCCTGCTTTGAATACATTTCCAATATAGTGTATATATACACACACACATATATATATATATATATGTCGCCTTGCAACTGCAGGGTCTGGGTTCAATTCCTGCCTTGGGTCTGTGTGAATGGAGTTTGCATGTTCTCCTCATGCTTTGTGGGTTTCCTCCCACAGTCCAAAGACATACAGATTAAGCTAATTGGCATTGCGAAATTGCCCGTATACCATACAGGGTGTACCTTGCCTAATTCTCTAATTCTGTGAGGATAGGCTCCAAGCCTGTAAACAGGATAAAGCGATATAGATGGTGAGTGAGTGATGTATCACCTTTGTAAAGGTCTGTCTGATGAGATCCTCATTTAGTCATTAAATAGTAATTAAATTTTGCTGCTCTGTACCTTCACATGGATTTCATCCCATTTCCCTTCATGTCTAGGGTCCCAGGTTTAGTCGTCCTATGAATGGGGCTGTGCTGTGCCCAGCTCAGCTCCCCGTGCCCTGGTCAGGACTATGCAGGGCCTTGGTACCTATCTGAATGCACTGGCCAGTGGTTTGCGAGAACAGGGAGGGTGGAGGGGCCCACCGAGGCCGAGGTGGACGCGGTGCTATGCCCCCTCCGTTCCGGATAGCGGTGCTGGGTGCGCAAGGTGTGGGCAAGACAGCTATTGTGCAGCGCTTCCTCCACGATGACTACAGTGACGTGGCCCCGTCAAGCCACACACGCCGGGTGCATCTGTCCGCCGCTGTGCTCAATGGCCATGTGCACGACCTGCAGATCACCGACTATCCAGCTATCAGCAGCTTTCCCGGCAGCTCCCTCCAGGTATGGACATGGCTGTGTAGGCCTCCACATTTTGGGAGTATTTTGATTTATTTTTGTAACACTCTATTACAAGAATTCTACAACAATTTTAACATAACCCTTATATCAAACATTTGGGTTTAATATGCAAAATTCACTTATATAAGTTTTTAATTATATAAAGCAAATTTGGTACCAAAACCATTAAACTTGGACAACAATTTTATTGTTTCTGTTAAAATTCTTGAAAAAAAAACTTCAACTTTAGTTTGAACTACAGCGACTAGGTTTGTACAGTAACACCAGTTTCTAAATACAAATTTAGAGCATGATAAAAAGATCAATGAAAATGTGCACTGCCTGGACAAAAATGTCTCTACCTGGATGTAACTAATCAAATAGTTAATGATTAATATGGTTCAGCTGGAAAAAGGTTATTGAACACTAACTGATGCAGTGAGTAGTTTCTCATTTCTTAAACAACCATGTCAGAAGACGTATCCTGTGGTTTTGGCAAAGATGTTACTCTGATCTTGCTCAAATTATTAGCCTGCAGCAAGAAAAGAAAACAACTAAAGTGATTGCTGAAACTACTAAAATTGGGTTAAGAACTGAAAAATGCATTATTGAAACCTGGAAGCGTTGAAGGTGTTGAACCATCATGGAACATCATGGTGGAACCAACATCCCGTATGAGCATGATGGGAGATCATTAAAACGTTTAGTGAAATCTAAGAGTTAAAAAAAGAAGAAAGAAAAAAAAAACAACAGTAGAACTCAAGGGATTAGGACTAAACAGCTGTGAAGACTTAAGATAAACTCTTATCGGTGAGACTAAATAAACAAAAAAAGGGCATCAATTATTATCATTCTTTGTGCTAGAAAGCACAAAGAATGGACTGTGGAGCACTGGGTCTGATGAGGTCATGTGGTCTGATGAGTCCAGACTAACCCTGTTTCAGAGTGATGAGCACATCAGTGTAAGAAAAGAGGCGGATGTAGTGATGCCTAATGCCTACCGTACAAGCTTTTATGATCTGCAGTTGCTTTAGTTGGTCAGGTCATTGGTCAGGTTCAGCAACGTTATGTGCCCAAACAAGGAATGACCAGGTTTTTCCATCAGTGGATTTTTTTTCCTTCCCTGATGGCGAGGGCATATTCCACGATGACGATGCTAGGATTCATCTGGCTGAAACTGTAAAAGAGTGGTCCAGGGAGCATGAGACATCATTTTCACACATGGATTGGCCACCACAGATATGCCAAGGTATGCTGTTAAATATAAGAAAAATTCTACTTTCCATCAGAACTTTCCATTGTGATTATCAGGACTCTACTACAGGAAAATGAAAAATGGACCAATCCAAAGAAATATTCCTTTTTCACACTTGAAATGGTAGACGGTAGGAAGTAAGAGCTCATATCATTGTGTTTCATGATTATCATGATTCAGTTTTATAGCTATAGCCCAAAGCCAACACTTTGAACGAGCAAAGTAGGTTATCGTAAGATATGCTAATCCGAAGGAGGATCTGCTTAAATAGGGCTGTGTCAGTCCTCACTGTAATGTACGGCTTCTTAAGAGGCAAATGTGTTTATTTCAATCATTTTGAAGTATCTTGTAGGTTTGCCTTATCTAGTGACAAAGACAGACGGACATGCCTTCTCTAAGAAAAAGAGAGAGATCAGCACAGAAGTGTCCGGGAATTCATTTCAAGCCGTGCTGTAAGCCTATTAGCGTTATCGTACTGCCCTCATTTTGCCTTTTCACTGCAGACAGCAAACCCTTACAGACAGTACACTCAGGCATGGCAGTGAGAGCCCCTATATTACATCAGCAGTCTTCTGAGTTAACTCGGAGGGAAATTCTGAGGGAAAGTCACCCATCCCCCATCCCCCATCCTCCATCCTTAATATTTAATAAGCTGTCTTTGTTTTGACTGACTCATCCGAAAGCTTGTACATAGATGGATTGATTAAGACGGTGTTCCTCAGGCTTAATGAGAGCGTGCTCTTCTCCGACGACATAATGACCCTATCAGGCACTCCGTCTTAAAAACCGAGTGTTTACAGTGAAGGACGGGATGCTGTTTTTCTCCAAGAGGAGGTGATCATGTGACCAAATTGTAATTACCTGTGTTTTTTTGAAAACATATTATTATTATTATTATTATTATTATTAAAGAAAGGAATCATGGTGGTCAATAATGAGCTAGTTGAAATTCATTCTCACCCCAGCATGACAGGAGTGATGTGTCTCAGCTGGTCTTGGCGCGTCTGTCTCCTGTTACCACCCTCGCATGCCTTCCTCAATGAATATTAGCCGAGTACGTAAAACGGAAGGGAAGGAAAAAGTGTGAAACATGAATATTAATTTTGGTGCATGAGTATATTTGCACATCCTTCTGACACTTTTTTATATATAGACCAAGTATTACCACAGATTCATACAAATACATGCATTTTCCTTTTTTCTTTAAAGAGATAAAGAGATCAGTTTGACTGTAAATAAATAAGGGTTGTTTAACTTCCTAAAGAGATTTGATCTAATGGTTTTTGACATATTCCTATTTGAAACTAAACACATACACACACACACACATATATACACTCACCTAAAGGATTATTAGGAACACCATACTAATACGGTGTTTGACGCCCTTTCGCCTTCAGAACTGCCATAATTCTACGTGCCATTGATTTAACAAGGTGCTGAAAGCATTCGTTAGAAACGTTGGCCCGTATTGATAGGATAGCATCTTGCAGTTGATGGAGATTTGTGGGATGCACATCCAGGACACGAAGTTCCCGTTCCACCACATCCCAAAAATGCTCTATTGGGTTGAGATCTGGTGACTGTTGGGGCCATTTTAGTACAGTGAACTCATTGTCATGTTCAAGAAACCAATTTGAAATGATTCGAGCTTTGTGACATGGTGCATTTGTCCTGCTGGAAGTAGCCATCAGAGGATGGGTACATGGTGGTCATAAAGGGATGGACATGGTCAGAAACAATGTTCAGGTCGGCCGTGGCATTTAAGCGATGCCCAATTGGCACTAAGGGGCCTAAAGTGTGCCAAGAAGTGATCCCCCACACCATTACACCACCACCACCATCCTGCACAGTGGTAACAAGGCATGATGGATCCATGTTCTCATTCTTTTTACGCCAAATTCTGACTCTACCATTTGAATGTCTCAACAGAAATCGAGACTCATCAGACCAGGCAACATTTTTCCAGTCTTCAACTGTCCAATTTTGGTGAGCTTGTGCAAATTGTAGCCTCTTTTTCCTATTTGTAGTGGAGATGAGTGGTACCCGGTGGGGTCTTCTGCTGTTGTAGCCCATCCGCCTCAAGGTTGTGCGTGTTGTGGCTTCACAATTGCTTTGCTGCATACCTCGGTTGTAGCGAGTGGTTATTTCAGTCAAAGTTGCTCTTCTATCAGCTTGAATCAGTCGGCCCATTCTCCTCTGACCTCTAGCATCAACAAGGCATTTTCGCCCACAGGACTGCCGCATACTGGATGTTTTTCCCTTTTCACACCATTCTTTGTAAACCCTAGAAATGGTTGTGTGTGAAAATCCCAGTAACTGAGCAGATTGTGAAATACTCAGACTGCCCAATGAAAAGTAGTCCCCTCAAAATAACTAAAAATACAGCCAATAATAGCTGAACCCCTGGCAACAAAAGTGAGTACACCCCTGTAAATCTACAAATTGAGCACAATTAGTCATTTTCCTTCCCCTTTGTCATGTGACTTATTAGTGTTACACTGTCTCAGGTGTCACCAGATAGCAGGTGAGTTAAAATTTGGTATAAAAGCTCTTCTACTCTCTCAACCTGGCCACTGAAAGTTCAACATGGCACCTCATGGCAAACAACTCTCAGAAGACCTGAAAAAATGAATTGTTGCTTTACATAAAGATGGCCTAGGCTATAAGAAGATAGCCAACACTCTGCAACTGTGCTGCAGCACAGTGGCCAAGACCATCCAGCGCTTTAAGAGGACAGGTTCTTCTCAGAACAGGCCTCGCCATGGTCGGCCAAAAAAGCTGAGTGCACATTCTCAGCGTCAGATCCGAAGATTGGCTTTGGAAAACAGACGGATGAGTGCGGCGTCCAGCATTGCTGCAGAGATTGAAGGGATGGGAGGTCAGCCTGTCAGTGCTCAGACCGTATGCCGCACACTGCATCAAATTGCTCTGCATGGTTGTCGTCCTAGACGGAAGCCTCTTTGCACAAGAAAGCTTGCAAACATTTTGCTGCAGACATGCAAACTAAGGACCAGGATCACTGGAACCATGTCCTGTGGTCTGATGAGACCAAGATAAACCTATTTGGTTCAGATGGTGGGAAGCGTGTGGGGCAGCAACCAGGTGAGGAGTACAAGGAGAAGACAAGTGTGTCTTGCCTACCGTCAAACATGGTGGTGGGAGTGTCATGATCTGGGGCTGCATGAGTGCCCTGGCATTGGGTAGCTACAGTTCATTGAGGGAAACATGAATTCTAACATGTACTGTGACGTACTGAAGCAGAGCATGATCCCCTCCCTCCGGGAAACCGTGCCGCAGAGCAACGTTCCAGCATGATAATGACCCCAAACACACGTCCGAGATGACCACTGCCTTGCTAAAGAGGCTGAGGGTAAAGGTGATGGACTGGCCAAGCATGTCTCCAGACCTACACCCCATAGAACACCTCTGGGGCATCCTGAAAAGTAAGGTGGAGGAGCACAAGGTGTCAAATGTCCACCACCTCCGTGATGTTGTGATGGAGGAGTGGAAGAGGATTCCTGTGGTAACCTGTGAAGCTCTGGTGAACTCCATGGCCAAGAGAATTCAAGCCGTGCTGGAAAATGATGGTGGCCACAGAAAATATTGACATTTCACATTTTCACTTGTTTCACATGTACTCACTTTTGTTGCCAGGAGTTCAGCTATTATTGGCTGTATTTTTGGTTATTTTGAGGGAACAATAAATTTACACTGCTATACAAACTTTACACTGACTACTTTTCATTGTGTCATTTATGCAGTGTTGTCCTATGAAAAGATATAACTAAATATTTGCAGAGATGTGAGGGGTGTACTCACTTTTGTGACATACTGTATATATATAGATGCCCCAATTTAATTTAAGTTTTAAAAAAGGGCATAAATAACTCATATATATATATATATATATATATATATATATATATATATATATATATATATATATATATACATTCAGTATACATTCATTCATCTTCCAAAACGCTTATCCTGTACAAGGACATGGGAGCCTGCAGACAGAGCATGTGGTAGGTACTTCTTGGACAGGATGCCAATCCAACACAGGGCTCACACACATATTCTCACACACTGCGTGCATTTCGGGAACGCCAGTTAACCTAATTAGCATGTCTTTGGACTGTGGGAGAAAACCGGAGTACCTCGAGGAAGCCCTCCAAGCACGGGGAGAACATGCAAACTCCGCAGACACAGAGCCGAGGTGGAAATCGAACCCTCTGCCCTTGCAAAAAAAATTAATGTAATGATATGCAAAAAAGTATAGTAGTAGTCTAGTTTCAGTCTTAATCTTTCTGGTTTATCACAGAATTTAAGATCACAGCACATGTGTCTTTTCGTCACTTAGGAGTGGTCAGACGTTTGTTGTCGAGGCATTCGCAGCGCCCATGTCTACATCCTGGTTTACGACATCTGCTGCTTCGACAGCTTCGAGTATGTCAAGACTATGCGCCAGCAGATCCTGGAGACCCGGTAAATACTATATATTACCTATCTTTTATACTATCTTGAAAAACCTTTACATCCAAATCACAGCTGCTTTCTCGCCACAAATAAAATACGATTTTATCATAATAATAATAATAATAATAATGTGTATTACTGTAGATAATAGTTTAGTGGTTGCCAAATGTCTTGGTGTGTTATTTCCATTTATTATGGTAGTATGATATTATGATTACTGTGATGTTTTGTGTGTAGTCACTTTCTCTCTAGTCTTTTCTGTTGCTTGCACATGAATGCATCCTTTCATGTTCTCACTATCTAAGAATCTCGTGCTTTCTTTCTTTCTTTCTTTCTTTCTTGCTTTCTTTCTTTCTCTTGTGCGAGTCCTCTGATGAATGATGGTCCAGATGTAATCACTCCATGGTTAGTCCAGGCCATGTCACTTCGCCCTTCTTATCTGCACCTCCGTCACATCCGCAGCCACCTCATAAGCGGTTTCCAGGCACCTGAGGCGGTGCACTTTAGCGACGGAAATTATTTGAAGCGCACTTAGTTTTTTAAGACTAATCACAGTTTAACAGCACTAATCTGCATCTGTAGAGCAGTATTGTTTCTGATGTCTTGGAACCATATTACGGTCATTGAAATATATGCTCATATCTCCATCTGTTAGTTGTAATTACTGATTGCTAGCTGTAGCTCGACAGGTCCATGGCGAATTTTTGTGTGAAACAACGCTTGTTAGCTGTGATCAATAAATCACAGTAACATTCAGGCAGCTACATCTACTACTTAGTGTTAAGCAAGAGTAGCAATTTGTGTAAATGCGCTTTGCGGCAGGGAAGCCTAATAAGTCCCAAGACTTATTAGAATGCTGGAATAAGGCAGTGGTGTGTCTGTGTGCAGTGCATGTCATCAGGGTGTAAGTGATATACACAAAATCATATTAAGTGATGATTGCAGTTTAACATTAAACATTAAATTTCAACGTCTCAGCGTCTATCCCGTTCTATCCTGTATGGGGGGGAGCCTTTCCCAGGAGACTTAGGGCGCTCTGGATGGACTGCCAATGCATCACAGGGCAGACATACTTACACGATCATTCACACACTGCCAATTAGCACACGCCAGGAGTGTGGGAGAAAACCGGAGCACCCAGATGAAATCCACTAAGCACAGGGAAAACACTGTGCAAGGTGGCGGTGCTAACATCTAAGCCACCATGCCGCCAATATTGACAATATTAAAAAAATTTCATCCAAAAATATGTTTAATCATCTCAGATAATTTTTTTTTTTTTTACATATATACATAAGTTATATATTATATACATATATGTATATAGGTTATATAATATAATTTTGGTAATATACTGGATATACAGTACATAGCATCAACGATGGTGCGACTGCTGACTGGTGTGACTCTTTAGAGGAAAATTAATACTACACATTGCTGTCATAATTCAATTCGAGGTTTAAAAATGGGCATAGGTAACAACTGTTGAAGTGTATGTATATATACAAGGGTGAGTCAAAAATGATCCGCACTCCGGTTATTATCTGTGTCTTATCAGCGCTTTCCGTTCAAGGCTTCATGAGAGATGTGTTTTTTTTTTTATGGTCGGAGGGGGTACCTGGTGCCAAAAGAATTCCCAGAAGAGCATAAACAGAATTGTTTGGATATCTGCAAACCAAATTTGGACCGATACTCTAAGGAAGATGAAAGTTTCTTAAAGAGAATCGTTCCTGGTGACGAGACACGGATTCCTCACTACGAGCCTGAGAGTAAACGGCAGAGTACGGAAGGGAAACATCCTCAATCGCAGACCAGGAGAAACTTCAAAAGTCAACCATCAGCTTACATTTTTCTGGGACCATTATCAGACAAAAGGTTCAACAAAAACAGTGAGACGCTTATTGAAGAGCTAATGCCTAAACCTCGGGTTAAACGCAGAGGATCGCTATCCGAGGACGTCGCGCATTACGATGCACGTCCGCACACTTCTGCCCATGCTGTCGACACACTGCAAAAACTTCATTTTGAGGTGTTAAAGCAGCATCTTCCTTATAGTCCTGATCTCACTCCATCGAACTTTCTCCCGTTTGGTCCCCCGAAAGAGGACAAAGATTCACTTCTGATGAAGAACTGAAGACAGCGGTGCATTCGTGGCTCGCCGGTCAGCCTCAAACATTTTTAATGAGGGAATACTAAAGCTTGTTGACAGTGTATTGAAAAGCAAGGAGATTATGTTGGAAAATTTATGCATTTGTCATTTCTTAATTAAAAGTTCATCCAAAATAATTCCACAGCCAGATGCGGATAGATGCGGATGGTTCAGTGGTTGGCACTGTCGCCTTGCACCTCCTGAGTCCAAGTTCGATTCCTGCCTCAGGGTCTGTGTGCATGGGGTTTGCATGTTCTCCCTGTTTCCTCCCACAGTTCAAAGACAGGTTGGTGCAGGTTGGTGTTCCCAAAGTGCCTGTTGTGTGTGAATGACATCAGGCAACCCGACCTCACTAAGTACTCCTGGGTTGGGAGTATCCGTCACCCATCATCCGTATGGTACGTGGACAGACCAAAACGGCAAATATATATTATAAAGTAAAAGTATTTAAGGTTAACTAGTAGGACATGCACAGTGATCCAACCAATGGTCATCTTTAGAGTTACTCTTGGCCGCTAGGTTAGTTGCTTCTGTCTTATGCGCGCACACACATTTCTATACGATTTTAAAACATGTTCATTACGACCACTTCAGTTCCAGGTTGTTCCATTACATAGTATGGAAAAGTCCAAGGGGTGGATGCCAATGCAAGGCACTGTGTTTACACAGGAGTAGATAGCTTGTTGTAAAATGTCTTTTACCTTTATTTATTTACATACATTGTATCAGTGGAACATAAATGGCACTTCAGCCGTAGAATCATCCGTCTGTAGCGTGAGCCTGTGTGTGGGTGTTTTTATGAATGTGCTGGCAAGTGTTCCTTAACACCGTTAAAATTTAGTCTACATGGTCGCGTGGATCTGCGATTGGTATTTTGATTGTCCGCGAGCAACGGCGACGGCTGTCACGTCTCGATTGCGTCAAAGGAGAGACGCCGGCTCTGCTGGTGACAAAAAACATTTGATCAATCTCGCCACAATTATGTCTCATCTACTCTGTCAGAGGCAAAGGCGTACTCATTTCTGGTTGTCTCTCTCTCTCTCTCTCTCTCTCTCTCTCTCTCATACACACTCACACACACTCGCGTCTGCGATTATCGATGCAGCAACCAACAAAGTCAGCCAACAGCTGTCTGATCAGCCAGATCCTGATAGGACGGTTCCTGTTTCCGGGAGAAATTCTGACAGTTAATTAATAATTCGTGTTAAAAGTCGTTTAATCCAAGCTGTTGTTTCAACACAAATCTCGCTTATTGAATCTAAACCTGTTTGGATGCTGTGTGGATTTGTAGGGAGACTCCGCGCCAACACCTGCGATACAATCAATATGGGATGACAACAAAGCCAAAAGCACTTTTCACCCTGAACTCATATCGATCACATAATGAGCCGGTAAAATAATATTTCATAAATTATTACAGTTTAAATGAGGACATTTAAAATCTTACCCACGATTCATTCTGTGCCACGTTTGTTTCCGACACTGGATTTACGAGCCTGTTTGATCTGTGCATGCTTTACTACTGTAATTCAATGTAATCAGACGCTCTAACTTTCTGCATTACTGAACAGATTAATGCATCTGTAAAACAATCAATAACATGCTGAGCGTGACGGGAAGCAAATGACTTAACGAGGGAGTGAATGGAGATTAGAAAGAGAGCAGTTAATAAAAGAATGGGTGAATAAATTATGTGGCGCACGAATCGCAGCATAAAGTCTTTAAACGAGCAGAGCTCTATGCATCAAAGGTCAACTGCAACTGCAATAAAAACACTGGCGTCTGATTTTATCATCTGTTTGTGAATTTGTGTATGGCCTTAGGAGTTGACTTTTAGCAAGAAGGTCAGAGCTGAGTAGAGCTGGAACAGTGTAGAAGCTTCGATTTAAGAAACCATCACATGTCTACTACATGGATCCAATGGGTTTATAAGTTATATGTATCCTACTGTATATGCATATTCATATAAAATATCATTTAAAATATATACAGTGAAACCTTGGATTACGAGCATAATTCGTTCTGGAAGTGGGCTCGTATTCCAAAACACTCGTAAACCAAATCAGATCTTCCCATAAGAAATAATGAAAACTCAAGTAATTCATTCCAGAGCCCAAAAAAATAAATACAGAAAAATAATTAATACAATATATAAAGTAAAAATAAAACAAATTACCCTGCACTTTACCTTTTAAAAAAGTTAAAATAAATCCCAACAGATGAGTGTGCGAGAGAGTGTGTGTGTGTGTCGGTGTGTGTGTGCCGGTGTCAAAAAACTCGGCACTCGTAAACCAAGACATGCCCGTTTTTCAAGTCAAAATTGATTAAAAATCTTTGCTCGTCTTGCGGAACACTCGTAAACCGAGTTACTCGCAATCCGAGGTTCCACTGTATATATATTACGCAGCAGGAATTTTGTGTTGCCAAAACGTTGTGGTGATGTTAATTTGGCAACGTTATGGACGCTGGGACAATGTTGGTATTGGGTTGTTTTTGAAAAGTTTTTACTTTGCTGAAATGACTTGATGATGGAATAACATTGAATGAAGGTTGCAAAAACAACTTGAAAACAATATTAATACCAAACTGATGGGAACCAAATGAATTGTCACTACAGTGGGAGCGCCACATGCTTACCGCTGGACCACTAGGGAACGTGCTGTTGATCCTTGAGTTGAAAAGTGTGATGTATAAATGATAATGATCAGATCGTCCCTGATGAAGGCGATGGTCACAATTAAAAACTCCCTGAGATGGCAATAGGACGAAACCTAGAGAGGAACCAAACTCAACAGAACCCATCTACATTTGGGAGCGAAGATGCACATCACATAGAGCTGGCCTTAAACACAAAATCAGTGCTAGCATTTCTAGTCCAGGCGGTCCACCACTACAATCTAGAATCCAACCACTCAGATGCCACCCATATACACTCACCGTCTATATCTCTTTATCCTGTATTCAGGGTCACAGGGGGCCTGGAGCATATCCCAGGAGACTTAGACCATGAGGTGGGGTACACACGATCACAGGGCACACACACATACATTGCACCTCAAAACAATTTGAATATCTTGTTACAATATAGGTTCCTTTATTTTTCCTTTAAAAAAGTGAGACACTCATATGTTTTTAGATTAATTCCACATAAAGAAAAATCTTTCAAACATTTTTATGTTGTTTTCATTTCGATAATTATGGCAGACAGCTCATGAACTGCTCATAAACATAAAAAATCCAGTATCTCAAAAATAATACAGACATGTCCTACAAGAGTAATTTTTTTTGTTCTGCGTTGTAAATCCTTTTTGTGATTGATTTTGGGAAACGTTCTCATATTCTGAGATATTGGATTTTTTTTTATTTTCGTGAGCTGTAAGCCGTAACCTTTTATATCAAAACAAAAAAAAGTGTGGAATATTTCACTCTACATGTAACAAATCCGAAATATACTGCAAAAGTCTTAGGCGCCATATTATCTGTAGTACAAATTTTGTAATATAACTTTATGTCTGCATTATTATGTACAGGACCATTCTTTACAAAGATGCACTAAACTTAATGAATAAATAACATTACAGAAGAATATTTGCATGTCTAAAGAAAGCGACATATTACATGACAGACCAGTTTTCAGATGGGGGGAAAAAAATCAATAATGTAGACTCCTGGGTTTTGCATGAAAATAGAAAGGAGCGAGTGTGACGAAGTTACCAAAAGAACTCATATTCTCCAGCATGCTCAGTAAAACCTAACAGCTGTTTTACTTAGAATACTGCACACATCTGTATCGAACACTACCGCTTATGTTCAAGGAAAGAGTTTCCACACCAAATATTGACCGTTTATTATTTATGTTATTACTTAGTGCTTTTTATAGAAGTTTCTTTTAATGTAGAAATGTTTTCATTGCATATGGCTTTTGTTTGGATGTTCCCAAGACTTTTGCACAGTACTATAAATAAAACAGCTGTTAGGTTTTACTGAGCATGCTGGAGAATAGGAGTTCTTTTGGTAACTTCGTCACACTCGCTCCTTTCTATTTTCATGCAAAACCCAGGAGTCTACATAATTTTATTTTTAACATTTTTTTATTTATTATGAAACTGGTCTGTCATGTAATATGTCGCTTTCTTTACAGGCATGCAAATATTCTTCTGTAATGTTATTTATTCATTAATTGTAGTGTATCTTTGTAGGGAATGGTCATGTACATAATAATGCAGACATAATAAACTTATATAACAAAATTTGTACTACAGATAATATGGCGCCTAAGACGTTTGCACAGTACAATTAAATTAAATTGTAGGGAAAAAAACTTTTCCACGATTTTCCAATTTATTGAGATTTACTGTATATACAATGCTGTTTAAACACACACGTATACACACACACCCACTAGAATAGGCTACATCCCTCTTTCTCTCTCCGCAAGTTCTTCTTATCATGAATCTACGCCTTACTGATTCCACTACCCTCTTCTCCCGCTCCTCCTCATTCTGCCTGTCAATGCCTGAAATCTTTGCACATTCGGCTGAATCCGTCTCCGAACTTTTTTCTCGTGTAACTGTTCCTCTTACAGTAGGTCTGTCTATTTTGAGTCAAGAGGTGGGGAAGTAAAGGGGAGGGGTGGTGCAATACATGGAAGGTTTTAAATAACATGAACAAGTTATCCTGCCTATGGCGCCATGTGATTGGCCTTACACGGTCAGTATAGGAAATCTAGAGTTTGAGAGGTCCTTGGCGAAAAAAATGCTAATAATACTGCGTTGTATGTTGGCGTTGTCCAGACCACAAATCCAGTCCTGACTTCATGGTATCATTTCCAAAAGAAAGTGAAACAGCACGGTAACATTGCAGCACTAAGAGATGCATGTCATGAAATACATGTGCGGGAAGTAGTTGTGTCCTTCCCAGTCTAATATCAGAAATCTAAATCATTGTGACATTATGCGAATCAGTGCCTTGAATAAGTATTGACCCCCTTTCCCACATTTTTATTGACCCCCTTTCCCACATTATTTTAGTGTTAAAATAAATTGCTCTATTTGGCAGAAACAGAGCATGAAACATAGTGGTGGTAGTATCATCACTATCTTTACCTTTGTTTTTTTCTGTGGTAGGCTTCTTCTATAACTAAGGGCGTTCCATTCTGATTAGTGAGAACACAACTTTTGCCCGAGTCTGTTGGAGAAGGTGGTCTTGAGAGCAGTATAGCATACTCGGGCACTGGACACAGTACAAATCAATCATCAGTCACTCACTCATCTACTATATCGCTTAATCCTGTATTCAGGGTCTTTGGGGGCTTGGAGCCTATCCCAAGAGACTTAGGGCACAAGGCATGGTATACCCTGGACAAGGTGCCAATCCATCGCAGGGCACACACACACACACTACGGCCAATTTGGGAACGCCAATTAACCTAACCTACATGTCTTTGGACTCTGGGAGGAAACCGGAGTACCCGGAGGAAACCCACCCGGCACGGGGAGAACATGCAAACTCCATGCACACGGGGGTGGGAATCGAACCCGGAACAAATCAATCATGCCTAATGTAAATGTAGAGTAAAGCTAAATGTCATGCTACCACCACCATGTTTCACAAGTTTTTTAAACTCTAGTGGTAAATCTTCTGAAAGTCCTCTCTGGCTTTGTTTATTTGTAACATGACCAGTTTAATGTTTAAATTCCTCCTTAGTGGGTGGTCATTGATCTGAGGTGAGGAAGATATATTTGTGTTTCTGATTTAGTAATCTGCAGACCCATAATAAATCCGGTTCTGTCAAAAAACCATTACAACCTGTCAGAAATTTTTGCAAAGGCCGTAACAAGGCACATCAGGCCATGTAAGGATGTAAGTAAATTGTGATTTCCTCCAAAGATGTACTAAGTTCACTAACCAGCCACAAGCCCTTCGGTTTTATGGGCAGTTTTGCCTAGATACATAACCAAGGCCTTTCTTTTTGTAAGGCCTGTTTGTACCTTACTTACTGATAAATACATACAGTATATAACCATATAAAATATAGAAGCATAGTAAGTTTAATTCATCCATTATACCAACATTCTGGCATGTAAACTAATTACCAGGTGCTGTAAATAAACACTGCCATTATCAGGATTTCTTGCCCTCTTGTCATTGAGGCCGAGATGGCAGGACGTAGCAGATGTGTGGAGATCAGAGGCTGCAACCTGTCACAGCTTGTGATGGATGAGCAGAGCTTAGTCACCTTGCTCACTAAGACCACAATGCGCTGCGCTGATTGACAACAGGGAAGCTCGAGTCTAATGAGATCAGGCTTTCTCTGCACACACATTGGTATGCCTGCACACACACATACACACACACGCACACACACACACTAGGTACACATTCATGCACATAGCGCACACTCACAGATTAAGATAAATTAGCTTGAATGACCGGGTCATGTTATTAATTAACATCTTTGCTCAAGCCATATTAAACAAAGTGATGAAATTCTCTCAGAGCCTCAGAGCGTTTGAATTAATTCAAAACACTCATTTGAGCTGTTTTGTGTGACTCAGTTCCTTTTGGTGTTCTCATGAGAGGGAAAATTCTTTTCCTCGCAAATCTGTCAGATCCATTTTCTGTGAAAGGCGTAAGTGGAGTCACAAAACCGGTGTTATCTCTCAAACCTGGCAAACGGCAGTGACGGCTCACAGGTCGCCCATTTCCCCCTATTACTAGCATTTCTCACTTTGACACTACAACACTGTAGCGCTATGTTAACCCCACCTGCAGAGACGTAGTGCACAGGAAGTAATCCTTACAAGGCCTGACGTGCTTTATTAGGGCCTTCGCAAAATTTCCAACAGGGTGTAATGTTTTTTGACAGAACTGGATTCATTATGGGTCTGCAGATTACTAAATCAGAAACACAAATATAAATATATATCTTCCTCATCTCAGAGCAAAGACCACCTACTGAGGATGAATGTAAACATTAAACTGGTGATGTTACGAATAAACAAAACCAAAGAGGAATTTCAGAAGACTTACAGATTTTACCACTAGAGTTGAAAAAACTTGTGAAACATGGTGGCGGAAGCATGACATTTAGCTTTACTCTACATCTTTTTCACTTCAATGTTTTTAGTCTTCACTGTTAACCAGTGTTTGTTTTGGGTTTCCACAGGGTGATGGGCGCAACAGAGACGCCGATCCTGATCGTAGGTAACAAGCGCGATCTTCAGCGAGGCCGGGTCATCCCGCGCCACAACGTCTCGGACTTGGTGCGCAAGAGCTGGAAATGCGGCTACGTGGAATGCTCGGCCAAGTTCAACTGGCACATTTTACTGCTGTTTGGTGAGGCCCTGCGGAGTGTTGGCTGTGCCCGCTGCAAACACGTGCACGCCACGGTACGCTTTCAGAGAGCGCTGAGGAGAGAGCGTTGCGCTCTTATGTGAGGTGCGAGCTTGTCACGGCGCCTTGTTTGGTTCGAAAAGAAACCCAGTTATAGCTGTGATGATAAGCTCCGGTTGCCATCTAGCCAAGGAATCCTGCCGTGGATGTTTCACTGAGGAGGAATGCGTCCTCTGTTTATACAAACTGCTCTCGGATGCCAAGAGGAACCCTCAGATGCTGCTTGTCCAGGAAACAGGCCGACCGAAACGCTCAACGATGACTGAAGCCTCAAAAAAAAAAAAATCAGCTTTAATATCATGTTGCTGAAATGCAAATAACGTGTTTATGTCGGGACTGCTTTGAAAAAGAAAAAAAAGCCCATTTTCGCTTTTTATTTTGGGCATACAGTGATGAATCTTCCAGTTTTATTCAGCAAAAGTGCATCTCTCATCATGACTCGCTGTACCACACATGGGTGAATAACACAAGAGCACAAATAAACCTATGTGTACACCCAGTGGATACTTCCATGTTAGGACTTACCTGTTTAGCCTGTTCAGGTGCAATTCAGAAATATTGTGTTGTATGAAATGGCATGAAATATGACTGAATTTTATTTTCAAATGAAGTATTACAACAGGACATGGGTCAGTGAATTATATGATTTATTATACAGTACTGTGGAAACGTCTCGAGCCTGCCGGCATTTCTTCATAATATATTTAATTAAATGATGTAGATTAAATTAAAGAAAGGCTACAAAGTGCCTAAAGATACAAAATCAAAAATTGTTTACGTAACAACCTCAGCAGCAACCTCATTTCCCCTCTGGTCTGTTCCAGCCACTCAGCATTCAGCATCTTCAGCATACTAATCCCCTTCCTGATCATCAGTCATCATCTGCATCACAGATGATTTCTAAGCTTGGATGATTGATAGGTCACTGTGTTACTGAGCCCCTAAAGGGACATGGGTGGAAAAAAATAATCTTTGGAGGGAAAAAAAGATTCCACTTGAAAAAATAAAAATAAAAAATGCAATATGCTAACATGATATGGGTGAAAAAAAAAAAGCTTTTTTTTTTCGCAAGATCTCACAAAAGTTCACGAGATATCGCAAAAAGTTTGCGAGATCTCGCAAAACTTGACGTTGCCGATTTAGTCCAGCAGGTGGCAGCAATGCTCCTAAAAGCTGGCTGCCAACCACTAAAAAATTAAGGAAGACGAAGCATATGGAGAAAGATAATACTCGGATTAGAGTTACACGTGCGTTGTTAAACAGGCATGGAGAGAATTACTGAGTAGAATTCTGAGTAGCTGAGTTTTACTTTCAGCTTGGCCTAAAATATAAAGACATTCAGTTTGGACTTTGAGCTTGCCCTTTCCGTATTTTGGCGCTGGAAATATGAGTCACGTGTTCTCGATTTCTTTTCCTCCTATGTCCCGGGTTTTTTTTTTTTTTCCTTCTTTACGTCTCATGTCCCGTTTTTCTTCCTTAGTTTTTTTTTCTCCAAAACTCCCCCCCCCCCCCCCCCCCTCAATTATTTTTCCCCCTCACCCATGTCCCTTTAGGGGCTCCGTACTGTGTGTCTTAAGAAACAAAAAACATTTCTCTAATACTGGTCAGGTTCTGGTTCTGAACTGAAAATGAAGGGCCTTCAGGAAGCCTGGAGAGATATTCCTCAAGACTGCATTAAAAATAATACAATAAATGCTGGCTCTTTGGAAGAAAAAAATATGAAGAAATGAGGGTTGGCTCAAGACTTCTGCACAGAACTGTAGTTCTCCAGAAGCGAGCAAACAGGAGGGTTGAGATTTTATTCTTCTATAATATAAAGCTTGACCTCATTTTTCATCCAGAATGATTGCACAATATTGCCAAGAAATATGTTCTACCATAAAATTTGCTATTACTGTACATCCCTCTGACATCTTTGAGAGTACTCATGATGCCTAAAGGATATATTTTATACAACATTCTGCATTTTAATTCCATATCAAGTTCAGATATTGCCCCCCGTAACTGAGACTTAAATAAATAAAAAGATACAGATTTTATTTAAAAAAAAATTTTAAAGTGGGAAAGGTTGGAATTTTTATTTTCACAATCTTGACTCACTTTACATTTATGACAGAAAATTAATTTTGTCTCATACTGTATATGATAAAATATAATACAAAAGATAAATATTTATGGGCCTTACTCAAATACAAAAGGGTATTAAACTGATGCTTATTTTTCATAAATTTAATATCTGATTATATTGTGGAATCTTTCCAAAAGATTCCAAGGTAGATAATTGGACCATGGAGTAAAGCTTTAAAGATACACTACACCATATATATGCACCTACAGTATTTAGGTTTTTTTTAAAAAAGAGAGAGAGAACGAGAGATCCAAAAGGTGTAGAGAAATAGTAGAGGTTACTACCCTTTGTTCTGAGTGTTACGGTCTTATATGGAAACATATATTAAATCCGGGATCCAATCAGGATCCATATTTTAAATCTGGGATCCAATCAGGATCCCTAATAATTGACTGGCAGATTTTTATCTGTGGAAAATCTGCCCTAAAAATCAGCCCTTGAATCTTGGGAGGAAACAAAAGTCTTGAAAGGAAATAAAGGTATCGCATCTTGTGTATAAATCAAATATCATGGCTTCATAAACAACCGAAATTCAGGATGTAATTGTTGCACTACAACTGATAATAAATCGTCTTGCTGGTATCAGATCATGTTCTTTTTTATTAGGTTACCACAGAAAACGTTATTTCTGGTCCAAATAAAACATTGTGCATTTCAAAAAACGGCATCTATTTAAAAAAAAAAAAAAGACAACATGGAGCAGAAATGCATCTATTCAGCTCTAAATTTGAGTGTTAATTGCGGGGGGCAAGGGGTGGGGGGACGACGACCAATGATTTTTGACCTGCCTTGTCCACATCAGACCAATTTCTGTGCCTACAGATAATCATGGGAGGTCTGAAATGGTCATCTCCTCTGTGAGAAATTTGGAGAATGGAAAGAGAGAGAGAGAGAGATTTACTTGGTGGAGCTGCTCTGGTGTTATAGACTGCAGTTTCAAGGAGGCTATAAATAGCCCCAGACTTACACTAGGGTTTATTTATAAAGGCTGCACAAAACAAGGCTGCAAAGTGACTTGCAAAACCGATATAGGGAGAATACGGCTAAGAATAACCACAATGGGAACGCACCAGTGTGAAATGTTTACGCGTTCGATACTGTCTCTCTCTACTGTTATTTTTAATGTTGTTTTCTGGATAAACAAAGAAGCCTGTACTGTACTGTACATATACTCACCACTTATGGTCGATTAGTTGGGACTAATATAGATTTTAATAGGGAAACCTTTGTCTATTTGTCTATTGTCTGTGAGTAATTTCGCATCAAGGCTCAGCTGTGAAGCATCTGACTGTGAACAATAATACAGTGTGTGCTTTTCTATTTCTGCAAGCCTCCCAGTTTCCATCTGCCTGCGGGAAAAAAGAAGTGCTTATTTGATAAAGCCAAAGCATGTCAGCATGTGTATAGTGGAAATTCTAAGCATGGTCTAAACAATTCTAAACTTGTTTCTAGTGATTCTTCATGTTTCATGGTGCTTTTCCTTCTGGGAAATTAGTACAGTGTGTGCTTGTTTACTCTGTGGGATTGAAACTTAAATCCTTGCACAACCAATCTGCAATGGCTAATCCGGTTCATCAGGCATTATTTAATCAAGCAAATGTAAAAATATAAAAGTATCAAAGCAGCATAGTGGTGCTTGAAGTAGTTGCTTGTTGCTCTGTTGCCTCAAAACTCTTGAGGCTTGAGTTCTGGTTCAGCAATACATGTTGAGATATAATGGCTTGGGATCCTATTGCAAGTGAACCCATACCCATCTGGTTTGTCATCCAGAAGGTAGGATCAAGATCTTCTGTGACCCTGACAAGGATGACATGGTTACTGAATTGGGTTTCTAATCCCATACCTAAATAAGTTCACCCCTGCTACTGTCTAAGATATAAAAACATGGCAAAACTGAAAGCAAAATTGTCCCTTTATATTATAACCAGAATTCAAGCTCCTGATTAGCAATAATCTCCTGATCACCTGCTTTGCACTTTGTGGCACTGAATTTGGCTGTAGTTTGAGAGGATTTCCTGGAGTAAACAGTATTAGCAGTATTTTGTAGTGACAAATTGTCCTGAGTGTCTCCTGGACTTGGACTTCTTCTATAGCAAAGTGGTTTGGGGATCTTTGTGGGTGTCTTGTCAGGTCTGTGGTCCCGTCTGGGGCGCACACAAGGTCTCAGTTTCAACTTATAAATGGAAGGCACTCTTTCTGGCTTTTTCAAGGACCTCCTGTGGGACCTGGAAGCGGCGTGGGGCTTCTCCTTTTTCCCAGTCCCACAGTTGTTCGCTTCAGAGGTCTTGGACTGTTCAGCAGAATCTTTTGAATCCATGCTCGAGCCTAGGGAAGACCAGGAACTGGCCATAGAGGGTTTGGAAACACTCAGCTGTCTTGAATCTGAGTTAGTCTGTCTTTCTTGCTTCTCGCCTCTGAGATCTCTAGAGAAATTAGCCCAACCATCAATAGATACTTTCTCAAGTGGCCTCATCCCTTTGGAAAGCTCAGCAATAACAGCTTCAAAAATAGCATCCCTTGCATTAGCTTCTCCGGAGGATGAATATGATGCACCAGAGCATGTGTCGTGGGTAAAAGGTTTCCTGATCTCATGGGAATTCTCTGGAGAAATCATTGGGATGTCAGGCTCACTACTGTCCTGCTCATTCTCTGAATCAGAGTCCATGCCAAGCTGTTTTAGATTAAACAGGATCTCCTCCTCAAGGCTCTGGTATAGAATGGCCTCCTGAGCAGGACTGATTGGAGGAGGAGTAAAGAGAAAGCTTCTGTCTGTATTTCTACATTTGTTTTCTGCATTCACAACAGAACCAGGTTGTGATGGCGCCACCATGGTGCTGTTGAAGTCTGACCTGCTTACGTTGATGACAGTGGTCTCTGGATGGTGCTTTCTGTCATGATGTGAAGATTTTTGTTGCCTATTCTCATTTACCTGATGTACTGAAGGTCGAGGTGAATCTTCTGATGACGCAAGGGGCCTTTTATGGCCGTCACCTGATATGACACCCATTAGCCCTTTTGTAGGGGAAAATGTCCAAATGAACCCTGGGCTCTTTCTGGAATTCCTATCGGCTTGAAAGTCTTGGTGGTTTAGTAAAGTGTTTGTGTTGGTTGCGAGACCCTGAACTGGTGTAACACACTGGAAAGGCCGAGCTGAAAGTGGCTTTTCTGGAATGTTGTGAATTTCCTGGTAGTTCTTTGGCCCAGGTGTGGCATTTTGTCTCAGCTTTGATACAATCTGCGACTTAGTCCAGTTGTTCCCAAGTCTGTTGTCTGACCCTTGTTGGGGTGGAGGAAAGGTCTGGTTGTAGACCTTCTGCAAGACCAAGGGTGTACTCGGACGCTGAGTCTCT
This sequence comes from Clarias fuscus, assembly GCA_030347435.1. Taxonomy (NCBI): domain Eukaryota; kingdom Metazoa; phylum Chordata; class Actinopteri; order Siluriformes; family Clariidae; genus Clarias; species Clarias fuscus. The sequence goes on from CM059212.1 coordinate 8,950,131, forward strand.
GGTCGCACTGGGGTGGACGAGTGAGCTGGCCGTGGAAGACTGCTGGTTAGACGTGGAGATGGAGATACCCTACTCGGTTCTCTGCCCGTTCGGGTAGTGGACTTCATCACTTCCTTAGTGTCAGAGTAGGTCTGTCGGCAAGGGACCCGTAGTCTGAAAGAAGACCCATGAAATCAGATGAGCTTTGGATGTCTCAGTTAAATGGTAATATTATTTCCTTACAGTATATTTGTAGTTATTAAGATCTGTGAACATTACCATGTCACTCAGCCCTCTGTCAGGAAATAGCAGCACTTCAGATGGCGCATATTCCATTATATCAGTGTAATTCAGACTTTAAATATCAGGCTAATTATGGCTTAAATGTCAGAATGGGGTAAGCTGCATCAAACCATTATTAATATTTGTAAGACCATGGTGTATATTCTAAATGTGAATTCAGGGCTGTTGCCATTACAGCATACTAACATTAACTCAGGGATACTTAGCTGCAAATACTTTGGGGACAAATTCTTAATCTAGATCCGGTAATGTACTGTATTGCCTCATATACCCACAGGCCGGAAATGTTATAATGCTGAAATTGATTCTGTTCCTTTTGATATTTTACAAAGTCTTTTATGCTGGTTATTAAAACGGACTTCAAACACTTTGAACATTTTTGTTTTAGAACACAGAAATCTGAGTATGAGTTTATAAATATATAAATGTTCATGGTGGTTCTAAAGGACGTTTTGGATGGTTTGTGCTTCTTTGGAATGGATTATATTGATCATATGGATCAAAATATGCTGAGGTCCTAAGATTTGCTACTACAGTACTACATACCCCACAGTCACACATTCAACTTATGATTAGTCAAGGACTTCCAAAAACCGATATGGTCCTGCTATGAACTAGCAGAAGGATTTTAATTCAGTGCACTTTAAGGCTGAATGTCGGAAACCTGAACGTTAAAGTGGTAAGGCAGAAACTTATTTTAGTGTATTGCAGTAATTAAGTAGCTTAACATTGGACATTCTCATTAAATATGTATGAGATGATAGGACTGGTGCAATAACAATGATTTAAAAACCATTACCCATGCAATTTTTGCCTCTATTGTTTGTACTCTTTGCGCAGCAGTGTTGCTGAGAGATAATTGCGGTGCGATGGGAATTTGATTCAGAATGAATGATGAAGTGATGGCTGACTACACTTGACAAAGGATAGATGAACTACAATTCAGAGTAGTGATAAATACTGTTTCCCACAGCTGCTTAGAAACGTCCGCATTATTTTCTGACACACACACATACAGATTTCTGAGCAGTAAAGATTATTTGACATCTGATTAATTAAGGGCCAAGTCTACAGGCCTAAATGGATTTCTGTCACACTGACAGTCAGAGCTGAAATTGATAAAAAAAAAATTTTTTTTAAAGATAACCAAATGGCTTTCAAATTATGTCTTTTGCATAAGTAAGGCATAAAACACGACAAAGCTTGCTGTTGCAGCAAAATGATTATTTCTCAAAAATACCAAGTTTCCAAATGTTTCAATCATCTTACACTACAGTAATGTCTCAATATTAGCACATCATTTTTATTTATTGGAATATGATGTATTGTACTTTTGATGTCATCACACTAATTTTAATCCACTTATGTGGATGTCAGTATATGATGCTCTTTAACCTTCCATGAGTCCTTGCTGATTCTAATGAACCTGCTGATTCAGTCGGCCCGTGCTGTGTTTAACGTCTGTGGCATTCAGTGACATTCAGGGATCGATTACTTTTTGCTGTTTTCTTTGGCTCCTCAAAAGAGACTGAGACGCATGGGTGGAAAATAACAAGGGATAAAAAAATTTTTTTCATGGAGGAGGTATTAGGTATTGATTCTTTATCCGAGATAACCTTAAGCATGATAGCTTATAAACGAGTTGATAAATATGGAATAATTGACATATTTTAAAGGGCAGATGAGAATGTCAACTGGATAAAATATTTTATAATCTTGTATATTATACAAGTATGTTACTTATGTTTTCACGCTTAGGAACTGCTTAAGATCTGCTTTTGGCTAGCTGTGATTTTTTTTTCCCCGCCATTGCCATTTCATGTGTCCATCCATTTGCTTGTCTTTTTGCGATTTGGACTGCCCTGACACAAATTCCACTCCAAAGTATGTTTGATGCTTATCCTCCAAATGGTTCAATTCTCATAGAGGTAATCCATTTAGATTGCGGTAAGATGTGATAGTCTATCATCTACAGCTGGGTAAGACAGTACCATCAAAAGAAAATGTGATGACCACCATTCAAAAGTAGGTGATCAAAAGATGTTCATTACAAATGGTTTCAGTATATTATATTTACAATGAGTCCTATTTAGATTAAGGAGTGGGAGGGTTTGCTAGTATAAACGGTTTAGTCCAGATATCGAGTGCTTCATGTATTTCGTTACTGTTACGCTGCATTAAACTTCTTTTATCTACTGGGAATCTTCAACGTCCTTTTTAAAAAAAAAAAAAATTTTTTTACACGAAGCAGTAGGGTTGTTGGTGGTGGAGGCATCTCATGGTGGTGAAGTTGTTAGAGTATAATTAACTCAGTATAGATTTTGAAGTCTTTAATAGAGATGGGGGGGGGGACAAAATTGATTCGTTGATGTATTGTGATTCTTAAATGAGGCAATTCATGTCTTGCTACACTCTCTCCAAAAGTTTAAAAAAATATTTATTTATTATTTTTGTTTGTATTTGAGGTGGTAAAATGTTGCAGTTTCTCTATAATTCCACAGGTATCTAGGATCTAGGCAATTTACACATTGTATGACGGACAGCATCCTTAGCTAATGATTTGCTAAGTTTGTTTAGAATTGCAAGAAAATCATACATCATGCATACAAAATCGCAATATCAATTGAATTAGAACCTGGGTATCGTGATAATATTGTATCACAAGTCCCTGGAGATTCCCATCCCGAGTATTTAACACTGTATGCCAAATAAAACAATTTGCAAATTGTACAGGGTGGGCCATTTATATGGATACACCTTAATAAAATGGGAATGGTTGGTGATATTAACGTCCTGTTTGTGGCACATTAGTATATGTGAGGGGGCAAACTTTTCAAGATGGGTGGTGACCATGATGGCCATTTGGAAGTCGGCCATCTTGGATCCAACTTTTGTTTTTTTCAATAGGAAGAGGGTCATGTGACACATCAAACTTATTGGGAATTTCACAAGAAAAACAATGGTGTGCTTGGTTTTAACGTGACTTTATTCTTTCATGAGTTATTTACAAGTTTCTCTTTGTTCACAGCCATTGACATGTCGAAGAGGTTAACACGTGATGAGCGGATCGAAATTGTGTTGATATCTGGTGAACGCAGTAACCGGGTCATTGCAGCAGATTTCAATGCAAGACACCCTACGAGACCACCCATCTCCCATGCTACAGTTAGCAAACTGCTTGCTAAGTTTAAATACATTTTCCTCCTCATTTCAGGCAACAATTCCTTACTCAGCAACAAAACTCATTAATTGTCTTCATGTACATTTTATTTATGATGCCATAATTAATTTAATTATGTGAAAATGTGTATTTTTATTCACTTACTTGTTAGGAGAGGGGCTATTCCTGAGCCCTGGCTCTGACCTCTGGATTCTAGTGGGAGCAGAGGGAGTCCAGACTACAGGGTCGAGGGGGGATTGGACTCGGCTCAGCACCAAAGAGATTTGAGACGTAGCCTGACCATCAGGCCCACAGTGCCTGGCTTTGATCTCATGGACTGGAGTGCCAGGGCGCTGAGCCAGTTTATGGGCTAGCAAGGGAACAAGAGCGACAGAAGTCAAATGAGTGAAAGGGATGCTTATCTGTGCTCACCAGAAGCTCGGGTTATGTAATCCTTACAGCGCTGGTTTAACAAGGGCTTTGTTTCTATGGTTTAGAGGCTCTTTGATAACTAAAAGACACTTCGCTTTTAATATTCTCGGATCATGACAGCATGCTCCCGCAGCATGTTTAGATTTCATCAAGCATGAATGCAATCAGATATATCCTGTTATTATCCCAGCAGACTCCACTCACATAATAGATATTATGCAGAGAGTTAAAAAAATAAATAAAACAATATGGTGTCCCACCGGGTTCTATTCTCAGGCCCCTATTATTCTCCATCTATAGTTCTCTGCATGTAATTTTCAAACAGAACGGTGGCTGTTGAATATCTTAGCTGAATTTAGTAGCACGGCTGTACTAAATGGAAGGCTGTACAAGACTTATAACTTGGATAAATATTATATTTCTTTTCCGAAATTCTGATGGCACAAAAACACTGCTATTTACTACTGTAATAATACCAGGTTAATATTTTTGCCTATCTGTATTGAAGGATGTTTCAGATCATTTATAATAGGAAGGCACAGTATTTCCGGACAAAAAGTACCTATACTTATCATAACTTTTTCTGACATTAATGGTGCCAAATCCTGATAAACCAAAAAGTTACCATTTAAATAATGAAGTCTACCTAGGCTGCTAGCTTCAGTTAACGTATCAGTACAGTATGTTCCGTTTCTGATACCAATACCGGCCTTAAGTGCCAGGATCAGACCATACATCTATTACAGAAAGTTTTGTGGGGCAGGTACAAAACGTCTGTGCTATTTTCTTACCTAGTTGCTATTTTTGAAAAACGGGCAAATTCACGATGTTCCATTATGACATAAGAAATATTAGATATGTTAACAGCAGATTAATGACAGATGCGAAAGCAGGGAGAAACCGTATTCAGACACAGAGGCTCATTTTTTTTCCCGTGCCCACGCTTTATGAGAAAAAACAAAAAAAAACATGTTTACGCTTTAAGCGCTTTCAGGAAGGCAATTACATTTGCTCGTACAAATTAAATGCATCTGTGTTCAGTGGCTGACTGGCCTTTATTTAGGGGCATAAAATAATAATGATGATAATAATAATAATAATAATAATAATAGAATGTCTTCTTCATTCATAAATGCACCACCCACATATATTCAATAGATACCAAGCTGAAATATCAAACATGGCATAAGCATGCTGTTTACAAAAACATAGATGATGTAATATCTTTTAGAATGCTGCTAGATGAGTGTTCACACTCACAGAGAGATGTGCAGCGGCAGGGGTCATGTTTGTCCAGATAGTGCTCCAGGGTGTCCCATCCTCCACCCACTCTCACCATCACGTGATTCCTTAAGATCTGTACAAACACGTTGTTTAATAGAAAGCATATGCTATAGAAGGACGAACAGTGTGTAAGAGTTTTATCTCTTATTGTTTGTCAGAGCAGAAAAAGACATACTGTAGGTATTAATAAGAGAAGACACTATAAGATGGCAGGGGGAAGGAAGAGAAGACATTGAGGAGTATTTACTCGCACAAATATGATGGTGTTGGAGTCGCCGACTCTGTATTTGCCTTCTGATATCTTCACCATGGGAAACTGACTGGGACAAGTGCAGCGACTTATCAGATATTGAACCTGCACACATAGGAGGTGAAAAACAAACGGAGTTTCAAACAGCTTCTCTTGCAATATCCCACTACAACTTGCCTCATGCTTTATTTTCCTCGTTCAGTAAATGATAAAAGTACGAACAGGGTCCTGCATGTCAATGGCAAGTGATCCTACAAATCACGGTCCTCTTTACAGGAGGTCCGTCCTACTTTGCTTGATTATTAATCTCCACTGACAGAATGTAAACCTGCCTCGAGAGAAATTTATGTTTCTGATTGAGGTTAGGACAAGGTTATGCGTCATCCCTGCCAGTGTACATATTTTACAAGCCAGCCAACCATGTATAATAGTGTCTGTGTCTGCGCAAAGGACTGAATGTAATTTCTTTTGTCTGTATTTCAGTCATTAAGTTACTTTATTGCTTAAATGATATGTAAATCTGGAATGTATCTTGAAGAATGGTGAGAATGCTACCTACCCATTCCTAGAGGAATACGGATACCGTTGATTTATAAGCGGATTGCTTGCTGCAGAATTTCCTTATATAGAAAGGTGGCCAAATTGAGGAGAAAATTGCGAACAAAATACGTAAACCCTGACTGTCATGTTCGATTTGTCTGAGGGGTGAGCTTACAACAGGAGAAAATTCACTAAGAGACTGGTGTTCTAAATGGACTGAATTTATAAAGCAAATCACAAGCCAGTCACCATCTCATCCACGTTCTCAGTGTTTATCGAGCATCTCTGGACCGCAGGCTCCCTTGTCTCTTCACGAATCTCCTCCTCGATCTCCTCCTCCAGCTGTATGAGCACAGGCGCGGCCATGCCGAAGCGAGAGGCCCGTCGAGCCACCTCGAGTAGGCAGAGCACCACGTTTTTCTCATTCTTTCGCAGGACAAGGTCGTCTGTCTCGAACATCAGAACGTCTGCAGAAGGATGGAGGACAGGAATGTTGTGAAGACGCTGAGAGTTTGACAGTCTGAAGCAGTTTTATCAATCTATCTGATCAGTGCTTTCAGATGGACCATATGCAACTCGAAAGACAAGACGGACATTCTTGCACTGCATAATAACAGAATGGACTTGATTGTGGACAATAATAATATAATTTGACAACAGGAAGGGACTAATGTAAGAACATCTAACCTTCCTAATAAACCAACCAAACCCAAAGAAACACACACGGACACACGCTTTTTGGGGCCCAGTGCATCAATAGGGACAGAATGAGATTTTTGTACAAATGTCAAGGTCCAGGAAGGGCATATTATAAAAATAACAGCTAAAGTAGCAGCTCATGACAAAATATTACGTCGGGAGGACAACATTAATATCACCACAGCATGAAACTAATTTATGTAGTGAGGTTATCACAGGTAACCTGCTGCAGGCTTCCATCTAGTGTGTGTGTGTGTGTGTGTGTCTGTCCGTGTGTGTGTGTGAATCATATCAGCTCGTTGTGTTACACATACAAATGTTTGGTCTAAATTCATATCATTTTCAGCTACAAAAATGAAATCAGTTGTTTTCTCCACAGCACACAAGTATCTCTGGCATTATTGTAGCTAATGTCGCCCTCTTGTGGTAAGACTGAGTAATAACGCTCAATAATCGTTTCGCAACATTAAACAGAAAGTTCTTGAGTTTGTAAAACCCTAAGAGAAGTATCAATGAGCTTTCAGGGAAAACAAGGCTTCAACTAATAGCTTATAACATTTTTGTTGATGGAATACTTGGTCAAATATCAAAAGACGTGTTAGACCTGAGAAGATGAATCTATAGTAGCTAGCTGTGGCCTCCTTCGTGGATTTCAGGAAACTGAACGTAATTGATATAATAAAATGAATGAAAAGAGAGGTAACAGACAAAGCTACCATGTTTGTTGTTTTCTGTGATATTTTGGTCTATTACTGAAATATGAATAATTTTTTACAACACATTTTTTTTTTACACACATACAGCATCATGGATAAGGGAAAAAACATTAAAATCTTATTAATGTGAGATAATATTGGTGCAAATGTAATTTTGGTAACTTTAATAAACTTTTTTAGAGTTTTGCATCTTTAACTCAATAACTGCATTAATAAAATGTTCGTATAAACTGTAGCCTATATAACCCAGGGCACAAAGCAGGGTACACCCTGGGATGGTGTCCCAATCCAACAAGCAGGGAGAACATGCAAATTCCATACACGCAGACCTGAGGTGGGATTCGAACCTGGACACTGGATGTGCAAGGCTACAGTGCTAACCACCATGCTGCACCATGCATACATATTGTATTTATTACAGCCACTTTCATGGAAACACATACAGGCCTACACCTGCTAATTTATGCAATTATCAAATCAGCCAATGTGGCGGCAACACAATGCACATGATTATGCAGATACAGTACAGAGCAAAATCCTGAGTCAAATGTTGACATCAGTCATCAAAAGGGGACACGATGGAATAACAGTAACTTCGCCAGGTTGAGTGACATGTTGACATTTATTCAAAACCAAAAATGCTGATTTACTGGGATTCACACACACACACACACACACACACACACACACACACACACACAAACACACAGTAGTCTCTAGAGCTTTAGATTCTTGTTCTTGGCAGAGCCCAATATGGAACTCCACTAACTAAAGTGGAAAACACTTCTCTCTCTCTCTCTCTCTCTCTCTCTCTCACACACACACTCTTTTTTATTATTGGTATTTTTCTGATTATAAGATCAGATAAACCAGGGAAAGGAATTGTTTTCCAGCTGTTCTGTGAATGTCTTCTTCTTGGAAAATTCCAATCAGTAAAATACAGTCATTTAAATCTATCAACATAGATCATTAAAACTTAAAATTGCATAAATGTATATTTTTTCCATGTACAAAAGCAACAGGTGAAAATTGATTCTATTAATTAAAAAAACAAAAGTCATTCAAATTGACCTGTAATATCTTGTAACATGAAAGGCTACTGGTGACTTTAACTTTTAACATATGGCATAAATGTAAACCAATAAGTTGTTGCATTGAATGAAAGAACATTATTTCTTTTGAAAAGTCTAATTTCTTTATCTCTGCTTCACCGTTTACTTATTTATTTTGAAGCAAACAGACCTAATATAATAATCGATGAAAAGGACCGTCTTTCAATATTGTTTTCTACACCTTTTCCGCACCTGTCCTCATCCCCAGCCCTCCTCTACCTTTGATGTGCATTTCATTTCGACACCAGCTGATGAAGTTGGACACGTTGTCGCGAGCCAGGAACGTTGCGGGTTGCGCCGCGCTCGTGAACGTCACCCCTGAGGCAGGCAGGTGCGCCCGCGTGCCGCGGCGCTCGCGCTGGAACTCGGCGGCCGCGCGCGTCACGTTGTTGGCGTGCGCGCACAGGAGCGCGCCCGTCTCGAGCGCCTGCACCATGTTATCCACCGTCACGTCCGCGCCGTACAAGTCCTTCAGCCACTCGGCCAGGTCTTCCTTCATCGCGTAGAGGTACTCCTCGCACGACTTGTAAGGTCGGATGCTCTGCGTCGACGCGTGCGCAATTCCCGACATGTGTGCCTCGTGTGCCTGATTAAACCCTTTCATGGTTGGGATTGATCCCTGTGTATCTCATTAAATATAAATCAGGAAGTTTCTAAACAAACAGACAAACAAACACTCCAGGTAGTCTGTGAGATGGGAAAGTTTCTGCTGGTTTTATTTTGGAGCTTGCCATGTTGCCCTTGGTGACCAGACCAAACATTCCCCTTAACCATTTCAGCACCACACAAAATCTTCTTCACACGTGCTTCCTAACAGAAATGCAAAAAGACATTAAACAGGTCTAGAGCTGGATGAAACCTTTTGATTTCATTTTTATTATAAAGTGATTATAAAGCAGACTTCCTGCTGTAGCCTGGTTCCACTTTCTAATCTTTATTGGAATAATAATAATAATAATAATAATAATAATAATAATAAAAAACAAAAAAAAAACTGAATTAGCTTTTACTCTTGTCAGTGGCCTACTGAATGAAAATCCACACTGCAGGATTAAGTATAAGAATAAATTAGAACTGTTTTGCTTTAGATAAGTTGTCAGTAATAAACTCAAATCAAAGCATTACAGAGAACTGAGCTGTCAGAACAGTGGTACAAAAGTAATAAAGGAATCAGCCAATTGACCAGGAAGGGAGATCCCTAGAGCAAACTCGTACTGAAATCATGCTTAATATGCATTCTTTAAATCTGTATACCAATATTTACAGGTCAAACTTCAAAATGTGCAATAAAGTTATAATCTCTGTAGTGTACATTAAATTAAATATCTAATTTACACTACACCTTGAATATAACTGTATATAATATTAACACATACATAATTTTATGTACTGTGTGCAACTCAACAGCCCGCAATTATTCTGATTCAGATCAGCTTTCAGGTTTATGTCAGCATCAGCACTACGGATTCTTGTTTTTTTTCTTTTTCCCAGAATACTCCCGTCTCTTGAATTTATTTTTTTCACGCCGCCCGTCACCTCCTTCACTACGTCGAGTGAACATTGGCATGGGAGGCTCGATCTCTCCAGGTCGACCTCCTCTATCTGGCACACTACCCATCAGCACCTTCACAATGGAGGGGGGGGGGGGGAAAAAAAAAGAAAGAAAAAAAAAAAGCTAGGTTAGGTTTGCTGGACTACTAAGCATGAATCATTAAATGGACCATGTGAATATTTGGGTTCTGTAAAAACAGCACCTTGTGAATGGCTGTGGACGGTCCTGCAGTCACGGGCAGAATACAAGACCGATCCTCTCTTGCTGCTAGTAACAGCGCAACGGAAACTGACGACTCAAGAAGTGGTGATGCAAACTGGGGTACAGTGGACATCAGAGCACTGCGCTCCTAAAACGGAAAAATAAATGTAGTTAAATGTGACCAAAAGCCAGCCTGTCTCGTACAATCCCACAAAAAGCCAATACAGCACAAATCAACGAGTCAACGATAGTCATAAAAGCAGGGCACCGGAACACCGACACGCTTCAAAATGCCCAGATCTCGAATGCTGGAGAAACAAATCTGACCCATGGAGGCCCCACCCCACCAACATACCCTCACAGGTCTTATCGAGCTACCCTGGCAGCACAAAGGTAACCTATACAACACGGGGCATAATGTTTTGTGTTGTACTTTTACATACATGTTAAGGCTGAGCGATGTACACAAAATATGTGTGTTTAAAAAGGTTCAAGCAAAACCTTGCTTGTCCATTTGTTCCATCATTAGTTACTTAAAATGAGAAACATTATTTCTAGATTGTATATTTAACCTTTAAGGGTTGTTCCAGATGGATTATTAAAGAACCTTTAGAATGGTATAGAATATCAAATATACAATATAATGATATGGCAACGATTCATTAAAGATTATTTAGTCAGTCAAAGCTTATTTGCTTCTTAAAATGCTTCTACTTGGAACCCTTTGAATACAGCACAGGGGTGATCAAGCAGAGCGCATTCAGCGATTACATCATCGGGATCATCATACATTATTCCCTTGGAAGATTGTCTGATATACTGTATAGGACACTACAACACAACTTTCAAGTACAATCCTATATATAATAAAAAGGGTTCCAGCTAGTAAACTTTGTCCAGCTTGTTTTTCGTACATGATACATGTACTTGTATCTATTATTTTATATAAAGTCAAGTAGACAAAATGAAATTTGGGGGGATTTTTGGCAAATAGGTGGCCATTTGTTTGTCTACCTTCCCTCTCTCCCCCCATGCGAATGACTGGAGAGTGACGTGGAAGCGTTTGATCATCATCTGCCGACGGCACTCGTAGTCCTTGCAGAGGGATCGGTTAATCTGATTCAGCTCGCTCTGAAAAACAATCAAGTCGTAAAAACACAAGCGGAAGAGTTGTTAAGCGGTCGGGTCATGTTCCTTAAACAACACCTACCCATTGTGTAGAAGCCAGATTAGTCTTTAGCAACGGCTCTTGCACTTTACCCTCTGGGAGAGAGGCAATCCTGGACTCTACCTGTACAGAGGAAGATTTATTCATTACACTTTGACCTTGCGGCTTATTTACAGCCTGTATGCTGCTCGTGTCGTCTCTTCCTACCTGTGAGCAGACGTCACGGAGATGCGAAGCTGGATCCATATCTAGGGCCTGAAACAACTCGGTCAATTCCTTCATCAACTCTTTGTCATCTAATTCAGTCTTATCCTGTGGCTCTGGGTTCGATTCTCTCTCGAGTCTCTGCTCTTTGCCTGACTCGCTCAAAGGCTCAGAATCCCCAGGATTGCACTCTCTGTATTTTAGCATACGTGCTGCTTGTAACTCAGACACCAGGAACTCTGCAAACAACAAACTTTACATTTTGAGGTCTGAAGATACCTACAGTATGACATACAGTACAATCTACTATTACTATTACAATTACTAAGGAATTTTACAAGATAATCTACAGTCTGGGCCAGAAGTATATGTGGTGGAGTTGCGGGTGACCAATCCCAGGAGGCTTAGGGCACGAGGCATGTCTTTGGACTCTGGGAGAAAACCCACCAAGCACAGGGAGAACATGCAAACTCCATGCACGGGAATCGAACCCGGACCCTGGAGGTGCAAGGCGAAAGTGCTAACTACACCATCGTGCCACCCCTCTGGTAATTTATTTACATATACAATAAACTGGTTGTTTACCCAGTTCTGATACAAGATAACCTAAGCGAAACCAACCAAAGGAAAAGAAACAGGATGTTTGTAAAGATTCAAGCCAGTCACCTGACCTCGAACCAATCGAGCTGCTTTTCACTCAGTTAAGATAAAACTGATGATGTGCCGCAAACAAAGCGACTGTATTAAATACCTGGGAAAGCATCTTAATGGAGGATGCATTGTTTTTTTTGTTTTTTTTCCCCCAAAAATTCCTTTCAAGCCTGCACCCCCAAAATGTTTGTACACCATAAACGTTTAATGCAATCTTTTTGTCAAAAACCTTTCATTAAAGCTGGAATCTACACTTCAATCACACATTGATTTATTTCAAAACCATTACGTCCTTGTCCATATACTTTCAGACCTGATATGTACAGTATTACTTCATGTATTATGAATAGCACCACACTTTACCTGTTATCCGTTTGAGATGAACGGGAGTCAGGGTCTCTGTGGTGAGCGTGTCATAAGGATACAACATGACTCTCAGGACTTCTTTCAGTTCCCTGGCCAGGATGGTGCCACTGTTTCCTGTAAAAAAAAAAAAAAGTTTGTGTAGGCATGCAACACTAAAGTAGATCCAGAGTACCAGTCAATTGTTTGGACACGAGTTTGGATTTATTTTCTACATTCTAGAACAAAACTCTTTTTTTATTAAAACTTTGAAAAAAAAACAACATATGGCATTGGATAATTAAGCAACAGCAAGAACAACAACAACAACAGTCAGCTGTTCAGGAACAGTATTGTGTCGAGTGCATTTGCAAAACCCATCAAGCACCATGATGAAACTGGCTCTCATGAAGACCTTGCCAGGAAAGCAAGACCAAAACTTACCCCTGCTGGTAACGAAAAGTTCATTTTAGACTCACCAGCCTCAGAAATTATTGCATATTTTGCACATCTTCAGAAAGCCTTTACAATGTAGGAAAAAAAGAAATCTTAAGAAAAATCATGGACTTAGAAGGTGTGTCCAAACTTTTGACTGGTAGGGTACATCAGTACAAATCGATTATTTATTCGTTCCTCTTCTTTATCCGTTTATTTTCCTAATCAGATTCATGATTGCTATGGGATGCCAGTTTATCCCAAGGCACCATGCACACACTCATGGACACCTTCATCATACACTACGCGACCAAACCAATGTAGACAATTGACCATCAGATATATGCATATGCGCTTGTTGAACATCCCATTCTATATTTAATGCCTTGTTTGTGTTATTATATCTTCCAAACTGGAATCTGGGCAGGCTTTGCATTATATTTTGGAGCGTGACTCATTGGGGATTTGTGCTCAATCGGTCAAGAGAGCATCACGATTGTATAATCATCCGCTCGGGTTACTGTGCAAACTGTGTGTTTTCTCTGTGCCTGTGTGGGTTGTCCCCAGGCCCTCAGGTTTCCTTACTTCTAAGATCATACTGGTAGATGGATATTGCCTTAATACTTAATACACACCTTAATGCCTTAATACACACACACAATAGGGGGTATCAAAAAGTTTAGAGACAAGCACAAGGCTGCACACACAGTCACAGGGAGCACCCGTGTGGAACTGGGCAAATCTGCCACAGATGAGTTGTTCAAGGTTCAAGAGTGGAAGAACATCACTGGAAGACGATGAGGGATCAAGAAGACCCTCAACAAGCTCGCAAGCCTGAAAATGGCGAAATCATTCGCCAACTTGTGCACGATGATTGGTGGAGAACAATCCACAGTATTGCTGCCATTGCCAGTGTGTCATACAGAACAGTCCGATTCGAACACGCTGTGTTGCTGCCGCTGATCCAGTCTGCCAAGAACTCCGGATGACCCGTTCCTTCATGTCAAGGATTATTACCAGTGACTTAACTTGGGCGTATGGGTACGACCCTGAGAAGAAGCGACAGTCATCAGTGGAAGAGCCCATCGACTCCACGACCGAAAAAGGCGAGGCAGGTCCGCAGCTCGACTAAGTGCATGCTGATTGTCTTTTTCGACATTGGTGGCATCGAGAATTCGTACAGTACCATCAATATACATAAATATATATATATGAGATCATTTTATACCTTGAAGTTCAGGACAGTGTTTTCTCAGCTCCAGCACCAGCCAGGAGAGCAGTGGACACGGCAGTTCATCACATTCACACCGAGGCACACAGAGATCACTGTCATATCTGTGAAGTATTCATAGAGTTTCAGGACATTGTTAGTAGTTATTCAAGTCCAACACAGCAGGAAGTAAATGCGTGTTCGTTTACCCGAGGGCTTTAAGAGCCGCTACTGCCGCAAACTCTCTCTCCATTCCAGACAAGCGGCTGAATTTTATATTTCATGCATTGGGGATTTCCACAAGATGTTTTGAGTTGCTTCCTGATCCAGGCGGCATAAGTCCGGGCAGATTCTAAACGATCGCGTTACTTGCCAAGCCAAGGGAAAACCTATCAACATACAAGGGGCGGACCATATGACTTTTATTCTAGTGCCAGAGGATTATTAGCGGGATTGTTTTAAAGATCATATAAACAAAATATCCTTGCATTAAAAAAAAAAAAATACAAACCTCAGTTTTTCACTATAATATTTTATAGCGACATCTTTTTTTTTAATTTTTTTTATTCCGATTTACATTTTTTATTCCGACCTCTTTCAATCTTTCATGTGCTTATTTGAGCAGGAAGTTAAACAATCTGAAAGTGAAATTCTGCCCTCAAGAACTGAAAAGGACGTCCAAACGCTTTTAAAAACATTAAGCAGCCAATGAGCGGGCAGATTTTGAAGATTGACAGCAAATCTAGCCAATCAGAGGCTGGGTTGAGATCTACGCGGGCTTAGCTTGGTACAATCCCGGAAGTAGCGCAGTTCTGTAGGCTTCAGTCAGCCTCCATCTTGTGTATACCGCAGCTACTAAAAAAAAAACACACACACACTCATATATACATATACAAGGTATGTTTACAGCTTTTGTGTAACTAATAGTTTTTTTTTTGCATGTTTTATATTTGCTTTAGTAAATATTTAACTTGTGCATGATATTAGCTTTAGTGGTTCAAACAAATATTGGCTTGGTTAGCTTTAGCTAACTTGCCTGGCTAGCTAACGGCTAACGCATTTTAACCGGCTGTTTTAAGATTTATTGAGCGGAATTTATACTTGAGGCATGCATACAGGAATAACCTGCATAGATATTTTGCTGATTAAATGAATAAATTCCTGGTTACAAGCATAGAAGTAAAATATGAAGTTACCTATTTAGCAGCTAACGTTACCCTTCATTTGTTTAGCTAACAGCCGACTAAACGGCACTAACGGCTGAATCACACATCACCCATACAGCTGTGCTTTTATTATTATTATTTATATTTATAGATTTGTTGTATGTTTTTAATTTTAATATACTTATTTATATTTATTTTGATAGATTTAGTAGCATTTAATTTAGTTATATATGTTTATAAAGATATATACTGTGTATGTGTGTATATACTCTTTTAAAAATCTATATTTTTATTTACATTTTTGAAAATTTATTATGTATTTATATATATATATATAGTGTGTGTTTATTTTACATTTATTTAATAGTATTTTACTTTTTATTTACTTCTCATTTATATTGCATTCTGTCTGTAACCATAGCCTTTGCAGCTGAAAGTCACATTTGTCTTGTTTTTATTGCTTGCAGGGTGACAGGTTTCCGTTTAGCGGGATTCGTGAGTGAGCGTACAACAACATGAGCACGCTGAATGTGAAAAAGCTCAAAGTGAATGAGCTGAAAGAGGAGCTACAGCGTCGTGGCTTGGACAGTCGGGGTCTGAAGGCAGACTTAGCGGACAGACTGCAGGCGGCGCTGGACGTCGAGGCTGCCGGAGCAACAGAAGAAGAAGAGGATCAGGACGTGGGGGGAGAGGAGAGCGCGGGTGGAGGTAAGCTATTTGTTGTCGTTTACTGTGTGGGTGGAAGGTCTGCGAAATTAGGATTAAACAGGTTTTCAAACTTCCAATTCACAGGTCCGGATCTGTTTCTATTCAAGGTCACATATCCGCAATGATTGTTGATAAACAAATGACTTTTATTAAACTTTCTTATACCTCAAAAGCAACATGCATTCATGTTTAAGGCAAAATACGTTTAAACCTAGTGGAAATTTTGACTAAGTGCAATCAAATGCTTAAACCAAAGCAAATCTAATTATAAAGCAAGTTACATTCAAGTGTCAGAATCATTCACAATATGGGTAATACAAAAGGAATGCCACTATTTGCCTGCAAATTATTACTTGTGAAGCTATATAGCTCCAACTTTCAACATTAAAAAGTTTGCAGGTGTTTCGAAAACAGAATAGTGACGAGAAAAATAAAAGTGTTTTTATTTTTATGACTGATATGGCTGCTTCCATCGAGGGCTCATCACAGTGATCTGATCCACACGACAACTTGGCACAGGTTTTACGCCAGATGCCCTTCCTGACGCAGACCTACCATTTTATCTACATCCAGTGGCTGTGGTTTGGGCATTTGGTGGCATTCTGCAGACCTTAAAGGACAATACACAACACTCTAATGATGAAATATAAAAAAGTAAATGATTTTGAAGTAAAAGTAGGCTACAAAACTAACAGTTTATTGAGGAGTATAACATTTTTATTTCAAGGTAGATGTGGGCCGGGTCCAGATTGACTTGCCAGTCCTTGTATTTGAACCAGAGTCCAGACTTTGAAAGGTCTTTTCTTATAGAGTATATTGGAATGTATGCACTACGCATTGTCACAAAGCACCTTTACACAAATGTTGAACATCTTGCACAATGTTACACAAAGATCCTGGATATAAAGTTTATCAGTTTGTCCCTAAAGAGCAAGCCAAAGGCAAGATGGCAAAAGGGAACCCATCCGCATGTGGGTGACACCGGATAGTGCGACCATAAATAAACCCCTTCTGTATGCTGTAAGATAGAAAGGGCAATTCTATAACAAGAAATGTTTTAGTTAGCATAAGTCTTCTTCATGTTAACTAAAGCCTTGGGTAGAAAATAATTTTTAAAATTATTTGAGTAGTTGCAGTTACAAGCCATCACAGAAAATAAAAGTTTTTACAAAAAGTTTTTTAAGGTTGTATTAAAACAATACCAAAGATCTGGAGAATCAGCTGAGATTACGCCATTTTTCTTGATGGCATTGCAAGTAATTACATGTTTCAAAGTGTATTTGACAGCTCCGAGCGATTCCTGTATCACCACAGTGATACAGGATCGTTTTAAAACGATTTTTTATTTATATACACCATGTTTTCCTGTAAGGTGGTGAAATTTCGCAGTTCCTCTATAGTCCTAAAGGTGGTGTGCTATAAACTGTGCACACATTGGCAGCCAGCACAGCAGCCTGTATGGTAGGAGCAAATTGTTTAAGTTTGTTTAGAATTATAGTAAAGCAAAAAAAATCTAGTTCTAAGGTGCATATGAGCTATAGTATGTCTTCAAGTTAAACCAACATGTAATGATGAGGGTCGCTTTTAAACAGCATTCAGCATGTTTGTGTTTTTTTTTTTTTTTTTGTGCAGCTAGATTATCCTTGCCCTATCCTGTCCCACGTAATGGTCTACTGTTACATCATTGTGTTCACTGCTCCTTGGGAATCTCATGTACTACAGTATGATGTGGCAATTCCTTTTTTTTAATTTTTTATTTATTTATTTAAAGTACATGTCGTATTTCTCCAGATTATGCTGGTGATGCGTCAGACAACGGAGGATCTGACGTGCCTCAGTACGATGATGGAAACGATGGCGAGAACCAGGAAAAGGAGGAAAACAATGAGGAAGATGAAAGTAACGAGAATGGTGCTGCTGGTTTTGATTCAACCGACTTCGCCGCAGATGAGGTGGACCCGCAAAAGCAAGGCTTCGGTGAGGAGATGCAGCAATTATCCGAAGAGGAGGAAGAAGCCGGGTGGGGCTCAGAAAAGCCTGCAGATAACCAGGGCTCTGAAGATCCTGAGGTGAAGTGGGAATACGAGGAGCCGGCTGTAGAACCGGAGCAGTTTGAGGAAGCACAGGAGCAGCCTGAAGTCAAACAGCCAAAAGCAGAAGAGTCTCACCAGGAGGTGACAAGTGAAAAAGGTGGGTCATGTTTAAATCCAAAATATTTATTACAGATAAGATCCAGATTTTATTATTATTTTTCTTGCCTAAAATGAATAGGATTTGTTGCGTATTTAGTTAAACACAAACTACTACAAGACAATGTACAATCCATTGGTTTGGATCGTATTGTAAATGTATATTGCTTAGATATATTGCATTTATGTTTTTAAGGATGTATACAACAAAACTACACTCTGGGTATTTATTGATTATTATGATTCGTTTTGTGTTAACATTTTCCGTTTGTATTTATGTGAACTAACAGAGGAGTCAAAGAAGGACAACGAGGTGCCACAGCAGGACGAGGCAGCAAATGATGGGACGCATGTGGCAGGTGACCACGCTGCACAGGTTAAAGCAGAAGATGAACAACAATCTGCACAAAGCCGCAAAAGACCCTACGACGACGGCCGTGGATACGGATACTACGAGCATCGTGAAGACAGAAGGTAAATCCAATGCCTGTGTTTATATTTTACTGCATTCCCTTGTTCTTTATCCTTTCTGGACCCACACCTCTCCGTTTGGTCCTCAGGGGGCGGTCGCCACAGCCCCCAGCCGAGGAAGATGAGGAAGACTTTGATGAAAACCTTGTGGCTATTGACACCTGTGAGTACAACTAGAAAAGCATAGTCATGTGTAGTGTAATAATAGTATAATAATGTCCATTCCTTTAAATGCTGTTGGTAGAGTGTATTATATCACAGTCTGTGTTTTAATACTTTTTTTTTTTTTCATACAGATAACTGTGACCTGCATTTTAAGGTCTCCCGAGACCGGAACAGTGGATACCCGCTTACCATCGAGGGGTTTGCGTACTTGTGGGCAGGTGCCCGGGCTACTTATGGTGTTTCCAAAGGACGTATATGCTATGAAATGAAGGTAAAATAACAGGGAAATAGGAGGAACATAATCTTAGTCACTTATGTACATGTATATTTTTGTATACACCAGACAAAAAGACATTCTTGCTATTTAGATAAACGAGGAGATCGCTGTAAAGCACCTCCCCACCAGTGAGCCTGATCCCCATGTGGTGAGAATCGGTTGGTCTTTGGACTCCTGTAGCACCCAGCTTGGTGAGTTGACAAGAAAACTTTTTACTTTTGTTAATTTGCCTGTTTTGTTATATCCAAGGTATTGATTGGGCAGCTTGGACAACTTTAGAACATAGTTTAATAGTAGAAGATGTGTTTCATCCTAATATTTTATCTACCTCATCTGAAACATTTAATAATTCCATCTTATACAGATCTTGTATTGTGTTAGCAGTAGGGGAGGGAAGTCGAATGAATGAATTGTGATTCTTTTGTGTGGTGATTTATGTAATGCCACACTGACTTTATTACTTGTAAAATGTATTACTTGTACGATAATTTTTTTTTTACATTTATCAGTCATCCAGTGACCTGGAATGGCTGTTTTTAGCTTAATCTGCCCTCACTGGTGATCAGTGGATCAGCTTCGGATAAAACCGTTTCTGTACAGAGTGCACAAGCTTCCGAGTGATAAAACAGAATCACGTTTTATTAGGTTACATTATCAAAAATCCATATTAAAAGCTTCTGATCGCCCTTTGTATCTATCCAAACTCTGCGAGGGGTTTACACCAGACTTGAAACTAAAATTAGTCTTGAAAAATTGCATGTGTTATAAGACCCACATGTTCGCGTTAGAAGGCCGCTCAACCTGTGCATTCACGGTCAAATTGAGTTTTGAGATTTTGGAGGCATCTGAAGTGGAAAACATCACTAATTTTATATACAGTGGAAACTTGGATTACGAGCATAATTTGTTACGGAAGCAGGCTCGTATTCCAAAATTCTCGTAAACCAAATTTAATTTTGCCATAAGAAATAATGAAAACACAAATTATTCGTTCTCCAGCCCAAAACAATAAATACATAAAAATAATTAATACAACATATAAAGTAAAAATAAAACAAATTAACCTGCACTTAACATTTAAAAAAAAAAAAAAAAAGTAAAAATAAATCCAGACAGTTAAGTGTTTCCTTTTGTGCGCGCAGGCGCCAGGTATTTGTATGTGTATGTGGAATTAGCCCCTCGCCTCGTCTTAAACAGTAAAACTCCTTCTCTCTCCCACACCTCCCTTTTTAAGTTTCACAACTAACATACACAATTCAAACGCTGTTTAAACAGGAAAAAAAAGAAATCTCTCTGA
Organism: Clarias fuscus; assembly: GCA_030347435.1. NCBI lineage: Eukaryota > Metazoa > Chordata > Actinopteri > Siluriformes > Clariidae > Clarias > Clarias fuscus. The sequence continues at coordinate 8,970,642 of CM059212.1, forward strand.
TGATACTTACGTGAGCATACTAATGGAATCACTGCTGTAAAGTTAAAAATAACAAATGAATAATCAACTTACCTTTGAAAAGAATCGCGACAGAGCTGAGTTTTCTGTGTAAATAAAGCGCGTGTGTAAAGTGCCGGGGAGATCTGTGTCTGTGTCGGTGTCAAATTACGCGCGCTCGCACACGCACTCACAAAATAAGTGTGTGTGAAAAAAGTGTGTGTGTGTGTGTGTGTGTGTGTCGGTGTGTGTGGGGCACAGTGTCAAATTACGCGTGCGCAAACAGAAGAGAGAGGGAGATGTTGATTATAAGAGACGAGCACTAAGACGCAGACTCTTATTTTGACACAGGGGACGCAGCAGGGGAGACGATTACCCATAATTCCCGCAACGCAAGCGAGAGAAAAATCATTGGCTCAGTTGTGATCACTTGCCGCTCGCTGTCAAAATAAGAGTCGCATCCGTGTTACATGATACTCGGACTAATACTTGCTCGGTTTCCGATTAAAAATTTATTACAAATCTTTGCTCGGTTCCAAGGTTCCACTGTATCTCACAATTTACAAAATCATGATACTTACAGAATCGCAAAAGGAAATGACTGGTGATTTCCATTGATCGGATTCATAGCAGCAGTTCAGACAGTAGTAAACTGGCAAGGTTTATATGGATTGTGTTGTCTTTTAAGGGACACTTTAATATGGAGCTTTAGTTATATGCATGATTAATCAGTTAAAAGTGAAAAGATTATATGTCACGTACATTACACACGTGATGGGAAGGTATTATGTGGGAATGCTGGAATAATTATTTTAACCCTGTAGATACTCTTGGTCATTTATTGGTTTTTCTATTTTTCAGGAGAGGAACCCTTCTCCTATGGCTACGGTGGAACTGGCAAGAAATCCTCTGGCTGTAAATTTGAGGACTATGGAGAGAAGTTTGGTGAAAATGATGTCATTGGCTGCTTCCTTGTGAGTAGTCTTTAATTTCCTCTGGTAGTGAGGAAATGCTTCACCCATAAAAACATTCCTGAATAATAATGAAGTCAGCTACAGATCTAGATGTACAGTCAAATCATATATTGCTCCTTAATTCAGGACTTTGAGAGTGAAGAGCAAGTGGAAATGGCGTTCTCCAAAAACGGCAAGTGGCTCGGTCCGTGCTACCGCATATCCCGTCAGGAGCTGGCTGGTCGTCCTCTCTTCCCGCACATCCTGGTAAAGAACTGCGGCATAGAGTTCAACTTTGGACAGAAGGAGGAACCTTATTTCCCACCACCTGAGGGATACACGTTTATTCAGGATCTGGCCCTGGAAGACAGAAGCAGGGGAACAGTCGGGCCAGCTACTAAAGCAGAGTGCGAGGTATCCTCTTCACTTCTTTATAGTGTTTCAGTTCTCTTTAGACAGACTCAATGTAATAAGAATATTTTAAGGTATATGCATTTATTACAAAATCTAACTTGTGTTTAAACATGCTTATGTTCAACTACAGACCAGTAATGATGTTGAATGCAAGCATGGTAATGATGTTTTCCTGAATGTATGGGTTTAGGGTTCTGAATCTACATCCTCCCATTCCTTCAAAGCTATTAACTGTAATCCATTGTTCACCCCTCAGATCCTAATGATGGTAGGACTACCTGGCAGTGGAAAGACCACATGGGCCAGTAAGCACTCCTTGGAGAACCCTGAGAAGAAGTTTAATATTCTGGGTACCAATGCCATAATGGAGAAAATGAAGGTACGGACGTCCTGCACACATCTTGTCTGTCAAACCTCCGTATACATAACCCTTTGATTCGTTGTTTGTTTGGCTTTTAGGTGATGGGACTTCGTCGCCAGAGGAACTACGCTGGACGCTGGGACGTTCTCATCTCGCAGGCCACGCAGTGCCTCAATCGTCTCATTCAGATCGCTGCTCGCAAGAAACGCAACTACATCCTGGACCAGGTACTGTCACTTCCGCCTCGACTTCTTGCAATGTTCCCGACCCTACGCCCTACTGCTGCTCCCGATGCACATGTTCATTAATGCTCCTCTGCTCTCTCTCTAGCACAACAGCACCCATGCAAACCAGTTTATTATGTCAAGCTTCATTGCGTTGTTGCCATATTTTTCATTTGTCTACCTTTATGGTCTTGCTTAAGATGAACAAAAGAAAAAAAAGTAGATAATAATATGTAGTGGATCGACTATACTTTGACGCTGAATATGTTTTGGTTTCTATTTTTATATTGTTATGTGTTGTTAAAGAAATGCCATACTGTACAGATAGTCCATGTCATTAGTAAGATGTTGAAAAACAAGTAATCACAGCCTGGTGAGTAAGAAAACACCTTCTGTTGCTATGGTAACTGTAATCGTAAGAACCCAACATCTTTTCGATGTTTATGAAATAGATTTACTTGGAAGTGTTGAATGTTGTTTTTAAAATGAACCCCAAGGTAAGTGGGACTAACAGGGTTGAAGTTTCCAGGTCAGGTTCTGACAAGTCATGTTAAGGTAGGTCAGGGTCGCATGGACAAATCTTTGGTCCTAAAGGAATTTGTAAGTATGGGAAGGTAGGTGATAAGTGTGTGTCTGTGCTGGGCATAGCAGGACGTTTGAATGAAATTGGGTAAGTATAGGTAAGTAAGGGGACAGAGGAAAGTATAGACCCCCCCGCCCCATGCATGCTTCCTAGTCTCTAAAAATACGAGTGTTTTATAAACAGCCTATTTGCTCTGAAGTTCTGAATTGTGACTTGTTTATTTAGTTCATTTTAGTTCATGCTGTGCTCCTTTTTTTTTTTTTAGCACAGCATTGCATGAATTATGTTATAGACGGATTTAAATCATGCTGGCTCGGTAAAATCATCATTAAAAAAAAAACATGTAGGCAACAACGTGGATCTTCAAAAGCGAATGAAATGACTTCATGAAATTATCTGGTTAAGCAGTACCTCTTTGGCGACTTGCATTTGCTCAGTCTGATGTAAAAGATTTTTTAATACAGTAAATATAGGACTAGAATCTAGAGGAGCAAGAGTTGGTCCCCTTTTCTATTTAAAAAAAAAAAAAAAAAGACAGTATTCTCTGTATGAAACCGGACTTCACTCCAGTCTCCAAGGTAAGTGGAATGCGGGGTTGTGAGAGGCAACCACTAGCCAGTAACTATAGGCATGAAAAACAAAAAAAACTCTCACTTTCATTGTTGCAGGAATCCCAAACCCCTCCTTCGGAACACAAAGCCTTAACAAAAGCAAACAACTGAACAATAACAAACAAGCTTCTACTTCTTTCTTGTCACCATTGCTAGACAAATGTATATGGATCAGCCCAGAGACGAAAAATGCGTCCTTTTGAAGGGTTTCAACGCAAGGCTATTGTAATTTGTCCCACGGATGAGGATTTAAAAGATCGAACATTAAAGCGAACTGATGAGGAAGGGAAGGATGTACCCGATCATGCTGTGTTAGAAATGAAAGGTAGGAATGCCATGGATACCCAACAAAAAATGCTTCAACTACACACCCAGATCTGCTTTTTGCTGTATTTTGTTTGTTTGTTTTCTTTTTCTTTTCTTTTTTTTCATTCTAGTTTTTCTTCCAAATTGGACGACCCCCTTGCCGCCTCTTTTTAAAAAAATTATTATTATAATTATTATTTTTGCCAGAAAAAAAGAGAACCACTTATAAGTTTTCTCTTCTCTTATTTTCATTTTATTCTTTGGCCTTTCAACCCCATTTCCTGCAGTGTCTCAATTCATGTCAGTAGTACTGCAACAATAAGCAAAATATGTCGTTATCCAGGGTATCAGCGGGTTATTAAAAGAAAAACTATTTAGAATATTTTGATCCGTTCCTAATTTTAAGGCATTTTTTTTACATTATTTGCTGCATCTTATATATTTTTCTAAAGACAAACTAATCATAATCGTAATTATTTGATATCAATAAGTACATTCGAATTTATGTATGCATGTTTAACAAAACCGCTTATTTTGTATGTGCGTGCATATGTGGTGTCTGGGAAAACCTGTCAGATGTGGCTGTGGCATAATTCTAGAAAATGTTGGGGGGGTATTTCTGTGTGACTCCAACTTTTTGTGGGGGGGGTGGATTTAAAATGCAGTCGAAGTGTTAGTTGTCTCTCTACATAAATTTTTTGGAGGACAGCTTAATAAACATAGTGGTGAGACTGCTTAAAGATATGTCTAAGATCTGTCTAGCTAACCTAGAAATGTAACCTCATATGACGTGTAAACATAACTATTTAGACGTATACATTAATACACTAATCCGTGCGAAAAGGTTTTCTATTTCTCCCTGATTTACCTCAGTTCAGGTTATAATAAGATACCGTCCCAAGGTCCATGATGATCCTGGGTTACAGCTGATAAGGAATCTTTACACTCACCTTTCTCCTATTTTACTCCTGAAAGTAACTACACATTAACCACTTGCTATTGAGATGTGTGCAAATGAAGCGTCTGTGTTTCCCCTAGAAAAGTTTTTAGGCAAAGGATCAAGAGGTATAATAGAGGTACAGTGGAACCTTGGATTACGAGCATAATTCGTTCCGGAAGTGGGCTCGTATTCCAAAACACTCTTAAACCAAATCATCATTTCCCATAAGAAATAATGAAAACTCAAATTATTCGTTCCACAGCCCCCAAAAATAAATACATAAAAATAATTAATACAATCTATAAAATGAAAATAAAACACATTAATCTGCACTTTACCTTTAAAAAAAAGTACAAATAAATCCTGACAGATAAGTGTTTCCATTGGTGCGCGCACGCGCCATGTGTGTTTGTGTGTGTGTGTGTGTGTGTGTGTGTGTGTGTGTGTGTGTGTGTGTGTGTGGAATTGGCCCCTTCCCTCGCCTCGTTTTACACAGTAACATTCCTCCTCCCTCTCCCCACCTCGCTTTTTCACAACAGTTTCACAACAAACACACGCACGCACACACACACACACAACGGAAACACCGTTTTAACAGGAAAAAAAGAAATCTCTCTGAGACTGACATGAGCGTATATTAACAGACACACTTTTTAAGTTCTACAACAAGCGCATAAACACAGCGGAAACACCGGTTTAACGGAAAAAAAGCGAGACTGGCACGAGCGCATACTAAAGGAATCACTTAAGTTTCACAACAAACGGACACACACACACAAACACGGAAACACTGTTTTAACAGGAAAAAAATGAAATCTCTCTGACCAGGTTTCCAAATAAAAAATTATTTAAAATCTTTGCTCGGTTTGCGGAACACTCGTAAACCACGTTACTCGCAATCCGAGGTTCCACTGTATATGGAAGCAGGCACTAAAATGTTTGATATGGCAATTTGTGTGTTGTGTTGATTTTCACAACTACATGGGGGTTTCACAACTGTAATAAGGGTTTGTATGCAACGTTCTGTGAGTGTACTACAGAGTGGTGCTGATTTGGAGAAGGCGAGCCCTTTCTTAAGTAGTTATATAATATGACAATTACTGACATTATACTTTTATGTTCTACCTTATGTAGAATAAATAAAATAACAGTTTTATATTACAGTGGATTCCCATAAGGGAATTTCCCATAAGAAATAATGGAAACACAAATTATGTGTTCCACAGCCCAAAAAAATTAAGTAAAAATAAAACAAATTATCCTGCACTTAAATAAAAAAAAAGTAAAAATAAATCCCGACAGATAAGTGTTTCCGTTTATGCGCGCAGGCAAGCGTGCGTGTGTGAATGGGGCACGGTGTCGAATTACGCACGTGCGCGTACACAACGACTAACGAGAGACTGATACAGTGAGGGAGAGAGAAAAAGCATCTTTAACATGTGTAATGAGGCCATGTCCACATGTAGCTGGGTATTTTTAAAGACTGATATTTGCTTCCTCATTTTTAAAAATAATTCTGTCCACACGACCTAGGGTTTAAAAATATCTTTGTTCGCATGAAAATGCAAAACGCCCTGCTAAGTGGCGTTAAGAGCCTCCTTAATCATCAGAGGGCCAATCAGAAGCCTAGACAAAACGTCATTACCTGTTGCGCTTTGTAGAACTCCGACCGGGTCTCGTTCGAAACCACCGTCGCTGTCTGCAGGGTCTGTGTCGTCAGAGATTTGTACAGTATGTAGCAGCAGTGAGCTTAGTAGTACATTCAGGCACCTCTGTTCATTAACGTGTGAATAACTGCGCGTATGTACACGCATGTAAAAAGTCCTGTACGCAACGTTAACACAGTCACCTGTTTACTGTACGTTTGTTCACTATTGCACAACATATCCTCAGGAACAAAGCTGACAAATCAAGGAGACGAGCACACAGACAGTTACATCATCGGCACAAGGTGACGTTACAATAAGCCGAAATTTCCGTTTCCCCTGTCCACACAACACCACTGAAAATAGAGTTTTGGAAAATCATCACTTCGGCCGGAGTCTTCCAAAAGCTCCGTTTTCAACGGCCAAAACGGCATTTGCGTGTGGACAAAAGGCCGCAAAACAAAGAGAAAAAATCTCTGTTTTTGAAAAATACCCGGGTACGTGTGGACATGGCCTGAGACTTTCTTTTGCTTTATATGCACACATATTATAATAAACATTACATGCGCGCTGTACACACGCTTACAAACACAAAATAAAATAAGTTTTACACGCACACGTGCAGTTACAGTGTTACAGTAATCGGTGCACGCACGCACGGATGTTGATTATAGTCAGTGAGAGACGCGCAGCGCACTAAGACCCAGCAGGGGAGATGATTACCCACAATTCCGCAGCGCAAGAGAGAAAAACTATTGGCTCAGTTGTGATCATGTGACGCTCTGCATCAAAACAAGAAGCGCATGCGTGAAACATGATACTCGGTACTCATTAACCAAGGCTTGCTTGTTTTTCAAGTCAAAATTTATTAAAAATCTTTGCTCGTCTTGTGGAACACTCGCAAACCACGTTACTCGTAATCCGAGGTTCCACTGTACTTGCGTATGATGTATACCGAGCAAACTTGCCTAGAACAAAATGTTTGCTGCTTATAATTAATTGAGTGACTTATTTTTAAGACATCTGACCAGCTTTCGTTTTGACGTGCCAATGGGCTACACATCACAAAGGCTACATATATTCTGATGAGACTTTCCTCTTTTAAAACAGAGTGATGCTACGTTTTCACATTACACATATAAAACGTGAATAAGGAACGTCGGGTTCAGATTGAGGCAAAAAACTTTGAATATCAAATGAATATCGGATGTCAATCCAACTTTATCGCAGTGAGCCAGTGCCTATCGTTAGCTTAGAAAGCAGAAGAATGCGTGGATGTGTAATTCCACACTGCAACTTTATTGAGACAGTATTAAACATCAACTATAAAATCAAGTTCTCTATAACACTATATTCATTACTTGTATGTAAACTGTGAAGTATAGCAATCGTACCCTAACCGCTTATTATTAAGGAGAATAATTTCAACAATGTAGCAAAACTTTGGCAGTTACATTCAGGTCTAGTCTCCGACAACAAAAAGGAAGTACCGTCTCATGGCATTATATGGTAGCCACATTTTTTTTTTAATTTCTACTGCTACAGTTGATTGGCTGGCATTAGATAAAAAAAAAAAAAAAAGACCAGTCATGTTGGGGCATGGGTATAGGTGGGCAGTGTCGTTGTCATAGTGCCGTTGTCAACAGTGTCGTTGTCACACTAAAGGTTGTAGTTTTCAGTGCTATATGTAGTAGAAAATGTATTATTTTTTTACCATTTGAAGGTTTTCTCACACCGCCACAGTCTCTTAGGCCGTTAGTGTTTTGACGCAGTGCTATCGTAATTTTATTTTGTTTCATATAATCATCCTCCGGATGCCATTTCAACTTGTGATGAACATTTGTCTTGCTGGACTACAACAATGTGTGTTCACGTCGTATCAGTTTATTTTTTGTTTCAATTATTTGGAGTTATTATCGAAAGTAAATCTTGCTGATACCTGCAGATACCCTGATTATTAATTGGCTTTTATCAATTCCTTAGTATTTTGCAAAATGAATGTGTAATTATTCTTAAGTATGTGAATTTCTTATTAGGTATTTGTTTTTAATTCTTTAGTTAGCAACTATTTTTAAACTCTATTTCTGGCAACTGTCTTTTTTTTCCCCCTTTTATATATTTTTCATTGTTTATCCCTAATCCAGGACAAGTTTTGCCTTGGTCGGCTAAGGCAATATTTGTCCAAGGTACCCCTGATCTGTCCTAATACATCATCTTCTCTCTATCTCTTACCTTCCCCTCTTTCCCTGCCCCCTTACTTAATGTTTAGTTTTGGCTACTACTAAATTATGCTAATGCTGCTGCTCTTTATTTTCTCAACAACACGGCCATTCTCTCCCTCACTGCGTGCCCTCTGCCACCCTCAGCCAACTACGTGCTGCCTGATGCCGGCGAGGTCTTGGATGAGGTGATCTTCATAGAGCTGCAGCGCGAGGAGGCCGACACACTCATCAAGCAGTACAACGAGGAAGGCCGGAAGGCTGGCCCGCCACCTGACAAGCGCATCGATAATCGCCCCGGAGGTTTCCGTGGCCGTGGATTCCAGCGCTATGAGCATCAGGGTGCACCACAGGGAACGCGAGGCTCGTTCCAAAATCGTGGCAGCTCTGGAGGAGGTGGCGGCTACCGTGGAGGTAAAGGACATTAATGACCCGGTCTAAATTTGTTCCTTGTATTGTTTAGGATGGCATCATGATTTTTATTAATTGGGCCTATGGATCAGTTTTTTTTTTTATTCAGATTTGATAAACTGTTAAAATTATTTCTGTAAACTCACTAAAAGTTTATGGTGAAAAATTTATAAGTTTTTTAAAACCCAGCCATTGAAAATACAAACCACTTCCATACTCGAATTTTTCAAGAGTATCACTACCACTTTTTTTGAATCCAAGCAGAAGATTGGCTATGCAAAAATTTTATCGCTTTGTTTAAGACCTGACTTTTAAACAATCAACACAAGTTTAGCAGCAATAAAATTATTTTAGCTGTTTTTACTACTGTAAGAAATATAGAAGTTAGAGACAAATTCGACAATAAACATTAGCTCAGTTGACTGGAATAGAACGTCACAATGCCCTGAAATTGAATAAAATCAATACCTACGTTTCACAGCTCTTTCAAATATTATTATAACCAGACTGGCTAAACGATACATAGTAAACCACGGAGCTCATATATATATATATATATATATATATATCAGAGAACATTGCTTACTCAGAAATATGCCAAAATTATCTTAATTTCATCCCCACAATAAAAAATGGTAGATATGCCAATTGACACAACTGAAATTACTGACAGTTGTGTAGTTGTTCCTATTGTCTAAAAAAAACAATAGTAGTATACGATACAATAGTATCCTATGAAGTAATTCTGGTCTTTTTCAGGATAAAAGTCACAATAAATGTATGTTTTTTTAGACAGCTTTGAGCACTCCTTCAGACTAATGAAGTGGTGTCTTCTGTTTCTAATGTAGCCTACAACCGTGGCGGGTACAACCAGAACCGCTGGGGCAACAACTACAGAGATTCAGGGCCCCGGGGTGGCTACAACCGCAACCAACAATCAGGAGGCAGCTACAACCATAACCGCCAGGGCTCCTACAACAAAGGAGGTAGCGGAGGCAGCGGTAGCTACAGTCAGTCCCAGGTACTACTATCTTTATTTTTACTGTACTTTACTATTATTTATTTATAAATTTTTACCTTAATTATAAATAAAATAGAACATATAATGTAAATGTAATGTGGGCCATTGCAGTTTTCCCCCTTTTTTACGGCTATGTGTTGCCTGTGCTTATTGCTTTTTCTAATTAAAAATTCAGAGGTTTCCTTCTTTAATAAATCGGAAAATGTTACCACACCCACATTGCTGTTGAGGATTAAGGAACACTCTTGCATACACAACGACATCCGGTAGTTCATTATTTTGCTGTAAGAACACGTATCATTGTGCTTTATGTCTTGCATATCAATTATTTATAATTGACATCCAGTCAGACATGACAGCGGCAACAATTAGATGATGCCCTGGTATCCAGTCACTGTGCAAACGTGCGATTTAGTTTTAGAATTGTGTTGTTCATAAAATCCAAATGTGTCTTCACATTTTTACAGCCTCAGAGCTACAATCAAGGTTACAACCAAAGTTACAACACGGGTAGCTACAACCAGGGATATAACTACGGCAACTACAGCCAGTACCCAGGTTACAACCAGGGCTATAGCCAGACGCCTGCAACCACGAGTCAGACGTACAATCAGCAGCCTCAGCAACAGCAGCAGCCTCAGCAACAGCAGCAGAGCTACCAGCAGTACCAGCAGGTGAGCTACGGCAAACTATATGGTTATAAACAACAAGCATAACCGAAAAAAAAGAAACTAAAGTGTCTGTCATTAACTTTATCATTAAGCACTTTTTGTGATAACTCGGCTTAATGTAATTGTACGTTTTCTCTCCATTCCTCATGATCACAGTATGCTCAGCAGTGGCAGCAGTATTACCAGAACCAGAGTCAATGGAATCAGTACTACAACCAGTACGGAAATTACGGCAACTACCAGGGCTCGCAGCAGCAGTAGCCATATCTCCCTGTGGCTTTTCTGTATCATTCCATAAGCTCTATTCTTCAGCTTGTTTTTTAAATTTAGTGTCCTTCACGTTCAGCCAGTCTTCCTTTTCTCTCAGACTGCTCCCCCATCGTAAAGGTTTGCTTTTAACTTTCTAACCGCCTCAGTTTTAAAAGTAGCTAAATTTTTTTTGCTTTCCGTTATTGCATCTCAGTTTCGGAGGCTCTAGTCAGCTTTGCTTTTGAACATTTTCCTAACGCAACATTGATGCGTTTATAAGTAGCGATGCATCATTTAGTTTGCTTCAAATCCTGCACGCACAGATTCATGCTTAAATGCTTCATAGTGGGGACGCGTATAATTTTGATTTGAGGGTTGTAATGTCAAACATTTGCATTATTTGTCTTCTAATCATATTTTTTAAGAAAACAAATAATTCCAGTTTCAAAATATTTAACTACATTTATGGCTTTCAAAACACAATTGTATCTAATACAGGTAAAAATTTTAAAGCCCTAATTTTTTCATATCTTAGAATAATTCATAACCAGTAATGGACACCTGTGGAGTTTGACAGCGTAAAAGTTTTATACCATTCTTACATGTCTAGTTTCATGTTTTTTCTCCTTCAATCTACAATTTAGTGAGCACTATGTGGTTGTAAGTTTTTATACCTTGTACCATGTTTGTAAAACTGTATTGGCATGTTGATTTCTTTTTGTTGCTCATTTTTTTGTATTTGAGAATATAATATGAAACAAAAACACCTTGTGCGTTCTTTTTCTGGTTATGACAATCAATTCCTACATCCACACCTTATTAACTTGCAAGGTTTTTTTTAACCTGGTTCAGCAGGCTGCAAATTATTTAACCCTAACTGATGGAGTGAGTAGCTGCAATTATCCAGACATATCATGTGGTTGTTGCAATGATGTCACCATTTTAGAAGGGACAAATTATTGGCCTGCATCATGCAAAGAAAACAACTAAGGAGATTGATGAAACTTCTAAGAAGAGCTGTAAGCTATAATCGTAGAAATTACAACAAAAAAGGCTTGAAATATTCCTAGAGTATGTGAGGTTCACTTTTTCAATTAAATTGCGAAGGACAGTTTTTTTATTATTTTATTTTATTTTTTTTGTCTGTAGGACAAGAATAATTTAAGAACAGAATTTAAACAATAGGGCATATGACTTGGAGATTGAAATACATTTTTTTTTATTAAAATGAAGATGCAAAGTCAATACCCTACACCATTTAAATGACATTAAAAGAAATAGTTGTAATAACTTTCCAATATTTAGATTTTTTTTTTCTTTATATACAGTCAGCAAAAGAAAGATTTATACAGTACACCCATCAGGAAACCGAATCATGTTTCACTTGCGCTATACTGCTTCATCCTGTATACAGGGTCACAAGGGTACCCACAAGGCAGGGTACACCCTGGACTGCGTCCCGATCCATCTCAGGGCACATACACAGTGAGCAATTTGTGAACGCCAATTAGTCTAAACTGCATGTCTTTGGACTGTGGGAGGAAACCGGAGTATCCGGAGAAAACTCGCCAGGCATACATGTCATGTATGATTTTTTTTTGTTTATTTAGCCAGTTATTCCACACAAACCCTACACACACATAGACCCAAGGCGACAGTGTGAACCACTAAGCCACTATGCTGCCAATCATATTTCAGTCAGACAATAATATAGAAATGGGCACTAACTCAGTGTGATCATTGCATATGTTAGTTGAATATCCAAATTCCATCTTCCAAAACACAAAGGTTAATGGGGGAGGGGGCACGTTTTGTGTTTTATTTCGATTGTTCTCATTATTATAATTATTAATAACTGATACGTTCGTTAGAACGGCATGTTATCATATTTTTACTTTGGTATAAAAGTTAAAAAAAAAAAAAAAACAGTAAATAAAAAGACCCGGAAGTGCTCGCGCGAGCTCGTAGCGTTTTCCCCTCGCGCTTGTGAAATTGTTCCGCGTCATTTCAAGATGGCGACTTTTATTTGGTAGTCGGAATTAAAACTGTTTTCTTTTTCACAATTTATCTGATTGGTAATCAGGGATTGGTACGAACTTGGTAGGTTAATGAATTTAATTTATTGTATACTCCTGAACTTGAATGTAACTATATTTAGTGTTTAGATTTTTACACTTGATTAAAAAAACCTAGGAAGGCAGCAGTAGTCGAGCTAATAAAGCTAACGTTAGCTGTGACAACCAGCTTAGTGTTCCCACTGGGAATTAAAGCCGCATTCGATTATTGCATTCCTTTTTTTTTGTACCATTAATCATGTGAAGCATATAAATAACCAATGTATTACGCTGTTCTGGCAAATTTTGCTGTCTTGTCAAGAAATGCTACTATATCTAGCATGTATCGATTCGCACTACACTATTGACAAATTTACTGTAACAGTAAGTGGACTATGCTTTGGTAATTTATTATCGCATAAATCTATTTGAGAGTTCAGAATTTAGCTCATGCTCCCTGTACATAATCAACAACATGAATGAAACGGTTCCCATTCATGTCGGTCTGCGCATGCGCAGAGCGTAGAACAGTTACCTACCACAGACAGAACAACCTGCCTGCCTACAGTACTGTGCAAAAGTCTTAGGCACCGTGTTATCTGTAGTTTGAAAGTTTACTTCAATTTGATTTGATTTGTATAGCACTTTTAACAATGTTCATTGTCGCAACTTTTTACAATCAAAAAAAAAATATATATATATATATATATATATGGAAATGTGTATGAAATGACCAGATCGTCTCTGATGAGTAAGCTGATGGTGACGGTGAGAAGGCAAAACTCCCTGAGATGGCAAGAGGAAGAAACCTTGGGAGCAACCAGACTCCTCATTTGAGTAATATTAGATGGCTGGATTTGAACTAGAACCGGAAGCTCACTATAACAGATGATGATATCATGGAGTCCAAAAGAAGAGTTCAAAGAACAGCTGTCTGCATCAGCCGAGGCCAGGACCGTCCGCAGTCACCACACGCATCCCGAGAAGGCCTCCGTATGACCAACCAGAAGTGGGGCACCGGAATGAGTCAAACAGGTCCAGATGGCAGAGGGGGTGTGGATCACTGGCAGCTCAGGAGCGGCATGTGTAGCTTGAGAGAGAGCGAGAGAAGGAGAAATGTTGTAAATCTTTCATATCTGCCTTATTATATACAAAACCATCCAATATTTACAAAACATACTGTAATTTAAAAACTATTAAATACCATAACAGAAAAAAATATTTGAATGCCTGTTAGGGGAAAAAAGGCAACATACAACATGACCGATCAGTTTTCATATGAATCAAAAAAACAAAAACAAAAAAACCTCAGGGGTTTTGCATGAGAATAGAAAGGAGCAAGTTACTAGAAGAACTTGTATTCTCCAGCATGTTCAGTAAAATGTAACGGCTGTTTTACTTGACTGCAGACATCTGTATCTAACAATACAGATTGTTTTCACACCAGATACTGTCTGTGTTTATTTTATTCCTCTTCAGTGCTCTTTATAGTAGTTTCTTTTGTGTAGAAATGTTTTCAAAGGCATCTTTGCTTATGGCATATTTGTATGTTCCTAAGACGTTTGCACAGCACTGTGAGTAAACAGTAAACCGCTGTTAGCTTTTGTTAGGTATTTAGCGTGCTGGAGAATATTAATCTTTCTGATAACTTTCTCATGCTTGGCTCTTTCTATTTTCATGCAAAACCCAGGTTGCTGCATGATTACTTTTATTTTCTCCATCTGAAAATTGGTCTGTCATGTAATATGTTGGTTTCTTTGTATGTACATTGTGACTGATTTGCTACATAATAATGCAGACATGATAATATGGTGCCTAAGACATTTGCACAGTACTGTATAAAGTCGATGCCAAGCCATGACAACCTGAAAAATCGTGATGTTTTGTTTTGTTTGTTTCCTCGCTGGAAACGGGTTATGGCAGCTGTTGTAATGAGCTCTCACTCATGGTGTTTTAAAGTTGAGTAATATACACACCACCGCCAACGAGGGCAGAAGGCATCACAGCAGTCCTATATCAAGCAATACAGCACAAACTTGAGTGTGATCTTGCTTTTATACAACAGTTACACAAACACCATGCATCATCAACAGATTATGATTTGTTTATTTAGCCAGTTATTTCGCCCCACCGTTGGACCTGGTGACTGACGGTGTAATTAACAGGGGTGAAATAGTATTAGGTAGGTATTATGTTACCAAAAGGTGAGGAGAATAAACCAGGTAGACTGCAAGGAGTGGAAATTCCTGTAAATATCTTCACTTTCACTTTTATATTTACACTTGTTCCACGTTAGAGTATCAGCCATTTTATCTTCTGGGTTCCAGGGTTGAATCCCAAATAGCATTAAGAGCTAGTTAGCTTTGTAGCCATACATAAAAGAACTCTGATAGTTCGGAACGACTCGACAGCAGTTGTTAAGCAGTCAAAGTGATGTTCTCCCTCCTCAGTACAGCCATGCTGGTGACTGACAACACATGGGAGACGGAGTAATATATATAGTTTAACATCCCAATGGTGCTACTGTCCATTATGTCTACTCATGATATGTCTCTTGTCATATCAAAATAAACAAAATGAATGTTTTTTTTTTTTTTTTTTTTTTTTACAGATACACTTGGGATCATCTGGGACTTCAGGATGGAGTCGAGCACTGGAGAAAAGATCTTCACCGAGACGGAAGATGCGGCCATCGATATGACCACTAATGAAAAGGTGTCACTATTACATTCCAGGACAGATTTTGACAGTCCAGTTCTGGGCCATGTATATTTATTACAGGGCAAATTCCACGCTGAAACACACAAACATGATTAAAATGTTGTTATTATTGTAAATAGTGATTTGTTTTACAAGTATATTTTATGTTCGCACGCTAGGTCGTGGACCTTCTAAACCAGGCTGCTCTAATGTCCACCGATGATAAAATCACCGCCCTTAAGCAGGTAAACTGACTTTTAAAAGATGTTCGTAGATTTGATTTTGCATATGTGTATGTGTGTGAGTTCTCTGGTTCACATATTGTTTTTTTTTTTTTTTTTTTTTTTTTTTAGGTGCAAGAGTTGATTATTAATAAGGATCCTTCACTGCTTGACAATTACCTGGATGTAAGTACAATCTCCTCTTAAGGAAAACTGATACAATTGGCAACTCTGTGCAAAAAAGTGTAAAACTCTTATCATGTTTTGTCAACAGGAGATGCTAGCTTTTCAGAATGACAAATCAATCGAAGTGAGGAAATTTGTTATTGGTTTCATCGAGGACGCATGGTAAGTTTTAAAACCTTATTTTGTTCAGTAATCAGAGAAATATGATGGAAAAGTCAAGCTAATCCCCCCCCAATGTTATGTTTCAGTAAAAGGGACAACGAACTATTGCAGAAGCTGTTAGGAAATTTAAACATTAAACTAAAGGACGAGAGCGTGAACGTTGTAAAGAAGGCCATCCTGACGTTCACTCAGCTTTACAAAGTGACCCTGCAGGTACAGGATTTGTCATTTCTCTCGATTCAAAATGTCTTTTAATGAGTTCTTTGTCGTAATCAACTTTATTGTTCTCTCCTGTGCCAGTGGCTGTTGCGCACAAAGAGCATCTCGTACGTACAGGAAGCATGCTGGGACATGGTGACCCAGATGAAGGGCGAGGTTCTGGATCTGCTCGACTCGGATAACGACGGCGTTCGCACGCACGCCATCAAATTCACCGAGTCGCTCATAATCACGCTGTCGCCCCGCACGTCTGACTCTGACATTCCCAAGAAGCAAGAAGGGGACATCAGCCTGGACAAAATTCCGAAGGATCACTCATATATTCGCTACGGTGAGTGGAACTGGTCTGGGAAATATTTATTGACAACGACGTATTTAATCAGCACTTAAGTTTAGGTTTATATATTTGTGTTCATTTTCGATTGGCCAGTTGCAGATTGTTGAGCTCATCCTGAGGGTGCGAAATATGAAACACTGTTAGTCGATAAACCACTAGAGGATTATTTTTGTGTTTTTCACCTTTTCTGAAAGGGGAGGGAGCAGAAACAATGCCCCGTGTCATTTTATTTTCTCTCTACCCACTTGTTTTTTTTTTTTTTTTTTTTTCTTCCTTAATCCCTGTTTATTTCTCAGATCCCCTGTGCGAAGAGGGAAAGTCAGCTCTTGAGCAGCTCCTGAAGTTCATGGTTCACCCAGCCATCTCCAGCATTAATCTGACCACAGCTCTGGGCTCACTGGCAACGCTCGCCCGACAGAGACCAATGTTCATGTCTGAAGTCATACAAGCTTATGAGACTTTACATGGTAAGTATCGGGGTGTAGGTCCGAAGTGTTTTCTGCATCACAACAGAGCAATAATTAATATCAAATAAATATACTGGAATGTAACGTATGCACGCTTGTACAACCTTCAATCGCATTTAAAAAGCTCATCGCCATGTGATTTTGTAGCTTTTGCTTCTGATCTTTTCGCTCTTTGACGTTCCTAGCTAACCTACCCCCGACGCTTGCCAAGTCTCAGGTAAGCAGCGTGCGCAAGAGCCTTAAGCTGCATCTGGTGTCTGTGCTGCGGCACCCAAGCAGCGTGGACTTCCACAGCCAGATCTCCACACTCCTCCTGGACCTGGGGATGGCGCAGAGCGAGATCGCCCGCTGCGTGCCCGCCGGTGCACAAGTTCGCAAGAGACCACGGCACGAGCCTTACAGCGAGGGCAAGAGGATTAAAATGGGTAAGAGAAGAGAACGGTCGATACTCTTCAATATGTTCTGTCAATGGCTGTGTCGCTCTGGGCGCCGTTGGAATACCGATACTTGTAAGACACGGTGCTCTGAGAATAACTAACACCTAACTGGCATTGTAGAGCCCAGTCTGATCGAGGATGATGACGATAAGGAGGAGCCAGCACCCATCATCGCGCCCAAGCCACTGGCCACCACGGGCACTCAGTCTGCTATAGATATCACAGCCGAGTTCCTGCTGCCTCTGCTCTCACCAGAGAACGTGGCCAACCTGGTACACTCTTCACTCAGAATGATTTTGGTATGCTGGTTTGAAAGTAATGACGTATTAATACTCATCATCATTACATTTCCTGTTTCAGGTTCTCATTAGCATGGTTTACCTGCCAGACAACATGCCGGCCTCCTTCCAAGCTACTTACACACCTGTGGAGTCGGCAGGCACAGATTCCCAAATCAAACATCTGGCCAGACTCATGGCCACACAGATGACCGCAAGTGGACTTGGACCAGGTCACTTGAAGTGTTTGTTTTTTTTGTTTCTGCAGCTTTATAGGTTTTATTTAATAACTGCATTAAAACACATGAAATTGCCAAGTTTTAAAGCGATCTAAGACACACAATCTCCTTCTCATCTTCAGGTCTGGAGCAGAACAAAGCCCGAGATGAAGAAGGGAAGGAAGGAGAGGCCGATGCTGCTGTAGCGGAGACCAGCTCTAAAGATCCCATCATCATCCGGAAAGTGTCAGCTGTGTCCCTGGGCCAGGCCATCTCTGTTGTCGGGGCCTACAAGAACGAAGCCACAGAGGAGACGCCTCAGGCCAAGAAACTTCCAGAACCCATCCTGCCTTCTACACAGCCCAAGTACAAATCTTTATATTGATTGATGCACAAAGGTTGTAGTTTGTAATTTTCCTTCCTTTTTTTTTTTTCATTACTCTTTTTTTATTTTACTTTTTTTTTTTTTTTTGCAATCAGAGCACCTGGCAGCAGTGGACGGAAGAAAGTCTTTCGATTGGCCGACGTGGTCCAACCCTTGTCCGAATCCCAACTCGAAAAGCTAACCAGCACGGCCGTCAAACGCATCCTACATTCAGAGAAGGTCATAGCAAGAAGCGGGATGTCCCATGTAAGTGGGACTAGGATTAGATGCAAAAAATGGTGTCTCTTTCTTCTTTTAAGCCTCAGATGCATAAGTTTTGGAACTGTCCTCTGTGTACCACAACATTAACTTTGAAATGAAACACCTAAGGTGTGAGCAAAGTCAGTGTTTTCAGATTTAATTTAAGGGCTTTAACAAATGTGTGTGGCATTAACCATTCAGGAATTGCAGCAGTTTTCATACACACAGATAGCCTTTTGAGTGGTTCATAAATAATGGAACAAACTAGCAAAGTCAGGATCGCCTTTTAAACTTGCCTTCAGCTGTTGCTTGTTTGTTGGTCCTCTTTGCTTTCAATATTTTCTATAAGAAGTGAAACGCATGATCTATTGGGTTAAGATCAGGTGACTGATTGGCCAGTCCACTGTATGTTTTGGGTCATTATACATCCGATATATTTATTCGATAAGTGGCATCCTATTAGTTTTGCAGATCTTGGCTGAATGTGAGCAGAAAGTATAGCCCTATATACCAGTGACACCCATACACAGTTATGCCATAACACTGCCATCACCATGTTTGACAGATGGGTATTCGGGTATGCTTTGAATCATTAAATGCTTTTTCTTTCTTCGCTACTGCAACTTAATTTTCAGTCCAAAGAATCTGGAGTCCAAAGTTTTCTGGCAAACTGTAATATGGCCTTTCTGTTCTGTTTTTGAGCTGACCAGTTTACTTCATGAAGCTGCCTTTAGACTGTAGGAAATAACACCTACCTTCTGACTTGGCTAAATGTTGAGAAGAGGCTCGCCATCTCCAAGGACAAAATTCTGGAGGCATCCTGTTGCATCAGCTTGCCAGTTAATTCCGTCTTTTAAAGGATGTTCCAAACTGTTGTAATGGTCACTCCATAAGGCACTTTTTATCCTAATAAGGGCCTCTTGACTTGCATAGACACCTCTTCAACTGAACAATTACGAAACACAAATGTAACCCTCCAGACCTTCTGCTATCTGCTTGATTAGTCATGGAGTAGCCAGGCAACAGGCCACCCCTGGCCATGCAACTGCTTATCGGCCATTAGTTCCAGTATTTATGAACCCCCCCAAACGGGCATGAAAATGGTTGTAATTCCTGAATTTTTAATGCACACTTGATTTAAAACTGAAAGGCTTGCAAGTGTTTAAAGTTAATGGAGCTTCTCCGACTAATCTGATGTCGCCCAGGTTCGTGTGAAGCTGCTAGCACGGTTGGTTACCCAGTTCGAGGGCCCGATGAAGGACGACATGCTGCGTTTCATCCTGGAGGATATCCGGAGCCGCATCGACCTCGCTTTCGCTCTTCTCTATCAGGAGTACAACCAGTACCTGAGCCAACTGCCATCGGGCTCGCTGGACAGCTATGATCACTGCTTGTTCATGCTGCTCTCGGGCCTGCAGGAGCGGCCTGAACAGAGAGACGGGTGAGTGGGGCTAACCGATAGCTGTGCGTCACAGGAACTTTCCTTTCCCTCTTAGTATTTTCTATTAAACCTGGTCCTTTCCATAACTCCCCTGCAAGTTACCTGTAGAAAACAACGGGTTGCACTGTGGGTGCAACCTTCTTTCTACTAACATGTAGTTGCCTCAGATTTTTTTTATACTAAATCTGCAATGCAATGATGTTTATAGGCTATATTGGTTCCAGTTGTCGTAATGGATGCACTTATTCTAATAAATCATTACGACTTGTGTTCATCCAAACTTGGGTGTGTTCATCCCCGAGCCAGGGGAGCACCATTGACCATGCTGTGTTTATTCGTCTCAGACACCAGGCCACGATTTTCAAATCCCTTCTCTTTGCAGGCTGTTTAATAAGTTGGTGCTCGAGGCTCCTCTGGTCACGGATTCGGCCCTGGAAGTGATCCGGCGCTACTGTGAGGACGAGGTGAGGCACATCGCCGCAAGCCCTCGTAACTGTTCCAGTACATCAATGAATTGAGGAATTACCTAGTCCGTGTCTGATTTATTTCGTGAAATGTTATTTTCCTGCGAGCATTTAGGTCATTGATTCTCAAACCAAATCAACAATGACAGGTTTATAAATACAACCCCTGGCAAAAAGTATGGAATCACCCCTCTCAGACGATGTTCATTCAAATGTTTAATTGTGTAGAAAAAAAAAGAAACAAGCACATACAAGCCACAAAACTATTTTCATTCAACAATCCAACCTTGTGGCTGTATAAAACACTTTTTAAAAAAACAAAGAAAGAGAACTATAGTGAATGACAACTGTTCAAACAGATCAAACAGAGGAAAAAAATATGGAATGTCTTTCTTGGTCTACCAGTACGCTTCCCTTTTACAACCTTTCCATTTGATTCTTGGTCCAGATTTTAGACACAGCTGACTGGGAACAGTCAGCTGGGAACAGTTGGATCCAAGATGGCCGACTTCTAAATGGCCACCATGGTCACCACCCATCTTGAAAAGTTTGCCCCCTCACATATACTAATGTGCCACAAACAGGACGTTAATATCACCAACCATTCCCATTTTATTAAGGTGTATCCATATAAATGGCCCACCCTGTAGTTCTCTTTCTTTGTTTTTTGTTTTTTTAAAGTGTTTTATACAGCCACAAGGTTGGATTGTTGAATGAAAATAGTTTTGTGGCTTGTATGTGCTTGGTTTTTTTTTTTTTCTACACAATTAAACATTTGAATGAACATCTTCTAAGAGGGGTGATTCCATACTTTTTGCCAGGGGTTGTATGTTCACATGAAAATAAAATAAGCACATTAATATATTTTATGTGATTTCATTCTCGGCACCTTCTGATCAGTCAAACTCAAAACGTTCAACGACAGTTGTTAGGTTTCTTAAGCAAGTAAAAGTGAGGTATATTAGTAAGAAATATCGTGAAATTGAAAATGTAAACCTTGGCATTATGTTTGTGTGTGTGTGTGTGTGTGTACGCGGTTACAGTCTCGGGTTTACCTCGGCATGCCCACTCTGAAAGATCTCATCCTGAAACGCCCTTCCAGACAGTTCCAGTACCTGCACGTTCTCATGGATCTCACCTCTCATGAGAAGGAAAAAGTGTGGTTTTTTTTGTTTGTTTGTTTGTTTTTTCTTCCAAATGCATCAGTACATTTTTCCTTTTCTGCTCCATTTTTCCTTTCTACAAGCTGCAGACTCTCAGTATAATAAAACCGCTGTTGTTTGTTAAGGTGCGCTCGGCTGCTCTGAATATCATCAAGTGGATGTACGAGAAGGACCACCTGCGCGACTACATTGAAAAGTTCGCGCTGAACTACATGCAGCTGCTCGTTCACCCGAACCCACCATCGCTACTGTTTGGAGTCGGAGAGGACACGGGTTAGGAAATGCTTCAGCGATCAGCAATTTACATTTTTTTGTCCCATAGTTTATATTAAACTTGAGTCATTGAGTTGAAATATGTTAACACGTCAGCATTATAGAAACAATGCATTCTAATTCTGGCCTTAATGTTCAGAGGTGGCAGCTCCTTGGACAGAAGAGACGGTGAGACAGTGTCTGTACCTCTACCTCTCTCTCCTTCCTCTCAACCACCGCTTGGTCCACGAGTTAGCCGCCGTCTACACAGAAGCCATCGCTGACATCAAGCGCAGCGTGCTCCGTGTCATTGAGCAGCCTGTAAGCCTGAAATTAACACAAAATAATAATAAAATGCTTTTCCATGTAGTCCTGTATGTTAGATGGTGTTTTAACTCCATATATTCACTTTGCTTTACTTTACAGATCAGGGGAATGGGCATGAACTCTCCAGAACTGCTGCTGCTGGTTGAAAACTGTCCCAAGGGGGCGGAGACTCTGGTCACTCGCTGTCTCCACATACTGACCGATAAAGGTACAACCGCGTTCTGTTCGGCACGTCGTTGACGCAAACGTCTGTCAGCAGCCGTTCACATAATCAGTCTTTTATCCTCTGTCCATCTTCAGTCCCTCCATCTCCAGACCTGGTGGAGCGAGTCCGGGATCTCTATCACAAACGAGTGCCAGATGTGCGTTTCCTCATCCCGGTCATCAACGGGCTGGAAAAGGTCTCTCCATCCAGTTTCGTACTGAAATCAACCAAGCTGTTACTTGATCCACTCTCTCTAGCTGTATTTAAACAGCATTTTTTGTTGTTGTTGTTGTTGTTGTTTAACAGAAAGAGGTGATCCAGGCATTGCCGAAACTCATCAAGCTCAATCCCATCGTCGTCAAGGAGGTCTTTAATCGTCTGCTGGGCACGCAACACAGTAAGCGACTAGAAGTTCAAAAGGCCAGCCTGATCATGTAAACTGAGAAGCAATAACCAACTGAGAGTAATGCCTGATAATACAGACAATTTGAGATTTTGATTAAGCATCTGGAAACTTGCTCATCCTCTGCAGGTGAGGGTAGTTCCTCAGTGTCTCCTCTGACCCCCGGTGAACTCCTCATCTCTCTCCATAACATCGATTCCACCAAGTGCGACATGAAGTCCATAATAAAAGGTAACTGCTTTAGTTTCACAATCATGTCTTGGTCTCTGGTACGTTGCTCAGAGGACTAAGTTTGTTCATCTTGTCTGCCTTCTCACGCACTTTTGTTTAGCTACGAACCTGTGCTTCGGCGAGAAGAACGTGTACACGTCGGAGGTTCTGGCTGTAGTGATGCAGCAGCTGATGGAACAGGTTCCTCTCCCTATGCTGCTCATGCGGACCGTCATCCAGTCGCTGACAATGTACCCTCGCCTCGGCGGATTCGTCATGAACATCCTGTCTCGCCTGATCCCCAAACAGGTGCGTCACTTCACCTCGAGCCCAACGTCCTAAACTCCTCAGGAGTTGTTTCTTGTTGAGCAAGAATTACGGAATGAGTCTATGGCATCGAGTAACATCTTGCGTGTGTGTGTAGGTGTGGAAGTACCCCAAAGTGTGGGAAGGTTTTGTGAAGTGCTGCCAGCGCACCAAGCCACAGTCTTACACCGTTCTGCTGCAGCTGCCACCCGCGCAGCTAGCCAGCGTGTTCGAGCGCTGCCCGGAGATGAGGGAGCCTCTCCTTCTGCACGTCCGCTCCTTTACCCCACACCAGGTAGACATTACAGAACATCCAGAGTTTACCTCTGATCAATGTTTTTTAAGCTTGTATGTATTTTGATAAAATATTTTCCACGTTGCATGTGTGTGTGTACATATAGCAAGCCCACATTCCATCATCCATCATGGCCATTCTGGAAGCTAACAGTAGGATGCCAGAGCCGGAACCACCACAGCATGAACCTGAGCACATGAAAGTGCAAGAGGAAAGAGAGGTCGGGCTCGGAAATTCAGCAACAATTGAGATTTAAATATGAAACATAAATATAAAATGTCTCAAAAATGTCTAAGTAACGTATCTATTGTATCCTTTAGTTGCACACCCAGCAGTTTGTGAGGCCCATAACTCACATTGAACCCATAACTCCAGCTCCAGCTGTAGTGGCTCCTCCTGAGTTAGCACCCGAGTCAGTAGCCAGAAGGGAGAAAGAGGAGGAGCCCATGGAGGAAGGAGATGCAGATACAGAACGTCTGGAGATCGCCACCGAAGCCACAACGCAGGTAAGACTCCATTCACGGTTGCTTTGATCAGTGTGATCTGATATTTTATCAATGTGACTATATAAACTTATATGCATTAACTTTTAACCATGGCAGATTGAAGCAGTTGAAAATGAATCCGGGGCCTCCCCTGTTCCCCAGGTGAAGACAGAGGAACCAATGGACACGACCACTACTGAGCCGGCAGAAGACCAGCCGCAAGAAGCGGTGGAGGATAGCGGCACAGAACCTGAGACACAAGCAGATGATCCCGAGTAAAACAAACATGCACTGACGAAAAACATTCAAGTTCAGCATACAGTATATGTATTTAATCTGAGGTCTAGAACCAATAATATAGTTTGTTGCTAATTATAATTTTTTCGCTTTACTTGTTAGTTCTGTACTGTTTTGTTTAACAAAAAATGTTGCTTTTGTACATCATTTACAAATCAAGAGGTGATGTCCGGATAATAAATATCACATTGAATACAGTTTTCAATTTTGTGTGGACTTGTTTACGTAAATAAACTTGACTTTGGTCTAAAGAATATAACACAGCATTTATGCTCCAACAGCTCTGATGGAAGGGAAGATATTTCCCATTTAATTTGTCTTTGTGTACATGGTGAAAATGGGAAATTCTCAGTAAATGTATCTTCTTGAGTGGCGTTTGAGCTTCTCCATGTCATGTCTTGTCTTAATGCCATGAACTGGTATGTTGTTAGTAAATTAAACATTTCAGGTAAATTCATTATTAAGTGTAATGATGGGATGATGTACTTAAATATGTGTCATATCCCTAATAAGCTTTAAGAACGAGGCGATAATGGCAGGACAAGTGGTGATATAGCGCACAGATTTTTATAAGTGGAGGAGCATCAACTATGGCAAAAAGGATTCAAGAGTTCGGTTCAAATGGCGGAAAAATGCATCGCTTGTGATGGAGATTATTTTGAGAAGTACATTTGTATAGAGGAAGAGTTATAGAATATTTTGTTTACAATTTCATTAAAATCTCCTTATTTAACTTATACGTTGCACAGCGCCAATATATATATGGTATATACACTACCCTTTGCATTTCTGGTAGATGCTAAACATTTTGTTGTTGAGTACCTGTATAATGTACAATACAATGACAATTTATTAATCTGGTAACATGTAGAATTTAAATCATGTATTTTTTTAAAAGCCCATTTTTGCATTACTTTCAGTACAACTGTTGTATCTACACTTCCTGGCCTAAAAATAAAAAGTCACCATGTCAGAAGGGTCAAATTATAAGCAAAGAAAACAAGTAAGGAATTAAATTATCATAAAATTTGGAATTATGGTGGTCAGAAGAAAAAAAAATAACACTTGGTGAAGTTGCATGTGTACAGTCGTGGCCAAAAGTTTTGAGAATTACATAAATATTGGAAATTGGAAAAGTTGCTGCTTAAGTTTTTATAATAGCAATTTGCATATACTCCAGAATGTTATGAAGAATTGCGTTGCATAAAAATGGCTTCACAGGCAAGGATATTGTGGCTACTAAGATTGCACCTAAATCAACAATTTATAGGATCATCAAGAACTTCGAGGAAAGAGGTTCAATTCTTGTTAAGAAGGCTTCAGGGCGTCCAAGAAAGTCCAGCAAGCGCCAGGATCGTCTCCTAAAGAGGATTCAGCTGCGGGATCGGAGTGCCACCAGTGCAGAGCTTGCTCAGGAATGGCAGCAGGCAGGTGTGAGCGCATCTGCTCGCACAGTGAGGTCAAGACTTTTGGAAGATTGTCTGGTGTCAAGAAGGGCAGCAAAGAAGACACTTCTCTCCAAGAAAAACATCAGGGACAGATTGATCTTCTGCAAAAAGTATGGCTAATGGACTGCTGAGGACTGGGGCAAAGTCATATTCTCGGATGAAGCCTCTTTCCGATTGTTTGGGGCATCTGGAAAAAGGCTTGTCTGGAGAAGAAAAGGTTTCAGCGCTACCATCAGTCCTGTGTCATGCCTACAGTAAAGCATCCTGAGACCATTCATGTATGGGGTTGCTTCTCATCCAAGGGAGTGGGCTCACTCACAATTTTGCCCAAAAACACAGCCATGAATAAAGAATGGTACCAAAACACCCTCCAACAGCAACTTCTTCCAACAATCCAACAACAGTTGGGTGAAGAACAATGCATTTTCCAGCTCGATGGAGCACCGTGCCATAAGGCAAAAGTGATAACTAAGTGGCTCGGGGACCAAAACGTTGAAATTTTGGGTCCATGGCCTGGAAACTCCCCAGATCTTAATCCCATTGAGGATTTGGCCCAGAAGTTGATTGAGAGCAGCCCAGTCGAATTGCAGAGGTCCTGAAAAAGAAGGGCCAACACTGCAAATACTGACTCTTGGCATAAATGTCATGTAATTGTCGATAAAAGCCTTTGAAACGTATGAAGTGCTTGCAATTATATTTCAGTACATCACAGAAAAAACTGAAACAAAGATCTAAAAGCAGTTTAGCAGCAAACTTTGTGAAAACTAATATTTGTGTCGTTCTCAAAACCTTTGGCCACGACTGTATATACGTTCAAGTCAAACCGAGACTAAATGTTCTTTTAATTTTTCGAGCAGTTTATAGTTTACTTGTATATTCATTTTATAAAAGGACTTAATTTAGGGCAGTGTACAACCCTACCATTTCGTAATTGACGCTGCGGTGAAGACTGCGCGCGCGCCGGACTCGTGATTACATTAAAATACCTCCTCGAGCTCGCGCAACCAATCAGATTCAACCAAGCCTCTTGCTCAGCCAATCAAAATGAGGCAGCCCCAAAAACCATAGCAACCACTTTGGTTTACACTAGTTAACAGGTCGCCATGTCTTTGTGACCGAACCGGGCGCTACTTTTACACACATATATATATAAATAACATATTACTTATAACATTTATGTCAAGTGACTTATAATATTTAAATTATTGCTTTTCTTTTCATTTGAATCATGGAGAGTTCGGAGGAAACGCTAGAGGAGCATAGGCAGCTGGCTGCAGCCTGCTTTAAAGCTTTCCTCTTAAAAAACAGCACAAAAACAAACCTCAACCTGTGAGTAATTTTTATTTAATACGAAAACCAATAAAAACTCTTTATTTATATTAAATTATTCTACTAAATGAATAAATGACCATAGTAACATAAAAAAATAATAATAAATCCTGTCACTTTAGTTAATGGTTTCTTAAAATACCCACAATGCCATTCGACTATCTGTGTGTTAATGGTGATACAGTGGGGTTTAGTCCTTGCTTTATCAATGCCTGAAAAGAGTGATGCATCCAGTGTTTGGTGTTTCCCCTACTTCCATACTTTTTTCTTTTCTTTTTTTTGTCAAACCTGACCACTAGCACTAGAAATCATCGAATGCCCCTGTAACAGTGATAGCAGTGTCTTCTTCTGACATCCATTGATCTATCCATCAGGACCCTGGTGATTACCAGTGTATTTATTTTACCATTTTATGACTGTGGCTGGACCTCCGTTCAACATTCACACACTACAGGTGATTCTGGAATGTCAATTAGCCTAATCTCCATATCTTTGGATTGTGAGAGGAAACCCACCCAGCATGGGGAGAACACTCAAATGTACACAGATCCATAGCGGGAATCGAACCCCGACTCCGGAGGTGCAAGGCGACGGTTCAAACCACTAAGCCGCCGTGACGCCCCTTATGACATCAACAAGCGACAAGCACTATTTTCCCTCTAAGAATAAAAAAAAAAAATACAGCACCAATATGCAGAATTAGCCTGAGGATAACTAAATATATCATAAATATCTCAGTATATACAGTACCAGTCAAAAGTTTGGACACAGGTTTGGATTCATTTTCTACATTCTAAAACACTCACTCACTCATCGTGTATACCGCTTAATCCTGTATACAGGGACCCATCCAACGTTTGTTTTTTCAATAGGAAGAGGGTCATGTGACACATCAAAAAACACAAACACAACACAAAAGAAAAACAATGGTGTGCTTGGTTTTAACGTAACTTTATTCTTTCATGAGTTATTTACAAGTTTCTCTTTGTTCACAGCCATTGACATGTCGAAGAGGTTAACACGTGATGAGCAGATCGAAATTGTGTTGATATCTGGTGAACGCAGTAACCGGGTCATTGCAGCAGATTTCAATGCAAGACACCCTACGAGACCACCCATCTCCCATGCTACAGTTAGCAAACTGCTTGCTAAGTTTCTTGAAACTGGTTCAGTGTTGGATTTGCCAAAATGTGGACGCATGAAAACTGTCACTAATGAACAAACATCAGTGGCTGTCCTAGCTTCATTCAGCAAGAGCCCACAGCGTAGCACTCGCCGCATGTCACTGGAGAGTGGCATTAGTCGAACATCCCTTCGGCGGATATTAGCTACTCACAAATGGCACCCTTACAAACTCCAGCTACTGCAGCATCTCAACGAGGATGACCCAGATCGGCGCACACAATTTGCAGAATGGGCAAAACAAAAATTGGAACAGGACCCTCAGTTCACGCAGAAGATTTTGTTCAGTGATGAGGCAAACTTTTATGTGAATGGTGAAGTTAACAAACAAAACCACCGCTATTGGTCTGACACTAACCCATATTGGATAGATCCCTCCAAGACTGTTGGAACAAAAAAAGTGATGGTATGGTGTGGTATATGGGGTACAAAGATAGGGGGGCCATTCTTCATCAATGGAAACCTCAAGGCCACTGGATATTTGAAATTGCTACATGATGATGTGTTTCCCTCTTTATGCACTGAAGCTGGCACGTTCCCTGAGTTTTTCCAGCAAGATGGTGCACCACCACATTATGGGTGTCGGGTCCGAGCATTCCTAGATGAACAGTTTCCTGAAAAGTGGATTGGTTGTCGTAGGCCAGTTGAATGGCCCCCAAGGTCTCCCGATCTGACCCCCTTAGACTTTTATCTTTGGGGTCATCTGAAGGCAGTTGTCTATGGTGTGAAGATACGAGATGTGCAGCACCTGAAACTACGGATACTGGAAGCCTGTGCTGGCATTTCTCCTGCGGTGTTGCTATCAGTGTGTGAAGAGTGGGAGAAGAGGGTTGCATTGACAATCCATCACAATGGGCAGCACATTGAACACATTTTGGTCAGAAACTTGTAAATAACTCATGAAAGTATAAAGTTACGTTAAAATCAAGCACACCATTGCTTTACTTGTGAAATTCCCAATAAGTTTGATGTGTCACATGACCCTCTTCCTATCGAAAAAAAAACAAAAGTTGGATCCAAGATGGCCGACTTCAAAATGGCCACCATGGTCACCACCCATCTTGAAAAGTTTGCCCCCTCACATATACTAATGTGCCACAAACAAGACGTTAATATCACCAACCATTCCCATTTTATTAAGGTGTATCCATATAAATGGCCCACCCTGTATATTTGCTAAGCTATTATCATTATCATCAACAGTATTGATTTACTGTCATTTTCAGCTACGATCATTTGGTTCGCCTGCTCACCAGAGTGATGGATGAGCGTCCGGAGAACACGGTGGACGTGATCGAAGATCTAAGCCGCGAGATAAAACGCAGCATGCTTCAGGACAAGCAGAGCACGGTGCGAGATTCTCCGTCCATATCCTCTACTGAGCTGCTGGCCGAGCAACAGAGGCCGCTGTTTAACCGCGGGGAAGAGGAGGAACAGGAAGAGGTACTGGTCAGAACTGCTTTTTTTTAAACTCATCCTTATATCAAAAAAGTGTTTACCCATTATTAGATGTGTCAACTCATCTGAGGCAAGAATCTCGTTTTTTAAAGGTTTTTCTATGCTTTTTGAAGGGTATAATTAAATATATAAATATGGTTAGGTAGGATCCATGCAACACTTAGACCTGGCCATATGCATCAGTTTTCAAACTGCAGCTTGGAGGAAAGCGCTATCCACATGCATGAGCTAACAGATGGTCATGATTGCTTTATGTTGCCGTGATTGACTTGGAAGAGAGAAAAAGCAATGCTGTCCCTCTGACCCAGACAGGATGGCTACACCCCCTTGCACTCCTGGCCAAGGAATTAAAACTCTTTTTTAATGCTATTAATAACGTAACAAGGTTGTACTTATGGAACCAAGCAGCTTAAAAGTCATTGCAGAGGAAAATAAAAATCCACTTAAACAATATATGTCTTCCTTCTTAGATGGAGACACCCCTGCCCAATATGACTGAGCTGACGTTCTTTCTGGAGCAGATTGGGGTTGGTCTGGGTCGGGAGGATATGCAAAAGATCCTCCTGGCCCTGAAGCAGCTGGTAGACAGTCAGCCTTTGCAACGCTGCCGATTCTGGGGTAAAATACTTGGTGTTGAATGGAACTATATAGTGGCTGAAGTGGAATACAGGGATGGTGAGGAAGAGGAGGACGAAGCAGAGCAAGAAACGCAGGAAGACGAGGAGAAAGAGGGCGAGGAAGAGGTAATCAAGGTTACTGAAATAATTAATTACTGACTTGTTTAAACAAGGCTCAATTTTTTTCTGGATCGCTCCTTTTCAGCTGGATCCACTCCCCAAATCAACCTACAAGCCACCCAGCCCAGTCCCTAAAGAGTCTCGGCGTACCGGCACCAACAAGTTCACATACTTTGTGTGCAGAGAGCCAGGCATGCCTTGGGTCCGTCTTCCTGAAGTCACACCTGCTCAGATTATGGTTGCGCGACAAATCCGCAAGTTCTTCACTGGGCGCCTGGACGCTCCTATCGTGAGCTACCCGCCCTTCCCAGGCAACGAGGCCAACTACCTGCGCACCCAGATAGCCCGCATCTCAGCAGGTACGCTGGTCAGTCCACTGGGATTCTATCAGTTCAGAGAGGAGGAGGGGGAAGAGGAGGAGGAAGGAGCAAGAGACAGTGTCGAGGACAACACTGAATTTGAGGGAATCCCCATGCACGAGATGGCAGAGTCACTGTCAGCGTGGGTCCATCACATACAGCACATTCTCAAGCAGGTGAGAAAATCGTTTTGGAATCACCCACATTAACACAACGACTTTGGAAACTGTATCCTTGGTCTATGTCTAAGAAGCGTCTGAATTGCAACTATATATCTGCCTTCCCAAACCTGATCATCTATGTGTGTGCACCAGGGGCGTTGTACGTGGGTCAATATGGCCGAAAAGGCAGAGAGGGAGGAAGAAGACGAAGAGAAGGAGGAAGAGCCCGACGAGCCGGAGCCTGAGCTCGGACCGCCGCTTCTCACGCCATTGTCTGAGGATGCAGGTGAATCTTTGACTTGAGATGGGTGTCAGTTTTGTTTCTTTCATGAGCAAACACGCCTTATGGACATGTTCTGATATTTCAGAGGTTAATAACACTCCACCTTGGAGTACCAGGATCTCTTCACACCTAATCCCTCAGTACGCCATTGCTTTTGTGCGCTCCAACCTGTGGCCTGGAGCCTACGCATACGCCTGTGGAAAGTAAGCACTTTCTTTATGATCTCAATATCCACGTTGTCATATGCTGGAAATGTTTTGCTTTTCTAGTCACTTTAATTATGAAGGAGTTGGTTACTTAATTGATGTTTAAATTTTGCAACAGGAAGTTTGAGAACATATACATTGGCTGGGGGATGAAATTCTTGAGCGAGAGCTTTACCCCGCTCATAATTTCTCCGCCACAGCTCGAGTACCCAAGTGGCCCTGAGGTCACCGAGGCACTAGACCCCACTGTGCAGGAGGAGCAGGCTCTCAAAGAAGCACAAGAGGAGCAGCAAGCCGCGCTGGAAGGCAACGATGCGATGGATGCTGAGGAAGAGGATGAAGAAGAGGACAATTAAACGAGACATGACCTACCTTATGGATGAACATTCCTTCCTGATTGTTTTTTTAGACACCTTTCGATGAACGCTTGAATCAGCTTAACCAGGGATGACGTCATTTGTTTTTATATGAATGCGCTCATTGTAATACTTTATCATTGCTACAGTAGCAGCCAGTTATAGGGACGTGTACTCTATAAACATATGTGGATGTTGATCTAATGTGATTTTCTGTCTGTGGGACTTAGAACTGGATAGAAAGTATGTGTTCTTTAAATAATGAACCAAATTAATACAATTATGCTGAACTGATTTTTCTATAAACAGCTCACCCTGTCATGTTTAACCACTTATAATGTTCTACAGTATATTTTTAATGCAGAGTATGAAAAATGTTCTTGATTTCAGTTTTATTTAATGGATGAGGCAAATAAATTGATAAAGCAGTTAAAGGAGTCAAAAACTGTTTAATTAAACCTGAAGATCTAAAACAGTTACTGTGAGTAAATGAAAGCGATAGGAATTGTACATTTTGCACGGTTTCCTTTCATGCTTAAATATCAGCTATTTGGCTTGCTAAGACAAGATAAAACTTTATTAATCCCAGAGCAAATTCCTGTTCACACTACAGCTAAAACTGAACTGAAATAATAAATGAAAAACAATATATAGTAATGCAATTTACAGTTGCACAACAGCTCAAAAAGAATCAAAAACTACCGCATCATTCAAAATTGGATCACAACATGACATTGACATGATCCAGCTCATGCGCATATTCGATTAAACTTTGTAATGGATGATCGTTAAAAAATTACAAAATGCCCTTGAATTTCCTTTCCGTTCAAGGAGTACAGTATGCGTCAGACTCAATTCAACAATGTGCTGAAAGAGATAAGGAAATGATGGAAATATTACCTAATACCACATACCTATTGAGAAACATCAATAAATACTGAACCACCATGAATAGTTACTGATCATAACAGTGTTACTCGACACTGGAACAGACAACCTCGAACCAGAATTAACTGGTGATTGCACTGATCAACAAAAATTCCAGTGATAAACAGGAAAATAAACCATTTTACTGCTTGACGGGGAAAAAAAAAAGTCATGTAACAGAGTCATACATTTTACTTCCCATCTTTTACCATTCATTTATGGTACATTTTATATGCAATATTTTGGCGAAAACAAACATGGAATCAAGGCAGTCTAAATTATTATGCGATGGTACATGTTTCAGCCTCAAACACCCATAAAAGGTCAGCAGTTTAATAAATACTGTATTACTCAATGTGGACAAGAGCAGCTCAATAACATAAAGGGAACAAAAAAATGGATGACATCATGAAATTAATTAAAAAAAAATAGACTGAATAGGATGAACGAGACAAATAGAGTATTAGTTGATGTACTGTATGCACCGGTCCATCATCATGAGTCACAGTATTAGCGGAGATCGCTCTCGTCCTCCTGAATCGTCTTCTTGATTCTCAGTAACATGGTGGTGTGCCATTGATCCAGTCTCGTGATCGAGTCAAACTCCTTCACCTAAAAGTGAGAACAGAACGGTGCACTTCTGAGTTTTTAATATTATCTCCCAGTTGTTGTTTTTTTTACAGGAGAGCACTGCTTCTCAGAGTTCTCGATTATGAAACATAAACTTACAGCGTTTGCGTATGCATCGGCGTCTTGCTCCTCGTGTGCATCAAGAAGTTTCTGTTTATAATTAAAAAAAAATGATAATAAATT
Source organism: Clarias fuscus (assembly GCA_030347435.1). Taxonomy (NCBI): domain Eukaryota; kingdom Metazoa; phylum Chordata; class Actinopteri; order Siluriformes; family Clariidae; genus Clarias; species Clarias fuscus. The sequence goes on from CM059212.1 coordinate 9,004,259, forward strand.
TCATGCATCACGAGCAAGTTCAAGCCAAGAAAGAAATCTTCCCAACTGATTTCAAAGCTGACCTTCACGAGTTTGCACTCCCTGGAGTCTGAGAAGGCAGGAAACATTTCCTCATATCTCTGCAAAGCCAGCTAGAGAAGATTGCAACAAATTAATATGAAAATAATCACACTAATGTAATGAAACAACGAAGATGCTAATCACCTTGGCGTTCAGCATGTCGACACAGAAATGACACAGTGCTGCCTTGAAGAAGTGATCTTTAGCTCCATACTTCAGCAAGGTGTTGTCCATGCAGTAGGTCCCAATCTGTGCACATTAATATTATTATAAAAGACAAACACCCTGAGTTGCACATGATTTGATGGTTTATTGAAAGACATGCCTACCTCCTCATATATCTGTATAGCTTTCTGGTAGTGTTCAAACTGCGCAGCATACATCGCCACTTTAAGTAGGCACTTATTGGCAGAACTACACAAGAGAAACAAAAACAAACTGATTGTTGGCATGTGTGTGTGTGTGTGTGTGAGGGGGTGAGAGAAAGGGAATTTTTTTTTCAGTAACCTCAATGTACCTTGTAGACTCTTCTCCTTTGTAGTAATCACCAGCCTGCTCGTAATGCACAATTGCCTGCAATTATTTAAAAACACATTTACATCTTGTTTATACAGAGACTGTACAGCTTTTTTTTTTTTTTAGAATCACAGTGACTCTGACACAAGCGACCAAACACCATCGCACTCACCTTCTCCATGTCGAGTAATTCAGACTCGTAGATTTCAGCCACAGTGATGTGGTGCTTCGCTGCAATGGTGAAACGCCCCTGTGGACGAAGATGTGATCCCAGCGCAGTCAGTACCACCTAATCAAATTTACTGTCTCTCCTCAATAGATATCATTTGTGGATTAAAAAATATATACACTATGAATGAAGCATGGAAGGAAAATGTAAAGAAAAATAAATCAATCAATCAAGAAGTAGTAAAGGAAGTAAAAAAGTAAAGAAGGGGGGAAAAAGTAAAAAACTAAAAAGAAGGAAACAATAGAAAAAATAGAAAAAAAGATTTTTAAAAAATTTAATAACAAATATTTAAGAGGTTTTAACTGGATAATTACTGCAGGGATTAATACATTTCTGATATAGTAGGAAGAAAGAAAAATAGGGCGATACATATGGAGATAGATAGATTACTTGGATAGAAAGATGTAATCGTAATGTAGATCGTTTTGTTAATTCATCGTGTTAATTTGTTTTGTCTCAGCTAGTCAGCTAATTAGGTGTCTTAGTTAGCTAGTTTTTGTTAAATGTATGTTGTTAATTTATGAAGCACCTTGGTCCAGGAGGAACATTGTTTCATTTCACAGTGTACTGAACTGTCTATGGTTGAAAGGACAATAAAAGCCTATTTGACTTGACTTAGATAGAGTTATATAGTTAAAGTATGTATGCATGTATGTATGGATAGATAGATGGATGTGATGGATAAATGGATGGGTTCTGACGCCTCGACTCTCATTTCTCACCATATCTGTGTAGATATCGATGGCCCGGCTCAGACACTTGATGGCCTCTGAGGGAAGAAGGACATGGGGTTAAAGTGGTAAATTTAAACATTTGACTACTTTATCTGAATCAAAGCAGATCTCCTTCAGAGCAAGGAAACAAACTAGCAACCTTGTGGATCTGCTTTTCTGTATGCGTTGCCGGCATCGACAAAGCTGACGGCAGCGTTGTGCTTGCTTTGCGTTTTCAAGTGCACTTTTGCAGCTTTGCAGAATGCATCTCCTGCGGCTGAAAGAAAAAAATATATACATCAAGCCGGACATTAGACTTGCGTTTTGAAAGCAACTCTGATCTTAGTGAAGCAGCATTCTTGTGGACATACCACGCCAGTTCTTGGCCATCTTGAACATATTCGCAGCTCTCGTGTACATGTCACAGGCTTCCTCTGCCTTAGAAGAGCTCCTAAGAAAGGAATCAAAATCATCACTGCTACCTATAGATCACCCTCCTCATCTTCCCTGAGAGAATATCCCTTACTAAGAGAATATTAAAGCTTGTCGACAGATAGACAAAGTCTATTGAAAAGCAAGGAGATTAATGTAAGAAAAAAAGGTTTGACTTTTCTAAAGGTCAATAAAGATAGATTAGATCAAATGATGCAGGCTGGTTGTCAGTACCAAATCCTGAAGGGGCAGAGCTTTTTACAATGTCCAAAAGTTATGTAATAGCCTTCCAATTAATGTTCGGGACTCAGACACAGTCTCCGTTTTAAAGTCTAGGCTGAAAATCTATTTATTTAGCCAAGCCATTTATGATAAAGGAGCAGATCTGGAGGACTCATGGACGTAGAGTATTATGGTGAACTGGTATGTTTAGATGCCGTCTTCCCCACGCTCATTGATCACTCAGGTTTGTTGATGGTTGAATGACTGGTTACTTTACATTCCAGGGAGCCCTTATGTCTGTATTTTCTTCTGACTCCCTTTCTAGTTATACTGCATAGTTAGTCCTGCTGGAGTTCCTGCTTGCACTCTGCACTAAATACACATTCAACTTTTACATGTGACTGTGATACCCGTTATCTCTCTCTCCATCTTTCAAACTACACATGGTGCTCCTAAACTCCCAGTGATCCAAACCCCCTCTGTCCATTGGACCTGTCTGACTTAAAACTAGTGCTCTGGGTGGAGATCTTGTTGCTTTGATTCGATAAAGCTCCTTTGCGACAGTTAAATTCAGGAACTGAATTGAATTGTACTAATTTTACACTCAGAATAAAGATCATTTTTTAATTTCCAACACTATATGGAGAAAAATATTTGGCCAAACCTGCAATGACATTGTATCCAAATATATAATTCAATATGGAGTCGGTCCCCCTTTTACAGCTATAACAGCTTCTTGGAAGGCCGTCCACAAGACTTTCTGTGAGAATTTGTGCCCATTAATTCTGTAAAACATTTATAAGGTCAGGCACTGATGTTGGACAAGAAGACCTGGCTCGCAATCTCAAATCCAGTTCATCTCAAAGGTGCTCGGTGTGGTTGAGGTCAGGGCTCTGTTTTCAGGCCAGTCAAGTTCTTCCACAATGAACTCATCAATCCACATCTTTATAGAACCTTGCTTTGTGCACTGGGGGACAGTCATGTTGGAATAGAAAAGGGTCTTCCCCAAGCTGTTGACTTAAAGTTGGAAGCATCATAGCATTGTCCAAGATGTCATGGTATGCTGAAGCGTTAAGATTGCCCTTTACTGATGATAAGAGGTCTGATTGAAACACCTGAATTCAATAATTAACAGGTCTGGCCAAATACTTTTGTCCATAAAGTGTACTATCACAAGTACCTGTTTTTGATGAGAAAAGAGTTTGCAGAAGTAGTTAAAATCTTAAAGCTAAAAATAAGATGATCAGTGATAATTAGTATATTAAGCTGAAGCCCACATACAGTACTTATGTCTAACTTATTATTACAAAAAAATTTAATTTTCTATGGTTGAGTATCCTATGCCTTATTTGCTTCAAGTTGTCAGCCACATACGCTCCCTGTTCGGTAATCGCAGAGTGGATCACAGAATTAGATCACAAAGTTTTTTTTTTTTTTTTTAACGACTCCAACCTGGTAAAATTCACTTGTATCACTTTAGTGCTATTATTTCAGCTGTGCATATATTAAGCAATTCCAGCAGAAATATATGTAGCTTATTAGTAGCTTATTTTCAAGTAGATGATTTTCAGAGAATCTGTCACATAACTGTTCATAACATTTTTATTTTATTTAGTGCAAATTAAACATCAGCCGGATATCTACTGTAAGTACTGCAAAATGTCCATTAAATTCTCTATCACCGGTTTTGTCTGATACACTTTTTGTGTGACAAAATCTGTCTGGACAGAGGTACAGACATAGAAACAGACAGAAAGATTTCTGAGGCTGGTGTTTCGGGTCCTCCAACATATGAAGCGTAAAGATATCATTAAAAGAGTGGGTTCTGATCAATGTCCAGCTTTTATTTATATACATTTGCGACTGTGACACTGCCATTGGTTTCCAGTTGTATTTTGTGGTAAATAGAGTTGGTGATTAAAATGAATAACGAATACCAGTATGATTTAAGACTGCTAATATGGTATACACTCTATACACACAAGTTAGCATTTGGTTAATATTATATATACAGCTCAGCATGCTCAACTCTTATCAAAATAAAATAAAAAAACAAGTAAACCACACTTACCCGAATAACTTTACAAAGAATGATGCCGACACTGTCATTTTCTTGTCCGCTTCAGCCATCAGAGCCATGGCTTCTTTTTCTTTCCCGGAATAATCCATATTTTTCTCGCTCTATCCTTCTCCTAAAGTTCTGCTTTGTTGCTATGGACACGTCACTTTGGAACCGGAAGTAAATTCGAGCTTCGTCCGAAATCTTAGGGGTCGTCGCAAAAAGGTACCCTTCAAATCAATCAATAACAAACTAAACAAACGTTTATAACCCTTCCCGACTTCGTCATATGTAAACAATATACTGCTGATGTATATATTAGCACCCTGACACGCTAAGAAGTCGTTCGTTCGTGCCTGGACACGCGGATCCTCTCCGTTTTTCCTCTTGTCCTATAATTTACACCGCTTCTCTATCAGCAACCCGCGGGAAGCAGTTTCCAGTGTAGAGGTCGCAAACTGTGAAAGGAGGCCGTTTTGGTAATCTATCATGATAAACTTCACACTTTAGGTATTGTTCATTGTTTATTTGATCAGTGCGGGTTTTTTAAAAAACGTAATAACAAACGCGTCTAACGTGTACGTACTTAATGGTGACGCACGGACGCACGCTTTGCGTGGAATCGGGTTGTTAACGTGAGTGAAATGTTGCAGCGTTAGCCCGGAAGAACATCGAAGGAAAAAGTTATTTCCAGTAAAACGTTACTTTCTAGTAAATGAAACATGTTGCTAAAGTTACCCAGGGGTAAAATGACCCTTACTGCATTTGTATTATTACATCAACATCTAGAAAATGAAACATCTCTCTTTTATTGGCCAAAACAAAACAAAACAAAAATGGCCAAAAAAGAAAAACAAACTTCTTGTTGTTAGTCTTTCGGGGTCGCCACATCGGACCTTCCGATCCGCACAGATTTGACACTGGATGTCCTTCCGGACGCAACCATTTTTGTTCTGGCTTAGAACTGGCACTGTGCCTTGCATTGAATTGGCTCCCTGTCAGGCTGTACCCAAACCTGTGGCCTAAGTCTCGTGGCATAGGCTCCAGGCTCCCCCCGTGACCCTGTATACAGGATAAAGCAGAATAGACTTTGAGTGAATGAATGAATGAATGAGGGAGTGAGGGACTGGTACTGCATCCAGTGCAGTACACACATCCAGTTACACATCTAATGCTTTGTTTCTCTTCTAGCAAACTAAAACAAAAGTCAACCGCATGGAGATCCCAGGTCGAAGGCGGCCTGGTAGTCTCGGCACGCCAACTCTGAGGAGGAGAATGGATCGCATGTTACCTTTCTCGGAACGTCGCACGTCTAAAGTATGGGACCACTACACCCAGCTTAGCATGCATCGAGTTGAGTGCAACCACTGCAAGAGGCAGCTGTCCTTTCACAACAGCACCACCTCGATGAGAGAGCACTTGGGACGCAAGCACAGTATTCGTGATGGAGCTGTCCCACCTCCCAACACAGCTGACGTCCCAAACCCTGCAACGTTACGTCAACACATGGCTGCATCTACGTTACTTAACAGCCGATTTGCAACATCTAATGCACCAGCAGAAGTACCGACTGGCTCGTTTCAGCCAGTAGTGCCCGTCATTGTCAAAGAGGAGCAGCATGAAGAACAATCAGCTGAGGCCAGTGAGGTCAAACATACCTGCACTACTTTCGCCCATGGTGCTGTAGGAGGAGTCGGTTCTTCGAACGCTAATTCCGTTCCCAGCCAGGATATAGAACCAACATACGGCTTTTCCCCAGAAGAGCTTAACACCACACTCAACAACAGTGGTGGTGCTAACAACAGTGGTGCCAGGGGCTGCAGTGATAAGCGTGCAGGGCTCTTCACAGACCTTATTTTAGAGATGGTGTACAGAGACCTGCAACCCTTCTCCGTGGTAGAAGAGAGGGGCTTCAGACTCTTGCTTAGTTGTCTTGAACCTAATTATCCTGTTCCATCACCTTCTTTGCTTGGGAACCTACTATGGCATCGCTATCACATTCTCAAGCAATGCCTTCAGCAGCATCTTCAAACCGGCCTTGCTCCCCGTTGTATGGCCATTTGTACCGAACACTGGCGATCTGTGGATGGATGTGGGGTCGAAGGAATTGGCCAGTTCTACCTCACTGTCAGTGCCCATTTTGTTGACTCTAATTGGCAACTAGCCCGCTGTGTTTTAAATACCCGTCCAATACCAGAATACAAAGGCAACACCACCAACAGTGGGCCCACCAAATTTGCACACACATTAAAAGCAGTTCTTTCAGAATTCCACCTTCCTGAGAGTTATGTGTTCTGTGTTGTTTATGACACTCCATGGGGTATGGAGTGCAGGAGACAGGGAAGCATCACACTTGATCAGGACTATCAACAGGAATTTCCTGGACCCAGTCATGCTTCCATGCGGTCCCTTCCAGAGGGCTGGGAACCACTTCTTTGCGCTGGAGAGGCTCTTAAAATCTGCGTCCAGGAGGGACTTTATGTAGAGACCGTGAGACAGGCACTTGCGGATGCTCGCGGGATTGTCCTTCACTTCCAACATGATGTTAATGCGGCTGCAGCTCTAAATCAAAAAGCAGAGGCCGCCAACAAAGGTGCAGCCCGACTGGTCTTGGATGACCCGGGCCGCTGGGCCACAGCCATTGACATGTGTGAAAGACTGCTAGAGCTTAAATGGGTGGTTAGCTCAGTGCTGGAAGAGCAAAAGGCCGCACCTAATTTGGCCGACCATCAGTGGCGTTTATTACATGAATTAGTGCCAGTGCTAAAAACGGTGCGCATTGCCGCATCTTTCTTGAGCGAAGACATCAATGCTTCAATTTCTTCCTTGATGCCTTGTCTGCAAGGTGTGTCTCGAATCCTGGGGCAGAATATTGCTGAATGCAGCTGCCCCGTGGTCAGGGGAATCATGGAAAGGATCCGCACTGGGATGGAGAAACGCTGGAGACTGACTGACGAGGAATCCTTGCTTGACAGTCCTGCTGTCCTGTCGTCATTCCTGGATCCAAGATTTAAAGAGATGCGATTTCTTAGCCCACATGCTCGCAGCAAGCTGCATGACAAGGTTAAGGAGCTGTTATCTGTTCAGGCTTATACAGATGACAGAGTGGTGGACCAAGATAAAGACAGCGGCTTGGAAGTAAGAGAGAATGAGACAGGAGGGGAACCTGCCATTTTGGGATTGGATGACCAATTGCCTATTCCCACAGTGGCATCATTGGATTCCCCTGAGTCATGCCCCTCATGTGGGGAGGAGGGTGACAGCATTGAACTTCAGCAGAATGAGAATTTCGTAGCTGTCTCATCTCCAGAACAGATCAGTGAAAATATTGTTACAGATTCACCGTCCAAAGCTACAGGTGGATGTAAAAGAGCTGCCAACATCGCTGGATTGTCATCACCGCTGACATGTGATCGGCAGCTCTCTGCCCGAATGCGAATAAGCCCTGTTCCTCAAAGTATGTATGACATTCTTCTTGGAGAGGATCCTACTGAACGGATGCCCGAAATCCAGCAGCAGCTGGAGAATTACATAGCGGAGCCGTTGTGCAAACGTAGCCTCTCACCTCTTCACTGGTGGCGTAACAAAGAGCACCGCTTCCCCGCAGTGGCTCGACTTGCACGAAGATATCTTTCAATCCCGGCTACTGCTATTCCCGCTGATCGTGCTTTTGCACCGAGGGAATCACCGGTGGCCCACAGGAGAGCTATGCTAGGGCCCAAACATCTTGACCAAGTATTGTTTCTTCACCAGAACTGCGATTATGGAGAGCAGCTTAAGGGTGGTCTTTCAGGACATCGAGAGATTGAACATAACAGTCTGAGTGGAAACCAAAGTAGAGACAGTCTGTATCAGACTTTAGTGTCCTATGATAATAAGGTTTAAGTAAAGAAGGGTTGTGATTACTGTTTATAAACGAAAGTTTCTTATGCACTCTGGAAACCCTAGAATGTATAAAATTTATTGAAGTAATTTTCTTTCTCAATCGTTATTTTTTAGTTTTAATCTTTATTTTAGTGTAAAAATAAGCTCATTGGGTTTTGTCATTGTAAAACCTGATTAGTCCAAAAGGATTTACTATTTTTGACAGTTTAACAATTGTGCAGCTACTAAAAGTTTTATCTACAATGACCACAAAAATTGTCATCGCAAATTTGAAATAATGATGATTCCTATTCCGTAGAAGGAAATTATTACACTACCTTTCTTAGTGTTTGGACTCTGGGAGTTCTGGAAAATGGTTAGATCATTGTCTCGTAACTCGTATTCATTGATATGCTAAAATTTAATGTGCCTGCTCAATACTGTATATGTGATGTGTTTAAATGCAGGGGCCACTCCTGAATGTACCTTTACTATAAAATGGTCACTTGTATAGGTTTTCAATATGTGATTAAAAAAAAAAGTATTACCAAGTTCATGCATGCATTTCAACAGTTATTGTTTATTTCATGTACAAAATTACCTGTTTTGTAACTTGTGACATCAAGTATTGTTTATCTTTCCTAAACATAACAGGTGATAAAGATGTAATCCATGAAATGCATGTCAAATTAAAGCTTGTACGAAACAGTCTCAAGTGTAAAAATCACTTTTTTTGCAGCATTAAGAACAGCTAGTGAACTGATGTATGTTAGTTTCAGTGGAAAAAAATTGCAAACATTAAAATTTCCTCAAGATGAAAAAAGCTTGACAAAAACGTATAATAATGCACTTTGTATTGAACAGAGGGTAGTTTCCTTTTGAGTTATACCTTTAAAAACGTGCATGTTTAAACAAAACCCATCCATTTGGAGAGTTCATATTGTGTTAATAAAGGTTTTTAAAGCAATATATGGTATTACACTGACCTCAAAACATTCAAAAACATTATGATTTAACATCTAAAATGAACCTATTTGGTGTGCCTCAGATATGGTTATTTAGTGTTTCGGATCACACTCTTAAGCTCAAACTGAACCTTTATTCTGATGGTCTGTTGGGAACAGAGCTTTGAAACATCGGTAGAGCTCCAACTGACCTCGAACATGTCTGCTCCTGGACCTTGCGTTTTGTCCCAACTGAGAAAAGCTGTGCACGTTTGATTAAAAACTTTTGCTATCCTGACGCTGATGAGTTTTCATATGAGCACGCTGGCTTTTGGCCTTATGAAAACCCCTGAAAAATAGATATGTACATATTGTGGGATCATATTATATATAATTAACCTTATGACACCAAAAGAAAACATCTACAGAGTGTGCATTTCCTGACCTGCCACACTCCTCACAGGTGTATTTCCATTTTTTGTCAGAGGGGCTTACAAGCCTTCCCTTCGGTGTGTTTAAAGATTTCCTGCCTGAAGTTTTATCATCATTCTGCTGGTCTGTGGCACTGTGAGACTCCTAAAACCCAAGATTAGGGTACTGATTTAAAGTAAGCTCACGCAAGAGCAATCATTTGTCATATAATACAACTAGACTATTATAAATACCTACATAAAAAATCTATTTCTTAATCATGTTAAACGTACATAATTCTTTTGCGATAGATCAGCGTTTTCAATTGCTTTACACCCCTGTTTGAACATCTTCAGCTTATTCATGGTGTAATAATACTCCACGCACTGGGCAACTGATTTGGTCTGCAACTGTGCAAAAAAATAATAAAATGAATAAGTGGGAAAGCAGTAACACCGACTGTATAGCCTTTGGATGGTCTTACCTCATTATGAATTAACTGAAAATCCTTAGCCTGACTGAGCATAGCTTTCTGGAAAATTTTTATCTCCTGAGCAGTCCAGTGGTCAGACCCTGGGATGACAGGTGAAATTTCAACAAATTACATTGAAGAATTCTACAAAAGAATTGACCTACAGACTCTTCCACGTCAATACCTGTGTAGTGATAGTCACTTAGTGGGTGAAAGGAAGTCCGAAAATCTCCTCTAACTAAGAGCAAATCCAGTGCAGCCTGGTACAAATAATTAGAAGTTAATTCAACCTCTGTGACTGGATAACTCAAATCCAAAGCCTGCATTTGGCTTACCAGAATGTCTCCTTGGACCTCATGCAAACAGTGAAGAGCAAGTTCAGTGTTTGTGCCCCCACCTGGTACCACACTGGAACAGCACAAGCCTAGGAATTCTGTAACTGTGGCAAAAAATTTATACCAGTTGAAACCGATGCTCAAAAGACCCTTAAGAATACAATCAATCAATTTTTTGTAAGTCTGAGTGTGGGGAAAAACAAACCCTTCTGTTGTGTCTCTGGATTAGTGGGCAGATCTCCCCATGGAGCCCAGACAAGCTGAGCAGGATGATCATCATACAGGATAAGCAAAGGATTGCGCAATGGAGGGATTTCAGCCTGGAAACGTGAACCCACGTTGATCTTTCTATATAAAAACCAAGCATATACATATATTTTACAAGATTTGTAATTGTTTTCTTTTGACAATTTCCATAATACACACTACAATCATCTCGGAACATGGGTGACAAAAAACATCAGAGATGGACTGACTGACTCACGGTTCTATGCTGGCAAATGTATTGTCCAAAATTAAAGAGATCCCGTCTTTATCGTCTGGAGAAAAGTCACAAATGAACAGTGGAAATAAAACTATTAATTATTATGACATTAATGAGAAACAAATGTCACATTCGATATTAGTTACCCACCGATGGAAGCAGAAAAGATGCCTGGCGGGGGCTGGTCGGGCTCGTACTGGGGTAGGGTGTTGAAATAGAGGCCGGTCCCTGGCCGTAAAGGGCTTAGCATGGGAGGAGGAGTGTAGGGAGGTGGATTGAAGTTTAGTAGGTGGTCGGCAAGGTAGGTGGGTGTACGCAGCTGACTCGGGAAACCACTTGCCACCAGGCTGGGTGTGATCAAGCTTCTAAGAAGACCGGGTTGACGAGACATCTTGGACAGATATTTGACTTTCTCCTCCGTCTCATTCTGTAATGTTGTCAGTGACATTGATTATAAGTATAATATAAATGTATATCATGTTATACAGTAATAAAACAATAATTACAGAAAAATAGCAACTGCAGTGGGGAAACTGGACAGTTTTATTAGCCCTACCCAATTAACAAGATATTATGATAGAAGTAACATTTTTATTGTATTTCCAGATACTTTTTTCAATGAGGTTTCTGTGCTAGAGACAGGTACAGAAACTGGGATAATTAATGGGGAAAGCTGGACTTCCTGGTTCGCCTGGTAGCCATCACCAGCGGTATCCACTCCTCCATCCTGTCACAGGGGGAAAAAACAAAACAAAAAAACAGATGAAGTGAATATATGCATTAGATTTTAGTGTGATTCTGTAGGATTGTAAATACATCACCTTTGTTAAGGAGATTGAGTTTGCTAAGGAGGTTGGAGAAACTTGAGGACGTGAAGGTGAGGACTGTGCATGCCTGTGAGATTGGGATTTTAGATATGTCTTGAGGAAGACCCAAACAAAACTATACCATTGTATATATTATGCTTCATTTTCTATAAATGTTTATATGAGCCTATTTGTTTAGACACCCTATTATTTCCCTTAATGCTATAAGAGTTCATCTGCATATAATGATCTAATGTAATCCATAAAAAAGTCAGACTTTTCCTCTAAGACAAGACACAAATCCTGACCTTTCAAGAGACTCTCTTCCACTATGTGTCTTTACAGTAGCGCTTCCTCCCTGTGCAAGGGATTGACAGATGACAAGCTATAGGATCAGCATATCCACTTAAAATTATTGGCACTCTTCAAGAGAATAGGCAAACATCACTGACATTTTCCATACAGACAAAAGCCTAAATTCAATTTTAATCCCCAAACCCTACAACTACAACCACAAAACATTTCATCCAACATTTTCATAAAAATGTCTCAACATTATTGCGACTTCTAGAGAATATGAAAAAAAATTAGTAAGATAAATCGTCCACCTGTAAACTCAGTCCTTGAACCCTGGTAAAATGTAAAAATGTTGCACTAAATATTAATTAGTATGCCAATAATAATAATAATAATACTATGAAAACAAAAAAATATTTTTGTTTGCTGATTTACATGATGAGTGCCAATAATTATGAAACTGTACAACATGTGAACATTACTTACACAGAGCAACAACTAACCAAACTAGAATACCTCAAGCGTGTCAGAGGGGGCACTCTCTTTACTAAAAGATGCCATGGCTACCTGGCTGGGGGAAACGAGGTAAAGAGGGTGTGGTTTGGGAGAAGGTAAAGGAAGGGTGGGAATATTGTTAGCCTTCAATATCTTCTCCTTTTTAACTCTTTTCTTCTTAGTCTTGGGTCCAGGAAGTAAAGAAGGAATAATGGGTTGCATCTGGTAGGCTGATGATCTAACTTTAGTAGATTTTGCGCCTGATTCTTCATCATGTATGAAAAAAGCCTTTTGTTTATTCGGAGGTTGATGATTTTGCATACTAGCTTTCAACAAAATGGGTTGATACTGTCTGTTGCAAGCAACAGATGGTTGAACATCCATTCTAATTCCAGTGCCAGTTACCTCCTTTCTAGACTGGACGGATGGTGCGTCTTTACATGTTTGGTCGCCTCTTTCCATGTTTGGTGATAAAAAATCCCAGTTATGTTCCCAAGTATGAACAGTCTTTGGTTCTGCTGGGTTCACCAAACTACCCCCAAGACTTGAGTTTAATGCCCACTGGTTTGACATCACTGTACTATGAGATGCTGACAAGTCCATTGCACTCTTTAAACTACAGGAAGCATCATCTGCTGCCAGGTTCCATGACTGCGAGTCCACAGGAAGCATTACTTGGGAACGCATGGGATTCTCAGTGTTGTGGCTCAAGCCGAGATTTGCTGCCCAAGTGTAATTGCTGTAACTGGTTCCACAGTCAGTGTAACCTTCAACTTGAAAAATGGAATGAGGTTTGGCTGGAGCAATGTAGGACTGGTAGTCAGCAGAGGTAAATGCACCATCTTTCATTCCAAGCTTGGAAGACTCCCACATAGGTGGGCATAAATGGGTGTTAATGGTGCTGGGCTGGGAGGATGAAGGGAAAAGGTGTGTACCATGTTGCTTGGTATAATGTCGTTTTAGTGAGCGATAGCCACAATACATCTTCGGGCAGCCAGGATAAGGGCAATGATGATCCTTTCTCTTCTGGTGAGTCAGCATGTGACTTTTCCTAGAAACAGAACAGTAGTCAGGTGTTAGAGACATGTAACACTGTGGGTCAACAAATGTAGTTGTAATATTTTTAAGCTTTACATGACAGTAAGTTCTACTCACAGATGATCATGGCGTTTATAGTCTTTCTGGGAGATATTACAGATAAGAGACCTCTCCGGTTGGTGGTTCAGCAAGTGCACGTTGAGGTCGTACACGGTCCTGAATACTTTCTTGCACTCTGAACACTTGTGTGTCTCCAATTTGGCCCTCTGCAGTAACTCTTTAGGGACGAGCTCGCTTCCAAACAGAGGATCCGTTTCTCTGACACTGTCAGTAGGTTTCACTGAAAAAGGTTTATCTGATGCATTTCCACAAGAGACACAGACAACAGATCAGAGATGAAAGACTTGGTCAGTGATTCTGGCAGATTTTAGCTTAAGCGAGGTGTTCAGAAATCTTGTTTGTTTAGTGTTCTCTCAAAAAACACCAAAAACATCATTTAAATATGCACAAAATACTGTATATAAAATTATTAAAATGATATAAGGTGTAAAATTTTAATTCATTTATTTTTGTGCTAAATGACTTCATTCTGACTCCACTTTTGTTACTATAAAGCCACCAAAATTGTGAGTAATAGAGAAAAATAAAAAATACACTGACGTACTGATAAAAGGTACTATATATACATTGCATATAAAAAATATAATTTAAAGGGAATGTTTACATCCATTAACATTCATTAAACGTCAAGTGAAATACAATGCTTGGCCAAATAAAAAAGTCATTTCAGAAGGATCAAATTAATAGGCTATATCAAGCAAAGAAAACAACTAAGGAGATTAAAAATTACTGAAGCAGGGTTAAGAACCCATGAACAAACTATCAAAACCTGAAAAGATAGTACTGAACCGTGAAATTTGTGGAAGAAATATGGTAAGAAAAAAAAAAAAAAAGCATGAATGGAGATCACCTAAATGCTTGGTGAAGCTGCATAGTAAGAAAAAAACCCCAGAAAAACCATATCTATGCTTAATAGTGAAAGTAAGAATGTGTCCATATGCACATAATGTAATAAGAACTCACAGGACTGGGACTAAACAGCTGTGTAGCTTTAGGAAAACCACTTCATCGTAAGCCTAATCAGAAAAAAAGCTTAAATTTGCTCGAGACCATAAACATTGGACTTTGGAGGAATAGAAAAAGGTCATGCGGTCTGTCTGATAAGGTCAAACTGACCCTATTCCACATGAATGGGTGCATCAGCGTATAAAGAGATAGTGATAGCTTAGTGATTAAGGCACTGGACTGCATTTCAGAAGGTCCTGGGTTCAAACCCTAGCACCACTAGGTTGCTGCTGTTCGGCCCGCGAGCAAGGCCCTCAGATGTATAATTAGATAATGATATTTTCTAAAAGTTTCTCGGGATAAGGGCGTCTAACAAGGGGGTTGCTTCAGTTGATCAGGTCTAGCCTCATCAATGTTATGGGGCAATAAAATGAAGTCAGCTGATGACCTTAATGAACTAAATATGAATAAACTATGGATTTCTTCTTGCTTGACTGTACAGGCATATTCTAAATGACTTCTTTTTTTTTTTTTTTAATCCAGGCAGTGTATTTCAGGCCTTTATTTGTTTTAGCACCTTTAAGCTTGGAGTTGTCCTTTAAGTTTGACGTCCATTCAGTTGACGTATTCACCTTTTTTTTTTTTTTTTTTACTGTAAATTCCTACCAGTATCTTACTTAACTCACCAGTACTGCTCACTTCACAGTCAGTGTCCAACCAGAGCTGGTGTTGATCCAGTGCTGGAAGGGAGGCTAATGGTGGGGTTAAGGGGCTGATTAAAATCACATCATCTGAGAGGTTTTCAGTTTCAGACATCATGGAGCGATTTATGTCTGAAGTCTCCATGACCTCCAGGCAATCATGTGGACTCGTCCTTTCAATTTCAGCCATGCTACTGAGACACAATGCACAACACCCTTAACTTGTAAATTAGTATATTATTAGTTAGACATAATTCATTATTTTAATGAATAATAATTAGACATAATTCATTTTAAAAAAAATTAACAATATACTACACCTCAGAAATATCATTAAGCATAACATTCAATTCTCAGTGGATATTAACTTATTAACATGCCTTTTAGCTAACACTAAATTAGCTGAGTGAGTTAGCTAGGCGTTCAATCACACTTGAACTAGAGAAAAAAAACCGTCGTCAAAAATGTGTTTCTTTCTTTCTTTTTTTAAATAAGACTTTTAAATAGAAGGAATAATGGAGAGCTAAAACATATTTATGGTACTGTGTATTTTATACCCACCTTTAAAACCGAGCAAGAGCCCAAGAGAAGAGATTACCAATGCTGTAAATGCGCACTACCGCACTAGCATACTAGCCTACTACACAGTATGTACACCAAGCGCCTTTAACTAGCAATTCCTCCTACTCTACTGCTAGGTTTAGTATAGAACTGTGTTTCATTAGATCATGCTTAGAAACAATGATTAGATGTGAAAACCCAGCACAACTATGGTAAAAAAACAAAAAAAAATTGACTAGACATGAATAATAAAATGTTGTTTTTCTTTTGTGAAGATTAAGTTCACATAATTTACATATTCTGTTTGTTTATTTGTTTGTTTGTGTCTGTGTATGTTTGCGCATGTAGTTCCATCACAGGCGTGTCACAGGTGTTACTCACCGGTTTAACAGTAGGCAGCATCCTCACCAAACGTAACAGTTGGCAGCGGCCTCGCTGAATGTAACAATATGCAGCGTTCTCTGCGGGCGTAACAGTAAAAAGCTTCCTTATCGAATGTAACAGTAGGCAGCGTCCTTACCAAACATAAGAAATAGGCAGTGTCCTCACCGAACATAGCAGTAGGCAGCGTCCTCATCAAACGTATCAGTAGGCAGCATCATCTATGGCGAAAACTTGAACGTCAGGTTGAGCTCAGGACTACTGAACCTCTGGATCAAACTGTAGTGTGTCAACAGCAATGGCGCATATGACAGGCCACAGATAACGGTAGCACTCAGGTGTCAGGTTTACTGCTGGTAAATATTAAATATTTAGCAAGCTAGCAAAGAAGTACAGTTGTGGCAATGTTGCACGCGACCAGATTGCATTTAAAACTTATACCGCCTCGAATTTCTTACAAAAGTTGCTATCAGTACTGTATGTATATGATGTATACAGTCGTGGCCAAAAGTTTTGAGAATGACACAAATATTCGTTTTCACAAAGTTTGCTGCTAAACTGCTTTTAGATCTTTGTTTCAGTTGTTTCTGTGATGTACTGAAATATAATTACAAGCACTTCATACGTTTCAAAGGCTTTTATCGACAATTACATGACATTTATGCCAAGAGTCAGTATTTGCAGTGTTGCCTCTTCTTTTTCAGGACCTCTGCAATTCGACTGGGCTGCTCTCAATCAACTTCTGGGCCAAATCCTCAATGGGATTAAGATCTGGGGAGTTTCCAGGCCATGGACCCAAAATTTCAACGTTTTGGTCCCCGAGCCACTTAGTTATCACTTTTGCCTTATGGCACGGTGCTCCATCGTGCTGGAAAATGCATTGTTCTTCACCAAACTGTTGTTGGATTGTTGGAAGAAGTTGCTGTTGGAGGGTGTTTTGGTACCATTCTTTATTCATGGCTGTGTTTTTGGGCAAAATTGTGAGTGAGCCCACTCCCTTGGATGAGAAGCAACCCCACACATGAATGGTCTCAGGATGCTTTACTGTAGGCATGACACAGGACTGATGGTAGCGCTGAAACCTTTTCTTCTCCGGACAAGCCTTTTTCCAGATGCCCCAAACAATCGGAAAGAGGCTTCATCCGAGAATATGACTTTGCCCCAGTCCTCAGCAGTCCATTCGCCATACTTTTTGCAGAAGATCAATCTGTCCCTGATGTTTTTTTTGGAGAGAAGTGGCTTCTTTGCTGCCCTTCTTGACACCAGGCCATCTTCCAAAAGTCTTGGCCTCACTGTGCGTGCAGATGCGCTCACACCTGCCTGCTGCCATTCCTGAGCAAGCTCTGCACTGGTGGCACTCCGATCCCACAGCTGAATCCTCTTTAGGAGACGATCCTGGCGCTTGCTGGACTTTCTTGGACGCCCTGAAGCCTTCTTAACAAGAATTGAACTTCTTTCCTCGAAGTTCTTGATGATCCTATAAATTGTTGATTTAGGTGCAATCTTAGTAGCCACAATATCCTTGCCTGTGAAGCCATTTTTATGCAGCGCAATGATGGCTGCACGCGTTTCTTTGCAGGTCACCATGGTTAACAATGAAGGAACAATGATTTCAAGCATCACCCTCCTTTTAACATGTCAAGTCTGCCATTCTAACCCAATCAGCCTGACATAATGATCTCCAGCCTTGTGCTCGTCAACATTCTCACCTGAGTTAACAAGACGATTACTGAAATGATCTCAGCAGGTCCTTTAATGACAGCAATGAAATGCAGTGGAAAGTGTTTTTTCGGGATTAAGTTAATTTTCATGGCAAAGAAGGACTATGCAATTCATCTGATCACTCTTCATAACATTCTGGAGTATATGCAAATTGGTATTATAAAAACTTAAGCAGCAACTTTTCCAATTTCCAATATTTATGTCATTCTCAAAACACACACACACACACACACACACACATACACATACACACTACGGGCAATTTGGGAATGCCAGTGAACCTAATTTCAGTCATTCCAAGCTAGGAATGTGAACATATCCAAATGCATGGCTTGTGATGGAGACTATGTTGAGTAGTACTTTAATATAGAGGAAAAGTAACTCTTCCAGATATGCAATTCGATTGACCAAGGTCAGATAATAAAAAAAAAAAGTTATGCCATTTTTGCATAACTTTTTGTACTGCCCATGTACTGTATGTTGGTGGGATCTCATCTAAATTTTGCCTCTTATGAAGACAAAACAAGTTCCAGCATTTTAATTTTAAAATGCCAACTATAGATTGTGCACAAAATCTCTCCTAGATTATAACTAGAATTGTTCCCCTTCCCATATGGCAGACATATTGACATTTTGATGTACATATCAGTATATTTCATTCACAGCAAGCTTTTCATCAAGAAACCAGAGCACCCGGAGGAAACCTATCAAGCACAGGGAGAACATGCAAACCCCATGCACACACACCCAAGGCGGGAATCAAAACCTCAATCCCGGAGGTGTTTATGTGGTGGGAGGAAAATATATCCATGCACCTGCCATCAGCTAGATTTCATCTCATACACATGTAGTGTTACCTGAGCAGAGAAAAACAGTGATAGGGTGTCTCCTTCCCAGTCTTCAGCTGGCCTACACCTCGATGATTCTTCCAAACAGGAATCGATCGAGGTGGAGTTGTTTGAGGTTCAAGTAAGCTGAGAAATTACATATCACTAGATGCAAAAGGTTCAAGATGTAGTCTTTAGCGAATAAATCTAAATGTATTGGACATTGCGCAGGATGTGTTCCTGAAGCTCATTGTGTTTGGCTGCATTTTCCATGACTCAACTTGTGCAGCTGTAAGAGTCTAATTAGCACATTCAAATGGGAAAACATTATGACTCTTGCAGCAACATTTGGGACAAAGTTACACATAAGATCATGGTTTGGCTACTGGTCATGTAGGACTGTTTTTTCAAACATAGATTACAATTCATAATAAACCAAAGTTGAATAAAATAATTAATGTCATGGTCATTCTTTAAGTACATCATCTCTCTTTACATATTGCTCTTATACGTAATTAAATCCTTATTTCACTGTTTGTGTTTGCTCATTGTAACCTGTTTTGCTCCTCTTCCCTTCCTGAACAGCTGGGTTCAAGTAGAGGAGCAAGAAGACTCACTATCACATTAAATTCCCCCCACAGGCCTTCATATTTTCACTCACTCACTCATCATCTATACCGCTTTATCCTGTATTTAGGGTCGAGGGGGACCTGGAGCCTATCCCAAGAGACTTAGGGCACAAAGCAGGGTACACCCTGGACAGGGTGCCAATCCATCGCAGGGCACAGACACACACATACTCACTCGCACACTACAGGCAATTTGGGAATGCCAATTAGTCTAATCTGCATGTCTTTGGACTGTGGGAGAAACCCATCAATCACGGGGAGAACATGCAAACTCACTATAGCGAACTAGTATATATTGATTAGGTTTTGTAGCGAGCAAAGTAAGGAAAAAACATTTTAATTACAAAGACTGCAATGTAAGTGGTATAAAGTTCTGAACTGAACTGAATGTTAATGCCCCAACTAAAATACACCTCAGATACAAAATACCTCAAACCCCCTTTGGTTAACACTGTCTATGAATAGCAGGGTAGAGCAGTAAGTGGGCAAGGTGGTGGTCTGAGCTCAGCATGTTAAGGCTATGCGTTGTTGGTTAAGAGGTTGATGGTTCAAGCACCAGCTCCACCAAGCTGATACTTTTGGGTTTTTGTGCAACGCCATCAACTCTGTCTATCATGGCTGGTATGTTCTCTGATCCCAACTTCCCTCCAAGCATGGTAGCATTGTATGTCTCCTTTAAACTGTGGTCTAAATAATCAGCTGCTGCTGCTTTTTTTTCTGACTACAGTGCTTCGCTGTAAGCAGGCGGTGCAGAAAAGCTCTGGTGGATTCTTCAGCTGTGAACCAGGGGACCGGGTGCTAGTGTTACCATAGTACATAGCGAACTGCTAATGTAATCTGAGAAAAAGACAACAATACGCTAGGTATCATTAGTCAAACAAAAAAACACTAATACATGTGCACGCTCTACTGTACATTTCAATTCAAAGGGATGGTAAAAAAAAAATGAAACACTATAAATACACTCAACGCAACATAATGACGACGCACTGTATGTTAATGTGCTGTCATGGCTTCTCTGGATTTAGCTTTCTTTACAAGAAGGGATCTCTAGATCCAAACCAGGTTTTATTAAACACTAGCCTTAGTAACTGTTGTTGCCAGGAAAAGAGTTAAAGGGTTAAAGCCAAAAATAAGCTGATCAGCTTTAATGTAATCAGTGATGTTATTATTACATGTCTGCTTGCTGTTCTGTACAGCAGGATTCCCTCCCTAACTTATTAATACAACTGACATTTTGTGAGGTTGCATATCTTACGCGGTGGCACACGGTGGTGTAGTGGTTAGCACTGTCGCCTTGCAACTCCAGGGTCCAGGTTCGATTCCTGGCCAGTTCGATTCCCGGCTATGTGTGCAAGGGGTTTTCATGTTCTCCGCATGCTTGGTGGGTTCCCTCCGGTTTCCTCCCACAGTCTAAAGACATGTAGATTAGGCTAATTGGCATTCCCAAATTGTCCATAGTGTGCGTGCCCTGCGATGGATTGGCACCCTGTCCAGGGTGCACCCCAGTCTCCTGGGATAGGCTCCCCCGCGACCCTGAATACAGGATAAAGCAGTATAGACGATGAGTGAGTCAGTATCTTATGCCTTGTTTACGCTAAGTTATCTTTCTTTCGTCAGGAGCCAAATCCACTTCCATTCGGTAACTGGAGAGTGAATCACGGATGAGAAATCGAAAAAGTAGATTGGATAAAGATTAAGTTAAAATTCACTTACACCATTTGTTAAGTATTATAAATATCAAGTAATCCCATTAAAAATGTCAGTTTATACCTATTAGTGCAAGTGTTTGTTTACATTGAGCAGATAGCTTATTCGTGTTAATTTCTGCTACAGTATTTCAAAGCAGATTATTAAATCCGACTATTAATAACATCGCTTTTACTCGACATTTGCTTTGAGCACATAACACTGGGCTCTCAGTTCAGGTATTTTACACATGCTCACTTCGGACTGCGACTGCTTTCAGGTCCTCCAATGCATGAAACACAAAGATATCACTGAAAGAGTGAGTTCTCTTATTTATATACAGTAGATGTTGGTTTAGCTGAAAGAATTGAACTTACCTGAGACGCTTATTTGTCTTTGACTCCCATCTAGTGGGTGCAACGGATGCAACATGCATCATGATAGCATTTCATAGTTTAATATGCAGCACAAGTTATATATTTGTATTAGATATAATTATATTAATCATATATAATAAGAGTGGATAATAACAGCAAGAGGAGCATACCAGAATAGGACAGGTTGTTCATTCATTCATTCATCTTCAGTACCACTTATACTGTACGCAGGGACCCTGGACCCTCTCCCAGGAGACATTGGGCAAGAGGCTGGGCATGCACTTGCACACACAATTTGGGAACAATACAAAAAATTTATCTCATTTACATGTCTTTGGACTGTGGGAGGAAACCAGAGAACGTGGAGGAAACATGCGGGGAGAACATGCAAACTCCATGCACACAGATCCATGGTAGGTTCAAGGCCACCTGTGTGCTATCCTGTATGCCCCTGCTATAAAACAGACTGGTTAAAACAAAATCAGTAGTGCAAAGTAAAAAAAAATTGTCAACGTGACCGAAGGAACTTGCTGAAAACAGCTTAAAGCTGACTAAACCATATAACCTTATGTGTACCTTAAACGTGTGGCTCTTTATTAATATATGATTAATATTAAAATTGTGCATTATAAAGTAACATTATAATGTCAACCTTATTTTATTCTGCACTATTGTGCGTATTATTAGGTTTTTTTTTTGGAGCTTGCAAAATGGTCCAAGACTCCACCCAACAGAAACATTTGGAGTCAAGCACACACCAGCAAACTCAACCCAAATCATTCCAGGATCGATGGATAGGGGCTGTTTTCACAAAAATGTAAAATGTGAGTGAGATTCAAGTCCGGACAGAGGACAGCTGATAAATTGAGAAGAAGGATAATTCTTTAAAGAGGTAAGAATTTCTATTCGTTTTTCAATACAGAAGCAGGTCTCTCTATATAAAGTATATAGCACCAACAATTTGCACATAGAATTGCAACTTAGTCTAGCATTTTAAAACTGTATTTCCCCCTGCATTTGTTATATCATCCATTTTCTTGCATTTATAACAGTTTTAATGCTTATATGCTCCTCTTTCCACTCAAATGCATTAAAGGTATTTGTCTCATGGCTCAGTTAGAGTCTGTAATGGGCGAGTCCCATCTGTTCTACAGAGGAACATGTAAGAGCACAGTTTGTCTGGATCAAATGGTACAGTTTCATCATATTCATATAATGGTAGATTAGTACGTTTTGGAAAACACCTCCCGGGCAATATGCACTGAGAGGGTTGCTACCTCCTGGAACAAGTCTTGTAAACATAGGATCAAAGATATTTACATTACGGTATTCGGCAGATGCCCTTATCCAGAGCGACTTACATTTTTGTCTCATTATACATATGAGTTGAGGGCCCATCTGGGACAATTTGGTGGTCGTGGGATTTGAACCTGGGACCTTCCGAACCACCAAACCACTAAGCTGCTCCTGACCCCTAAATAAAAAGATGTATAGTTCAGGGAGGACTCTACTCACACATATCCATGGTAGAAATCGAACCCTTGTCCCCGTCGGTGCAAGGCCACATTGCTAACCTGGTTGCCACTGTGCAGCTACGTGTATAGAACAGACTGTCAGATTTAAGGCAATGCCACTATCTGTACCTTTACCTATGTTGAAGTGGGTGTAGCTTAAGAGTTATTTTAATGATCTTCATCACTGTGCCTTATCAAATACCCGAACACCCAATTGTAGGCATGCATGCTGTGTGAATTCAGGCTTTCTCACCTCCAACCACATCATTCAAGTAACTAGATATATTTTCGAAACTCAATCATGTCATTTATTTGTTCATATACATGTGAGAAAATTAATTCCCGTTTCGTTCAATCACTATTCTGTATATCGCTTATCCTGCACATGGTCACGGGAAGACTCTGGGCACGAGGCAGGGTACGTCTTGGACAGGGTGCCAGTCCATGCAGGGTGCAGGGCACACAAGCGCACATACCCACACTCTCACCAGACTGTGTGGAATTTGGAATCAGCCTACTGTGCATGCTTTTGGACTATGGAAGGAAACAGGGGCACCTTGAAGGAGAACATACAAACACCATGCACACAGCCCTTAGGCGTCATTCTCTTTCCCCAAAATAGAAACAAATTAGCCGCCTATGTTTAACCACCCAGACCCTGACCAGGGCAGGTACTAAGAAAATCTAAATCAGATCATTAAATAGAATATTTAGTGTCCTTCAAGATGTTCGTAATGTCTAAAACAATCCATCAGGATCAGCATGGATTACAATTCCCTATTCAACCCCTGTGTTCTTCATTCCTGTACTCCTGTTCGGTATTGCCTAAGCCTTTCTAAAGCAGTTCTTAATCTTTGTTATTTGACATGCAATTATTATAGTAATGTAAATAAAAAAGACAAGAGCTCGTCACAGGAAACAACTCTCCATGTGCTTTAGAGATTTACAGACTCCTGCTCGATGGCTTCCAAAGAAGTTAAAAACAGGGGCGTGAAATCTCTCAAAGAGGTCCAGACGGCCACGGAGGGGTTGAAGCTTCTCTACCGACACAGGTTGCTTCCTCTGGAGAAGTATTACGGCTTCTCGGACTTTCACTCTCCGAGTCTGGAAGATGCGGACTTTAACAACAAGCCGATGATTCTGGTGATGGGTCAGTGCTCGACGGGAAAGACCACCTTCATCAGGTGACTATGTAACAAAGCTTCTATATGAAAACTCACTATCCGTTTAAAAAAATAATAATAATTTCATTACAGAATGTCATTTGTTTTGGTCAGAATGTAGCTGCTGTGACATTTGAATGGTTTCCCCAGACTGTCATAACCAAAATAATAGCAGTAGACGCCATGGTAGGACTTGTTTGTCTAGAACTTCTCACTGATGCTTGATCGGATTGAGATGAATTTCAAAGCCAACTTTGATCTCTTTGTCAGGTTTTTTTTTAAAAATCATTCATAAATAATTTTTGCAGTGTAGAAAGGTGCATTCTCCTGCTGGAATGGGAAAGTCATTACAGTGATGAGATGTATGTGGTCTGCTATGCCGTTTATGGCTGGTGGTCCA
Source organism: Clarias fuscus (assembly GCA_030347435.1). NCBI lineage: Eukaryota > Metazoa > Chordata > Actinopteri > Siluriformes > Clariidae > Clarias > Clarias fuscus. Next base: position 9,028,665 of record CM059212.1, read on the forward strand.
TGCCAAAGCAACATCCACATAAAAACCAGGACTCAAGGTTTCCCAGGAGAACATTGCCCAAAGAGTCAAATGCTGCATCTTAACATAGTGCATCCTGGTGCCATCTCTTCCCCAGGATCGAGACGGGAACAATGTAAATCAGGCCACCTTCTTCCATTGCTCAGTGGTCCAGTTCTCATGCTCACACGCCCATTGTAGGTGCATTTGGTGGTTAGAATGGGCACTCTGACCAGCAAAAAAAAAAAAAAAGTCTGTTTATTGACTATGTAAACGTTTGCGGTAATATTTTTTTCAGGTATCTTCTTGAACAAGACTATCCCGGAGGTAGAATTGGGCCTGAACCTACAACCGACTGTTTCACTGCTATCATGCACAGGGATGTTGACGGAGTGATCCCGGGCAATGCTCTTGTTATGGACCCCAACAAACCTTTCCGCAAGCTCAGCTATTTCGGCAACACCTTCCTCAACCGGTGAGTCGGTTCACAAAAATGAGTGACACAAAGCCAGTGGCATAGATAATGTTTCATAATCAGGGATCTGGCAGTGATTCACATGAAACAGAAGTAGTGGCCGTGTTAACAGACCCTTGAGAAAGGGTGGATGCAGAAAGAGATTAGACATGCGTCATGTTTGGCGTGTGAAATAAATGAACCTCGCTACACAGAAATGGAAGACAGTAAGGAAGAATAATGATAATAATTGAAAAGAATTATACTTGAGAGCGGAACTCGATCATGTTTGTAATGAATACGGTATTAATGAAACTGTTTGATTTCCCCCCCTGTACTGTAGGTTCCAGTGTGTGCACTTGCCGAACCAGGTCTTAGAAAGTCTCAGCATCATTGACACACCAGGAATTTTGTCCAGCACTAAGCAAAGAATGAGCAGAGGCAAGAAACAATCAATGTAGTTTTTCAATGGAACTGTACGGTATTTTCTAAAGTGCAAATGTACTCTTACTCTTACTATGTCACCTATATAATCGATGACTTTATTACTAACTCTATAGCAATTATAATGGAAGTGCCTGCGTACAGCTAAAAGAACAGGAGCTAACTTGCTTTGCTGACATTCCACTAAATGTAATGTGACAATTAACAGGTAAAAAGTATATAATTGTTCCTTAATTCCTAAAAATTGGTAGCATTTCAACATTTTCTGTGGTCTAGGACGAATAAAAGACTTTCAAATATAGCGTTATCAAAGAATGATCAACCTCAAGGTGATAACAGATCACAACAGGCTGCATCATGCTGCCTGTTGATTATTTTCCTTCAACAGTTATAGAATATTTCCGAACAGATATCATGACCTCAATGATCCAACATATTTTGCTCCCCTGTTTTGCAAGATCTTTAGATTACACCTAACACAGCAATCACTTCTTCTCCTAGGCTATGATTTCCCCGCCGTCCTCCGTTGGTTCGCTGAGCATGTGGACCTCATCATCCTCCTGTGTGATGCTCACAAACTGGAGCTCTCCGACGAGTTCTCTCGCTCCATCGTGGCCCTACGTGGACATGAAGACAAGCTGCGTGTGCTGCTCAACAAGGCCGACATGGTGGATTCTCAGCAGCTGATGCGGGTTTATGGTGCGCTCATGTGGACCCTGGGCAAAGTCATTTGGTCCCCAGAAGTTCCAAGGGTCTACACTGGCTCCTTTTGGTCCTCGCCGTTCAGAACATCAGAGAACCGTGTGCTATTCGAGAAGGAGGAAGAAGACCTCTTTAATGAGATCCAGAACCTGCCTCGGAACTCGGCCCTGAGGAAACTGAACGACCTGGTGAAGAGGGCACGACTTGTGAGGGTGAGGCTTTTATGATTTACTGTACAGTATGTCAGATACACATTGACCTGAACATGCTATTCACTTTGCATCGGCACGTGGTATAGTGGTTAGCAATGTCGCCTTGCACCTCCAGGGTCTGGGTTCGATTCCCGTCTCTTTGTGCATGGAGTTTGCATGTTCTCCCCGTGCTTGGTAGGTTTCCTCCTGGTTCTCTTGTTTCCTCCCAAAGATGGTTAGGTTAACTGGCATTCCCAAATTGCCCGTAGTGTGTGAGTGTGTGTATGTGCCCTGGCATAGGCTCCAGGCCCCCGTGACCCTGAATACAGGATTGAGCGGTATACAGGTAGATGATGATGAGTGAGAGTGAGTGAGCTCTGTTTTGCAAAAACAGGTCTATGAAAATCATATTGTTGCCTAAGGACACGCCTTATCTCTCTAGAGACCATAGAGACGGCAAACAAATGTCTCTAAGGAGGAGGCGACTCAATATAGAAACAAAACATGTTTTCTCTTCACCTTAGATGAAGCGCTTCCTCTAAAAACCATGATAAATTGACCCCGGAAACACTGGAATTTTACAAAAGCTAGATTATTTATAATAATCTATTTATAATAAGATTATTTTGCAAATCGATATACAAAAAAACGCAGTGGACGATTACATTACGTACAAACTGTGTACGTTATGGAAACATCATGTAAATCTGCTCGAGTTAATTAATCGTTTGTTAAGAACAGGCAGCGTGGGTTGATTTGCTTCAAGTACTTTGCTTCCAGGTGACATTGCTTAGTGAGGTCTCCATGTCTCAATATTGGGTTATGTGCCATTTTATGATCTACGTAAAGTGTAATATTGTTAGTTCTCTCAATCATGGGTTCCTGCAGCACCGACAGTCTTATTTACTGTGTTCTTCACTATGAAACACATCATTCACTACAAGGCCATAGAAATAGATCTCAAGAGGACTTATTTATTGAAGGCTATACCGGTTATGTATTTACTGTACATATACAGTAATTACATGTGTTTTTGTTTAATAATTGAAGTCATGTGATCATATCCGGGCTCACTCACTCATCTTCTATACCGCTTAATCCTGTATTCAAGGTCAATGGGGGCCTGGAGCCTATCCCAGGAGACTTAGGGCACAAGGCGGGGTACACCCTGGACAGGGTGCCAATCCATCGCAGGGCGCACACACACACACACACACACACACTCTCACATAATGGCCAATTTGGGAGTGCCAAGTAACTTAACCTACATGTCTTTGGACTGTGGGAGGAAACCCACCAAGCACGGGGAGAACATGCAAACCCCATGCACACAGAGAGGGGAATAGAACTTGGCCGGGAACCGAACCCGGACCCTGGAGGTGCAAGGCGACAGTGCTAACCACTACACCACCGTACCACCTAGCTGGGCTCAGTATTAGGCCAGTACAACCTCAGACAAACAACAGCCCTTGATTAACTGATCATCAGCAGGTGTGCAGGCCTCTATAAAAGCGGTTTTGCCGGTCTGGAGCACTTAGGTGTGTTAGCACAATGCCATAACATAACAATTGTCTTATACAAGCAATTGTTGCTGGACATAAATCTGAAAAGAGTTATAAAACCATACCGTTTGGAGTTCAATATTGAGTTTATAAACAAGTAATAAGCATTCAAGTTGCCAATCTTCCCAGGATGAGCTGTCCCATACAAAAATCCCAAGAACTAGACCTCAGATCCTACAGGCCTCACTGTGCATGTTACACAGTCCATGACAGCACAATTAGAAGAAGACTGTTTGGAACGGTGAGAGTAGAAAGCCTCTTCTGTTTAAAAGGAACCTATGTTCTTATGGACAAATAAGACCAAAGCGGAGTTGTTTGGCCTTGATTGCCAGTAAGATGTTTGGCGAAAATCAAACAGCATTTCTGCAGAAACACCTCATACACACTTATACTTGTGACATTACTATGATAGGCATCACATGACCATGGCACATCAGTGGGTACCACAGTAGTACTAAGGTATTCATTTGTACTATAGTGTTATAATTCAACACTTCGTTTGAAACCACTTTTCTGCAACTGGTCTTTGTGTTGGCATACATTCAAATTCATCTTCAGTAGGAGCTTCATGTTGGTCAGGGACATTGGTTCTTGGTTTTGTTAATTATGTCAAATAAACCGTTTCACTCTCTGCCTGCTTAAGTATCCTAATATATCACAAATATCACAAATAATATTATGTTCGGAGGCCAAAAGAGTCAAATCTTATCAGGGAGCCAAATGAGATGATCTGACTCACTAAAAGACCCACATTTTTTATCACTATCACTAAATGTTATTAAGCCGCTCCTTTCTATCTTCTTCTCATTTCAGTGCCATGCTTACATCGTTAGCTTCCTGAAGGAGGAAATGCCTTTGTTTCGCCGAGATAACAAAAAACGGGACCTGATTTATGACCTTCCGTTCATTTTCTCACGAATCCAACAGAGGCATCAGATCCCAGCTGGAGATTTTCCTGATTGTGCAAAGATGCAGGTCTGGTATAGTTAAATGTACTTTTGCATCTTCTGTCCCCTTATATGTTATAATAAATGCATTATTAAAGCAGATTTCCAGACAATTTTGACCACTTTAGAGACACAATATACATTTGTTAAAAAAAATGTATATCTGCATATTGTCTTTTATAACATCTTTCCAGGAGCGACTTATGTATCGTGACTTCACCAAGTTTAAAAGTCTAAAACCGAAACACATGGCAGGTCTGGATGCGCTCCTGACGGCTGACATCGCCAAGCTGATGCCACTTCTGCGGCAAGAGGAACTCGTGGCAGCGGAGCAGCCTGGTGTCCAAGGTGGTGTCTTACCTGTAACGAATGGGAGCCCTTTTTTTGAAGGCAACCCGTTCTATTATTCGGGGGCCAACGGCGAGTGTGAGGAGATCGCTGAAGGACCTTGGGTGGTCTCCAAAGACAAGCCCAAATATGATGAGATCTTCTACAACCTGAGCCCGCAGGGTGGCAAGCTCAGTGGGATCAAAGTGAAGGACTGGATGATCAGCACTCGGCTGCCAAACTCGGTCCTTAGCCGGATTTGGAAGCTGTCGGATGTGGACGGAGACGGCATGCTAGACGATGAAGAGTTCGCTTTGGCCAACCACCTCATTGAGGTAAAGTTAGAGGGCTACGGGCTTCCTCCCAAGCTTCCCTCTGACCTGGTGCCGCCGTCTAAGAGAAGACGCAAAACCTCAAGCACAGAGAGAAGTGAAGACTGTGACGAGGGGTAGATGCTTCTCTGTAATTTTACAGCTTTGCTCTTTTTGCTAATTCGTGCTTATATTGAATGAAGATTGAACTTAAAATATTAACCTCTGAATGACCATTACTGCGCTGACATTGACATTACAGTACTCACATATTTTGCCACTAATCTCACAATTCCGCACTGAACCTTTTTATTTAGGCCTTGAATATTATACAGTATAAATGAGTATATATATATATATATATAATCAGGGCTTACATTAGGTTTAAAACTTAACCCAGATGCACTATAATTTAAAATATCAAAAATATTTTATACCATATAAACTTGTTTTAGTTTTACAATATTGCAGTTAGATTAAAGTTGACATTTATTTGTGACATTCGTTTTATATTAATGTGACAAACAGAACAATTATGGAAGCTCATTACTATATAATTATAACAGCTGTAACAGCAGGAGTTAATGCTAGTTTTCTTCTTCTTCTTGATCATCATCATGAAATAATAATAATAATAATAATAATAATAGAAATTCAATTATTATTTGACTTTATGTTTTACAGACATTCATTTTGATTCTTCATTTTATAAATAAAAAATCTGTGTTGAAAAATTGTTGTCAGTCTCTTACTCTAAAACACATGAATTCCCTTTTTTATGGTGGTTTACAAATGAGGACAGTAGATTATTGTAGATTATAGATTATAAAGAGCCAATGATTGCGCTGTTATTAAGTCCTTAACCACTTAAAGAACTTTTCAGCATTGAATCTTACCCTAAGAAAACATCAGCATGTGTTAACTGACCTCAGGCAACACATTTATGGCACCTAATCATGGCCACACCCTTATACTGGAATAAAAGAGCCCAGGCATGCAGCAAAGGTAAAAGGACTAAGAATAGTTTTGACTTGATTATGGTGCAAAAACAACAGCAACAACAACCACAAAACAATAACAATGGTTGGTTCGGTTCATCTTCATCATCTAAAATCAAAATAACAAAGAATCAGAAGCAGATTCGGCATGGGCTTACCAAACCGCCTAGATTCCAGCTTGGCCATTGTTGCCATAGCCGCATTTTCTTATTTTGGTCCCTGGGCTGTGGCTTTTCTTACTGTTACACGCACATTATACTCCAAGCCATAGTGTGTGGACCATCAGACCTCAACAGTCATACTGTAAGTTTAAGCCACATTCAAGATTTTCTAATGGGGCGCGAGTGCAGACAACACAATAAAATGTAGAAATCTGAACAACAGACTTGCTGCTTTACAACCTCAGAAGAATACATTGAGGTGACACTGGTGTGCTTTTTGTAAGTAAAACCAATTTGTGATGAAATGTCTCATTAATGAAGGCATAAAACCCAATTGACATTTATAGAAGACTTCAAGCACAGTACTGTGATTAGACGCTCATCTGAAATGTGCAAATGTTTTAAACAAGGCCGAGGTGGCTCAGAGCCCGCTGCAGTCGTTCCCGTGAACATTCAGCAAGTGGAACCCTGATCCTTGAAAATCGGTGGTTAACTTTTCGCTCGCTTGCAGTAAAGACGCATCTGTCTGTAGGAACTGTACACACAATTATTCAACACAACACTTGCACATTACAGGAACTCGGCTGGGAGTTATCGCCACATTCTCCTTCCAGTCCTGACCTCGCTCTAAGACATCAAAGGAGTTCCTTTTAGGCCAGCGTTTGAGATGTGAATTCTGATCATGGCTCCGGCGCACTGAGAAACTTTCCACCTTTGATGGTGTCCAAGCACTAGCGAAACACTGCGATGAATGCATTAGTGTAGCAGGGGATTATATACAGAAATAAATAGAGTTTTTACTCTCAAAACTGTGTTCTGCACAATCAAACGTCTCTGTTTGACTTGAACGGCCCTTATACTTTTCTCTGAGCTTAGGGAAATATATTGCATATGATTGGATGGAAATTGGATGATTCGTTGAATGGAATCAATTTTACCCGAAGTGAAAATATAAAGTCAGAATTGAAATAACTACAAATCACATTTATTTATTTCCATACGTTCCATCTAGGAACCTCTGTAATCAAACTACGGTCGGTGAAAGCCGTTGGTGACAATGGCATGTTTTACAACCGTTGTAAGACCTCCCATTCACACACTATGGGCAATTTAGGAACACCGTGAACTTAATCTACAGGTCTTTGGAGGAAACCGGAGTACCCTGAGGAAACCCTCCAGGCAGGGGGAGAACATGCTAAATCCATGCACACACAGACCCGAGGTGGGAATCGAACCCCTGACCCTGAAGGTGCAAGCAATTTATTTATTTACCTTGTCTTTTAGGGGTCTTTGTGTCAGCAAAGCCAAAAGACATGCACAACCAAGTCTAAAACATCAAGTTTGACTTTTAACTGTAGGAGCGAATCATCTATTTAAACATTGTGTTTACGAAAAAATGGAGGTTCTCACTCACTCATCATCTATACCGCTTAATCCTGTATTCAGGGTCACGGGGGCCTGGAGCCTATCCCAGGAGACTTAGGGCACATGGCAGGGTACACTCTGGACAGGGTGCCAATCCATCGCAGGGCACAGACACACACATACACTCACTCATTCACACACTACGGGCAATTTGGGAACGCCAATTAGCCTAACCTACATGTCTTTGGAATGTGGGAGGAAACCAGAGTACCCGGAGGAAACCCACCAAGCACGGGGAGAACATGCAAACTCCATGCACACAGAGACAGGAATCGAGCCTGGCCGGGGATCGAACCCGGACCCTGGCGGTTACAAGCGACAGTGCTAACCACTACAACACCGTGCCGCCAAATGGAGGTTCTATATAAATAAATAAAAAAATATATATATATTTTAAATGTACAGTATGTCACAAAAGTGAGTACACCCCTCACATCTCTGCAAATATTTTGTTATATTTTTTCATAGGACAACGCTGCATAAGTGACTCTTTGACACAATGAAAAGTAGTCAGTGTAAAGTTTGTATGGCAGTGTAAATTTACTGTCCCCTCAAAATAACTAAAAATACAGCCAGTAATAGCTGAACCCATGGCAACAAAAGTGAGTACACCCCTAAGTGAAAATGTACAAATTGAGCACAATTAGTCATTTCCCTTCCCCTTTGTCATGTGACCCATTCGTGTTACACTGTCTCAGGTGTCACCAGATAGCAGGTGAGTTCAATTTGGTATAAAAGCTCTTCCACTCTCACACTCACACACTTTGTGACATACTGTACATTGGTCAGAACTTGCTCTTTCAATGATATCTTTATGTATTTCATACATTGGAGGACCCAAAAACAGTTTTTCTATCTGTCCAGGCAGATTTAGTCACAGCATCACGCAAAACTGGCTGGACAGAATTTTGCAGCATTTAGATATCTGCATTTAACCTGCACCATAAATCATCATCATCATCATCATCATCATCATCATCATCTATTCCGCTTAATCCTGTCAAGGATTAATTCAGGGTCACGGGGGCCTGGAGCCTATCCCAGGAGACTTGGGGGACATGGCAGGGTACATCCATCACAGGGCACAGACACACACACATATACATACACTCACTCATACATACACACACTACGGGCAATTTAGGAACGGCAATTAGCCTAATCTACATGTCTTTGGACTGTGGGAGGAAACCGGGGTACCCGGAGGAAACCCACCAAGCACGGGGAGAACATGCAAACTCCATGCACACAGAGACGGGAATCGAGCCTGGCCGAGGATCGAACCCGGACCCTGGCGGTGCAAGGCGACACCACCATGTCGCCCACCTGAACCATAAATGAGATAAAGATTTTGAGTAAAAGTGATGTTATGATTTAATAATCTGATGTAAAATGCGCTACTAATAAGCTTTTTAATTATATATTTATTTATTTATTTATTTTGTAGCTTTGATCCGTCAACGATGAGTAACTCAGCTAGTTTTAAAATAGTAAAATAAATCTTGGCTTGATTTACGCTTGCTTGTTTTTAGCGCCGCCTTGTGGCTGAGTTCGAAGCTTCCCTGTTTGCTCCGCCCCTCTTCTCATTTTACAAACAAGGAAAGACCGAAATGCCTCAGTCGTGCCTCTAACCCTAAGACCGTCTACATCTTTCAACCTGCTGCCTGCAGCCAGTGCTTAATCCGGAGAAGAGCCGCAACAACCGCCGAAATGGTGGTGAAAATACACATCATTTACTGGTAAGTGCGTAATGTTATTTATACATACACGCCTGTATATTAAAGCCCATTTATTTTACCTACAGAGAACGTTTAAGTTTGCTTACAGCTTTATCGCGTTATTACATAAGTAACCGACATTAACACGCAACGACAGAACAGACTAGAACAATATCTGTTTAGCTTTATCCGTCTCTACACATCAAATATATTCCAGTATTCCAAATGTCTCTCTACTCCCTACACCCGTGCGCTGCCTGCGTCATGGAGCTAATGACGGTCCCTACGCACTATGTAGTACACTCGATGTGACGTTAGGATTCATTTGAGTTCGAACCTTCGGGAATCCATCCGAGCTATACAGGGACATTATCTCAGTTTTATCTTAAGAAAAACCATGTAAAATAGCAGAATCCATCAGGTGTTTAGTCATGCGATTGTTGATTCCAGTAAGACGGTAGTCGTTGTATCCCGCGATGACGTCACTTGGCGGCAGTGACAGCGATATTGCGGTTCAGAGCGGCTTTCAATAGGAGAGTTCAAGATGTAATATTATCACGATACCTCGGTGCCGATTCGATTAAAATTGCGCTGCTATAAATATCACGATTTTATACACATCATAATGAATTCGATATTCATTAAAAACAAAGCACAACATTTAAACAATACAAACTAACTTTAAATACAAGAGGTTTATATTTTACAAGATTTAACTTCAAATTAAATTGAGCAGAAAAGCTTACTGAGCAGCAGCACCTATCTGTCATTCACCTTAATAATTATTATTATTTCTAAACATATTTAGCAAATAATTCACTTCTACCACACCGGATGAAAATGTGTAAATAGTTCAGGGTGCGCCACCTGTAGGATTATAAAGAAACTGCAACATTTTTCCACCTCACACGCCTCCAAAGTCTCAAAACTCAACTTGACAGTGAGTCAGAAATGGCGTGCTATTATTCACTGTAAAGTTGAGTTTGAATAAAATATTTCATAATAATAGCACGCCATCTTTGACTTATTTGCATGCATGGTGTTTGCAGACTACTCGTGTGTAATAAGTGGGTTTGAGACTAATTTGTTCAGAGAATTTGGAGAAAAAGGCAGTTCAGAGACGCATGTTTAAAAAAAAAAAAAAAAAAAAAACGCCATAAATTGCATTTTTGTTGCGCATTTGATGCTTCTGTGCTTGGTACAGAATTGTTTATATCTGAGGCTGAGAAGCCAATCACCAGTCATGAGCAATCAAACTGAAAATCAGCCAATTCTGGTCAGTCTGACCTCATCGACCGGTTCATCTCTATTATAAACATAAAAATAGTAAATACTTATTGTATTATTGTATATTGTGGCAATACTTGATTCAGAACATAAAATAATAGCAATTAATAGCTGAATCAACCCCCCTTAATTTCTATTAATAGCCTTCAAGTTTGGTCATGTATTTTTAATAACAAAACCCTTTAATTTATATACCTATTTTTTTTTTATGTAGACCAAAATCTAATCTAATGCTCATGTATTTTTCCTTGATGTTTCTTTTTTCTCAGTGGTGGATGAGGGTACCGGTCCAAGGTATGTTAAATTTCTTTGCGCACATTCCAGCACTTTTTCACGTTCTGTATTTCGAACCTAGTCAGCCAAAAAAAATCATACACATGTACACAATACATGTAAATGCAATACACTTAGTATTTAGTATTAAAACATTTTATATCAATTTTTCTTTTCCTTAAGTTTATATACAATTTTGATATATACATGTTTGTTTTCTAATAATAATTGTCATTGTGGTGTTTGTCATTGTTTATTTTTTCACAGGTGATGAAGCTCAAGACGTTGCTTGAGGATGAATTTCCAGGCGACCTTGAGATTGTAAGGGTTTTTATTTATTTATTTATTTATTTATTTTCAAATCCCATTATCCTAGCAGATGTCTGAATTTCGACTTTTCCTCATTCCCTACGAAATGTGACCTATTGTGTTTTGCATCCTGTGCTTTGAATACTTGCAAAGCATTGGGCGATTTCTGGCATGATTTCAGCAAGTGCATTTTGTTCTCACTGATGTAATGTGAGACGAATTAAAAACATATAATTATTGTTAACAAAGGAAAAACGTATGAAAGAATTTCTTTTCAGCACAAAGGACATTCAGCTTATAGCTGGACTAACTTGTTTTGCAGAGCTTTCATAAGATGTATGTGACAACAGTCGGATAAAAAGTCTTACAGATAATTGCAATCACTGATAACCTTCAAATATATAAGTTAATAATTATATGAATAATTTTCCAAGGGTGCACCTCTCTGATGATTTTATGATACCTGAAATTACTGTAAATAATCTGTTTACAACATTAATACTCTTTAATCTAAATGCAGAAATAATTGATTTCCCCATAGTCAGTTGTCATGAGTGAATCAGTTGATATGTGTTGCTACACCTTTCTTTGTCAACTTGTGTTTTTTTTAAATATCCTTCCCTCTTTGTTTCAAAGACGAGTGAGAGCACTCCCACAGTATCTGGGTACTTTGAAGTGCTGGTGAATGGCACTCTGGTCCACTCCAAGAAGGTGAGGATTATTCAATTCAATTCACCCTGCCTCTATATTGTACAGTTGGGTTGAGATCTGGAGATTCTGAAGGTCATAATACACACTTTACATGAATTGCATTAATATAAAACCCTGCAGGTGTAGACAGAGACATATTGCATGATTCCAAACCCCGTCCTGAAATAATGACAAGGTCTTTAAATTGAACCACGATGACACTTTTTTCTTTAAGTACATAACGGCATAAATAAATGCCCCTACAGGATAGAAGAGCCAGTGTTTGGTGATTGAAAGCAGAATATTTGACTTTTTCTTTCCCTAAAGTCTGAGAAACGTATAAAGGGTGTTAAAGTCAAAAAGGGACCTTGATGGTATGAAGTGCTAGTGAAACACTGGGATACAGTATATTAGTGTAGCAGGGGATTATATAGAGAAATAAATGTGATATAACTCTTATAACTGTGTTCTGTTATTTCGGCCCACTCAAAAGTCATGGTTTGATTTGAATGCCACTTGTTTATTTGTGTAATTACTTGCATATGGTTTAGCATGTGACTCTTTCCCATTTCTGTTTTTATACATGAAGCCTTTTATGTAGTGTAGATTTGATATGTAGTGTAGATTTGTTATCAGCCGAAATCATCGTATGCTTCAGTGAGTTCAGTTTCTGTTTTATATCTGTTTTGGATCCAGACTTGCGAACAACAGGTTAATTTACACCAAAATATTTAGCGGCTAAAAAATCAAAGACGGTTATGCCGTAAGGTTGCCGTAATAAGTTTAAACACCAGGAAAAGAAGCCATGGTAAAGATAATAAAAATGTAATCAAGTAAAGTGTCAATACAATCATTTCATTCTGATTACCTTCAAGCCAATATTTTCACATTTTTACATTCCTGTTTATGATCAAACTAAATTTCAACTTCAGATCAAACTGAAAGCCACAATGACTAGAGCCGTAAGTTAAAGAGATTTATATGTAATTGCTACAGAAGATCAACTCAAACATGGGCATTTCTGTAGGTACTGTGCATGCAGGGAGAAACACTTTTGCAATTTTAAGCAAATTTATATTCTTTATTCTTCACGTCCAAATCTCGCCCTTGTTTTTCACCAGGAAAAGTACCTGAAAAGTCATATGAAAATCTGCTGTAATCATAAAGCTAGTTCCGTGCTCATCTCAGGATTTTTACTTACAATATCCCCTGCTAGTACGCATTTACTTAGGAGGATTCCCAACCCTTTTACCCAACACCAGTATCCCGTATGTAATGAAAAACACATCTGGTTTTGGCAGGACGGGGATGGCTTCGTGGACAACAATCCGAAGATGGCCAAGATTGTGAGTGCCATTGAAAGCGCTTCAGGCAAATGAAGCTGCGCTGATGTTGGAGGTAACAAAACACAGCAGTTTAAACATTCTTAGTTGGTTTTAGTTATGGGGAAAACCTAAAACGTTAGAAGGATAAACATAAAATGCTTCCACAATGTGACATTTCTGGTGTATGTGGATGGGAGTCATGTGACAGGGAAACTTTAGTTCATCGCTTACGGGAAACAAAAAAAAAACAGGAAAGACTGTGGTAACAATCCGGCTAGTGTTGCTTTGTGTTGGCCAGCCTGCTCATGACTCAGCAGCTTTACTTCATGCTAGATTGGTGGCAGATGTTATTGTGAGTTGTTTGGTTTTTTTTTTTTTTTAATCGCTTGTAGAAATATTCAGTACATTTACGATTTATGGATTGATAAATCGAATAATAGAAGTGAAAGCATTGATGCCGACCAATCAGAAACAAGAATTCAGCTGCAAGATAGTTTAAGAATGCATGACTGACTTTCTCTTCTTTTGTTGTTTTTCTCCTTAGTTTGTCCGTCTCGGTCTGTTGAACTCTCTGAAAACGCAACAATGATGGTGACCTCCGAAGTGTCTCAGGCACGGACGTTACTTGATGCTTTCCTGCGCTTTCATCGAGAAAGCTTTCCGAGTGGGCAGACTCCAGGAAACTCCATAATGCTATATGAGAATTAAACAGGATGAAAATTGTTACTTTGTTTGCTTTTTAAGCTTTCTTGCTTTCTGAAAATTAAATTGGAATTTTTTTTTTAAATTGTGAAATAATAAAATAAGAATTCTGGAAACGTGCCTGTTTTCTGCGTATTCATAAAGACAATGAAGTGTTAATTCAGGTTTATTAGTTCATAGCGTTATAATGGTATTATTTCACTGCCTGTAGTCAAGAGCAGTAATTTAATGCATGAGACCTTCAGCGTTAATGTAAATTTTATTTGCCCCGCATGCAAATTTAGCTCTGATTTACATCTGTAGCAAACGCCCTTGCGCTTTGTCGGCTACATCGGACAACATTCTCACGCTAGTAAAAAAGGTCAGGAGTTATTGCAATGATTCATTATAGAAAAAAAGGACAAATTATTAGTAGTGTATGTCACAGATCACTGTACATTCCGTTAAACGCTGTTTTTAATGTGCAGTATGTATATCCTCAATGTTATGTTAAATAGGCATTTAATATTGCTTAAAAAGTATTATTTTTTGTTTTTTTTTAAAGGTGCTAAACAAAATGATCTCAGACACAGTAAATCTCAAATCCTTCATTATTTCCTATATTAGTCTGCTCCATAGGACAAGGCAGAACAGATTATATGGTACATTTGCGTGTGAAGTTTTACTACACGTGCTGTTAAGTGGAATTCAAGCACTTTCATTCATTTTTATTAAATGCAAATTTTATTTGTTGGTGCTTTACACACAAATTTATCCTGCTTTTACGTGTTTTTCCTAAAGCTCAAAGCTCGGTCATGAGGAGTCAAAGTGAAACGTGCTCTTTGTGTTAGTTTGAGGACTGTGAAATGTATTAAAAAGATAATGTTGAGTAATTTTTTGTTCATACAACCTCATTCTGACCCTGACAAAGGGTTTCATTGCAATTAAGAGCGTAGCCTGTTTGTAAGTAAAGGAACCCGTTAGCACACAACGTATGTAGATAAATGTTTCTGGCCACCTGGTCATATATACTTGTTAAATATTCCATTTTCACCCCAGCTCCAAGGCTTTCCATTAGGTTTTGGAGTGTGGCTGTGGGGATTTCTGATCATCCAGTCATGAGAGCATTAGTAAGGTCAGGCACGTTGGATATCAGGCTGGCGTGCACTCTGCATTCATCAACAGTTCATTCCAAGTGTGTCCTTGGGGTGGAGGTTAGGGCTCTGTGCACGGTACTTGAGTTCTTCCACTCCAAGCTTGTCAAAAGTCTTTTCTTTATGCATATTCCTTAACATGCATAGTTTAGTTTGTTAGTTCTAGAACGAAATATTATAAAACCACAGTATACAGTAGTTAAGTTTTTTTTTTTTTTTTTTTTTTTTTTTGTCACATATACATGACTGCAAGTGAAATTCTTTCTCTGCATGTCCAAGCAAACCATAGCAACCTGGAGGAGCTGGGACTTGAACCGCTGACCTTCTGATCAGTTTTGAGCTACCATAAAGACATTATATAGGTATACTTCCAACATTGTGGCAATAGCTTAAAAAAAGATTCTCATATGGGTGGTCAGTTTTTTCAATTCTCTGAATATATAATATAATATCATCATATCAGCTGTGGTCTTTTAATGAAGACAGTAAAAAAAGGGATAAAAAAAAAGACAGACAGACAGACAGACAGACAAAAAACTAAAGTTTTTTTGTTCCTACATGTGCAGCAGCAGTAAGACAGCTCTAATCACTCACTCATCATCTATACCGCTTAATCCTGTATTCAGGGTCACGGGGGGCCTGGAGCCTATCCCAGGAGACTTAGGGCACTTGGAAGGGTACAATATGTTCAATATGAAGGAATTAATCAGTTAATATGGAAATGGCGCCCTCTAGTGCGTGCCTCCAGATATACCTGCGCATGCGCGTTCAAGCCAAGCGTCATTACCGTTCTGTCAGTTCACCCACCACAAACATTTCACCACTTGTAGTAACATTACAGCCGTAGCCAAACGTTTCGCGAATGTGTTTTGTCAGACGTTACAATGGTTATAAAGAAATATAATTACAAGTATTTCCTAAGTGTCGAAGGCTTTTATTGACAATTTCAGTAAGTTTATGCAGAGTCAATATTTGCAGTGTGGACGCTCCCTTTTCAATACCTCTGCAACTCGCCCTGGCGTGCTGTCAATCAACTTCTAGGCCACATCCGGACTGATGGCAGTGCATTATTGCATAATCAGTGCTTGGAGTTTGTCAGAATTTGTAGGTTTTTGTTTGTCCACCTGCCTCTTGAGGACTGACCGCAAGGTCTCAATGGGATTAAGTTCATCTGGGGAGGTTCTTGACCATGGACCTAAAATGTTAATTTTTTTGTTCCCCAAGCCACTTTGTTAGGCCACTCAGGTTTGCCTTATGACAAGTTACGATTCTTTATTCATGGCTGTGTTCTCAGGCAAAATTCTGAATGAGTCCACTACCTTGGCTGAGAAGCAACCCGACACATACATGAATGATCTCAGGATGCTTTACTGCTGACATGACACAGGATATGAATAAAGAATTGTACAAAAATATCCACTGAGAGCAACTACTCTCAAGCATCCAAGAACAATTTGGTGATGAACAATGCCTTGCCATAATCCAAAATTGATAAATAATTGGCTCAAAATTCTGGGTCCATGGCCAGGAAACTCCCCAGACCTTAATCCCATTAAGAACATGCGCTCAATCCTCAAGAGACGAGTTAACAAATAAAAACTCACAAAGTCTGACAAACTCCAAGCATTGATTATACAAGAATGCGGCGCCGTCTGTCAGGATGTGGCCTAGAAGTTGATTGACGGCATGCCAGGGCGAGTTGCAGAGGTATTGAAAAGGGAACGTCAACAATGCATATATTGACCCTTTGCATAATCTTAATGTAATCGCCATTAAAAGCCTTTCACACTCGTCAAATGCTTGTAATTATACTTCAGTATACCATAGTAACATCTCTCAAACAGATCTAAAAACACTGAAGCAGCAGGCTTTATTTTAGACAATTAATATTTGTGTCATTCAAATATTTTTTGGCCACGTATACTAGTGATAATCTAAATAATAACTGAAAGTTGCTTTATTTGAAAAAGTACTCTATATCTAACATGTACACACAGGAAACAGAACATAACACATGATTGCAAAAAGCCTCTGCAGGTTTAAGCCTGCCATCACGTGGTTAAACATTACAAACGCAATGTGCAAATGAAAAAAAAAAAAAACAATCCTGTCAACATTCAGAAAATACAAGTTAGATTTAGATTTTTAAATAAAAAGGTCGTGGGTGCATTTTTAACAGCGCGTGGAAATGAATGGAAGTAAGTTCTTTTAATCTGAACAACCATTTTAACAGAAATCTTGGTTACGTCCCAAACCCAGCGCTGCTCCCTTTATTAAGGTGATATATAGGTTACGAATGAACGGCTCACGTACCATGTTTAGTGCACTAGATGCCTATCAGGAGGGGTTTGTGATACGGTCTCTGTTACAGCATTCCGGAAGCGGTATGGTGGCACGGGCCAGCAGCTTTGGACAAGCTAATGGGGATAGGGAAAGGGGGAAAATAAAATCTGATTTGACGCTCTGCTGAAATCTGTATTAATGTTTTTGTAACCTGTGTGCAAAAACCAAAACCAAAAAGGAGTCATGCATGAAGGCACCCGGGAGTCCAGGAGTTGCTGTGACTGAGCTAAGGAAGCCTTGGCAGTGTGAAAATGTCGTTTTTTAGGCGGAAAGGTAAGGAAGTGCTCAACCGAGCTTAGCCGAGGTGCTAGCTGGGGAGATAGGAGAAGCCAGCCGTCACTGTGCGCTGTTTACATTTTTAAAAGATATTATTTCATCCTTTAGTTAGTGTTGGATAATTAAGGGGGAAAAAACAGTGTCCACAGACTTGTTACCATGGTGTTTAGCATACAGGTAACAGCTAGCCCTCCTGCTAAGCTGCCTGAATAACATTAGCATCCCGAATTCCTATTCAGTTCTCACTCTGTGTAATAATGTTTTGTTAACTGTAACAATTATACACACGTAATTACTATGAAGTTAATAAGAAAAAAAAAACATTTGTAGTGGATGTTAAAAAAAAAAAAACTCTAGTCGGCTAAACCACACAGCTAACATTAATGACAAGTCTGTTAAACTAAACACCTCACACCATGTTACCTTTACAAACATTTATTATCTTAAGTGTGTTTTTAACTATCTTTTCCGTGCTGTCGTTTTAAACGCAGGTCGTGTAGACAGTTTTTTTTGCATGTCTTCACTGATTTTGTGCGCACATTTGCAATCCAAAGCACTAACTACCTGGTGTCTCTATGTCCCTATTTATCATCCATCCATTAGTCTTTCTTGACTTCCTGTTTATAGGCTTTTACAAAGACGTTAAGAATAAGCAGTACATTTAATTTCAGGACAGAAAAGAAACAACAATTAAAACCACACAATTTAATATATCTTTAAGTTTTTTTCCCCCTCCACCCATAAACTCAAAGGGATGACATGATTTGATGTAGGGGTGTATAATTTTGCACTCTGCCTTATTGCACGAGACATATCTAGGGATCTGGTTTAAGCCGCAGCGCTGGTGAATTCTTGAATCTGATTGGTCAGAAGCAAAAGCTGCAAGTAGTTTAGACAAACCACAGGTTAAAAGTAATACTCTGGTTCTAATATATACATACAGGAACAGATTATGCGATGTCAACTGCCATAAAACAAGATGAACAAACAATTATACGTGCTGAAAATGAGAGGAACAGGAAACAGCTGAGAGAAGTTGACCTAGGTGGCAGCCAACAAAAAAAAAGATGACGATCTCATGCGACACTTAATCTCAGCCTGATTTTTGTTGATGTTAGTCTTTCGGCTGCTCTTGTTGAGGCGTCGGCACAGTGGACCAACTGATCCGCACAACAGCTTGGCACAGGTTTTACGCCAGATGATCTTCCTGACGCAACTCTCCCATTTTATCTGGGCTTTGGACCGACCCTGCATCCAGTGTCTGGGATTTGGACATTGGCTGGGGATCGAATCCGGCCCTTCCACATGGCAGCGAGACCTATGAGCCACCAATGTGCTACCTAATCTAATCCTGATAATGATCAGATTTATAACATCTGTAAAAAAATATTTATTTAACTGTAATTTTATTAATGACTTAATATTGAGGTGAGAAGTCACCCCCCCCCCCCCCCCCCCCCCGAAATACAAGTGATGTTCAAGTCAAACTGGGATTTTGATTGACTGAGTTATGACCGTAAAAACTACCTTTATTTCTCTATATAATCCCCTGCTACACTAATGCACTCATCCCAGCATTTCACTCGTGCTTAGATACCATCAACGTAGAAAGTTTTCTCGGTACACCATAATAGCCATAATAGGACTGCGTGCTATACTTCTGAAACGCTGGCCTCTCAGGAACTCCTTTAATAGCCCTTTTCTTTACAGTCATGAAAAGAAGGCATGGTAAAGATAAAGAAATCAGATGAAGTGTCAATACACTTATTTGATTCTGATACAGCTTTTTCTTCATATTTTCTTTACATTTTCCCAAGCAGAGACTGCATGGTTCACGTCTGCAACAATAGCCCCCCAGGAACTCCTTTAATATCCCAAACACGTGGGAGTGACTTCGATGTCGGGAATGTACGGGATGTAGTAGTAACTCCCAGCCAAGTTCAGATGTTTTACTGCAGCTAAGAGTCTAATCATCGTACTGTGCTCAAAGTCGTCTGTAAAAAAAATAAATAAAAAACCTTACAGTTATGGCGTTTGGCCTTATCCAGAGGGACTTTTTATCTCCTTAAACATCTGAGCAGTTGAAGGTTTAGGGACATGCTCAGGGGCCCATCAGTGGGTTTGATCCCGGGATCTTCCAGTCAATAGTCCACTGCCTTAGCCACTGAGCTACCCCTGCTCATAAAATGTCAGTCATTAAAATCTTTCATTCCTGAGATATTTCATCACAAGTCCCAGTTTGACTTGAATGCCCTTTGCACATGTGTTCCCGCCCTAGAGCATTTGAATAATGTGACACATGACCTGACGTTCACAGAATTTCTTTCCTGTTTAAGCCACATCATTTTCCCCTCTCAGGAATTTTCTGGAAGTAGTGCCTGGCTGCATTGTGATTGTTTGTGTACTAACACGATGTACGCTACATTGTTGAGGTTGTGCGTTTGTGTGAGACATAAACTTACCTTCTACATGAGGGGTCTCCAGGTTTGAGCACTTGGCAACAATGTAACAATCTAAAGTAAAGTTTTCAGACATAGCAAAGGGATTTCTGGTTGCTCGGTATCCTGACAAGCTGCATTTTTTGCTTTCTTACGTTCAAGAAAGATGGATAATAAGAGGCAGGTGACAGGAAGACAGGTGTTATAATGAAAATCTAACTTGTTTTGCAGACATTTTCAACATTATGTAACAGTAAATGGATGGAAAAATTGCATTTGATCATGCTTCAGCTATTTAATCTGTATTAAATAGCAGAAAACTTCGGATGTGCAGCTTTACAGTTGAGACAGTAACGCTGCTGTTCATTTTTTCCCTCTTACAGCATGACCCAGCATTTAATTTCATACTTTAAAGTCAGTCCTAGTTGCATCTTAGTAATTTATCTGCAATTCACTTCCTGTGAGGTCAGACATCTTGTGTTCTTTGCTCTCCAGCTAAAGGAAAGGAACCAGAGAAAGCAGTAGATCCGAAAGCAGGCAGAGGTGAGTATATTACCAATCTTTTCAATCTTAGTCATTGCTTTTTAGATGTTTTCTGACTGGTAGCAGAGCATATAGAATCAGAAGCTTCGGTTATTTGACTTATTTGTTATTCTGTCACGTGGTGAAGGATCAGATAAAAGTTTAGAGTGTTACAACACTCAAGGCATCATGATCATGTTTTCAGCGCACAACTAATTTTATCTTTAGATTAGTTCACTGGGAGACATGGCCTGAATTTCTCAAGGTTATGTAAAGTCAGCTTCACACACACGCACAGCTGCACACACAGTTATATGAACAGTTTAACGCCATGCCCTTTGCCGATGTTAAATGCACAGTGTTTGCACTTTGATAAAGAAAGGGTAAGCCATTTTCCTTTTGCATAAAACCCTGTTCTGTAGCTCAGAGCCAGCACACGACTCATATATTTTAAGAGCTCATGCTTATTATACAGGCTACATTAAATTTATTTTTCTCGCCAATGTTTTTTTTTTTTTCTTCTTCTTCTTTCCTTCACAGCAGGCTCTGCAGTGTCGCCCAACTCCCCCTCAAGGAATCACCATGCCATTCTGGAGGCGGCCGGCCCGAGCCACGTGGCCATCAGTGCCATCTCGGCGAACATGGACTCGTTCGCACGTGGCCGCACAGCCATCCTTAAAAAGCAGCCCAGCCACATGGAGGCAGCTCACTTCGGAGACTTGGGTGCGCCACTTCCCTTATTCTTGGGCATCTTTTTCAGTCCGATTTTAAAATGAGTCAATGTAACTTATCTGCATTAATATTAGTTTATAACGATGTAACAAATTACTGAAGATACCAAAGCATCTCTGCTGCCGTCTCTTTCGCCGTTCTGCGTGCATCCTGCGTGCAATGCTCAGTAAATCCTGACATGTCGGTAGAGATCGTGGTTGAACTGGTGTTGCAACTTTTAAACAAAGGGGAATCCTTCTGCGTCAGAACCAGACAGCCCTTACAACACACAGTCAGTCTTTCTGTACCGGCCCCTTCTCTAGAGAGACGCCCATCCCAGTCTGCTCCGTCTCCCGGTCCTTTACCCCCCTCCCCCCTCCCTTTTTCCCGTCGCGTACTTTGATCTGTGATAACATAGAGCTGTTGCTTGCCATTGTGCCAGTGAGGGATCAGTTTCATATGACTTAACTGCCTTGCTGCTGCTGTCCGGGAGGGAAAACTGTTGCTTTGTCAGCTGTTAAAGCCAATTCAAATCTTTTATGTGTATGCACAGCACATCATACAACAATGCAGGTTAGGAGAGGTGTAACGTGACCCAGGTGTATATGGATTACATCATTTAGAAAGCAAGCTGGTACACGCCTGAGTCACAAGTGGTTGAGACGTTCCTAGTTTGGTTTTTAATTTTGAGAACCCAAGTGTGATATAATATTAAAGAAAATCAGAATGGATTATTATTATTAACGGCAATAAGATAATCTTTGCTTGCGGTTCCTCTTCAGGTTGCTCCAGCGTGAACTATCAGACGCAGGAGACACGATCACGCCTCTCGAAGACTGTGGAGCAGGTGCTCCGTGACCACGTGGCGCGGCCCTACTACCTACACTTCATGGTGACGCGGTCTGCCGAGCATCTGGCGCGGTTTTGGCTGGAGGCTGAGAGTTTCCGTTCCACCAGCTGGTCCCGCGTGCGCGCTCACAGCCTCAACTCTGTGAAACACAGTTCCCTGGCCGAGACCGCCACCACCCTGGGCCTCTCGGTGTCTCCAGACTCGCCACCGGATTTCAACACCTCACCTGGCTTAGACGAAGGGGATTACGAGGACACTTTTGCGTCTCGGACGCCTTCCAGCCCACAGGACTCTAACTCCTATTTGAGAGCAGGACGCCGAGACTCTGTCAATCATGAGGAAGGGTTGAGGCTGAGTCGACGCCCATCTACTTCCTCGTCATCCTCCAGGACCGGAACGCCGGTTAAAGGCCTGGTTGGGAACGCACTCCGCGAGCTGTCCGACAAGCTTATGAAGAGTAAGTCCTGAGTGACGGCAAATGTGTACATGATAATAACACCACTAATGTTGCTTATATATAAGGAACCCCCTTTTATTTTTCTTGTTAAATAACAGTCTTAGAATAAATTACTCTTAAATCTTGTGAGAATCTGCTGCAAAAGAACTGGGGTTATAAACAAATAAATCAGACCCTTTAACCATTCAGTTTTAAGAGCATAGTGTTGGAGAGCACATCAAGTCTTTAACTTTCTTTCTACACAATTTCGTGGAATTCCAGCATTTACATGAGCGTGACAGCAGATTCCGTCTTAGCAGCTAACGACTCTTCCTGTCTTCAGGGCTTTGATAATGGCGCTCGTTTGTGTTTGCTACAACTGGCAGAAGAAGCGCATGATCTGTAAGAAATCCCTCGCAGGGACTTTCATTACGTCGCGCATAGAAGGAAGCTGCAAGGAAGGCAGCGAGCGGAGCAAGTCAATTGAGCTAAAAGTCATGGCATTAACCTTGCGAGGAGAGGCAGATGCTATCAGCCTAAGGCTCTTAAACAGTCAGCCCCTCAACGAACGAGCATAAAAACTAGCCAACTCTAAATCTACATTAGAAGAGGGCTATAAAGCGCAGCGTGAAATGCAGTCAGACCGCGCGTCTGCACTCTCCGTGTCACCTTTGTGGAATTGAAAGTCGTTTTCCGGGATCATTTTCTACGCAGCATTAAAATGACAAAGGATGTCATAAGGTTGCGGATAGTTTGAAGAATCATACTTTGTTTTTACCAGTGAGAATCATATGTACACACGCACATGTTTCCCTTTCATTTCACCGTGCATTATTTATTTATTTTTCATCTCTGCTGCAGGTATAGAGCGGGACGCAGTCAGCATTTTTACCAAGTATGTGTCTCCAGATGCTTCTAGACCCATCCCGATCACCGAGCAGATACGAAACGACATCGTCGGTAGGGAAGAAAGCCTCGTCCTCTACATGATTTATTTATTTATTTTTCTAGCTCCTTCTTGTTATTAAGAATGACCTCTAATATAAGAGGATTTTTTGTTATGGGAAATGTCATTATCTGGAATTAAAATCTCTAATCAGTTTTGTGTGTATCATAATTTTGCAAACATTTGTCATGATATCTGGTGATGAAGTTTATTCTCACCACACAGGGATCGAGTTACTAGTATAATGATTCAGTTATCTCTTTGCCAGCCAAAATCTGTGGCGAGGATGGTCAGGTGGACCCGAATTGCTTCGTTATTGCGCAGTCAGTAGTGTTTACCATCATGGAGCAGCAGTAAGTACCTCTACTTCCCTTTTGTCACACTAAAATGTAATGCAGTCCACATAACATTCAGTGCTTTGCATAAGTATTCACACCCATGTGCATAACTGGTCCATATTTTTTCCGTAGTGTTCCAAACTGATTTCTATCGTTTTTAATCTAAACGATATATTTAACATTTGAAAGTGCACAATTTTTCTTTATCGTGCCCCACACAGTTTAATTAAACATAATCAGACTGCTTTTTGCATAAGTTTTCGCCCTCCTTGGTCGTAGAAGAAACTTGGCCGTAATTCAGGCTGCAAGTCTACTGGGATATGATTCATCTTTGAACAGCTGCATCCTGATCGTCTGTCTTTTGGAAGATCGCTCAAGTTTGTTGGATTGGACCTTCAATAAATAGCAGTTTTCAGTTCGTTTTGCACATTTAAAGAGAGTAAAACTGTTAAGAGGGGGTAAATACATATGCAAGGAAGGCACTGTATGAAAGCATGAACAGTCTTGGCTTATACTAGATCGAGCAGCGGATCGAACAAGTCGATTAATATAAAGGAAATCTGAAAACTTGAAATGATATTTAAGTCGAAGGTTTGGCTATTTTGTTCAACAGAAAAGTAGTAAAGCTTCATAGCAGTCAGTTTTAGCATTGTTTTGCCTGTTTGACCCAACATTTCTCAAATGATTTTGCTAGCCACCAATATTAATTAACAATTATACATTATTTAGTCCTGTCAGTTTTAATAAAATTTTCATTTTGTTCCTTGTCATACCATATAAAAAAAACAATTCATTACCCGAAGCACATTTAATATCTCCGTCTTCCTCAGGCACTTTACAGAGTTCTTGCGAAGTCATTATTTTTGCAAGTACCAGATCGAGGTGCTGACCAGCGGTTCTGTGTACTTGGCAGACATCATGTTCTGTGAGTCCGCTCTGTTCTACTTTTCTGAGGTGAGGACCCAGTTGACTCTTTTTTTTTATTTTTTATTTTTTAACCACTCTAATCATAGTGTTTCTTCTAAATATTGCTTTTTGGTAAAAGTGCTCCCTCCCAGTGCACTGTATGTAATGATGTAAAAAATGCTGAGTATTAACAAATATTTAATATTAAAAAAAAAAAAAAAAAGGACAACCAAGCAGAAAAGTTAAATGGAAACGGTAAAAAGGTTGTTTGTGGATGTTTTTGAAAAAGTGCTGAGGGTGGTTCTTGTAACGGATGAATTTGGTTGTTGTATGCAGTACATGGAGAAGGAGGAGGCAGTGAACACCTTGCAGTTCTGGCTGGCTGCAGATAACTTCCAGGTTCAGCTGGCTGCTAAAAAAGGACAATACGACGGGCAGGAGGCACAGAATGATGCCATGATCCTTTATGACAAGTAGGGCATCCTAGTTACGCCAAAAATCCAGATTTTATTTTTTATTTATGCACAAGGAATAAAACACGACAGGAAGTGTCACAGTTACCACTTTGAATTTTTATATTTTCCACCAGCGCTTTCTGAAGTGTTGTATTCCTCTTGCACAACATTTTTTTTTTAGTAAGCACAATTTTCCTTTTATTTAAGAATATCTGCATGCGCTTTCTTTCTAGACACACTACTCAATACTCTTTCAGTATAAATATTATCTAAATATATTAGATTCCATTGATTAATTAAAACATTTGCAAAATATTTTTTTATTATCCAAGCATCCAGATACCTTTTGTCCAGTGTACCTTTGGCCCGTGGATACATAAATCTCCTGTCTTCTCAGGTATTTTTCACTCCAAGCCACCAACCCGTTGGGCTTCGGCGACTCGGTTCGGATGGAGATCGAGTCGAATATCTGTCGAGAGGGTGGCCCCCTGCCCGACTGCTTCACCACTCCACTACGCCAGGCCTGGACCACCATGGAGAGGGTCGGTCAGGACCTCACCAGTAGCTGGAACACAAATTAAACTTCATATGTAGTGTTAAGGATTAGGCCAGACATTATTATTTTGTAAAACATATTTTAAAAGGAAGTAGATTTAGGTTTCGTTATAAATTGCTTCCTTCATGTTATTTATTACAGTGAAACCTTGGATTGCGAGCATTAGTCCTTCTAATGTAAAACACTCGCATATCGAAGTGAATTTCCCCATAAGAATTAATGACAACTCAAATGATTAGTTCCACAACCCAAAAATATTAATACGACAAAATTAATTAATATAAAAGATTACCTGCAGATTATCTTTTAAAAAAAAAAATCATAGCTGATGTGAGGGAGACAAGAGAGAGAGGAGTAGTATGGGTTATTGTATAGTTTAAGAGTCAAACACACACACACTAACGGAATCACTGCTGTCTGGCTTAATAGAAACCTTTTCATTTTGTGTGATTTTAACAAGGAACCTCTCTAATGACGCCTTTGCGTTCTCTTGCGATTTTTTTTTTTGTGATTATTGCATTGTCGTGGACACACAAAAGAAATACTTTACATGGACTCACACAGTTACCGTGTTACAATAAACAGTACACACGTGCATGGATATTGACTATACGAGTGAGGCAGGCGCACTGAGACAATTACCCACAGTCGCGCAGCACAAAAAGAGAGACGACCCATTGGCTCAGTTGTGATCATGTGATGCTTAGCAAACACAGCGTATACTTACGGCTCGCGTATTGCAAAACCACACATTCAAATGAAAATTTTGCTTGTCTTGCAAAACACTCGTAGACCAAGTTACTCGCAATCCAAGGTATTATTATTATTATTATTATCATGTCTTCTCATGAGGCAGAATAATTTGTGGTCATAATGGAAGTTCTTTATTGTTTTATCTTTAATAACTTACTATAAGGATTTCTTTATACTTTTATGAGAAAAAAAGTATGTATATAAAAAATATATATATATACACACACACGTTCCTGTTTTCAGCATGTTTTTCCTCTCTGTTGTTTACCCCAGGTCTATTTGCCAGGCTTCCTTTCCAGTGATCTGTACTTCAAATACTTGAGCGACCTCATCAATTCCGTACGGGCGGACGAGTTCATCGTGGGAACCTCAGCCTCATCAGGTCAGGGAATGACCGTGGACAACGAACGCAGCTCCGGCTCCTCGGAAGGGTCGCAGGCTCAGGTGACCTTTCTGCCACACGCTTTATCAGATCCCCTCACTCTCATTGGCTGCCCTTGGCTTGTGGTATTTCTGTTTGCTGCGATGACATTTTGTTCCTGGTGGAGGAGATAGTCTTGTGTAAATGTTACTACGTTACACGGGGTAGTTGATCATGGGAACGTGGGAATAAAGAAGTAGGGTTCTGTCTGACAATAGTTTTCACAATGTCTCTTAATGATATCCAGTAATGGGCCAAGCATGTAGTGAGAAATCATATTGCTGCTAAACTGATAAGGATTCAGAGGTGTCTAAAAGTCTCATTAAGTAGGTAATTTAACTGAAATGTAAGTCTGATTAACTGCATTAATACAAACTATGGAATAGTGAGTACTTCTGTCGTTGGGACTTTATTTAGGCGTAGTGTTTATCTCTTCCTGACAATGAAGCGTGTCATGTGGTCCCTTTTGTGGTATTCCCTAAATGCATGTTAAAGACATTATCAGAGTGTACATAGCTCTTCATTTCCACCGAGTGATGTACTGTACTTATTTACAGCATATTTAGAAAATAATAGCACACACAACATCACCGTATAAAAGACCGATGGCTTGGATGCGTAATTTCAGCCTGGTGTTCGATTTGTCCATACTTCGTGTTAAGTTTTGTGACAGCAGTGAAATGTTCAGAGTTCGATTATTTGACTGTGCATGTGTTCTTTGTAAAAATCATTCCTCCATTGTTTTTTCTGTTACAGCAGGGCTCCAAAAAAGCAGCAGTCAAAATCCTGAAGAATTTCGATGAGGCAATAACCGTGGACATTGCCAGTCTGGACCCCGAGTCTCTGTATCAGAGACCGTACGCTGGGTGCGTTACACCATGCTTCATCACAGAGTCCATTATTTACATAAATGCTCTGTATTTTTTGTGTATTCCTTCCTCTGTGGGTCTTTAAGTGTACTGTGTGGTGTAATAAGAAGGTTAATAAATGTAAAAATAGGTGGATAAATTTGTATGTAATTTAATGTACAAAGAGTTAAGGGGAAAACTCTTCAGTTCCATTACTTTTTGTCTTAGCTTGTGAATGTGAGATCAATTATATGGTGTATGTGAAAAATTTAAGTGCTTTTATCTTTCACCATTATTATTCACAAATGCAGAGAAACAGAGCTGATAGAGGAGCATCAGGTTTTGTTGACATGCTGATAAAATTATATATAATTATATATATATATATATACACACACTTTTTTTTTTTTTTTTAAAGAGTTAAGCCTTGTTAAATAGCTATAAATGACAAAATAGTTCTGCTGAAGTTTTCCATCCATTAAGAGATACCGTCTCCTCTTTTGTTCAGAAGAATGACCTTTGGCAAAGTCAACGAGCTTGGACAGTTTATACGGGAAGCCGAGCCAGAACCGGATGTCAAGAAGTCCAAGGGTAAGAAAAACACAAGATAGTGATAATCAAATCAGATTCAGCTTGATAAAATGCTCTTGTGTTAAAATTTTTTTTTTAATGGAAGATATTCTTTTATTCTGTTCAGTTTATAAACCATAACCTGTCAGTTTGTCAGTGAATATTTTGGTCCCATCTGGCTGCCCGTGTTGTCTGGTATACATGCGACATGCACGTTGCGTCGCACGCCGGGTGATTCAGCTCTCAACTCATGCTGAAGTGCTCTTCAGGCCCGAGTTTGAGTGAGTTGAAGTGTGTGTTGCCATAGTGATGAGAAGACCGTGATTTGGTGTGATTACGATGAAGAGCAAGAGATGAAAGGAGAAATCGTTTGGTCTCCCTCTCTCTCGTGTTGTTTCACCTGCTCTCATCCTCTGTCACATTTCTGTGCTTCGGATAACAGTTTTTGAGATTGACTCAAAGTGTAATGCCGAGGCACTGAAGCGCAGCGTGGCCACTCAGGCGTTTTCCATCTGTCTGGTACACAATCAGAGTTGACGGCTTCTGAGCCTACGGTACAATTCGCACTGGATCCAGGCGCTGTTGCAGAACCAACCGACTCAAACCGCTTTCTCTCTGCTTCTCTCCTAGGTTCGATGTTTTCCCAGGCGATGAAGAAATGGGTGCAAGGAAACACAGACGAGGTGGGCTTTGGACAGTTTGCACCTGAAGCTTATTAAAATCTCATTTTAAAAGCCCACATTTGCAATTTATTTATTTACTTTTGAACGGGTGTTCAAGTCAAATGACGATCGATTTTTAAGGATCAGGTGTTCATGTGTCCACTCGTTGAATGTTCATGGGAAAGACTCCAGTGGGCTCCGAGCCACCTCGACTGGGATCATCATTCACGGATCGTACGGCCTTCTTTTTTTTTTTTTCCCCGATTTTGATTGTTTCCCCGATTTTCTCCCTAATTTAGTCGTGTCCAATTCCTCCCCGTCACTAGGGGGCTCCCACATTAAGGCTACTACTACCACTCAGCCGGGAGGGCCGAAGACTATCACGTGTTTCCTCCGAACCACGTGACGCCAGCCGACCGCATCTTTTCGAACTGCTCGCCCGCGCACCGTTGGGGGCGGCGTAACACACTCGGAGGACAGCGCTATCCGCTCCCTCCGTTGCGCGAGCTCACAGACGCCCCTGACTGGCTGTAGAGCCGTGATTAATGTGGGAGCACTAAGTACCTCTCATCCCTCCCCTCTGAGAGAGCTCGGCCAATCAGCTCTCTCTAGACCTCCGGCTGCGAGAGGTTACAGCATCACCCGGGATTCGAACGTACGGCCTTCTTTAAAAAAAAACAAAAACATTTGCACCATTCAAACGTTTTACAGCAGCTAAGAGTCTCATCACCGTACTGTGCTTAAAGACTTCTTTAAATGTCAATTGGTTTTATGCCTTCATGTGCCAGGTTCCAGCCTGTGCCACTGTTGGGCCCTTGAACAAAGCTCCTTAACCTTCAAATATTGGTCGCTCTGGATAAAAGCGACAGCCAAATGCTGTTAATTTAAATATATGAGAAGTTCTGGTTTGACTTGAACGCCCCTTGTATTTGTAGACCTTGTTGATCTTTATATACTTCCTGTGATCGCTTGTAAAAGAATAATTTGTACTTTGTTTATGTTGTTTAGCAAACATTTGTGTTTCTCGGATGACTCACTGTAGGCTCAAGAGGAAATGGCTTGGAAAATTGCTAAAATGATAGTCAATGACGTCATGCAGCAGGGACGACAGGAAAGCCCACTATCAACATCCAGTCAGGTATAATACTGTGTGTGTGCTGAACTGTTCATACAGCAGCATGACTAATTAGTCGTTTTACGTACAGTATGTTGTGACTTAGAGAAACCTTTCATGTCGTCGTCTTGAACTGAAAATAACTGTAAATGCCAATTATGGAGATCCGCAAAAAGTGAAAAGCATTTATTTAAGATTTCATTTCAGTTTCACATAGATATTTTTTCTTAAACTGTCTAAAACGGTCTAAAGAGTTCCATGTTTTATCAATATGACAACTTCGGAGCATCACAGATGTTCAGTATCTGATACAAACTTAATTTCTTAGGCTCGTGTCCATTTTAATTAGGCACAGCATGATCAGATTTCTTCAATGTGTGAAGAAATACAGAAAACAGTTGCCTCTTTTTTCAGAATTAAGCAACAGAAGTGCAAAATTTGAAGGGATTTCCTGTGTCTACCACAAACACAGGCAAAAGATTAGATTAGAGATTACATAAGTAGCCATGATAAGTATTTAACCATGCATCTGTTATGTCTTGTAGCTATGACTTTGTGTGCCGATGAAGAAGGAAGACTAACTCTGCTCCCAGCCTCCCAGCTGCTGCCATCAGAGCCAAAATTCTGGAGCTAAAACTGCACACGGCCTTTCCCCAGTGGCGAGTTATGTAATAATGAAGCTAAAACAAAAAGTGTTTGTGCAGTTCCACAACCTCCTCAAGTTGCGCGTGTATGTATGGATGTGTGTGTGTGTGTGTGTGTGTATATATATGTATATATATATGTATGTATGTATGTGTGTCTGTGAGGGAGAGAGAGAGAGAGCGTGAGAAAGACAGGACGATGTTTGTATGTACACTTGGGGGTCATGTGACCAACATTTCAAGCATTATGAAGGTTTTATTTCAACCTAAAAAGAGGAGCCCAAATTAAGAAAAAATTAAGCATGAATGGAAGCAGATGTACAAGACACATATACTTTCGGAAAAAAAATCTCGAAAAAAGGACAGTGAGGCGAAATTAACATGGAGACAAAACGAGTGCTGTGTCACGCCGTCACCGTGCCGAGCTCTTACGAACCTGAACAAAGTCACTAAAAAGTCTGGGTTACTACAATCCTCGTTTCTTATCTTCCCTTAGAAGCTTCCTTCCTCCATTTTTATGAGGCTAGCTATAGTAAGCTGTGTCTCTTTCATTCCCTTTTTTTTTTTTTTTTAAATAGTGCAAAGATTTACCCATGGTGGCTCTGTACAGTTTTATTTGCAGGCATGTCTGTATCGCTGTGCCGTTAAATCAGACTACGACAGGATTTTATCATCGAGTTTCCAGGAAGCCGAATGGACTGATACGCTGTTCCAGTATAAGTTGATTTAAACTGACAGATTAAGCCGCAGCTTAAACTTCCCCACCATGTCGACTCCAGAATCAGCTCTACTCCATAGTCTTACTCCAACATGGACAAGTGCTAGTGCAATGTTTAAACCCCCACATCTCCAGTCTATGATGTAGATTTCTGGTTTCGATTAATGTAACTTCTTTTTTAACGGTGAGTGTCTTTTTCTTTATTGTCTTTTCTTTTCTTTTCTTTTCTTTTTTTTTTTTTTTACGAGTTGTCAAATGTGTGTTTAAGCGAATTCCAGTGATGCCTGTTCTTTGGGAATAGCTTACACTGAAGGCGCGACGATACTGCTCCGGACCTCGTGGAGATGTGGAGAAAAACCAGAAACAGATGGACTTTTGGTACTATGTACCATTTATTATGTTTTTTTTTTCCTGACATGTATGTGTAATCTATAATATATTTAAATTGTGTTTGATTTAAATACATATATTATTGAAACTGCTCTGTAATCTTTTGTGTGCAAGTTGGTTTGTTTATTAGTAACAACTTTACACACGTTTTTATCACAACCACATGGCATTATAAGGTCATGCAAATGCAAGTCAAGACCATGACTGCAGTGTCTTAAACAGTTAAAGATCAGGCAATTTCAATTGTGCATTTTCAGTGTAGTCTTAGATTTGTGTGATTAGATAACACAAGTCATATTCAGCTTAAAATGTGACATGCATTTTGAGATGCTTTTCTGCTCACCTCCGTTGTATACAGTGGTTATTTGAGTTACTTCTGGTCTGTTCATTCTCCTCTGACTTCCCTGATCAACAAGACATTTCCACATACAACACTGCCACTCACTAGATATTTTTCAGACATGTTTTTTTTTCCATGCAATAAGTGTTTGAAAGTCACAAAGATGTGCATTGTGTAAAAGAGCAAGCGTTCAGAGGTGGTCCTGTTAGTAATGAAGTGGCCATTGAGTGTAAATTGCATTTATCACGTTAAATGTCTTAGTGGCCTTTCACTAACACAAGCAAAAGAGCATGCAACATAAGGTAATCCAGATGCATCGTCGAAAGAGATTCTCAGCTTTATTGGGAGAATAAACGATTAAAAATAAAATGCCCAGTAGAGGGCAGTAGCACTCTTTAACTTACTCCATCTGCTCCTGATTGAATCAGGTCTCAGACTAACAAACACTTAACAACTCCTATTATTCTGTAGCTACCTTAATTATCACTGACGTTGAGGACAAGAACAGAAAGACATTCTGTCTTAATCCAATGCATTTGTATTCACGTTTTACTATTGATGTATGTCAACAAGGCAAATTTAGAATTGCAAAGTTGATGGCTGTGTCCCAAATCATTCACTATAGTAGTTACTAGGTAAGCAGATGGTCTGCATTGCTGCTCAGGAGGAAGGCTGGGAGCTGATATTCACATATGACAAATGACACAATATTTGACACAATAACACAGTGGCCATGAACTTATTAGATACCGGATTGGCTGCGGTATCAGGGAACCACTTATGCACTTCTTAAGTACACAATTAATGCATTAAAACAGCTTGGTGACGACACTCACTCACTCATCGTCTATACTGCTTTATCATGTATACAGGGTTGCAGGGGCCTGGAGCCTATCACAGGAGACTTGAGGTACTGGGATTGGCACCTGGACGGGGTGCCAATCCATCACATGGCACACACACACACACACACACACGCTTATTCACACACTACAGGCAATTTGAGAACGGCAATTAAACTAATCTGCATGTCTTTGGACTGTGGGATGAAACCGGAGTACCCAGAGGAAACCCGCCATGCACACAGACGGTGGGAATCGAACCCGGACCCCAGAGGTGCAAGGCAACAGTGCTCCTTGGCGAGAACAGCAATCAGCAATGGAAAAAAAAAAAACTCCTTGAAAAGTCATAAGGGAGGAACTCTCTTTAAATCTTAAACCTTCTTGAAAGGATGCTTAGATGTACACAGGACAAGACATCAGGATTTCTTGACACCAACAGTTCTTGGGTAAAAAAAAAAAAATCAAGTCTCCATGCCATAGCAGAAAACTGCTTTTTCAAGCAGGAGTACCGGAGGAGCGTTATGATGAATCGGTTCGAGTGAGTCAGGAGTCATAACACTTATTGCCATAATAAACACTCGCATCTGTTACAAGAATGTTAGCTTTTCACAGAGTTGGAATACGATGTAATGCGCTAGAATGCGGTTTGGAGCGTGGCCATTGAAAACATCCCGAGGCGACGCCCACCGGCAGCGGACGCGCGTAAAGCGGCGCGCACACGCAAACGCGCACGCGACCGGGAGAGGAGCTCCGTAACCATGCAGTAATGTTTACACACCCGTGCGGCAGCTGGGCAGTGCAGTGTGCAGAGCTCCGGACCAAGACTTAAACTCGTCCGGTACTCGTGTTTGGAACCATGTGTGACTGACAGACAGCTCACGCGCCCTGCTGGAATACCCGCGCGCGCATGTTGGGATTTACTCCGTTGGCGGTCGCCTAAACTTCCTGGCGCGCGCTCTGTTGATTTATCCATTTATTATATATTTTTTTCTTTTTCTTCACGCACTTTTACCTATTCATCGTCCCGCTTTTCCAGAACAGGGTATGTTTGCTTCCACGTATAGCGCGCGCACTCCAGATGCATGTTCTGCTTGACCGGGACCGGGAAGACGCCGCGGGTGGCACCGGCACCATGTTCAGCTGTGTGGGCTGCTTCTGGCTGCTGCTGTCCGCCGCGCTCGTAGCGCTCTGCAGCTTCAGCTTCATCTCTCCGGCGTGGATCGTGAAGGAGCAGCAGCAGCAGCAGCAGCACGGGAGGAGCGGCCACTCGGTCAGCTTCGGCCTGCTCTGGCACTGCTCCGAGTCTCGGGACCATATGTACACATGCTACGCGTTCGGAGGCATTGGGAGGTTCGCCGAGATTCCCTCCAGCTCCTGGCAGGTACTGACCGACCTACTCCTCTACTTCTACTGCTAGTATTAGTGCTGCTACTGCTACTAACACTACTAATAATGATAATGAAATAATGTAGGTTAAAAAAACAAACAAACCTACTACTTCTACTTTTACTTCTACCACTTGTACTATTACTACTACTAACACCACTAATAATAATAATAATAATAATACTTATTCTACTACCACCACTAATAATAATAATAATAATAATAATACTTATTCTACTACCACCACTAATAATAATAATAATAATAATAATAATACTTATTCTACTACCACCACTAATAATAATAATAATAATTAAAGCTGCAAGCAGCGATGATCGGGCCCTCGCACACGGTGCAGTCCACGCGGGCTGCACAGTGACCTCCTGCATGCTGTCTCTGATGTAGTCCTTGAATTTGAGCAGAACTACGGTCAAAAATAGGTAGAAACCAATAATTTCCTCATACCAATTGGTGGCGCTATGACCGAGTTATCATGTTGGCATGTCAATGAGTAGAAACTGTGAATGTCAATGATGCTGTCAAGTTTTGTCCATATTGGACGAAGCGTGTGGGAGAAAGAGGGAAAAAAGCATCAATTTCCTGTGCGGCGGGGGAGGGTCAAATTCGTCAGGGCGCCACAGGCAGACCATGTGACCGAGACGAAAGCTTTTGATAACTTTTTGTCCTTGATCCGTTACGAGCGATCTGAGAAATTTTGACCTCCATCGGGCAATCCCTCTAGGAGGAGTTCGTTAAAATACGACGTGTGCGAAACGCGATATCTTGCAAATTTTCCAAAATGGCGGACTTCCTGTTCATCGTAGAGAGTACCTCCAAGAGACTTTTTTTCCTGTGGTGAGGAGATACATCAGTCTACCGAATTTGATGCCTGTAGGTCATAGAGGGACTCAGATCACAATCCAGGGGGTGCTGCAGAGACATTTGGCCACGCCCCCTCATGACGACAGTGGCATGAGGAAAGGTGTGGATGGGCTGATGTAAATCTAGAGTATGAGCTTGATTGGAGAATGATTGTAAGAGATACAGCAAAATTCTCAATACTGCCGAAGCATCTAATTTGCGACCCCGCCCCGGCCAGACCGTAGAACTTGGCTAAAAGCTTTTGATAACTTTTACTCACCAATGTCTTCCGGACCATGGGGCAAAATTCGGTACTTCTTGCATTCTTTCCCTAGGAGGAGTTTGTTAAAATACGCCATGTGGAAAGGGGAAAATCAGGCAAAAGACATAAGCTCCTGCCAGTAGGTGGCGTTATACGGATATGGTCAAATTGGCATATCAATCTGTTCATACTCGAACGAGTATGATGACTGTAAAGTTTAGTGAACATTGGAAGATGTGTGTGGGAGAAATTGGCAAAAAAGCATCCACTTCCTGGGCGTCGGGGGAGGGTAGAATTCGTGGGGGCGCCACAGCTAGACCATGTGACCCAGATGCAAGCTTTTGATAACTTTTGGTGCTTGACCCCTTAAGAGCATCTTGCCAAGTTTTGAAGTCGATAGGGCAATTCCCCTAGGAGGAGTTCGTTAAAGTACGACACGTGCGAAACGCAACATCTCGCAGTTTTTCCAAAATGGCCGACTTCCTGTTCACTTTAGAGGATACCCCTAAGAGACTTTTTTTCTTGTACCGGGAAGATACATCAGTGTACCAAATTTCATGTCCGTAGGTCTTACAGGGAGCCACATCTCATTCCAGGGGGCGCTGCAGAGCCATTTGGCCACGCCTACTCACGGCGACAGTTTCAGATCGCGATTTTCGCCGGGGGACAATTTTGTGGAAAGTTTGGGGAGTTTTCGAGCATGTTCAGGCACCCAAATTAGCATTTATTTAGGCACGGCAAAGAATACAGAATAATAATAATAATAAAAATAATAATAATAATAATAATAATTCCTTCGGTTTCAATAGGGCTTCGCACCGTTCGGTGCTCGGGCCCTAATAATAATACTTATTCTACTACCACCACTAATAATAATAATAATAATAATAATAATAATAATAATACTTATTCTACTACCACCACTAATAATAATAATAATAATAATACTTATTCTACTACCACCACTAATAATAATAATAATAATACTTATTCTACTACCACCACTAATAATAATAATAATAATAATACTTGTTCTACTACCACCACTAATAATAATAATAATAATAATAATAATAATACTTATTCTACTACCACCACTAATAATAATAATAATAATAATACTTGTTCTACTACCACCACTAATAATAATAATAATAATAATAATACTTATTCTACTACCACCACTAATAATAATAATAATAATAATACTTATTCTACTACCACCACTAATAATAATAATAATAATACTTATTCTACTACCACCACTAATAATAATAATAATAATAATACTTGTTCTACTACCACCACTAATAATAATAATAATAATAATAATAATACTTGTTCTACTACCACCACTAATAATAATAATAATAATAATAATAATAATAATAATACTTATTCCACTACCACCACTAATAATAATAATAATAATACTTATTCTACTACCACCACCACTAATAATAATAATAATAATAATACTTATTCTACTACCACCACTAATAATAATAACAACCACTACATTAATTAGTACTACTATTACAATATTCCTAATATTGCGAGTAGTACTGCCCCTTCCGAAAACATTAATAATAATCAATACTCCTACTACGACTACTATTATTATTAAAAATAGGACTAATAATGGAAATACTTCTTCTACCACCATCACTTTGACTAATAACTTTAATTGCTACTACTACTACTTGCATTCCTAATATTGCGAGTAGTACTGCCCCTTTCAATAACATTAATAATAATCAATACTCCTCCTCCTCCTCCTACTAATAATAATAGAAATACTTCTTCTACAACCATCACTACTACTAATAACGCTAATTACCACTACATTAATTAGTACTACTGCTTATTGCATTACAAGTATACTAATATTAATGGTAATATTAACTAATAACTTGAATTGCTACTACTACTACTTGCATTACTGATATTGCTAGTAGAACTGCCCATACTAATAACATCAATAAAAATCAATACTCCTGCTACTAATATTAATGATAATACGTCTACCCCCATCACTTCTACTAATAACGTTAATTGCTACTAACACTACTTGCATTACTGATATTTGCTAGTAATAGTGCCTACTAATAACAATAATAATCAATTCTACTACTACAACTACTACTACAACTACAAGTAATAGCAGTGGTCATACTACTACTAATATATAAAATATGAATAATATTGATAATAATAGTAACAGTGGAGTAATACTAATACTCTTACTATAAGTAGTAATACTATTACTTCTACCATTACTACCACTATTAATTTTAGCTGATATTAGTAGTAGTACTACTACTACTACTACAGATTCTACTACTATGACTACTATTACTATTACTAATACTAATACGAATAATATGAAAAAAAAAACTAGTTCTACTTGAGCTACCACTATTGCCATTATTAGTACTACTACTACTATTAATATTAATAATAAATAACAGTTTTAATGTAGTTTGTACTACGATTACTACTACTACTACTTTGTATTGCTACTAGTACTACTGTAACAGTATTACAATAATAGCACTACAACTATTACTACTGCTCCTACTACTTGTAATATTCCTGCTACTACTACTACTAATGCTGTTAGTAATAATCAATAATTGCTAGTAGTACTACTGCTATTATGATTTGCTGTAATAATTAGAATAAGAATATAAAAAATCAAAACAATCAGAGTAAATAAAATGTTGCTGGATGCCTAATACCAATAATAATAATAATAATAATAATAATAATAATAATAATAATAATAATAATAATCTACACCCAAGGGTGGGCGATGTGGCAAAGGTCATTAATTAGGCAACCAACCCGACACTGAGATGACATGCATTAGAATGTTAAGCGAGAAGTGACGACCAGTGAGACTATACATCCTTACAGTATCCTAGTTGCAGAAGAGTAAACAGAACTGTTTGTAGATTGTCCTGGGATGTGCACAGGACGGTGTTTTTGAATACAGCTGTAACATGCTGTACACCTCTGGAGTATCT
The DNA here is from genome assembly GCA_030347435.1 of Clarias fuscus. Lineage (NCBI taxonomy): Eukaryota > Metazoa > Chordata > Actinopteri > Siluriformes > Clariidae > Clarias > Clarias fuscus. The sequence goes on from CM059212.1 coordinate 9,067,238, forward strand.
AGGGGAAGGAACGGCGAGAAGATGAGATGAATGAGAAATACAGAAAGACCCGAGAAGTAGAGCTATTCGGTCAGCTAAAGGCTAAAAAGCCATATTATGTAAGATAAAAGGAATAAGAGAGAGAAACTGCTCCTTATCCATAAATCATATCAGCTCATCACTTTCCGAGTTTCACTTTAATATGGTGTTTTGATTGCTTTTTATTGATTTAATGATTTACCAGCACATTTACGTGTAATATATCCTGAGCAAAAGCAGCTTCTCATTAATCACTTGTATAAAACGGATATATAAAAGAGAGGAGTCACACACTACCGACTGGATATTATCACTCGTCACCGAGTTGGACGCTCAAGGGTAGATTTCTATGTACCTGATGCATCCTTTACCCGGGAAAGTTTGTGTTTTGTGCCTTTTAAACTCAACTATAGTACAGTGCAGACATATTCTGTTCCTAAAGTGGATTCAAATCCTTTTTCCTCTTATTCTCATTTATATAAATATCCAGCTCCAACACTTAGTACTAGGCTAAAGTACCGTTGGTAGCAATCACATCCTCACGTCTGCTTGTGAATGATGCTATTCACAAGGCACACCTACAGCAACTTCTTTTGCAAGTTTCTGCCTTTCTTTCGAGAGAATCATTTAATCTCAACCAGATTGGATGAGTACAGGTTTCTCAGTTGGGTTCAGGTCCAGACTCTCTATTGGCCACACTTTGTGTTGTTCTTTCACAAGAAGCCACACCAGTGTATTCTTGGCGTTATGCTTTTTGGGTTGCTGTCTTGTTGAAATGTAAACCCCCCACCCAGCCCAGTCTGAGATCCTGAGCACTCTGGAGAAGACTCAGGATAACGCTTTATCTTTTTTTGCACTCATTTTCTCTTTATACTGTCTAGTCTCTCTGTCCCAAAAAAATGGCATGATGCTACCATCACCATGTTTGACTGTAGGGATGGTTTTTAATAATGTGATGCATAGAGCCTGATTTCCCCCGCACATGGTGTGAGTAATTGCGCCATCAGACCATCAGAAAGATTTTGTTTCTCATGGTCTGAGTCCTTCAGGGGCTTTTTGGCAGGCAACTCCCAGCAGGCTGTCATGTGACTTTTAGTGAGGAATGGGATCTGTCTGGTCACTCTACCATGGAGGGCTGATTGGTTGAGTGCTGCAGTGGTGGTTGTCCTACTGTAAGCCTCCACAATCGAATTCTGGATCTCATTTATACTGTAATTTCCCATCTGACCAATAAGATTTGTCCTGGTTTAGTCAGTTTGGCTGGACGGGCAGATCTGGGAAGACTGTTGATCCAAATCTCTATCATTTGAGAATAATGGAAACTACTGTGCTCTGCATCTAGGCATTTGGCAGACGCCCTTATCCAGAGCGACTTACAGCGACTTATCTCATTATACAGTACATCTGAGCAGTTGGGGTTAAGGGCCCAACAGGGACAACTTGGTGGTAGTGGGACTTGAACCTGGGACCTTCCGAACAGTAGTCCAATGCCTTAACCACTGAGCTACCCCTGACCCCAAGGCATAATCGGTGCTGAAGAAGTTTTCGAGAGAACATACAATAAAGATACAAAACACATTACACAGTAAAAACAGTACAGCCTCTCAACAGCTAATAATTATCTAAAATGAAGGTATTTAACAGAGGAAAGGCAAGTATAATACTTATTTCCGGTACAAAACCTCCATTTTAATATAGTTATTGATATAATGGAATAGTAGCATTTGTAGGATCTTTAACAGTGAGAAAAAAAACCAACAAGACCAGGAATATAGGCGCAAATATAAGGACAAAATGATCCGGCAAACATGTAGACGCTTCTAGTTTGTTTGAAGATCGAGCATATGGTTCAATGTGGGGTGCCAATAAATATTCATTAACGTATTATGGTAATACTTTTAGCACTTGTGTGAAACTTTCAGCAATTTCTTTTCTCTACACACGTAATATGCTAATGTTTGGTTGGCAGATGGGGAAAATGTTGAAATAATACGTAGAAATGTCATATTCAGTGCTACAGATGTAAAGTGGTTTGTAATTAACCTTCTTTCAATCTATCAGCTCAGAACCTAATCAGATGTGTAACGAAGGCAGAAACGATACAGTCTGCACTGCTGAGGAACAAGCAGTACGTTATAACCAAAGATGTACAATGACTCCTGTGGGATATTTATATTTAAATACATATCCACTTCCTGTCTGTCGTTTACATTTGGAAATAGTTGTATTAGGTACAATATTGCAACTGGGTGTGTGTAACAGTAAGTGATAAGTGCCAGGAATTTGGCTGGCCTACATAGACATCTCATTTTTAAATTGGATGTGGGAAGGTTGGCGTTGATGTCAGAAATATTTTTCTGTTGGTTTTAGTGTTTTTTTCTTCTTCTTCTTCAGGAAACACACGTTTGTTGTGTATTTCATGTGGAAAGTATGACAGTAGTGTGTGGGTTGCTTGAGTGAAACAGTGGACGAAAGCGGTTACCTGTGGGCGCGGGAATTCTATGCCAATTGTTTTGTCTAGGTTCTTCTTTGGAGCAGTCATTGTTCACAACACAGGAAAAAATAAAGGTGATGATGGTTTTGGTGCTGGAGATCCAGACTGAGATCACTTGTTGCAACTTTCACCGATCAGCCATAACATTAACACATTAACATTGATTATCAATTATCTGTCAGTATACTGGCGAAAGGATCATGCGTACCCAAGGCTAATTTATACCGGTTGGAAGCAATGGTCCGTTTCTACAGAAAATCCAATTCAGTACAACATGGCGAAAAAACTCAATGTGTAGAGCACCACAGCCTGTAGCACACGGGGCTGCCAAGCCGGCGGCCAAAACTCCCGCGATCCAAATCTGATCAAGCACTCATGGACTGAACAAACAACCCACAGCACCTCAAGGATTTGCTGCCAAGGTCCTGGTGCCAGACACCACAGCGTACCCCTAGAGGCCCTCGGGGCGTAGCCCAGGCAGCACAAGGGGAACCTACCCAATACTGGGCTTAATGTATTCCATTGTAATGTTATGGCTGATCAATGTATAGAGTTAATTTTAAGATTTGATTTCCTTGTTTTTATATTCATTTTGGAAGTTCTACATTTTTTGGACTTCATTCACATATCCAATTTATCCTTTATAAAAGTAATGATAACTTTTGTTCTACCTGACATATCCAAAACCACAAATACACAGTTTAAAGTCTGAAGCCTTCCGGTTAGCACACAACTGAAAGGCTATTATAAAAGCACAAATATATTTCTTTAATCGTTATTGGCCTATGCCGAGTTGCCGGTACGTATTTGTGCCGCTTTGGTTTTAAGAGTTTTAAAGAAATATAAATCCTGCATATTAATTAGAAAAATGTATACACTCATAGCTTTACCAGCTCGTCCGGAAAGGAAAACTCCCTGAGATGACTTGAGGAAGAAAGCTTGAGAGAACTTTGTGTTGTAAGGTCCAAAGTTCAGTTGTAAAGGTAATAAAAATATAAATGATCTTTTGATCAGCTTGTGCTTCTCCACATCTCACATATGAAACTGAAAATGACTGGCACCTTTTAATGCACCAAAGATCTAGAACAAGTTGCGAATAAGCGTGTGCGGTTGCCATTTTTCACTTTAGCTTTTTGTCCAGAATTCTCCTCTCTTTGAGCTTGTTCTCCCAATGTGTGCACCTGTACCGTGTTAGTTTGTTTGAACATTCTTATTCTGCTGTTTGAGTGTCTCAGTGTTTCTGTTTTTGTGTCTTCTACTTTGAGCCACACTATGGATATTTGTAATTGTTCTTTCCATTAATAAATACCATTCAGAGTTTATACACCTCTGCTTGCCTTTAATAAATGCACGTTGTACTTTATAAAGTCAATAATGTCGTATTTTTACTGGCACGTTTTATTTCATTCTTTGCTCATATTTATGATACATTATTATATTTCTATAATGTTCTGAAATGTTTGTTTTTTCATTCAGTGTTACCTTGGTATACGAGTTCTTGAGGTGAAATTTCGTACTGCGAAACGCATTTTCCCATAGGAAATAATGTAAATACAGATAATCCGTTCCAGCCACCCAAAAATATTTACCAATATTACCAATTTCCAACACTATAATCATATTTTTGCATATAAAAACAATCAAAACATTTAGAAAATGAATTAAAATATGAAATAAATAGACATTAAACCTCACTGAACCTTAATTTATGATTCCGTCGGCTGCTTTAAAAACCAAACTGAAAGTGGCTCCATTTTCTTCTTGCTAGCAGCATTGCTAAGATTATTGGGACCCATGGTGCTATATCTTTACTAAAAAATAAGAAATATGAGGGCGTCCGAGTGGCGCCCTATCATCCGGAGTTTGATTCCCGGGTGATGGTGTAAGCTCTCGCAGCCGGAGGTCTAGAGAGAGCTGATTGGCCGAGTTCGAAAACATGCAGTCGGCTGGCGTGGTTCTGATGAAAACACGCGCTAGTCTTAGGCCCTCCCGACTGAGTGGTAGTAGTAGCCTTAATGTGGGAGCCCCCCAGTGACGGGGAGAAATTGGACACGACTAAAATAGGGAGGAAAACGGGGAAAAATCCAAAAAAAAAAAAAGTAAACTTGCTTCGCTTGACGCAAAAAAGCTTTGAACTTGTTTTGAACCAGTGTCAGGTTCGGCCCGGTTCGGTCACTCATATGCAGAAAATTCATGGAAATTTCTTACCAAATTTCAGTACTTAAGATGAAAATTCAGTGCAAAATGCATGTATGTATGTGCAGAGCCACTGTATCATTACTATTATCACTGAAAGACTCTTACTTTAGTATTGTCACCAGATGACAGCTGTATGAAATGCTAGTTTTACTTTATCGCTAAACATCTATCAGGCTTTGTCTGCTCTTAAGTTACCCTCTACGTGACTTTACAACAACAACAACAACAACGTGGTGACCCAGTGAGTCGATTCGCCACAAAGCTGAAGGAGGGGTTAGAGCTACTATATTTATATTCTACTTCCTCAAAATCACAGACGGTTGTGGTTGCAGGAACCAAGCCAGCAGCCCGAAGGAATGATTTTCATGTCGAATACCGTGTTTACAAGCTATAAGTGCAGTTTGCAGGATATATGTTCTATGTTGCACTAGTTTATATTCCTATCCTAATCCTATTGGAAGAAATATGTCCACTGAACTCATCTGTAATGTAGTTAACGGGAGTTAATGGCTGAGTTATTCGCAGTCTGCGTCCCCTAAGGACGCCCACCTCGGCTCCAGGATATAATGCGCAATGCGTTCATTATTATCACACCGTAGCTTAATTCTGACGCAAACATTTCAACGAAAATGTCAAATTCATTTGAATACCATTGGCAAATTGCTGCAGCTTCGAAGCTTTTCCTGCATTCAGGAAACATTTAAATGCAGCTCACATTTATTTCCTTGTCGTAGGCTGAGCACATCTGTAGGAGCGCGTGCATATTTTTGGCACCGAGGAAGTGTTACAAATGAGAAATCTTCATGGCCTCGTTTGCATCGTTCAAGCTTGTTGTTTCAGTATTAAAACGCATTTCAGCCCCTGAGACCTGTTAGGACTGTATAATTAACTGCGTTTTTAATTATGATCACAATTTATTAGTGATCAGTTAGTAAGGAATAAAAACGCTTGGAGGTGTTCTGTTATAGGGTGGAAAGGTAATTTCTTTGGCCACGGGTGAGAAATTTAAAATCTAGTTGCCTAAGGCTTGATAATATACACTAGTAGTTTAGTTTTTCAAGCGGATTTCTAATGGCTTTTAAAAGATGCACTCATTTACTGTGACTAATGAGCATTAATGTAACTTTGTACTGTTTTAAATAATACATGAAATGAAAGGCTTCTATTTAAACTGATGAAATGCAGTAAAACTACTTCGTTTCCTAACAGCTGTAATAAATAATTGCCCCTAAACGGTTTGCTCGTTGAGACTTTTGATTGTGCAGAATAACAGAACACAGTTCTGGTTGTAAAATCTTCCTTTATTTCTCTATATAATCCCCAGCGTTTATTTCTCTTTATTACCCGCTAGTACTTGGATACCATCACGGTAGAAAGTTTTCTCAGTATGCCGGAGCCACGATCAGGCTGCCCGCCTCACAAAAACGCTCTTCTATGAAACACTGGCCTCCCAGGAACTCCTTTAACCACCCAAACGTGCGGAAATGGCTCGGTAGCGAGGTCAGGACTGTTCGGGGGACGTGCCGATAATTCCCAGCCGAGGTCTCGTAACGTGCAAGTGGTGTTTGTGAATGATTGTGTGTACCGGTCCCACAGACAGATGCATTTTTTCGGCAATTTGGTGACAATCGGTCTGCCGATTTTCAGGGATCAGACCTTCCGCTCGTTGAGTGTTCATGGGAGCAGCTGCAGTGGGCTCGGCCGGGATGGGAATTATGGCCGCCTTTAAAATGTTTGCACCATTCAAATGTTTTTCAAGCCATTTTGCTCAGCTCTGTTAGTTTTTTAGACAGATCGAATTTGCACATCATGATGATTCACAAGCACGAGTGACGTCTATCTGACTCTAATGTGGACGTGTCTGTCCTCTGAAAGGACGCACATCGATACTTCTTTGCTCACATTATTTGGGTTAAAACATGTCATATTTGTGTCCGAGCACTCATAGATTTTATACCAGCTCTGTCACATTAGGATAAAAATTCAGAATTGCATCACTTCAGGCCGGTAGTGTGAAAGAGTCTCATCACTGTACTGTGTTTCTGTCCATTTCATTCAGTTTGATGGTTTCGTTTGTGAGGAATTTCATCGCAATTCTTGGTTTGGCTTATGCAAATAAAATTTTATTCAATTTAGTATTGAGTAAAACAGACAGGGTTATTGTGCAGACATAGGTGAGGTCTAGATCTACCTCGAGAATCAATTTTAATCGCAACTTCTGACCAGCCTGTGTTTTTCATTCAGCGGTACGTTCCAAGTTTTTTTGGAGAAAAGTAAAAAGGGACAAATAGGATATAGAGTTTAAGCCTAAGCCTACATTAGCATCCATCGTATTCATCCGTGGACATACCGTAATATTATAGCTTTTATAAAACGGTTGTTGATTCTGTTTATGTACAGAATGTGGCTGGTGTGTAGTGCACTTAAAGCGAAGTAAGGCTTAATTACTAAAACTAACATACTGTACGAACATAAGCTTTTCAGATTTCACGGTATTACCAATTAACACATAAATGACACCTTTTGCGATTCCAGCGTCCGTCTGCTTTTCAGCATTCTCGGAGTTATTTTACGCAGCTGTCAATACCTAAATACGCTCTTTCCATTTAACTCTCTGCCACGGAAAGCAGCTTCATTCTTGCCCCCTCCAAAGCATAAAGCACTTTCTCCACTCAGTAAGCACCAGCAACCTCAGGAGTTATGACTTATGCATGAAGGCAAAAAAAAAAAAAGAAAAGAAAAGAAAGGAAAGGAAATTAGCATTTGAAAGGCGATATTAATAAATTGCTGCACCATTCTTTTTGATTCGGTGGCGTTTTTTCTGGACCATATGAAGCGACGCTCGATGCTTTGGTCTTGCTCGGCTCTAAGGAGAAGTACAGGACGGGTTGAGTCGGAGAAATCGCTCTGATGTACAGCGATATTTTCACATGCATAGCTGAGTGTGCTTGGCAGTTAGTGCTGGGATGCTCGGGCATTACTTATTAATGCGCATTGTTAGCAAGGAGGAGTGAGTGCGTGAGTGAGTGAGTGAGTGCAACACCTTCTGTATTTTCTGATCTAAAAGTGAAATTTCCTTCAAGCTACCATTGTTGTCAATTGATTTCTAACGAATGAGGTTCTAGTCTTTTTTGGGTTGTTTTATTTTTTTTTCATCACTTCCTATGGCTTTGCATTAGTTTTGGATTGTCAGTCCTGAATCAGCAGGAGATAAATATCTTTCATTGATGCTCTTATCGTGTCTTTTGTGATTGCTACGACATGCTTATCTACAGTATACCACCAAACGTTGTCCTTACAGAAGACAGCTTCCAAAAACAGCAACAAAAAAAAAGCATAAATTAATGAATTCAGATAAAACTTGACATGACAGAGGTTTGACTTTTGCACAGATGTTGCTTCTCTTTGGTCTATGCAATGCCCCCTACCACCTACTCCACCAGAAGCCGTTAATAAAGGTGAGGGGGTCATAAATTTTTCATCAGGCTTGCTTTACGGCCTTCTGACACGACTCATTGGTGTGCAGATTATTCCAGTGATGCCCCTGTCCCCCTGCATCATGCACACACACACACACGCGCACACACACACACACACACACACACAACACTTTCTGTTCCACAATAACACCAGAGCATTGTGTCTTCATGAAGATGACGGATGATTTGGACAGATTTCATATGTTGAGGCTCAGGTGGCTTAAGCACAGTTCTAATAGCTCAGCAGACCCCGTGCCAGGGGTGTGGGCAGATGTGGCAAAAACAAGCTTAGCCAGATTAACCAAGATGGATTGGATAAATGAGACTGGTGACCATTTTGGTACCATTTACTATTTGCTGTACCGTATGTATGTAAGAATGGAAATTGCCATAGACTTGCATCAGATCAAACTGAAAACCTCTCATCCAGATGTGCATTAAAGGTCCCATATTTACATTTTTTTAACAGGTCTCAGAGCCTTCCCAAGATATTTCTGTTAATGTTCCAGCTGAAATACTCCTCAGATACTTCAACCTTGAAAACTGTTATACCAAAAGTTAGGAGGTGAGAGTTTTAAGCATAATTCCCATCTTCTGACTGGGAAAAAAACATTCCAATTAACATCCAAATTGGAATTTTGAGCAAGAATTTGAGAACCCTGATTATAAAAAATGACATTTTTTCTCACCTCACATTTTATTCTTTAATTTTGTTCAGAATAAACGAATTCAGGATTAAATCATGTTCAGAGCGTTTGAATATTTCTCTAAGGAATAAGGACAAAATAATGGATTATATGCAAATTGTACATGGTCATGTTAGTGTATTCTGGTCCCTATAAACAATCCCGTTCCTCTCTCCTCCCCCTTGAAATGTTGGACATACAGTATCGTTGATTAATTAAAAGCATCCTAAAATTTAAATCTTTATAATGTGGTTTATATTTAAGCTTACAACGAATTACCACATACACAGATAAACCATGACATTGAAACCAAAACGTTAGGTTCAATAATGGGTAGGTTCCCCTTGTTCCAAACAGCTGTGTCTCCTGAAGGTATGACTAAGGAGCCATGTTAAATCATGGCCAGCACAAGACCTCTGACGGTGTGCTGTGGTTTCTGGCACCAGGACATGAACAGTGGAAGTGATGTATGTTACCTCCATGGATTAGACTTTTCCAGCACATCCCATGGATGTTTAGTCAACAATCTTGCATGCTAAGCCCTATACACAGCAGGCTGTGATGTCAACAATCTTGCATGCTAAGCCCTATACACAGCAGGCTGTGATGCGCCGAGTGTTCTGGTGCCTTTCTACAATGACCAGCTTTGACTTTTTTTCAGCAGTTAATGCTCTATTAGCTTTCCTGTGAAATTGCAGGGGTGTGGGCAGATGTGGCAAAAACAAGTTTAGCAGATTAACCAAGTTGGATTGGTGACTACAGTGGAACCTCGGATTGCGAGTAATGTGGTTTATGAGTGTTCCGCAAACCGAGCAAAGATTTTTAATAAATTTTTAATCGGAAACCGAGCAAGTATTAGTTTACGAGCGCCGAGTATCATGTATCACGCATGCGACTCTTATCTTGACACCGAGCGGCAAGTGATCACAACTGAGCCAATGATTTTACTCTCTCTTGTGCTGCCGGAATTATGGGTAATCGTCTCCCCGGCTGCATCCCCTGTGTCAAAATAAGAGTCCCCTGCTGCGTCTTAGTGCTCGTCTCTTATAATCCACATTTCCCTCTCTCTTCTGTTTTCGCGCGTGTAATTTGACACTGTGCCCCACACACACCGACACACACACACACACACACACACACACACACACACACACACACACACACACACACACACACACACTTTTTACTCACACACACTTACTTTGTGTGTGCGTGTGCGCACGCGCATGTGTAATTTGACACAGACACAGACACACACACACACAGATCTCCCTGGTGCTTTATTTACATAGAAAACTCAGCTCTGTCGCGATTCTTTTCAAAGGTAAGATTTCTTTTTTTTTTCCTGTTAAAACAGTGTTTGCATTGTGTATGTTAGTTGTGAAACTTAAAAAGCGAGGTGTGGGAGGGAGAAGGAGTTTTACTGTTTAAAACGAGGCAAGGAGCTAATTCCACCCACACACACACACACACACACACACACACACACACATACAAATACACGGCGCCTGCAGGCACAAAAGGAAACACTTAACTGTTTGGATTTATTTTTACTTTTTATGTTGTATTCATTATTTTTATGTATTTATTGTTTTGGGCTGTAGAACGAATAATTTGAGTTTTCATTATTTCTTATGGCAAAATTCAATTTGGTTTACGAGTATTTTGGAATACGAGCCTGCTTCCAGAGCGAATTATGCTTCTAATCTAATGTACCATTTACTATTTACTGTACCGTATGCATGTAATAATGGAAATTGCCATAGACTTGCATCAGATCAAACTGAAAACCTCTCATTCAGATGTGCATTAAAGGTTCCATATGTAAGTTTTTTTAACAGACTGGCCTTTGATCCCCACAGGCATAGATGGGACTCGGGTGGCCATGATCCTGTCACCAGTTTACTGGTATACTAGGCGTAAAAAAATTGGTAATAAAGTCCATATTTATTTATATACATATTTACTGGAACAAATTGTACCTGTACTTTATTACATAGGAAAATTGACAACGGAGGCACCAGCTACGTCTTCTTGCATTGTTCATCAAACCTGTGGTCATCAGCATTGCATGACAGTTTTTTATTGTGTCTGGGCATAGTGTTACATTCCTCCCTTTCACTGTACAGTATGCCACCATCTCTGCACAAGAACAATGGAATTCCACACCTCAAAGCGTGCTGTGATCTTAGCTCGCTCCTGAACAGTTGACGTTATGCCATTATATCGACACAGGAAATATGAAATCCTTTTTACTATCGTCCATTTAGAGACTGTTTCCATCATGACTCCAGTGATACTACAAGTGCTATGTCCATTAAATATCCCTTATGTTGCAAGTGTGCAATGTTGTTATGTAGAAGATGCACGTTTTCAGATTGTTATTGGGAGCCTGACGAGGCCATACCCAAAACTTTATTGGAATTCCGGGTTTGTTTCTGCTCTGAAAAGTGCTTCACACGTTCCCGTGGCTCTCAAGAGAGTATCCACTTAGTCTGTGTGGCTCTGTAAATAAATAAAAAAACAAGAAACAATCAGGATGAGGAAGCATGTTTATTCCCTTGTTAATCATGTTAATGGAAGTGTTTTGGGGAGACACATAAGGAGGTGTCATACAGATGATTTTTTATTTTATTTATTTATTTTTTTTACGAAAGACGCTGGTTGGACCTGTAATTTCCCCCTTCCTTGCCACACGTTTAAAAATCCTTTTTAAAAATACACTCACTCATTTGCTATACTGCTTATCCTGTATATGGTCACGGTGAGGGTCAGAAGCCTATACTACGAGACTACAAGGCAGGGTACTAATCCATCAACACACTCACTCACACGCTGTGGGCAAATTCGAAACGGCAGTTAACATAATCTGCATATCTTTGGACTGTGGGAGGAAACCAGAGTACCCAGAGGAAACCCACCGAGCCCACTAAGCCATTTAATCCCTCAACCCTGAAGGTGCGAGGCTACAGTGCTACCCATTATGCCACCATACCTCTAGGTTTAAAATACAATTCTATATACTGTAGACAGACACTGGCTCAGGATATTACCACTACCACTTCCTGGTTTCTACCTGGTTTTATAGCATACATAGAACTCGAAGAAGACTAGTCACTAATTGAGAAGTTTAGCCATTTCACAGGTTTTTTAAGTTTATTTTTTTTCTCTGACTGGTTCAGAAGAATATCACGTTTCCTCTGAACCACGCGACACCAGTCATCGGCATCTTTTTCGAACTGCTCTCTCACGCACCTTTTGGGGCGTCGTAACACACTTGGAGGACGGAGCTCTCCGCTCCTTCCACTTGCGCGAGCTCACTGTTGCTCACAGTCACACGATTGGCTGTAGAGCCGTGATTGATGTGAGCGTTCTAAGATCTACCATCCCACCCAGCTGAGAGAGCTCGGCCAATCAGCTCTGTCCAGCTCGCTCCAAGCCAATTCCACATGTTTGGGATGTTAAAGGAGTTCCTGGGAGGCCAGGGACGTTTCAGACATGAAGCAGGCAGTTCCAAATATTCCTCCGGCACCCTGAGAAAACCTTTTACCTTGATGGTATTCAGTCACTAGTGATACGTGCATTAGTGTAGCAGGGGATTACAGTATATAGAGAAATAAAGGGAGGTTTTTACTCTCATAACTGTGTTCTGTTATTCTGTTCTGTGTTCTGTTATAACTTTTTTAACATCCATTTTTTATTAAATGTTTGTGGCTGAATTATTTAATGAAAGCTGTTATTCTAAGAAGCATGCACATGCATTAAACGTAATTAATATACTGTAATTACCCAAAACCTGGTATTTCTCATATGAATTTGCAACAGTTCCCTAAATAAGCAGTAATCTGGGTATATTCCATCTACTAAACAATATGATATAATAGTATTATAATAACTTTGGCCATCGTCCTGGTATCCTAACAGCGTGCAACGACGTGGCAACCGTAGAGATTGCTGGGTAGCACTCGGGCATGTCCGTCCGGTACACAACTGCGTATCCGTGTCTTTGTATTCGAATAGGATTAAGCAAAAAAAAAAAAAAAACGAATTGTTTGTGATTGAAAAAACAAAAAGGCGCCTGCTTAATATGGCTTCCTGAGGCCTGCTCTATTGTTCATCATTTAGTGAAAATGGCAGATGCACAATATAGGGTGGGGCGTTGTGTAGAGCGGAAATCATTCAAGCACAATACAGTAGGTTCTATAAGAACATGCGGGCCTACGTGCGGCGGCAAGAGAAAAAAAAAAAAAGATTGCATTTTGCGCACATTATTGCATTTTCATACAGAGTCTCAAGGACATTTCAATTCAGAGACTGAATTAAATGTAAAATATTTGACACTCTTTGTGTGGACGTGACAGGAAGTGGAAGAAGAAATGGGAATTTCTGGCCCGTTCTCAATTTTTTATTTTTTATTTTGTCTTGCTCCGTCTCCTTTCTTCTGTCTTTCTTCTTTTTCTTAGGACTTTGACTGTTTGGGATGCTGGGATGCATGTGGTATCTGCAGGAGGCAGCTGTCACTCCTCTGTCTAACCCTTTTAGAGGTTTTGCTTATGGAACCAGGCTATAATTTGTCCTCTCTCTCTCTCTCTCTCTCTATTTCTCTCTCTCTCTTCTTCAAGCTCTCTCTCATATACTCTGAAGATATTATATAGGTCATCAGGTTGAGCAGTACTCAATGCTCGGACCCCTCTTGCACTTATACATGCGATGAATAGGACTCCAGATCGAAGCCACTCACAGCACAAAGCTTTTTTTTTTTTATTTTTTACTCAAGGTAGATTTATAGCCTTCGAGTTGGAGATCTGCAGACTCTCTCTCACCACACAATTTCATTCCCTTCAGTAATGTGTGCTGAATAGGATATATGCGCCTGATAGGCTAATGGAAAACCTCCACTGTTAGCGGGTGATGGAGGGTGGGCGGTGCGCAGCGCGGTTCAGCCGTTTGCCCCGGGGATGGGGATTACTTAGAGCAAGAGAGAGAGAGAGAGAGGGAGTATGAAGGAAACAAAGTCTGACCTGATTCGTGTTGTCAGATTTTTGTGTGTGTGGATGGAGACCTTGAAGTGGTACACAAACTAGGCAGAGTGATGACTCTGATGTGAGCCTGATCAGGGCTTAAAGTGGACTTTGGTTTATCCTGTATGCAGGGTCGCAGGGGGCCGGGAGCGGATCCCAGGAGGCTTAGGGTACGAAGCAGGGTGCACATTGGACATGGTGCCAATCCATCGAAGGGATTGATACCGACACACATGCACTCACACACTCATTCACAAACTATAACCAGTTATTCTAATCTGCATGACTTTGGACTGTTGGAGGAAACCAGAGCACCAGGAGAAAACCCACCATGCACGGGGAAAACATGCAAACTATATACACATCCTGGAGGTGCTAGCGACGGTGCTAACCGTTAAACCACCCTGTCGCTATTCTGTAAATATCACGATTTAATAAAGATCCAGATCCGATATTACCGTTTTTTCCGATTTTGTTACAATTTTAAGACCTTGAACTCAAAAGTTTTAGATCTTATTTGAACTTTTGTTCAGCATCTTCACAACTCAACATGAGTAATTGAATGTAGCCCACTTCTTAAAACATTACTCACTTGAAAAACAAGTGCAGCACCTTTACTTAACATATAGTTTAACAATTACTTAAATGAAATGAAATAAAAAAATCGACATTTTTCCTGACCAGCAAATATTTTTGTTTTCCGGACACATTTGCTCTTTCTAAAACAAATGTAGCTGATAATTGACATGATAGTTGATGGGATGAAAACGTGTGCATTGTTTAGACTGCACCACCTGTAGGATTATAAAGAAAGTCACGTTTTCCACCTCAAATGCCTCCAAAGTCTCAAAACTCATCTTGACCATGAACATGCGGGTTGAGTGGATGCGAGCACGTGGCCGGACACTTCTTGTACCGCGGGCACGCTGGGCTTCTAATGAGCACGATTTTCAGGACTAATTTGTGCTTGCGGTGTTTTGAGATTGTTATACGTATGTGTAATGAGTGGATTTGTAGACTAAAACCAAGAAAAGGCAGATCGGAAGCTTTTATCATAATGTAACGGCATAAAAATGCATTTCTGTTGAACGACTCGGAAACTTGCGCGTTCGGTAAAGAAACAGTTATACCTGAGGCTAGTCGGCCAGTCATCAGTCAGGACTAATCACGGTGAAAACCATCCAGTTTCGGTCGCTGGCCGATCGACCAGTGCACCTCTTTTATAAATGTAAAAAATCATAAAAAAGGGCCTCTGGGTGGTAAAGCGCTCGCCCTATCATCCGGATATCGTGAGTTCGATTCCCGGGTGATGCTGTAACCTCTCGCAGCCGGAGGTCTAGAGAGAGCTGATTGGCCGAGCTCTCTCAGAGGGGAGGGATGAGAGGTACTTAGTGCTCCCACATTAATCACGGCTCTACAGCCAATCAGGGGCGTCTGTGAGCTCACGCAAGCGGAAGGAGCGGATAGCGCTATCCTCCGAGTGTGTTACGCCGCCCCCAACAGTGCGTGAACGAGCAGTTCGAAAAGATGCGGTTGTCTGGCATTACGTAGTTCGGAGGAAACGTGATTGTAGTTCGTGATAGTCTTCGGCCCTCCCGGCTGAGTGGTAGTAGTAGCCTTAATGTGGGAGCGCCACCCTAGTGATGGGAAGGAATTGGACACGACTAAATTAGGGAGAAAATCGGGGGAAAAAGACAAACAAAAAAAATATATATTTTGGATTAGGGTTAGGGTTACAATGAATCGGCACACAAAAGAATTGCAATTCATAAGTTAATTGATTTTTACAAGTTTGACATTTTACTCACGAGCACCATTAAAATGGTTGGCTTGTACGTTTTCTTGTGAAACCCGCTGACCATTATGCTACAGGTACAAAGTTACTAACAGTGCGCAAATGGCTCTCCTGATCGTTCCAAATTGTCCCGGATCCTCCAAGCTCACTTGAACGCAGTTAGCACGTATGTCTGCCTGACATAAGGAGCGAAAAAGGAAACTGCAGAAATGAGTTTTGCAGTCGGGAACTTCAATTCCGGAGCGCACTGATGGAATGAATGCTTAAGCAAGAAGGATAAGACCTAATATTTTATAGAACGTTTTTTGACAGCTCGCCTTATGAGAAATCAGGTCACAGCGGCCTCCACCAAGAGATGCCGACTCCGTAGGCAGCCTTCTGAAGCAGGCTTTCCCACTGGCCCTCACACGCAGCAGTTTCTTAATTGAAAAGCGAGATTAGGAATGCAGATAGCGGGCCATCGCAGTGCTAGAGAGAGGACATCAGGACACAGAGGGAGATGGTTTATTTTTCTCCAACTCGTCTCCATCAGGTTTGATGAATCTTTCTCTGGCAGGGCATTTATGTCGGTAATATGTAACTTTTATGAGAACGGCTTCGGAGCCCACGGAGAGACGGAGGGCGGTGGAGGGAGCTCGTTCGTATCCGTGTATTTCCCCATAGCAATTCTGGACGTCGTCGTGATCCGTAATCTCATTCTGAACTCACGGCCAGCATTTGCGAGATGGATGGAAGGACAAAAGAAGACAATTGTAAAAATACACAATTGATGAAAAGAGTGTTTATGCCCTTTTACCAAGAACCAAGAGATTAAAGATAGATATCAGCTTGCCATAAGCCATACAGACGTTAAAACCAAGGGCTTGGCATGCCATCATCTTAATCATAAAAGATTCGTAATTAGAGATTTGACCTAAAGTTTTCTTCCCAAACATTCATCCATACAATAATGTTCTTCTCACTGACTCAACTGCACATAAAACAGTTAGCTTTATTATCAAAAAAGAGAGTCTTTCCACATTTGTGCTCTGTTGCTATTTTCATGGTCTTAAGCAAATCCCTGGCACATTCTTTTACTCCCAAATTGTCCCTTCAGTAGTGATGACAGACTGTGAGACTAGATATCAAACCTCAGACGTACCATCATTTACCATCCATGTTAAGAAAACCTGTAAAAGAGGGGAAATATGGTTGCTTCTTTTAATGGCGCTGTTTCATCATGTGCTGTCTTGTACGCGTCCTCTGTGGCACAAGCCTAACCAAGGGTGTCCCTGCCAGGCTTTTTTGCACAGACAATCCAATCTGAGACCAATTTAGCCTGCGTGATAGAGGGAAACTGCTGCATTTGTCACACAGACTAAACTTATTGGCCATGGGAATTTAGAGACATCCCATTTGGCTTGATGTCAAAGGTTCTAAATCCCGGGGCAGGTTCAGGTGCACGCTGAACAGTTTTTTCCTCTTTTTTAAATTTTATTTAAACGCATTTGATGAAGATAAGGAAGGTTTAAATAACTATTTCTAAAGATACATATTTTAATGAGATTTTATAAGGTTTCCAGATTTGAACTAAATTGAATTTGGTTAATTGTTGATTGATTGATTTTTTTTTAAATCAATGGAATTAGATAATTAAGTGACAACCACAACAACGACAACAACAGTTAATTCTTAATTCAAGACATGATGATCAGCTGTTCTGAAACTGTTATTGTGAGAACAGTGTATTTGCAAAACCCATCAAGCACCATGATGAAACTGGCTCTCATGAAGACCATCCCAGGAAATCAAGACCAAGACGTACCTCTGCTGCAGAGGAGACGTTCATTTAGAGTTACCTCAGAAATCACCAATTAACAAACAGCACCTCAGATTAGAGCCGTTATGAAGACTTTACAGAGCATAAGTAGCAGATACATCTGAGTATCAACTGTTCAAAGGAGATTACAGTAAATCCCCTACATACGAACATTCGAGTTACAAACTATCGAGTCGAAGATATGCGAACATGCATTTGAGATCACATGTCGGGCGTAATTTGTCAGCGTCCATACCAGGATATCCGCAAGTGTCACAAGCAACCGAGGGATGAACAGAACAGCCTTAGCAGTTAGCCCGTGTAGCGTGGATGGTAAACCCAAACGCGGAAGCAGCGCGAGTAGGCAGGATAACCACGCGATTAGTTTAAGAACTCTCTTACACAAAGAGCAAGGATCTACACAAATAAACCCGCGTTCTAGCAACACACACTCAATCAAAGAAGCAACCCGAATTGGTGAGTACTCACAGAATAGTCGGTGTAGCGTCAGCAAAGGCATGGGCGAACTCAATGACTGAGCAATGTGAAGCGCCATCTTGTTTCCTTTTATGCTTCCTGAAACCCGACCCGTATTGCTTCCGGGTCCTAGTGCCGGTCATGTTACGAGTGTGCATGACAGCAAACAAGCGTAAATTCAACGGCGACGAGGCTGGTACTCCTAAGAAGCACAAAGCAATAATGATGGAAACAACAGTAAAAATAATTGAGAGAATGGAGTTAAGTGAAAAGATGGCAGACATTGCTTGTTGTATTAACATGAATTGTTCAACCATCAGCTGATTCTAAAGACCAAGGACAAGATCATGGAACATGTTAGTTTTAAACTGTGTATAGCCGATTGTGTTGGTATCCTAGTAGCTAGACAATGTTTGTTGGACTTACGAACAAATTGGACTTAACTCAGGAGTCTTGGAACGAAACTCGTTGAGGACTTACTGTATTTATTATATTGGATGCCTTGAGCATTGTTTTAGAATGCAGAAAGAAATAAAAACAGAAACTATCATGGAATTAGAAGGCGTGTCAAAACTTTTGACTGGTAGTGCAGTGAAGTCTGAGTGAAACTTGTTCAGATGAACTTGAAACAGATGCTTGCTCGCCTGAAAAAAGGTGATTATAATGATAAAAAGTTTAAAAATGGCACGTCTCTGAACCTTCTTATCAACTCCATTTTCTGCCAGTTTAGCTGAAGTACTGGTGATGAACCCAAATGAATACGCTAGTGATTCACCAGTGCTTAAGGTAGGCAGGCAGTAGATCAGCAGATGTAGATCAAACAGGTCGAGTACATAACCTGCACTGTGATCTTAAAGGTGTCATATTGTACTTTCTTTTTTAAACAAATCTCCAAAATGTGTCTGTTAATGTTCCAGCTGAAATACTGCTCAAATAAGCTGCGGCAGCCCAACTCCCCTTTGAGAAAAGCATTTTTCTGGCCGGACACAGCACAGGAAATGGGAGATGGAGATGGGGTTGTGTAAATTGTTCCCCGCCGCTTCCGAGCAGCGCGACGGAAACATTTTTGTCCGGAGATCGCAAGTTTGATTCCCGCGTGGTGCTATAGCCAGCCGTAGCCGGGAGTCTAGAGAGCAGATTGGTCATGCTCTCTCGCGGGTGGTGGAGTGGCACGTTTTCACTCCCACATCAATCATAACGACACCAGCCAATCGTGGGTCGTCTGTAAGTTCACATAAGTGGAATAGGATGTTCCTCTGTGTGTTTTACCTCACAGAGCAGCGGTTCAAAAAGATGCAGCTGGTGGATTAATGTGCATTGCCGGCCTTGGTTTTGACAGGTCGGTAGCCGTCGCTGATGGGGCAGTGCCATGTGCCTGTAGGTGTAAATTATAAAGACCACTACTGTATGCAGGAAATAAAACTTTCAAATAGAAAACCAGAAAGTTACTTGAAATTAGACTTTCATGATCACGGCAAACTTGGTTTCATGTTTGATATTCGCTGCACGTTTGCATCTTTAGCACCAGCAGCGTTCAAAGAGAGCGTTTGAAAACCTCATGTACGGAGCACACACAAACACACACACACACACACACTTCTCTACACCATGTGATTTTGTATTCTTAACATATTTTCATCAGCTTTTGATGTATCTGTGCATTTAATCAGAGTAATACTTAACCATTAGTTGCACGTGTGTGAAGTTTTAGAATTTTTTTAATTCCCGCTAAAAAAAGAAGATACCGTTTCGCAATGCTCTTTACACTATTTGTATTCTTAAACCACTTGCATCATTTCCATTTATAATACATGTTGGAGCGGAAGTATAAAACTGATACTTGTTTGTTTGGGATCTTAGTAAATCAGGGCCAGATTCCAGGTTATGAGTTACTATATATTTATAGAAGATTTTATAAGAATTTGTTAATAAGGCAAAAAATAGTAACAGGATATTTGTAGCTAGAATTTATACACAAAAGTACACTACAATATTATTGTCTCATCATATGAACGCCCCACCGTAAGAATTTTTGTCTTCCACAAGAAATCTGCCTCGGTGTGTGTAGCATTTTCAGTATACGAGTGACCGAACTGAGCCGAACTGAATGCTGGTTAAGTTTTGCGCACGTATCGTGCAAGATTTAGTAAAGATGTAGACCATGGATCCCAAGAATGCAAGAAAATTTTAATTTTTTTCTCCCTAATTTAGTCGCGTCCAATTCCTCCCCGTCACTAGGGGGCTCCACATTAAGGCTACTACTACTAATCAGTCGGAAGGGCCGAAGACTTTCACGTGTTTCCTCCGAACCACATGACGCCAGCCGACCGCATCTTTTTGAACCGCTCGCTCACGCACCGTTGGGGGCGGCGTAACACACTCGGAGGACAGCGCTATCCGCTCCTTCCGCTTGCGCGAGCTCACAGATGCACCTGATTGGCTGTAGAGCCGTGATTAATGTGGGAGCATTAAGTACCTCTCATCCCTCCCCTCTGAGAGAGCTCGGCCAATCAGCTCTCTCTAGACCTCTGGCTGCGAGAGGTTACACTATCACCCGGGAATCGAACTGGCGATCTCCGGATGATAGGGCGAGCACTTTACCACTGCGCCACTCGGAAGCCAATTCCGGTTTTGAAGCAGAGCAGGCGGTGCCAGGAGCAATCATAAATTAAGGTTAAGTGAGGTTTAATGTCTATATATTTGATATTTTACCTCACTTTCTAAATGTTTCAGTTGTTTTTAAAAACCAAAATATATGATAATATTGTAGGAAATTGGTAACATTGGTAATATTTTTGTGTGGCTGGAACGGATTATCTGCATTTCCATTATTTCCTACACGTCAACGAGTTTCGCAATATGATTAGAGCATTGTTTGGAGCATTCATACTCCTCCTTCATATGTTAAGACAGATTATATTATTCATCTGCAGAGTGCTAAACTGATGAAATGAACTGACAGGGCCGTTCTGCATGAAGAAGCAGCATGTGAAAAAAAAAGAAAGAAACGCGGTGCACGGATTCGTACGATCTATAAGCGTAGTGGCAGGAAAAGTGCGCGCTGTGTCAGCAAGATTTCGCCTGGAAAAAGAATAAATAGCTCGGATTTGGTGTTACTTGTCTGCAGAGTGCACTCGCACGGTTACAGCAGGTTACGACAACGCCCACGGAGTATCTGCTTCCCATTGATTTTCCTCTGCCATGGTGACATTCAAGACCTTGTTAACAGCACAAGCTTCCAGGAGAGAGAGAGAGAGAAATAACAAGAACTTATGAAAAATAACAAGAGAAAGAGAGTATTTGCAGACTGACACGGAAAAAAAAAAAGTCCAGGAGGTAAAAAAGGAATGCAAAGACGATGACAAGAAGTACGCGAGAGAGAGAGAGAGCGTCAGGTGAAGAGCGATTGAAGGAAAGGAAGAGCAGAGAGGGGAATGCTGAGTCGCTGCTTTGGCTGCAGCCGCTGTCCGTTCATTAAGCAGCTTGTCAGCTCGGCTCACACCGCAGGAGACGCGCTGGATAGTTTATGTATTGATTGAGCTGCAAGCTGAGAGGCATTTTTTTTCCTTTTAGCACAACTTAGCATGATGCATAGAGTTTCTACCATAAACTACCCTAGTTTACACACACACACACACACACACACACACACACACACACACACACACACACACACACACACACACAGAGGTGTCATTTGTTTACCATACAGACTTTGCCGTTGAGTTTGTAATTTCCGAGTGTTGGCATGAGTTCAGGAAAGAATGTGATCTATATGAATTGTGATGTAGCATTCTTTAATACATGCTCAATTAATAACTGTTAGTCTTGTTAATAGGAATTAAAGCCTTTAGGATTAGACACGCTAATACTGTAGTGTTGATTTCAGCAGCACTGGAGCAGGAGTTTTGAAAATGAGGAAATCATACGAGTAGCAAAACACAACACAGGGTTTTTCAAGTTAGTAAATGTATATACATCATAGGCATAGTGAAGACAAGACGTGTCAGTCAACATGGAACGTCTTCACGGCGTTCCGTCTTTTTTTAGGCACAATCATTACTAAGTACTTAAAGCTTCTTGTCTCTCGATCCATGCTTCGTTTTTTTTTTTGTAAATATGCATACACATTTATATTTTGATCAGATAAAAAGAAACACGCCACGTCCAATTTAGTCATGTCCAGTTCCTCCCCGTCACTAGGGGGCTCCCACAGAGGGGTGAAGACTATCACGTTTTGCACTTGCATAAGCATAAGCTCGCCGACGTAAGCTGTAATTAATGTGAGAGCACTAAGTGACTACTGTCCCACCCCGCTGAGAGAGCTCAGCCAAGTAGCTCTCTCCAGGCCCTCGGCTGTAAGAGGCTACAGCGTCACCCGGGGATCGAAGCAGCAATCTCCGGATGAGAGCGTGACCACTTTACCACTGCGCCAGTCTTAATTTTTATTCAGATGAAACTTGTCATGAAACAGTTTTTGATTTTCCCTGAAAAGACATAAACCTGAAAAAGTGTATCATTCTAAAATGCAAAATTGTTAAGATATTGCATCATGAATTTGACACGGTTACAGACACTACAGATTTATTTTGGAAAAAATCCTTAATTTTGCTTTAATTTAAGCAATCATTTTTACAGGTCATATGCTTCTAGACGCTTACACCAGGCTTAGTATCAATACTCATAAAGAAATATGAATAATTTGCATTTTATATGATTATAGTTTGAAGTGTGACACATAACGCTATAAGACGGCCATATTTGGGGCACAGACTGTATAAAAGCATTTCTCGATGTCTAGCGATATTGGTCACTTCCATGCTGCATCTTTCGCACACACGTTTTCCGTATTATATGTATAATATAAAAAAAAATTCATCAGCATCAATATTATTTAGCTGATTGCAAGCTAACGTTTACAGTGTAGTGTTTAATGTGTACTACTTATGAAATAATTTCTTTATTAAATATTGAATTTCACTTGAGGGGTGCGGCGTGTGAGATGCTGCTTTTCACTGTCTTGGTGAATTAGCTTGCTCACACAAGAAGTAGAATTTTAAATATAGTCAGTTTAATATTTCCCCTTATAGGATTACAGTAAACCAAATATGTGATTATTAAACATTTATTAAAAAAATTATAACTCAGTTCGAGCTTGTGCTATTAGCAGATCCGGCAATAGAACACTTAAAAAATGAGTAAAAATCTCCAAAAGCAGGCTGAATGATCTGAAGTTATATTTCCACCTGCTAAGATGCGCGGTTGCTATTATAGGAAATTAAGCAACAACATTAAAAACATAAAGTCCCGAAATTCATTAATGTAATAAGCTCATGTTTTTAGAATGCTGGTCATGATGGTCATCGGAACAACACTGGTTACTTGGCGATGGGGTAGTGCTGAACGAATGCCGCTAACGCAATGTTGTAAGAAACCTCACAGTTCAAAACAATACCAAAACAACCACTAGGGGGCATAGTAGAGGTGATCGCAAACAATAAACAATAATTGCCGAAACCGAAATACTGTATTTATTTGGTAGGAAGCCAAAAGGGTAAGAAATCCACTTCTGTGGAACGAACACTATGCAGTTTGGACGCGATAATACAGGAGAGTATTTTGTGCGCTAAGATGCACCTCTTGGTAATATTTCCAAAAGATAAAGAAGCATCACAACACTAAGAGATGCATGACCTGAGATCCTGAGATACACGCGCTGTGTGCGGGAAGCTGTGGTGTCCGTCCCGGTCTCTGTTCAGTATTCTAATCCCTGTAAGAAACTTAAGGGTACATAGATGTGGCCGGATGTTGTGCTAATGGAATAAAGGTTAGGGTTTCATTGTTTTCTGGGTCGTCAGTTCAACGTGATCTCTTAGTGAGACTTCATCAAAGGGGTCCTGCTGGACCCAGATGAGTTTATTTTTTTTTTTTATTTTTTTTTTTTTGGATTTTTCCCCGATTTTCTCCCTAATTTAGTCGTGTCCAATTCCTCCCCGTCACTAGGGGGCTCCCACATTAAGGCTACTACTACCACTCGGCTGTAAGAGGCTACAGCGTCACCCGGGGATCGAAGCAGCAATCTCCGGATGAGAGCGTGACCACTTTACCACTGCGCCAGTCTTAATTTTCATTCAGATGAAACTTGTCATGAAACAGTTTTTGATTTTCCCTGAAAAGACATAAACCTGAAAAAGTGTATCATTCTAAAATGCAAAATTGTTAAGATATTGCATCATGAATTTGACACGGTTACAGACACTACAGATTTATTTTGGAAAAAATCCTTAATTTTGCTTTAATTTAAGCAATCATTTTTACAGGTCATATGCTTCTAGACGCTTACACCAGGCTTAGTATCAATACTCATAAAGAAATATGAATAATTTGCATTTTATATGATTATAGTTTGAAGTGTGACACATAACGCTATAAGACGGGAGGGCCGAAGACTATCACGTGTTTCCTCCGAACCACGTGACGCCAGCCGACCGCATCTTTTCGAACTGCTCGCTCGCGCACCGTTGGGGGCGGCGTAACACACTCGGAGGACAGCGCTATCCGCTCCCTCCGTTGCGCGAGCTCACAGACGCCCCTGACTGGCTGTAGTGCCATGATTAATGTGGGAGCACGAAGTACCTCTCATCCCTCCCCTCTGAGAGAGCTCGGCCAATCAGCTCTCTCTAGACCTCCGGCTGCGAGAGGTTACAGCACCACCCGGGATTCGAACTAGCGATCTCCGGATGATAGGGCGAGCGCTTTAACCACTGCGCCACTCGGAGGCCCAGATGAGTTTAAACATTAAAATCCAGCTGATTAATTATTTTACAAAACTATTTATTGCTCACAAAAGTCCTCATTACCTGTTAGTTCAGCTGAGCTTTCAATGAAGTCAGAAAAGTTTTTAGTGGCTTGGCCTTGCAATCATTATACATTTAAAACATTTTCACCGGTGCTTAACTCTTTAAAGAGCACAGCCGCCAAGAGTTAATCGACTTGCTCAAGTGCTCCTTAACACTCCTCGGCTTTAAACGCGGAAATTTCTGCCCCCCCGCATTAAACACGGATCATCGGCCTGGAATAAATGATGTGTGGCCTCAAATTCAACTTCACATTCAGCACTGAGCAGAAGCAGCTCATTAGGGTGTGTTATTAACTTTAATGATCTGATAGGGACATGCAAACACACACACACACACACACACACACACACACACACACACACACACACACACACACACACACACAGCTTGAGCTTTCTGTTAATCCTGCTGATTTATGTTGATGCATAATAAGTTCAACTTGTAATTTGCCCTGTTGCATGCACTTGCTTCTACATAGATGTCACCTCCCGTACAATTGGCACTGTAGGCCACAACTTTTTTTTTCTTGTTCTTGCATTAGATTTAACGAATAGTGAGACATGACGGAGAGCGCTCAAGGCTAGTTTAGATTCAGGAGATGCTTGCGTTTTTTAAATTAATTTATTTTTTTAACCTCCAGAGCAAGTCATTATTTTTACAATTTGCCTGATGCAACCTCAGCTCAGAGGACAGCAATTCAGTCAGCAATGGTGTCCTAAATTGATAATCCAACCTCTTACATGCTCAGACCCATGTAGTGATGGGCTTACCTTTAAAGCGTCCCAAACCAATTTCCTTCGCAAGGGGAAGATGTTAATAGGTTACGTTCACTTTTATTGTGCGTTTGATGTATGTAGGACTTCTTATAAGTGAAATGAAGATTTCATGCCTGTATGCGGATACGTGTCTAGTGGCCCGAAAAAAACGCACATCCCATGTCACCGTCGCTGAATTCTGGTCTTCACAAACTATACCTAATAAAAATTTCATGAGAAGCAACATGGTGTCTCGGCCCCGTGTCCAGTGGCTCGGGTCGCAACCCAGAGCCGGGATGAAACAAAAACTGGAACAAATCAGATTGAGGAAAAACGTACAGTTAGAAAAGAAGCAGCGCGTGACAACACCATACACGACTTTACAGGCGAACACATGAGATTTTACCCTCAAACAAGTCCAAGTTAAGTGATGACAGGTTTCAGTCGATGTGAGAAGCAGCATACACGCAAATGAACACTGTGACTTTTCTTTTTTACAACAGGGTGTGTGATCAAGTCCCTGTTCTCCTCTGTCTGTCTGTCTGTCTGTCTGTCTGTCTACTTCTCTGTCAGTCTACCTGCTCATCTGCCTGTCTCTCTGCCCATCTACTCGTATGCTTGACTGTCTGTCTATCTGTCTTTGTGTCTATCCACTCATCTTCAGTACTTGTCTCTACTGATATACAGTACTTGTCTGTCTGTTAGTAACTCTACCTACTCAACTACCTGTGTGCAAGTTGATCTACTCTTCTCTTCGTCTTACTGTCTATCTACTCATCTGTCTGTTTATCTATGCATCTGTCTATTCATGTACCCGTCTGTCTGTCAGTCCACTCACCTGCTTGTCTGTCTATCTATTCATCTACTTATGTCTGTCTACATACATCTCATTGTCTCTCTGTTTGTCAGTCTACCTACTCACCTACTTATATGTCTGTCTGTCTATGCACTTGTCTATTCACTCAAATTCTCATCTACCTGACTTTTTGTCAGTCTACTCATCTCCTCATCTATCTGTCCATCTTCTCATCTACTTGTCCATCTGTCTCTCTGCATACTCGTCTACCTGTCTCTCTGTCCATCTTCTCATCTACTTGTCCATCTGTCCCTCTGCATACTCGTCTACCTTTCTCTCTGTCCATCTCCTCACCTACTTGTCTGTCTATCTACTCATCTACCTGTCTCTCTGTCCATCTTCTCACCTACTTGTCTGTCTATCTACTCATCTACCTGTCTCTCTGTCCATCTTCTCACCTACTTGTCTGTCTATCTACTCATCTACCTGTCTCTCTGTCCATCTCCTCACCTACTTGTCTGTCTATCTACTCATCTACCTGTCTCTCTGTCCATCTTCTCATCTACTTGTCTGTCTATCTACTCATCTACCTGTCTCTCTGTCCATCTTCTCATCTACATGTCCATTTGTCTCTCTGCATACTCATTTACCTGTCTCTCTGTCCATCTTCTCATCTACATGTCTGTCTATCTACTCATCTACCTGTCTCTCTGTCCTTCCTCTCATCTACAATGCTTCATGTCCATCTTCTCATCGTCTTTCCATCTACTGTACACATCATCATTTCATCCGTCTTTGCATCTACCCGTCAGTCTTTCCTGTACCACACAGAATTTTATTATCCTGAATACTATAATTCGCACACCACTATTTATGCATAAACCCTCCAAGCACCGTCGTTCCCTCATTTATTTATTTATTTATAATTTTTTTTTATTTTTATCTCTCTTGATCTCTCTCACCCGACACGTAATGCGCTCTCTTTGAAAAAGCTCGGGAGCCCTGCATTTATAATCTTTCTCATTACACGCCACTTATGTGTACACACACGGCGTATTAATGTCCCACACAGGTGCTGTTTTTCCGTGCACTGTAATATGTCATTTGTTTTTTTTCCTCCACCGCATGAATGAATCCTGTGTAATTTTTCATTCCCCCTCCCTCGCCTCTTTTTTTTTTCTTTTTTTTTTTTTTTTTCAAGTGTGCAATCTCACTCTGAATACATTTCAATGCATTTATAGTCATTTTTCCTTGTAACCTCTCACAATTGGTTTGCATGAAAAAACGCAATACAGATAACACAGTCGGGTCCACTTCAAACACAGTGCCACGTCAGTGCGAGTAATAATCTGTCACGAGTAATCTTTTGTCCAGTTACCGCGAGAGTCTGGGTTGGGGTTGTTTTTTTCATCGTGTCATTGTTGGCACACATGGTTGCGCCCCCCCCCCCCCCCTCCCTAAAACCTTTTATTTTTATGTATTATTTGGCTTGCATCCAGAATTCACAAGCGAGGGAGTGCAAACGATACTGTAGGAGTCAAGTCAGCTCGTGTCTTCTTTTTCGCTCCCTTGCTTTTTGCCGCATGCACAAAGTTTCACCGTCCATCCTGTAGAACCTGAAACCCTTTTCCGAGCTCCAACAGGAAGTAGACGCCTCCTTGCATTATTATCTTTACTTACAGTATGCAGACGTCTGTCTTTACTCTCTCGGCTACAGTATCTCTCGCCTTTAACAGTACAGAACATTTGCCCTTAAACTAAGACGGTACCTCAGGCCCGTATTATCCGTCTCTCTTTCCGAGCTTCATACAGTACGAACACACCTGAAAATGGCTCGTTTGATTGTTTATGTTTATCGAAATGAATTACAAGTCTTTCGTTATCTAATAAGTGAAAAGTACCAAACATTAACAGCCTCGCAGTCGTCGCTAATTAGAATATAAAATATTAGGTCTAATTTGAATTACAGAAACAAATTGAACCAAAGCAACATCATTTTAGAAGGAGGGGAAAACAATAATAAACAGCTTTGAATCGGTGGTATTATTTTCGGTTCGCCTCATTAATGCACTTTCGAGATATTGCATTTCATTTTTTTTTCATACGCTGATGTTTACGGTGTAGCGAGAATTATGCTCGTAGGCTCAGCGCAACACAGTACCAGTAACACGGAGCTCCAGCTTATTTGCATCGGAGCATGGACAGTATAATAACTTACACCGGCTGAATTATTGAATCTGACTGGTCAGGTGGTGTTGATTAATTCTCTATAACTGCAGCTCTGACAATAGGGCTGGCTGCAAGGCTTATGTTGCTATGGTAACCGCTAATTCAGACGGACTCACATGGTTGAATAATAAACACAGTGAGAAATATTTCTTTTTGTACAGTATAGTACGATAAAAAAACACTTTAAGTTTAAGTTTCATTCAACGGGAATTATTATGCAAAATTTGTTACGTAGTCATTTTTAAATTAAAAATCATTCAGATGGGTCCCCAGTGTGTGTGTCCACACAAAAAACATGAAGGATTTTTTTTCCCCCTGCTATTTGTCCATGCACCCTGCTTTTTAATTTAATTACATTTTGCGCCACCAGGCTCAAGGACATTGTGCTTTGTAGCAACTTGGAGATTAATAAGTTTGAAATCACATTTTAAAACTGTGCACTGGGTTAAACTGGATGCTGTAAAAGTACCATGATTTAATTTCACTCACAAAGGCAACGTTAGACAACAAAACTCACACGCCCAGTTTTGCACGTCGGCTTGGCGAGTACATTAGTGGGACTTTGGCTGTATTCGAAGATAAGTCAAAAGAAGCTGTCTTGAAGGGACTCCATATGAAATGCTGGGCAGCTCTTTAAAAATGAATCTCAAGCTTTGTTATGTAACTGTTACGTGAAAATGGAGCGGCAGATAAAAATGCTCACTCAGTGTGACAGTGTTGACCGGGGAGCGGTGGAAAAATGCTCTTATAGCCATGTTTCTTGTAAAATATGCTAGGATGAGTTTGCCCTGGTGACCTTTGAACTCTCAACTTCTCATTAAACCTCTATGTGCCGTTCTGTCCTTCTTTAAGCGCATCATGAGAGGGAGGAATCAAATTCAGATTTCGTAAAGGACATGAGTCAAACCGACATTTACAGAAGACTTCAAGCACAACTTTTTTAAATAAGGCTGTACGATCCTGGCTGAGGTGGCTCAAAGCCCAATGCAGTCGTCTCCGTGAACATTTAGCAAATGGAACGCCTGCGAGATAACTTGTTGCCAAATTGTGTCCGTCAGTGGGAACTGTACACATGGTCATTAACGAACACCGCTTGCACGTTACAGGAACTCGGCTGAAAGTTGTTGCCGCATCCCCTGTACAGTCCTGATCTCGCTCCAAGCCAATTTTCTCACGTTTATTCCCTGATTAAATGAGTTCCCGGGAGGCCAGTGTTGCAGACGTGAAGCAGACGTGAAGCAAGATCACGGCTCCGGTGTACTGAGAAAACTTTCTACCTTGATGGTATCCAAGCACTAGTGAAATTATATAGAGAGTTTGTACTCTCATGAATGTGTTCGACTGTACAAGTCCTGGTTTGATTTGAATCCCCTTTGTATCATGATGTCCAACCCACATCCAGTTCTTTATTCAGTGTTTAGGGACATCAGATTCACTCCTTCTTCTATTCCTGCAAGCAAAAATAGCTTACTTCCCCGCTGCTGCTAACTCTACCTCCCGCAGTCATGAAGAAGAGTCTTGCGTAACACACTTGTGTGCGAGTGTGTGCGAGTGATCCATCAGTTGGCGAACCATGCCCTGATCCGCTCCCCACCTATAGTTATATAAATATACAGAGCAAGAGCGCTGTGTTCTGTTTTAAGCTGTATTCTCCTGGATGTGTATGCTTTTTATTTGAGATACAGGATGCCTGTGAATCCCTCCAAGTTTCGGAATTCTATTTGATTCCTCCTTCATCAGTTATCATCAGGCGACAGCATAAGCTTTTTATGAAATTAATAATTCATAAAAGTCCACTTAAGGTTACTTAAGATTTAAAAAAGAGAAAGAAATTAGGAATGATCTCACCAACCAATAACATTGCTGGTAGGTGGAATAACTATTATATAAATTGCCCCTAGCTATCCCACTGGGCAAGTGAACACTCCAGTGTGCTGCCCTGTGGCATGTTTTGGTTGCCTGGAAACTGGCTAGACTAACAAGTTACAGCTAACGTAGGTTATGCAACAATGCACAGTGAGCTAGTTAAGTGCATTAACAGACAGTGGGGGAAAGAACATGTTGAGGATTATCACCATTCTAAGCTTCTTATCTGATGCATAGCATTTGCAAATAAACACAGACTTGCTGAGTTTTTAACAGTTTTCTGTCTTTACCTCCAGGTCCCAGGTTCGATTCCCACCTGTGTGCATGTACTGTAGTTTGCATGTTCTCCCTGTTCTTGGTTGATTCCCTTCAGGTTCTCCGGTTTCCTTCTACAGCCAAAAGACCTGTAGATTAGGCTAATTGGCGTTCCCAATGTCCCAAATTGCCCGTAGTGTGTGAGTGTGTGAACCGGAGGCTGTACTAAATGGGAATAAATACAATGGCCACCAGTGGTTGCCATAGGCCTCCATGGTCCCTAGGTGGACCACAGTGGTTCCTAGACAAGGGGTCTTCAACTCCAGTTCTGGAGGGCCAGTGACCAGCACAGTTTGTAATTCACCAACAAGCAAACACACCCAAGTAATTAACAGATTAGTTGAATCAGCTGTGTTTGTGAAGAAGAATCACCAAACTTTGTTGGACACTGGCCCTCCAGGACTGGAGTTGAAGACCCCTTCCCTAGATGGATGGATGTTAAATGTCGAATGTAGTACTTTGTCTCTATATTAACTGATCCAAAGCCAATATAGTTATAAACTCATATAATGGACTTTCCATCATTTACATGATAATTTAACATCTCTCCATAAATGTGGAAGTAACTGGAAGATGGCAGGATAAAAATACCCGCCTGGAGGTTGAGAAATTGCAAGTCGCTGTCTCACCTTGAGCGCACTATAAGTACAAGAGTTATAGGGTGGTTATGCACTGAACGTTATTCTACTCGTACTACTCTTCCAGCATCAAAGGAAGAAAAAAAAAAAACTGAGAAAGACGAATTCCGGTAATGAGATATTTCGCATCCCTGCTTGGTTATATCTGTTCCACTTTCAATTATCTCCAGCAGCACACCTTGACTCGCATGCTACCCCATGCGTGGAGTTGATTCGAGGCAAGGTTTCCCAGATGAGCAAGTCTCATCTCAGCCTTGAAGTTCAGTAAGAATCAGAAGCAAATGGCCTTTTTTGGAGTCGGCTCAAAT
Source organism: Clarias fuscus (assembly GCA_030347435.1). Taxonomy (NCBI): domain Eukaryota; kingdom Metazoa; phylum Chordata; class Actinopteri; order Siluriformes; family Clariidae; genus Clarias; species Clarias fuscus. The sequence continues at coordinate 9,098,972 of CM059212.1, forward strand.
ATCACGCCACGGGAAGCCCTGGGTCCTTCATGCTGGAGCCCTGTGGTGATCAGATGGCTGTGTTTTGATCTCCGAAGAAGAGAAACCGAAGAACTGGTCACACAACAGATTTTTTGCATGGTGGAAGTCATTTAAAGCTTCCTAGTATGGTGCTTTTGGCAGGTCTGTTCATCTCATGCTGAGCCGCTTCTAGTGCCTTCAACCTCCTGTTGCCATACACCCACACTCTCTCGTGAGACCGGTCGTGGTTTAAACTTAAAGGACTGTGGTCGGGCAGAAGAGAAACGCTAACTCAAGTGCACGAGAAAGAAAAATAGAAATAGAAAATCAGACAGAATTTCTAGACCGAAAAAAAAAAGAAATATATCCCAGGACAACTGAAAGTTCACCCCAAGTTCCTCATATCAGCTTCTACTGAGAAAATACGCCCAGGTCCTGGATCCTTGTCATGTTTTGATGAACTTTATACCAGTGTATACGCTTACACACATTAAAGGAAGATGCCTGCCAGACTTTTTAGCATGAGAAAACAGGGAACAAAAAGAGCCCGTGTAGGGTTACCTTCCGAGTCTGAACGGGAGGACTTTCCCTAACTGGGAATGTTATAGTAGACTCCTTATCCCTGTAAAGGAATTTCACTCCTGCCCAATATAAACACAGAAACCCAAATCTTAAAACCTCGCATTATTATCTCTGGCAGCCATCTGAGCCATCAGGACGAGGCAATTATGAAGTCACAGAGTCTGTCAGACGAGCTTGAAAAAACGCCTCGGTTAATATCGGACATCGTTTTTTGTACTGATGAGTCACTTACTGCTGTCGTGATTGCAGCAATATTTGGGTTTAATGATAGTTAAAGCACAAGCTTTTCCACGGTCTTATGATGTAATATTTTACCTTCATAATCGCACTGCAGTCTATTTTCATTAGAAATGACATGATATATGTGTTAAACCCAGGGTCGTTAACTGGTCACATGTCCTCGTTGAGTAACCTGATGCACAACTGTGAAACTAACCTACTGTAAATCAGCTCAGATTGTCTTTGTAAGTAAAACTAGACCCAATCCTATACAGTAAGTCCCCAACATACGAACGAGTTCCGTTCCGAGAGCTCGTTCGTAAGTTCAGTTTGTTCGTAAGTCCAGCAAACACTGTCTAGGTTCTAGGATACTAACACAATTTAAAATTCATATCATATATCACAATCAAAATTAATACACAGTATAGAACTAACATGTTCCATGATCTTGTTTGCGTGCTGATGGTTGAACGATTCATGTTAAAAAAAAAAACGTTTCACTTCGCTCCAATTTCTCAGTTATTGAAAAGTTTTGTCTCCATCGTTATTGCTTGGCGCTTCTTTGCAGTACCAGTTGCATCGCTGGGATGCACGCAGGAGGCACCAGACATGTGATCTACTGTAACTTCCGCTACTGAACCTCCGCTATTGACCTCACGAACGTCTTCAAAAGTTCATAACTTGCACGTTCTGGTATGAAAAATATCGTCTGATTCAAACCTCTGATTTATTTATTTATTTATTTATTTATTTTGTTATGTCTTGGGTGTTGTTTTGGTCTGAGGTTTGCCCGTTATTTGACTCATGCTGTGGACTTTGATGATGATTCCCGGAAAGCCCCGAAACAAACACCGCACTTTATACGTACAATACGTAACCAAATTAGGGTTGACAACGACTGCGTTTTTATTCCCATAACAGCACTTTATCACCAAACCGCAGAGGAGAAAAGGAACATTAAAATAACCACCTTTAAAAGGGTCTTGTTTAGTGACTGTGTTTTAAAGTAAAGAAATGTACTCTGTTCATTAACACTGATTTGGCAGAGAAAACACAGCAGGATAAAAGTCCAGGATAAAAAAAAAGAGGAAAAAAAATAGTTATATACTGGCTCTCTGCCACTTCTGCAGTGTTAATCCAGTTTTATTAGGCCCTCTTACGGCTCTAATGTTCTAACTGTGATTGGAAAGAGAGCGAGACTGAGAGCAGACGTGACAGGTTTGGGCACTTACGGTGATTAGTATTTCTGCTGCCCTGAATAGGAGGTGAGAGAGAGAGGGAGCAGCGTCAGAGGCAGCGCAGGTTATAATGAGTGATGCTGCGATAGCTGATTACTTTTCCTTGGAACGTTTTTAATCACATAGACTGCAAAAAAAACCTATTTCTTGGTTGTCTTTGTCTATCATTTGTCAAGTACGTCATTGTCCAAAAGTGCAGTATAAATACATAGTCCTGCTTTCCTGTGTATGTGTGTGTGTGTGTGTGTGTGTGTGTGTGTCCGGTTCGTATATCTGCATTTCCATATTTCATAAGAAATGAGAGACTGGCCTCTAGCTCACAATCATCACTGCCCTTCTGTTCAGTTTAGCTAAACACACTCACACACACACACACACACAGTTGGATAGCAGGCTCAGTTATCTGAGAAAATGCTTTACCATGGTAACAAGGCAGATTCGACCCTGACTTTTTCATCAGCCTGTAATTCTCGTTAATAAACAGCTTTTCTCCAAATATTGCACGACACACTAACAATCATAAAAACAACCTCACATATGGGACTCGCTTTAAGTTGCATTTCTTTCAATCTGATGAATAACCATTTGAAACTAACTCACACGAGTGAAATATTTCTGTTAGTATTATTTTGTGGAGAACTTCTAGATAATGACATTAAAAAACTCTCAATGCACGAGATTGTGATTTTAGAATATGGTGTAGTAGATGGTCTCCTTCTGTTATGTGATTGTAAAGGGTTTTACACACAGCGGCACCACAGACATACACGAGGCGGGGTCTTAGAAAAAATTGGGAAGGAAAGGCTTTAAGGAGAGAGGACGGGAAGTAAAATAGTGAAGGTGTGTGCACGTGTCCAGCTGGCATGCGGGCACAAGGCTGGCGAGCGATGGCAGCGGGCAGAATGGGTTCCCGTGTGAAAACAACTCCTTTCTCTGACTTGGCCAACCGGCGCCTCCCAGCTCTCCTTTGAGTGCGGCCTCAGGCGGGAGTTCTTTCTGATGTCCAGCGGCTTTCCCAGCTGGGAACAAGGGCCTTACCATGGATACACTTCGGCCTTTTTTCCCTCTTCGGCAGCAGGATCCAGAAGGCTGGCTCTTGGCGAGTGTGCGAGTGCCGCGGGAGCTTGCAAGGCCTTTTTGCAGCTGTCAAACATCGGCTTTAAGTTCTGTGGCCTTTGAAGTCCCTGGGGCACGTTAGATCACCCCGCTCGCATGCCACTCTTCCGGGTTTTTCAGCGTCCGCCATGCGAATCTGCTCGGAAGACCTCCAGGACCTCGAGCTGCAGTCCCCGCCTTGGTTTTATATTGTGGGGTAAGCCCGAAATCCATTAAAGATGATTCTTATCATCTTCACGCACACCTGCAGAATGTGAGGCCGCCTACGTAGTGAGCCTAAGAAGTGAGTGAGGAACAACAACAGATTGAGGCGCAGGCCCATCACTGCCTCTCGCAGTTACAGCGATGTTCCCAGCATGTATTCCCACCTTACTGAAGATGAATAAATGGAATGGTAGGACGTGAAAAATCACAGAAAGGAATATAATACATTTTAAATTACTGTATTTGCTAAAATAGATATTTCAAATAAATTCTATAAGAAAATCTTAGAGAGGGATGATGCATTTGAGATAATAAAGAATTAATTAAATGTAAATTTTTCACATCTTCACCATTTTCATCTTCTATACTGCTTATCCTTTGTACAGGTCACGGGGGCCTGGAGCTTATCCCGAGAGACTTTGAGCACGAGGAGAGGGGTATCCCCTGGACAGGGTGGCAATCGATCACAGGGCACATACACATACACAGTACGGGCAGTTTTGGAACACCAGTTACTCTGATCTGCATGTCTTTGGACTGTGGGAGGAAACCGGAGTATCCGGAGGAAACCCACCATGCACAGGGAGAACATGCAAACTCCATGCACACAGACCCAGGGGTAGGAATCGAACCCTCGACCCTGGAGGTGCAAGGCTACAGAGTGAACCACTTAGCCACCAGGCACCCTAACTGACATCGATCTTGTAAAAGTAAAACATTATTTCATCTTAATGAACACAATATGGTCCGTGTTTTTTTTCCAGACTCTTGTCATGCAGCAAAATAGGCCAAATTTTGTAACGTCCAGCTGCTCATAATAATATGTCGTATTATTTTTTATATTTATCTCTAGAAGATCCCCGTTTATTATATTTACAGTATTTGGTGATTTGCAGCAGCACTGACGTGATCAGGCGTCTCGATTAAATGGGCAAAACGATCCATTCATTTATTTATGTTTATACAGTTAACCTTTATTTACATTGCACTTTAATCTTATTAAATCCGGTATGTTGTATTCTTATGGGGTCTATCCTTAAGACATAATTATCATAGTATAAATCAGTATGTTTATTTTTCTTTCTGCACCTTAATGGAGAGCTTAGTGAGATTAATTGTTAATTTTTCGCTGCGACAAAAATCGGGGTAAAAATATTTCTTTCGAATTACATGGGAACTTTTTCTGCAGAGTATAAAGGTTACCCAGTAGATGCACCATGATATCGTTCTTAGTAACAGGGGATAATTAGTGTTCATGTTACTTGGCATTACTGCTACAGGATCGGGTCTAAACCTTCATAGCCTACACACAAATAGTCACATTTCTCTGCTTGATTTATCTTGGAAGTGTTTGTTTTATCTAAAGACTCAAACATGTTTGTGTGCCATTATGAAACCGTGAGTCACGTGACAAGCTTGATTACTCACATTATCCTTTGCCCTGGGAGTGAATTGCTTTTTTGCACTCCAATTCGATTAAATCGAACCTCAGATCACAGTTTTCCGCTGCGCCAGATAGCTCTAATCCCTCCGAACCACACCCAGATTCGGATACAGCTTTAACACTCAGGCAAAGAGACCGGGGTCAGAAAAGACTATTTGGTCAGATTGAATTTGGAGTAACCCTTGTCCATAGCTACATAATGAACTGTCACCCTTTATGAACTGAGTGCTTAGTATTAGATATTACTACGTGTTAGGGTACAATATATTATCATGTCGTTGTTAATAGAATCATTGATGTTATTAGAAATCTGATTCACTTCAGTTCCATATAAGGTAGCCTCGAATACATGCCAGAATATTTTGTGTGTGAGTAAGCCTACACCACCGTTTGACCATGAGATTCGTAGTGAAAAATGAAAATGCGCCAGTGCTGATGGCGTTGTTGATTGCATCGGCTGGTATCTCCGCTGGAGTCGATTGTTCTGGCCCGGCATTGACCTCACTCTGAACTGAGGTTATCTTCTGTCGCTTAGAGAGGTATACATTGATATTGCGGTTGATTTGCGGTGCAGTTCCCATCTCGTCTTCTCTCTCGCTCTCTCTCTCTCTGTCAAACGCTCAAAGCTAAATAAGCTTCTGTGGAATGGCATATAAGGAATGGGATAGTGTGAAAAAATACAGTATGATAACCAAACAACCCTATAACCTATTTATTTTTGTATATTCTCGAAAAATGTATATACAGTGGAACCTCGGATTGCGAGTAACGTGGTTTACGAGTGTTCCGCAAACCGAGCAAATATTTGTAATAATTTTTTATTCGGAAACCGAGCGAGTATTAGTTTACGAGCGCCGAGTATCATGTATCACGCATGCGACTCGTATTTTGACACCGAGCGTCACTCTCTCACCTTCCCCCCCTCCCCCCTCCCTTCCTCCCCCCACGGCTTCGCAAACACACAGAAACTTAAGTGATTCCTTTAGTATGCGCTCGTGCCAGTCTTGCTTTTTTCCGTTAAAACGGTGTTTCCGCTGTGTTTATGCGCTTGTTGTGAAATTTAAAAAGTGAGTCTGTTAATATACGCTCATGTCAGTCTCAGAAAGATTTCTTTTTTTCCTGTTAAAACGGTGTTTCCATTGTGTGTGTGTTTGTTGTGAATCTTAAAAAGCGAGGTCGGGAGAGGGAGGAGGAATGTTACTGTGTAAAACGAGGCGAGGGAAGGGGCTAATTCCACACACACACACACACACACACACACACACACACACACACACACACACACACACACACGGCGCCTGCGCGCACCAACGGAAACACTTATCTGTCAGGATTTATTTGTACTTTTTTTTAAAGGTAAAGTGCAGATTAATTTGTTTTATTTTCATTTTATATATTGTATTAATTATTTTTATGTATTTATTTTTTGGGGCTGTGGAACAAATAATTTGTGTTTTCATTATTTCTTATGGGAAATGATGATTTGGTTTACGAGTGTTTTGGAATACGAGCCCACTTCCGGAACGAATTATGCTCGTAATCCAAGGTTCCACTGTACACTCACCAGCCACTTCATTAGTTCAAGTACACCTGTTCAACTGCTCGTTAGCACTAATATGCCATCACGTGGCTGCAACTCAATGCAAGTTAGTCTGCTATTTGACTTTGTTGAAGACACATGATTTAAGTGACTTTAAACATGGCATGGTTGTTGGTGCCAGTCATGCTGGTCTGAGTATTCCTGAAACTGCTGATCTAGAGGGATGTTCACGACCATCTCTACACGAGAGATCCAGAGATCGCGAGCCGGAGGTCTAGAGAGAGCTGATTGGCCGAGCTCTCTCAGAGGGGAGGGATGAGCGGTACTTAGTGCTCCCACATTAATCACGGCTCTACAGCCAATCAGGGGCGTCTGTGAGCTCACGCAGCGGAGGGAGCGGATAGCACTGTCCTCCGAGTGTGTTACGCCGCCCCCAATGGTGCGTGAGCGAGCAGTTCGAAAAGATGCGGTCGGCTGGCGTCTCATGGTTCGGAGGAAACACGTGATAGTCTTTGGCCTTCCTGGCTGAGTGGTAGTAGTAGCCTTAATGTGGGAGCCCCCTAGTGACGGGGAGGAATTGGACACGACTAAATTAGGGAGAAAATCGGGGGGGGGGGGGGGGGGGGTTAAATAAATAAATGCCATGTTGTTGCCAGAGGTTTGAGGAGAATAGCCAGACTGGTTCAAGCTGATAGAAAAGCAACAGTAACTCAAATAACTAAGGCTTCGACATTCAGATGGTTGGGGAAGAATTTACAGCATAGCCAACATGAAAGCATGGATCCATCCTACCTTGTATCACTGGTTCAGTCTGCTGGTGTTGGTGTAATGGTGTGAGGGTATTTTCTTGTCACACATTATTACCAATTGGGCATGGTTTAAATGCCACAGCCTACCTGATTATTGTTGTTGACCAGCTCCGTCCCTTTATGACCACAGGATATCACACCATGTCACAAAGCTGAAATCATCTCAAACTGGTTTCTTGAACATAACAATGAGTTCACTGTACTCAAACTGTCTCCACATTCATGAGATCTCAATCCAATAGAGCCACCTTTGCGATGATGGAACGGGAGATTTGTATCATTGATGCACAGCCAACAAATAATTTTTAAAAAAGCTAGCGTGATACTACTGTATCATGTCACTGTGGACCAAAATCTCCAAGGAATCTTTCCAGCATCTGGTTGAATCTCACTCACTAATCGTCTATACTGCTATGTCCTGTATTCAGGGTCACCGGGGGGCCTGGAGCCTAGAGGCGGGGTACACCCCTGGACAGGTTGCCAATCCATCGCAGAGCATGCACACATATACACACACTCAGACACTCATTCACACACTATGGGCAATTTGGGAACGCCAATTAGCCTAACCTGCAGGTCTTTGGACTGTGGGAGGAAACCGGAGTACCCGGAGGAAACCCACCAAGCACGGGGAGAACATGCAAACTCCACGCGCACGAAGACGGGAATCGAACCCGGACCCTGGAGGTGCAAGGTGTCAGCACTAACCACTACACGACTGTGCCACCCTGGTTGAATCTATGCCATGAAAAAAAAATAAGGCAGTTCTGAAGTGCCCGGTGAGTGTATACAAGTATATACACACGTGGACAAAATTGTTGGTACCCTTCGGTCAATGAAAGAAAAACTCACAATGGTCACAGAAATAACTTTAATCTGACAAAAGTAATAATAAAAAAAAAATCTATGAATGTTAACCAATGAAAGTCAGACCTTTTCAACCATGCTTCAACAGAATTATTTAAAAAAATTAACTCATGGAACAGGCCTGGACAAAAATGACGGTACCCCTAGAAAATACTGAAAATAATGTGACCAAAGGGACATGTTAATTCAAGGTGTGTCCACTAATTAGCATCATAGGTGTCTACAATCTTGCAATCAGTCAGTGGGCCTATATATAGGGCTCCAGGTAGTCACTGTGTTGTTTGGTGACATGGTATGTACCACACTCAACATGGACCAGAGGAAGCGAAGGAAAGAGTTGTCTCAGGAGATTCGAAAGAAAATTATAGACAAGCATGTTAAAGGTAAAGGCTATAAGACCATCTCCAAGCAGTTAGATGTTCCTGTGACTACAGTTGCACATATTATTCAGAAATTTAAGATCCATGGGACTGTAGCCAACCTCCCTGGACGTGGTCGCAGGAGGAAAATTGATGACAAATCAAAGAGACGGATAATCCGAATGGTAACAAAAGAGCCCAGAAAGACTTCTAAAGAGATCCAAGGTGAACTTCATGCTCAAGGAACATCAGTGTCAGATCGCACCATCCGTCGTTGTTTGAGCCAAAGTGGACTACATGGGAGACGACCAAGGAGGACACCATTGTTGAAAACAAATCATAAAAAAGCCAGAATGGAATATGCCAAACTACAGGGTGGGCCATTTATATGGATACACCTTAATAAAATGGGAATGGTTGGTAATATTAATGTCCTGTTTGTGGCACATTAGTATATGTGAGGGGGCAAACTTTTCAAGATGGGTGGTGACCATGGTGGCCATTTGGAAGTCGGCCATCTTGGATCCAACTTTTGTTTTTTCAATAGGAAGAGGGTCATGTGACACATCAAACTTATTGGGAATTTCACAAGAAAAACAATGGTGTGCTTGGTTTTAACATAACTTTATTCTTTCATGAGTTATTTACAAGTTTCTGACCACTTATAAAATGTGTTCAATGTTCTGCCCATTGTGATGGATTGTCAATGCAACCCTCTTCTCCCACTCTTCACACACTGATAGCAACACCGCAGGAGAAATGCCAGCACAGGCTTCCATATCCGTAGTTTCAGGTGCTGCACATCTCGTATCTTCACACCATAGACAAGGCAAGGCACATCAGCTCTATGTTCACAGACGGGAAAAATGAAGCATATCAAGAAAAGAACACTGTCCCTACTGTGAAACATGGAGGAGGCTCTGTTATGTTCTGGGGTTGCTTTGCTGCATCTGGCACAGGGTGTCTTGAATCTGTGCAGGGTACAATGAAATCTCAAGACTATAAAGGGATTCTAGAGAGAAATGTGCTGGCCAGTGTCAGAAAGCTGGGTCTCAGTCGCAGGTCATGGGTCTTGCAACAGGACAATCACCCAAAACACACAGCTAAAAACACCCAAGAATGGCTAAGAGGAAAACATTGGACTATTCTAAAGTGGCCTTCTATGAGCCCTGACCTCAGTCCTATTGAGCATCTTTGGAAGGAGCTGAAACATGCTGTCTGGAAAAGGCACCCTTCAAACCGGAAACAACTGGAGCAGCTTGCTCATGAGGAGTGGGCCAAAATACCTGCAGAGAGGTGCAGAAGTCTCATTGACAGTTACAGGAATCGTTTGATTGCAGTGATTGCCTCAAAAGGTTGTGCAACAAACTATTAAGTTAGGGGTACCATCATTTTTGTCCAGGTCTGTTCCATGAGTTTTTGAGTTTTCATTTTCAATTCCGTTGAAGCATGGTTGAAAAGCAATGTCTGACTTTCATTGGTTAACATTCATAGAATTCTTATTTATTATTACTTTTGTCAGATTAAAGTTATTTCTGTGACCATTGTGAGTTTTTCTTTCATTGACCGAAGGGTACCAACAATTTTGTCCACGTGTGTATATTTGCATATATATCCTTCCTGGAACCTCAATTTCCCTTTCTTTTTTCACCTCTCTAGTGAACAATGTATTTCTACCTACACTTTCACTCTTTTTTTTTTTTTTGCACCACTTTATATAAACTCCAGAGACTGTTGTGTGTGAAAACCCCAGGATCTCCACAGCTCTTGACCTGTGTCTGCATGATTTTAATACAGAAAACCAAGCCTACATACTAATTAGGCAAACGGCAAACAGGTGCGAGTCATTAAGCCATTTCGTAGATTTGCGAGACAGTCGGGATTAAAAACCACCTCTGGCTTGACATTCGCCATGAAAATATTGTAGTCAGTGTGATTTATTTATTTATTTATTTATTTATTTATTTTTGTCTTACTGCCCATCCCCTACACCACATCACTGCTTCTCTTCACATCTAGTCATAACATTAAAGCCTCTCATGCTATGTGCAGATAAACAATTAGCGTCCATGCATAACTCCTTTGTCAAGTGCTTGTGGTGTCAGAAGCTAATTTTCTGCTAAATTAGCCTCAGCTAGGAGAAACACACGCATACACATCGAGTTGATTGGTGATACTAGTGGAGGTGGTGGTGGGGGTGATAGGGGAGTCTGATTGGGGTAGGGTGTGGGGTGTGGGTGATGGGGGGGGGGGTATTGCATTTATCTCTCAGTCTTGCGCTCCTGTCGAAACTCTAATGATAATGACTATGTTCAGAAATGACATCGATGCAAAATGAAGCATTATCGTTCATGATTTATGAACCGGGCTGGAAATGAACCCGAGTCAAAAAACAACAACAACAACAGGCATCTTCTACTCATCAGTGGCTCACTTGTTTTATTGGCCTCAAGAGTTTGAGGAAAGCTGAAAATGTCAGAATAATTAAAGAGAGCGTCTGATTCTGGAGATGTTTGTTGACTTTCGGGAAAAAGCCGGGGTGATTTTTGCGTCAACGTTGCTACTTATGGTACAGCGAATCAACTTCGCTCTGGGCAGCGTAAAAAAATCAGACCAGGGTTACGTTCACATTACAAGCCACATTGCTCAGTTCCGATTTTTTGGGTTTGATCGCAAAAAGAATGTGTGCATTTCATGACAGTTCACATTCATAATTACATGTGACTTTAGCATGGACACGTCTGTCCTCTAAAAAGGCACATTATCTCGTTCTTTTCAAACAATGGTTGCAATGATTTCAGCCAAAAAAAAAAAAAAACACGCTTGGGAGTTTGCTCCGGAGGATGGCAAGCAGTCGGTCGGCTGTATTTGTCTTCCAGAAGAAGGAAGAAAGCCAGACGGCTTACTTTGGCTGTTTTAGCAGTAATTGCTTGCACTTATTCGAAGAGCCTGCGCTGCTGATGCTGACTGCTGACTGAAGCGCCCCATGCGTACGCAGAGGCAGAAAGTCGCATGAATTCCAGCCTGTTCCCATTCAAGTCACATGACCACATATTGAAATGTATCTGATCAAGGAAAACATATGAAAGTAACTCAGATCCGACTCAGAGTTGTGGATTCAGACGGATCTGGACAGGGAAAATCTGTGTCAGATTAGGGGGAAAAGAATCTAAACTGATTCACTTTCAGGCTGATAATGTGAACGTAGCCCATGAGGCGCTTTTATTCCATCGCATACTGTATGGAAATGCATCTATTGTGCTTTATTTCCATCGTATGAAAGTAATTTCTTACTAATTATTAATTAAAGAATGACACAGTAGGTGATTTTCCAGAATAAAATTCTGATTTTATTGTAATTATTTAAAAAATACCAGAAATCACTGTTTGAACTTCATTAATATGAATTTAAGTGTTGGCACAGTGGCTTAGTGGTCACAGTAATCACTGTCGAATGCACTTCCTATAATATATAATCCATTGTATGTTATGTTATACAGTACTGTATTTTACAGTCCTGTGCAAAAGTATTGGCAATATTTTTTTTCATATTTGAAAAATATGTTTTGTTAAGATTAATTAGGTTAGTCTTCCAGATATTAGTTAGTGTTCCGGCTAAAGAAATCTAAATATTAGTAATAATAAAATATATAATCACTTTTCAGATGGAGGACAAAATGTGTCTAAAAAGATCCTAAGAAGTAAAGCAGGTATAAAGCCGATGATATTTAGAGTAAAAGGGAGAGTTGAAATTTCTTTCTTTTTTTTTTTCATGGATAAGAATGCTTTTTATTCAATTTTAGAATGTCACATGCAATTGTCGCTTAGTAATACATTCATCATTAAATACCGTTAGATTTATATACTTATATATTATATATATTATATACAGTGTGTAACACAACTATTAAAAACATGCGGTTTGTATTAACAGACTCAATCATCCTCGTTTCCCTCGTCCTCACTTCTAACTGAAACCTACTGCAGTACACGTACAGTAATATCTGGTTGATTTCGCGATCTTGCCTGCTGTGACACACGCGCGTGTCCTCGATGTAAAGAAGCACCGCAGGAGCCGTGAAGCTGAAGAGATCAGGAAACGACATCAAGATTGCAGGCTATTCCTCCTAATATATGAGTCCCATTTGGAGGCAAATGGCTTCTTACAGTAGGAAATATGTTCAACCGGGCGTGTCTGCAATCTTCCCATATTACATTGTGTAATGTTTTTGGAATGGCCGCACACCATTATCGCCGAGTACATCGTTTACAAGCGTCAGAGTATAATTATTCGAATTATTACAGATGCTGTTTGAGATACAGATGTGCATGTCTTTGTCTTTGCCGCTTCTTTTGTTATGAGGCCTCGCTTCCCCCATACATACACACACACACACACACACACACACACACACACACACACACAATGTAATGTTTATCATTATTGCTTTCACCATTACCACCGAACCACAGGGGCTTTGAAGCAGGTGTTAGTTGTGGGGTTAGTTGTCTTTCTCTCATTAGACTCCCTTAATCACCTCAGGGCTCTGCTCTACACTTGGCGTGTGTGTGTGTGTGTGTGTGTGTGTGTGTGTGTGTGTGTGTGTGTGTGTGTGTGTGTGTGTGTGTGTGCGTGTGCGCGTGTGTGCGTGTGTGTGTTCATTTCGGATCACATTTCACTTTTTTGTCTGCCACTGCGTATTGTATTGTATTGTATTGTATTGTACTGTACGGTCGTATAGGTGTGTCACTGTATTATTTACATTTCGGTCTGAGTTACATTCCCAGGGTTTTAAATTGCCAAACGTGTGATTATCAGGGAAAGGCGCAGGAAGTAAAGATTCAAAAGGCTGGGGAATAATGAAGAGGCTGAGCGATCACGTTGCCGGATAGAGGAAGAACGCTATCAGCTCAAGCACACACCTTCTAACAGCATGTCATCTCCCGATCTCTCTCTCTCTCTCTCTCTCTCTCTCTTTCTTTATGCTGCTTAAACTTCAAACTCCAAACTCTTTTGTACTAATTTTGGGTTGTTTGTCTGCCTGCATGAGGATGCCTAATTTAGTGGTGGGCGGTACGCCGGCAGAAATGTTAACATGCCCCTGCTGCTACAAAGACAGCTGTTCAGCCACCATGCGCTTAAAGCGAGCATCCTCCGGTCTCAAAGCAATATAACAAAAAAAGAAAACGGGGACGAAAACGTCGATTTGGGAAAAAAATAAGTAGTATTCTCAGTGGTTTTATAAGGCGAGTTTCTCTGGATAGGTCGCACAGTGTACTGAATAAAAAAACATATACTCATATCTACATATACTTAAGGAATAAAACATAAAGTGGTGTGCAGTTCTAGGAAAATAATCAATGTCTTGGTGGTGTAAAGTAAATAATGTATTCCTCTTACTGTACACCTCTTACATTTAGTAGTCTCCCAAGTCTATCAAGTCATCTCAAGGATCCAGACGTACACAAGATATGTATGTGATGTACTGTACATTGTAACAGTATTATTATTATTATTATTATTATTATTATTATCGAAATAAGAGTGTGTCTTTCCGTTAAAGTTGTTCAGTGTACAGTATAAAATATAGTTGTAAGGCATAGTTTTCTACAGGCATATGACGAAATATATATCCGGGGGTTGAAATACCGAGCTTGCAGGAGCAGGCTGCAGCATAAAAGGCTTCACGGTGTCAGGGTGAAGTGATGCAAGTCAAGAGTCATGTACGTTACGTCGCAAAAACACGATGATTACAGGGAACAGCCTAAATAAATACACACTACGAGCACCGATGAATATAAGCGTATAAGCATAAACTGACGGTGCAAATTACATGCTTAAATCATAAACATCACCATCAAAGCAAAAGAAGCACTAGTGAAGTATGTAGATATTAGGACGACATCAGGAAGAACACTTATGAGGGGTAAAGGAGGTCAGTCCGGAAAGATATATGCAATATAGTGCTAGTGCGGATAATGTGGGTGTTTATTTTTTAAAAAAATTCCTGACAGCATGGGGAACAAGTCTGGGTGACGGGTGACTGGGTTCAATGCTGGGGCCCTTATGGATGTGCTAAATGGACGTTTTCTTTATCTTTATATATATATATATATATATATATATATATATATATATATATATAAGGCCTAATAATGTTTTCATCCATTTTCAATTTGGACTGCAGGGCCGGTTGTATGTCCCACACCAGACAGTCATCCAGCTGGTCCGGACTCACTCCGCAGAACCCCTGAAACACTAGTAATAATAATAATGTAATGTCGCCATACTGCAAGCTAATGATGCAAAAATAATGCAGTGCACCACACTGAGGGTTTGTATTGTTTCGTACTTGCAGACGAGTGCCGTGCTGTGCTCCGGAGGCTGCGCGCTGTTGGCCGTCAGCTCGCTGCTGGCCATCATCACCGTCTTCTTGCCGAGTGGAAACTGCGAGAGGAAGATCTGCACATTGGCTGGGTACATGCAGATGGCCGCAGGTTAGTACACAGCCACCTCCACTTCATTCGGCTCGCCGTGCACACAACGGGGACATAGCGGAGCTTTTTAAAGGCTACCAGGGACTAATTAGCGTTATGCAAATCTGAGAGTTTTTGAAGGGAGTTATTTGTAGCATTATGACCTGATTAGGACTGGACAGATTTTTCATTAGTTGTGGGCAACAACTGCTTTGTGAATGCAAATGTACTGTATGCCTTAAGAGTCTTTTAGCAATCTGTGCTCTGTGCACCTTGCACCGCTCTTTATAGCTCTTTATAAGTCGCTGGATGTGACCGGATTTTGTCATAGACTAATATGCATCAGTGCATTATGGACTAATATTCAGTGAATCATCATTTGCATGTAAAAAAACAAAATAAGTGTTCTGTAGACAGGTAGCAATTGATTATGATATTCAACTGATCTACTGATGTATTTACACAATCCTGCTATTTCTATAAAGAATTGAGACAAAAGGAAAAAAGAAGTAATACAGAGGTAAACTTGAATGAAATGATCTTAGGCTGATAAACTTACTTTTATTATTTGTATATATTCTTTTATGAGAAGAGTCTTTAAAACAAAGACCAATGAATTCACTGAGGGCAAACCCAATGGTGATGGTTGTGAAGACTAGTAGAGGTTTGTGTATGGTTCTTGTTCAGTGGTGTATATTTTTGGGAAACAATGGCGATCAATGGTTACTGGCTGGGAGGTTGGAAACAATGGGGATTAGTGTTTGGTCTTTCAAAAAATAGTCATCAGTGGTTGGTTGTAGGAAAACATTATGATCAGTGATTAGTGGTTGGAAACAATAGTGCTTAGTAGTAGGGAATAATGGTGCTTATTAATTGGTAACAATGGTTATCAGTGCTCAGTGGTTGGGAATAATATTGATTGACCTGGGGATAGGAACAATAGCGATCAGTGATTAGTGGTTGGAAACAATAGTGTTTAGTGGCACTATTATTATTATTAATTGGGAACAATGGTTATCAGTGATCAGTGGTCGGGAATAATATTGATTGACCTGGGGATAGGAGCAATAGTGATCAGTGATTAGTGGTTGGGAACAATCGTACTTATTAATTGGGAACCATGGTGATCAGTGATTGGTCATAAAGAAACAACGGTGAACAATTTTGATTGGAAACTGATTCTTGGAATAATGGTGAACAGTGACTAGTGGTAGTGAATAATGATGATCAGCGATTAGGCTTTGCGATTATAGTGACTAGTGATTGGAAACTATGTTGATTATGGATTGGCCATTGGGAACAATGGTGACCTGGAAATGATTGTAAATAAACTGATGATTCTATATTTTTCATTGACAAAAACAACAACAATGTGTGATTGGTTATTAGGAAATAATGATGGTCAGTACGTGATTGGATGATAGGAACAAAAGGGATTAACTATGGATTGTTGGGATTGATAAGTGGCTGGGAGCAATGCTTTTCCCACTGGGCAAAGGTTGCTTAGGGATTGGTTGATGGTATTATAGCTTGTATGAGAGTAGAATATAGCCCTTTGTGGTATGATTGCTCGCTCACATAACCAGTTGCTGTGATGTGAGCTGCAGAAATGCTCTGAGTTCAGGACATTTTCTAACATCTGCTCAAAAGGTCACTAGATTTACTGAAATGAAATGTTTGCAATAAAGTCATTGAGGAGTACGTTGGCAATGCTGCGCGCACAAAACTGTACACAGTAATTATGTTCCAGAAAGGTTGTTGCTTTTCATTATTGAACCTGGCCAAGACCTGGCTTTTTTACACAGGACATGTTGTATGATTTTCTTTTAAAGATGTTATGTCAAGATTTTTCCCACACTTCAGTAACTACAGTATATCTCGCATGTCCGTGAAAGTTTTAAGTGAAAAGGAATATCTGAGCCTGGGACGTGGAATAACATGAGACTGCAAAGCTCACTTGTTTTTACTATAATTTCACACACTCCAAGGCTGACACTACCTCCAGCCAGCATCCTCTGATTGAATCACAGTGTCCTCTTTTCAGTTGCCCAACACAGGGGTGTAATCTGATTAGCTTTGACATGATGTTCTAAAATGGAGCCCTGGTCTAGCTTGTTTTTCTGCACTCCAAGAACAAAGACTTTGGC
The DNA here is from genome assembly GCA_030347435.1 of Clarias fuscus. Taxonomy (NCBI): domain Eukaryota; kingdom Metazoa; phylum Chordata; class Actinopteri; order Siluriformes; family Clariidae; genus Clarias; species Clarias fuscus. Next base: position 9,115,974 of record CM059212.1, read on the forward strand.
AAACAAACGATGCCATTCCCAATCCAAGCACAGCAAAACAAGATTCTGATACTCAGAGCCTTCATCTAAAATGATAGACTCAACGAAGAGGGGAATGATTAAATAAAGGCTGAATTGGTGGTCATTGACAGTTTGTTGCCAGGAGATGAATGCTGGTGACACAGTGAGATGAAGAGGCAAGAGCTCAAATAGCTGTGAAAAGGATAATTATGGATCCTTCGAGTAGGTCACAGGGTCATGGGTCAGAACGAGGCTCATTGGGGCAACAGCCTTGGTTTAAGTGGCAGCTGGACTCATAAACGCCCACGCAAGCAGTTCTGAATTTTATAACCTTGGTAATAAAGGCCAGTGTTTAGTTCCTCTTGATGTCGGGGTTTGTTTGTCACTTATTTATCGGGGAAATTCAAGAGTAAAGGCTTGGAAAGTGTCTGCATTGTATACTGTTCCAGGTTTTGATTTAAACGCCTGCTGTTCTGGCTTTCCTCAGCCGATAGCCATTACAGTGCCACTGTAGATCATGTTAACAGCAGGGAGTAGGTGCTCCCTCCTGATCTGTTTCCTGGAGCTAATTAGAAAATAATGATATTGCTGTTAAACTAGTATAATTTTAAAAAATGATGGCATCTGGCTGGAGTATCGATAATGGAACAGCACTGTAGTTCATTGATATTCTGTTTGCAGGTTAAAAAGAAGCTACTGAAATCATTTCTTAACCATAAACCTACAGTATGCCAAATAGAGGGCCTGTTCTTGACAGGAAAAAACTCCAAGGATGAGCTATCATTAAAGTTATGTGTAAAAAAAAAAAAAGTTTTTTTTTTTTTTACTTTTACAAAAGTTTTTATTTCTCTCATACTCTTATGGCCATCTTGACAAATACTGCATCAAATTACATTTAAATTACAAAGTGCATTTACAGTAGGACAGAGCTGATTTGCATTGAGCGACGCCCACAAATCTCCATAAAAGGCAAATCAAGACAAAAAATGTGTTAACTCTAGACAAAGTAATTCAAAATTAAAGGCAATTATTTAAATACAAGTCGAGTCAAAGGGGCGTTAAAGACAATATAGGACTTTTGATTGGTGAAGAATTATAAGGGTAAAACCTCCCTTTAATTCCATATATAATTCCCTGCTACACTAATGCACTTATCCCAGTGTTTCATTAGATCACAATGCCTGCTTCACATCCCAGGAACCCCTTTAATGGCCGGCTTGGAGTGAGGTCAGGACTATACAGGGGATGTGGCAATAACCTCCAGCCGAGGTCCTGTAATATGCAATTAGTGTTAGTGACAGATTTCTTCTTCAAGTTAATTGGCGATTTTTCAACGGTCAGGTCGTGACAGGTCCCGGTTTGATTTGAACACCCCTCATACAGTATGTACTGTATGTATACATCTTGCCAGCTCATGAACTACTTGTCTGGATTTAATCCATTAAAAATAATAATTCATGTACAGATTGATAAACATGTTCTTACAGTATATAAGTATGTAGGTATTACATACTAGTATTAGATAAGTATTAGAAGTATTAGATAAGTACAGTACGCATCTCATTGGTAAAATCAACGACTTAGCATTGACGTAGTGTGTACGCCATTGTTATGGAAGTTGGAATCCTAATGAGGAACTGATGAAGCAGTGTGGATAAACAGCAAAATGGCCAGACAAAGGATGATTCAAAACCCTTTTAGATGAGTCTTTTTTTTTTTTTTTTTACTGATGTCATCCTGCACACAATAATAAACGAACGCAATCCTTCTATAATGTAGCACTCTATAATGTAGCACTCTCGGTTTCCTTTGAGGATACCAAAATGACAAAAGACAAGAATAGATAAGTACCAAAACCTGTTGTTTTTTTTCCCCCTAGCACGACTGCAGGACAGGTCATCTGAGACGAGTTTAAGAGCAAAATTTATGAATGTAACTGGTTAATTGGAGCTGTTTGTTTCTTCTCAACCTTCTGGTTGACAGTTCAATGGGATGTTTGGCTAGTTTATCACGAAATCTATCTTTTTTTCATTAAAAATATATTTTTGTTTAGTTATCTTTGCTTTAACTTAATGTTCAAAGCCATACCATTAATTAGCTGCATTAATGTCAATTGAAGGTCCTCACAAGGATAGTCAGACATGGTGTGCGTGTTTGTGTGTGGTGGGTGTGTGTGTGTGGGGGGGGGTGGGGGGGCAGAGACGGGAGTGTCTGGACTGAGAATGAGTTAGTAATGTGTCAAAAAGCAAAGGGAACTGATTTCAACCGAAACTGAAATTGAATTCATCAGCCAGTGACCTTTCGTATTTCTTTTTTTTTTTTTTTTTTTTCTTCCCCCAGTGAACCAATTTTGTCTGTTCCTTCTTCTGAAATTGTGAGGGGGTTGAATATTATTAATGGAAATTGGAAAAGAAATGAATAAGCCACATCTGGGGGATACACTTTGTCTCTTGAGTGATTCATTTATTTATTTATTTTGTTTCTGCACTTCTTGAACCTGACACTGATCATATGAGTCTTCTTAGGTGCTTGGTTTATACTGCAGAGGGGATGGGTTTCATGCGCAGCAAGCCCTTCAGACATTTTCTAGTGCACTTCTGGCTTCATAAGACCCGTCGTTCAATTCTAGGAGAAAGTGTGTGTGTGTGTGTGTGTGTGTGTGTGTGTGTGTGTGTGTGTGTGTGTGTGTGTGTGTGTGTGTGTGTGAGAGAGAGAGAGAGGGAGAAAGGCAGGAAAGTTCATGATTTCTTGATCTCATATTCCAATGAATCTTTCAGCATGAGTTGGTAGGATTCGCAACATGCTGAGATGCTCTCTCTCTCTCTCTCTCTCTCTCTCTCTCTCTCCTCTCCTGCTTTCTCTTTCTTCTACCACACTCTCTTTCTACATGTATATTTTATTGGGTTGTTTTTTTTCTTTCTCCTTTCTGAATTCAGGCCAGTGGTGGCACGTGTTCCTGTGGAGAGTGAGCAGGGTGGATTCGTTGAACAAGGAATGATATACACATGTTTTTTTCTTTCTTGTGAGGACCTTCTATTGCAGTAATAATTGATGTTGCAAATTTTCGCTATGCTACACCTCAATCCAACCCAACTTTAACTTCAGTAACCAAATGGAAACCGATCAAAAACCTGCCGTCAAGGTCAGATCTGACAGATATTCATATCCTTGTGGACATTTGGTCCCCACCATGATGTAGGAAACATGACGCACAACCCCAAACTACCCACACACACACACACACACACACACACACACACACACACACACAGTTCATTTCCTCAGACAAATTGCACCCATAACTCTTAATAACCTAAGTTAGCAAGTAAAAGTGTTGAAGCCTGAAATATATCACACGGTATATCACAGCATAGACCTCTGGGACATGAAAGCAATAAGCTAAAACAAGTAACATTAAGGCTGTGCTTGGTGTCGTTTATGCCTTTTCTATTAGCCATATCGTGTTGTGCAGTCACTGAAAGTGGGCCATGCACAAAGGGCATACCCCAGCGTTTGAACTCTGATTTCTTTCCGTTTTCAGAGAGCAGCAAATCTCCGATCATGCTCGTTCACTCCTTTAATAAATTAGCACTATCGATAAAACAGAGAGCGGCAGCCGTTCTCAAATCCCGGACCATGTAATGAAAAGAATCCCCTCCTAGTGCCCTTTGCAATCCCAATTAATTTAGCATATTTGCTTTAATTATTTGCTCTTTGGCGCACGTCAGGTGTTTTGCGATTTTGCACGTTTGAAGAAATGCTTATTAGAAGTGATTTTTAGCCTTTACACGCCAATGATTTCCAATTTGCCTCAAGTACGAGAAGCCATGAGAGCTAATTAGTACTGTGCTGTACAATTCTCTTGGATCTTGCACTTGTTCTGCCAGATCCCTCTATACACTGGTGAACTTTGCCTTTGAAATCATCTCCAATAGAAAGTTACAGATTCTGTTTTTTTTTTTTTAATGATTTCTTCTTCTTTTTCCGCACTTTGTTCTTCGCAAATTGGCTCCTGATGTAACTGCCACAGAACAGCATAGACATGTAGACTGATTTGAATAGATTTCAGGTTTGTTTGTTTAAGGCTGACATTGTCACAAAGCAGCTTTACAGAAATCAGAATGTAAAATCTAAGTGCATTGCAAATGAGCAAGCCAGAGCGGGAAAAACTCCCGGAGACGACATGAGGGAAACACCATACAGTATGTGATTTTAGCTCATTTCTCTTGTATAACTGTATACAAAAGAGACAAATGATGCCGCGCGGGTTAAAAAGGACTTGAGTATGATCATCGATAAAGTTTTACTTGAAGTCTATTTTGTCAAACTAAAGTTTAGTGATGGAGCCTTGAGTGTAAACTGTCCCAGGAATCAACATCACCAGCCATCTTCACAGTACCCACATCTTAAACACGTTATGTGTCCAGTTACTTTTAGCCAGTGGCGGAGACGATACAGCGACTTGAGTAAAAGTACTGCTGTAATAGTAAGAACTTTTAAACTCCCCTCTGTACTGAAGAGGATCTCCAACAATGCGTTCTACAGTAGGTTTGCAAGATTGTCCCTTTGTCCTCATTCAAAAACAAGGGCACTAAAAGAACATTATCCAACATTGCACAGCGCCCGAACTGCAGCTGCATCTTTTTTGGTGTACAAGAAAACAGATTTGTGATCTACGGAGAAATACCATGCAAAACAAACATCATCAGTTATTCATGATTAATCCTTAACATCCCTAGTGTGTTTTAAGGAATTATGTATATATGGTATTTATAACTATTCTGTTTCTACCCAAGTTGAAGGGAAAAAGGGACGCGTGTTACATTGAAACATTCAGAGCATAGTACATAAGAAAAAAAAGCATGCATTGTGGCACTAATGCAACATGCATATTTGCATACCTTCTTGAGGTTGTAGTTTGTGACTAAGTTGTCCAGTAGTCATCCATGTTTTGGTGGATGGAACTGGCAGCATACATCGTTAGCATGGCACTCTGGACATAGACCGTGGGTGCAAACAGCTGCTCAGCTACAGAAATATGTTGTCCTGGGTTGTAAGTCAAAAAACAGTTACAGGCAAAACGTTACCAGATGTCTGAAATTGCAGCAAATCTGTCGCTATTTACACGCGTCCTTGTTGTCAAAGCGCACATGGCGCATAATTGCTTGATAGCGGTCACTGGGCTTCGTAGGTTTGATTGCCGGCACGAGAAACAATTTAGCCCCGGCATCATTCAGTGCGATAACTGGGTATGTCATTGCTTTTGTTAACAGAAATGAGCTCGTAGAGAGAAAGGCTCCAGCTGGGGTCTGCTCTGTGGCCTTCATGGACTGTGCAGTCTCTGATGGTCATCAGCATCTCATCCATAGTGATCAAACACACAAAGCTCTGCAGTATACTTAGGATTCTGTGCTGTAGTAAGAGAAGTAAATAAATAAAGGTAAACATACTTCATAAATAGACATTATTATGGATTTTTTAAATATATATATAAAGAGCAGGGTTCCTGAAGAAAATGAGTGTAGCAGATTCATTAGCAGGAAGACATCCAAAATCTCGCTTTGCCCAAACGGCATCAGATTCCTCTTTCACGCTTTTGTTGGAACCAAATTGTTGTTTTGTGTTACCCCATATTTCTTATGAAGAGAGTTATATTCTCTTCATCCCATTTACTCATCATCCTCTTTGTTTTCTCCAGTAACAAAAATACAAACTTCACCACTATCAGTCACAGTCAGTCATTTTGCTCAGTATAGCCCAAGCTTTCAAAGATGTCCACATGTTTGCCATTGCTTGTTTATTTCATAATGAAAATATAATTGTAAACTGTTAAATACATTTTTGATATCAGAAAATACCAGGATGTGTGAATACCCAAATTGAAACTGACCTCCTGCTAGTTCTAGTAGCTAGCCAGCTAGCTAGTGCTAATAAGCTAGCGCAAATGTTACAGGTGGGATTTACTCTAAGATGCATTTTTATTCATTAGACTTCAAAAACTGAGACAATTTCTCAAACAATTTCCCCCCCCCCCCTTTTTTTTTTTTTTAAATCTGTCAAATTATACCATAAAACAACAGTTTCATATATTAACTGTGGCTAAAGTTAGCTTGCTAATTAGCTAATGCTCATGTTTTATGGTTAATTTTGTAAACACACAAAGTCATACCCTAAAGCCTACACTTTTTTAGGGGTGGGAATCACCAGGGGTCACCCGATATGATATTATCCTGATACAGTACCTAGGTGCTGATTTGATTAGTATTGCAATTCTGTTTGCCTCACAAGAAAAAGAAAAAAAAAAAAAACTCTTGAGTGTGGTCTGGGGTGGGGTGTGGGGTGTATCTTAGGAAACCTGAAAAGATGGATGTTGTGAACTAGTAAAACTTCATAACCAAAAAATCTTTAAGAGGTGCATATACTTTATAATATAATTTTATTTAGTATTATTTATATTATTATTATTGCATCGTTTTGTTATGCAATAATAATGATGCTTAAAGAGTCACTTCTTCACTCCTGTCCAAGTGCAATGTAAGGCCAGGGGATTTATACTGTACACGCCGAGATAAAGCAAAATAAATTCATCTTAAATGTAATTACTGTACGTCCAAGCTTAAATGCTTTTTTAAAGGTGTGCCGTAGCTGTGTTTCATTGTGAAAGATACATATTAAAAGTACAATCACTGAAGATGGCACCGAAACTCAAAGGAAGTGTAGATTACAGTTTTTAAGGTGCATGTGGTGCGTTTTTTACGTTTTATTATCAAAACTTACTGTAACACTGCTGCAAAGTTCATTCAGGGTTACCAGCCGCAGAAATCACCAATTAACAACCAGCACCTCAGATTAGAAGCATTATGAAAAGCTTTACACTTTACATGAAGGCATATTTAGATGTGTTCACTGCTTACGCCTTCATGTAAAGTGTAAAGCCTTCATAATATATATATATATATATATATATATACATACTGTATACACACACACACACACACACACACACACACACACACACACCTACACATGTATGGAAAGTGACCCCGGAGCTTCGTATTATGTATATATAAGAAGGCACATTTCGGTTACGTCCATCACAGACAATCAGGAGTGCTACTAGTCAGTAAAGCTGACAATCACCTGCTGTTTTCTCGCTCTCCTCCACTCTGATGTAAGAGTCAACCCACAAAAAGACAGCACAAGACCTCGTGATTGGCTGGGAAGCAGGCTGATTTGCATTCAAAGGTAAAGACAGGGAAAATATTTATGATCTTGGACTGGCTCCCCCCTGCTGTGCATCATGAAGTTCAGAAGCAATTAGAGAGAATCTCTTCTTTCTGTCATTTTTTTTTCTTCCTTCAGTATAAGCACATGCAGCAAACAAACACCCTCCCCCCCCCCTTTTTTTTCTTCCTTCCTGCCTCACATCTTCTCCGAACTACAGGATAATCATTTGTCATGCTGTTGCCAGTTTATTTCATCATATGCAGTGCACACAGTCATTCAGCTGACTGCACACAGACAACAGGGAGCTGCGCCTCTAGACATATAGATTCCTTACACAAACACACTAATACACACATGCACACACATACACCTGATCCATCTTGTATATACTGTATACAGAGTATTGCTTACCGTCATCAGTTTTTACAACATATGGACCACTAATGTGGCATGGGCTCATCCATGTTGTGTTTTCCTCATTGTAATGTAGGTGTATAGGGAAATTGTATATACAGTATATTGCAAGTATACAGTGTAATACGGTGTAATATGGTTGCGGTTGTTAGGTTTAAAATTTAATGAATGAATCTCTAGATTTATACGTTGTGCTTCGGCACGCTTGCCGTGAAAGAGACGCAATCACACACACACACACACACACACACACACACACACACACACACACACACACACACACACACACACACACACACACACACACACACACACAGAGACACAATGGAGTGTCAGAATGTTCTCTGGTTTATTCATAGAACAAAGAGGTCTATATACAGTACATACTGTAGGACTGTGTGACTGCAGGTCTTAAAGGACCCATCATTTTTCATCGTAAATCAAATTACACAATGTAGATTAAATGAAAGAAAAGGGGACAGATGTTTTACTGCGACAGGCAGCAAAGTGCCTAAAGATACAATAAAAAAAATGGGTTGTTTACGTAACAACCTCAGCAGCAACCTTATTTCCCCTCTCATTCGTTCCAACCACTCAGCATTCAGCATTACACTGTAAACCCTAATGCTCCAGGTACTTAAACATATTGAGTACTGTTAACTTAAACAATTACAGTTAGTTTGAATTAATAGACCTTGATAAGTATTTAGAACTTTTTGGTATTTATGACACTTTTCAAGTTAGCTGGACAAGTTTAATATTTTAAGCTACAGTGTCTCCTTAAAGTTCCACCAACTTAAAATCTTTCAGCCTAGCGACTTTGTGTCTGACATCATCAATGCACATGTAAACTGCCAACATTGAATTGTTTTGATCAAGATGGTGGATCGGTCTGTCTTCGCATGATGCTGTAAGTATAACCTTTACAAATATGGGCAAAGTTGTCGAGTAATACTTACCTGATTTGTAACATAGAACTGGCGGCTCATTGGTACTGTAGGTGTTTCACCTGCCATGCGAAAGGGCCGGGTTTGATTCCCAGCCACCGGATGAAGTTCCTATCCCAAATCTGAGGGTTGTGTTCAGAATGGCATCTGGCGTAAAAACTTTTACAAACCACTGTGGCGACCCATTGCCAGGAGCAGGCGAAAGACCAACAACAATTTATTTGATTTGCAATAACTAAAAAAAAATCATAGTATGAGGCTACTCAGTAATGCAAGTAAATAACGATTAATATGAATGAGCACAACAAACTCAAAAACTGATGGTTCTGTTTACTTAAAATTGGAAACATCATTACTTAAAAAATTTGAGTTTTGCCAACTTATTCGGGTTTACAGTGCACCAGTATACTAATCATCGTTCTATAACTACTGTACTTTGTATATAACCAACCTTATAAGCAACCACCAAAGTTTGCAGTGTATTGATTCTGTGAAGGAGTCTCTAGTTTTAGCACTTTCCAAAAAGGAGAACTTAACGATAATTGGATGTATTTTTATTTATTTTTATTTTATTTATTCACTATAATGTAATTAAAATAAGGAATTACATTCATGGGTTGTCCATGAAAAAATATTTACTATAATGCATTTTTTAAATTATTAAATAGAAAATACATTGTTAGCCCTGGTGTAAGCTGAATAAAATGTTTGTTATTTTTCATTTTATTGGAAAATAATAACATTTCGCGGTTTTGTCTTTGTGTCTGTTTTTTTCCTTACTTACAGAGTTAAGGATTAACCAGTGACCTATTCATTAAAGTGTTCACAAACTAGCAAAACAGATGCTAGCTATGATCTTGTAGTCACGGCAAGTGCTCATCACACAGGAGAAAAATATAACAGCAGCGTAGCATTTGTGTTTAACGAATACTCAAGACCTAAGTGTCTATCTCTATCTTTCTTGATTAGTCTGCTTTTCATTCACCTATCATTCATTTAATTCTTGCCTGTGAAAAAATGCTGACAAATGCAAATATCTACAGTAATTTATTAAGAATTAATAAACCTTAAAAAAAGAAATGAAAAGACACATTTTTGGAGAAACTCAAATACCCAAGAAGAAAAAAACTTCACTTCAGAGAGATTTAATTTAATTTAATAAAACAAAGTAAACACACAGTTTTTTTTCCCAGAGTTCTATTTAAAAGGCTATTTAATAAACGCTTCTGAGAGAACCATAGTAGCAAATGGTAAAAAAAAACAACAACGTGGGATTTGATCACTTACTCCATCACACTACCTGCTAATTAAGCACTAAATTGTTTCTTTAAAGCGAGCAGTAAAGTTAAGCTCTCACTATACTTCACCTTCCATGCTTACTACCCCAGTTGAGCATTTTACAGCTTTTAAATGACACTTTAGGGACATAAGCAAAGAAGGAGATATTCAAGATTTTATTGATGCTATATTTGCATTTAAACAACACAAATTCTTTCACAATTTTTTCACATTACAATTACGGGTTACAACCTAGAACTGTAGTAGAGGTAACTGAGATAATATGAGGGAATTCAAGTCAAATCGGGACCTTTTATAGTGCAAAATAACAACACAGTCGTGAGAGTAAAAGTACCTTTATTCCTCTATATACTGTAGCCCTCTGCACTTATCCCTGTGTTTCACTAGTGCTTGGAGACGAGTGCAAGGTAGAACGTTCTCTCAGTACCCCGGAGCCATACTACACCTCTGAAACGCTGGCCTGCCAGGAACTCCTTTAATGGCCCAAACATTTAAAAATGGCTTGAAGTTACCTTCCAATTCTCTGAAGGTTCAAGGGGATGACTGCAGTGGGCTTTTGCTTTCAGACCAATGGACTTCGTTAAAACATTTGCGTCATTCAAAATGTTTTACTGCGGCTAGGAGACTCATCACTATACTGCACTTTAAGTCTCATATAAATGTCAATCTGTTTTGTGCCTTCATGCACAAGAAACTTCATCACAAGTCCTAGTTTGGCTTGAAGTTTGGCCCCTAGTCCTAATTTGGCCCCTCGTATTTACAAAGAAAATTACTCCAGTATGTAATTGCATAATGCAATTAGTTCCTATCAAACGTCACATAATTAGTCGAACTGAGGTGAAGTTTTGTCTGAGAATGTGCCTAAACAAACCCAAGGACATTGTACTGAACACTGTTAAATCAATTGATCATCATCATCATCATCATCATCATCATCAAATGTTAGACAACTCAAATAGTAAAAACACCTATGACGTCCAGTTCAGTTCAGGCTTGAAACATGGGGGTGAATACTTATGCACGACACAGTACAGTACAAACTAACAGATGTTGGGTTTTGCTTTTGACATACTGTACGTTTTTCCTCTCCTGAGAACTTTCAGTTGATGTTCAGACTTCATTCTGGAACAAAAGAAAAAAAATCTGGTTGCAGCCATAAAGCCGACTTTTATATCTTCATCTTCATCATTTCACCTCGATTTCGAAGCAACCGGTCAGCTTTTGTTTTCTCTCATTGTCTAAAAGAAGCGCTGTGGGGATTTTACTCTTCACTAGGTTTGTGTTGATTTATGTGTGTGTGTGTGTGTGTTTGATTATGAATACCTCTGCATTTATTATTCAGAGCGCGTGCTGTCAGGTGTTCGGGGAGGCCTGGCCCGTGTTTGATGTGTGTTTCTTGATCTCGGTCTACAGCTTCGATAGTGATCGGGTGAAACTAAAGAATTAATTAGTTCTCTAGTCAATTAAAAAAATTCCGGTTATATCTTCATGAATGCCTCGGCTTATCTCTGGTTTGTCACCTCTTCTTTAAACGGCTTCGCTTTATCTCGTTGAAGCTGCGATTTATTTAATGAATTAGCCTTGCTTCTTATTGTTGAGTGTTTTGTTAAGTACCTGTTTTTAACCCATAAAAATCAAGAGGCGCAAATTTGTTTCATGTAACTAAGACTTAACAACTACTACGAGAAGTATATAACCAACACCAGCGTCCTTAACAGATTTCAGTCTGAAAAGTAACGGTTGTTGTAATTTGAGACATTATTCATACATAAGAAGAGAAACAAGAAAAGATAACATTATGCTTTTGTCGCCTGTTTAGTCACTAGTTCATACTGTAGATTGCTACCTAATAGGCTAATTAGCGGCTAATTAACACACATTTTTAAGCCTGCCACGGAGCAGATGCCACCCCGGTTGCCTTTATCTTTGTCTAGTATGTCTGGTAGAAACAAGCAGGAATTCGAACATACATTCCAAATGCCTAGGACCACACGGAACCTTTTGGGGATTAGCATGCTGTAACTCATACAGCTGCGATGCGACAAATTCATCAGACAACACTACAGTAGGTCACGTTATACAGAGAATTTTTCATGGATGTTTCGATGCCTTTGGTACTTTTTCTTTTTTTGAGCTAGTACACACAATGCTAGCAATCCTTGCATGTTAAATAGAAACAGCTATTTAGCATGTCTCGGCCATGACATTTAGAAACAGAGCACGTTTTTATTTCCAATTCCGCCTAATCAGTTACTAAGATCTGAGCTCTTCCGTTTGAAAGCCTTTTTTTTTTCCCCCGTGAACCCTGCGCCGTGATGCTAGCTGAAACGCGACCTCAGTCTGTGATTTGAGTTTCTCTCTCAGGAGACCTGTATTTCAACCTAACAGAAGGCGCACTTAGCCAAGATGCTAGCAGTAGTTTGAGTCAGAGTCTCAGCCTCTATAAATAATGGAGCACAAGGAGGCAGATGCTTTCATCCTCCCCGCCGTCTCTTCATCTTTCCTGTTCGGGGATTCAGCGAAAATGTTGAAGGCAGGCGTGATGTATTGTTTTCTAGGTTCGCTTTTGCAAGCCTCGGACCTGACATCTTGCCAGAGAAATACTACTGAAATGAACACTAGTTTGGCTAACTGTTCTTTACTTTAGCCGTGCCTTTTGTGGTTAAATATTGCTTTTAAAAAATATGATACTATTGATCAAAAGAGTAGTGCAAAACCACACTTGACGCTGCTACTGTATGTGTGAATGCCTTTTTATTTCAGTCATGTCCGTTGGAAGGCAGTTAGTTTATTATTTACTAGGTTATGATTTCCTTTCTGGTGTTGCTTTTATTATAGTGTAATAAAGCGTCTTAAAAGTTTTAGTCTCAAGATCATTGGTCGGTAAACATAAATAAGAAATTAAAGCTAATTTATAGCATACAATCATTCTTCGTCATGTTGTGAGTTCAAACATGTTTTTTATTTTCTAGATTGCTCGATCTCTGTATACTCTGAATTTCCTAGCATTTTATTTTTCTCTGTGAATCATCCTCCATTTTTAATCTTGACACTCGTGGCCCAACAGGCCCTGATTTACTCTGACAGACTCGCTAATGACTAAACGCTAAACGACCAGACAGACAATCATCATGTACATTCAGTTACAGCTGCAGGGAATTTAGAGGAGGCCCAAACAGTCAGCACTTTGGACCGAATCCTGCCACAGCAGGGGCGATTTTGCGAAAGAGCTCCATACACTCTAATGATGACAGGATGATTAGCCTGTCAGCATGGACGGGGGACAGCGCTCCGCAACGCAATCCTGTAGCGAGGAACTCCAACCAAGCTGTAATTCGAACACTGTACTTATTATTGGCCGTGATGGACGGCGGTTCAGCGCTTCTGGGTTTGGAAGGAATGTCGCAATTAAGATAGATAACATCATGGATTAAAGGAATGTCATGTTCTCTTTTGATCTGCCGAGTCGGGACTTGAGAGCACCTGTAACAAGCCGCTCAGAGATAATAGATTTCATATTAGCTGTTCTCTGATTGAAGGTGTAGTAAAAGTGATTGAGATTAGTTTGGACTGGTGGAATCTTATCATGGATCAAAATACACAAGGGAGGCCGGGTTTACTGTATGTGTTGATGGATGGAAAGAGGGAAACAAGTTGGTAATTGAAAGACATTTTAGTCATTTTTTTATGGAGAGAAAATTGATTTGGTTATGTATCCTGATTCTTTTGTGTGGCAATTCATGTATCGCCAAAACTGACTCAAGATACATTTGTATAAAATAATATATGTTTGCATTTAAGGTGGTAAAATGAGCCAGCTATATATGTAAAAGAGGTTTTGTATATACATTGGTCAGAACTCGCTCTTTCAGTGATATCTTTACGTTTCATACACTGGTGGACCAGAAAGCGGTCTCAGAAAAATGTCTATGTTTGTCTCTATATGTATATTTGTGTCCGTCCAGCACCACACAAAACTGGCTGGACAGAATTTAATAAAACTTTGCCAGTCCTTCGGGATTTGTCTGGAGTTAAATCTTGAAATAAAATAAATAAATAAATGTTGAGTAGAAGGGACGCAGTTTTGTGAACAGCATCAAACACTTTTTGGACATTTTGAATACAGCGCTTTTTACGTGGAGGTGGACGTGGCTATACGCTTCACTCACCAGAGCCAATCAACACGACAGTTTATAGTAAATACAAACCACCAAAATCCACAATAAACACAAAGGAACGCGTGACAACATGGCTTCCTCCAAAATGAGGCAAGTACCCGAACTGAGAGCCCAGTGGTATGCGCTAAAATCAAAATGCAGTGATATTATAAACAGTTATAGTATGTGAGGATTTAATGATCTACTTTAAACAGGGAGTGTATTTGGTTGACAAAGGAAGAAGTACAGTAGAACCTCGGATTGCGAGTAACTCGGTTTACGAGTTTTCAATAAATTTTGACTTGAAAAATGAGTATGTCTTGGTTTACAAGTGCAAAGTTTTTTGACACCGACACACACACACACCGACACACACACACACACACACACTCTCTCTCGCCTTTACACCCCCCCTCCCCGGCTTCACACAGACACACACACTCTGCTCTACACAGAAACTCTGCTTTTTTCTTTTTTTTTCAAAGGTAAGGTGCTGGTTAAATTTTTTTTTTTTTACCTTACAGCAGTGATTCCGTTAGTCTGCGCTCATGTGAGTGTCTTTGAAGATATTTCTTTTTTCTTGTTAAAACAGTGTTTCCGTTTTGTGTGTTTTTGTTCTGAAACTTAAAAAGCGAGGTGGGGGGAGGGAGGAGGAGTTTTACTGTGTAAGACGAGGCGAGGGAAGGGGCTAATTCCACACACACACACACACACACACACACACACACACACACACACAAATACATGGTGCCTGCGCGCACAAGCGGAAACACTTATCTGTTGGGATTTATTTTTACTTTTTTTAAAGGTAAAGTGCAGGTTAATTTGTTTTATTTTTACTTTATATATTGTATTAATTATTTTTCGTATTTATTTTTTTGGGCTGTGGAACGAATTATTTGAGTTTTCATTATTTCTTATGGGACGATTTGATTTGGTTTACGAGTGTTTCCAAGGTTCCACTGTACAGTACAACAAAAAGATACTCAACCTTAAAATTTTTTATGTATTTGTAATAATAAGTTAGACAGAGTTGAACCATACAGAAAGACAGGCAGACATGTACGTGGGCTTCAACATGAACTTATAATTTTATTAAATACATTAAAGCTGATCAGCTTAGTTTTAGCTTTAACTATTTCTAAAAAGTCTTTACTCGTCACTGGTGAATACTAACACTAGTTCTTCTATAATCCTATATATACACTGTATATAATTATAAATCATAATAATTGACGAATCACAATAGGAATTAAATCGCCACCTTGATGTCATGATGATATTGTATCAGCTATCGTTCGTATTAATGATGTTCACACCATTAACATTGTCCATTCTTATCATCTTTCATTTACTTCTCATGTACAGAATTAATTTCCAGTATAATCCTATGATTTTCCACCATTTCACATGTATAAACCTAAAATGTGCAGCTCATCCTCTTCACCTTTTTTTTTTAATAAGGCTGATTTAATGAAAAATTGTCTCTCAGTTAATAAGTTCTTTATTATTATTACAATTCGCTTTACTTCTGCTCTTTGGGTTTTGGTGAGTTTTCAACATGAGGAAGTAGGACACTATAGCACGTGGGCTCCGGAGACTTTCGGACGAAGCTCTGCAGCAGTGGCCCAATAGCAGGTGATTTGTAAACAGCTTTATTGCAGACGCTCAACAAGGTGCGAAGCCGTGATACATTTCCACACACACGTACGCACCTGAGGACAAAGTTTGCAACCATTAATCCATGACCTACATACGTCATCTTCGCACAGATAGATTACTCTTGTGTGAGTGGCCCGGCCTCAAATGAACTGGTATGGCTCATCAGCGATTTTTGCTTTTTCTCCACACTTATATGTATATTCTTATTATATAAAAACAAAAAGACGACATCACTAATAAAGTTGTGTGATTACAGTCTGGTATTTGGATTCTTGTTTTTTTAAAATATTTTTATTAATGTTATGATTGTACATATTAAGTAATAACTATACATTTACTGCTTGTGTAATGGTTTGAATGTGTAGTAAACTGGCAAAGCTTTAATTGACCTTTTTTGGTCTGATGTAACTGGTTTGAGGTCATGATAAATGTGTGATCCTAATGGATTGATTCTACATGTCTCCAGTTTACCCTGCATGTAATCTGCTACAGTAGATTAAGATCCTCCAATCTGCTTGAACAGACACAATTTGTTCATTACATGCCCAAAAACAATTCAACACTCCAGTGAATGCTAATTGATAGAAACATCACACACACATACACACACACACGCACACATCGATCTGTTATTGACTCTGAGACGAAGTGACCCGATCCAGTCCAAACCATGACATTGAGCTGAAATTGGATGCGCGCACACACACACACACACACACACACACACACACACACACACACACACACACACACGCTTGCTTGAAGCTTGTCTGGAGCTCGGCGTTTCCTTCCATACGATAAGCTTTGACAAGCTCGGCTGCCGTTATGTATTTTTAACCGACTACCGACACTCGCACATGAAAGATAGATTCCCGGCTTCTTCTGCCAGCTTCCATCAGGAACCCGGCGAGAACGAACGGGAGACGCAGCCGTTTTCCCGAACATCTCATTTACAGTCGTTCTTTTAATACAAAAGGAAATGACAAAGTAAGAATTTGAGTCCTGAAGGCACGTGTAGTTTTTATGCAGCACCACGGGCCCAGCGTTCAGTCCCTCCTCATAAATATTGTGTGTCCTGTGACGCTCGTAAGCGCATGCTGGAAGGAGAACTTTTATGAGTTTCGGTTATTGTAGTGTCATCTCACATTAGCTGGTTACCTCTTCAGTAACCTCAAACTGCGCTTTTATATCATGTTTTATATGCAACGTTTTATATGCATGGAGTCATAACAGCTCATCAGGTTTATTGAAAAACTTCGGCGTTAGAACACTGAAGGAGGTAGACGTTGGGTTTTATTTTAATTGTGAATAATGTCTGTCGGTCTGTTTTTCCTTTTCTCTTTATTCTCGTTTTTTATTTTTTTTATTTTTTTACACTGTACCGCGTGCCATGGGACACAGTAGAGTATATAGTGGATGGTTTTACAGAATGTAACCCAAAAACAGTCTATAGGGCTTTAGTATAATAATAGATTACACACTGATCTCACTCACTCACTCACTGATCGTCTATAGCAGGGGAGCGAAGGCAGCCAATGTTGATTTGGGAATCTGAGGATCCAGGTTCGAGCCCTGTCGCCAGTGCGCTGCCACACCCCATACTACCCAGCCACTGCATGTACAGTAGTGCTGGTCCCAAGCCCGGATAAAACGGGAGGGTTGCATCACACTGTAAACCCTAATGCTGAAAGGAATTAAACATATTGAGTACTGTTAACTTAAATAATTACAGTTAGTTCAAACTAATAGACTTAGAACTTTTTGGTATTTATGAGTTTGTAGAAATGACACTTTTCAAGTCAAATCTTTCAGACTAGTGATTTTCATGTCTGACGTCATCAGTGTAATATGGCACTGGTGGCTCAGTGGGAGGTGTTTTGCCTGCCATGCGAAAGGCCCGGGTTCGATTCCCAACAACTGGATGAAGTGCCTGTCCCAAGTTCAGATAAAATGGGAGGGTTGGGTCAGGAAGGGCATCTGGTGTAAAACCTTGTCAAGCTTGTGTGTGGAACGTGACAGCAACAACTATTTATTTGATTCAACAAACTCAAAAATTGATTAAGTAAACAGAACTATCATTACTTAAAAAAAATTAGATGTAACTGATTTCCTCAAAAAAAATGTTTTTTTGAGTTTTGCCAACTTATTCGGGTTTACAGTGCAGGAAGTTGCCAAGTTGTTGTGCAGATTGATGGTCCGCTGTGACGACAGCAGCCGAAAGAACAACGACCAATCATTGTCCTACTCATATACACTATCAGGCCAAAAATATGTAAACACCTGATATGTAGTTGTTGAACATCCCAATCCAAGTTCAACAATATAACTCCATCCTTCTGGGAAGACCTTCCACTAGATTTTAAAGCCCGACTCTGGGGTGGATTAGTGATTTCCACATATGTGGGATAAAATATGATACGATACAAGCTGCAATACAGTCACGGTACGTTACCTATGATAATAATTTATCACAACACCAGCGATTCTTTCATATATTGAATGAAGATCAGCCATGATATATCACAATAACTGTAAATGAACTAAAGTAGGTATCAAAATGTCACATAATGTACTTCATTTATGAACATTTTATATAATAGGAACAAGACACGTACAGTAAGTGCTGGAATGCGTATGCAGCTGTCAAAGACAAACAGCCATTAAAGGCTTGAAAAAGGCTTATTTGCCAGAGAAAACAGCTTGTGACTAAATTATGTATGGCCAAGAAAAGCACCCGTAAATGTGTGCATTGTGCAAATTACATTTAACCAAAACCCCTTAAAATAGCAATATGGTGCTAATAAAACTGAGAAACACACACTATCTTCTTTCATCTGTTTCAGAGCTGGAATTACTGTAGCGCTTCATTGAGATATCTTCGACTCGCTATACGATACCTAGGTTCCAGTGTTTGCAGCGTTCAGGGGAAACTTTTATCTTCCACTACACTGTAAGGCAGAATATGCTGGCAAATAAACATAGCAGTGGAATTTGTAATGTCAGTTGCCCATGGCAACAAAAAGGGAAGCATTGCTTTACAAATATCGTCTAGCGCAGGCTGACACTGTGTAGTCGTTGTACTGTAATATTCATCGCTGACTTCTCAATCAAATCTGGATGGTATTTTATTTTTCCCGAGACAATTCTTGCAGATTAAACAGTCTTTACCGGGCTTGTTTCTATCATCATTATGGAAGGCAAAATTTTGGGTAATACTGCTTGTATTTCTTCTCCATCCTGTGATTTACAATTTACATCTGACCATTATTGTGTGGGTGCGTGAATGGATGTATACAGTAGTTCCAAGTCCAGTATACTGGGTGAGTGTGTGTGTGTGTGTATGTGTGTGTGGGGTTGCGGGAGTATTGTATCGGCCTCACTGTCCCGTGATACTGTCCCAACGGTGAGTGATGCACCGATTTTGATGTAGCTGTATCCGCAAAGAGACAGAAGGATTCACGGTCTCAATGGCGTCCGGTCACATGCGTATAAACAACAATAGAGCGTTGGCCTCGCGCCTTCCTTTTGAAATTGGTCAGCTGACCTCCTGGCGTCACCGGGATTCTCCACGTGATTTGTCTCTCGAGAGTAAAAACGTGGAACCAAAGCAACCGAAGATAGGGCAATGCATATAATCATATGGGAAGGGATTATAAAGTATACGATGCCATATAAAATAATTATCGTCAGCTTTATTAAAAGCCATTATGTGGCCGCGCTACATATTATCTAAAGGAATACGGAGCCACTTTCAGTTTTGTTTTTAAAGCAGATGGTGCCAAGAGGAATCATAAATTAAGCTTAAGTGAGGTTTAATGTTTCGGAATACAGAATTTCACCTCAAGAAGCGAATTTAATTCCTTTGCCGAGGGACTGTCTCTTGCTTTTTCTATGTCGCTTTGTGCGATATGACTCCACCATCATGTACAGCTTCCCATGTTTTTCATTGGCATTCTCCATGCCTCTTTTTTTCTTCTTGCGTGTAGAGATGAGGGGATTTAAATGCAGCGGTTCAGACATGATTTAAAGTGTGTGTGTAACCACAGAAGTTCATTGAAAATATAAAGTCACACTATAATAGTTTTAAATATAAAAGTGCAATCATTTGCTTTATTCTGCATTGGGTCAGTTCCCAGCACCCTGTGGATTATCTCGCAATAACGTCACTCCCATGAGTTTTATAAAGTAATTTATGTAAGTTATTTAGTCCTGAAAGACTAAAACGTTCAGGAGCTACAGATTGCTCAGTACAAGAACAAAGTATATTTAACCTTTACAAAATGTGTGCGCGCACACACACACACACACACATACACACACACACACACCTAAAGTGTACATGACTATTAGTGACACCAGATTACACGTTTTGTTACAGAATGTTTCTTTCATGTCTGGAATTTGGAATCTGGAATTTTCTTGACACACACACACACACTCAAACACACACACTGAGTGCCCCACCCGACAGCTTTTTATCCTCCTTTTTGTGCGTGTGTGTGTATACACTGTATATTCATATATGTGTGTGTGTAGAGAGAGAGAGAGAGTCCGAACATCTGAATCCTTCAAAAACACATTTATTATTCATTGCTTTCCAGCAGATTTGAGCTCAGCTTCAAGCTGTTTTAAAAGAGTAAATACCTGTTGAAATGCGACTTATGCATCCTGGGACTCGGATGCAGGAAAAGGGTTTTAAGAACCTTCTCACTGACTGCAAAGTAACTGTGCAGGCGGGTTTCCCTCGGTTATCAGAGTAACGATGTTGATCAGTGCAGGAACATTAGCAGGAACATTGTGATGAAGTTCATTCGGCAATGCTGCTGATGTTGGGACATCACTGGTTTTTAGGTTGTTTTCGAAAGTTAAGCTTATGCACGGCTCTCTTAAGGTCCCACCATAGCATTTCAATTGGGTTATAAGGTCTGGACTTTGAATAAGCTTATGAATAAGTTTTTTTTTTTTTGCTGTCGACAGTTAGCCTCACATTTCCCTCTAGAATACTCTGGTATACAGAGGAAGTTCATGGCCGACTCAGTTGCTACAAGGTGCTCGGGTCCTGTGGGTGAAAAATAAGCCCATCAACTCTCCCCTGACATGCTTGACAGTGCGTATGAGGTGTTTCTGCTGACATGCTGTTTGGATTTTCCCAAACCTGGCACTGAGCATAAAGTCCAAGGAACTCCACGTTGGTCTCATTCGTCCACAGTGTTGGGGGACGTCGGTCCTCGTGGAAGCTCACGGACCTTGCAGAACATCGCGCTCATGGTGCTTAACACCCCTTTTCTCCTAGAGTCAAACTGCATAGCTGAGTTAGGTGTATAACAGCAGGAATAACAGAGGGGGACGGGTTCCCGGCGGAGGGGCTAGTGGGATAACTTTCACACACACACACACACACACACACTACTGGAATGACTGCTGTCTGGCTCACAGACTACATAAATTGTCTGAAAAACGGATTACATTTTTGAAAATATAACTAAATAACTGAGTACTTGAATGGCGGCCCTCACTCGTTACATCAAACAAAGTAATCCAAGTACTCACAAATACAATTGTAACGCGTTACTGTTTGTCCATAGGACATTGTGCCAGAAGATTTAACATGTAACATGCTCAGTGAGGCCTGTAGGGTCTGAGATGAAGCTCTTGGATGTTTTGCGTTTCGTTAAGCATTTTCCGTGCATTGTCATTTCTGTGGTCGATGAAGACCTTGGGGTGAATATATACTCAACTCCTGGGGAGATTGGGAACTGTCTTGAATGCTTTCCAGAATGTTGAAATCCAACTTGTTTGGAAATAGTTTTATAAGCCTTTCCAGATTAATGTGTAGCTACAATCTGGCACAGCAATGCTCCAGACCAGCAAACTGGCAGAACTTCTGCTTTTATAGAGGTCTGCATACCTGCTGACGATCAATTAATCACCGGGCTGATGATCAGCAGCACATGGCTGCAACTTACCCTCTTAAATCTTGTTGAGGTATTTAAAATTGCCCACATGTTTTTTTTTTTTTTTCTGGCCTAATTTTTACAGAAAAACAAATGACTGTATAAGACAACGGTCTTCCAATGCTAGGGTCGGGTGAAGCAGAAATGCTTCATTTGAATAAAATTTAGCAATTTGTAAGGTTTCCTTCAGATGACTCTTCCATCTTGGTCATTTGTTTCGCAAATCTTGATGCCTAGTTACTTTATATTTCATGACCTTACAGAAAGAAAAAAAAAGGTCATTACTGCATGACGTGCAAAAGTTTTGACACTGTTTAGTTGTAAAGTTTGAGAACTTGATTCCTCAGGCTTTACCTAACTCACTGATCAGATCATTACTGTTCCCACAATTCCCATGTACTATGTTCTTTGATGTCTACAGTGCAGAGTTCATAAGAAGACATCAAAGCATTTCCAGCTTCCAGCTTAAGGGTGGAAAATTTCAAGGTCAAGACGAGATCTGGTCGATGAAGACGCCTTTCTGCCTGTATGTGAAAATCCCCAAATGACACTAAGCATCTGCAGGAAGGTTCGGCTGACACTGTAATGGCCGTGCCGCATTGCACGCTGTAGCTTCGCCGGCACAATCATAACCTGTGTAGAAGAGTCAGGAGAAGTCAACTTTTTTTGTGACTTCTTCATCACAAAAGTGTCATTTGGCCAGCGGTGTCCAACCGTTCACGTACGAATACATGACTATGAAACTCTCTATTATTTTGTCAGCTTATCTTCATACTGTAGCCTAGAGGCATTTTTTTTCCCTACAGTGTATGTGTTTCACATAATTATAACAGAAGGCCTAATGTTAATAAAAGATCTGTAACTATTTCATATTTCCTATAGGCACGTTCTTAATCTGGAACTCGAATATCTACAGTACATTAATGTAACCTGATTGTCTTTTCTTTCTCTTCTCTCACTCTCTCTCTCTCTCTGTCTCTGTCTTGGTTTAAAGCTTCTGAATGATAAGACTTCTTTGGCTTTTCAGTTCTGAGAAGAAATGAAAACTCCAGGCCTGGTGTGTGTGTGTATTCATTTGCTATGACAGATTGAGGGGAAACAAGGTCTCACTGGAACCAGCTATCTATTCTGTTTTTAGCAGGAAACCCTTTATTATATTCCTACCATATTACACACACTCAGCTGCACTTCATACGTGTAAAATTACTGACTGCAGCCGACCTGCTGCTACGGACAGTCCATCTGAGTTACAGGAAAATGTATAAAGACCAAGACCATTACCAATAGGTTATGTACTTATATGCACCTTAATTTTGATTGTACCTACTGTAAAACCAAGAACATTTTTTAATGACTATGTTTTAATAAATTACTTACAGTATATGAGGCAATATGAGGAACTAAATCTGATTCCAATTTAATTTAGTATACAAACCTGGCCGAGAAAATTTGTAAAAAAAAAAAAAAAAAAAAAAAGGACACCCATACATATGATCGTGTGATATAATATTTGTTTTTATTTGTTTCTGTCACCAAAATAATGAGAATATGAGACTGTTATGCGTTCAACATTTTTATGGTGTAATTTTCATGTTCCAGTAGCAGTGAAAGTTTTTCTGCATTTTAAAATGAATGATAACTTTGGTTCTACCTGATACTTTATATCCAAATGTACAAAATCTTTCCTGTGACCTCCACTGATTTAAGTAATGTTTGCATATGCAAGGACTGTCATGTCTTTGGACATTAAAAAAAAAAAAATAATAATAATAATATATATATATATATATATATATATATATTTTTTTTTTTTATTTTTAGACATTTTTTTCCCCAAACTATTATATGGTTCTGTTCTCTCATACGTTCAGACAATCAGACAAATCAAATCTGTCAGAAAGAAGTAAAAGTAATTCCACTATTGTCTCTTGATTTGCTATGAAAGTTATAATCTATAGATTCTGATTAAAAAGGTGTTTAACAGCATGATAGGTACAGTATATCCAAAACAGGAGAATGCTGCATCTTTTGCCTCACACGTCAGTGGATTATCTCAGTATGCAAAACGTTTTAATGGCGGTACGTTTTGATGGCTGTACTACTCTGTAAATGTTGCCGAGCTGCTAACAACGTCAACATTCACTAACCACGTAAACAGATAAAGTAATAAAGCAGAGACGGTAGAGCAACGATTGTGCCAGCAAACAAATCAAACCTTTAGTCAACACAGGAATATACAGTAGGACAACACGAGACAAGTGTACGCTGCCTGAATGAATTATCGCGATCGAGGAAACCTACTGATCCTAATAGAGTTACTGAGTCATCTCCATAGCATTACACAATCTGCGTAATCAAATGCATGTGTCTTAGTGCTTAGTGCTTGCAGAATTGAAGGGTTCTCACGTATCACGGTGCACGCCCGCTTCACTTATCCATGTATTGCAATTCACAGCATGGTAATAACAATGCATCCATAATAAGAACATTGAAATAATACAGTAGGTTATGAATAATAGTCGAATAGGAACCGTAATGATGTGTCATCACTATTGGTTTCTAAAGAGCATGACACCCTGACAGTGGCGTCTTTAAAGTGTCAAAACAGCATTATTACTTTATTTCCAATCATACCTACACAGACAGAACGGCGGCAGAGCAGCACTATCCGTTATGTGTAAAGGAATGAAATAAGAAGCAACTAGAGAGTGAAGTGGTAGAACATAATCCATGTTTTTATCACTGATGTACTGTAAATTGTGTTACTACTGCCAATAGAGGATGAATGAACACAGTGCTACAGGATGAAAATACAGGCTATAAACACACTATGAACACAATATTAAATATATACAGAAATACACACATGCGTGAGCGATAACGGATTAATACTGTATATATTTTTATACCATAGCACTGTTGAATGTTACAATCTGATAAGTCAGAAGGTGTTGAATCATTTCGTATAACAGCAGGAGATCTACATTAAAACAGTTCATCAAGCATCAGCATGCTTGTTCCAATCAATTTACACGCTACTGTATAATGTGCTGCTCCAAAGTGTAATTTAAACTGTACTTGCTCCCTATTAAGGGACCTTTCATTGACAAAACCCTTTCACTCAGAACACCCTAAGCAGAGCGCAACAGCACTGGGACGTTTAACTACTGTATATGTCTCACTCCACAGGTGGTCTAACAGTCGTTGCTTACAATACGATGACACTCAGTCGCCAGCATGGGCGAAAGT
Source organism: Clarias fuscus (assembly GCA_030347435.1). Classification (NCBI taxonomy): domain Eukaryota; kingdom Metazoa; phylum Chordata; class Actinopteri; order Siluriformes; family Clariidae; genus Clarias; species Clarias fuscus. Next base: position 9,140,883 of record CM059212.1, read on the forward strand.
AATTTGGACATTCTTTGTCTCTTTCAGCCTGCAGACTGTCTTCTGGTCCGAGTCATTCGTTCTTCTGAATCTACTGCATTGCATAGCGTCTGTGGGCGTCACGTGACAAAAGAATGAACGACTTGGACTAGAAGACTCATGAGAAGAATCACTCAATTCTGTTTCCTGTGTAATGCACTGCATGTCATATATAACATAAATAAGACTTTGTCTCTTTAGAAATCTTTAGTCATTGCTTCTGATTCGTTCTGAATTGCCTCTGAACTGTACATGTTGTTCTGTTGACTACAAACTTGGTGTGTGGAACAAGGGATTGTACACCCTACATAATGCTAGCTTTATGTAGCTTTCCATTTTCCACTAGCTTTCCATTTACCGCTATTTGGGATGCAGCCATGGAACATGTAGGTTATTAGTTCATATATTAAATAAGTTTGTGTTCTAAAGCGGAATAATTCGAAGTATAAAGTGAATTGTGGACGTTTCTCAGGACTTTGTTTCAGTCAGAAACTTGTTAACTCAGTATTGTTAATACACTAGTGGTGCAGCAGCAGTTTGTAGCTGTGATGATGGGGACTAACTTGTTTCTAGGGCATTCTACAGCATTAAATTTAATTGAGAATTAATAAAAAAAATATGATGTTCTTTTTAAGTAGGAAAATGCTAGCGTTGGCAAAGTGCTCATTAACAGGGGTGAAAGTAGGTGTATAGAATAAGCAAAAGGTGTATAGAGTAAACAAATGTTATATAGAATAAGCCAAAAGGTATATAGAATAAGCAAAACATGTATAGAATAAGCAAAACATGTATAGAATAAGCCAAATGGTATATAGAATAAACAAAAGGTGTATAGAATAAACTAAATATATATAGAATAAAAAAAAGATGTATAGAATAAACAAAAGGTATATAGAATAAACAAAAGGTGTATAGAATAAACAAAAGGTATACAGAATAAACAAAAGGTGTATAGACTAAACAAAAGGTATATAGAATAAGCCAAATGGTGTATAGAATAAGCCATAAGGTGTATAGAATAAACAAAAGGTGTATAGAATAAACAAATGGTGTATAGAATTTAAAAAAAGAATAAACAAAAGGTGTATAGAACAAACAAAAGATGTATAGAATAAACAAAAGGTATATAGAATAAACAAAAGGTGTATAGAATAAGCAAAACATGTATAGAATAAGCAAAACATGTATAGAATAAGCCAAATGGTGTATAGAATAAACAAAAGGTGTATAGAATAAACTAAATGTATATAGAATAAACAAAAGGTGTATAGAATAAACAAAAGGTATATAGAATAAACAAAAGGTGTATAGAATAAACAAAAGGTATACAGAATAAACAAAAGGTGTATAGACTAAACAAAAGGTATATAGAATAAGCCAAATGGTGTATAGAATAAGCCATAAGGTGTATAGAATAAACAAAAGGTGTATAGAATAAACAAAATGTATATAGAATAAACAAATGATGCATAGAATAAAAAAATAGAATAAACAAAAGGTGTATAGAACAAACAAAATTTATATAGAATAAACAAAAGGCGTACAGAATAAACAAAAGGTGTATAGACTAAACAGAAAAAGGTATATAGAAGAAGCCATAAGGTGTATAGAATAAACAAAAGGTGTATAGAATAAACAAAATGTATATAGAATAAACAAATGGTGTATAGAATAAAAAATAGAATAAACAAAAGGTGTATAGAACAAACAAAATGTATATAGAATAAACAAAAGGTGTATAGAATAAACAAAATGTATATAGAATAAACTAAAGGTGTATAGAATAAACCAAAGGTATATAGAATAAACTAAAGGTGTATAGAATAAACCAAAGGTATATAGAATAAACAAATGGTGTATAGAATAAACAAAAGGTGTATAGAACAAACAAAATGTATATAGAATAAACAAAAGGTGTATAGAATAAACAAAATGTATATAGAATAAACTAAAGGTGTATAGAATAAACCAAAGGTATATAGAATAAACAAATGGTGTATAGAATAAACAAAAGGTGTATAGAACAAACAAAATGTATATAGAATAAACAAAATGTATATAGAATAAACAAAGGGTAAAGAGAATAAACAAAAGGTGTATAGAATAAATGCTGTTAAATGGAAAACTAGAGCACTGTGTAGGGTGTACAATCCCTTGTTCCACACACAAGGTAGTGGCTTTGATCAGGGGTTAGAGAGGAATTTGTTACTCAGCTTTGTGATAGAAGATAGTTAGCTTTGCCGAAACTAGTGATTGGGAATTTTAGCGACTTGGTTCTTTCAATCTCGTTCATCAAAAATGAACGAATCTTTTTTTGAGTCATTTAGTTCATTTCGTTCTTCTGATCAGAAATAAAATAAAATGTTACATATTTAATAATCAGACCCCCAACACGTCCACATACACAAATTTTGGCTCTAGTTCCAGTAATGAAAATATTACAGTGCAGCTAAGGACATATTATGATAAACAGAATGAGCAGCTCACCTCTCATACTGTATCTTCTGGTCTGAAATCGTTCGTTCTTTTGTTACGTGACTCCCATAGACACTATGCAGTGCAGTACACAGGAAACAGAATTGAGTGGTTCTCCTCATGAGTCTTCTGGTCCGAGTCGTTCGTTCTTTTGAATCTATTGCACCGCATAGCGTCTATGGGAGTCACGTGACCAGAGAACGAACGACTCAGATTAGAAGACTCAAAAGTAACGACTCATTTCTGTAACCTGTACGTAACCTACAGAAGTTTTGCGATGCTTTGCACATGTGCGCTCAGTAGAAAATGAACGAATCACTCTCCGAGATACTCGTTCTTCTGAGTCACGTTAAAGACTTGTTCAAAAAGAACGAATCGTTCATGAACGGCCCATCACTAGCCGAAACAATAAATCCTGCAGTTTCCACAAAACAGTCTAGTTTAGACTATTTATAATGCAAGCTATCAGTCACACAGACTTGCATGTGAAATGAAAATACCCCAGATTCGGTGTTCTGTATATCCACTGGAGCTGTGACCTGTCTCCGTCTCCGCTGCACACATGTATGGTTTTGCTGCATGAAAGTATTCATCGAGATGTACTGTAGGAATAGTGAGGAGCATTCGCAACGTAGAGTGCTTTGAGCTCGAGTTGTCGACATGAAAGGGGCTGAATGAAAAGATGTTCCAAAAGAGTCTGAAAGGCCAGCAGCGTATGTCTGTATTCAGCAGCACGTAGGGAAAATTGTTTCTGGGAGAGTGCAATTATCTCCATAAAGACACTTAAATGAAGATAAACATAAAAAAAACGAAAAAGAAAGAAAATACTGCTAAAAGTATTTTGGTTTTGATTCCAGTGTAAATGTCTCTCTCTGTCTTTCTTGTTCTGAGTCTCAGCTACCATCTGTCTCTGTCTCTGTCTCTCTCTCTCCATCTCTCTCTGTCTATCTCTGTGTGCAAGCGCTCAGGGGAACCGGAGTTAAAATCAATCTGCAGTATGTCTTGCTGGGTTGATGCTCACTGAATGACTGCCTGTGTAGAATTAGTGTAATTTATGGCGCCATCACTGGAAGGGGGAGCTCGTGGAGGAAATAGTAGTCTATCAGACGCTCGTCCTTGCTGGACAGGTGTGTGTTTGAAAGAGAGAGAGAGAGAGAGAGAGAAAGAGAGAAGAAATGTGTAGGAACCTATTGAACCTTTGTTCTTACTGAACCATAAACATTATATGTTTTATATATATATATATATAATAACTTATAAAAACAAGGTGTATAATCATTTGTTCCACACACTAAGTTATCAAAAAAGGGTTAGAGAGGGATTTGAAGTTCAGCCTTGTTCAGAAGCAATTCAACTAAGAAGCAATTGCTAAGAAGACAAAGTGTTGTTTACACTGTTTACACTGAATGTGGGTTTTGGCAGCCAGGTGCTCTTCGCTTTTTCGACTGTACTGACCTGCTCTTACGGTGACTAACAATTAGTGCAATCAACAATTGTTAGAACACAAGAGGGAAGCATATATAGTAGTTCGACGTCCAATCAGCTTACTCGGTCAGAACTAACTGTTAATTGAATTATACTGCATTCAATTAATTTTTATCTCAAACCGCCGTGATGTCTACTCTCATACAGTACAACACCCATATAACACTACACGTTGATCATAAAGCCAAGAAGCCCATGTTTTCAAACTGTGTCACATGGTGACATAACACGCTCAGAAAAAAGCGATATCTATCTATCCATCATACGTGAGCTGGCAGATGCCTGTGATTGGCTAGTCCTGATGTGACTGACAGTGTGACGAGAGTGTGCCATCCCTCCCTCCATAAAGCATGGCCAGTTTCGCTCTCTTGACTCCACAGCTAGGTGGATTCGGCATCACTGGAACTTAAACTCGCAATCTTCCAATGTTACAATAATAAAAATGAGCAGGATGAAATGTGTTGAGTTTAGTTCAAAGCATCTGACTGTCAAATAGACAGGATGGAAAAGGATGAAAAAGTGTTAGATGTTGATTCATCTCAGTGGAGGGTAGGCGTCAGATTACATCCTGATTTTAAAACATTGTGATTCAAAATAACATAAAAAAAACAAGACTTGGTTGTAAATGAGTGATTGATTGTAAGATGTATAATGAAAGGGCGATCGTGGCATTATCAAGGCCTTTATTATTCTTGTAGGATAGGGGAGATCTAGAGAACGGCTTGATTGGTGGTTCACACTCGAAACACTCCTGAAAGCAGCTCAATTTCACCAGATTAATCACCAGAGCAGGGAAATCTGTCCCGCTTTAGACGCTTCGTAATGTCTCACAGGTGGCATCATGGCTGTGTTCACATGGATTGGGTTTCTTACGCATCGAGACAACAATGGATCTCTATCATAAAAAAGACAATGCCCTCGGAGCGAGACGGATCAAATAGCCTGTTTATGATGGCAGGAAGAAAGGGATTTCTGATGGTTTGGCTTGTGTAAGAATCACCCTACAGGTCCCTAGCATAGAACCTGAAATACTTCATTCAACTGTTTAATTTCTAACATTGTGGCATGTTAAGTACAGGTTGCTCTGCATATAGCCCCTTAGACCTCGCCGTTTTAACTGGCAAGTCACGTCTCTCTCGCTCTCTCTCTCTCTGAAAAGAGACGTGATTGAGTCAGGGCCTGAAAGAGAGCCGAGCAGTGGCTCACAGTCTGCACTCAAGCACCTCGGGTCAAATCAAAGTGAAAAAGCAGGTTGAACTTGTGGCCAGGTTTGAATCATTTGTTTGTTTGTTTTTTTTTCATAAGAGGTTTCCATTGTCCTGATTATCTAAAAAGACCTGTTCATGTTCACTTCTCCGTATCCCAAACTGTAAAGTAGCCCAATGTAAGTTACGCAATTGTAGGATGTGTGTGTGTGTGTGTGTTTTTTTTTTTTTAAACTAATCATATACAGTAATGCATTACTTTTCAATATTACAGCAGTAATAGTGATATTACTTTTTTGATAACTTATAAAACAAATATGCATTACATTAGCTTGAATCATGTGATCTGTACATTTTGGCTCTCTGAATACAAATTGTTGAAAGCCAAATGTTTCATTTCATGTATGATCGAAATCATCTTTATTGTAGATACTTTACAATCTGTGTATTAGGGACTGAAATCATCAAGGACAACCTGATCCGATATTATCATGATGCTTTGGTGTCGATTCGATTTGTATTGCAATCACGATTTTATAAATATCCTGATTTTGTTGTAGATTTAATACATTTTCTTAAAATTTTTAACAGACTTAGCAAATAATTCCCTGCTACCATGTAGCATAACAAGCATTCATATTTACTGTGTTTTACTTAAGGTGCATGGCAAATTTGAGGAAGCAAACACGTTAGCAGCCATGAATTAATCTGCTGCATGTAGGGCTTGTAGGGGCGTGCTTTTCATCTAATTTAATCTTAATATGGCAATTGACAAACTTACTTATGTCAACGTAACGCAAGAGTACTGTGCTCCTTTCTAGCAACTAGTAACAGTAATATATTACTGATGCAGTATAGAAACGCACAATAATATACTTGTCTAAAGTACTACAACTAATATAGTATGTTACTTTTGGGCACTGGTGGCTCAGGGGTAGGTGGTTCGCACGTCATGCGAAAGGTCCGGGTTCGATTCCCAGCCAGTGTCCAAACCACAACCACCGGATGCAGTGCCGGTCCCAAGCCCGGGTAAAATTGGAGGGGTGAAACCTGTGCCAAGCTCGTACAGGTACAGTATGTGCGGACCAAGTGTCCGCACATACGAAGTGAATGTGGCGACCCCTTGCTGGGAGCAGCCGAAAGACCAACAACAACTTTCGCTAGTAAAAGTAAAACTTACTATTAATAGTAATGTTACCGTATGTTAACGTCACCGATGCACAATGCAGGTTTGAAGCTGACGTTGAGGACACAAAGCAGAACAATGTCAGAGATCTAGGCTTGAGATACAACCATAAAAAATTCCCTTACTTGAGAAGTTAAAGATTGAAGACCAATTCTGGCTGTAAGGTTTCTCAAGTTTTTATTTCTAATACGCAGGAAACTCTTCACCGAGTATACTGAACAGAATCTGGGCCGGTGCATTGGCATTGTTTTTCTTGTCAAATATCCTGATGCCCTTTTCAACAAGGGAATGGAGGTTCTAGGTCAGCGCACTAGGTCAGCGCTCTGAGGAACCTCCAAAAACCGGGTTAAGGGCCGAGCTCCAGGAGCAACAGGAGCTTGTGTAGTGACACCGGTGACACTTTCTGTCAACCCCTGCCCTTATGGGATTTTGCACTCACAACCTTTGAACAATTGACAAGCCTACAGTATAGCCTTAACTGCTAAACCGCCATGGTCACACCATGCTGAGCCTTGTACCACCAGAGGCTGATTAATTGTAGCCTCCCTTTGCTTCAAGTCTTCTTTGAAACGCTGCGCTCCAATACACCAGAGATGCATGTTTATCCCGAAAGGATCTAAGTTGTCATAGCAGAAAGTGGCAACAGTCTGTCTTAACAGATAAAAAGAAAGAAAGAGAGAAAGCAGAATACTAAGAGCAACATTTACTCATTATAGTGTTGTCCTGTTCATGGTTTGTAGAGTAAATCAGAAGAGGCAGTTAATCAACCAAATTGATACTGGGTGCCCTCACTCACTCATCTATATCGCTTAATCCTGTATTCAGGGTCACGGGGGGGCCTGGAGCCTATCCCAGGAGACTTAGGGCACATGGCAGGGTACACCCTGGACAGGGTGCCAATCCATCGCAGGGCTATAAACCTTCCAATAAATCGTCTGTTAGGGGGACAAAATACAGAGAAATATACAGACTGATATAGTATAGTACATGTCAGTTACTTTGTTTCTCATCTGTTTATTTAGATCCCTGCATGATGTTTTGAATTTTTTAGATCTTTTAGCATGCTTGACTTTGTCAGACAGATTCTATTTAAGTGATTTCTTGATTCAACAGGTCTGGCAGTAATCAGGCCTGGGTGTGGTAAGTGAAATTTAACTCAGCTTTGTGGTTAATCAAAGCTCATTCATGATTTAGCAAGGGGGGTTGGACTGCTTTTTTTCCCTTAACAACCGCATTTTGTACTTAATCAGGTTATCTTTGTGTAATATAAAAATTAGTTTGATGATCTCACGAATCACAAATATGCAAAAAAAAAAAAAGAGTCAGGAAGGGGAAGATACTTTTGCACAGCACTGCATAATAGTGATGGGAAGTTTGAATCATTTTAGTGACTCGGTTCTTTGAATCTCGTTCATCAAAATGAACGAATCTTTTTTTTTTTTTGAGTCATTTAGTTCATTTCGTTCTTTTGACCAGAAATAAAATTAAATGTTACATTTTCAATAAACACGTCTACATACACACATTTTGGCTCTAGTTCCAGTAATGAAAAAATTACAATGCAGCTAAGGACATATTATTATAAACAGAATGAGCAGCTCACCATCATGTCATCTAGTCTGAGTCGTTCGTTCTTTTGAATCTATTGCACTTCATAGCGTCTATGGGAGACACATGACAAAAGAACGAATGACTCGGGACTTGGAAGACTCATTGAGGAGAAGCGTTCAATTTTGTGTCCTGATGATTTGCGCATGCGCGCGCTCTCCGAGACTACTCGTTCTTCTGAGTCATGTTAAAGATTCGTTCAAAAAGAGCGAATCGTTCATGAATGACCCATCACTACTGTATAATATGGGTAGTGGAATATGAGCATGGTTCATACTCGTGTTCATGATCGGTCATGAATCTCAGCCAGGAGACCAGGAGGCAGATCAAGTGGTATTTTTGGAACACGACAGCTCCGGGATCTAAACAGGTCCCTGATACAAAATCTCACGGCTCTGTGCTCAAAAAGAACATAAATCATGTAACGCTAAGATCCTGCGCCAGACCATAAATCATGTATCAGCAGAACCCCACACATGAATAACAGGACAAGAGTGGTAACCCAGTTACGGGGCAGTGTGATGAGCAAACAGTTGGTGTATATATATATGTGTGTGTGTGTGTGTGTGTGTGTGTCAGTCATGCCAGTGTGTGTGTGCCAGTGTGTGTGTGGTGTCGTTTTAGCCTTGTTTTCACCTTGTTGTGTCATTAGAGCATACAGATCCTATACCGAGTGTTTGTGTATCTGTAACTGACATTTCCTTTCCTTTCCTTAGAGAATAGCACTGCTGTCTCAGTAATGAGCCTCGCACATCGGTACATGCTTTAATTAAGACATGGTGATGCTAATGCATATTCATTAGCATCGGGTTTGCAGGCATGAGGGAGGAGCTAAATGAGCTATTAAAGACTTAATTGCTTAGTGGGTGGAAAATATCGAGCTGATGCCACTGCACTTTGTATAAATGACAAATGAATTAAGAAAGAAAATGTGATCTTAAGAAAGGCTTCGACGCAAGTGAGTAATATATGCGTAATGAGACCTGCGTAAGCATTTAGCCGATGATTAAGCGCAGGTATTTACGTGACGTGTGGAAAAAGCACAGACATGTGCAGACACCCCGGGGTATATCGCATGTGTGTACTGTATGTATATGACAGCTTTGGTTTATATCCTGATACGCCACAAGGCAGCATGTGTAACGAGAGATTGATTCTCTGCTCAGCTCTGTTATCCAGTCTAATCATGCCAGTCTTCTGAAACATTAGTCTGCTCTCATTTCCTTATTCATGGGCACTAAGACTGGCACTCACTCTCTTTGCGTCTGGCACCCGATACCGGATACCTCTCCTGAGAGTTACTTTACTTTCTGTTTCAGCTCGGTTCTACAGTGTGTATTGGTCAAATGTTACAGCTGTTATATCACCTTCTTTGCATTAATACTATTCCCTTGAAGCTGTTTTATTTAATTTTTTTAAAACGTCTTTTGGCAGTCTTTTCAGGGCCTCTGGTTACAATCATACTGTACAATATTCAACATTTCAACCGTAGAGACCTGACATTAAAGGAATACTCCTGCAGTTTTCTCCCCGGTTACAGTTTCTGTAGCATACGTGGGATTGCTATGAAAATATGCTTCAGCAAGAGTTCTCGTAATGAGTAAAGAACAAAGAAAAATCCATTTCCAGTGGAAGTCTAAGGGCTGCTGTCGCAGAATAATGATCAATTATGGTGATTCTGTGAATGTATACAATTATTGCTTTATGAGACAGCTGGAGTTGTTCCCATGAACATTCAGCGAGTGAACCGCCTGATTCATGAAATTCGATGGAGAACTTGTCGCCAACTTGCGGAAGAGACACATCTGTCTGTGGGAACTGTACACACAATCGTCCCCAACACCACTTGCACGTTACAGGAACTCGGCTGGGAATTACAGTATTGCGACATCTCCCTGTACTGTCCCGACCAAGCCATTTCCACATGTTTGGGAAATTCAAGGAGTTCCTTGGAGGCCGGCGTTTCAGACGTGAAGTAGGAGTACTAAGAAAATGTTCCTCCTTGATGGTGTCGGAGTACAAGTGAAACACTGGGATAAGTGCATTAGTGTAGGAGGGGATTGTGTAGAGAAATAACTGTGTTGCAATCAAAAGTCCTGGTTTGACTTGAACGCCCCTCATAGTACAGTATATAGTGAGTACCTACTGTAAATATAACCAGCTCTGGTTGTCTCCTTGCATGATCACTGTTTGTCCAGATCTCTTTCGTTCAATGCTTTTCTTATTTTCACTGCTTCCACTATTAATAATAATAATAATAATAATAATAATAATAATAATAATATCAGTAGTAGTAATAGTAGAAAACAGGTTTTCTCAGTGCTGGGACAGTCTGTTCCATATTTCTCCAATACTTCGCATGCCATACAATGGTGGCCAAAAGTGTAAAGACAACATATGGCATGTATTGTAGTTCTCCCTTTGCACGAAACAGGTGATTAGACTAATGAGTTCTCGCCTATCTGGCTGAAGTGTTGTGCTAATTAGAATCATCTGGTTTAGTTAATGGATGAAACAAATGTGTGGCAGGACTTTTACTTCCAGCACAAAAACGGCTTTAAACTAGCGAATTTTGAACTTCTGCAACAAATTTCTGTACATGATCCTCGATGGATCGACCGAGTGACCCCTGAGAACTGCAGACATCGTTTTGACTCTATGCCCAGCCGGATCCAGCAGGTTTTGAAGAATAAAGAACTTCATGCTAAATAGTGATTGGTGTAGAGCAACTTCGTTGCATAAAATAAGAAATTAATCTTATTATCTTGATTGGCAGTATTGTGAAAAAAAAATAAAAAATGTAAAAAAAATTGAGAATGTGATTAAAACATTGAATTTCACTTTTGTTCCAATACTTTTGAATTCGTAGTGTATGAATGTGCTGGAGTATAAATTCTTAAATTCAGTAAATAAGGACCTGCACAAATCTATAAAAAGTCGAAAATGTACTGTATTAAACACGTCAAGGTGATATTGTACACATGCTTCATACACCGAATTCGAAATAATCATATATGTGTACAGGGTGGGCCATTTATATGGATACACCTTAATAAAATGGGAATGGTTGGTGATATTAACGTCCTGTTTGTGGCACATTAGTATATGTGAGGGGGCAAACTTTTCAAGATGGGTGGTGACCATGGTGGCCATGAGTAGCTAAGTAGCTAATATCCGCCGAAGGGATGTTCGACTAAAGCCACTCTCCAGTGACATGCGGCGAGTGCTACGCTGTGGGCTCTTGCTGAATGAAGCCAGGACAGCCACTGATGTTTGTTCATTAGTGACAGTTTTCATGCGTCCACATTTTGGCAAATCCAACACTGAATCAGTTTCACAAAACTTAGCAAGTAGTTTGCTAACTGTAGCATGGGAGATGGGTGGTCTCGTAGGGTGTCTTGCATTGAAATCTGCTGCAATCACCCGGTTACTGCGTTCACCAGATATCAACACAATTTCGATCCGCTCATTACATGTTAACCTCTTCGACATGTCAATGGCTGTGAACAAAGAGGAACTTGTAAATAACTCATGAAAGAATAAAGTTACGTTAAAACCAAGCACACCATTGTTTTTCTTGTGAAATTCCCAAAAAGTTTGATGTGTCACATGACCCTCTTCTTATTGAAAAAACAAAAGTTGGATCCAAGATGGCCGACTTCAAAATGGCCACCATGGTCACCACCCATCTTGAAAAGTTTGCCCCCTCACATATACTAATGTGCCACAAACAGGACGTTAATATCACCAACCATTCCCATTTTATTAAGGTGTATCCATATAAATGGCCCACCCTGTATATATGTATGCTATATCTGTATGCTTATGATCACATACTGTATATGGAGGAGTTGTGCTTCCTGTGGTCTGCGTGTAGATGTGCACGCCTTTCACACACGTCTGAACGAAAGGCAGAGTTCAAAGCGTCTGCGATAACAAAGCCACGATTAACATACTCAAACTTCTGACAGAGCGCGCTCGTACTCTATTAACACACTCAAACACACGCGGACACACTGGCAATTATTCCGTTCGCGGGAACGGTCCCCTGCAGACGCTTTCCTCTTTGTCTCTGTAATTACGTCTCACTCAGGTACGACAGATTTAAAATGTAACTACGCCAAAGCACTGGAGCAAAATGTGCTCCCGCTCATGTGCGATCAAGCCTGACAAAGTGGCAAATGTAAGATACGGCGGAACAGTTCGCGGCGGATTAACTCCAAGTCGGCGGATCAGCGAGGATTTGTGTCGTTTTCCTTGTTTATTCCGAGCGCACGGGATGTTTCGCTGTTGGAATGAGTGCGCCGGAATCCTAGGGGAATTTTTCTTTTTTTTCTTTTTTCTTTTTTGCAAATGCAGATTTCTTGGATGATAGAACAAAATGGATGTTTGCTTGTTTTTTTTTTTTTTTTCAATAGGATGCTACAGTATGCGAAGTGTAATTGTGTAATTAGAGCTTAGGAAGCATAAACATCCTCAAAGAAAGATTTATCTAGATTTGGCAGCGTATTTACGTTGGCTTCGGTTGCACAAATGCAGCTTGCATATTTACATGTTCTGTATATATTTGCCTGTGTATTAACAGTTTGGGGTTCAGCCTGAGAAAATCTTCATTGTCGATGTTTCCTCTTCATCTTCCTCTCATGTTGTAAATGGTGGAGACGTAATGTTCTACACTACATTAGTACTTTAAATTTTAGAACGTTTTAGAATTTTCCATTCGCATTAATGTTTATTTTCTGATTTGTCTCAAGTAGCTATATATATATTTTTTATAAGTTTTGAAATATTAAGAACTCATTCATTCATCTTCTAAACCGTTTATCCTATAAACGTGTGCAGGGGGACTGGAGACTATCCCAGGACACACCCTGGACAGGGCGGCAATCCTTCGCAGGGTGCGCACGCACACACACACACACACACACACACACACACACACACACACACACATACACACACACACACACATTATGTTAACTTAAGGAATTAGCCTAATCTAGTGTCTTTGGACTGTGGGAGGAAACCCACCAAGCGCGGGGAGAACATGTTAAACGACTTGTCAATCAAGCTTAAAAGCAGCATTAATAAAAGAGACATTTAATACAGGATGTACAGTATATGCAACACATTAATCTTGGAATATAAGTCAATGAATAGACAGATGCATATGTGTTATTTGATCGTACTTTGAAATATTTTGATAAGCTAGTATAGAAAGTCTCGTCAGTTCATTGGGAAATGTCTTCACGAAAAGTTACGGCACAAAACATTAAACTCTTTCTCAAGGTTTTGGACGTTATAAAAAGACAAGGCTGTCAATGCCATGATGTTTTTTTTTTTTTTTTTTTAAAGAAGCTTATTAAAAGCGTTAATTAAATAAACCTGAGTTGAATTAAAGTTGTGTAAAGTAGCAGCTGTGTTGCAGGATAGAGTAAGTAATATCTGTTTAATAAAAAGCTGCCGGCCACGGCTGATTACATCACAGAGCGAGCGCGCTAGTGTCTGTTTTATGACCTCGTTCATCTACATCTCTGGTGCTGACCTGCCTTCTGTGTGTGACGACCTTTACATCACACCTCATTCCTCATTCTCGTCCGCTCACTCTCAGCTCTCACTCTCCTGTTTTATGTGCTCGAGAGGCGCTGGCGGGGAGAAGCGGATCAAGAAATTGTCGAGAGGGAGAAAGAATAGGGACGAGATGATAGAGGAGAAGAAGGGCTATTGGTCCGAACTGATCTGTAGATAAGAGGGCTGCTCTCCAGGTGAAGAGACTTACAGGTCCTGTCCAGCTGTCACTAACACGTGTTTTATACTGCGGCAGAGAACGCGTGAACAGTGTGTGCATGTGTGTGTGTGTGTGTATATGTGTGTAAAGATTCAGTTAACCCCAGTCCTACATCGAGATTACACTTCAGATTCAATTACAACCAGTTAGTGGTGTTGATTGTGTGTGTGTCACAATAGAGGAAACGATAAAGGAGATTTATTTATTTTTTAGCCGGTAGGCAGCAGGTTTTATATTTTGTTTGTGTACGTGAGCGCAGAGGAACATCTGGATGGAGGTGATAGCCTCTCTGCCACATCACAAGCGGAATGAATCAAACGCACACCTGCATTCAAGAAAGGGCGAAATCACAAAAAGAGAAAAGGAGGAGGATTGAAAAAAGAAAGACAAGGAATGTACGGTAGGGAGGAAAAGATGACAGGTTTACATGCTGTTCAAGAGAGCATGAGAGTGTAAATGGACAAGTGAGGGGAATGATGAGCGGATAAAAAAAAACAAAAAAAAACAAGCAGGCTTGTTTGCTGTATGTCTCAATATTTGTCTCAATATTGTGTGCACTTGTTGACTTCCCCTAGACATTTCCTACTTCCTGGTTTCTTCCAGGGTCCAGGTTAGATTCCTGTTTGCATGTTCTCCCTGTGCTGGTGCGTTTCCTCCGGGAACTCCTGTTTCCTCCTACAGTCCAAATTGCATATAGTGTGTGCCCTGCGAGGGAATGGCACCCCGTCCTGTGACCCTGTATACAGGATTAAGCGGTATATACGATGAGTGAGTGATTAACCAGTCAGAATGTGTATTATGAAAGCTTAGAATGCATGAAAAATACACTTGGTTCATTCCCTGTGTTTGAATATATTTTTTATTTTCATTTTAAACATAATTTTAGTTTTTGTGAAAGACACAAAAAAACTAACAGAAAGGAGTTCTATCAAGAATGGTTTATTATTTAAACTGAGAAATATTGTAAAGCTGAGAATCCTTATATTGGAGTAATCTAGGCCGACATTATTGTATTATTACACTTCAGGCACACGTTATGCTGAATTTACAGTTGTAACACATCTTAATACTACCATGAGCACTGTGGACTGTGCACCTCCAGAGTTGAGGGTTTGAGTCCCACTTTTGGGTCTGCATGCATGGACTTTTGCATGTTCTTGTGGGTTTGATGGGGATACAGTAGGCTCCGGGCTTAATAAATCAGTCATTTAGAGTCGCACTAGTCTCCATGAGTGACTTTCACTTACTTGCTTTTAGTTTAGCATTAGCTACTTTTGTGACATAAAAAAAAAAAAAAAAAACAGGGGACCTCCCTTTGTTTAGATAGGCAGGGTACTCCCTGGATGGAGTGCCAATCCATCGTAGGGCGCACACATTCACACATACAGAACGGCAGTTTGGGAACACCAGTCAGAATAATCTTTGGTCTGTTGGAGGAAACCATGGTACCTGGAGGAAACCCACCAAGCACAGGTTGAACATGCAATCTCGAAACCAGCGGTGCAAGGCAACACCTAAGCCACCTTAGGTTTGGATATTTCAAGAGAAAAAAAAAGTTAAAACCCTGATAAAAACAAAAATTTTGAAATTGGTGACCTGAAAGTTCTGCTGTCCATTTCTAAAGTTTAGACGCACATAAGACGAGATATACAGCAGTCCAAACTGCCATGTGTCCTCCATGAATCTTGATTGATAAGCAAAGACAATTGTTCCTTTAGCAAATTAGCAAGTCTCTCTATCTCTCTCTCTGCCACATGCAGACACACACACACACACATACCTACGTGTACACACATGCCTGTATAACAGATCGATTTCACACACCCCTGTGACGCAAATAGAAATGATTTAATACATTATGCAAAGTAATGAAGCGAGACAGCTCATTGATTCACAGGAAGGTCAGGACTGAGGTTACGGCCATCATCTTGAGCCTCTTTCACTCACACATATACATACACACACAGCAAACTCTGTAACATTGCCGCCCACCATGACATTAATGAAGGACATAATGTGATCAGACTTAATGTGGACGCTATATTGTGTCTTCTGACTGAAGGGATTGATTTGTTTATAGCTTATATAGTGGGTACAATTTACGGAGCTAACATTATATGTTGTCCAGTGAGATATAGAGAATATGTCCAAAGCTAGCAGAGTCCTGTGTTATGCAAATATAAAAGGATATCATGTTCAGTGTTAAGAATCAAAAAAGGAAAATATGGAGAGAGCATGGAATCGTTAAGAATCGTTAAGTTGCCTGAATGGATGACATCGTTATAAAAGTTTCAATAATGTCTTTGATGCATGTTGTCTTATTTTAGGTGTCTTAATTTTCAGGGATTAGACTAATGAATGGCATGGTATGTGACACTATGTGACAAACACCATACAATCTGGCATAACCAGTGATGGCATCAGGACGAGTAGGAACCTTGTTCTTTTCTGAGATATTCTAAATAAGAACACTGTATTACCAAAAGTATGTGGACACCTGACCATTACACATATTATGCGTAATACTCCCCAAAATATCCTGTTTGCTGGATCATTACAATCTCTAACGGGAAATTGGAGTTAGCCTGATCTGCAAATCTTTGGACTGTAGGAGGAAACCAGAGTACCCAGAGGAAACCCACCAACCATGGGCAGAAAATGCAAACTCCATGCACACAGACCCTGAGGCAGGCATCGAACCCAGACCCTGGAGGTGCAAGTTGCCAGTGATAACCACTAAGCTACAGTGCCGCCAATATGAGCAATCAGGTGTCTACATTGTTTTGATCAAACAGAGAGAGAGCGCGAGAGATACAGAAAGCCAAACATTGTCCTAAGACAATTACTGGTTCTAGAGATCTTTGGTGTTCACTAAGGTCTCAGGGGCTTGGAGTGGTTATTGGCCAAAGGAAAGAACATAGAGAGAATAAAACAGCTGAAAGAAGCAGTACAAGATTGGAAAATATGGAGAGAGCATGGAATCGTTAAGAATCAAAGTTGACTGAATGGATGACATCGTTATCAAAGTTTCAATAATGTCTTTGATGCATGTCGTCTTATTTTAGGTGTCTTAATGTTCAGGGATTAGACTAATGAATGGCAGGGTGCAAAACACTATGTGACGAACACCATGTCAAGGCTCTGAGTTTGATCCTGACCTCAGGTAACTGTGTTGTTTCCCCAAGTCTGCAAGGAGGTTCTTCCAGTTTCTATGTTTTTTCCCACCTCCCAAAATATACCCATTGGTGGATTGGCTACACTGAATTGCCCCAGGCATGAATGTGAATTTTTATGAAGACCTGCATCCAATTTAGTTTGTATTCCTGCTTCAATGTCTGAGTTCCCAAGATAGGCTCATTACCAGACAGCCATCGGTAGCTTTAGTATCTTTCTTGGTATACTACTTTATCTGTGGTGCATTTTAAAGGTCATTGAGCGTTTCTCCCATCATATCTCGATCTTTATTAGACGCAGATCACATGCAGAGGTAAACCCCTGAGGCAGTGCAACCGAATTAGGAACATGCACATTGCACAGACCTGAAGAGACCAGTTGTGAACTTGGGTTCCATCCAACTTGAGTGGGCGCTTAATTAAGAAGAATGACACGGTGGAGAAGGATCTATTCATCTGTGTGGGAGTCAGGATGGATGGTGGAAAGTGGTACAAAAGAAAGACATTTATCTTGTTTATCAACAGGTTCTGAACAGCACTCCTTTTTCTTTTCTTTCTCCAGTACATGACACACTTGAACAACCAACTCAGGCTTTAATTAATTTTACAAATGACACTTTTTGAATATAAGTTCAGAATGTTCTTTCTCTGATTGTTCGAGAGATGTTTAGCACGTAACATTCATCTGTCTCCATGTATAGCCTTGTAAAAGATGGTCCTCTGTGGTTCGTCAAAGGTTCCTCGGATGTTCCTTGGAGGTTCTTTAGAGATTCCTTACCTCATTAAGCGCGCAGTGAGGAGACGGAGCCAGGGGCGACGTCTCTATTGATCATGGTGTCAGCATGGTGATGAAGACCTCTTTAAGTCTGGCAGCGAGTGCTTGGGGAGAGAGCGAGACAGCAGCGTAGAGTACTTATAACAATGGATCATTATGTCAAGTGCTGAAGTGAGGGTCTCTCCATGTCTTACTCTCTCTTTGATGAAACCTAGTGGAATGGTACTAAGTTAATGTTATGCTGAATTTCTGATGGTCTGTCTAGTTGAGCTTTCATTAGTCATCCGAAGCACTAGGGGAATGCAGGGTCGATCCTGATGATTGCCTGTTACTAAAGTGGCAGCATAAATAAATAAATTGTCAAATATATGAGCGGTTCGTGCAGTCTTAGAGTCTTTGTGGTATGATAGTTTTTTTTCCAAACGCTTTTATTCAAGGCAAGAGGAAAGAACAAGTATAGTTGAGGGTTAAGGCTTAATTCAAGGGCCCTACAGTGAATCTCAGACACTCCTGTAATGCTCGATTCCCGTCTCTGTGTGCATGGAGTTTGCATGTTCTCCCCGTGCTTGGTGGGTTTCCTCCGGGTACTCCGGTTTCCTCCCACAGTCCAAAGACATGTAGGTTAGGCTAATTGCCGTTCCCAAATTGCCCCATAGTGTGTGAATGAGTGAGTGTATGTGTGTGTGTCTGTGCCCATACAGGATTGGCACTCTGTCCAGGGTGTACCCTGCCATGTGCCCTAAGTCTCCTGGGATAGGCTCCAGGCCCCCCCGTGACCCTGAATACAGGATTAAGCGATATAGATGATGAGTGAGTGAGTGAGCAGTCCCTAGCTCAGAGCTTTAGCTATTGAGCTACCGCTGCCCATAGCTGCTAACTCCTGTGCTAATAAGTTATTTTTTCATTTATTTCTTTTTTTATTGTTTGTAATAGAGTTATATTGTTTAAAATAACCAAAACAGTCATCTAAAAATGTAGGGAAATGATGATGTGTGTAAAAATACTGTACTTCCTCTCAGCAATTAGCAGAGCTAACATTGCTAGCAAGAAGAGGAAGAAAAGAATATTAGCCTACCACAAAAACACCTGGTGTATATTAGTAGTGATGAAGTATGACTGAATTTCTACAAAGCTGCTTTGTGACAATGGCTGTTGTTAAAGTGCTTTGTAAAAAGATTTGAATGGAATTGAATAATCCTAAGAACCGCAAATGGTAAAACTGTAGATGCTGGAAACATTGATTTTCTCCAACTCGAGCTAAACTTCTGCTAAAGTGATTGAGAAGAATGGACAATTTCAGTTAATTTTATTCAGTTTAGCTTTTATTAGGGTTCAAGTATCAAGGGTGGGAAGGATCCTGTTGTTTTAAGTTTTTTAATACTCTATATTTTTAAGAGTTTGATCTCCGCCCATGTTGTCGTTAGTCTTTCGGCTGCTAACATCAAGGGGTCGCTATAGCAAACCATCTAAGCCGCATAAAACTTGGCACTTCCTGATGTAACCCTTTTACTATCCTGGCTTAGGACTGGCACTATATTTGGTGGCTGTTTGGACATTGGGTGGGAACTAGGCCCTTCCACATGACAAGAAACCTACCACTGCGCCAGCAATGCCCCTCCATGGGTCTGCCAATACTGTATTTCACATTATTGCTTTTGTGTATCTTAATATCATGTTTTTGGTTCTAGTGCAAACACAAGAGACTCTAAAAAGCCTAAACTTCCTACATTTGTGTTGTCAAAATTTGTGTCTTCTTTTTTTTTTTTGATGAATATTTTATACTGTTGGCTCATCTCAGCCTCCCAGACATCATTCTTATTGTTCTATTTGTGTATCATGGAACTTAATATGCCATGCCAAACACCACCAGTCTAATTATAAGTTGTCTCTTTGTCCTCGGTCCAACAGAACTGCCTCTCAGTATCGCCAGAACAGACCATTAAATATCCCAATTAAAGTGCGAATGTCAACTGCTTTCCCCATCTCTCAGGTCTGCGTGGTAATCTCAACGTTTAAGCCCGATAGTCTCCGGCAGGTCATAACTCATCTTGCCCCGACTCAGACTGTCCGACATTTTAAAATGGCTCCTTCAATCATTCGACTATAAATCAAATAAAGTGACGCCTTTCTTCTTTTTCTTTTGGAGCTTAGGACACATTTTACAAAGTCTAAATCGTGCAACTGAGTGCAGACGATAAGTTTATGCCTTTTAAATGAATGTTTATTGTAGTTATGTAACGTGCCGTCATTTGCATAGCAAGTCTTTTTCTTTAGGCTATTCTCAGATATGCATGTAGTGTGGATAAACGTTATTACAGAAATGATTAACTTCCACATGGGTTTGAAATAATTTAATTTCTAAAGTAAGATGTGGAACAAAACTCTCAAGAATCAGTATAGTGTTTTAGCATAGTGTACCAGCAAGATAAACACCATTCTCCAATCAGTTGGTGTTGGAGTCCAAACAGAATTTTCATCCTAGTTGGTGTTTGTTGTGTTGAGATTTGTGATATGAAGGCCATAGTGTATGATTAATATAATTTTCATCCTCATTAAACCGTTCAGTGTGTCATCTTGTCCGGTGAACAGGGGGCGGAGTCATAATAGTTTCATAAGCTTGTCTACTGTATATTAGAGATGGGAATCACCAGGACCTCCCGATACGATATTATCACAATAGATCCCGATTCAGTTTGTATTGTGATTCTGTAAGTATCACAATTTATAAATATCCATATTCGATATTCCATTTTTTCCGGATTTTCTTGCAATTCTGAACAATCTTCGCAATTAATTTGTTCCAAACACACTGGACCATGTTCTGTGAAAATAGTATAGGTATAGTATATAACCTGTAAGATTATAGAGATGCAAACCTACAATATAAGTTAAAAATGATTTTCTTTTAATTGAGTGTAGCAATACATGAACTGACACACAAAAGAATCGTAGTGCGTAACCAAATTGATCCATCCCCATCCTTACTGTACAAAATACTATTGCATAGCTACAGTATGGTTCTTTATATCTCTTATATATCGTTTTTATAGAGTTCTTAAAGGAAGGAGATACTTAGTGAGAAGCTTATGGAGTTCATTCTATTAGGCATGGTGAAATGTGCTTGAAATGTTTGTTGCAGTAGAATTTAATTTCTATCATTATGGGTTTCTTGGCAGGCTAATGCTGTTTCCATGCCTTTTTAAAGTTCTTTATTCTTGGGTTCTTTCAGAAAGAATGTTTAGAAACTAATCGAATGGACAATTCAGGCCAGGAGAGCAACCATTCTGTCTTTTACAGTACTTAATCTTCCTTTGCTTTAGTCTGTTTCTCCATTGTTTCCATTTTCTATCATGTAATATCCCTTTGTCTTTGTTCTTCCAGATGTGACACATTAATTCCACCACTGCTTCCCAATTTATGTTTTCTGTCATGGCGTGCAAAGACTGTTATTACCTGCTGCTTTGTGTACACTCTGCATATGCGCGTTGCTATTTCCATGCCAATACACAAACATACATTTAAAAAAACATTTTTTTTTACTATCCTCTTGAGGCCCTTCCTCTGACATTAATAATGCAGGTATTTATTGCAAAGCTTCACCTAACTCTAACTCTTACAGTACAGTACCTTAACCTCAGTAACGGTAACATTTATTTTATCTTTAATGTTTTTACATAAGAGTTACAGTTTTCTAAAGATAAAGGCACGAGTTATACCTTGCTAATACGGCGTTGGACACTTCGTGGCATCGATTCAATAAGGTGCTGAAAACATTCCTTAGAGATTTTGGTCCATAGTGACATGGTACAGTACTTTACACATCCATGATCAGTGTTGGGGGACGTTACTTTTTAAAGTAACTAATTACATTACAAAATTACTGTCTTCAAAAAGTAATCAGTTACATTACTGCGTTACTTTCTGATAAAAGTAACTAGTTCGAGTACTTTTCCACTGCATAAAATGAGAACTCCTTTGTGCTTCCTCATGCATGTTGTTTTAGTCAAGACCTTTATAATTATTCTACCATCATCACTCAGCGAAGTTCGGCCCATAATCTGTTAACTACTAATACCCCTATCTCACCTACGCGGTTTCGCGCAGTGGCCGTAAGTACGGTTCATCATGATTCACCGCGAGTTTCGGCGCTGTGATTAGGTTTCCATCTTTCTGCGTGTCGGTCCTCGCATGGTCAAACCGCATAGATGAAATAGGGGTATAACAGCAGGAATCTCAGAGGGGGCGGGTTATCGGAAGCTTGTAGGACGACTTTCTCACACACACACACACGCGCGCGCGCGCTAATGGATTGGGAATGACTGCTGTCTGACCCACGGATTACATAAATTGTCTGATAACGGATTACAAGTAACTAAGTAACTGAGTACTTGAATGGCGGACCTAACGCGTTAGATTACTCGTTATTTCAAAATAGTAATCCGAGTACTCTAACGCGTTACACCCGACACTGTCCATGATGCGACTCTCCCTTCCACCACATCCCAGAGGTGCTCTATTGGATTGGTGACTGTGGAGGTCATTTGAGTCCAGTGTGTGCCATAAAATATCTGCCACACTATTACACCACCAGCTGCAGCCATTCTATATGAACTTTAAAAACGGTTCTGCATGAAAATCCCAGTAGATTAGCAGTTTCAGTAATGCTTAACCAGGCTGTCTGGCACCAACAACCACGACCTGTTCAAAGACACTTTCTTCCTGATTCTGATGTTTATTTTGAACTCATGGTTCCATGCCTAAATGAACTCAATCCCTGCTGTGTGATTGGCTGATTAGATATTTGCAATAACCTCCAGTTGATCAGGTGTACCTAATGAAGTTTATGCACCAAATAATTTACTTAATTTAGCACTGATCTATGATATATGATGAACACAAAGTGAAGTTTATTTGCATACTAAATCGGATTTCCTTTTAATCCGATTGAAACCTTTGGATAGTTCTGCCCCATTAATCTGCTCAGCCTTTATTGTGGGTTATGACACACCTAGTATAACCTAGTGTTGAATATTTATACCTGCTATGCATACTGTGGTCTGTGCGTCGTCCTGTTGTTGTTGTTGTTTTTTTTTGTTTGTTTGTTTTTTTCATCTCGTCTGATAAAGTGCAGACGGAGGTCATCCCTCCGAGCAGCCTGCTTAACTTAATGAAGAAACAGTTTGGCAGGTGGGAAGTACCGCACACCCAGGAGCACTAAGGAAATTAGCCTCAGCAGCGGCCTCGGTGCTAACGTAGCGCCAAGTCATGATACCAGGGCAGATGGAGGGATTTTAGATCAGAGATGTGAGAATTCGGATGCATTTAAGTGCCATTGTGGAAATGACACGGCATGAGTTGGTAGGATGTGAGGCAGAGAGTAAAAGTGTGCGCGCACACACACACACACACACACACACACACACAAACCAGGGGGGTGGCTTAAGCTGATTGCTCTGACATGTTCTTCGGAGAAGGAATGAACATAAAGTGGACACATTTAAAAAGAAAAAAGAAAGAGAGATGTAGGCGAGGTAGGAATGGACAGGTGAAACAAATAAGAGTGTAAGGTAGATAAGAGCTGAGGAGTGAAAGAGCAAGGCGAGGCATTAATGAGGCAGTCTAAAGGCAGTTTGATGGAGGAACTGAAGGAGAGAGAAAGAGAGAGCGGTGTGTTCAATCTGCAGGCGGAGGCTGCCACAGCCTGACTCGCTAGATAACAGAATTACTGCAAATTGAAGTTTGAGTCTTTTTCCCTCTCTTTCTCTCTTACACGCACACACACACACAAACACACATGAGCAAGCACTCAGGGGGATTTATGGCTTCTGGTGGAGGAATTCTCTCTGGATACCTGGCTCAAAGAGACAGTGAGGAAGTGGTGGTGCTGGCGATGATGATGATGAGAAGGAACGTTTGAGATTTAAAAGGAGAATAAGTGAACAGGCAGAGCTGACATCTAGTGTCGACTTTAGCAACGTTTAAAAGAAAAATATTTCGACTGACACCATTCTGATTAGAGATTCCGAAGATTCCGATAAATTTGTTCACATGTCCAAGCATTTCATCAGAATACAGTAGTACCTCGGCCTACGAATGCCCCGCATCACGGATTGAAGAAGTTTTCCGGCATACAGTACGACCGAACGCCAGCTAAGTTGCATGTACATCCAAGATCCAAGATAAGATCCAAGATGAGAAAAAGTATCTTTGTCCAGCTTTTGAGGGTAAGTTAGACTTCTCATCTTTTCTACTGTAGATCAGAGGTGTGATCTATGAAACGGGATCCAGAAAGGGCCATGTGGGCGCTGGCATTCACTCCAACCGAGCAGAAGCCACGCCTGTTTAATTAGTCGTACTTGGCTTTCAATAGACTATCAGGTGTATCTTCTGCTCGGTTGGAATGAAAGTCTCTGCACCCACACGGCCCTTTCTGGATCCAGTTTCACACCCCTGTTTTAGATAAATTGAACCTTCTGTGTTATGATTTGTTATAATAATTTAGTCTTATCTACTGTGTGACTGGTCAGATGGCTTATTGCATATATAATTGCAAGCCAATCAGTTCAGTTGCTCACCAGAGACCCGGTTTAGGAATGTAAGGACAGATGGGAGAGAGTTGTTTATCACAGAGTTTTACAGGTTAAGAGGAGAAGCAAAAATATCGTTTGTTAGGAACCTTCTTACTTCCTAATGTTCCGAAGTCACCTAACGTCACGCCCACACGAAGCAAACATGCTTAGTAAGAATATAGTTATTTCAACAAGAGAAGCAAAAAAAAAATCTGATTAAAGTGTTTACATGGATAATAAAATGCCAGGCAAAGAATTTCACAACAGGATTTGACTGACTTATTGGTTACAGCACACAATGTGGTGGCCCGTCCATGTGTGAACATGATTCCTCATGCTTCCAGAACGACTCTTGAAAAGTTCGAAAGAGTTCAGGAAAGAAGAACTCCATAGATGTGATAACCCGGTCATTCAGTACATTCAGTTCGTCAGAACCTGAACCTAGACCTGGCCAACAGAAGCAACCTCAGGTCATAACACAGTGGGCCACTATGCATGATGGGTGCATTGTTTCTTGTTCATCCCTTCTTACACATCATTCTGGAATAGGGTCAGTCTGGTTTCACAAGATTACATGATCTTTTCCCATGGCTCCAACCTTTTTTCTTCTTTTCTTCTGATTAGTCTCACTAACAAGTGGTTTTCCTATGGCTACACAGCTGTTTAATCGCAATCCTGTAAGTTCTCATCGCATTGTGTGTGTATGGCAATGCTCTTATTCCACTATTAAGCAGAACTACTGTATGGTTTTTACTGTTGATTTTTTTTTTTGCCATGCAAAACCACATTTCTTCCACAAAGTTGACAGCTCACCATCATTCTACTGTACGGTAGGTGTTGATAATGTGCTAAAGGGTTCTTAAGACAGTTCAAAACTCCTTAGTTGTTTTCTTTGCTTGATTGATGCAGCACAATAATGTGTCACTTTTGAAATGGCGCCATTTTTGCCCAGCCATTGCATTTACCTATTGAATAGTTTAGTTTAAGGTTTACATCCCCTCTTGTTATGATTAAAATTTGATTTAGATTGGGATGGATTGGTCATGCTGTTCCGAATTAAGTGGTTATATACTGTAGTGCATTTATATCCCTGGGCTCATTGGAAGATTAGGGTTCATACTGTAATAGGGTAAATGCAGCTAATGAGAATATTGATCACGTGGAATACGTTGGTATATGGAAGGTCAACTCAGTGTTCAGCCATTATGCCAGAGCCCATGCCCGCTAGGAAATGGTAGAAATATTTAGCAAGTTTGCAGACAGTTTTAGACATCAGCCTGGGCTGTGAATTGGCTAAACTACTCTGCTTTAGCCACACTCTGGATTGTGAAAGCAAAGCATGACCTTTGTCTGCCTATGTTCATCCACAATCATCCATTTGTTTTCTCTCCCTTCCTTTGTTGTCCAAAAAAAATCACCTTTTCAAAACCACCCAAAAGGCTTGCTACCAAGAATTGTATTGTCAGAAATGTTTTTTTTTTTCTTTTTTCTTTCTTTTTTTTCTTTCGTTGGCTTGCTTGCTCCTCTTTTCCCCCTCAATTCTTTTGGCGTCCCATTGTTTGGTCCGTCTTTTCTATCATTCTTTTGTTTGTGTCCCCCTTTTGACTGCTATAAGCGTGACCTGTCCCTTTCACCATTGTCTCCATATTGTGAGAATTTTTTCTGCGTTGGATTCAAATGCGAAATTGATTTTTTTTTTAGGTCTACAGAAACATAGATCTCAGCGATTATTAAGAAGTCTTCCTGGTTTTGTGGAAACTCAGATGTCTTGTGCCGTTCGCAATTTTTTTTATCGTTAGAAAGGAGGCTGCTCTATTACATATATGACTCTTCCTCTATGTGTATCGATTGCGTCTGCACAGGTTTTTTTTTGTCTTTTTTTTTTTTTTTTTACAGTTAGGACGCAGGTCCAAACAGAGTCTGGCTGATTGTAGAAGAAACCGAAAGGCCAGCGCTGTCTTGCAGTGTATTGATCCCGGGATAGGAGTGAAAATAATGAAAAGGACAGAGCAGTGTGTATTGTTAGGGCACGATGGTGAGTCGCAAAGACTTCCAGTCTCTGATGAGATGGGATACACTCTGCGAAACGCCAGTGCATATGGCGTTCTCATGGCTTCATCCATTACCGTGGCAGCGATGCATGCTCCGTCCATGTTGGTATGAAAAGCCTGGAATCTCCCGCTCGCGACTAAGGGAAAGTGGCACCGATGCAAGCTGCCGATACTTCTGCTTGTTGATTTTCATGCTTTCGCGCTTGGCATGGCCCTGAATCCCAAGCTCCAGACCCGGGCTTCATGTCCTCATGGTGTTTTTTCCTTCTTTTCTTCTGTATCTGTAAAAACACTGACCGTCTTTCACACCACCACAGTGTCCACTCCTTTGAAAGCTCCCCTGAAAAGGAAACGATCAAGATCGACCTTTCAGTCCGCGCACAAATGATACGCATTCCCGCGCCCACAAAGACGCGGTGTCTTCGAGTAGCCATGCGTGTTGTGGGTTCGTTGTTTTTTTTCTCCACGCCTTGTGTTATGGTTGAAGTGGCTAGAAGAGTGTTAGCTGCTGCTTTGCATAGCAATAGATGCTAGCTGTAGCCAGCCTTAATGGAATCAGGGGGTTTTGGCTGCAGCTTGCTAATTGTGTTCAGGGTAGAATGCTTGCCCATTCTCTGCCGAGTTTGAATCCGTCTGCTATTCACTGTTGGAGGTTGAAAAAAAAAAAAAAAAACCTGCTGAATGGAAGTTTTTAAAAACGGGAAAGCGAGCAAAAGTAAAAAGGAGGAGGTTTTTTTGTTGGGCCAAAACACCCAACAAAAATACTTCTATTGAGTCCTTTCTCGTCACTTTTGTTTGGTGACCTGCGCAAATTGAGGTTCCCACAGGGATTCTTCACAGCATATTCACCGATCGACAAAAGGTGTTTATAAACATCGCGGCATCATTACCAGGAACTCGTTGAGTAAATTAATTAACTGGAAATTACTTGGACAGTCTCGAGAGGATCGAACCATTGTAGGGATTTCGGCGTGGACTTCTAACAGCTTCTACAAACTATATATATATATAAACTAATATATAATAAATAGAAATAAAATCCGTCTCAGTGCTCTTACTTCGTCTGACCCGCATGACCTTGTTTGGGAGCTTATAAAACCATGCTGCTTCCTTCTAGTGTTCCTCCTACCTTTTAAAACCGTCCAACCTTGTTCGGAGCGTACAGTCACCATCCATCTCTGTCAGGGGTGGAATGGAGCAGGGGAAAAAAAATAATAATCGCATTTCAGCGGCATTAAACAGCCTATAAGAGACGCAAGTAACCTGGTTAGGGGTGTAGTCACACATTTATCAGCTGTCAGCAAGGACATAGGACGTGTACCTGAAGTCGGAATGACCCTCGAGCAGCATTAAAGGGAAAACAGACTGCGAAATTATAATAATAATAACAACAATAATAATAAGTAGACAGTGACATCACGGTGGTGTAGTGGTTAGCACTGTCGCCTTGCACCTCCAGGTTCCGGGTTTGATTCCGGTCCAACCATATTACAGTACAAATTCTATTGCCTAGTTAATTTTCACCCATCCTGTTATAATAATAATAATAATAATAATAAAAATAAAGAAATAACTCAGATAAACATCACGGGACAGTGCAATTCAATCCGTTTTTTAAAAGGGACTAATAACACCCTCTTGAACGCAGGCATTATTACTATCTATGAAATACGGGCAGACTTACTGTACAGATGCATGTACTGTAGTGTAGCTGAGGTTAGAGTGTGCTGCGGATCTGTACGGAGGTTGTCAATCAAATCCCATAAAGCTACTGACAGATTCCTGAGCAAAGCCATTTAGTAAAGTAAAGCCTTTATTTTGTCACATATACATTACAGCACAGTGAAATTCCTCCTTCGCTTATCCCAGCGTCCCTGGAGCAGATAGGGTTAAGGGCCCAACAATGGCAACCTGGCTGAGCTGGGAATCGAACCGCCGATCTTCCAATCAGTAACTCAGTGCCTTAGCCCTCTGAGCCACCACTGCCCTAACACTCTACTGCTCAGCTCCGCTCGGTCCTCAGATTGCATACGTTCTCACTTTGAATTTTCCGAAAAAGCTTTGGAAGTGAGGAAACCGTTTCAAGGACAGATGGGAGAGTCCTGTTTGGAGTTTTTACTGTCACTCATAAGAATGATGTCGGTTTAAAGCATCAACCCATCACACACACAGCTTCAACATCCATCTGGTTCTACAGCAGATCTTCTAGGAATTTGCTTGGTTTCACCACTGATAGATTCTAACCACCACGTTTAACCACTGGTTCTCTCTCTCACTCTTCTCCTTTCACTTCTTTACAGGCGTTTTTTTTTTTTCTCTTTTTGCCCATGTACTGTACTGTATATCCTAAGAAATGTATCAGTCCTTGGCAGCAAGTGTACTGTATTAGTCACTATATTTAACTGGCTGCGGTGGCTTCGAGCTGAGCTTTGCTCCACTGCCGCTGTCAGACGTACGCTGAACGATTTTTTCCCCCCAATCCTGATACAGATAAAGCTCAAATCCTACACTCTCCTCTTGAGATGAAGCTTTTTGATGATATGAGTAATGAAATAAATACCAAAAGCGTCGTTTGCCTTTTGCCTGCCTTGAGTCTGACGGAGAGAGAGAGAGAGACACGGAGAGAGAGAGAGATCTTGAAGGGACTGGACTGTTGATAGTTCGAGATTGTGATCGGTAATCATTTCAGGAAAATGACTCGCCTCATCAATCAACCGATGTTCGCTAAAGGTTACGTCCATCCGAGGGTCTTTTTTTTTCTGAATAATAAAGAAAAAAGTAATTACCCTTTATCATCAGGCAGAGGAGACCTGACATAATTATCTTTTTCTCTTTTTTTTTTCTCCCCTTTCACAGTGATTGTTGGCTCTGTGTCGCAACTGTGCGGGAAACTAGATAGACAGTTTAATTTGGTAACACTGAGCCAAAAAAAGACAGGCTACTCTCACGCACGCATATTTTAATTTAGAGGATTAACATACCTTCAATTTAATGTCACACTATCTTTATCCTCCGTCTAAACGATCATCATGTCTTTAGTCAACATAAAGGTCGTGATGGTCAGAGGTGGAGTATGCCATTAAACTCTCTGTCTCCTACATCGAGCCAGAATATGGGCGTCTTTAAAAAAAAAAAAAAAACGGTTTAATCGCTCGGAATTGTCTAGATTAATAATGTCTACACAACCTTACTGAAACTTACTGAGAGCTTCAAGAAACAAGTGAATAGGAAACAGGAAAAGTGTAGGAACAATAAATAGAATTTAGATATGATACATACAATTAGTAGATAATCATAAAGGAGTGAATGACATAATGCAATTCTTATAATGCAAAAAGTTTATGTGCCTTTCTATACTCAAGTTCTGTAAGTTACTGAGTGAAGGTTTCAAATTTGCTTTATACCAGACAAAAAAGAAAAGCGATATCATGTATGTAATCTAGAGGTTTTTGAGAGGTCATGACCCCGTCATAGAAAAAAAGACTTCTTTCTTTTGAACGTCTTCTGATCAGGAACCTCTGTTGGCTGGTTGCGGGACGTCCAGTATTTACATCTTTTAGGTTTTTTGGTGTAGTGGTTAGCACTGTCGTCTTGCACCGCCAGGGTCTGGGTTCGATTCTCGTCTCTGTGTGCATGGAGTTTGTATGTTCTCCCTGTGCTTGGTGCGTTTCCCCCCACAATCCAAAGACATGCAGATTAGGCTAATTGGCGACCCCAAATTGCCCGTAGTGTGTGAGTAAGTGTGTGTGCCCTATCCAGGGTGTCCCCTGCCTTGTGCCCTAAGTCTCCTGGGATAGGCTTCAAACCCTCCGTGACCCTGAATACAGGATAATGAGGTATAGACGATGAGTGAGTGAGTGAGTGAGGTTTTTAGGTTGACCTCTAATAACAATTAATTAATAAAAGTTATGTTATTTATTGATCAGTTAATGATTTCTGATTAGACAAAAAACATTACATGAATGGAGATACCAATAATAAACGGACACACACCCTCATCCAACTCTACTCTAATATTTAGTTTGACCGCCGTTAGTGTTGATTATTGTGCTGGCCACTAGGAGCTTGTACAATGTCCACTATGCATGATCGGTGCATCACTTTATGCGCTTTCCTTCTTACCACCGCTCTGGTAGAGGGTCAATCTCAACTCATCAGACCACATGATTCTTTTTTTCCATTTCTCCAAAGTCCAATCTTCATGTTTTATAGCAAACTGAAAGCAAAGCTTTTCAGTTTCCTGATTAAAAACTGACTTCTTTTCTGATTAATGTCACTAACTCATTAGTTGTTATCTTTGCCTAGCCAAAAAACTGAAGTTGTACATACAGTATGTCAGAAGGGTCAAATTATTATTCTGCATCAATCAGACGTGCACATGGTGCTGTATGGGTCCTGAGTTATGGGTCCTCATAATCCAGATGTGCAGATCACAAGAACTCGTTATGCCGTTCACAAGGCGTGGCCATCATCTGGCAGAATTTCTTCCAGCTACTTCAATGATCAACAGGAAACTCTGCCATGATAATTATTAGTTGTTTGATAACCTATTTTTGGCTTTACTTCATCATGGGGACGTTTATATACGATGTAGGACTGGAGCAGTCTTGTAATCCATAATTATAGCTAATATTAAAAAGAAAAAAAGAAAAACCTCAACTATTTAACTTTTTATTTCTTTCCATAATTATTAATAAAGTAAATGCCTCAAGTTTATTGTCCAATAAAGCCAGGATCAGTCTGAGGTCCTTGTTGCTCTGTACGTTGTTTGGAAAGGATGAACATATAATCTTATTACCGCCACTTGTTTTTGTAGACATATTTAAAGTGTGTGTGGATGAGGGAGAGGTAGAGATGCATATTGATGAATTATACTGCGGCACGTCTGTATGGCAGATTGGTTTTACCATTTATTTATGGTGTCTTTGACCCGAGCCAAAGCTATATATGGATCCCAAGCCGGCTGCCAATAAAGGAACGCGTTTGTGTGTGTGTGTGTGTGTGTGTGTGTGTGTGTGTGCGTATCTTGCTTATGAAATCCCTGCATCATTAATATGAGACTGGGTTTGAGGCTTATTAGATTGAATTATTAGTCTACGAGCTCTGCTCAGGCGTGTGTTTGTGTGCCATGAGAAGGTGTGTAGTTGTAATTCGCCTTTTTTTCACACTCAATTAAAACAGAAAGGAGCTTCAAGGTGTCATATGCTGGAACTGATACTACAGTATGAATATTCCTCATAAGCATTACAGACTTTGCATCGTGATAAACATGTGCCGTGTTCGTAGACGTTCCCTCGTCAGGGCTTTTTAATTTCACATATAGGATATTTATCAGTAAACATCTGCAGCTAAAATTAGCAAATCGAGCATTTTCCCTCTATAGGTAACATTGTTGGTGTATTATTACTGATTAGAGCCCGTCTGTTGATATTTGACCCCGCCCACCTCTCCATCAATGGAAAGGATTAAACATAGGATCGGCTAGGAATATCTTACAGTAAATATGATGCTATTTGGGTCATGCACTTACAGTGCAGTAGTGCATGCACCTAAGAATAATGACTTTGCAAATACAAGGACATAAGCTAAATCTGATGAAAAAGTTTCATGTATTACATATAAAATGAAATAGAACCGTGTCAGAATTATTAACGGGAGCAGGAATAAAGGACACGTGCCAGTGCAGCATAGAGCCAATATATCATCCAGCCTGCCTGGGTGAGCGGTAGTGAAAGGTCAAACAGGGAATGAATCTCAGGGAGGCACAGAGCAGCAGAAGCAGCAGGCAGACTTACATGTCAGGCTTCAGGCATCCTGTTCTCATCAACGTATTGTCATGCCTTGAATATACAGCAATACGGCAGGTCACGGGACCGGACCTCAGGAACGGTGGGAAAAGCTCATGCACATTTAATAAGAATACAGAGTCCGTTTGTTTTTTTTTGCCTTCGTGTTAACGACTACGCAGTTTAGTGCATCTCTACTTAAATGTGCAAAGTACATGGCTGAGTCGATACAAATAGATGACTTTTTAAACCTGAAAGTAACCTCTTTCACAGTGAGACCTGTTCCCGAAGCCCCAGCCCTTTTCACCAGCTGAAGCCCAAATTATACCTCTTACTTAGTCTGAAGAAGACAAGTCGTCTATATTTAAACGGTATATTTAAAAGACAAAGAGTTACAGATGACACGGCAGATAACAAAAAGAAAGGAAAAAAAGAGTTCATACTGTACAGTTGAAAAGGCCTCAGATGAAAGACTAAGCAGTTTCATAATCATGGAGCTGCAAAGGGAAAAAAACAGTCTGTAGAACTGTTAAACGCAGCCGGCTAAAAGCTCTTAAAGTAGAATGAATGTACAGTATAGGAGATGAGAGATAAACACAAATCCAGTACATGCGTACTGTAGAAGTAGACTCAAGTAAAAGTAGACAAATCAGAACTAAGCCTTTATTAGCTAACGTTCATCTTAAGGGCTCAGTGGTTAAGGCATTGGAAGGTCCCAGGTTCAAACCCCAGTTGCTGCTGTTGAGTCCCATGAGTACGGCCCTTAACCCTCAACTGCTCAGATGTATAATGAGATAGAATAGAATATTCAATTATTTGTCACATGTACTTTAGAACACATTTTTTTGCATATCCCAATTAGGAAACTGGGGTCAGAGCGCAGGGTCAGCCAGCTTATAGCACCCTGGAGCAGACAGGGTTAAGGGCCTTGCTCAAGGGCTCAACAGTGGCAACTTGGCAGTGCTGGGGCTCGAACCGCCAACCTTCCGGTCAGTAACTTAACAACCCACAGCCTTAACCGATTGAGCCACCGCGCCACTGCCCAAGCTCTGGATAAGAATAAGGGATAAGGATAATGGATGAGGGCGCCTGTCAACTGCCATAAATGATTAGTTTATCCAGAATGCTTAGTCTACCCTTAAAATCATAGTACAAGAGTTCCTTTTCTAAGCCTGCATGTGTTTAAATACATGTGCTTCCCAACAGTGGACACGCTCTCCAATCTCCACTCCTGAGTGCAAACACCTGCTACAGTACATATTTAGGGGAAGGCAAATCATGCCATGGATGTAGTGGAGTAAAAGTAAAAAGTGTCCACTAATAAAAACTACTCAAATTAAGTACAGATATGTGAAATACATCAATCAGCCATAACACTATGACCGTCCGCCAAAAAAATAAATAGGTCCCACCTTCTGCAACAAAAACAGTGGTGCACTGTGTGTTCTTAAACCTTTCTATAGGACTCAGCACTAACCTTACTGTAGCTCTTCTTATGGATCTCTAAACCCTTCTGAACTACATGGGTCAGCCTTCACTCTCATGTGTTGGCCGTGGCATGACCCTTGGGCCACTTTGGGAAGGTCCTGGCCACTGCAGCTCATGGACATCCCACAAGAGCTGAAGTCCATGTAGTTTGATCAAATAGAAGAGCTACTGTAGGTCAAACCGCTGAAAAGGTTCTGAGAATCTGGTTCTGATAGAAAGGCGTCAGAACACACAGCACATCAGCGCGCTGGTCTTAGACCCATGGATGGAAATTGTAATCCTGCAGTGTTCGAAGAGGTAAAATGGTCAGGTGTCCACAAACTTTGGGCTACACAATGGTCTAATAATTAGAAAGGTTTTTTAAATGATGACTTCCTTTTCCTGTGAATTCACCATATGGTCGAACCTGTGATGCACACAGAACCTTTAAAAGACCTTTTATGAACCTGTGTTAACTTGGATTCGATTGTCCTGTTACTGAGACTTTCCTACGGTGTTACAAAGCACTGACACTGGAGACTCCTTTCACAAACTGAAAATGTTTAGAAGAGCTGCTCTTACAGAAAACTAATCCATACCCTCCGACCAATCAAATTTTATAAATCACTTGCTGCACCTGGACATATTGACCATCCATTCAAAATGAATACTTTATTAAGGATAAATAATAAATCAGAGTCAATACAAAGAACAGCAAGAGCAAAATGGATGGGTAGAAGATCCAGGAAGCTAATGTATGATGGCAAAGAGAGAGCACTCTGGCAGCACCGCTGTACTTTAAGCTCCATATACCCTGCAGCCTGTTACACTGAGACTCCCTCATCATATTTTTTTTTTGTTGCACTTGAATTAAAATTGGTATTACCTACTTCTGTTTTTCCCAGGAAGGGTTCGTGTCTCTGAAAGCTACTCATCGCCAAAAGCCGCATTCAAATGCTAATGTGTTGGTGTTAATTCAAAGGTTTCTCCTCCCACCACCGAACAATGACAAAGCTACCTACTTAATATACATAGAGAAAATACCCCCTGCCCCTTTCATTAAATATTTAATATTACATTAGAAGCGTTTAGTAGCATGATTAATCTTTGACACCGAACACCATGGACAGAAAGGAGCCTCTAGGGAATTTCCGACGCCATTAAAGCGAGGAAGGACGATGCCTTTTTTGTGTGTAGAGTTACACAGCGTTTATAGAGAGGGCATTCACCATCCGCTCGCTATTAAAGACAAATTATTTGTGTTCCGTCACCGAATACCGCGCTATAATGCCTTTTGCGGGACTGCGAACGCGGCCCTAAACTGCTTCTCACTGCTCATTGACCCTGTCTTTAATCGTGTCTGCATGGAGCAATGTTCAGATCCAGAAGTCTTTTTCCTTCGGGGATTCGTAGCTAATGGGATCGTTAAAACCGGCAATTACATAGAGAGGCTTTGTGCAGTTTCAGATCAGAGACTAATAGGAGAGCTACAGCAGGCCAGTGGCCTTTACCGCTGTAAGAATCCTCAGCTGAGCACCAGCGCCTGTTTCCTCTCTCGTGAGATCGGCGATTTGAGTGCGATGCTTCAGGAAGACTTGACATCAGATGCACACGGGGAGTGTCTGTCACGACCGTCAGAATGTTAACGTGATATTCGGATTTGGTAAATATTTCAGATTATATTCTATTGAGGTTTTTGGAATTATAAACCAACATTTTCTCCCTTTTTCATCCAAATGCAAATCAGGCGTCTTCTAATTAATTATGTGTGAACGTTCATGAGGTTAGAATATAAATGTTTAATTCACTTTGAAGACGCTCAAAAGAAAGACTGGTGGGAAAACAAACAAACAAACAAAGGAATTATCTAGGAATTATCATCCAAATTGCTCTGTAATATATTTTTAATAACGTGGGAAACAAGAGTTTTATCTCTGCATTGGAATAATGCAAGCTCATCGTTTTTATATTGTTTTCTTTTTACTTACAACCATTCATACAGCATTTGTGTATTGCTAATATTTACAAGGGGAGTTTTTCATTTTTTTTCAATTTCTCATGAATGAAGGTCTAAAACCGATTGACATTTATGACAGAGGATTTCGGTGATGAGACTCTTAGCCGAAGTAAAACATTTGAACGGTGCAAACTTTTTAAAGAAAGCAATATGCCTGATCCCGGCCGAGGTGTCATACTCGGAGCCCACCGCGGTCGCCTGATCCTGAGTTCGTCGCCGACTTGCATAAGACTCATCTGTCTGTGTGAACTGTACACACTATCGTTCACGGACACCACTTGCACATTACAGGGACCGAGCTGAGAGTTATTGCTACATCCCGCGCACAGTCCTGACCTCACACAAGTTAAATTGATTGGAAAATCGATTAAAGGATTTCCAGGGTTTTAGACCCGAAGCAGGCAGTCCGATCCTGGCTCAGAAGCAGAGCTGAGAAAACTTTCTACGCTGGTGGTATCCAAGCACTAGTGAAACAGTGGAATACGTGCACTGGTGTAGCAGGGGATTATATAGAGTTTATATGAATTCTCATTACTGTGTTCTGTTATTCTGCATAATCAGTAGTTCCAGTTTGACTCTCATAGCTTACGTTCCTTAAGCAGTCTGTCTACAGGATGCTCAATGCAATGGGTGTGACATACAGTATTGCACCTTCTGTACTCGGTTATGAGTATGAAGATATTTTAAACTTCAAAATGGGTTAGATTTATTAGAGCCCTAATGCTCAAAGTAATTAAACATATTGAGTACTGTTAACTTAAATAATTACAATTAGTTCAAATTAATAGACCTAGTTGAGTATCCAGACCTTTTTTCTGTATTTATGAGTTTGTAGAAGTGACACTTTTCAAGTTAGCTGAACAAATTTGATATTTTAAGTAACCGTAACTTCTTAAGTAACTGTCACCTTAAAGTTCCACTAATTTAAAATCTTTCAGCCTAGCGATTGACGTCATCAAGGCAATAGGGCACTAGTGGCTCAGTGGTGGGTGTTTCGCCTGCCATGCGAAAGGCCCGGGTTTGATTCCCGACAACTGGATGAAGTGCCTGTCCCAAGCCCAGATAAAATGGGAGGGTTGGGTCAGGAAGGGCATCTGGTGTAAAACCTGTGTCAAGCTTGTGTGCGGACCGGATTGTCTGCTGCGGCGACCCATTGCCGGGAGCAGCCGAAAGACCACCAAAAATTTATTTGATTTGCAACAACTAAAAAAATTAATAAATAATTGCTATTAAATAGTATGAGTTAGGCTACTCAGTAATGCAAGTAAAGAACGATTCATATGAATGAGTACAAAAAACCTAAAAACTGATAGTTCTGTTTACTTAAAATTGGAAACATCATTACTTAAAAAATTTTTATGTAACTGATAACTGATTACCTCATATTTTTGGAGTTTTGCCAACTTATTCGGGTTTACAGTGCATGATGTGATTGTGTCAAGTGGGCAAAGTTAGGCCTTCAAAGTTCTTTTCCTGTGTATTATTACTACATTAAAGGCTAGATTACTTATTCATACAGCACTTAACCAGATATTTTGGGACATCATGAATTGTCTGTTACCCCATAGGCGTTTGGTTTCTCCTTGGAACAGATTATTAATTCGCCCTTTTGCTCCACTGAGTGAGAGAGCTTGTGGAGATGGACATACATGGACATACATAGAGAAAAATTGCCCATGTTTTAATGCTGAACTAAATGCGATATGTAAGAATAGCTGAAAAGACCAAAATAGCATGCTCCACCGTGGCTTGTTTGAACAATTGTTTCAAACTCGTAGCACACACAATCCATCTCCATAGTCGAATTAATTTCTACTCACACACAAATCAGCATCCTTTATCTGAGATGAGTTTGCCACTGGCTCTCAGCACCGTTATCAAACTATATTTAGACATCCAATCTAAATAAATCCAATCCAATCCTCAAATCCAGCCTGATCTTTTTCTCTTTTTTTTTTAATGCAGCCTAATGGATGAGGTTATATCTGAATGCTTACTGTAGTCAGCCAAAAAGGATTACGGAAAAGCCTGTTTAGCTTAAAGCCATTAGGTAAATTGTACAGCTTCCGAAAGTGTACGTTTGTGTTTGTGTGTGTGTCTGTGTGTGCAGCAGTCAAATATAAAGGACAAAATAATTCATCACCGGTTAAAGGAAATCTGCATCGGAGCTGCACGGCGCTCGAGCGCTTTGCTTACCGCGCTGGTGAATTATTAAACCTCTCTCACCTGCGATCGCGGAGGAGACAAGAGAAAGAGGGATGGCTAGAGAACGGGAACGAGAGCGAGATGGATTCGCTCCGGAACACAAGAGCGGAAGCGAGGCAAACAATGAGAAGGAAAACGTCATTAGGAAAGACAAAAGAGAGGGACGGCGTGATGTACGAGGGAAGACCCTGAGCAGGAACAGGTAGACAATTAGAAGGAGTATAAGAGAGCCGAGGCGTGCGAGAAAGAGGCGATGA
This sequence comes from Clarias fuscus, assembly GCA_030347435.1. Classification (NCBI taxonomy): domain Eukaryota; kingdom Metazoa; phylum Chordata; class Actinopteri; order Siluriformes; family Clariidae; genus Clarias; species Clarias fuscus. The sequence goes on from CM059212.1 coordinate 9,178,948, forward strand.
AATGAAGGGGAGAGAAATAAAGAGATGAGAGAGAGAAAAAGGGAGAGCTTCCGTTTGCTCTCTCTGTCTGATTTGGTCTCTGCAGGGCTTCGTTTAATCCCATGCTGTTTGTGAAAAATAAGCATTTGTGTCTGCTGGTTTATTTTCATAGAGAGAGTGCTAACTTATTCAGCAGCTCTTCTACATTTTTATGTTTTATGTGGCCTCTTTTTAGCAACCTATAATCTAGTCTGGCTGCAGTTGTAAGTGTGTGTGTGTGTGTGTGTGTGTGTGTGTGTGTGTGTGTGTGTGTGTGTGTGTGTGTGTCAGTCACTGGAAACATGGCGCAGCATCAGGTCTGGACTCTGTCTGTATGATTGGCTGAGCGTGTAAAATCAATGGCCCTTGGCCTTCGAAGCAGAGCCTTTTAAATCTAGACAGAAAGCTGTACATAATGCCATACACACACACACACACTCACACAATTTTCCACCCCAAACGTAGTTGAACGGCCAAGATCCTCCCTGAAGATCTGAAAGTACAGCTGATGAACTGATGTCTACTAAGCAACTTAAGTCTATAATGGCATTTAAGAGGAACTTAAGTGGGGAAGTCAAATTAGGATCTAGGAGAAGCCATGCAGCCAGACCAGCCCATAGGATGAGGCACAAAGGCAAAGAAAAAACCCTCGTATGACACCCGTATGGGCATGCAGGAAGGTTTAGGTGATGCAATAGTGTTGATGAACAAACCTGATCTGCATGGAAGAGTCATCAGCAAGAAAGCGTAATAAACTCCTCTGGACTGATGAAGTGAAAAACAAAAGCCTGTGGCCACAAACATACTTAAATGTAAACCTATTACAGGGAGTCCCCGACTTACGAACATTACGCGAGATACAAACAGACGCGGTTCTACTTCTGATTCAATCACGGTTTGGTATTGTACAAAAAATATACACTACAGTGCACCAGATACAAATATTTACAGTAATATACAATATTTTCAGTGTGTAAATGAATGTATAAAATATCCAAAGTCCGTTATATTGTATATATGTGTGGGGGGGGGGGGGTTGCGGGAGAGATGAGTCGGTCTCATAGGTTTCAATGAATCAGTCCTGGAAAAAATGGCTATCCTGATGGTGAATAATTTTCAAAAATAGCAAAAATAACGGTGGAAAACAGCTCTGAGACAAAATTCAATTCATGGATTCAAAGAGCTTTATTAATCCCAGAGGGAAATTGCTTATTCTTGGTTACAGTTGCTCACGGTTGTTATCCAGTAGAAAGGAAAGAGTAATAAATAAGGAAAAAAATGTCAATAAAATAAAATACAATAAAATTAAATAAAGAGTCCTAAAACAGCAAGTACCGTATTGCACACTAGACTTTTTGAATATCTTATTGCACACTAGATATATGGCGTCCGGGATTACCCTCGCGATTTAAAGGCGCAGAGACAGCGCTTACATTTCACGTGAGATTCATTTCCTTAGGCACAGGTATGGTTTTTGGCCATGTGATGGCAGTGTGGGGAAAGGGGACAGAGATTTAGTCAAGTGGATTGGTATGCGGTGGATTGGACTCACTTTGTTTGACTTAAGAACAAATCGGACTTACGAACTTACTGTACGTGCTCCCGGAACGGAACTTGTTTGTAAGTTTTGAACAACCTGAATATGATGCCAGATGATCAACATGACACTCAAGTAGCACAGATATACAGGCTAGAAATAACTCACTGGCTTGTGTATAATGTTCAGGTAGAAATGTAACAACAGTTTGTTCAGACCGAGTAATCTGATTGGACGAGAGGCGTTCCATGAGTGGTGATATTAGTCAGTAAGAGCACTCGGAGGTTTAACTACTGTACTGTATATGTATGACTGCGTGTCCCAGGTGTTCTCCAGTCGTTAATTACATTATTATACTTGACATTAAACATAATTACATTAACTGTCAGTCTCAGCAGGGGTGAAAGTAGGACTGTACAGTTCGCAATACAGAGGAGAGAGAAAAAAAACACATTCAAAACCAGTCACAGAAACACTTTCAGCACGAAAACACAGCTAATAACATTGTCATCTTAAACAACACCTTATCTCCTGGTACTACTGGTATCTCCTTAAACATTGCTCCAAATTCGCCAGCGATGATCTCAATTCAAACTCCACCAGCCTGGTCTCTCACTGACCAATCAGCTTTGCTCATAAAATCACGTTTCCAATAAAAGTAGGCGGGCACAAGCAGGCGAAAGTGGCTATTGGATAAAAGCACCGTCAGTCTCTTATTTATATGAGGCATACCTAGGCCTCAAGTGGAAACCCATGGCCAGTAACGTGAAGAGTACTGCTCTTACACCCTACTGTACATAGCACACTAGCTTTTTATATACAGTAGGAATACTTGATCCCAGAAGTTAAGGTATCTGATATTCTACAGCGGAATAAATGGAAATATAAAGAGAAACATATGAGATTTACTGGACTGTCCACCACCACCATGGTTTCCAGCTTTTGGCTACAAACTACTTTCACCGCAGTTAACTACACCTGCGCTAGTCACGGTTAGTCAGTTCCACCAGTCGAGGAAGGATATGTGCTGGCGGAGCAAAATACAGTGGAACCTCGGATTGCGAGTAACGTGGTTTACAAGTGTAATTGGACACTGTGCCCCACACACACCGACACACACACACTTTACTCATGTGTAATCGTGTGCGCGCGCGTAATTTGATACCGACACACACACACACACACACACACACACACACACACACACACACTCTCTCTCTCCTCGGCTGCACACACGCGCTTTATTTACACAGAAAACTCAGCTCTGTCGCGATTCTTTTCAAAGGAAAGGTGCTGGTTCATTTGTTATTTTTTACTTTACAGCAGTGATTCCGTTAGTATGCTCACGCGAGTATCATTAGAGAGATTTCTGTTTTTTTTCCCGTTAAAACAGTGTTTATATTGTGTATGTTAGTTGTGAAACTTAAAAAGCGAGGTGGGGGGAGGGAGGAGGAGTTTTACTGTTTAAGACGAGGCGAGGGGCTAATTCCACACACACACGCATACAAATACACGGCGCCTGCGGGCACAAACGGAAACACTTAACTGTCTGGATTCATTTTTTACTTTTTTTTTAATGTTAAGGGCAAGTTAATTTGTTTTATTTTTACTTTATATATTGTATTAATTATTTTTATGTATTTATTGTTTTGGGCTGTAGAACAAAAAATTTGAGTTTTCATTATTTCTTATGGGAAAATTCTATTTGGTTTACGAGTGTTTTTGGAATACGAGCCCGCTTCCGGAACGAATTATGCTCGTAATCCAAGGTTCCACTGTAACTGGTTAAATAAACAAACAAATCGTAATCTGTTGATAATAAATGTCGCTTGTACGGTAGAACTGTTGTATAAAAGTAATATCTCACTCGAGGCCGTGCTGTTGTTATGAATATCAGCACAGCCGTGATATCCATGACCCGTGTGATATTGCTTAATGTTTATTACAATTTATTACAATGATTTTAGACTGTAGGTTTTAAGAAACTATCCCGCTATGTGCCTGTGAAGGCCACCATCTCTCTTAGCTAACGTAACCGTATTAGCAAGAGGAATTATTTTTCTGGCTGCATTTCGAAGGTGTTTATTAATAGTTCGGAGTCGCGCTAATGAGCTTACCTCGCCTGGTAATGTGGAAATGTTTCTCCAAACTCTGACACACATTGCAATTACAGCAAGCATAGCAAAGCCTTAATCTCTTGCTCACACACACAAACACACACTCTGTTGACTCAACAGTACACTGCACACACAGGCTTGCGTGATTAGCAGCATGAGATGTGTGGGTTTGAACAACGTTTAGTGCGACACCAGATAATAGATCAGTGTGGTGTTCAATCCAGTAAGCCAGCATCCCACACAACGTATAAAGAGGATGTTAATCTAAGAAAAGCACGCACACACACACACACACACACACACACACACACACACACACACACACACACACACACGCACACACACACACACACACAGCTGTCTGCAGTGACCTTGGCACACACAGTAGTAATGGGACGTGCTCTACATGGACGTCCTCACACACCGTTTCACTCATCTCCAGTGACCCGGTAATTAAAATGTAACGCCTGAATGTGTGTGTGTGTGTGTGTGTGTGTGTGTGTGTGTGTGTGTGTGTGTTACATCCCATCTTTAGAATGTATCATTTCGGGGGACCTGAGAGCACTGGTTAAATCTCCCATGGGGAATCAAGCATTTATGGAAAACCCCAAATGTATGGATTTTATATTAGCGCTGGGATAAGTTAACATTCACACCTTGTGTGTGTGTGTGTGTGTGAGAGAGAGAGAGAACTTGACTAAGACAACAAGAGACATAGTAAGAGAAACAGCATGAACAATTCAAAGAGATCAGAAAGGATGGAGAGAGACAGACAGGGTGAGACAGAGAGTAAGAGGGACAGAGAGAGACAGAGACAGAAAGACAATACAAAAACAAACAACAATGAGAGACAGATACAGAAAGCAAGATATGAGAGAGAGAGACAAAGAGTGCATGTAGGACAGAGAGACAGACAAACAAAAAGGAAAGGGGAGAGACACACACAGCATGAGTGAGAGAGAGAGACAGAGAGATGAAAGAGTGCAAAAGAGACACCGAGAGACCTCCAGTGTCAAAATAAAAGGAACACCTCCACTGCAAACATCACAAATTTTCCCAAATTAAGTGAAAAAAAGAGAATTTTGTAAGAACTGCTGCAAAGTGTCAGAGTGTGAGAGACAGTGAGACACAACATGCACACACCCTGAATATCCCTAACACTAACTGACTACAATTTAATTAACATCACTATTTGTTGTTGTGTTTGTTTTTAGTGTTCACCTATTATGTTATTCGTTCATATTAGATAAGTTTATAACGTTTATATATGATTATACATTCAGATTGATGTTATTTATACTGTAATCAATCTTTCATAATTGCTTTGGCAACAGTGTCATTTTTTCATGCCAGTAAAGCCCTTCTGAACTGAACTGATCTGAGCGAGAGAGAGAGAGAAACTGAGGGATGCTGAGGCACAGACAGCAATAGTGAGAGACAGAGTGCCGAAAAAGAGAGACCAAACAGAGAGCGAGAGAAAGAGGCCGAGTTAAAAGGTTTACATAACACACCCTCGATGTTCACATTACTCTCAACGCCTTCATACCCAACCTTATTCTTGGCAGTGAGCCCGGGGCCGAGGCCTGAAATCTCTAGGACCTTCCAGAGGTAACAGCGCTCAACCCGGTCAAACACCTGTTCCTGATCCAAAGAAACCTGACCAACGTCAAAAACCTCCAAGAAGCAGAGACATCAGAGACCTGACCTGCCAGATACACAGCAGGACTTACAGTATAAACCATCAGCTTGACTGCATTCTTCAGGCTCTTGTCCTACGCTTTGGGTTTCAGCTTAAACGAAGTCTGAGTGCAGCTGTGAGACCGGACGCCAGTACTTATCGTCCTGAAGGCCACTTTTATGGACTCCGAACTACTCTCCTACCGCTTTGTGTCCATGTCCTTAAAGTGTTTAGCAAAAAAGAACTGGTTTCTTTCTAAAACTCCACGGTCAGTGTCGGGGTATTCCTCAAACTCTGCTCCCTTTCAAATATTTGGTCATTTTTAAAAACAATTTTCATTTGTTCAGCTGTGTAAATCTTTGCCAGATGTTTTCTTTTAGAAAACCCGCTGCTGGACAAACTTTTTCTGTTTCTATCTCCTCATCGTTCTGGACTCAGACACATGTGCGTCTTTGTTGGTTTGCCTGAGCTCCTGCCCTCTGGTCTTATTATTGTTTTTCTTGTGATCTTTCGTGATTTTCTCCCTAATTTAGTCGTAGCCGTGTCCCATCCATCGTTTTTGTAGTATTAAGGCTACAACTACCAATCAAGGAGAGACAGTATCATGTGTTTCCTCCGAGCCGAATGTTGTCAGCTGACCGCACCTCTTTCCTATCCGCACCTTCCTCTTGCGTGAGCTCACAGACGCCGCTGATTGGCTCGGGCAGCGGTTGATGTGAGCGCACCAGGGTGCCTCCCGTCCTTCCCTCCCCTCTGAGAGAGCTTGGCCAATCAGCTCTCTCTAGGCTCCCGGCTGCGGGAGGCTACGGCATCACCCCTGATTCGAACTTGCGATATCCAGGTAATAAACAGGTCGAGCCTGTTACCGCTACAAGCATTCTTAACCCGAGAGCCGTGAGTGTTGGAACGTTGCGGCCGTTCCACAACCCAACCACAAGAAAGACGCGACATCGTCGCCCTCAACAACTTTATTCACTTCTTCAGCGTCATCGATACCGATCATCGCGGCGAGCGACAACGTCCCCCACCGCCAAAACTATTTTACACACAACGTGCGACGAACAGCGAGCGACGGTCAAATGAAAAAAAGGTCACGAAACCCCTCAACTCGCTCTATTTACACACCACACCGTGACACTAAACAAACCACGCACTATAATTATTTACACAGTATACAGAGAAAGGAAAAAGATGTAGAAAATCACTCACTGAGCTCACTCCCAGCATACCCTCAGACACAGAGCGAGAGAAACAAGAGAGAGTGAGTGGGTGAGAGATGGGGAAAGAAACAGAGAGAGATACTGTAGAGAGAAGAAACTGAAGAGGTAAGTAACAGAGAGACAGAGAAAAAGACTAACAGACAGGCACTAGGAGAGAGAGAGAGAGAGGGAGAGAGAGGGAGAGAGAGAGAGGTCAGGTCGGTTCTGTGGTTGACGTCTGCTCGCTTTTCCTTCTTGGTTTAGCTGCAGTATTTTCTTTGGGTGTCAGTTGCTGTACCTCTTAGGGGCGGGGTCATTCTTAGGGGCAGCGTTAGGGTCGGGGTCGCCGTCAGCGCTGACTACTGCAGGGCCATCGAGTTTTACACTTGTGCTGTTTCCAGTAGTTGGGCTGCGACTTTAGCCCTCATGGTGCTGATGAACTCGACGGACGGGCCAGCTCCCTCATCATCACCTTTATGAGCGGAGGCATGTTTGAGATTACCACTCGTGTAGCACGGACAGACAGAGGGGTAACTTAGGTCCTCTTACACGTATTCCAGTCTTTGTCAGTGTGCTGGCGAGGTTTACCCCGGTCAAAAACACCACCACTGCCTTGTTCATCCGGGAGGCAGAGTGGATGTTCTCACACCCGACTAGCAGCACCTCCTCCACCTGTACTCCGTCCTCCTGATGACCTGATGACAGCGTCTCCCCTCCGGCCTCAGAGACCACGGCGTCCCGCTCACTCTCTTTCTCACTAAATACTAAATAAAAGATAAAGTCTTTCAAGAGAGAGAGAGAAAGATGGAAAGATAAACAGAGAGAGAAAGAGTAATAGAGAGAGACAAAGAAAACATGAAAGACAGGGAAAGAAATAGTCAGAGGGACAGAGAGACAGAAAAAGACTAACATATGTAGAGACTGGGAAAAAGAAAGCGGGAGAAAGTGAGACAAACTGAGAAACAACTGAGAACAGAGAAACATATACAGAAACAGGGAGAGAGAAATAGACTCAAAGAGAGAGAGAGAGAGAGAGAGAGAGAGAGCGATACTAACAGAGGCAGAAAGAAGGAGAAAGATAAACAGAGAGAGAAGGAGAGTAACAGAGAGTCAGAAAAATAAATAATAGAGAGAGTGTGTGTGTGTGTGTGTGTGTGTGTGTGTGTGTGTGTGAGGTTTGTTGCTTGCTCTGAAGAACCTCGGAGGATCCTGAGGAATCACCGCACTTACCAAACAGGAGTGGGTGTGGAATAGGTAATGTGCGTCTATAGGAAAAGGATCGGCCAATCAGATCGCAGCATGCTGCCCTGCTGTACGTCTCTCTTACAGTGTCCACATCACATCTTGTAGGTGATGGTGATGATGGTATGATGATGATGTTGATGATGATGATCATGATGATTCCAGTACATGTTTAACACCACAGAGCTTTTTTTATTTGTATTATTCTTCTATCGTACGCGTCTCTTAAATGTCTGAATTATAGAGACACACATTCAGATACACGCTCGAACCCTGTTCGACTCGGAAACTCGGGGATGGGCACTGAGGGACACTGTAAACCTTCGGTAATTTACAGCTTCGAGTGCTGTAATTTCTGCAGCAGTGACTATCATAAAAGAGCACTCCAGGGCGCACAGGCACGCACACACACACACACACACACACACACCTGGTTGGAAGATAACAGCTCCATTAGGCCTGCACTGCTGTCCTGACTTGATAGCTCATAATGGCATCGGTTCTCAGAGATTGGACCTTAGGACAGGCCACACTGCTGGCTTTAACCATACACACACACACACACACACACACACACACACACACACACACACTGTGAAATCAAACAGCCTGCACCCCCGGCTCCTGTAGCTCAGTTTGACACATGGCCTCGAGTGCATTCATAGAATGGACACTGTATCTGAGTGATGCGCCGAGTGTGTGTGTGTGCGTGTGTGTGTGTGTGTGTGTATCCCCTTAGTGACCTCTAGCTCTAACAGCAATCATTCCTTTCACCATTTTTGTGGAGAGAGAAAAACGCTCTTCTCTCTACCATCAACGCAGGATGTAGCCAAGAGCAAATTACACTCCACTTAACACATCTAACACACACACAAACACACACACACCTTGAAACAATGATGAACGTGTGTGTCCCTCTGCATTGGTTTTGTCTTTACACCAGAGCACAAAGAGCTGAAATTCGCATGTGTGTGTGTGTGTGTGTAAAGCGATCTCAATTTTTTCTAGTATCAGTAGGACATCAGATATCAGAAAGATATCTTATACTGATCCAATACTGGTTACATCAGTCGCCTTTAAGACCAGTTGTGTCCTGTGTTTCTCTCTCTCTCTCTCTCTCTCTCTCTCTCTCTCACACACACACACACACACACACACACAGCAAGACTCTTTCACGAGAATCAAGAATCGAGCCCGAGATGAAGGTCTTTGTTGTTCTAAAACACACACACACACACACACACACTTGGATGCAGAGTCTTTAATGTTTAAACAGCATCACAGGCGGCTGTGTGTTTGACTACACATCAGAGAATTCATCGCCAGACACACACACGCAGGGGGACAGAGGGAAGCGCGCGTGCGCGCGCGCGTGTGTGTGTGTGTGTGTGTGTGTGTGTGTGTAGAGTCCCTCATGGGATCCCATTAGTGAGGGCAGACTTTAAGAGCCACCATTAACCACAAATATGACACTACGAGAGAGAATGAGAGAGACACAGGGTGTGACAGAGACAGACAGTGAGACAGAGAGGGAAAGCGACAAAGTCTGACAGACAGAAGGAGAGAGGAACAAGGAGCAAGAAAGAGCGCGTAAGAGAGAGACACAGGGTAGGAGACAGATAGAGTGGGACGATGAGTGTCCTGCACACACCCTAAACAAACACGATGGACAGTATGCTCGAGTTTTGTTGTTTGTTTGTTTGTTTGTGTTTATGCCTAAGTGCAAATGTTTTGTGTACAATGTGATTAATAGTATTCATGCAAACAAAACAGTATTTAATGGAACTGAAGAGAGACCGGAAGAGAAGGAGACAGGAGTGGAAAGACAGTATACTGTAAGAGACAAAGGGAAACAAAGAGAGAGAGTCAGACAGAGCAGGAGAGACAAGAGAGAGAAAGACAGGTTCAAAAATAGAGAGACAAAGTGAGATAGACAAAGAGTGCTGGAGAGGCACAGAGAGTAAGAGACAGATGCAGAAAGAGAGAGACAGAAAGAAAGACAGACTGGAGAGTCTGCATGGTGAGGTGTGATCCGAATAACAACAGAGAGGTGCAGAGGCAGAATACTGGGGAGAGAGAGAATGAAAAAGAGAGACATAGACAGAGTGAAAGACAAGGTGAGAGAGACAGTGAATTGGAGACAAGGTGAGAGAGACAGTGAATTAGAGACAAGGTGAGAGAGAGAGAGAGAGAGAGAGAGACACACACACACACACACACACACACATAGAGAAAAGTGAGACAGAGAGGAGTGATGACAGACAGATGTTGTGAGAGAGATACTCTGCTATTATAATGTGAATGTGTGTGCTCGTGAGGACGCTGTAGTGTCTTCTCCACTCAGTGAGGAAACGTCCTCAGCGCTGCCCCACTGTGCTCACATGCACTGTTTCACCAGAAGAACCGATTCCAGTTTTATGATTCATACAGTTTGGAACAGGGCAGATTGTTGCCCCAGGTGCACTTACCCTCTCTGGGGACGGAGGAGAGTGTAAAAACCTACTCTGAACATTGCTGATCTGGACACAGTGAAAGTGTGTAATGATATGTTGTGTACTGTAGAGATCAGTAAGTATTTCACTCTCTGCTGTGTTTGATCGGGGATTCTGATTTTGACTTCTCTCATCTTCTTCTTCCTCTGGATGTTTTGGCCTGTTTACATAAATATTTCCACATAGTTTTTTTTTTTTTTTTCCGCAACAGGGTTGAGTTAAGGGTGCCTTTACTATTAAGCTGAGTTAACTGCCTTTATTAACAGGTAACATCTGTCGTACTCTTGAAGCTGGATTTTTCTTTTTTTCTTTCAATTAAAAGATTCTTTCTTGCAGATATGGCCATGTCCCCCGGCAGAAGGCTGCAATTCGTCTCGTGCAGTGCCGCGGAATCCCACAAGCGACATTTAAGAATTTAAGTTGTATTTCACTGAATATCCGCCAGATGGCGCATGGAAGGACTTTATCTAAAAGACAGATCAAGTGCAACGAAGAATTGTGCATAATTAGTTAGCCTAAAACAAGTGCATAAAATAAGTGTATTAGTATAGCAGGAGATTATATAGAGTTTATATGAGGATAAGTTTTTACTCTCATTAACATTACAGTGTTCTGCACAACCAAAAGTCCTACCTAGTCCTTTACCTTCTGACTCTAACCCCAGTTGTTAACTCTAGAGTCACATTGTCTTACCAAATGGTCAGTCACTTACTCTGCGACGTCACATGTCTTAAATCAATATTGCCAGACTCTTGTTACGCCGTTCTCTCTCTCTCTCTCTCTCTCTCTCAGGGAAGAGCAGAGATTTTGGTCAGTGCAGTCCATTTGTGACATCTTGCACTGACTATTGTAATTCCAGCTTGTCTGGCATCTCAAAGAAATTGCTGCATTGATTATAAATTGGACAGAATTCAGCAGCAGGGGTAATTATGCGTTCTAAATTATCAAACCACATCTTCTTGCTCACATGTATTGGCTTCTGGTGTCTTATCGCATTCAGTTCAAAACATTAGTGTTAACATCCAAGGCCCTTTATAACCTTGCCTCTCTGTATTTATCAGATTTACTTCAGATCTACACTCCTGCTCGCTCCCTGCAGCGCGGCTGCTTTCAGTTCCAGATGTTTAACTTTGCACAGTAGGCGCTAGAATGTTTTCCAGTGTTGCACCGAGGCTGTGGAACTCTGATATTCAACATTGTGCCTCAGTTTCAGAGTCCTATTTAGTAGTTTAGTGCACATGGTGGGATTTATTATATCTAGTAAAGCATACTGTTTAGTAGTTTAGTGCACATGGTGGGATTTATTATTATCTAGTAAAGCATACTGTTTAGTAGTTTAGTGTACATGGTAGGATTTATTATTATCTAGTAAAGCATACTGTTTAGTAGTTTAGTGCACATGGTGGGATTTATTATTATGTATTAAAGGGTACTGTTTAGTAGTTTAGTGCACATGGTAGGATTTATTATTATCTAGTAATGCATACTGTTTAGTAGTTTAGTGCACATGGTAGGATTTATTATTATCTAGTAAAGCATACTGTGTAGTAGTTTAGTGCACATGGTGGGATTTATTATTATCTAGTAATGCATACTGTTTAGTAGTTTAGTGCACATGGTGGGATTTATTATTATCTAGTAATGCATACTGTTTAGTAGTTTAGTGCACATTGTAGGATTTATTATCTAGTAAAGCATACTGTGTAGTAGTTTAGTGCACATGGTGGGATTTATTATTATCTAGTAATGCATACTGTTTAGTAGTTTAGTGCACATGGTGGGATTTTTTATTATTATGTATTAAAGGGTACTGTTTAGTAGTTTAGTGCACATGGTAGGATTTATTATTATCTAGTAATGCATACTGTTTAGTAGTTTAGTGCACATGGTGGGATTTATTATCTAGTAAAGCATACTGTTTAGTAGTTTAGTGCACATGGTAGGATTTATTATTATCTAGTAATGCATACTGTTTAGTATTTTAGTGCACATTGTAGGATTTATTATCTAGTAAAGCATACTGTTTAGTAGTTTAGTGCACATGGTAGGATTTATTATTAAAGTAAAGTAAAGCCTTTATTTTGTCACATATACATTACAGCACAGTGAAATTCCTTCTTCGCATATCCCAGTGTAACTGGGGTCAGAGCACAGGGTCAGCCATGGTACAGCGCCCCTGGAGCAGTTAGTGTTAAGGGCCTTGCTCAAGGGCCCAACAATGGCAACCTGGCTGAGCTGGGAATCGAACCGCCAATTTTCCGATCAGTAACTCAGTGCCTTATCCCTCTGAGTCACCACTGCCCTAGTAAGGCATACTGTTATTAATTATAGTAATTTAGTGCACATTATGCTTTACTACATAATAATAAATCCCACACTGTTTTGTAGTTTAGTGCACATGTTGGGATTTATTATATATTAAAGGGTACTGTTTAGTAGTTTATTGCACATGGTAGGAATTAGCCATGGATTTATTATCTAGTAAAGCGTTTTGTAAATGGGTTGCATTTAGACGTTTGATAAAATCTTCTCCCTCTTTGAGCGAGTCTGGACATTGAGTCGTGGCAGTTGGACTTCTTCGTGTTGATTGAAAACATTTCACTATTTATCCATTACGCTTTTTTGAGTTTGAGAAATGTTGATTGGACACCCCAAATACAAGTTTTTTGTACTAATGCTCCAGGAGTGTCCCCGCGGAGCCGTCCAGGTCAACACTTCAGGAACCATTTCAGGAATGTGGGAAAGCCGCCATATCTTGAATCAACCTTGCTTTTTCCGGCGCTCTCCGTCTGCTCTCGAGTGGAGAAGCACCCGTGGTTAGGAGAAAGTAATAAACGTGTAGGCGAGTTGGTTTTGACATTTATTTTGAACGGGGTGATCCCTGTTAGAACACAATCACCAGGACAGAGACGTACTCTTCCACACAGTAGTGCCCTCTAAAAGACATACCGACATGTCCGCCCACACACACACACACACAAACAAAGCATGAGTCTTTTTCTTATGTTATTATGGCAACATTGAGCGAGTGAAGCTAAACAAGGTGAAGAGAGAGCTCACACACCTACCTACACACACATTCAGAACGGTCTTCACATGGTTTTTATCTATATTCCGTTTTGCAAGGTGTCTTTCTAATTTCCTCAGGCATTGTGTGTGGAGCTCTGACAATAGATGACCTAACATAAATTAGCAACTATCCCACACACGCATTCCTCCACCAACACACACACACACACACACACACACACACACACACACACACACACACACACACACACACTCCACATCAAGTCTCATTCATATCATATGAATGCTTCATTTATTCCAAGGCCATTACTTTTGCTACTGCTGGTCTTCATTACTGCAGCACTGCTGGAAACCTGCAGGAATTCATTACTTTGGGCATCACACACACACACACACAGGCATTCATGCATACTGTACATGCTCATATACATACAGGCGTGTCTCACCTGATTTTATATACACAAGCAGGTAAGGAATATATTATCACAAACTGTGACACAATTTGTTTGGTTAGCAGAGAGAGAGTTCAGATATGTTGGCGTAAACACACACATACACACATTTATTCCAGACTGATGAATGCTAGCTCAATGCTAGTTACCATGCTCAGGTGTGACCACTTTGTCTTCCTGACAGAGATTTTGTCCTCTTGAGATCAGCCAATAGGGAGCTAGTAAACATACCGCTAACACACACACACAAACAGTGTAAACACTTAGAAGTGGCACTAACGCCGCGGTTTTATGAGCTTTAACATGTGTAAAAGCCATAGACAGAGGTACGCACAGCTGTTGTATTATGGATGCCACGTTAGATATAATGCAAATGTGTCCCTGTTACTTGTGCAACACACACACACACACACACACAGTTTGTTATGAAATCGACGTTGTGTAAACAGGTCCACGCTGCATACAGACGTCCGTTCTTCCGACGCGACCTCAAGCCGAACGCGGCGTTCCCGTGCCTTGTTTGGATTCTCACGCTAGCAAGGACGCGCGCTTCCTCTGACATCTAAATGAATTAGCGGCATTAAAAATGCGGACGGCCACATGGAAACGTACGCAATTAAGGTGATAGATCGCCGGTGACACCCAGATTAATGCGAGGCGCTCGAGTGGACCATAAAGCCGCTTAACAGTAGTGCGTCTCCTGTCATATCCGCGTACGTGCGCGATCATTTAACCCGAGCTAATGCATACAAATAGATTCCTGAACCTCGATGAATCATGCCCGCGGCTGCGTTCACGCGTTCGCTCGCTCGGGAGAATTCTTTCAAGCTATTGCGATCGAGTCAAACACTTTTTTTTTTTAATGACGCCCACAAGCACGATGATCTTCTTCTTCTTCGTCTTTCTGTGTTTGCATATCTGTCAGGTGCAAACAGATTAGTCAAAAATAACGCCACTCTTGGTCGCCTGCGCTAATCTACGCTAACGCATTAATCCGCTTGATAAATAAGTTTCCGGATTAACCTACATAACTCGATTTAGCCATGAAATGCGAAAAGGCTGACATTTTATTTTGAAGAACCACGCAATAAATGCCACGTACAACATGGAATGAATATATAGAGTATAGCACTGTGAGTACGGCTAATCAGCGTGGTGTGAAACCCATTAGCGGGGCGTGCGTGCCTAATTACGTCCTGTCTAACAGACGTGTACGTAGATCTATAATGTCAGCTCGTGTGGTGTTGGTGTAGCGGTCCACTCTGGAATAGCCCTGTTTGCATTTTGTCATTTCCTGTCAACATCCGGTGGCTAACGGCTAAGAGACGAAATTGATTCAGACTCATTTGGAAGTAATTTCTCTTTCTCTCTATTTGGGTGTTTTTTAAAGATTACCTCCTGACGTTACAGGTTGTCCAGTTTCGGTTCCCTGTCGATATTTACTATAACATTCTCAGACCGCTCAATACAGACCCATCCATATAGCAGAAGAAACTATTTTATATGTCAAGGAGTGTGTGTGTGTGTGTGTGTGTCACAGCGAGAGGGAGAGCGTGAGGGTCAGCTGGCTCGCCTCTAAGGAAATAGAAAAATGGAAATAACTCCCTGCCAATGCATAGTAATACGGTAGAAACAACACATCTTCAACTACCATTACGCAGACTTAGCCTAGCCGCTGTGTCGGCGGAAAGGGCAAAGAGAATAAGTGCACATGTGCTCCGTCTCGGCGAAAAAGAATGTCGCTTTGATTACAGCACACGATGTGGTGTCCGGTTCATGTCATGGTTCCTCAGGCTCCTGGAGCTGCTCTTTCACAAATAGATTTCTGGAATGGAAGGAAAACTCCATAGATGTGATAACCAGGTCATTCAGTGCATTCAGGTCGTCAGCTGACTTCATTATATTGCCACATAATGTTGCTGAGTCTAGACCTGAGCAACTGAAGCGACCCCAGATCACAACACTGTCTCCATTATGCATCGCTTCATGTACGTACTTCTGGAATGAGTTCCATCTGGACTCGTTGCTCCAAAGCCCAACATTTACTGTATGCTCTCTAGCAAATTCAAGCCTTTCTTCTGATTAGTCTCACCAACAAGTGGTGTTCCCAGCTGTTTAATTCCAATGTGAGTTCTCATCACATTGTACAGTATGTGTGTGTGTATGGAAATGCTATTATTTTGACTTTCTAAAAATGACTTTCCAACCACAATTCTTCCACATAGTTGACGGTTCAGCTCGATCCTTCCGGGTGTGGAAGGATTCTTGACCCAGTTCCAGTGATTTCAAATCTCCTTAGTTGTTCTCTTTGCTTGACTCAGCCCAATAATCAGCCCCTTCTGAAATGCAGATTTTATTTATTTATTTATTTAACGTGGCAAGATCGTTGTCAAATGTCAAAGTGTTACAATTTTTAAGCTGTTTGTCAGGCTGCCTCACTTTAACTCACCATTGACTCATAATTATTCTCCTACTGTATAACTGCATTTCCATAAGTGTTTCATTCCCTTATTTACATTTCATAGTGTAAGTGCTGCTAGACAAGTTTCTGTCAACTGACCAAAAACAAGTGAAGAACAGTTGTGAGGAGGATGCCGCACCTATACACCCCACACACACACACACACACAAAATCCATCACAGTCAAATAGGTAAAGCTTTATTTATCATTTATTTATTTTTCGAAAAAAAGAAAAGAAAAGAAAGCGCAGCCTTTGATCTCATCTCTTTTATAAACCTGACCACTTTTCATGCCTCTAACAGCACATTTGCATTTTCCCTCCAAGACACTTGTCGTTCCGGCGTACCGAGCATCTGTTCACTAATCAAGTGGATAGGCAATGAGGGGCAAACGAAAGGGGGGAGAGAAAAAAAACAGCGTGCTTGGCCACTGACAACAAAAGCCGGTTTGATGTACGACTCCATGGGCGAGGCTGTAATTATACAACATTTCTGGAGGCCCCTCAGCATATGCTGTATGTCAACACGTTTCATCACTGACAAAATAAAAAAAGAACGAATGAGGGCTCTGTGCACAAATAAAGATTTATTTTAAGTTTTATAGATATTGGATTATTTTATTTTCTCCGTGCGGCCTTGGAGCGTTTGTACCTCGTGCTCTTCTGGTCAGCGTGATCGATTCTAAAAGTTTGCTATTTATGTTTATTAGGTTGCATGCATGCGTGTACGCATGTTAGACTGAATGTCCATCATCTGACCAGCAACAAGTGCAGAGAAGAACAAAGTGAAGATACCAGATCAACCATTCGGAGAGGCGTACATCACCATGGCCTGAACGGCAGTTGAATATCTAAGAAGAGAGGAATAAGAAAGATAATAATAATAAAAAGAGGTTTGACACAATGGAGACCTTTCCCTTTGAATAAATGTTCTCTGGTCAGATGGAAAAATAAATAAATAAACCATAATGATCAACAGAGAAAAACACATGAGTCTTATAAACTGAAGTCAGACAACAGCAACTGTCGAAGCGTGGGGGTGGCAGCACCATCAACTCTTTAAGAGGAAAAAAAATAAGAAAACAGAAGACATCGTGAGAAATAAGGATTATCTAGAATTATCGAAGCAAAGCCTTAAGACATTCGCCAGACAATTAAAACTCGTTCTTCCTGCACGACAACAAGTCTTAGAGTCATCACAAAGCCCTGATTTTCTGTATTCCTTACTAGCTCCCTCTGTGTGTGTGTGGTGTGTGTGGTGTGTTTGCGTGCTGTCTTTGTGCGGGCAGGTCTGCAGGTCCTCATAGGTTACACGAGATAAGCGCCACAACATCTGTTCTGCTATTCAAATGGCTCAGCTTCTTTTTCTTCCTCCACTGAGTTAGCTCTCATGTCTCGTGTGAGTTAGGATGCAGGCCAGCATGCGTGTCTCCCTGCCCTGAGAATTGTGGGTAACATCTAAAGGACATCAGAGACTGTAATCATCCAGACAGTGATTGCGAACTGATTTGGGCGTGTTACGACAAGCCAGGAAGGTATCATCAGCGCGCTGGTCTTTCTTCCTGTTCCATCGTCTCTGTCCAGCTCGAACGTGTCTTCGGGTTTAATCCAATTTGAACGGAGACTCTGGGTCTGTAATCTTCATGACCGGATGAACCGGTGTAATGAAGTCGTTATCTGGAGTGAAGCACCGGGCAAAGAACCTCGGACTTGATCAGCGGCGGTCTAATCAACTCCAACTTCATTATGGAACAGTTAGCCTTCCCGCCAACGCTTTCTCGACAGCCCGCTAAATCAGGTCGTCGTGCTAGCGTTTTCACGGCCTCCCTGGGAACCGCGGGTAATGTAGTTTTGCAAACAACTCGCAGCTGCTGCTCTGTTTAGGACAAGCTGGCCCAATACAGTTTGATTAGGAGATTCACTGTCACTTTGCCATCCCTGAACGAGGGAGACACATAAACACACACACACATATAGCCAGACACCCACATCCTAAAGCAGTAACAAGCCACTGGTTGTTTATCACACGAGCCCTCATAATCAGGCCGGGAATTCCGCCTGCACCCTCGCCAAGTGAGTTTTGTACGAGATTTTCGCATGCGCTTGTTAAGATGGAGCTAAGCGCCGGGCTTCACTTTCATGCTCCGATGCCACGTCATCACACACTTGATGCACACCGCTGCAGCAGAATATCAGCTTCCAAATTGCTGCTCTTCACACCTGAGAGAAAATAATGGAATTACTCTCCGTTTCTCCGCGCTTCTGTCCGAGTCTCTCAAGTGTGAGTTTTGACGCAGCTAGCATTTCCATAGTTCGATTATTTAATTTGTTAATACTAAACTACAGTGCTTAAAAAAAAAAAAAAATTATGTACTTCATGTACTGTACAATGCTGTGCCAAAGTCTTAGGCATATGATAATAACTGCTGCAACGCAATGACGTCCTCTACATTAAAAAAAAAATGTTATATGAAGCCGTAAAGAGAATGAATGAAACAAAGTCAATAATGGGTGATGACCCTTTGCGTAAAACATTTTGCATAAAAAAGTCTCAAGTACAGTTTGTGCAGTTTTATTTAGCTAAGAAATTAGCTGCCACAGTCTTTGCAGCGATGGAAAAAATGTCATGTGACCACATGACATCCCTATTCCAGAGCGATGGGAGCATCAGGATAAAAAGGGATGCGCATGAAGCGATGCCCCATCATGCATAGCGTCCACTGTACCAAGCCTCTGGAATCAGGGTTATGATCTGGGGTTGCTTCAGTTGCTCAGGTCGAGACTCAGCAACGTTACTGTATGTGGCAATAAAATGAAGCCAGGTGACGAGCTGAATGACCGGGTTATCACATCTATGGAGTTCTTTGTCCCGTGTTCCAGGACTCAAATTGTGAAAGTGTGGTTTTGGGAGCGCGAGAAAATCATTTTCACACATAAATTCGCTACTATACTATGCACCGTAGGCGGCACGGTGGTGTAGTGGTTAGCACTGTCGCCTTGCTCCTCCAGGGTCTGGGTTCGATTCCTGGGTTCTGTGTGTATGGAGTTTGCATGTTCTCCCCGTTCTTGGTGGGTTTCCGCCCACAGTCCAAAGACATGTAGGTTAGGTTAATTGGCGTTCCCAAATTGGCCATAGTGTGTGAATGAGTGTGTGAGTGTGTGTGCCCTGCGATGGATTGGCACCCTGTCCAGGGTTTACCCCGCCTCGTGCCCTAAGTCTCCTGGGATAGGCTCCAGGCCCCCCGTCACCCTGAATACAGGATTAAGCGATATAGATGATGAGTGCGTGAGTGAGTATGCACCTAATCAAAACTAAAAACAGTCTTGGAGTGTGTGAGACCTTTTTTATGGTTTAGGTAAGTTTTTTTTTGGGGGGGGGATTTTTCCCCGATTTTCTCCCTAATTTAGTCGTGTCCAATTCCTCCCCGTCACTAGGGGGCTCCCACATTAAGGCTACTACTACCACTCAGCCGGGAGGGCCAAAGACTATCACGTGAACCACGTGACGCCAGCCGACCGCATCTTTTCGAACTGCTCGCTCGCGCACCGTTGGGGGCGGCGTAACACACTCGGAGGACAGCGCTATCCGCTCCCTCCGTTGCGCAAGCTCACAGACGCCCCTGACTGGCTGTAGAGCCGTGATTAATGTGGGAGCACTAAGTACCTCTCATCCCTCCCCTCTGAGAGAGCTCGGCCAATCACCACCCAGGATTCGAACTAGCGATCTCCGGATGATAGGGCGAGCGCTTTAACCACTGCGCACGGTTTAGGTAAGTTTTAACTCTTTGTATCATTCCATCATCTTCTATAACGCTTATCCTGTACAAGGTTGCGGGGGCCTGGAGCCTATCCCAGAAGACCTTGGGCACGAGGAGGGGTACGCCCTGGACAGGCTGCCAATTCATTACAGGGAACACATACTGTAGTGTTGGAATCCCAAATCTTTATCAAAATAATCGTAGGACAGTGGAAGGAAACCGGAGTATCCGGAGGAAACCCATCAAGCATGGAAAGAACATGCAAACTCCTGACACACACACACAGACCTGAGGTGGGAATAGAACCCTCCAGTCTGGATTTGCACCTGGCTAATAATCCAGACTGAGCTAGCTCAGTGGACTGCCGTTCAGAAGGTCCCTGGTTTGAACCACACCAAGCGGCTAACTTTTGGGAACTTGGGCAAAGCCTTAAACCCTGAACTACTCATACAGTGTGTGTAATGAGATAAATGGATGAGGGCGTAAAGATAGTAAATGTATCTGACCAGTTCATCAGCCAGCCCGTGACAACGGTGACGGAAGAGAAGAAGCGAAAGAAAAAAAATCAACATTATTTTGATGAAGTCAGGTTCAAATTGGATTCTAACACGTTTCACTCAACCTGTTTAATACTCGCACTTCCCTACCAGTGTTAAACAACGTCATGTTTTTTAATAGGAATTTGTCAGTAGATACGAAAAGCTGTGAAATGGGGTGATCAAGTTATCGTACAATGTTTTTTTTTTCCCTTGCCATGCCTAATACAGACAGTGTTAAAAACTTTATTAAAGTCTGAGGAAGTATGAAAAGTCAGCACTCTCGTTTGCATGTGTGTGTGTGTGGAGAGATCAGAGGCTCACAGAGAAGCAGGCGAGGAGGGGGCAAGCGGGTTCCTGGCTGCTAATTAAACCTCATTACCCTCTTGCTTACTAAGCTTGTGAAGTATTTAATCAGACAACCGTACTAGAGCTTCAACACGGACGCAAGTGTAAGGGCAAGCTGTGAGACTCAAAGGGATTTCAAAGGGTGGGAAAAGGTAGCACTGACCACGGTTTGGAGGTTTGAATCCCAACTCTGCTCTGTGGAGTTTGCACGTTCTTCTTGTGCTTGATGCGGTTCATCTGAATGATTGCTTTGATAAACCAAATCATCTAACCTTCTGTTACAAGTTACCTCCGATTGCTAAAGATGTGCAACAACCGTCTGAAACGTCCCCTCTTAGACATACTGTACTGTATGCAATCCTCCGTGTCCTTCCACGCGTGACGGAACGAATAGCTACGAGGCGACGTCCAAGAGCAAAGCCATCAGTGTGCTTTACTGCCCCGCAGCTATGGTGTGTACAACTCTTTATCCCCACTGTAATCGCGTTTTAACTGCATTTCCATAAGCAATAAGGCATAATGTTAGTACTCTACCTCCACGCAAGTGTCTCACGCTTTTAGTCCTGCTGCTGCTGTCTCATAGGGAAAAAAAATCCCTTTAGGATTGTGTGGAAGGCTATTTTTATCATCTTGTAATGATGTTTTTTTCCCCCCCTTCTCCCCACTGTATTAGTGGTGGTATCGGTTTGTACAGTAGAAATCTGTGGGAAGTGGAGCAGAAATAACGAGGAAACCTGTGGATCGTTGGGAAAGTCACAGGTAACAGAATGGAGACGTCAGACTTAATGGAATTTGTCTCCAAAGCGAACTGTTGAACTGAAACGCAAACAGCCACTTGACAACACAGCATGACTGACGAAACAAAAAATTGGAACGAGCTTTTTATTTTTTTCTCCTCCTGCATCAAAGCATTTCTTTTCGCGGTGACCATGAACGTTCAGAAGGCTTAACGGGATGCGAGGGGAAGCCGATCGGGTTGAAGTCGCGGGTGGACCGATCAGGGATCTGGTTTAACCGTAATGAGCTCCGTTACGCAGGCGGGTCCGCGGACTCATTACACCATCCAGTGAATCCCATCCTCGTATCATTTGCGTCCCGTCACGAACTGCCACCACAGGCTTATGCATGTTCGATTAACCAACCCTGCCAGGCAAGAAATGAGCTTTTTGCTGCTCGGTATTAATGTGTTTAGCGTCGACTCAGATGAAATCCTAAGTCTTGAACACGGACAGGTACAATCTGGATGAACATTCACATTTACAACTAAACCACTTTGCATGGCCGATTGTTTGTACCGCCCAATAGTCAGTGCTCTAATTCCTCCACCCACAAACCAACCAAGGGGACGGGGGTAGCGCAGTGGTTAAGGCAAACTACTGCCTGGAAGGTCCCAGGTTCGAACCCCACCACCATGATTTGGACCTCGATCAAGGCCCTTAACACTCACCTGCTCAGATGTGTAAGATGATATCAGATGCAAGTCGCCCTGGATTAGGGTGTCCGCCAAATGCCGTGAATGTCTTCAGTGACGCAGTCTCCTGACTAGTAAGTGTGTGTTGTCTATGTTACTTAAACAGATCTTTGTAACATAATCAGGCAATCTGGATTTTATTTCTGGATCATTGCCCTTGGACTCGGTGCTGTCACGCCTCCGGGGTCCGGGATTCTATTCCGGGCCAGGTTCGATTCCCGTCTCTGTGTGCATGGAGTTTGCATGTTCTCCCCGTGCTTGGTGGGTTTCCTCCGGCGACTCCGGTTTCCTCCCACAGTCATGTAGGTTAGTGGCCTTAGTGTGTAAATGCGATGGACTGGAACCCTGTCCAGGGTCTACCCACCTTGTGCCCTAAGTCTCCTGGGGTATGCTCCAGGCCCCCCGTGACCCTGAATACAGGATTAAGCGGAATAGATGATGAGTGAGTGAGTGAGTGAGTGAGTGCCCTTGGACTGCCCGGTTATACTCGTACATTTTTGCAGCCATGCTACTGAACAAGCTAGCAAGGAAACATAGTGATGAAAATCAGTACACAACATTTTTATTGAGTACATGGAATAAGTGGTTAGATTTAAACCTAGAAAATCACCACAGTGTGTCTGAGCCAGTTCTGCTCCTGAAGTCTGAACTGTACATAAATTCCTCCCGTACTGGGGCAATGCTAAAGCTGGCATCTACTGTATATATCCAAAAAGATGGCTATGAAATATACGTGGTAGTACCAGAGCAGAGCAAGCTGGTATGAATGTTCTAGTTCCTGTAAGTTAAGCTCTCCCTCTCAAATAACGGCATAGAGTATTTCCTGGTAACAAATGGCTTGTATTTCATTTTGAAGAACATTTAAGTATTTGGCAGACACCCTTATCCAGAGCGACGTACATTTTTATCTCAAGGGTTAAGGGCCTCGCTCAAGGACCCAACAGGGAGGTTGTGGGAATTGAACCTGGGACCTTCTGAACTGTAGTCCAATGCCTTAACCACTGAGCGACCCCTGACTCACAACTGAAGAACAAACACACCTACACCTGTAAGGTATGACATAGAGTAGGTGCTGGGGTTGATTTCTTTCCAGCCCAGACTCTAGACTCGACATAAGGGACTTGGCTTTTCCTCCCACCCAAAGACACTTTGACGATTTGAGGTTTGAGTAGAATTCACTCGGACTGCTTTAAGCTCTTTAAGTCTTTAAGCCACGCGGCGCTGATCCCAGGGCAGTCCTGATAAAGTGGAGTATCAATGCTGCACAGTGGGACCTTCCTGTGAATCAGGACTCCTAACAGGTTGGATAAAACGAACCACTAGATTCACTCACACACACACACACACACACACACACACACACACACACACACACACACACACACACACACACACACACACACTTGAGCTGTTGGACTCATTCTTTATCTGATCCAGACTTCTTGAACATGTGCAGACTTCTGAGCTGAATCCCTTCCACTGTGACAAAATCTCTGCTGCTTGGTTCTCTTGGTGTCTGTAGGACAGCTTCCCTGTCTGTGCCGATTCTCTGCGTTTCATAATTCAGACTGTTTAATCATGTATTCAGACAAAGCGTCTAAACAACATTCTGCTTTCATTCCTTCGGCACTTCGCATTGAGGTTTTGAATAGACTGGTGCTGGGATGCAGCCAGAACCGGTTTCTGAATTTACAGATTTGGACAGAAGGCGGTCGGTCTTGTTTGGGGAAGGTGGTGCATAAAGGAGTCTATTGCTGCATTTCTTGCTAAACAGCAGTCTGACAGAGAAGAGTTTTAGCAGGCAGGCTTTGTACTAGCAGACCCCTACTGATAAACACCGGGCCAGTTGCGGAGCAATGAACTCTGGGTCTTTTTACAGTCTATTAACAGAGCGGCCAGGCCAGATTTTTGTAAAAGCTTTTTATACGAACATAATTAACATCAGTGATGAATGCACTCTTGACCATGACTACTGAAGGAAAGACATAAAAATTGCATGCACGATCGAATGTACCATTTTTGTACAAACGTCTGCGCTGAGAAATAGAATTTCTAACCCCGAAATCAAAGACAATTTGCAAATTTGTTCAGTATAATCCCTGAGGATATATCACTGCTTACGTTATTTGTCTCGTCAGAAGGTTCTTAAGCAGACTTTGGGCACAATTTTGGTTGTAAGTCGATCTACTGTAGTCTGTGGCTTTGGGCACAAGACGCAAGTCTGCTTAAGAACCTTTTGACGTGTGGCAGAGCGCAAGAGGCAGAACACACAGCTGAACTAAGGACAAACCGAAATTCTTACAGAAAACCGATCATCTTCTGGCTCTGTCTTCCAAAGCATTTCGCCTCATTATGAAATGTTTACCTCTCTCGTTTAAAGGTCTGCTTTCTAACCAGTGGCTATGAAATTTGATTTTGTCCCTCGGCTTGCCAATGTTTTCTCTGTGCGCATGTGTGTGTGTGGTCTGCTGGACATTTTCCCTTGTGTAACTGGACAGACGCCATAGTTACATTGAGGGAGGTACTGTATATTACTCTGTGACCGCAAACTGTTGCCTCAAATTACGCTCTTGTGCTAATGTGCAAGTGCTCTACTGCCACCCAGAGGAAACAGGGTGCTGCTGCATTGCAGCTATTAGTTTCTGAATTAACTGTTTTTGTCCCGTAGATCGGACGAAAAGCTTCTATAGTTAAACACTATCAGGCAAACAGAAATCAGTTGAAAGTGCTGTTTGAGCTACACAGCCATATGTCACCTCCAAAAACATATTCATACATCTTTTTTATATAGTATGTCACTCAATAGCTCATTCTTAGCTTTTTTATTTTTTTTTAAAGGATACACCTTAAGCGTGTAACATTTGAGCTGACATTCCTTATTATACAGTATGATTAAAGATTTCCATTACCAAGTTCCCTTTAATCTTTCCCATATAGCTGTCCGATGAGTTTTTGTCATCATATGCTGTTCTCCCGGTTGGGCCTTTTAGACGAGCGTTCATCATACTGAGCTTGAATTTAAAAAAAAAAAGAAAAGCATTGATAAAAAATTTGCCTTCAACTTCAAAGGCAATGTCACTACATTTACCACTGTGTCCTCTGACAACCAGACGTAACTCGCACCCGGAGAACTCTTTTTGCATTTTACAGTATGCATCGCAATGTGTCACAGCTTCTCTGAGTTCAATAAGAATTCTCCTGGAACGTCTCTACGGTACTTATTGAAATGGAGTGAAAATATGCAACCAAAATGTGTTACTCAATTTACAGATTTGGTTCGCTCTTGCTTGGAAAGAATGGTGCAGAAATAAGACAAAATACAGGGTGGGCCATTTATATGGATACACCTTAATAAAATGGGAATGGTTGGTGATATTAACGTCCTGTTTGTGGCACATTAGTATATGTGAGGGGGCAAACTTTTCAAGATGGGTTGTGACCATGGTGGCCATTTTGTAGTCGGCCATCTTGGATCCAACTTTATTATTTCATGAGTTACGTTAAAACCAAGCACACCATTGTTTTTCTTGTGAAATTTCCAATAAGTTTGATGTTTCACATGACCCTCTTCCTATTGAAAAAACAAAAGTTGGATCCAAGATTGTATTAATAAATTGTATTAATTAAACTAACTCTCTTCCCCTCTCTCTTTCTCTCTCTCACTCTCTCCAGTGTTCATCATGGCATCCGGTTTGCTGGTTTACCCCTTTGGCCTAAACTCCAGCTTGGTCAAGTCCTTCTGTGGAAATTCAAACGTCTACTACGCCGGCGAGTGCCAGATAGGCTGGGGCTACATGTTGGCTATTGTTGGTGTCATGCTCACCCTGTTTTTACCCTTCTTTGCCAAGTATGCCCCAAAAGAGCACCTCCTGCCCACCCCACTACCCACACTTTTATAAACCCGCCCCCTACCATGCCCATCATATCTTCACTGGGCTGTAAAGATCTGTATCATCTCATTCTTTTTCTTGGTCAACAACGATAATGTTGCCACTTTGGAATAACTGTGCCCGGAGGAGCCATTGTGTTCATTGTGTAATGTGCTGCGTTGTCTTCCTTCATCTGATGAGCTACTTCCTTTCATCGGCATCCCTCGTGGTGTTTTTTTTTCTTCTGACATCTTTTTCTGAAATGCAAACTCCTGGAAATTCTTTTTATAATTTTTTTTCCTCACTAAGACGAATTTATGCTTTTAATCACGTGAAACGAATCACAATTTAATGCACCGGAAAGGCAACGCCAGAAGAACGGCAGAGGAACCTATGTTAAATGGTAAATCAAACATTCTAGTTCTACCTAATATACATCTGGATGAAAAAGAATGTGAGAAGACAAGGAGGACTTTTCTCCCAAACATCAGGGATTATTCCAAACATCAAGAGGAAAGCAAGAACCTCAGAAATTTGGCATGCAACATGAAATAATGTTCAACTAACCAAGACCAATTACATAGGAGAGTAGGAAAATTCTGTTCTTTGAATGTTTTCTTCTTCACTGTGGATCAGGCTTTGGATTTATGATCCAGATGAATCTGAAAGGGTTCGGAAAAATCTGCCATATACTTATCCAGTAACAACCAACACTGTGGCTAACAGGCTAAGCAGAAAAACCTTTTCTTAAAAAAACAAACAAAAAAAACTACACAAACTGATGTTTTTTGTTTGTTTGTTTGTTTGTTTGTTTGTTTTTTAAACATATATGTTGCATTAGATCCTGGGCTGTGATGTCCAAAGAGCAGCGATAACATTGTAGATGAGGCTTGTGACCACTTAATGAAAAGAAAAGAAAAAAAGCCAACAAAACCACTGACATTTTTACCATTAAACTCGTGTTGTAATTTGAAACGACCTGAAAACTAAAACCTGTGTTTCTCTGTGTGCCCTCACTTTCTATGAGTTTGAGAAGGAATATTAAAAGCCTTGGACGTTTTGTCAAACTGAAAATTCAGGATTCTACAAGATCTGGAGAAAGGCAAAGATAAAATACTATGTAATTATAAAAGGTTTATTGATGAGGAGGAAGGAAAAAAAAAACAAATGCAACACTTTTTGCATGAAAAGCCTTGAAAGTCATGTCGATGATGTGTAAGGACAAGAGGACGATTAGCGTAAGCAAGACTACTGTGTTTTGGCTGTTGGTACACTTTTAGCACTCGGGCAGGACGGCTGAGCATCTGGCAGATAAATCTGGACTGTCTCTCTCTCCTGACTCTTTCACTTCAGGGAGCACCTTCGAGACGTCGCGAATCACAACATCGGACGCTAATCAGATCCTTCTGCAGGAATCTAAACCAACCGAGGCTCTAAAGCTATAAAAACACTACAGTGCGATGACTCCTACCAAGTTCCAGTTCCTATCATGCCTTTATTATTGCTGTTTAAGTGGGGAAGGGCTAAGATCCCAGTCCAATCAGTATTGCATTTCTTTTTTTCTTTTTTTTTTCCATTAGTGCACACAAAGTCAACACAGAGACAATACAAAAGAACAAAACAAAACTGTTTTCTGCCCTAACCGACGTGTGCCTTTTTTTTTTTAAACCATGACTAAAAAGACTTCAATACCTTTGATCAGGTTACTTCTGCTAAAACTGTAGTTTTGTAAATGCTTCCGAGTTTTTTTTTTGGTTCCTCCCCCTGTGTTGTGCATTTCTGTGAGTGTCTTGGTTTGCTATAAATGCAACAGGGATTGTTTTGGTTGTAAGTCGTCCAGATGGTAATTCTAGCAAATTCACACAAAGCTGTACACAAAATTTCCAAGGGGACTAAAGGGAAAAAATAAAGAAAGAAAAAAAAAACACAAAATAAAATTTAATGGGGATGATCGAGGGAGCACCAAGGTCATTTTAGGACAAGAGTTATTAGTTACTCTCAATGATGCATTTAACTGACAAAAAAAAAGACTATAATAAGAGCAATACAGCACAAAAATGAGATGCTCAACAACCTGAACTCAGCCCTTATTTGCGTTTCTGCTCGTTACCTTTTTGTGTGATGTGTTCTCAGAATTGCTAAATGACTATATTCACTCTTCAGCTAAGACTTTCTACTTTGCTTTTATTCTCGTGATTAAGCATGCAGTGGCGTTTGGATCTAAACAAAGCCACCTGAACAAATTTTACCCCAAACTGTGAGCGAGTGTATAACTTTTAAAAGCACCAATGAGGATAGAGAGAGACGTTTGCGCTCAGACAAACGTTCCCAGATGACGCTGTCATTGTGTTAACTTTCGGTACAGTGATTCCTTTCGTCTGTAATAATAATAATTAATGTGTGTGAGGTCTGACCTCTGAATTCTGTAAATCAGTTGTATTTTAGTTTTTGCTGTGTGATTTTGGCTGTAAATAATTATCGAAGGTGGCTGTTCATGCTTTAAAAAAAAAAGGTTGATCCCCTTTTGAAAGATCTATTTTGAGATATTACCTCATAACTGATTAGTGTTTGTTTCTCCTGACCCTTAACAAGACTTGCTGTTGTGTGTTTTTCTCTTTGTAATAAAATGTTTCATTAACGAAGAAACCCGACTTTGTGTTCTGAACTTCATTAACATGTTGTTAAGCATGTTGAATTGATAACAGAAGAAGCAGAACAAAACACTGCATTGTACAATTATGGTTCGTGTCTGAACAAAACTTCAGTGAAAATGAAACACACCTTTGAAACTATAAAACATTCCTTCTCTGCATGTATCCTGTCACATTTCAGAAAGCATCAGGACCTCGCTCCTCATCTCGGCGTCTGATGCTCTCACGGCTTCTTGAGCATTTCTCTGCTCTGACAGCGACGCGGCCCGCACTGACACGCAGGTGAAAACGTTTTTCTGTCTGTCGTAATTCCCCACGCAGCGATGCATCTGACCTCGGATCAGCCTGGGCAGCACCTGATCCTTTAAACAATACAAAACTTATGCACATATATTTGCTATATATTCTGTGAATCCAGCTTAGATGTGTTGCCCTAATATCTGTTTGCTGCGCAGCTTAAAACTAAAATATCTGTCACCATTTCACACTGATTTATTGCAGCCGTCGGCTGAGGAAGAAATCTAAAACACATTCTGCAAAATAAAAACGAGCAAGCGCAGAATTGAAGTCATTCAACCTTGATCATGTACTCCTTCTAGATATAATTTAAAACAGCAGGTCCTGACCCTGACTATTATTTATTTTCCTACAGCATTGTATTAAAACTATGTTTAATATATTCTGTATATATATGTTGGAAAGGTGTTCGGGCTTTAAATTTGAAAAAGAAACTGTATTTACGTTTTCAT
Source organism: Clarias fuscus (assembly GCA_030347435.1). NCBI lineage: Eukaryota > Metazoa > Chordata > Actinopteri > Siluriformes > Clariidae > Clarias > Clarias fuscus. Next base: position 9,208,554 of record CM059212.1, read on the forward strand.
AGTACACGCATGGCACTGTATCGTTTCTGTCCCTCATTAAGAAGTTCTTGGCGCCAAATCTTCCCATAGTAACTGCAGAATCGAGAGTGGCTGGAACAAAAAGAAATGGGGAAAATGACAAAGATACATTTGAAATAAATAAATAAATAAATAAATAAATAAAACATTTGTGGTCATGTCATTCTGCAACAGTGGTATGTGAGAATATGGTGAGACTCGCCAAAAATCTCAAACATCATAGGAACTTTGTCCTTGAATTGGCTCCAGTGCTTCATGCCCTCTATAACAGAGGTGAGGATTCGCAGAGATTTCCTGGCCGGTGCTTTTTCCTGTAAGTGATAAAAATGTGACAGGAAGGTTCGGGATCACACTTGATTTTCAACGCACATCAGAGTCAAAATCCAAAATTGTGTAACAGAATGAAAAAAAAAATCATTAAACAAAAACAGTAAGACGAAAGTCTGGTGTGACTTGCTACTGGATAATTTGTAGTAGGGCTAATCAACTAATCATCAGAATTGATAATGTTCGACTTCCTGTTTCCAGACATTGTAAAGCCCCAAGGCTTTGCCTGTGATTTCAAACGATGAAAATTTGCAAAATTCGCTTTGTGCAAACATGTCACGTTCAAAATTAAATGAGCTTTCAAGTGTTCAAATTATTGAGTCAGTCAGCAGAGATTTATTAATAAATCAATGTATGAATCAATTACTTACAATCCTAATGAACAGTTATAATAAAAGTTATTAAATGCATGTCTGTTTGCATTAGCCCAAATGGCGTAATGGCAACATGTTTTAGCTTTCTTCGCCCTTATGTTGATGTAACTCACAGGCCAAAAAAAAGAAAAAAAGAAAGACAAAAAAACCTTTCTACTAAAACAGCTCAGCTAACCTTTGTGTTGCACTGATTCGGTTGAGTAATTTACCTGCTGCTGCACACGGCTCTCATTTCCTGAAGTACCAAAAGTGTCCTCAACCCACGTTCCCCTCTGAAGTCCACCAGATTTGATCTTCCACTGGGAGCTCTGAGTCTGAGCTGCTGGTCTCTGACTGCATGCTGCGGGAGCCGAAGGGGCGAAAGAACCTCTGGGTGGATTGACGTTTCGGTTAAATGACTGCTGCTTCACGGGTTGCCTGGCAGCCAGAGTTTTATTTTGGATTTGAGCGGTTGAACTCCCACTCAGAAAGTCATCCTGCTTGAAGCCTAGGGTTGTTGCCATGGGATCCTGTCTGCCTGGAGGTCTCTCTGGCCCTGTCTGGGACCTGGAAGGATTATAAAAACGTGTGAAAAACATGTTCAAACTTTATGTCATTAAACCACACTGTAAAAAAATATATGGCATCTTAGCAAGTGAAATATTCTTCAATCTGGCCAAACTTAGCAATAGTTTCTTAAAATAAGATTACGGAAAATCAAACATAAGATTATTAAACATATTTCTATTCAAATGTTAACGCGCATTGATGGCTCAGTGGTAGGGTTCCCAACTACCATGTGGCAGCCCTGGGTTCGATTCCCAGCTAATGCCCAAACCCCAGCCACTAGATGCAGTGTCGGGCCCAAGCCCAGATATAATGAGAGGATTAAATCGGGAAGGACATCCGAGGCCAAATTGTCGTGCGGATCAGTTGGCGACCCCTCGGCGGGAGGAGATGAAAGACTAACAACATTTCTAGTCAAACGGTAGTAAAATTGCAAGCGAAAAATATCTTGTTCTACATTTTCTGCTAACAGAACAAGACATTTTTTCGACTTGCAATTTTAGTATTGTGTGAACAGAAACAAGTGTTTGTAAACGTTTTGGCTAGATTCAATAAAAATTCACTTGCTAAGTATTTTTCAGTGCACAAATACTGCACATAATGTTAAAGTACCAAGCATAGGTACGCTTCTGTGCGTGAAGTATAGGTGTGTATCCTCTTCCTGTTGAAGCAGTGGGCCACACTTTGCTTCGTTGAGGTAGTGGTGGTGGTGTGGTGTGCTGGTTCCACTGACTTATCTGAGCCAGAGGCGCTCGATTTATCGACGGCTGAACGTTCCCAATGTCTGCTAAAACAGCACGGCTGATTAAATACAGGGCTGATAAAAGTTTTCGATCAGTGACGGTGTTTAATGGCACACAAACTTACTGGATGGATGGATGGCTGAAGTGAAGCTCAGCATGTCTCTGTTCTTGTATCCAGAGAACACTTCGCTCTCAGAGGGATTGGACGTCAGTGGCAATCTGCTCCGCTTCTTTTGGTTAAACAGTGGAACAGACAGACAGCCTGGACCAAAAAGAAGAAGAAGAAGAAATGTAAAAGCTGCCTTTGTAATTTTAATGCTGTTGGGTTGTGTCGATAACGAGAAATGAATCATATTGCAAAGTGCAACCTCTGAAACCAAGACCTGAGGATCGACGTAGAACTGGAATTTTTATATTCATATGAAACTGGCTAGCAATATAGTATTGTGTAACACTGAGTCTCCAATGAAAAAACTAAGAAACTAGTGTTGTGTTTCAAATTGCATAATGATGTATTATTATTATTATTATTATTATTAATGACTGTTATTGAGTTTTCTTATTACAGTTATTACAGGATATTACTGTTAGGAAAGTGGTCAGGTATAAAGCTTATGGGACAAATAAACGGCACGTATGTTATCCTGGCCATGTGATCAGCAGGACGAAAAGATGTGCAAGGCTGCCTTCACGTGTCTGGGAGGAAGCACATGCTTAGTAGGTGTTGTGGAGAAAAGAGCCAACTAGTAGCTGATGATGTCTGGTTTCTGTGGAATTGGTCAGAATTGTCTGTCAGGTTTTCTGTAGTTATTCATACTTTTTGTAATGGATATGGATGGAAATAGATTTAAAAATTAGCAGTCCATCCTAGTCCAGTCATCTGTTAAAAGCAACAGCAATAAAACTATGATTGTGTGCGCATTTGTTTATTGATAATTTACTATATTCGCCTTTGATTATTTACATTTGGTTACACAATATGTGTTTGTGCTTATGCACCAAACAGCAGTTCAGAGTATTCTTCCTTCTTGGACACTCTGAATGGAGTATTGCTTCGGGCTCCAGTGGGAGATTCCATAGTCTTGCTGGGGGACTTCAACGCACATGTGGGCAATGATGGAGATACTTGGAGGGGCGTGTTTTGGAGGAACGGCCTCCCTGGTCTAAACCCGAGCGGTGTTTTGTTATTGGATTTCTGTGCTAGTCACGGATTGTCCGTAACAAATACCATATTCGAGCATAGGGATGCTCATAAGCGTACTTGGTACCAGAGCACCTTAAGCCGAAGGTCATTGATCGACTTCGTGATCATATCATCTGACCTGAGGCCATATGTCTTGGACACTCGGGTAAAGAGAGGGGCAGAGCTGTCAACTGATCACCATCTGGTGGTGAGTTGGGTCAGGTGGCAGGGGAGGCCACTGGACAGACTTGGTAAGCCCAAACGTGTAGTGCGGGTGAATTGGGAATGACTAGGGGAGGCCCCTGTCCAACAGGCCTTCAACTCCCACCTCCAGCAGAGCTTTTCCAGCATCCCTGTAGGCGCTGTCAATGTGGTCAATGTTCAAAGCTTCTATTGCTGACGCTGCAGCTGTAAGTTGTGGTCTTAAGGTTCTGGGTGCCTCAAGGGGCGGTAACCCTCGAACAGCGTGGTGGACACCTGTGGTTAGGGAAGCTGTCCGACTGAAAAAGGAGTCCTTCAGGGATATGTTATGCCGGAGGACTCTAGAGACAGTTGCAAGGTACCGGAGGGCTCGAAGGACAGCAGCTGCAGCAGTAGCAGAGACAAAGCAGGGGTGTGGGAGGAGCTCGGAGAATCCATGGAGAAGGACTTTCGGGCGGCACCAAGGTGCTTCTGGAAGACCATCCGGCACCTCAGGAGGGGGAAATGGAGAACCACCCAAGCTGTGTATAGCAAGGATGGGATACTGCTGACCTCGACTGAGGAGGTAATCGGGCAGTGGAAAGAGCACTTTGAGGAACTCCTGAATCCGACTAATCCACCCTCTGTGGCAGAGACAGAGCTGGAGGATGACGGGGGGTCGGCATTGATTTCCCTGGGCGAGGTCACTGAGGTTGTCAAACAACTCCACGGTGGCAAAGCCCCGGGAATTGACAAGATCCGTCCGGAAATGCTGAAGGCTCTGGGTGTTGAGGGGCTGTCTTGGGTGACACGCCTCTTTAACATTGCGTGGAAGTCGGGGATAGTGCCTAAGGAGTGGCAGACTGGGATGGTGGTTCCCCTTTTTAAAAAGGGGGACCAGAGGGTGTGTGCCAACTACAGGGGCATTACACTACTCAGCCTCCCTGGGAAAGTGTACTCTAAGGTGCTGGAAAGGAGGGTTCGGCCGATTGTCGAACCACAGATTGAAGAGGAACAATGTGGTTTTCGTCCTGGTCGTGGAACAGTGGACCAGCTTTTTACTCTTGCAGGAATCCTGGTGAGGGCGTGGAAATATGCCCATCTAGTCTACATGTGTTTTGTGGATTTGGAGAAGGCATATAATCGCGTCCCTCTGAATTTTCTGTGGGAGGTACTGCGGGAGTATGGGGTGAGAGCCATCCAATCCCTTTACACCCAAAGTGAAAGCTGTGTTCGGATTCTCGGCAGTAAGTCAGACTTGTTTCCAGTGGGTGTTGGACTCCGCCAGGGCTGTGCTCTGTCACCAATCCTGTTTGTGATTTTCATGGACAGGATATCAAGGCGCAGCCGTGGAGGAGTGGGTATCCAGTTTGGTGAGCTAAGGATTGCATCACTGCTTTTTGCAGATGATGTGGTTCTGATGTCATCATCAGTCTGTGACCTGCAGCGCTTGCTAGATCGGTTTGCAGCTGAGTGTGAAACGGCGGGGATGAGGTTAAGCACCTCGAAATCTGTGGCCATGGTTCTCAGCAGGAAACGATGGATTGTCTACTCCAGGTAGGGAGCGAGTCATTACCCCAAGTGAAAGAGTTTAAGTATCTCGGGGTCTCGTTTACAAGTGATTGAATATTGGAACGTGAGATTGGCCGGAGAATCAGAGCAGCGGGGGCGGTATTGCAGTTGTTTTACCGCAGTTGTTTGTGACGAAAAGAGAGTTGAGCCAAAAGGCAAAGCTCTCAATCTACCGGTCGATCTTCGTTCCAACCCTCACCTATGGTCATGAGCGTTGGGTCATGACCGAAAGGACAAGATCGCGAATACAAGCGGCCGAAATGGGGTTTCTCAGAAGGGTAGCTGGCTTTTCTTTTAGAGATAGGATGAAAAGCTCAATTATCCGTGAGAAGCTCGGAGTAGAGCCGCTACTCCTTTGCGTGGAAAGGAGTCAGTTGAGGTGGTTCGGGCATCTAGTAAGGATGTCAACAGGACGCCTTCCTAGGGAGGTGTTCTTGGCACGTCCAGCTGGGAGGAGACCACGGGGCAGACCAAGGACTAGAGAGATTATATCACCACACTGGCCTGGGAACGCCTCGGGATTCCCCAGTCTGAGTTAGCTGATGTGGCTGGGGAAAGGGAAGTTTGGGGTTCTCTGCTAGAACTGCTACCCCCGCGACCCGATGTTGGATAAGCGGTTGAAGATGGATGGATGAATGGATGGTTACACAATGCAAACTATTTTACAAGCATGTTTAGGCAAACCTGCATTATAGTGTAAAGGAAATCAATATATATACTGTTTCCCACACACAGTGTATACTTAGGTGGACCGCCAAATTACAAAGTACATCGACAGTCGCCAAAGTATATTTGCCCACCTTTTTAAAAATCTAATCAATGAACTAGTAGCAGACAGTTCCCCCCAACTGTACCTGTTTGTTCTGCTACTGCGAGAGCGGTGTACTGAGAGGCAGTAAAAGCAGCGGATGCCAGCTGTCGCAAAAAGAATAACAAGCCCGTACTGACAGTCACACATGCTCTGCAGAGAAACAGGCTCTTCTTTTCAAAAACCCAGGAAGATTACCCCTTAAAACACAATCGGCACAGATCCGTCCTGGCAACACAGCACCAAGACTAACTTAGACAAACTGTGAATAATGGGTTTTCTGATGTCCCATGTAGAACCAAAGATATGACTATTTTTAAAATGTGTAAATTTTACTACTGCTGAAAAATGGAAATGACGTACTGTAGACCTCAGCAAATGTGCAGATACTGTACACACATAATCTCATAAATTTGTGCTTTCTTTGCCTATGTGATCCATTTTTACAAAAATAATACATTCATAATAAGTTCATCATATTGCCTAGGTTGTGCTGAAAAACAGGATGTCATTCTATATTGCACGATCGTGACCCCATATATACAGAATCAGCCAAAAAAAAAAAAAAAAACACACACACTTGAGAAAAAGAAAAATAGTATGATGTACTATTGTGCTCTGTGTGCTCTGACAAACAGTGCCATCTTTGTACACCAAAGAGTGTTTATTTTAATTTTATTTATATTACTCTTCACATATGAGTTGATGAAGGTGCTGGCAGGTAATGCCGGCCCGTTGCTCTGGATACCACCGTAGGTATGTTTCAGACCTGTGGGAAACACTGATATAGGCCAGTTTATCTTATGATATCTACAGCAGCCTTTCCAAAACTTAAGATCGCCACGGCCAGATTTAAATTATTAAAAATGTTCTGTGGCCTACACAAACCTTTAATTCAAACTCTGATCAAGGCGTGACATATTTCCCTTAATATTTGGTATAAAAAAATAATAAGGAATTAAAATTCCTTCTGGCTAAGTGGTTGGCATTGTCGCCTTGCACCTCCAGGGTCGAGGATTCAATTCACACCTCAGGTGTGTGGAGTTGCATGTTCGTGCATGTTCTCCCCGTGCTTGGTGGGTTCCCTCCAGGTACTCGGTTTCCTCCCACAGTCCAAAAGCATTCAGATCAGGCTAACTGGCGTTCCCAAATTGCACATAGCGTGTGACTGAGCATGTGTGTGTGTGTGTGCCCTGTAGGGATTGGCACCTCCCCCTTGTGCCCCAAGTCTCCTGGGAAGTGTAAATATTTAATCAGAAAGACATTATGGTTTTGGTCTAACTAACCTACATTTTTTTTACATAAACGGTTTTATTTATTTACTTAATTTTACACGCGAACTCAGGAATATATTATATTTTAATCCTAATTACATTTTTTAAATTAAAATAATTTTTATTTTCTTATTTATTTATTCCATTAATTTATTGCAGTTGACCTGACGCGGCCCACCTGCAGTACCCTCAAGACCCACCAGGCGGCAGCGCCCCACGTTGTGAGAGACACTGGTCTACGGTACTAAAATGAAATGATGGGTTTGCGAAAGTGAAATGCGCATGCGCAGAATAGTATCACACTGTTTAATATATATTAAACAATGGATTTTCTTACTGTACATACAGCTGCATTATAGTATGGACCGTAAGAAAAAACATTTTGTTTAAAACAGCTCAGAATCTTCAGTAAAATTATGATAGTAGATGCAAAGGCAATAAAAAAAATCATTAACGTTGACGTTAGATGAATATTGTATCCTACCTGCCGTTGTTCTTGGCTGATTTTCGTTTCTCCTCATGACAGTGATGTGTTTGTGCACACGTTTACCTGTAACACAAGCACTATACTTGAATCAAAAGGATATTTACATCACAAAAACACCATATATATATATATATATATATATATATATATATATATATATATATATATAAAATGAGGCGACAGCTGACGTCACTACGCTACAAACTGAAGAACTGTGCTAGCATTAGTTTAGCTACCAGAGTTCAATATTCTAGCTTCGAAGTATGTAGAATGTAGAATGTAGTACAGTTAATCTCGATAACACACCGTATTTTTAGCGGAAATAACTGCGGATAATGAATAAACCGCGAATGATTGTTTAATTGTTTTAGTAGCGCGACGGGCTAACTACATCACCGAACATTTTATTCAGAAGAGCGCGCGTGCTGAAGGTGCGCGAGGACCTCACTGTGCGCGCGCGGGAGCACGAGCGCTGCTTTACCACAAAACCAGCACGGAGCAACAACAACAAAAAAAAAAGCCTAGCGCACCTGTTCACTGTGGTGCATAGTGTACTATAACAGCCTGATCAGTGCTGTAGACTGGTTCTGCAGTTTATGTGTGAAAATCTCTTAAGTATTATAACCCTGTGAGCAGCGTCTAATCAGTTTCCTCCATATTGTGAGGTTTTAAACCCTAAATCCAAAAAGTGTATATACAGTATATAACAGCTAATGTCCCATACTAACAAACACACTCACTCATCTCTATATCGCTTTATCCTGTAAACAGGGTTTTTATCCCAGTTGGAGGTCCAGCAGATTCAGATCCAATCCCTGGAATACTGGGAGTGAAGCAGGAGTATAATATTTGCAGAGGACCATGCACGCATATTCACATCAATGTATCTTAACCATTCCACCTACTGCCATGTTCTTGGGAGATGGAGAAGAGTCCAGAGAACCAAGAGTCCAAGGGTTTCCCATGTAGTCACAGAAGGACATGAAAACAAGCTCCAGTATTCACTTGGTGCATTAAAACACAAGTTTGAACTGTACAGGTACCAGATCTGACAAAAAGTTTAAGCATAATTCTTTACTTAAGTCAAAGAGAAATAATACATTTATATAAATATACCAGGCGTCAAGCCAAACCGGGACTTATGATGAAATTTCTTGTGAATAAACACATAAAACTGATTGATATTTATAGAAGACTTCAAGCACAGTACAATGAAGACTCAGCCACAGTGAATGGTGCAAACGTTTTAAAGGCTCTAAGTCATTGATTGACGATCCCAGCTGAGGTGGCTTTGTGCACGTTTGTGCAGTACTTCCAAATATGAATCTAAAGGCACATGAAAGATTATTGGAAATTAGAGCCATTTTTACCAAAGAACCAGGGAATGTGGAAAACGTCAACTTAGAGAGGAAATAAAGGCTATTGTGTTAGTCAGGCTATCAAATTTTCTCTCTCTCAAAGTTTAACTTGCTACAGATCTGTGCAGGTTTAAACAATACAAAAAAAAAGGTGAATTTTAAGTTTATTACTGAACAACAAAGTTTATTCTTTTATGTGAATTTTGTTTGTGTCGGTTCTCATATAAAAGCATTTGTTCACAATAAGGTCAGTCTCTGCCAACACTGTGGGTGTCCACGGGGCGGTCAATGCGATAAACGAACTCTGCAGGTAGAAAGTACCCCAGGTATTCCACTGTGCTGGGGGTGGTGTCTATGTAGTAATGACCTCCTTCACCATGATGACTAAAGCCATGAGTATGCTCCACTCTTAGATCCAACCCCTGTGTAAATACAAATGGACAATAAGCAAGAAACCGTACTGTTACAGGAAAAATTATCAATGCTGCAGTAGTGTAAGGTGACTTGATGCAATTAATAATTTGATAATTTTCATCAGTAACATTTATATTATTAATTCAAAACTGACAAGTCATACTTTTTAATATGCATATAATTAAATGTGGTGGAACATCCAGGAAATTAAATAAATGTCTTTTCACAGAAAATGTCAAAAATAATACATATGTTTAAATCTTTTTATGCAGAATGTCCACCATACAAGTCCTTGTGTAAATTGCTTCTATAGAAACTATAAAGTATTAAAACAAAACATTAATAAAAACCTGTGACTTATTACAGCCTGAACTATGGTCAGATCTAATATTACAGAAAACACGTTCTGACCAAACAGAACCAAGCAATGGACACCGCTGTTAGATGCACTCACCAGCCATTAGGTTCACCTGTTTATTAATCCAAATATCTAAATCAGGCGATTTAAGTGATTTTCAATGTGGCATGGTTGTTGGTGGCACACAGACTAGGCTGAGTATTTCCGTAACTGCTGATCTACTGTGTTTTTCATGTACAGTCGTGACCAAAAGTTTTGAGAATTACATAAATATTGGAAATTGGAAAAGTTGCTGCTTAAGTTTTTATAATATCAATTTGTATATACTCCAGAATGTTATGAAGAGTGATCAGATGAATTGCATAGTCCTTCTTTGCCATGAAAATTAACTTAATCCCGAAAAAAAACTTTCCACTGCATTTCATTGCTGTCATTAAACGACCTGCTGAGATCATTTCAGTAATCATCTTGTTAACTCAGGTGAGAATGTTGACGAGCACAAGGCTGGAGATCATTATGTCAAGCTGATTGGGTTAGAATGGCAGACTTGACATGTTAAAAGGAGGGTGATGCTTGAAATCATTGTTCTTTCACTGTTAACCATGGTGACCTGCAAAGAAACTCGTGCAGCCATCATTGCGTTGCATAAAAATGGCTTCACAGGCAAAAGGATATTGTGGCTACTAAGATTGCACCTAAATCAACAATTTATAGGATCATCAAGAACTTCAAGGAAAGAGGTTCAATTCTTGTTAAGAAGGCTTCAGGGCGTCCAAGAAAGTCCAGCAAGCGCCAGGATCGTCTCCTAAAGAGGATTCAGCTGTGGGATCGGAGTGCCACCAGTGCAGAGCTTGCTCAGGAATGGCAGCAGGCAGGTGTGAGCGCATCTGCACGCACAGTGAGGCCAAGACTTTTGGAAGATGGCCTGGTGTCAAGAAGGGCAGCAAAGAAGCCACTTCTCTCCAAAAAAAACATCAGGGACAGATTGATCTTCTGCAAAAAGTATGGCGAGTGGACTGCTGAGGACTGGGGCAAAGTCATATTCTCGGATGAAGCCTCTTTCCGATTGTTTGGGGCATCTGGAAAAAGGCTTGTCCGGAGAAGAAAAGGTTTCAGCGCTACCATCAGTCCTGTGTCATGCCTACAATAAAGCATCCTGAGACCACTCATGTGTGGAGTTGCTTCTCATCCAAGGGAGTGGGCTCACTCACAATTTTGCCCAAAAACACAGCCATGAATAAAGAATGGTACCAAAACACCCTCCAACAGCAACTTCTTCCAGCAATCCAACAACAGTTTGGTGAAGAACAATGCATTTTCCAGGACGATGGAGCACTGTTGCCATAAGGCAAAAGTGATAACACATTAATAACTAAGTGGCTCTGGGAAATTTTGGGTCCATGGCCTGGAAACTCCCCAGATCTTAATCCCATTGAGAACTTGTGGTCAATCCTCAAGAGGCGGGTGGACAAACAAAAACCCACTAAATCTGACAAACTCCAAGAAGTGATTATGAAAGAATGGGTTGCTATCAGTCAGGATTTGGCCTATAAGTTGATTGAGAGCAGCCCAGTCGAATTGCAGAGGTCCTGAAAAAGAAAGTACAGTACATCACAGAAATAACTGAAACAAAGATCTAAAAGCAGTTTAGCAGCAAACTTTGTGAAAACTAATATTTGTGTCATTCTCAAAACTTTTGGCCATGACTGTACACCACCATGTCTATGATTTCTAGAGAATGGTCAGAAAAAGAGAAAATATCCAGTGAGTGGCAGTTACAGTATCTGGGGGTCAAAATGCCTAGTATAACATCTCACTACAACCATGGTATGCTAAAGAGAATCTCTGAATGCACAAAATGGCGAGCCTTGAAGCAGATGTGCGGGTGCCGATCCTGCCAGCTTAGACCAGGAGACTACGGCAACAATTCAACTGGGTTCAATCTAATAGAGCACCTTCGGTATGTGGTGGAGCGGGGGATCTACAGTAAATCTGCAGCAGCTGCATGCTGATATCATGTCAGTATGGACTAGAATTTCTCAGGAATGTTTCCAGCAACTTGTTGAATCCATGCCCCAAAGACTTATGAGAGTTCTAAAGGCAAAAAAAGGGTACTAGCAAAGTGTACCTTATGAAGTGCCTGGTGGGTCTAATTGACAAGAACATAACAATAATATCAAGAAATGGTACCAGATACTCACCTGGATCTTTAGACACCATGACACTCTGGCAGATGAGAGGAGCACTGACTTCAAAATGCTTTAGCCAGTTGTTTACATCTTCATTAGTATTCAGGGGGCATGCGGAAAACTCTCGTGGCTACAATTTAAAAATTGTAGTTACATGGGTCATGTAACTAAGACTTTATCATAAAGTATTGCTTTACATAAGTCCAAGCTACAGGGACAGTTTATAAAAAAAGATAAACACACAGGAAAAAAAAAAGTATTACCATGATATGGATCTTGGCCTTCCCTTTCTGGAGGATGAAAGTCCCTCCAAGTGCAATGCTTTTATCGCCGTAGTGCTCCCCTATAGTCTTCCTCATACAGCTCACAAGACTGTCCTCTCCTGTCCTCCTGCTAGCTCTGACCTCCATGACCTGTAAGCGAGCACAATTTCACTGTTAGTTACTTATTCATGCCTGTCACCCAACTACAGTTATTTATTTATTCATTTAGCAATCAAAGGTCGGTGTTGTTTTGTGTGTGGTTAGCAGGTCAGTTAGGCTCATTAAATTAAAAACCCAGGTTACATTCTCAAACACTCCAACCACATGCAGCAGTTTGTCATCCTGGCTCACGTGTTTGCTCATTAACTATATTACATAACAGAAATGCTGTCTAGAGATGCTTTTGTTTAACATCTGGCTATGCCATCTGCTTCTGGTGTTTCCTTATGATGTGCAATATGCTAAAAGTAAGAAGCCAAATACCTTTAATTTTATTTACTACTCATCCATTCACACTGACGCATTGACATTTATTTCTGTGTTTGCTCCTCAGCAGGCCTCCAGCACTGTCCCCACCCGTTTAAAATCAATTGTAGCCTACTGATTCCAGTCTTTTTTCCATTTAGTGCAAATTCTTTTGCTTGTTAGGTTTTCTAACTGTTTGGTTGGCTGTTTGATCATTTGGTTCCTTGGTTGCTTGGTTTGGCTATTTGATTGTTTGGTTGGTTGGTTGGTTGCTTGATTTGGCTATTTGATCGTTTCGTGGGTTGGTTAGTTGGTTGGTTGGGCTGATTGGTTGCTAGGCCTGTTTGCTTACTTGCATGTTAGGCCTATTTGTTTGGTTCAAGGGTTTGTTCATCTTGAGTCACCACTTTATCCTGATCAGGGTGGTAATGATCTGGAGCCTATCCCAAGAACAGTGCGTACATGGTTGGAATACATCAACAATTTTTTACCATGGGGCAATTTAGCATAACCAAATCATCCTATCAATTTGTTTATGAGAAGTGGGAGGAAAGCCAAAGGAAACTCAAGCAGAGACCTTGCAACACATTATACAGAAAATAACCTGCGCTCAGGCTTAAACTGGGGACCCTGGTTCTTACCATCAGCTTAACCGCTGTGTTATCATATCAGCTATCACGATGTGGCATTCACAATTTTTAATTGGTACCTTGGATATTTGCTTTAATAATAATAATTTTTTTTTAAGTGTCTGATTTTGACTCTCACCTTCCCAGGCTGACCCTCGCATGCGTACAGGTTCGCTAGTAGCCCAAAGTCACAGTCACAAAACTTGTCGCTGTATTTCTCCTGCAGGCATTTCCCATCTGCTGGGTTGACAGAGGAGAAGTAGCTGGCATTGACAGCAGGTTTGCCTTCATGCTCCGTCAAAACTAGAGGCATCAACTGTGAAACAGAACTCAGGCATGAGTAAGAGATACAGTACATTTACTGCATATGTTCCTCAACCCTGCATTACTCTACATCACATTAAGCGGTTATGTACTGTAAGTTATCATTACCTCTGCATTCATTCCAACTGACTTTGATGACACGGCACCAGCCCCAAGAATAAACGCCCCAGGCAGCTCCAAGTCCTTGGCTATAGTGTTCATGTTATACACCTGGGAGTAGATAGAAATAATTTGTGCTTCATTAGTTACCTCAGAATATGAAAAACAAACATATATTTAGTCAGAATTTAGGTCTACTGACCTTGTCCACTTGAACCAGTGGTACCAAGTAGGGTACACCACCAACATCGGTAATCCGAGGGTTACCACATAGTCCTATTGATGGATAAAAACAGGAACAGTTGTTGAGAGTGCGTTTTAATGTTACGCAGCATGTTAAAAAAAAAACAATAATACAAAATAAAAATTACATTCGATTTTTCGCAACTTTTTTTGTTAACAAATCCTGCAAAATAGCATTAGACACAATGATCAGCCATAACATTAAAACCACCTTGGTTTTGACTTCCCCTTGTGCCATCCAGGGATCTGTGGCCCCTTGGGACCATGCATGGGTGAGCCTTGGGTACCCATGATACTGTCACCAGTGTGCTGGTTTGTGATCAATGTTCAGTTTGTCTGTCAGTGATCGTAATGTTATGGATGACCGGTGTATATTTTGAGTGTTGATATTCGCATACTGTATTTTGGGCACAAGTTTGGATTTATATTCTACATGCCAGAACTATATGTTTTTCTATGAAATACATATAGTTAATACATATAATACATTTTTCTATGAAACTATGAAATAACACATATGGCATGTTGAGCAAAAAGAGCAGTCAGTTATTATTTTAAGCCATAAAGGTCAGATGTTCTGGAACAGTTCTTGCAAGAACAGTATTGTCAAGTGCATTTGCAAACCCCATCAAGCACCATGATGAAACTGGCTCTCATAAAGACGTTCCCAGAAAAGCAAGACCAAAACTTACCTTGAATATCAGCTGTTCAAAGGAGATTATTGCATATTTTGGACACCTTCAAAATTGTTTTAAAAAGAAATTTGAAGAGAGAAATAAATCAGGAAAAACTATGAAATTAGAGGTGACATGCAGATTAGGCTGACTGATACTTGTCCAAGGTGTTCCCTGCATCGTGGCAGTGTGTAATGTTTAGAGTCATCTGCCTGTAACCACCTATAATGCAAATTTGCAAATAATCTTTTTTTCCCCCCACTCTCGAACATACAAAATCAGTCATTTCTAAATTGAAGAAAGTGCAACTTGGGAATATTGTGAATCACAGCTTTCCAGGAAATCTTGTGTGTAGCATTGCAGGTTCAATCCTGAGTAACTTTGCATGATCTCCTTGTGTAAACCATATGGCTTCCTCCAGGTTCTCTGGTTTTTATCGTATATATCTGAAAAACATGCCAGGGGGTCAATTTGACTTTCGCTAGATTGTGCGTATGTGTGTGTATTTAGTATTTTGCCTGACCCAACCAGGATGCGTGCAAGCCTTACTCATGGCATTCCGCAAGTCACATGTTCAACAGGAAGTTACATCATCTGAATTTCCTAAAGATCATGTGAAAATGAGAATTTTTTCTTCATTTCTTTTCAGTGATACTGTGCTATTGACTGGGAAGACTGCTTTAAAAGAACAATGCTCTAATCCAAATTACAGACTGAAAATGGTCTATTAACTTCATGAACGCAAGTTGATCACATTTGGTACATGTGCACCTTTTATGCCAAAAAAAAAAGTGCACTTTTTAGGAAACGACATAGAACTTCACTTGAATTGCTCATTTAGACTGAATTCAGATTAAACAAAGTGACTTCATACCTTTGACAGGAAACTTGAAGGGCTCCTGTGTGAGATCTGGACAGTCACTCACACACACTTTCACATCTTCAAAATTCTTTCTCAGACCCTTTTCAAGCACTGTTGAAGATAAAGAAAATAAAGATCACTGCACATTAATATCATCATCAGTCAATCAGAGGTTATAATACTGTATCTGAACAAGCCTGCCATGTTGAACTTTGATCTCTGTATCAAAACCAGTACAGAGTCTGTATAGGGACCAAATTGCAGAGTGTTTTTTTCTTCTGTCTTGTTGTAAATGCACTTTAAGTGACTCACCCTGACACAATTCCCCGAGATCAGGGACGTGCAGCTGGAACTTCTCGGTTTTAGCGCCTGCCATTCTGCAGTAAAGGAACGAGACAGCTGTCACGTGATACACAGGACAGCTGACCGAGAAGCGGGATCCGTGCTGCGTTCACTGAACACAGCTGTCTCATAGGGTTTTCGAATGAGCTTTTCATTGAAAGAAAAAATATATATTGAAAACATGCAGTTGCATTCATTCACATCACCATTAAAACAAAGCAAAATAAAGAATTTAAGCTCCGTGTTTGTGTGTATCTGGGTCATTCTACAAAAATGGTGGAAAGTACTTCCTCTTAGTTTTGCTGAAGACAAATTCATTTTAATTAACCTAACAAAAACATTACTTGCATACGTTCAGAAAATATAGTATGTATTTTCAATCATGAAATCTATTTTCTTACTTTAATGTGCAATATTTAATTGCAATTGTAATTTTAACATATATCATGATTAAAGAAATGTCGTCACTATGATCATAAATCAAAGTGGGGCCATATACTTTTCATCTAAAGAGATTAATTTTCATGAAATAAATCTGATTCACATATCTTATCAAATAAATTAAAAACTAAAATTTTGAAACAATAAGTAATTATAATTAATAATATGTCACTCCAATAAATATCAGTCACTCTAAATTGTGTCATTGGTGTTACTGTTACATACATTTTTCGATTGTTAATGACATTAATGAATAGCTCGACATGTCGTAGTGATTAAAAACGTGTGCTGTCTTGTTTAAATGCAAACACAAAAAAATCTGAAATAACATTGTTATATAACTTGCACTATTATTATTGTCGTTGTTGTTGATTATCATTTAATAGTTTAGAAAACAGTCAAACTTGGAAATAAACATTATTAATAGTAGAAATTCATGTTTGAATGTTTTTTTTCCTGCTTGTTTAATACTACAAAGTATAAAAGAATCAGTTTTTAGATTTGCAAAAAAAGCACCATCAGAAACCTGTACAATCCTAGCGCTCTTGAACGCTCCCTGATTTACTAACGCTGTTCTCGTCGGTCCTTAGAGCTCTGACATGATTGGTTCAGAGCGCAGCGCTTCCGGAAATCGCCCCGCCCCCCTGTTCGGCTTCCTGTTGTCTTCTGCATTACCCACGTGTGTGCTTCTGTGTGTGTGATAGACTATGAAGCTTCATCGTGATATAGACGCTTTTACGTGAGAGTGAATCCTGATGGAGAGGAATTCGGAGTGTGTGAGCAGTGAGCATGTCTACAGGAGTTAAGGGTTGTTATGGAGAACATTTCCGAAGCTTCGGCACAGAGAGACTCCCGGAGAGGAGACACATTTGAAACGCCGGCGTCTGAAAGGTAAACCATGCCGTCTAAAAGCCTAGAAGAAGCGCAGGCTGTCATTTCATCAGCCTTCTCATGCCTGTTCCGCTCATTACTTCCGTTCTGTCTGTTTGAGCGAACGGAGGAGTCGATACCGAAGAATCGGTTCTTTCGATTCAGTGTGACTCTGAACATATATTTTATCTAAATCTCACATGCAGTTAAGCTGTAAGTATTCTGATTCAGTAAGCACTTTATCACTGTCAGGAACCTGTGTGAGGATCTGTTCCTGAGGCACAAGGACATCCTGCAAGTTCATGACAATGGATCAGGAACACATCCTCGCCCAGGGCCAGGTCAGGCTTGAAAAGCCGGTCATTGACATGATGATGATGATGATGATGATGATGATCTAAAAATCAGAGACTGTAGTCCATTTGTTGTCCATCAGTACAAAGTGATCAATATTACTAATGGTAATCATTAGTCACCTCCCAATACGATATTATCGCGATATCTTGGTGCCAATATGTTAAAAAATTTTATTCTTTAAGTATTACAATTAAGGTTAGTTACCTGGAACCAAATCAGAACTATCCAGAACAAATCCAACTAATTCTTTTTTTCCCCCAGATTTTCTCCCTAATTTAGTCATGTCCAATTCCTCCCCGTCACTAGGGGCTATCACGTGTTCCCTCGAACCACGTGACGACAGCCGACCGCGTCTTTTCAAACTGCTCGCTCGCGCACCATTGGGGTCGGCGTAACACACTCGGAGGACAGCGCACTTTGCTCTTTCCGCTTGCGTGAGCTCACAGATGCACCTGATTGGTTGTAGAGACGTGATTAATGTGGGAGCACTAAATACCTTTCATCCCTCCCCTCTGAGAGAGCTCAGGCCAATCAGCTCTCTCTAGACCTCCGGCTGCGAGAGGTTACAGCATCACCTGGGAATCGAACTCGCGATCTCCGGATGATAGAGCGAGCACTCTTGACAAAAATGACTTTCTCATTCTGTTCTTCTCTACTTGTGTTTAATGGCAGCTTTCAAATCATCTAGGTGTGTACTGACGCCTGCAGTATCAGAAGGTGAAAATATGCAGGTGTACCCAAGTACGGAGAAAAAAAAATTATGTGAGTCTGAGTGGAGCAATGGTTCCTGGGCGCAACACAAATCAATCACGCTGCTAGCATGCACTTCAAGGGATGATATCATTAATGTAGGGCAAACTGTTTCTTAAAAAAAAAAAAAATTCATGTTTAAAAGTTGATGATTTCTTCATAATGGCCTATTTGGTTTGTGTTCCAAATACCAAACAATGGTTTAAAAAAAAATCTATTTAAGTATTGTCCTTCCTTTCATCCCATTCTGTAATATCATATCTTTTGTTTTTCTGCAGTGACTCTGGTGACAGCTTGTTCTTTACTCAGACTGTGAGTTCACCATCAAGGACTGTTAAAAGACACCGTCCGTCATTTGCACCGGCATGTCCCTTGAGTCAAGAATCAGAGGATGAGCAGGAGAGAGACCACAACCCAAACGCACAGCATGAAGGGGCGAGGCAGAGGAGCGACTCTGACAGTGAAACTAATTATAATGACTTGCTTCGGAAATGGAGATCTCTGGAAAATACACGTGGGAGGATTAACCGTCAGGCGTCGCCCGAGGAGTCGGAGAGCAACTCCAAAGAGGATGGGGTTACCTTTTCTGTCTGGCTTTGGACAGCTTCCGGCTCGCAAAAGCCAGACTATAGTGGTAAGCATGTGCAAGCATTCGGTGTGCATGTGTGCTTGTTTAATTATATTGAATAGTTACATTTCTGCTGTGATGTTTACCAGATAGATAGATAGAGCCCTGGTCAGAAGTAGATTTCAAGGTTATTTCAAATGTCTGTACGTACGTACAGGTAGGTGAAGCCCCTTTGGCCAGGTCTAAAAGAATAGATTTTGAGCAGTAAATGTGAGACATTCAACTCCAAGAAGACTGTAGCAGCTGGTAAACATGGTGGCGGGAGCATCATGTATTGGGGTTTTGTTTTTCTGCCAGTAAAATTGGTGCATTGCACAAAATGGATGGAATGATGAATCGGGACTACCGTGAGAATTCTTGAGCATAACCTCAAATTATCTAGATGTGCACATGTCGATGCTTTTATGTGATGTATTAAAGCACACCTGTTGAAGCTTCCCTGAAACTGCAGCTGGGTCCGACTCAGAACTCAACAACATGTTATTTGTCGATAGGGCGGTGCCAGTTGACAAGGTGAATATCGTCCGATAAATCAGTGCATCAGTACATTCCTGTTCATGATTAGTAAATGTAAACTTCTAACACACAACTGTATATAAACGTTTGTCTTTGAAAACTCCTCAGAAACTGCAGGTTATTTTCTGGAGATAAAAGAAGTCAGAACCCTACTAAGTCTAACTCTAATTAAGACTCAATCAATCAATAAACAAACCTACAGAATTGATGTAACTTGTGTCAGAGGTGGTCTTTCTACTTAAAATGCAAAGTTCCTTTAAAGAGGCACATTTTTATAGCTGTTAGCTGGCTAACAGATGCTAGCAAGCTAAGGTTAACATAGGATACACTAGCTAGAACATTACAGGATTAGTTTCACAGGGATTAGTTCATGTTTTCACCACTGCAATAACATTGCTGAAGTGGTGTAAGTGAATTTTAACACTTGATCTGATGATTTCTCATCTGTGATACACTCTCCGATTACTGAACAGTGAGTGTACTTAGCTGATGAGGAAAGTAGCACAATTTAGCGTAAACAAGGCGCGAGATACTCAACCTTACAAAGTTTTATTTCTTTGTATTAATAAGTAAGACAGGGAGTTCTGCCGTACAGAAAGACAGACAGATTGATTACATTAAAGCTGATAAGATTATTTTTAGCTCTGCCCTTTTAACTATTTCTACAAACTCTACAGTGGCTACTGATGCTAGTAAGTTAATACAAGGCATTTTTAAATTTCCCTAGAAATTCAATAAAATAAAAATGGTTAAAAATTTGCAAGCATATTAAATAAAATCTTTAAAAGTTTAAATACACTGCATGACCAAACAAAAAATTGCTATTTCAATGTTTTGACTGCATCATGCAAAGAAAACCTTAAAATGACTGGAATTGGATTAAGAACTGTCCGATACATTATTAAAACCTGGAAGGATAGTGCTGAACTTTAAACTTCACAGAAGAAAAAAAATATATATTTTTTTAAATTTATGTAAATATGTAAATTTTATTTAGTTATTCGTTTATCATGATGAGTATTTTTAAAAAATATATATATTTTTAAATGTATATATTTTTAAGATTTTAAGATGGTAAAATGCTGCTGTTTCTCTCCGGTCTTACAGGTGGTTTGCCATAAAGAATTCACACATTGGCTGGCAGCATTACATCCTGTGTGCGTTATGTATGAACTCTGTAACAATCTGAAATTTATAAAATAGTGATGCTAATAGACTCGTAATACAAATCGAACACCTAGGTATTATGATAATCATATCGCGGTGTAGTGTAGCTTCACAGGCCCGTATGGATCTTCACCATAAATAGCTAAGCATGTCATTGTTGATGGCTGTTCTCAGTTCTCATGGCATTGTTATTCTGCGCAGCCCCTGAATGTTTAAGCGTAAAATAGAATGTTTTGAGCACCATATGCATTTTCATGCAGGGTGCCAATATCTTTTCTAGGGCACTGTTTGATGCAGATCGGAGAACATTTATGTTCAAAAGACTTTGATCACTTTACTCATTTGCACACCCTTTCCCAAACCATGTTACAGGATACATTTTATTTAAAATGTTATTCAACTAAAGGCAATCTACAGACTTTTCTCTAATGTTGGCTGAATGTTAACGGAATAGCAACAAATATGTACACCCTTTGGTGCTTTTTAATTAAAAAAAAAAAAGATTCTCTCTCAGAAAAAAAGAAAATGTCTGCAAACAAATAATAAAGTCATCTTTTTATTTCTGTCTATCAGAATTCAGAGATCGGTGGGTTCTTGAAATGCGTATTGAAGCTGAGCAAAGGAGACGGAGAAAAAAGACGAAGAAAACTGACTCCATGTGTTTCGTCTTCTGAGTGAGTTTAACACTATATAATACGGAACATAATTACTGTACGTAGCTTTACTTTGTTTATGTTGAATCGGCTGTTTTGATCAATCGGCCCTGGTGCCCATTCGTATATATTATGGAGATGTCAGTTAGCGTATTGATACACGGTGTTATTCTCTATTAGATTTGTCTGTCATTAATGACCTTTTTTTTTTTTTATTGATTTTTCCAGTTCAGAGGAAAATAATATGGAAGAGAATGAAGATGACGAGGACATCAGAAAAGTGGTACAGTTTTATTTTTACAATTATTGATATTATTACACAATTGAAATCAATATAACGTCAAATCTCCAATCAACATATGATTTTGAAGTGGTTGGTGGGAAAGTAGAGGGGCTACTGTACAGGACATTCTGAGTTAACCGACCCTCCTGTACCCCTCCTCTTTCTCACCAATCATGCAGGGTGGGCTGCCATGCTAAAACAACAGAACAATTTTTTTTAAAATGTAATAATGTTTATTATACTGTAAAATTCAGAAGTTTAGTAATGTGGATACACGGTAATACCAAATGACACCACAAGGTGGCACTTCGTTTCTGTTGTGGTAGACAGAAAAAAAAAATACCTCACTGAACTTAATTCTCCTCAGTAATGAGCGGTTCAGAGTATGATCATGTGCTACTAATGAATGTAATGTCAGGCAATACTGTTTCAAACAGTCAATGTTTATTGGGAATAAAACTACAGTGTGGAATTCCACATCCAGAGATGTTTTTCTGCTCTCTATGCTAACTTACGGCTCTCTTAGAGCTAATGCTAATGCAGGCTCGCTACAATAAAGTTGTATCAATGTTTGATATTCGCATGATATTCAAAGTTTCTTACCTTGGTATGAACAAATTGAATAAGATAGTGACTTGACAATAAAACTACGGTGAAAAGGTGACATCACTGTGTTTTAAAAAAGGACAGAGAAAAGTCGAGAAATCCTTGTTGTATTAGAATGCAGCAGCAAACGTATTTTATTCAGGTTTATTTTATACATTAATAATTAAAACCTAATGTAAGTTAGGAGAACATTAAAATCAATTTCTGCTGTCAGTAATTCTTATATTATGAGTAACATAAAAGGCTTGGACTAGCCAAATCATTAGCACTCCATAGTACATACTGACCCTTATTACA
Organism: Clarias fuscus; assembly: GCA_030347435.1. NCBI lineage: Eukaryota > Metazoa > Chordata > Actinopteri > Siluriformes > Clariidae > Clarias > Clarias fuscus. Next base: position 9,230,854 of record CM059212.1, read on the forward strand.
GTTGTGAAACCTCCATGTAGTTGTGAAAATCAGTCAAACACACACACTGACATATTTTTTAAGCATACCTGTATTCATGCAATAGACCAGGTGCTGTTAAAATAAAGAGCTTGGCTCTTTATACAGTATATGCGTAGAGTACCAGTCAAAAGTTTGGACATACCTTCTTGATCAATATATATATATATTTTCTTTTTGTTTCTAAACTGTATGTTAAATACTGAAGACACTAAAATTAAGATATAGAATTTTGTAGTCAACAAAATAGTGTGTTTTTTGTGTGTGTCTTTGATGACAGCTTGATGACACACTCATGCATTCCCACAGTCAGCCTCATAAGGAAGGAGTTCCCAGTGGTGTTGAGTACTTGTTGGCTGCTTTTCCTTCACTCTCTGGTTCAACTCATCCCAAACCGTCTCAATTGGATTAAGCTCTATATATTAGATCTATATTGGTATATACACCAAAAACTATGACATTAAAACCACATGCCTAATATTGTGTCGGTCCCCCTTGTGCAATCAAAACAGCTCTGACCCATTGAGGCTTGAACTCCACGGGGTGTTCACTTGTATCTGGCAACAAGATGTGAGCGAGAAGTCCTGTAAGTGTGTGGCAGGGCAAATTATCTTGATGATAGATGTCACGCAAATTAACATCCACATGAATGGAAGGACCCAAGGTTTCTATCAAGACATTGTCCAAAGCATCATGTCGTCTCTTCACATAGTGCATCCGGGTGCCATCTTTACTCCAAGTACTCCTACTCTGACACATATGAACTGGCCATTCACGTGCTGTAAAAGAAAACATGATTCATCAGAACAGCCCATATTTTTTCATTGCTCGGTAGTCCACTTACTGATGCTCACATGCCAACTGTAGGCGCTTTTGGTGGTGGACCTGGGTCAGCACGGGCACCCTGACCGGCGTCCGCAACAAACTGAGATGCACTCTGTCTTCGGACATCTTTCTATCAGAATCAGCATTAAACCTTTTCATCAGTTTGTGCTTCAGTAGCTCTTCTGTGGGATCGGACCTGACGGACTACCTTTCTATTCCAATGCACATCAGTGACCCTTGGCAGCCCATGACCCTGTCCCCAGTTCACTGGTTCTCCTTCCTTGGACCAGCTTGGGTAGTTATTAAACCCTGCATACCAGGAACACCCTACAATACCTGCTGTTATGGATTTGCTCTGACCCAGTCATCTAGACATTGTCAAAGTCACTCAGAGCCTTATTCCTGACCATTGTTCCTGCTTCCGAAACGTCAACTTCGAGAACTAACTGATCACTTGCTGCTTGATACATGTGCCACCCCGACAGGTCTCACTGTAACAAGATAATCAGCATTATTCACTTCACCTGAGAGTGGTTTAATGTTTTAACATTTAAAAAAAACATAAAAATAAAATACTATAAAGAGTACAAACAGAAAATAAATGCTGAAAAAAAATTGCATATGAAAAACAAGAAAATGAGTGAAGGCATAAAATTAGACAAATAGATACATAAGATTTAAAAACTTAAAACATTTAAATGAAAAAAAAAAAGATTGTTAGTGCTTAAATGGTTAGTGGAACATTGTTTGAGCAGCAGCAGATTAACAGTTCTTATATATATATATATATATATATATATATATATATATATATATATATATATATATATATATAAATATAAATTTTCATTTGTGACTTCTACATCATTTCATTATTGTTAATTAATATGTCTGTATTTGTTTCAGAATCTAGATTGCTTTATTCAGAACACACACACAAGAAACCGACAACCATGGTTACCGTCCTTGAAATGGAAAACGAAAGACGCTTCAAGGAAGTGCACTGAGAAGAGCAACAAAAATAAAGAAGCCAAGGAGAAATGCTGTCGGACCAGAAAAGTTGCTAAAGACCAGATGGAGCCCCAGGATGACCCAGGTATACATAATGAGAGCAGATCATTAAACGTAGAAGTTACTCCATCCAGGAAAAGGGGTAAGAAAACCAGAAAGTCTCCTGCTAGGACTTCTCTCTCTCCATGTTCTTCACATTCCCCTCTTTCCCCTGACAAATCCCCATTTATTCGAAGTCTATTCCTGGGTCATCAGGAGGAACATAGTGAGCCACAAATTCTAGTAGCGTGTTCACAATCACAATTCCTTGAAGCCCAGGAAATTTTTCAAACTTTTGAGAACTTGAAGAAACCAGTTACTGAAGTATCAGTTGAGGAGACACAGTGTCAGAGTCCACCAGACCACGAGGAGGAGGAGGATGATGATGAAACACAGATTTTGGATGAGAACCTTATGGACCAAACCAGAGGTGGGAGTAGTATACACTGCTCGGAGAACATCTCATTCCAGGAGCACCATGAACAAGTTGAGAATGTCGATCCAGGTGTACATCATGATCCAGAAGAAAACGAAGACCTGGGTAGTATTGGTGCAGGTTTCACCAGCTCACAGGATCTTTTTCAAGAACCAAATAATCAACCAAGTCCTCTTAGAAAGAACTGTGATGAAAACCGTAATGAAGAAGACTTGGAAAGCAATTTGCGAATACAGGATAGTAACATAAAATTAATGAAGGTCTTTTTTGCTCCTTTATCAGATGTAGAGAGCACCAATGTTAACAATTCCAAATTTCAGCAAACTCAATCGAGTGAAACAAGCTCACCAACAGTCGGAGGTATACACAAAGAAAGAAAAGAAAAGGACAAAAAGACATCTGATGATGGTGTAGAGCATTCATATCCATCACTGCCATTAGAGGATAATGTATCAGGATCCAGAGGAAATGATTTCTCAAGTCCTAATAAGGATGTCCATATGGTTGGTAGGGAAGAGAAGACAGAGTCCCCACTGTTTATTTATGGAGGAATGACATTTCTGAAAAGGAAGAAAGGTAAAAAGACAAAAGCCCCAGAGGTCTCTGATAACCCGCCACCGATACAAGTTGATCTGGGTCAGAATGAAGGTTCTGTACCTCAGGTTGATGACACTGAGTGTAAAAAAAGAAAGAAGGTGATCAATGATGGGCTGTTGGAGGAATCAGTTGCTACCATGACCGAAAACAGTGTTCCTGCAGACCCAAGTCTATCACCACAGGACTGTTCAGTGGTTAGTGCTTCAGGGAATGGAAATAAACCAAAGAAAAAAAGTAAAAAAGACAAAAATGGTGGGTTGTTGGAGGAAATGGTCGATCCCATGTCAGAAATCAGTATATCTGCAGACTCAAGTATATCAGTTCAGGAAACGTCAGTGGTTTGTTCGTCATTTGGAGGAAGTAAACCAAAGAAAAAGAGAAAAAAAGACAAATGCGGTCAACCAATGCCTCAGGAAGACCAGTTAATTGATGTAGAGGAGGCTGTGCAGGTTCCCTGTCAACGTTCGGTTTCCATAGCCGCGGAAACTGAGCAAGTGATCAGTACTGATCTTTTTAGTCCTAGTATTGGTCATAATGTTAATCAAGTAGACAATAATATACCCGTAAATTATCTTGTTGAATCTGGTGGGCTTGAACCACGACGAAAAAAGAAAAAGAAGAGAATGGATTCAAGTCTGGTGACATCTGCTCAGATGAACATTGAACAGTGTAGTCAAGAGTCTCATTCGAGCCTGGGTACCGATACTGTCAAGAAAAAGAAGAAAAAGTTCATACATGATGTTGAAGAACAACTAAAAGAGATGGCTATGGACAGTTATAATCATGGAGAACCTTTGGAAAAAATCTCTGAAATAGCAGCAGGCATAGCAATCCAGACAGTGGATAGCATAGGTTTGAAGACGGATGACTCTGTAACACCAATGAAGAAGAAAAAAAGGAAACAGGAACAAGTGCTCAGAGAAGATAATGTGGACAATGAGGCATCGTTGGTAGAAGCAACAGAAGACATGGAGATTTTAGATACTATTCACGACTCTGAGCAGCAAGCAGCTGAGCTGGTTCTAACAAGCAAGGTAAAAAAGAGAAAGAAGAAAAAGGAAAGAACTGAAACAACTCAAGAAGAGGAGGCATCTAAAAATGCATGCCTGTCTCTCGGATTTGGTTATGTGGCAACACCCAATTCTCCAAGCACAAGAAATGAGCCTGGAGGGATTGTAGATGTGGACGTTCCTGTGTCAGAGCCAGTGAAGAAAAAGAAAAAAAAGAAGCGAAGGAAAGAGTTGGAAAATGATGGCTTATTGTCAGTCTGTCACGACTTGGAATATTTGCATCAATCCCCTTACCACAGTACTGAAGAGCCAACAGTGGAGAATGAAGCTTCAGGTAGTGGAGAGACAGAAAATCCCTCAACATGTTTGGAAACACATTCAACAAATGACTCCAATAAGAAAAAGAAACGTGAGAGGACCAAAGGTGATGGTTCTGAAAGCAGCCAACAAGTACTGCAATTTGAAGATTCCATACAGCGTAAGGAGAAGAAGAAGAAGAAAAAGAAAAAACGAGAATTGGAAGAAACAGACAGAGAAGTAGATCCTGAGGTTGTTGAACATGACTTTTGTCAGGAGAAAGGTTCTCCACCAGAACCATCAGAAGCAATAAATGAGAAAAGGAAGAAGAAGAAGAATAGAAGTGACAGTTGATGGAGGTGAGAGTTTAGATGTTGCTCCAGAAGCCCCAAGAGATGTTTTTATTACATGCCATGCTAAAGAGGACAATATTTCATCCTCTGCGCGTGAATTATCAGGACATGTTAAGAAAAAGAAGAGTAAGAGACTCGATTAATGATCTGGAGGCCAAGAGTGGAGCTGAACAAGTTGCTGTCCCTGATGAGTCAAACTCATGTTCACAGACACACAGCACAAAGCTGAAAAAGAAGAAGCAGAAAGACCATCTGTTATAAATTCCAGTGTTTTTTGCTTACAAAGTTACTTTTAATTTAAAATTAAGTTGATTTTACCCCTGGCTATGTAGCAGGACTATTTTAACAGAACCACGTCCATCATAAATATCTCAAAGTCTGAAAAGATGCAGTGTTGGTAATCCAAATGTTTGTCAGTAAATTTTCATTTAATTTTGTAAAAATATATTTTTTTATGGCTGCCTGTAAAGTTGAATGAGTTCATCAGTTAAATAATAACATGTATAAACTTATTCCTTATGAAAGTTCATAATATGAAAAAAAAAAATGGAGCTGATCATGTTAATGGGGGAAAAAAAAAAACTTAGATTTTTCCATGTTGGAAAATTTTGAATCCATATTAATGTGACGTAAAGGATTGTAAGAAGCTCTATGTCCGAAAATATTTGAGTGGCAATGTACAGCCTCATCTTTCCTTAATTCTGAAATATTTTTATACAATGAAATATTTTCTAGTTATTGTTTTTGTATTTAGTTCTTTATTATATAGATTTTTCCCAAGTAAAAATGTGCTTCAACTAAAAAAAATAAAATAAAATTATAAAACTATCCATACAGTAGATACTGTATCTTCCAGCCTTGCTGGAATTTTTTACTTCAGCATTTTATTGAAATCTGTTCTCCATAATACATTTCTAATGTTGAAAAGAAGGGCAAGTGTCTCCCTCATCTGGTATGTAAGGTGAATGTACGTAGATGTATAGATGTTTTTTCTTTTTTTTTTTCTTTTCTTTGATTTATATTTCTGTGCACTGTTTAAAAACTGTTATGGTACTATTTGTTGCCAAACATTGTAACTTCGGTTTTAAAATAAATTATGTTAATGAGGTTTGTTACATTTGGAGAAATGTTTACAGTCTATAAAATATACTTCTTTCCTAAGGATCTGCAAATATCAGGCTGGCAAATAACCCTCATAATCATAATTCTACTCTAAATGATAAAATCATAATTTAGATAGTTAATGTAATGCAAACTTCAAACTAAATAGTAGCATGTAGGTCACAAAAGTAAAGAAGTGATATTGCAAAATAAAAAATTAACAGCACAATTAACATTACCAAAAAGCATGTCAGTAAACAGAAAAAAAACAGCTAAAACTAGGACCAAATACAAAGTTAGTGGATGGATTTGACAGCTTATTTAACATTTGTCAGCAAATTTATTGGTAGAATAGCGTAAGATTTTGTTTAAGGAATTATTCACTTTGGAGCATCTTGGTTAAGGAAAGTAATCAGTAACAGGGTGGCGTGATGCAGTTTGAGACATAGTAAGTCTATTACAATCACAAATTTTATAATAACAGCTTATATTCAGCTTATTCAATTGCCAGTTATTGTACAATTGTATTAAGTAATGATTGCACATTTGTATTAAGTAAGTAAGTAAGTAAAGTAAAACTGATGTTATGTTATGTAACACCCAGGTTTTTTTCTTTCTTTTTTAATCTGCAAGTTAAAATTTCACATCTGGGACTTTGTGCTCTTGTTTCCTTGAATCAAATTACAACAAAAGACTAGCAATATGTTGCAAAGCACTGTAACCTCGGTGAAGTATTCTCAACAGGAATGGACTAGTCCTGGAGAATGTCTTAATTAACAGGAAGAAAGAGTTGCAACTGGGAGCATATACCTCCACAGTATTTGCTCATATTTGGTGGGAAAAAGCGTCCACGCCTTTCTCTTTAATTTTTTGTGTGACTAAATAATGCATTACTAAATAATTTAAATAAAGACAAAAAAAGGTAAACATCTCACAAAAAACCTCCCCATATCTACAATTGCATGTTTAAAAAAATAATAAATAAAATGTTCATGTTGATGGTTTGCCATGAATTGACAAGACTATTCTGCCCGAAACAGTGGGTGTAGATAACGATCTAAATGGGACCGAGAACAAAACCTTGGGGGATTCCTTGTGTTGCTGGGTTTGTGGTTGCCCGAGGTTTCTGCTTGTGCAAGGAAACAAGGTGTTGTCACCTCTGAGCAATAGGAACTGAATGAAGCTAGTGCTGTCTGCTAAGCCTGTTCTAGAAAGTGGACATTTGTACCAAAAGGAGTGTGGCCTCATCGTAGTTTTTTTTCTGTTTGTAATGTTCAACAATTCTTTATTTATTGATAGTTGTAAATTATGCTCAAGTAAATTGTGTATACAATTTTCTTTTAGTATTTCCTTTCTTCCGTTTTACATGTGGAAAATGTATATATTTGTGTTGTTTTCAACGAGTCAGATGGCCGCGCCTCCAGTCTGAATTCTGCTGCTGAAATCAATACTCACTTGACACATTACAGTTTACAGCTAATACTGGAACAGCTTTTTTTAAATGGTAGCTTTTTTTAAAAATTAGCTTCCCCAGGGGCTAATGGGGAAAAAAATATTTGATAAAGGTGTTACTAAAATGGATGATGCCTTTGCTGTTGTGGTGTTCGTTTCATCAACATTAACAAAGGAAATTAAGATGAAATGAAAGGTGTTAGTGGTGGTATGACTTAGTTTACAGTATAACTCTTCTACACCGTTCCAAAGCAAGGCCTTTATTACTATCATGTTTAGCAAGTATATGTCATACAGTATATAGCCTCTCACTGATGAGTCAAAAGGCTTGATCTGAAACAGGAAGTACAAAAGTCTGAGCAATGTTCCTTCTCATAATCTGAGCTACTCTGAAAGTGAAAGTGGTACTGCAAGTAGTAAATGCATTGAAGTATAACTGTAGAGACATAGCTTTATTTATGTGGAATATATCCTGCATGTTCTTCTTGATATGGCTCCGAATATGTCGAACGTCTACTGGCGAGATCTCAGGGGACTTAATTATTTCATCTTCACCTTTAAAAAGCTCAGCTTTCATGGGACCAGGACCTTGTGAAACCTAAGAAGGAATCCCTGATGGTGGGTGGCTAATGAGTTTCTCATTCATATCCTAGTAAGCAAGATGCAAAAGATTGAACCTCGTTTAGACAATTCAGAGAATCTGTTGATTCCCATCTCTTCTGCTTGAGCTGCAGTCAGGTTCTACCTACTCGACAAATACACACTCCTGCAGCTGTGGTAATGTGGCATTAGTATGTAGTTTTTTTTTTATTCTTTAGGGTGGTTGGTCCATACATACGCACTATACACAGTACGATGTGCACTGAAATACTTACATGACTCTGCCAGTGACCAAAAAAAATAAAACTAAAGTGTCAAATAGTTTAGTCAAATCCATACTAAAATAAAATGAAAGTTTGCAAATAGGAAAATGGTATAAGACGAAAATGAGCAATTACAAATAAAAACAGAAAAAGTATAATATAAAGTATAAAGTAGAAATATGTGTAGACGTGTAGTAATGGGATTAGGTAGCAAGTAAACCTTTTTTTTCCTGAAGGTAAAAAAAAAAATTTAAGGATTTGAGCGATTTAGACAAAGGTAAAGAATAGTAATCTGATGTTGTCATAGGCACAGAATCACCAAACCTTGAGAGTTGTCCGACTATTATAACTGCTGTTGCACCATCCTTATGCATAGTCATCTAGCCATTAATAATTGGCCCTTGGCAAAGTCGCTCAAATCCTTCCACTTGCCCATTTTTTTTCTGCTCCCAACATATACTATGTCTTCTGCTGTTTGTTGCTCATGATGCTTAGTATATGTTGAGATGCTTTTCTGCTCACCACCATAGCTTATTTCAGTTACTATAAACCTCCAGTCAACTCAGACCACTCCCTCTCATCAACAAGCGGTTTCAACCTGCAGACCACTCCCAACATGTTTTATTGTTCTTCCCACCATTCTCTGTAAGTTCTAGAGACTTTTTTTGTGTGCGAAAATCCCAGAAGGTCAGCAATTCTGAAATTCTCGACATATCTAGGATCGACAACCATACCACCTTGTCTGCTTTTTTTTTTTTTTTTTTTAATCATTGTGTTGGTGCCACATGCTTGACTGATTGGAAAACCGCATAAATGGCCGCATGATGCTGAGTGTAAAAAATATTACTATAATCTATATATTACTCACGACTAGTTTATATTCTTATGGGTAAAAAATAATAAATAGCTAAGGCTTATTGTCTGTCGTGATAACTAGTTCAGGATTTTTAAGGTCAGCTTCCTGTTTGATGTTGACCACAAACACTTATATCATCATAATGTTATTGCTATCACTTTTTCAGTTCTGCATATTTTGACTTCAGCTTAACACACGCATGTACACAGGGAGACCCAAAAACAATATACTGTACACACTTTAACAGTTGTTATCTATGCCCTTTTTTAATGTAGAGTCAGCCAAAAAATATATACACACCAGAAAAAAGAAAATGAATACATATTTTAATAATAAATGTATTGCTAATTTTGTATATACAGTATATTATATTATGATAATATAATTAATACTATTTTTCTGTTCAAGTGTGCAAACATTTTTGGGCTGTCTCAGTATACATATACTAATACACTATATGGACAAAAGTATTTGTCCAAACCTGTTAATTATTGAATTCAAGTGTTTCAATCAGACCTCTTATCATCAGTAAAGGGCAATCTTAATCCTTCAGCATACAGTACCAAGACATCTTGGACAATGCTAGGATGCTTCCAACTTTGGGGCAACAGTTTGGGGAAGACCCTTTTCTATTCCAACACGACTGCGCTCCAGTGCAGAAAGCAAGGTCTATAAAGACATGGTTTGATGAGTTTGGTGTGGAAGAACTTGACTGGCCCTAATACAGAGCCCTGACCTCGACCACATCGAGCACCTTTGGGATGAACTGGAATGGAGATTTCGAGGCAGGCCTTCTCACCCAACATCAGTGCCAGACCTTATAAATGCTGTACAGATTGAATGGTCACGAATTCCCACAGAAACACTCTGCAAAATGGGGACCATTATAGTCACCCATAGTGAAGCATAAGTATTTGGATAATGCCAAAATACCTTTGTCCATACACACGTGGACAAAATTGTTGGTACCCTTCAGTCAATGAAAGAAAAACTCACAATGGTCACAGAAATAACTTTAATCTGACAAAAGTAATAATAAATAAGAATTCTATGAATGTTAACCAATGAAAGTCAGACATTGCTTTTGAACCATGCTTCAACCTAATTATTAAAAAAAAATAAACTCATGGAACAGGTCTGGACAAAAATTATGGTACCCCTAATTTAATAGTTTGTTGCATAACCTTTTGAGGCAATCACTGCAATCAAATGATTCCTGTAACTGTCAATGAGACTTCTGCACCTCTCAGTGGGTATTTTGGCCCACTCCTCAGGAGCAAGCTGCTCCAGTTGTTTCCGGTTTGAAGGGTGCCTTTTCCAGACAGCATGTTTCAGCTCCTTCCGAAGATGCTCAATAGGATTGAGGTCAGGGCTCATAGAAGGCCACTTTAGAATAGTCCAATGTTTTCCTCTTAGCCATTCTTGGGTGTTTTTAGCTGTGTTTTGGGTCATTGTCCTGTTGCAAGACCCATGACCTGCGACTGAGACCCAGCTTTCTGACACTGGCCAGCACATTTCTCTCTAGAATCCCTTTATAGTCTTGAGATTTCATTGTACCCTGCACAGATTCAAGACACCCTGTGCCAGATGCAGCAAGGCAGCCCCAGAACATAACAGAGCCTCCTCCATGTTTCACAGTAGGGACAGTGTTCTTTTCTTGATATGCTTCATTTTTCCATCTGTGAACATAGAGCTGATTTGCCTTGGCAAAAAGTTCCATTTTTGTCCCATCTGTCCATAGGACATTCTCCCAGAAGCTTTGTGGCTGGTCAACATGTAGTTTGGCATATTCCAGTCTGGCTATTTTATGATTTGTTTTCAACAATGGTGTCCTCCTTGGTCGTCTCTCATGTAGTCCACTTTGGCTCAAACAACGACGGATGGTGCGATCTGACTCTGATGTTCCTTGAGCATGAAGTTCACCTTGGATCTCTTTGGAAGTCTTTCTGGGTTCTTTTGTTACCATTCGGATTATCCGTCTCTTTGATTTGTCATCAATTTCCCTCCTGCGGCCACGTCCAGGGAGGTTGGCTACAGTCCCATGGATCTTAAATTTCTGAATAATATGTGCAACTGTAGTCACAGGAACATCTAGCTGCTTGGAAATGGTCTTATAGCCTTTACCTTTAACATGCTTGTCTATAATTTTCTTTCGAATCTTCTGAGACAACTCTTTCCTTCGCTTCCTCTGGTCCATGTTGAGTGTGGTACATACCATGTCACCAAACAACACAGTGACTACCTGGAGCCCTATATATAGGCCCACTGACTGATTACAAGATTGTAGACACCTGTGATGCTAATTAGTGGACACACCTTGAATTAACATGTCCCTTTGGTCACATTATTTTCAGTATTTTCTAGGGGTACCATCATTTTTGTCCAGGCCTGTTCCATGAGTTCATTTTTTAAAATAAATCCGTTGAAGCATGGTTGAAAAGCAATGTCTGACTATCATTGGTTAAAATTCATAGAATTTTTATTCATTATTACTTTTGTCAGATTAAAGTTATTTCTGTGACCATTGTGAGTTTTTCTTTCATTGACTGAAGGGTACCAATAATTTTGTCCACGTGTGTATATAGTGTGTATATCAGAATCAGAAAGAGCTTTATTGGCAAGTTCATTTGCACATACAAGGAATTTGTTTTGGTGACAGAAGCTTTCAGAGATAATAATATAAATAATAAATAAACAAGAAATGCTTAGATATAAGGTATCGAAGGTATAAGATATAAGGCTGTCCTGGTGTTCAGTGCCCAGTAGAATGGACCAGACGGCAAAAGGACAAGATGGCTAGGATGTGTGTGTGCGCTTGGGGGTCCAAAATGATTTAGCCAAAGTGACTATAAACAAACAGTGTAATTCAACAGCGTGTGTATATACAGAGTCAGTCAAAAAAAAAAAATACACACCTCAGGAAAATAAAAACTATTTTACTATTAAATTCATTGCTATACGTTATATATGTATATGTATGATATTATTATTATGATTATTATTATATATTATATTATGGTTATTACACTTTTTTTTTTCTTTTCCTGAGGTGTGTGTGTATTTTTTTCCACTGTGGACGGCCCTCATAAAGATAGTACGATAAACGTGTGTGTGTGTGTGTGCTAAAAAAATAAGTCTACATACAAGAGATGTACTTTTATTAACATTTGTAATTATTACGGTGTGTTTAATCGTTTGTGTGTTACTCAGGTGACGGTGGCGGAGTCCCGGCTCTAAGCGGTCTGTTTACCGTCTAGTTTGGGATCTTTCTCTTTGGCCCCGCCCACCCGAGCCTAATATAGTCCTGAAAGAGGAGTTGGAGCCTCGAGCGCCGCTGGGACTTTTACAGCGGGTTACGTAACGCGCGCTCTCCAGCTCCTCTCGGCCGCGCGCTACACCGCACGCAGCCCGCACATCTCTGTCAACTTTCCTCTCCGCGCGCACTTCCAGCACCCACCTTCAGCTCCCGCAGGTGCCGCGCGCTATGGCCAGTGACGTGTGCTGTTTGGCCGAAGCCCGGCGCGTGGCGATTTTCGGCGGCACGCACGGGAACGAGATGTCCGGCGTCATGCTCGTGTCCATGTGGACCAAAGACGACAGCGAGATCCGGCGGCGCAGAGTGCACACCGAGCCGTTCATGTCCAACCCGAGAGCCGCGCAGAAGTGCACCAGGTACATCGACACGGACCTGAACCGAGCCTTCACAGCGGAGAACCTCAGGTAAACACACATCTCCAGAGCAGTGATCCAGAAAGAGGGGCAAAAAAATTTGACTTGAATTATGAGAAAAGCATGTCGAGATAACATTTTTAAAAAAAAAACTTTTATTTACATGGAAAAGCTTTTTTTTTTCTGTAGGAAAACTGCTCGTTATTATGACACAATTCCTTATAAGAAGTGTCTCATAAAGCTGTTGGTTAGATGGTAAATAAGTTTACTTACAACTTTTTAAAATTCACTTCCAGTACATGCAGTAGAGTACAACATTTCAAAATGTTACTGTTCACTTTTCCCCCTTTTGCTAGGTTTTATTTCCCTTTTGCTGGGTTTTCTGTATGTTCTGCCTATAAACATACAGTATAGGGCTCAGGATTGTGCAATATAGATTGACTTTTTCTTCGCAATATAATGAAGCATAGTAACCAAGTAGCACTGATCCACATAATAACATGTTTTTCTTGTTGTTTTCAGTTGTTTCCAAATAGTAATACTAATAACAATATGCTGATTTAGAGAGTTCTAGAATTTTTTTTTTGCAAATTCATTCCCCTATCCCGGTCCCTCCATCCAGCCGGGAACCTCTGCAGTCCAACTAGTGACGGTGGAGGCCAATGGTGACAACTGTGTTTATTTCCATCTTGTACAACCGTTTTAGGACCTCTGGTCAACATTCACATGCACATTCAAACCTACGGGCACTTTGGGAATGGCAGTTAGCCTAATCTGCATGTCTTTTGGAGGAAACCGGAGAATCCGGAGGAAACCCACCAAGCCCGGGGACAACATGCAAACTCCATGCACACAGACCCAACGAGGGAATCAAACCTAGGACCTGGAGGTGCAAGGCGATAATTCTAACTAAAGTTCTAAAGTTTCCCTTACTTTCGTTCTACCTATAATATTCGAAAACCCAAATACACAGTTTGATGTTTAAAGCCTTTCAGTTAAGACGATCCGGCAAAGCATCCATATAAGGACTTGTATGGAGACCGTAACCTATGCTGTGTTGACGGCATGTATCTGTTTTAAAAGCCATTTCCAACACTATAACGTAAAAACAAACAACAATCCTTAATGACTTGTGATACAAAGAAATAAAACAATCCTTATAGTATAGAGACTCGCTGCTTGGAAGTGCCACCGTACAGTCAAGTTAAACAACTTCACATGTACTCATGATTAATAAAACACTGCAAATTCACATTAACACTCCAAACCACAATGTTAGTCCTTCGACTGAATGGGTTGCCACAGCGGACCATCCAAGCCGCACACAACTTTGCAAAGGTTTTACACCGGATGCCCTTCCTGCTGCGACCCTCCCATTTTATCCAGGCTTGGGACCACCGGGACTGCATCCAGTGTCTGGGGTTTGGGCATTGTGTGGGAAGGCGCATGGCAGGCGAGAAACCTACCACTGAACCACCAAAAACCATACTGCCCGATCCACAATAACATCAAATATAAAATATACCACTTAAGTAATCATGCATGCATACTCAATTCCTTTATTCTGAAAAAAACAAACAAAAGTAAAGCAACATAATTCTATACAAAAGAAAAATCTGTTTTAATTCATACATAATAAAATGTTCAAACAGAAAACACACTATAATTTGGCAACTGTAAATGTCTGTGAACCAAATTTACAACAAATAAAATAGCTGAAAATAACAGTAAATTTCAGTAAGGATAGAAAACAAGATAGTTTCAAACTTCAACAAGTAGGCACAGAACAGCGGTCTGACAACAAAAGATTCTACAACAAGAAAACAGTAAATACAAAACAAATACACTGATCTTCCTTTTACATCAGAAGGAAATATCCTTCTTACATAACCTTTTTCCCTTTTACCTCCTGACGGGTTTCATTTCCGCTTAAGCCCTGGAACAGGTGTCGTTTATTGTACTGACTTAGAAGTCTAAGAATAAACAGCATAAAATGCCTCCATGCAACAACACCTAATGGTTATTAAAAAAATTCTAATTATTAAACTTAAATTTCTGTTAAACTGTAATGTCAACATGACATGAGGCCTACTTCCTAAAACAGCACCCATACTTTAAAACTGATATGCTTTCACTCTCCAAAGGAAAAATGAAATCACTATACAATGGAACCTTGGATTACGAGCATAATTCGTTCCGGAAGCGGGCTCATATTCCAAAAACACTTGTAAACCAAATAGACTTTTCCCATAAGAAATAATGAAAACTCAAATTATTCATTTTATAGCCCAAAACAATAAATACATAAAAATAATTAATACAACATATCAAGTAAAAATAAAACAAATTAACCTGCACCTAACATTTAAAAAAAAGTTAAAAAATAAATCCAGACAGTTAAGTGTTTCCGTTTGTGCTTGCAGGCGTCGTGTATTTGTGTGTGTGTGTGTGTGTGTGTGTGTGTGTGTGTGTGGAATTAGCCCTTCGCCTCGTCTTAAACAGTAAAACTCCTCCTCCCTCCCTCACCTTGCTTTTTAGGTTTCACAACTAACATACACAATTCAAACACTGTTTTAACGGGGAAAAAAAAATCTCTCTAATGATACTCGCGTGAGCATACTAACGGAATCACTGCTGTAAAGTAAAAAATAAAAAATAACAAATTAACCAGCACCTTACCTTTGAAAAGAATCGCGACAGAGCTGAGTTTTCTGTGTAAATAAAGCACGGCTGCAGTTGGGGAGATTTCTGTGCGTGCGTGTGTGTGTGTGGGGCACAGTGTCAAATTATGCGCGCGCCTACAGAAGAGAGAGCACTAAGAAGCAGCAGGGGACTCTTATTTTGACACAGGGGACACAGCAGGGGAGACGATTACCCATAATTCCCGCAGCGCAAGAGAGCAAAATCATTGGCTCAGTTGTGATCACTTGCCGCTCGGTGTCAAAATAAGAGTCGCATGCGTGATACATGATACTCGGCGCTCGTAAACTAATACTTGCTCGGTTTCCGAATAAAAAATTATTACAAATCTTTGCTCGGTTTGCGGAACACTCATAAACCACGTTACTCGCGATCTGAGGTTCTGTATTAGTATCAACGTTAAGATTTCCCTGCACGAGGCCCACATCAAGAACAAACCAGTATTTCCAGCTTCAAACAAAGACATTATTGCCTGCCACACCTGTCTTAAAACTTCTGCTTATTCAAGCATTATATTTATCACGGGTAATTTGGGAATGACAGTTAGCCTAATCTGCATATCTTTTGGAGGAAACCGGAGTACCTGGAGGAAACCCACCAAGCAGGGGGGGAACATGCAAACTCCATGCACACAGACCAGAGCCGGGAATCGAACCCGGACCCTGGGGTGCTAACAAAAGTGCTAAACACTACCCCACCGTGCCACCTAGAACATGGTGTACTACGTTAAATGCTGTTAAGACAAAAAGAACAACAACTCACCGTTATGAGAAAGCATATTTTAATGAAAAAGGCATGTTTACTACCAGAAAACTGTATGTTTTTATGAAAACAAAGCTTGATATCGCAAAAAAAAAACATTTTATTATTATTATTATTATTATTATTATGAAAAAAGAAGCATCTTGTTACTGCAGGAAAATTCTCTTTATACAAGCAGAAATAGCGTTGTTACATAAAAAAAGAACAAGTCAATGTTGCGAAAAAATATCTACCTTTAAAAAACATCTGTTTACTGCACGAAAACATCCCGTTATAAACGTGACCCGACCAGTTATTACACTATGTTTTCAATCACTATGATTTGAGGACAAGAAAGGTTCTAGTAATAACCAGATGTTTTGTTGTTATATTAAAGAGGTGGTTTCTCAAAGTGAGAGGATGTTTTGCATGAATTTTGCATGCATTGCAAAAAAAAATGTATACGTGAAATGTATAAATGACGGTTATTCAAAACGTTGTTAACATTCAGGTCTAAAATATTTCATGTCCTTGAACAAAGTGACAAAAAATGTTTTTGAACATTTGTTACATTCTTAACAATGATCGTTTTTAGGACTATCACATGACGTAGCTGATTTCAAAGGTTAAAAAACGATATCGCATTTTTAACAGATAAGCTTTTTTTTAAACTGTTTTTTGCAGAAAGTTTTTTGAGATTAAACTAGAGACAACCTGCATTGATTTCAGGTAATTTGAAGGTAATCAGCATCTTAAAGTTAGCTTAAAAACATCAAAATTGATAAAGGCTTGATAAAGGCATACCATGGATTCAACGATGTGCTTGAAACAGTACTTAAAGACTTTGGTCCTTATTGGCATCACACAGTCGCTGCACATCCATGATGCGAATGTCCCGTTTCAACACATCCCGAAGGTGCTCTATTGGATTGGGATCTATTGGATTCGGACCATATCATCTGCAGAAATCGAGACTCATCAGAGCAGGCAACGTTTTTCAATCTTCTGTTGTCCGGTTTTGGTGAGGCCATACGAATTGCAGCCGCAGTTTCCTGTTCTTAGCTGGCAGAACGGTTGGCACATGGTGTGGTCTTCTGCTGCTTCAAGGTTTGACTTGTTGTGCCTTCAGAGATGCTTTTCAACACTTGGTTGTAACAAATTGGTACTTGAGTAACTGCTGCCCTTATATCATCTCGAACTAGTCTGGCCATTCTCCTCTGATCTTTGGCATTAACCAGCCATTTTTTTCCCAAAGAACTGCCACTTACTTTATATTTTTGTCTTTTTTTTTAGATCGTTCCCTGTAAACCCTAGAGAGGGTTGTGTGTAAAAATCCCGGTAGATCAGCAGTTTCCGAAATACTTGGACATCACAATTTTAGCAAACAGTATAAAGTAAGCATAATGATATTAGAGTTATTTGTGTATCATGTAGTAAAGTGTTATTTAAGCCAATAACGCAACTCCTAAGATGAGGTGCATGAAGTAAAAAGAAAAAAAAGAAAAATGTAGGCGACTTTTAACTAGTCCGATAGGTTTCTTGTTGTCTTGGTATGAGCTTCACACTTTTGTTGAGATCTGTTAGTCATCATGAATCCCTTTGAGTGGAAACTGGACACGCGAAAATTCCCAAGAAGGTTACCAACACTGCCGGCAACTCCAGACGTTGTGAAATCGAGGACAAAAGTGTCTTGTCGTAAATATAGCGAGGTTTCACAAGTACCATGACTCACGCAAGTGAATCTGCAACAATGCTATACATAACACACATTAATTCAGGGCTGTAAACGGCGTTATTGTGCTTATTGTCCGGTGCAAATCGGGCCTAATTGAGAGTTTACTGGAGCCAAACTCTGTGTGAGGTTTTAAATAATAGACAGATTTTAAATCATTTCATTGTTTGATTGTAAATGCATTTCGAGTACAGCTTTGATGTCTTCTTTCTGTTTATTTAATTTTTTAAATAGAAAGCTAAACAAATAAAAGCATTTGAAAGCAGCCTGAGTGTTGCTGAAATACAATCCGCTCTCCGGTGTGACAGAGTATGTCTCATTTACATGTTGGAAATTAGAGGTTGTGTGTCTCCTTTGTCAGGCTTCCAGGAACAACACTGCTTAGATATTTATTCATTCATTCACTCATTCATTCATTCATTCACTCACTCATCCCTTTCATAATGTACTCATTTTCAGCCAATGCCAATACTTCATTCGTTCATAACTATTATTTACTGTGTCACGTCACGTCTAAACCGTGTGTGTGGTGTTCGTATGTTTATTCCAGCGCACTAACTCCGGTTCAAGGGGATTTTCTTCTCTCTTCTGTTTAGACGTGATGATTAAGAGCAATACGAAGAGATATCTCTAAGCTCCTCGGTTTCCTCTCAACGATCACGTTAGCAGAAGAGTTAACACTTTAACGCTGTCTCTGCAAAATAGTGCAGCAGTGCTACCTTTAAACATAAAGAGTAACTATAAAGAGTAACTTATGGTTAACATTAAAACCTGGGTTGATGATTGTACTGGAATGTCCATCCTTCATTGCATTAAAATGTACGTTTTGTAAGATAGCCACCGTTTTGAACATTTTTTTGCAAAAGTTAAAGAATATTATAAGGCGTAGATTAGAAAGTTCTAAATTGTATTTTTATAGATCATGACCTGAAATCTCACAAATATATCTCAAGCATACATCTTAGGCAAATTGTTTGGGCCTTGTTTTTTCTTCTTCTTCACATGCCAGCCTAAGGTTGCCATTTGGGAAGCTATTATCATGAGCAAGAATTCAGTCTTGTGTCCAAGGAATTTTACAGCCGAGAATTATGATAGTACGTGTGAATCATATCAATGTTGTAAAAAGCTCAAACAAAATGGCAGCATGTTAAATGTGACCTCTCGTATCAAGTCAGGCATTAAGACACACAGATTAGCCAGTAGAGTGCAGTAGCTGAAATGTTCTGTATCAAGTTTTCAATTTAATTAATAATCATTTGATAAATACCTTATATTTCTGATCCTCCAACAGACGTGAGAAAGCTCTAATCCTAATCATTGTTTTAAAGCATTTTAATGTATACGATCCAAGCGGGTTATTCAAGTTGCGATAGAAAAACAAAAACAAATTTTAAGCTCACTCGCTCATCATCTATAGCTCTGTCCTGTGCACATCTCAGGAGACTTAGGGCTCGAGGCAGAGTACACCCTGTACGGGGTGCGACACATAAACACACACACGCCCATTCAAACCCTACAGGCAATTTGGGAACGCCAATTAACCTAATCTGAAAGTCTTTGTACTGTGGGAGGAAACCGGAGTAGCCGTAGGAAACCCACCAAGCACATGGGGAACATGCAAACTCCGTGCACACAGACCCAAGGATCCTGGAGGTGCAAGGGGCAGTGCACGGAATACTCATTTTACTATTCCAAAAATAGGATTTAGATTGCGTTTTCCAAGGCCTCTCTTAAAATTTCACTGGCCATATCTCAGCAACCGGTCATAATACGGTAGTAAATACAATTGAACCAGGAATCTGGTAATATACCTAACTCATATCACCCAAATGTGACTTAATACCTGATTTGTACCTGATCCAGTAACCATTCTTGAGGGTAACACAGCACTGGTAAATTCACTATTCTGTTTGATTACCCTTCTGCAATAGCATCTCTGACAGTACAGTAATTTCCTCTGCAATGTGCATTTTAACAAACTGCCATTTCAAAAGTAACAGCTAATTCGCAGGTGCTTGTACATCATGGTGCATACGAACATAAGGCTAAGAATAAACTGCTGTGTATCAAGTACCATTCTTTTAGGCTATATAGTGACATTTTCTGGGAGGAGATGTTCTGTAAGGAGTCTCCAGTGTCAGCAGGTGGACCCAGTCAGAGGAAAGCCATTCAGTCACAGGGAGGTCTGCAAGACAGATGATGTTGTGCTGATGGAGCATCTTTTAGTGAATGCTGTCATATCTGTGATGACTGGAGCAGACATGTTACATGCTAAAGATTAAAAATGAAAACAAGCAAATGTACAGCACAGACCAAAAGTATGGACACACCTTCTCATTCAAAGAGTTTTCTTTATTGTGTTCTTTATTGTGTTCTTTAGCCCAAACGCGTCTCTTCTGCTTGTTGCCTGTCCTTAGCAGTGGTTTCCTAGCAGATATTTTACCATGAAGGCCTGATTCACACAGTCTCCTCTTAACAGTTGTTCTAGAGATGTGTCTGCTGCTAGAACTCTGTGTGGCATTGACCTGCTCTCTGATCTGAGCTGCTGTTAACCTGCGATTTCTGAGGCTGGTGACTCGGATGAACTTATCCTCCGCAGCAGAGGCGACTCTCGGTCTTCCTTTCCCGGGGCGGTCCGCATGTGAGCCAGTTTCTTTGTAGCGCTTGATGGTTTTTGTGACTGCACTTGGGGACACTTTCAAAGTTTTCCCAATTTTTCGGACTGACTGACCTTCATTTCTTAAAGTAATGATGGCCACTCGTTTTTCTTTAATTAGCTGCTTTTTTTCTTGCCATAATACAAATTCAGACTCTTTGAATGAGAAGGTGTGTGCAAACTTTTGGTCTGTACTGTATGTACATATACTGTATTATGAATCTGTATTTAATTTGAGTAGTTCTATTAGAGGATACTTTTTATTTGTACTCCATACTTTTTTTTTACTACATTGTACAACAAATATCTCTACTTTTACTTCACTACGCTTTGATGTGATATAGTGGTGTGTAGTATTTGAAGTAGGAATTTCTCTACCTATTGACTATTATGTATAATTGCATGTCTTCCAATTACACACCATCATGAGAGAGTTTTTTTATTTACTATGAAAACGGTGACTGTGAGATTATACACGCCCTGTACTATTGATATTTTAGTTAATTTGAAGGTGAGTATTATTTTTTTTAGACATGTAAATGGAGAACTTCTATATTTACTTGAGTAATATTTGCTCTAAAGGATGTCTACATTTACCAAGAGGGATTTCTATTTCACAGAAACCTTTAGGGAAGACAGTCCATGTCGTCTTAAGTTGAACAGTAAAAGTCATAACAATGACCAACTTGAACATATGAAACTAAAAATTTACATTCAGTGCAATAATTTTAGCCATCATCTTTCCTCAGCACGCCAGGTGGAGATGAGCTGCCATATGAAGTCCAGCGAGCCAAGCAAATCAATCAGATATTTGGACCTAAAGGAAGTCCAGACGCCTACGATGTCATCTTTGACCTCCATAACACAACATCCAACATGGGCTCCACGCTCATCCTGGAGAGCTCGACCGACCACTTCAACCTTCAGATGGTGCATTACATCAAAGTAAGCAGCTTATAAATGGCACGCATTGAGGTTGGTACTGTAGGACTCCTCATGGAAATAATTCTAAATACAAACATTACGATTTTATAGGATTTAGTGTGCAGATGTTTGCAATCATTGGACCTCTGCAGATCTGACTGTTTCAATTTATTTTTCCCTCAGAAGCTCCAGCTTTTTAGGATTCAAGATTTAACAGTTTATTTGATGTTTTTTTCCCCTTCGACAATTAATAGGGTCTAAACGTCCGCTTCATAAATCTTTAGTCACATGATATTTCATTCAAATGCTAATACACGTTTACTCCTAACACCTGATATGCATGAAATAATTTTTTAAAAAGCATTAGTGTGCTCAGTTCCTGGTAGCGGTTTGGATCACACGGTACAGTGCATGGCAGGATTACTGCTGACTTATTTATTTAGCTTATCACAGTCGCAGAAGGATCGTGGACTTCATACTGTTCAGACAGCATAAGGAAAAATACTGTACATTGAACTTTTAAGAAAAGTGTCAGCTGGTGGCTGTAATTAAGGACACAATGCCGTGTCACTGAAAACTTCCATAACGAGTGTTTAGGAGCAAAACAGTCCATACAGAAATGTCATGAGAATAAAAGTTCCATGTAGCGATATGAAACATTCATTGTAAATGTTGAACCTGTCCCCTTTGTAAAGAATAAAACACAACGGGGTGAGTTGTTTTAGGTAAATAATGAATAGTAATGTAGGGTGAGGATGGTATCAGCTTACAGTGTTACCTTTGTGCCTTCTGCTCAGAAAGCCGTGGCTCCGGAGAACTGCATGGTGCTGCTGAATGAACATCCTCAACTCAAGTATGCAACCACCCGCTCTGTGGCGAAGCACCCTATCGGTGAGTCGAATATTCAGCTGTTCGAACTTGTCAGTGTTGCCTTGTGCTTGACTGTTTTAAGAATGGAAAGCTTTGTAAAGATGCCCTGTCTATAGTCCCATAAAAGTGCATATAGTCCCATAGTTCTACTACGAGCGTTCATTTACATTTATTAATCTACCACATGCGTTTATGCTGTAAAAATAAAAATACTGAACACAAGGAATGGAACAAGTGCTGGTACTGAAGATGTCACACAGCCTACAACTACTTGCATCATGAAAACTTAAGGTTAACAGACTAAAGAAGACTTAATCCCAATTGGGTTCACATAATATAAATAAATATGTAGACAAGTTTCTTCAGCACCACTATCAACTGTATGTATACCTGTTTCCAAATTGACCCTCGAACTGAATATGATACTAAATTGTAAGGTTAAAAAAAGAGAAAAAAGAAAAACTACCACTATACTCCATTATACCTGATTAAAAAAAATTTTAAAAATAAAT
The DNA here is from genome assembly GCA_030347435.1 of Clarias fuscus. Lineage (NCBI taxonomy): Eukaryota > Metazoa > Chordata > Actinopteri > Siluriformes > Clariidae > Clarias > Clarias fuscus. The sequence continues at coordinate 9,253,516 of CM059212.1, forward strand.
TATAACCACAAGGCCAAAGCAGGTTCTCAAGAACTTTTGCAGCCCTTCAGTTAAGGCACTCCAAGTTGATCTCAGGTGCATAATGTTTGCTTAAGATCTTAAGATATTCCTAAAACTTGCCTAGAGTACACCTGAGGTGAATTCAGTTGACTGAACATGATTTATAAAGGCACACACTTGTGTATCTGAGGTCCCAAAATTCACAGTCCATGTCAGCCCAAAAACCAAGAGCTTCAAGGAAATCTCTTTAGATCCCTGAGATCAAAACCATTTCCAAAGCACTGAATGTGTTGCCATTGGTACAATGTTTGGAACCACCCGGACTCCTCCTGGACTTAGCTTGTGAAGGGCTTTGATCAGAGAGGTGACCAAGACCTGAATGGACACTGTAACAGAACTTTAAAGGTGCCTTGAGAGAAAGAGAGAAGAACCTACCTAGAAGGACGACAAACATCCAGAAACACGCCATCAATCAGGCACTTGGGGTGGGATATCTAGACGGAAGCCACTAGTAAAAGGTACATGCCTCCAACCTTGACGAAGCCAACCCACAGCATTTGAAATCTTCCTGTCGCTCCGGGACCCTTGGAGCCGTCCTTGGAATCATCCAAACTTCATGGCGCACCTGAAGGCAGGCACTTGTTGACCATGAGGTACAGGATTCTCTTATTTCAAATGCAACATCTGAATCCCTACAGTGAAGGATGGTGGTGTCAGCATCATGCAGTGAGGTTCATTCTCAGTAGTGATGGGAAGATCACAAAGAACACAACCTAATACAGAAAGGTCCATGAAGACAACTTGCTCCAGAGTTCAGAAGACTGGGGGAAGGATTCATCTTGGCACAACGCAAACAGCATTAGACGAAACTGGAGGTCCTGCTTCTGGCTGGAGATCTCGTCGCATGGATGCCCCGTGTGGTCTGCCTGGGATGCGTGTGGTGAATGGGGACGATTCCACTTTTCCATGAAGACGGTCCTGGCCTTGGCTAATGCTGAGGAGTCATGACTGCAGTTGCTTGATAGTTCAGGACTGGAGTTTCCTATAGTCTACCTGAGCCTCCAATAATGAACTGGAGTCCATATCAACTAAAACACATCTCCTGTTATACTGAACTTCCAGTCTCACACAGTATGACTGCAGATCAAACCCTGCTATCTGTTTCACCCAAATGAGGATGGGTTCCCTGTTGAGTCTGGTTCCTCTCAAGGTTTCTTCCTATTGCCATCTCAGGGAGGTTTTTCCTTGCCACCGTCGCCATCGTCCTCGGCTTGCTCATCAGGGACAATCTTATCATTTTGATTCATACACGTCACTGAAATAATTCTTTTGATTGTGTAAAGCTGCTTTGCGACAACGTCAATTGTTAAAAGCGCTATACAAATAAAATTGAATTGAATTCTCTAAAATAGAACACCACACACACATGTTGCAATCACTTATGTAACTCAATCACCAGTGAGCAATGTTCAAGTTACGTAATATCTGTATCTAAGATCCTGACATGTATTTCAGGGCTCGAAGTGGGTCCCCAGCCCCAGGGAGTTTTGCGAAGCAATATCTTCAAGTCCATGCGGATGATAGTGAAGCACGCTCTGGACTTCATCGAGATGTTTAATAGCGGTAAGGGATGTTTAATAAGCGGTATATATATGGATGTGGCCAAAAATATAGTCATAGTGTCTCGAGATGCCACAATGTAGTGGCATCTCAAGCTGTCATGTGTATTTGAAAGCTTTACCTACAATAAAGTAAAGACACTGAACAAGCAGGAACCCATCCATCACGTTAATAATAATGGCAAAAAAAGAGCTTTCAGATATTTAAGAATTATAAAGCGTAACATCCATTACATTATTTCAGAGTCATTCGGTTTCTCCTAGCCCTCAGCCAGCTGTGTAAACAGCAAGAGAAATATTTTTTTAAAGTCATAACAGAACATTTAATACAGAGTCACCAAATCCTCTGTTGTGAAAATGACCTCACGAACCCTGACATTTAGACGCTTTGAACAACAGTGTTCTCCAGAAACCTTGTTCTCTCTCTCTTTTTTTATTTTTTATTTTATATACTCACATGGTGCAAAAAACAAGCCTTGGGCACTCACGTGTAACATCATCTGTGCCTTGCTCAATGAACAACACACACACACACACATACACACTCACACATTTTTTGTCTTCCTTCTTTTAAGCGGAAACATGCAGCAAGAGCCAAAGCCTGACGAGCGTGTCTGGTTCTGCTTGTGCATCTTGTGAATGGGATGCTTGTTAAAAGTTGGTTAGTTTCCACGTCGTTAGGAGCGTAACACTGCCGCTGTAATGTCGTGCGTGAATGTTTCCCTGTGAGTCCTGTAAACTCCCCTATGTTCGTCCCCTATGAAGCTGAGTTAAGAAAAACAATGACAATGAAAAAAAAAATAATTTCACATGTATACTACCAGTCAAATGTTTAGACACACCTTCTGATCCCGTGATCTTTCTGATATTTCTTTCTTTCTGCATTGTAAAACAATGCTGGTGACAGAGATAGGTTTTGGTCTTGCTTTTCTGGGAACGTCTTCATGAGAGACCGTTTCATCATGGGGCTTGATGGGTTTTGCAAATACACTTGACAATCCTGTTCTCGCAAGAACTATTCCAGAAAGGCCGACATTCATGTCTATGGTGTTGTAGCTGTTGTTGTTACTTAATTACCTAATAGAATATGTGTTATTTGATAGTTTTGAATAGTGGAATGAAGAAAATAAATCCAAACGTTTGTCCAAACTTTTGACTGGTACTGTATATTTACTTGCATTGTACGGTATGTTAACATTTAAATTAGCAATAATATCATACCTCTGATTGTAGTAAAACACTTGAGCGGTGATATAGATAAATAATAAACGGCAGGGTTTTGTGAAAGAGAATCAGTAAATTGTATTTATTTAAGAACAACATTTTATATTGTATTATCTGTTGACATGTACATTTAATATTGTAAGTTCTGCGAATTTGTTTCCTGTTATTAATTAAGTTGCAGCAGCTACTAACAGTCGAACCCTTTCATTTTCTCTCAATTGTAAAAGTGAATTCGGAAATAGTCCTAACAAAAGAAATCAATAATTTTCCATATATTATATGCTGATTGACATACAGAGCATATTATAACATCTGATATATACATACAGGCTCTTTTTTGTAATTCCTTAGTGTAAGTTGTTTTTAAATGAACAGATCATATATGTTCATTGGCGAGGGCTGTTCCCACTCGTTCCCATAAACGTTCAGCGCCTGATCCTTGAAAATCAACCGATAACTTGTCGCTGACTTGCAGAAGAGACACATCTGTCTGTGTGAACAGTACACGCAATCATTCACCAACACCACTTGCACATTAAAGGACCTCAACTGGGTGTTATTGGTACATCACCCCTACCATCCTGACCTCGCTCCAAGATATTTCCACACATTTGGGCCATTAAAGGGGTTCCTGGGAGGACAGCGTTTCAGACGTGAAGCAGGCAGTCCGATCACGGCTCCGATGCACTGAGAAAACTTCCTTCCTTGATGGTATCCAAGCCCTAGTGAAACACTGGGATAAGTGCATAAGTCTCGCAGTGGATAATATACTGTAGAGAAATATAAATCATGCAGTTGACACTATTGTCAGTGATGGTGTTATAGAAAATAATTTAACAAAAATGATTTAACATAAGACACAGTGCATCGTTCCTGGATTTGAAACTTCAAATGTAACGTTTCATATATATTGTATTATATAATGTCTGGATTATGTTTGCATCTCATTGACCACAGGGGATGAGGATTTTCCATGGATTTACACTAAGCTGGATTGACTTTGTGTAGCAAGTGTGTCCTAATTATATATAAACCTGACTCCCAGTTTCAAATGTACGTTATGGTGACTGATTCTGTCACAGATGAAAATTGCACGATCATTTCTTTGATGCAGGTCTGAGCTTCAAAACTCCCATTTGTAATAATGGACAGAAAAAAGAAAAATCTTCCTCTTAGCCGTTATCGCATTAGTGCAGGGTCTGCTTTTTGGTACATTTGTCTTTATTTTTTTCAGTTATGGGTGTCCTCTGGGACGGCTTCATGTCTTATCCGGTCCATTTAGATTTGAATGCACCTGCCTCGTGGCCTTTCGTTTTTGGAGTCCAGTTGTAGTGCTGTCTTGGCAACCAACTCATCATTGCTACAGGTTATGCGGCTAAACCACTACAGACGCGCACCATACTGTACATCCTCTCTGTTATGGCTGTTATTTCCAATTTCTTTCCTTACTTGTTCGAAATCCATGATGTCTGACTATCTCCACACTTTCAAAACATGCTTTCTCTACCCATAACATCATTCTATTAGTATTATATACAGAGAGCTTGTTTTTATTTTTGCTTAGATTACTTTGCTTTCTACATAAGCCCGGATCATGCTGATTGACATAAGCAGATTGTAGTCATTTTCTTTCATCACTGGTCTATTCTCAGAGCATCTTCGTCATATAATCTGATATAGATGACCCATGTTATCATCCGATCTGTTATAGAGTTTGGCCCGGAATTTATTGAGATCATTTCGTGCAGCACGGCAAGGTAGTAATCTGCACTGCTGAAATTGCAGTGTAATAAATGCCTAAAGAAACACACACACACACACACACACACACACAAGGCATGTAATCAGTAAATGCCATACCAAACCATTAAATGTGGAATTCAAGTTTAACCTTGGGTATGAATTGATACAAAATGACTATAAAGTGAGTCAGAACGCAGTCAGAGCACAGAGCTGAACAGTTGAAGGTTAAAGGCTTGGTATCTGTTAGTCTTGGTATTTCAATGTAACCTTCACAATATCCCGTGATGACTGAACCTCAGGCTCGTTTTTTGTTCTTTTAAAAGATTTTTAAACTCAATAAACTTTTCTTTAATCCATTTTTATATCCTTGATTTTATATCCTACAGTGTTTTTGGCTTCTAAGCATGTGGCTTAATGTTTAGTACTGTTGCCTCGCACCTCCAGGGTCCGGGTTCGATTCCCGCCTCGGGTCTGTATGTGTGGAGTTTGCATGTCCTCCCCGTGGGTTTCCTCCGGGTTCTCCAGTTTCCTCCCACAATCCAAATACATGCAGCTTAACTGCCATTCCCAAATTACCCATAGTGTGTGAATGACATTCGGGCATTCGGGCATTGTTAAGTTTGTTTGAACAATCAGTACTAAAATAAATCCTACCAAACAGCAAGTACAGATTTATTTCACGATTCTTGCTGGACGCAAGGGACCAAACCCTGCTGAGAAATCCCAAGCTGAACAAACACACCACTGGACTCGCTCAGTCCCTCTCACACCTCCACATAAAAATCCTCAAAACATCATTATTTAGAGCTAATTTGAGGACACAACATGCGAAAATCATAACAGGGATAAATAAAATCTGAAATGAAGCAATGCGTCGGATCAAGTGCTCCTGTATACAGTATTATAAGCTGCTGATGAATGATACCTGAAGTCATTCTATGTTAATTGCATGTAGGAATGCAGTAAATTGGTAGTACAGTAGTTAACTACCTCCTGTATGCACATGCATGATGGTGGCCTTCCCTATCCTGCGTTCATCTGATGCGTAGTCCTCAGTCCTCATTAGATGCGCCTGCAAGATGGAACGTGCATGTAATACTTAACTGTACCTCAGGACTGTATCATAAACGGTGACATGGTAGAATATTCCTTGAGTGTCATCATGCTTGCTTACGTCATGCAATTGTTTGATTGAATTCTTTGGTCTGCCCCCTACTGGAATTTTCTGGTAACACGCATTATATACTGTACAGTGGAACCTTGGATTACAAGCATAATTCGTTCCGGAAGCGGGCTCGTATTCCAAAACACTCGTAAACCAAATAAAATCTTCCCATAAGAAATAATGAAAACTCAAATAATTTGTTCCACAGCCCGAAAAAATTAATACAGAAAAATAATTAATACAATATATGAAGTAAAAATAAAACAAATTAACCTGCACTTTAGCTTTAAAAAAAGTTAAAATAAATCCCAACAGATAAGTGTCTCCGTTTGTGCGAACAGGCACTGTGTATTTGTGTTATTTATATGTGTGTGTGTGTGTGTGTGGAATTAGCCCCTTCCCTCGCCTCGTCTTACACAGTAAAACTCCTCCTCCCTCCCTCCACCTTGCTTTTTAAGTTTCACAACAAACACACACAACGGAAACACTGTTTTAACGGGGAAAAAAAGAAATCTCTCTAATGACACTCGCATGAGTGCAGTCTAACGGAATCACTGCTGTAAAGTAAAAAAAAAAAAAAAAAAAAAAAAGAACCAGCACCTTACCTTTGAAAAGAACCGCGACAGAGCAGTTTCTGTGTAGAGCAGAGTGTGTGTGTCTGCGTAAAGCCGGGGGGTGGGGGGTGTAAAGGCGAGAGTGTGTGTGTGTCGTTGTCAAAAAACTCGGCACTCGTAAACCAAGACATGCTCGTTTTTCAAGTCAGAATTTATTAAAAATCTTTGCTCGTCTTGCGGAACGCTCGTAAACCGAGTTACTCGCAATCCGAGGTTCCACTGTATAGGAAAGTATGTGAACAAATATACTCACTATGTTGTCGAGATGCATGGTTTAATAGCAGGTTTATTTCCACCCTTATTTTTCTTTCCTTTTTTTAAAATAATTTTTTTTAAAGAAGATGACCTTCACTCCACATTTTCTATCCCAGATTTTAAAAAATAGTTTAATATTTATGTATGTGCTATGTATCTCATCCTTATGTTCTTTTATCGACGGCACTCGATTAATCATAATTGATCATTCAGTTTTCTCAAAGTCCTTTACATAGAATTATATCAAATCCTGAAACAAAAATGAACGAATTAAACAAAAGGTAATGTTAACAGTGACAAAGCTCAATGATAAACTCATTAGAATGTTCAGCTTGTGCTTCAGTAAAACAAAATACTATGAATAACTCAGCAACTATAGTGAATCAATAGTCCATTTTAATTATGTGTTGTTTTATGGACCATTATGGCCTTCCACAGTGTATTTGGTTCAGATTACAATTAAAAACCGGTTGGCAATTAAAACTGGAAAGTTTAAGAGGGTAAAATAGTTGAAAAATAGTAATCAAATACCGAATAAGTCTAAAATTGAGTGGCGAAAAAGGAAAATACAAATACAAGACAGAGTTTCTTTCATGTACTAGTGAGGCTGTTTCCTGTTTTTGTGCTCAGCATTTTAAGATTCCTTGGAAGCGAGTTTGAGTTTATTCACTGCTCTGTGTGTGTGTGTGTGTGTGTGTGTGTGTGTGTGTGTGTGTGTGTGTGTGTGTGTGTTTCAAAGGCGTGGAGTTTCCAGCATGCCGTGTGGAAGTGTTCAGGGTGCATGAGAGAGTGGATTACCCAAGAGACACAAACGGCAACATCAGCGCTATGGTCCATCCTCACTTACAGGTATTACACAAGCACACTCATCCTCTCTACTACTAATATATATATAAAATTATTTAATTATTATTTATTTTATTTATCTACAGAATAAAACACTTTGAGACATTCTGATCGTAATGAGTGACATGTTGTTATGTGGGGCGACATGTTGCAATGTGGAGTTACCGTAACCGCCCCCCCAAGTTATTTTTCTTGGTTTAACACCCAGGTGCAATTTGTCATCGAGACTGAAAGAGGAAAAAGAAAGCAGAGGAAGGGAGAGGTTGCATTTTGTGCAAAACTAAAGAAATCCAAGAGTCACTGGAAAAGCCGAGGCTGCCAGAGTCACACACTTTAAAAACAAACATAGACCCGGTACGAATGTGTGTGTCTTAAAGCCGTACGTCCATATTACACTCTGGAAATGTAACAAATGAACAGTTCCAGTACAGTCGTGGCCAAAGGTTTTGAGAATGACACAAATATTAGTTTTCACAAAGTTTGCTGCTAAACTGCTTTTAGATCTTTGTTTCAGTTGTTTCTGTGATGTACTGAAATATAATTACAAGCACTTTTATCGACAATTACATGACATTTATGCAAACAATCGTAAAGAGGCTTCATCCGAGAATATGACTTTGCCCCAGTCCTCAGCAGTCCATTAGCCATACTTTTTGCAGAAGATCAATCTGTCCCTGATGTTTTTTTTTGGAGAGAAGTGGCTTCTTTGCTGCCCTTCTTGACACCAGGCCATCTTCCAAAAGTCTTCGCCTCACTGTGCGTACAGATGCGCTCACACCTGCCTGCTGCCATTCCTGAGCAAGCTCTGCACTGGTGGCACTCCGATCCCGCAGCTGAATCCTCTTTAGGAGACGATCCTGGCGCTTGCTGGACTTTCTTGGACGCCCTGAAGCCTTCTTAACAAGAATTGAACCTCTTTCCTTGAAGTTCTTGATGATCCTATAAATTGTTGATTTAGGTGCAATCTTAGTAGCCACAATATCCTTGCCTGTGAAGCCATTTTTATGCAGCGCAATGATGGCTGCATGTGCTTCTTTGCAGGTCACCATGGTGAACAGTGAAAGAACAATGATTTCAAACATCACCCTCCTTTTAACATCTCAAGTCTGCCATTCTAACCCAGTCAGCAACCCAAACATGGCAAAGAAGGACTATGCAATTCATCTGATCACTCTTCATAACATTCTGGAGTATATGCAAATTGCTATTATAAAAACTTAAGCAGGCAACTTTTCCAATATTTATGTAATTCTCAAAACTTTTGGCCACAATAAAGAAGAAATAAAGAAGTAATCCAAAAATTATCTAGTGAATATAGTTTGGACAAATATATATATTTCCCTGAACTGGGATGCTTTTCTGCTTAGTACATTTGTGAAGAATGCCTATTTGTGTTACTGTTGCCTTCTGGTCTTCTTCTTCGATCTCTTTTATCAGCAAGACATTTCCTTCCACAGAACTGGAAGTGTCCCAGGTGATCAGCAATTTCTGAGATACTAAAACTTCCGTAAATTTTCTTAAATTAAAAAAGACAAATCCATTTAAGCATTTTACAATTTTCTTGTATGCTTGAATTAAGACACGTAAAATTCTTTTTGCCACTGCACAAAAATACAATCCAATAAATACAATGCAGACATAAAAGTCATATATATATTTTTTTATTATGCATGACGTGTGACATGGTACCGTTCAGAAACAAATGCCACAAATAGATTCATGCAGTGTATAAAAAACACCAGAACTGCTGCGATATATATTAACTCTAGTTTTATTAAAAAGTGTTTATTGCTACTGTTACATCCCAACCCCTTATGTCCACAATCTGCGACTGTACGCTTGTGTCTCCTTCTCAAAAAAAAAAAAAAGCACCCTAGTCATGTGACTAAAAAATCTCTATTAATGTTAATGCTTTAAAAAAAATTTTCATCATGATATTTTAATCCATTTGTTGGTGATACATTTATTGTGATTCTTTGAGGTAATATATATATGAGGGGCGTTCAAGTCAAACCAGGACTTGTGATGAAGCTTTAAAGCCGATTGCCATTTACAGAAGACTTCAGTGATCTCCAACTACAGTGATCCCGACTCAGACTGCCCACTGCAGTCTTTTCCGTGAACATTTAGAGAGTGGAACACATGATCTTTAAAAAAAAAAAGTTGTCACCAAGTTGCTTAAGAGACGAATCTGTCTGTGGGACAGACAACAACTTGCACAATACAGGAACTTGGCTGAGAGTTATTGCCACATCCCCTGTACAATCCTGACCTCGCACCAAGCCATTTCCACATGTTTGGGATATTAAAGGAGTTCCTAGGAGGCCAGCGTTTCCGACGTGAAGCAGGAAGCCTGACCGTGGCTCCGGTGTACTGAGAAAACTTTCCACCTTGATGGTATCCAAGCATTAGTGAAACACTGTGCATTAGAGATTACATCGAAAAATAAAGTATTCTTCACTCTCAGAACTGCACAATCAAAAGTCCTGGTTTGACTTGAACGCCCCTCATATAAGAGGAATATACATTTGAAAGAGCTGTTCTATACAGTAGAGGTTTGTGTTCTTTTTAAGTGATTAGTTCAAGTGATAAGTTTTTTTTACGCTGCCTTTTTTGATTATCTTGAATAAATTGTCACAAATGGCAGAAGATACAGAACAAGAGAGATTTCCTCTTCTTTTCTCTCTTACTTTAGGATTGCGATTGGGAGCCCCTGAACCCCGGTGACCCGATGTTCCAAACCTTCGACGGCAGGACCATCGAGTACGAGGGAGACGGGCCGGTCTACCCGACGTTTATTAACGAAGCCGCCTACTACGAGAAGCACCAGGCCTTCGTCACCACACTCAGGGAAACGCTAGCTGTTAATTCCATTCGGAAAACAAACACCAAATGACCACCTCGATAACCAGCACCGACTCTAACTGACGTCTGAAAACTACAACAACTCATAGGAATCCTTTCATATTTCTATATAATCTTTCAAACTAAATCAGGTTAATAATCAATTTCAGAAAAACACTTATTTTTCTATCCGTTTTGGCGTATGTCATACATAACCTACAGTATGTTTTTTTTTTTTAATATGGTGCAGTTTATATATTTATAAAATTCTAAATCATCACATGATAAATCACAAAAATTTATACTGTGTTTATACTTATATTCCTAGGCATTTTGTATACTTTCCCAATCAGAACACGTTGCTAAAAAAAAAAAAGAAGACCTAGCCAGGATAAGAAGCGGATGTGGACGTATGTAGCAGATATAGTTCCCAGATTCTAGTAGATTTCTCAACATGCCTTCATTGACTTCCTTTAAAGATGCTTTTAGATAAATGATCAAATATTACAATTTTATTTAATTCGAGCCACTGCAGTATGCGATCTATTAACCGAATTGTACCATGTTCGTAAAAATGGGAATAAATACCACTGGCTTCCACGGTCCCTAGTGCACTATAAATATTCCTTAATGGTTGGGTGGAATCATGTTTTGCCAGTTACAGAAACGCAGAGGAATGTTCATCCTCCTAAATACTTTTATCCTTTTTAAACCTTTTTATTTAAAATAGCTTGCTGTCTAGCTAGCAGCATGAACTTACAAATTAAAGCATCATTTAACAGCTTTATGTAACATTTTAGCAATTTAATTCTACCAAAGTCTGCCGTCAGGTGACCCGATCATTCGTCCGTGTGTCGACCGTTTTCCGTCAGACGTTGCTAAGCACCTGTAGCGGACGTTCGTTCGTAGTAGTTTTGTGGTGTTTTTACCAAGAGAAGGAGTCTCATGATTGCCCTTCGGGTGATTCCATGCTGACGATATCGATTGGAAGTGCAAATCTTTCAAAAATGAAAATAAGATTATTTTGAAAATAAGATCTTGATCTTTTACTAAAAAGAGTCAAATGGAATGAACATTGTTAGCCTAAAGTGAGCATCAATATCACAGTATCTTTAGAATGAACCACAAAAATGACGGCGATCTTAATCTTCTTCTTCCCATAACCTTCAGGAATTATCACCTCAGATGATCAGCTTCCTGTTGAACGTTTAACTAAGCAAATAGTTTAGAGTCTTATGTTAGATAATTACTGCAGTGATTCCATGGGTCAGCTGGAAACAAGATATTTAACTCTAATGGATGTAGTGAGGGCGGCACGGAGGTGTAGTGGTTAGCACTGTCGCCTTGCACCTCCAGGGTCTGGGTTCGATTTCTGGCCAGGTTCGATTCTTGTCTCTGTGTGCATGGAGTTTGCATGTTCTCCCCGTGCTTGGTGGGTTTCCTGCGGGTACTCAAGTAGGTTAGGTTAATTGGCGTAGTGTGCGAATGAGTGTGGCACCCTGTGCCCTGAGATTGGCACCCTGTGCCCTAAGTCTCCTGGGATAGGCTCCAGGCCCCCGTGACCCTGAATACAGGATTAAGCGGTACAGATGATGAGTGAATGAGTGAGGGATGTAGTGAGAAAAGAGGTGAGCTTCTCATTTCCTAAACAACCATGTCAGAAGACCATATCCTGTGGTCATGGCAAAGATTCTACTCTGTTTCAAGGGTCAAATTATTGTCCTGCATTAAGCAAAGAAAACAACTAAAACTGAACTGAAAAACACATTATTATAACCTGGAAGGATTTGATCAAAAATTTGATCAAAAACAGTGGAACTCGCGGCTGTTTCACCAGCATTTCAGCATGTACAATGTGAAGAGACCTGAAGGGATTGGGACTAAACAGCTGCGTAGCTTTAAGAAAACCACTTATCAGGGAGGATAAATGGAAAATATTTTGTAACATTTCATAAACATAAATTACGGAAATTATGCCACTGCCATGATCAAAGCAAAGGGCGGTCCAAAGCAATGCCAGAGTGTGACTTTTTTTTTTTTTTTAATGGGTGTAATGTTAAAATGATTTTGGAAATCTGATTATTTTTTGCGTTATTGTGTAAATCCTTAAATAATGTTAAAGTATTTTAATGTCATCAAGGATATATTTCAATCCAAATGTAGGAATAGTGCATTTAGGTAAAAGTTTAAGATATTTATTAGAGAAATGCAATAAGTGAATCAGCAAATCGGTGCAGGAGAACTGAAACAGAAACTGGCAAAGCAAGCCTGTCTAGACGGTCTCTATTATTACATTTGCATGCCTGTTAATTTTATTTACACTTCTGCTTCTCTGGTATTCAACGCTTCATTTACATTTTTGCCCTTTAAACAGATTTACACAGAGGTTTGTTTGGAACGGTGCGCTGATGTGCTAAATAGTGTCTCAAAATAGTGTGCTATGTGCAGTAGTACTGGAAATACTTACAATCGAGTCATTTCATTTACTGTAATACTTGAATACGTGAGCTCATGCCCTGGTGCTAATTTTGTAAGTGACCCTTGTTAAGTCTCAGACTCGGAAGAAGAATTCATCCTGAAAAGAAGTGACATTAAAATGAGAGAGAAAATTACACATGCTGCAGGTTTAATACAGAAATATGGGTTTTGGCTTTACATTGGAACATGGCACACTCATTCCACTGTGATCGTGTAACACTTTTAGTAGTGAATGATGATTATTTAACAGCATGAAGCTCACTGACCTATGCAAAGAATATTATGTTCTCAGTAATGTAGCACATTTAAATATAATGCTCAATGCTCATGGACAATCTGCTTAACTTTAAAGATGTGTGAGATGTGTGAAGTATTCATTTTAAAATTATATTATGTACTATATATTTTAGTAAGCTAAATTATGTGATTTTTTTAAATCTAATTTTTATTAGATTACTAAAGTGAATTGATTATAATGAACTACACTGTATCTAACAGCTGCTGTCTGTTTTTTTTTTCTTCTTCCTTGTTTTGGATTGCACATATTTACAGTAACAGAAAAAACAAATGAGAATAAATATTTCATATTTTAATCTCGCTTCAATCTGGCAAAACCTGACCTGCAAAATGATCTAAGCCTTGTAGATGACTGAAGAACATTCGATTCAATTTTAAGGAACATGAAAGAGGAACGCCACCAGTGCAAGCATCTCCTCATATCAGCATCAGCTGTGTTTTGGTTTTACATCAAAGCACCACTAGAGGGTGACACTCACATGCATACAACATTTACAAAAAAAAAAAAGATTTATTAGATTATTAGGGCCCAAGCACTATGACGTCATCACCATCACTCTGATAATGCTGTTTTAATGTGACCTGATGTCATAAATGTGTGAGGGCCCTCTTGTTCTTGGATTTTTATTATTTTTTTTCCCCAATCATTTTGGCCTCCACAGGAGATTTTGCTGCATGGCTCATACACACTTGCACAGATACATGCAAAAACTCTGGTACACTTCTAGAGCTCATTGAGCTGAACAGTTTTCACTATGCATGTCATGGGCTCAACTCAACACGAGGTCAGATATTTTGGATCATTTGCAAAACGCACATTTATGACATCAACACTATTAAATACACTATACACACACACATACACACACACTCTACACAGACAAACTACACATACGCATTACCTATCCAACACCGCATACACACACATACAGGACACACGCTACACATCCTTTACACACAGACACATATACTGTACACACACTATTCACAGACACACTACACGCATCCTACTGTACACACACACACACACACACACACACACACACACTACACATCATTCACACAAACACATCACTCATCCCATGCGCGCACACACACAAATACACATATACTCTACACATCCTACACAAACGATGACGGGCCCAAGCACCTGTGCCATTACGATCGCCACCAAATCCGGCCCACGTTGAGTGACATCAGCAACCGGGGCTTTTTAAAAGTGTTAAGATGCTCAAAAGGCACACAGGATGCATGTAGCGCACAGCTGGCGAAGGTGCTTTTTAGAGGTCTGAGCATGCTCAAAAGCCACGCAGGTTGTGCGGTGCACGCGGGTGTCGTTGTCTTTTTAGAAGTCATGCTCAAAAGGCATACAGGTTGTTATTTCATATCCCACGTGTGCGCATGATGACCACATGCTTGTTATTTCATATCCCACGTGTGCGTATCATGACCACATGCTTGTTAGTTCATATAGTTTTTTTTATTCATTTTCAAACTATACAAAGAAAACACAGCAAAAGAGAACACAACACCAACCCCCCCCCCCCCCCCCAACACAAACCAGACAGAACACAAGGATGCCATAATAATCAGATGTCCATAAAAAGATAAACACAAAATAATAATAATAACATCTAAGTAATCTTCCCCACACCCTTCCTTTACAGTACAATATTATCTGCGTTAATGCCCTCAGCAAAAGTTAAGAAAGGCTGCCAAATATTATAAAATGTATCAGTAGACCCTCTAACTGTATATATAATTTTCTCCAGCTTAAGATAGTGCATCACGTCCCTTATCCAGCAGCTAAATGTTGGTGGATCAGGGTCTTTCCATTTAGTCAATATTACTTTCCTAGCCCAAAGGGACCAGAAGGCCAATATTTTAATTTTCCTTTGGTTAAAACTAGTGTTTTCTAGGGGCACACCAAACAATGCAATAAATGGAGATGGCTCTACTATCTCTCCAAGTAGTTCAGAAAAGGTCTCAATAATAGTGGTCCAGAACATATGCAGCAGAGTTGCAGGAGCCGGCCTGCATCTATCACATGTGATATCTATATCAACTTTGATCTTAGAAAGTCTGACTTTTGACCAATGTAGACGATGCACAATCTTAAAATGTCTAAGGCTGATGGATGATGACATGTATTATTTTGTGCCAGATTTCCTCTGAAATTGGTTCCTCTAAATCTGTCTCCAAGTGTGCACATGATGACCACATGGTTGTTAGTTCATATGCCAAGTGTGCATAGGATGACCACATGGTTCGCTGACACACTTGGGATATGAACTAACAACCATGTATTTCATCATATTGACAAACTTAACTCACTGTTCTGCTTGAAACATGTAAGAGGTTTTAATGTCATGAAGTTTCACTTCCTATAGCTTTTACTTGCTTACACAGCTTTTTCCAGCCCATAAAGACACAGAATTATGCCATTGCAATTTAAGTAAACAGGACAAATTCCTCATTCATCTTCAGTAAGCAATTCGGACTGGCATGGCTTCCCCTGAATCTAGAGGTTATCTGAGAACACTGGATATCAATACACCCGGGATGGGTTGCCAGTGCTCACTCACGAGGGTATCCGGTCTCCAGAGACCTCCAGCTGAGTGCCTGTAGCCTCAGAGTCCTTTTTTTGCCATGACAGCACTGGAAGCCGTTGTGGTCCTCAACCTTTAGGTTTGACAAGTTCTCCTTGTGCTTGGTGGATTTCCATCGCATACTCTGGTTTCCTCCCAAGACTTATCTCCAGGGTGGGGAGTGTATTTTGCCTGATGTGCTGGATGGCACGTGGACGGACCAAAATACAAAAATAAATAAATAATTTTAAAATAAGAAATTGTGTGAACATGCACATATGGGTGTTTCTAGGAAAGTGGACCATAAGCATACTATACATTAGAATATTATGTATGTTATTATTATGTGTTATGCCCTTCACCTTATAGGAAGATAATGTTGAATAAATGTGCAAAATATACAGTAGGAACAGAATAGATTGTCACTCCTACTGTAGATAAGCCCCTGTATGGAATGCACCACAGATAACAAGGATCAGCTGACAAAAAAAATCCTTGCACTTGCTGGAAATGGCTGGGATTACGTCATAGCTCTATATAATAGAATAAAGTCTGAACTTTAGAAGTAACTTAATCACAGTCTGGGTTTATCATATCAGACCAGACCAAGGATGTAGACTGTACACCCAACCCAGTGTGCAGGATGTACGCAGAAACAACACACACCCAAAGGCTTTACCACATGGCGAAGGATCAAAGATTTCTGCAAGGAAATCACACTCTAAGATTCAAAGCGATCCTCCAGGTTCAGGCTGATTGAAAAAAAATTACCATAAATAGTAAGAAACAGGCACATATGCATATCCAGATTTGACGGTCCTAAAGGTACGGGATCCCCAAGGTACCATCTGCGTAGAGGAGTACGAGCAGCTGGAAATAAACCAGAGACTGAAAAAAAAAAAAAAAAAGGAAGTAGATATCATGAAAGGTTTTAAAGAAGGATATCCTGGTGCTGATGGGAACTATTGCGGTTGGGATCGCAAATCTAGAAGACCAGCAACTCACTGCAGAAGTTTCCTGTAGTGGCAGTTTCTTTCCAAAAGAATTCCTACAGTGGGAAGAGTAAACAAAAGAAATACTGCAGAATTTCTCAGTTCTCTGATGGGAGGTGCAGATATGCACCGCAAGATCTACTTCTGCTTTTTTTGTCACACTATACTAAAAATAACAGCTACCTTTCAGCTTGGTCAACCTTTAAATGGGTGGACAGTTCCATTTAAGGTGCCCTTTGGAATATTTAAAGATACGTATGGACTCCCAGCAAAAATATCACTTCAAAGCTACTTTAGAAAAAAAAATGCCATGTGCAATATTGATCTTGCTAGGTTCTTGAATTAAGCCTCTTTTTTTCTATTATCTGGTCTGGAATATAGCTCCACCCCCAGCTTATGCCACACTACACGTATGGTATCTTACAGCACAGTATTTATTATTATTATTATTTTTTTTCACAAATCCCACATACAGTAGGAAGCTGGGTCAGAGCTCAGGGTCAGCCAGGACACGGCGTCCCCTGAAGCAGACAGGGTTGAGGCCCCTGCTAAACAGTGCTCAATACTGGCAACCTCAGCGTGCTGGGTCTCGAACCCCTGCCCTTCTCATGAGAAACTCAGTAACCTACATCCTTAACCATTTAATCCATTCTCATTGTAACTGAGATTTACATCAAAGAAAGCCGCAGCTTCAAAAATGACCTACTGCCGCTTTAATGGCATTAGACATTTTTAGGAGGAGATATCCAATAAGAAGGATCCAGCACAAGTGTGTGACAGATGTTTCCTTAGGTTAAGATCTAGTTCTGCTTTTGCAATACTAAAAATAAAGCAGCCACGATTTTTTGTTTACTTTATTTAAATAATTTCCCGCAAGTTTAACCCTTGACAACGAGAGGGTTATTCATGTTTATTAAAGGAGCCCTTTGCAATGTTTAGGAATGTCTGCCATACTCAATCTTTGCTTTTTCCCAAGAATGAGCTCAATCAGATTTAGCGATATTCTGTCCCTTAAAAGTCTACTCATGAAGCAAACATAGATTCAGTAGAGAGCGCGTGGTTGTTTACAGACGGTTGAGGGCCGTTAAAATGTCAAATTTCTACTTCAATTGTATTTTTACACCTTCTACATAAAATAGCCCTTCACTAGCCTAACCTTGCTGTACCGAACTCCACAGTGATTAGGCTTATGGATGAACCTGAGAGTGTAATCAAAAACACCTTTAAAGCAAGCTTCTTTCCACTCTGGGCCTGGATTCAGAAAGGCTTCTAAACGAGCCATGTGCCATTTATCTTTCCTGTTCTAAATGATATTGTATAGACTATTCCCTCTGAATAAGTGAGACAGTTGCTCGGAGCTGGAGCTTACCGGAAGGTTTGTTCTCCGGCTGGCTTTTAAGTCCCGACTCAAATGCACCGATGTGTATCAAATACATGATGATCTAATAGGGGATTTGGTTTCTCTCCTCCACTGCTGCAATGCTGTGAGCTTCTGGCATGGCAGTAAATTAATATTCTTTGATCACTTTCTTTCTTTTCTATTCTGATACAGTTTCTGCTTCACTTACTGTATAAAGCGACAACTTGCACCTAACTGATGAAAGATGTCCATCTCATTATGTGTTAATGGATCAGAATGCTAAAGTAAGACTCGTGCAATTACCGTCTAATACAGTCCTGCCACGCTCCATCTCCTTTCGCCTGCTTGATTGTCTTTTTTTTTTTCCTGAAGTTCTCATCACTTTTACATGCTAAGCTGACAATGATAAGAATCTTGAAAGCTAATAAAATGAACCTGGATGCCCCCCATGCACCTAAGCTTTACCCTGCCTCTTTTCTCTACAATGCTGGTCTAGGGCTATCAGTATACATGTCTCTCGTCTTCGGTTACCTTACAGCCATGGAGCCTGTTCATTATTCTACTTCACCGACACTGCAATACCCATATCACATTTGTCCTCTTAGGCTAATGCTATTGAGTGAAATCTGAATGAGACTTGAATTGCTTTGGCCAGCGAGCAGGAGTGAACAAAGGCACTTAAGAAACACCTTAATGTTCTTATATTCTGGTCAGTTTACACAATTCTCCTAATGTTTGTCTCAACTATTAGCATGCTTAAGATTATGAGGTTATTGCAGGTTATTATTTTTCGCCTCGTTCAGAGATCAGGCGAAAAAGCAGTTGACTTCAGGGTAAAGATGAACACTTATTCTAGCATACTACTTCCAATACTATTTTACATCTATATTATACCAGATTAACATTCGCATGGGTTAATGCTAACCAAACATAACTAATTTGCCTAGATCATTACAAAAACAGAGTTAAAGGTTCGTTTAGTTCTTCCTCATCCCACACTTGTACAAAATGCTTCCTGGGTGTCCACATCTCAGAGGACCTATCGTGCCACATTACCACTCCACTTCTAATTAGAAACATAGACATAACAGTGTCTTTCAGGAGACTGAAGAAAGTTCATCAAGCTTGTCACCCAAATATACAATACTATACAATATTACAGTATATTAGTGCCTATTATACAATAATACGGCACTACTCTTTTTGTGTAATTTTGTGCATGTCTGCATGAAAAAATGTATATATACTGTGTAAACATAAATATATTTTTATATATACACATGCATATATCCTGCCAATTGTTAGGGACATTACCCAGTATATATATATATATATATATACATGCATGTCTTTGGACTGTGGGAGGAGGAAACCAGAGAACCTGGAGGAAACCCACCAAGCCTTGGGAGAACATGCAAACTCCATGCACACAGACCTGAGGGGGGCGGGAATCGAACCCTCGAGGTGCAATATGTAGAACTCTACTTATTTAACTTGCACTGATGTACAGTACATACACCACTTCTGGTAGATGCTACCTGAGTACCTGTACTGTGCAATGACAATGAAGTTGTCCCTTTCCTACCTAAACAGGCCTGTTTTTAGCGCTTTGAGCTAAAAAGCTGTTGCATTAGCATGGCACATCGTTAACAGGAACAGAGCTCCACCATGCACACGCTTGAATTAACACCAAACCGCATCCTTCCACACTACACGCGTGTTGCATACTACAAAGGACGCTAGTGTGCGCTCGCGCGCGCGCACGCACGCACCTACCTTAGTAACCGTTCTTTCCCGAGAGGCTCGTGTGATTGGATCCCTGTACGGTGACGTCAGCGCTTCCCAAAGTTGCGGAAGTTGAAAGTTTTCTCTTTCCCCCAGCCCGCCCGCCCCCCCCCCCTCCTCCTCGTTCAACTAGACCGATCTGTCGCGCGTGGAAGGAAGCGCGAGCGCTCGCGAGGTTGAGAAAAAAAACAAACAAACATGATCTCTATAAGCAAAATCCATTCATTTTGAGTGTACAGAGATTGTTTTAGGGACATTTGGAGCATTTTCTTTTGTGGTTGTTGTCTGAGTATCAGGTTTGTTTTAAATACGGACAAGAAGTAGAAGAAGGAGAATGTGGGAACAGGATGAGTTTGAGAAGCACTGGAGGAATGAGTTTCCCGAGGGCGAGGTGCCGATGATGAACCTGTGCACGGCGGAGGACATCGAGAACCAGCTGGAGCAGTGCAAAGCGCGCCTGAAGAGCCTGCAGCACGAGCTGGCGATGGAGAAGTTCAAGGTGATCTACCTGCAAACCACCATCGCGCAGAAGAGGAAGAGCTACGACACGAAGAGGTGGGCGAGCAAGGAGAACGACGCGGAGCTGCCGACGACCAAACCCGAACCGCGCGCTGCCCTCCCGGGGATCAGGCTGCACGAGATCGGGAGCAAGAGCGTGGATGAGGCGGGCGGCGCGCTGGTCAGAGGGAGCAAAACAGGGAAACCCATTCTCATCCCCCCGCGGAAGAAATCCGCTTTGGCTAAGGGGACCTCTGTGGGTTCGGGTTCGGGGTCAGGGTCCGTACCTCTGTATGAAGAATGCGACCGACCGAGACGCGACTCGGAGCGGGACAGCGACAGAGATTACGATGACGTGGAGCTTAACGAAAACTTCGTGCGCAAGAACCTGATCGACCCCAGGCCCAGGGAGACCCGCAGCTCCTCCCTCAGACCCTTCCGCTTCAGTAAGGATTTTGATTCCGGGGACGACGGGAGATTGTCGCCCTCTGTGCCGCTCAGAGGGAGTTACGGCTCGGGTCGCAGCACACCGGACCGGCGCAGCGACGGCTACCTCAGCTCCGAGCACGAGGACTCCTCCTCAGTGGGTAAGAGACCTCAGACCTGCACTTGAAGGTGTAATATTGGATTTCATTATTGCGTACTTGTGAAAATTAATCTGCAGTATATGTAACACCATGGTATAAAAAAAAAAAAACGCAATTCCTTAAGCACTTTCCTTATCAAAAGTATCTGTGCATGGACAACTCATCTGGGGAAATGAATTCCGGCCCGGAAAACTTGTCTCAGTTTGATGTGACACGTATTGTATATCCCCTTTCACACATGCACTTCATTCCATTAATCTAACATCATCTGAACATGTTACAGAACGAGCACCCTGGTCACTTTTCCGTAAGAAATTCCTGAGGGCCATCTTATGAGGTCAGACTTCATTGGGTATGGGTCAGGTTCACAATTAAAGATTGCGGTATGTCTGAACGATACTATGAGGTACATGATCTACGTCTGAATATCAGAAAGCATCACTTGAACAGATCAATGAAGTCAGTAATGTTGCATATTCCTTGTTTGTTTCTTTTTTTAAAAAATTTTTTTTATTCTGATTGGCATCGTTGCATTATCACCAGCTATAGGTCTTACTCTTCTCCATCTTCCCGAACTCTTACCGCCAATTGTCCAGTACGGTCTTCCTTTAAAAAAGAAAAAAAAGCCATTAAATGCTTTGTTCCCTGATCAGTCCCCCCCCCCCCCCCCTCTCCAATTCTGTTGCATATTTTTTTATTTGTTTGTTCTTCTTTTTAAGGCAGTTGGCATCCAGTAAGTTGCATTAACGCCACCTTTTGATCTTGATCTCCCTCATCTTCCTTTCATTCTAAATCCTCTTTTATCAAATATTTTCTTCCTTATCCTCTCTCTCTCTCCATTCTCCAAAATACTCATACAGTGTACTCAAACTTTTCAAATTCCCATTGCTCCTCCCCCGAGGTAGAGAGATGTTCTTTTATCCATACACATGGACAAGAGGCAGCCATCACCCTCTTTCAAAAGCCCCGCCCCTGTGTCCTAAGTGTCTTAAGAATACGCAATCCATGTCCGAAATGGACTTTTACAGTCCACTTAAGAAACAGGGGGTGGAGCTTTTAAAAGTGGGTGGAGGACAGGGGTAGCTCAGTGGTTAAAGCTCTGGACTACTCATCAGAAGGTTGTAGATTCAAATCCCAAAAGCCCCTGAGCAAGGCCCTTAACCCCCAACTGCTCAGATGTATAATAAAATTAAAAATTAAGTCGCTCTGGATAAGAGCATCTGCTAAATGATCTGAATGTAAATTAATTATTCAGATGTCAACTGTTTCATTTAAAGGTGCATTAGGTTGGGTGCAGTTAATTTAATACTTTTTAATTTTCTTTTTCAAAACTATTAAAAATATAATTAACTTTTATTAACCTTTAAGACTAACAAGGACTATCATGAGATTACTCTCATACGTACTCTGACATTGAACCAACTTATAGCTCAATAAACCTGCAGCGTCTTCTTGTAATCGTTTGTCAGGCTGTGAAGCGCTGTCGGGGGTGGGCTTGTCTATAAAATGACTATTAAGAAGTCGATCCAACGAACAAATTTTCAGTTTTGTTCTGCCACCCTTAAACTTATTCTGATACTATTTTTTGCGCTAGATTTATTTTTAAGAAAACATTATTTCCTACGTTATTATTTAACAGTTTGTCAGCCAGTATTGAGCCACAAGTAGGACAAAAGCTGTAGGGGATAAATAGCATGGCACTTGGGAAATGGGTAAAAATGTTTTTTCACTGGGTTGTATTCCAAAATGTGTATTTTTAGTATTCATCTTGTACCTGGCGAAGTTGCACAGGGTGTACAATCTCGGTAGCTGCAAAGTTTATCGTGGGAACATTGGGTGTAAGCCGGACATGCACCCTGGACGGAAAGCGGGACACCATGCACTTATTGGCACCAATTAAGCTTATCAGGTCTATGTACTTTAATGTATGTGAGAAGAAACCCGGGGGGAACATGCCTAAAATCTTCTCACAAGACGGTAACATGAGGTTCTGGGCAGAGTTAGGAGAGTGTAGGAGACATTAACTGCTGTACCCACCAACGCTGCATGTTCTACATTAACAAAATATCATCTTTAAGTAAGGCTGCATTTTCGTTCTGTTTGTGTGAAAATTTAAGTCTGAATTGCTGCCGTTTGTGGATTATTTCCAGCGGCAAGTGATCCAAAACTTTAGTAATGCGCCCGGAAGCCTCCCTTCTCTGTGTATTCAAAGTTTTTGGAATATCGCCACTTTCCTCCCTTCTCTTCGGCACCTCTTTCAATGAATTTCACTTATTCCTGTTTTTACCACAGTACATGTGTCAAAGCCCTTGAATGTCAGCTATTATCCAAGATTAACACACTCTTCGTAGCTGAGCCAGCACCCTGTGGGTTTCTGTCGCAAGGATTAGGTATTGTGTATTATTTAACATAATACTTATTATGGCATTCAAATTGTTGGTTATGATGCGATAACAATCTCGGGTTTTTTTGGTCAGCATCTGCCCTGATCCCTGGCTATTGCAGAACGCTTGGTTTTCTGAAGGATTCGTGTAATTTAACACCAACGTCCCTTACTAGAGGTGGTGGGAAAAGTAACTGACGAAGGTACACATGATAATCCATCTCAAACCATCATCCGCTGCTTATTGTTAGACTGTAGTGTGGATTATTGGATTTGAGTAGTTTTTCACACAGTACTAAAGATTGGTCTGTCCTTCAGGCAGCGCACTATGGTGGAGTTCTTATTACATTGTGTGGTCAGAGCACTAAACTAGATCCATCTCTGAAACCTGAACGCTGTTTGTCTCACTTTTAGCCTTGAATACAGTTTGAGATTTTATTTCAGATCATCACTTGCGGTAGATGACATACCCTGAAAGTAGGGCGATGATTTCCTGTTCTCTTCTTGGCATACAGTATCCGTGGCCTGCATATTTTGTTTATCTGCCCTCTCTGACTAGCACTAATCTAACTCAGTGTGGGTGTGTTAGCTGGGAAAATCCAAAAATGTGAACCACTGAAATGAGGTAGTACTTTTCTTTGTATTGTACAGGGCACAGACACTATCGCCTATTGGGAAAACTACACGATTAGTCAACTCCAGCAGATTTATTTAAATCAAAGACATAATGAAATGTCAGCAACTCTGATTAGGTGGTTCTCTTCCAACACAATGGATGTATAAAACTATTTAAATAACGTCTATATCCTTAGGGCTTCATGCCGAAGTGGTACATAGAAATCACTATTAGACTTCTTCCTCACTCTAACCCAGACTTCTTAATAGCAAAACATCCATTATTATTATTATTATTATTATTATTATTATTATTTTGTATGTGAGTGAGAACATTTACTCACTCACTCATTGTTAATACCGTTTTATCCTGTATAAATGGCCACAGGGCGCCTGGAGCTTAGCCCAGAGACTTGGGGCACGAGGCCAGGTGCCAATCCACTGCAGGGCAGACACACATACACACACTTATTCACACATTACGGGCAATTTAGAAATGCCAGTTAGCCTAATCTGCATGTCCTTGGACTATGGGAGAAAACCAGTGTACCCCGAGGAAATCCACCAAGCATGGGGAGAACATGCAAACTCCAGATCCTAGTGGTGGAAGGTGACAGTCCTAACCACTAATCCATCATGCGGCCTGTGTGAACATTTAGTGCTTGGTAATTGCTTAGTCATTGTCGCACCTGGTGCTAGATTAAGCTAAATAGCCACAATAGTGATACGCCTATTTACTGAAAGTGATATGAGCATTAAATATAATATGAAACTGGCACTTGTTCTGGACGTAATAATTGGATAGTGTTTGGTGTAAACACTTGTCGACATCAAGATGTTGCTGAAAAGTATAAATTTCAGTTACTATACAATTTTTCCTTAGTTAAAGTTTCTTGAGGTCAGCAGTGTTTAAGCAAACACTAGTAAAAAGACTAAGCTAATTGCTAAAACCAAACAGCTATCGAGTATGCACATCCCCTCAGAAGTTACCTCGCAATTTCGCTGAATATATATATAAAAAAAACCCTGATTTAATTTAAAAGAGACCATCTCTGGCCAAAAGAAACACTTATTTAGTTTAAAGGCCAATATGAAACATGATAATTTTATGTTTGAGGTGAAGAAAGTTACAGTAGAAATGTCTTTGCTAGGTAGCTAGCTGTGTGACTCCAACTAGCATTCACACTGAAAATAATTACTAGGAAACAGGGTTTTATAACTAATTACACTAGAAGTAATAGTGATTCAGTAAAACATTCATGACCAGACATTTTCAGAGATTTATATGTGACAATTTTATGAGGAACAGAAGTTGGGGTTTGTTTCACTGAGGCTCTGGTTTCAATAATAATGCTAATAACAAACACGTCAGTAGCAAGTATTTTTAGTTGCCTCAAGTTGTTTGTGTCCATTCTCACAGAAGTTTCTTCTTTAACAGGGAAAACATTTGGAAATGATAATGCACATTAGTTAGGATGTTGTGTCTGGAAAGTCTTGCACAACTGCACTTATAAACACCACAGAAAAAGGAGGAAAGCGAGACGTTCCGGCACTGGAAACTATTAGCGCATTTACGAGCCGTTTGGAAAGGGAGTCCTGGAACATTAGGAAATAAAATGCATAGTATAATCGGTGTGTTTTCTTTTTAATAACATTTGACCCCAAAATTTACCTGATTTTGTTCAATGATACGATTTGACAATTTTGTGAATGATACAGCGTATGGATGAGAATCATCAGGGACCATCCGATATACTATTATCGCTATACCTAGGTGCTGATTCAATTTGTATTGTGACTCTTTTTTGTGACTCTGTCTATTATGCATCACAATTTTTTTTAATATCTTAATTTTTTATATATATGCAATATTTTCAGATTATTTGTTACTCGAAGTATGATGTACACTAAAAGGTGAGCGTAATACATACGACTTATATTTAAAAACTCATTCCCTCTAGTGGAAATAGAAACATTAGTGAAAAAAAAAATCGCTTTTGGGGGTCGTGAGTCTATACATGAATTGCCCACACTACTAAATCATGATGGGTGTGATGCCATCAGTGCTGTCGGTCTTCTCCAGAATCTTCATGTGTGCATAGCGTCACATGGCCTTAAAAATAATAATAGCCAGAGATAATATAATAATGTGAGCTTTGGCCAGCGGGGTTTTGGAAAGGGGGAGCAATCGCTCCTGGGCACACTACAAATCAATTGTGCCTAATGTGAAAATGCCCTTAATTAATCAGTGTCACCCTTTAACGTGGTACATTAAAGTCTTTGCTGCAGTTGGGAAAGTCTTTAATCATTTCATTAGGAAAACTATTAAATAAACTTTTTTTTTCTTCTTTTCAGCACATTTTGTTCAAGATCAAATAAGAATCCTGTTAAAAATGTTTTCACTTTCAGTTAGAACTCGCATAAAACTCCGAGCTGACACCCTGCAGAGCTCAGTAGCTAAGTGAGTGGATGCATCACAGACAAGAATGTGACATGCTGTAAAATGTTCTGTGTCCTTGAAGTAGGTTACGTTCGGTCAGCCAACACTTGCACGGAGACAATAAAGACAAAGTTTATAGCACTAGACAACTCCAGAGATTTTGGAGTGAGAAAGTCTGTATTTTTTTGTATTTTTAGCAAGATTGAATCCATGCAGCATTTTTTAGATTTTGGAATCGATTCATACTTTTTTAATGTTTAGTGTGAACTTTTATTTCTTTAACTTTTATCAGTTTTTTTTAAATATGGCCCATCATCTGCAGAAAACAGTAACCGTCATCTGTCGCTTATTCTTAGAATTTATATTCGGTCGGTGCAATACTGCAATCAGTTGGAATGGAGTGTAGAGCAGAAGATTGGTTGGGAAAAAATACTTTTAGTAGTTTTTAATATTTATAAACCTGTAGGAAATATAGGCGCTTGGAACAAATCAGACTATCAACTTTCATGCTACGGAGTTGAATCGACAGTCTACCTATGATTCAGAACACTAGAGCTCTAGAGGGAATGATTTTTTAAAAATCTAACTTGTGTGTATCGTACTCAACTTTTAGTGGCTAAAATGTACATCATACTTCAATTAGCAAATTGCTGTGGTTTAAGTGGAATAAAACACTTCAGGATGTGCTGTTATTTGGACAATAATCACCCTGTTATTGTAATTAAGGAAATAATTGAGAACTTATGACAATATGAGCATACATAATGTATGAAGAAGCAAATGATTTGTTTTTCTATACTGTATTTTCATAATGTCCTAATTTCTATTGTATATTATATTAAACAGTCTAAAAAAAAAAAAAAAAAAAAAAACATTTTTCTCCCGAAGTATGACGTAACATTTTGGAGCTTGTTGTCTTCATGAAATATTTTTTTTTTTTGCTTTTCCGAAGTCACGCTGCGCTTATAAGGCGCTTTCCAAGGTCTGTTTAGTTCATTTGTAGAGATTCTGTTCTCAGATAAACTATGAAATGAGTCAGCAGGCTGTCACGGTTAGCTGGTTTTTAACCTGCTTCCCTTTTTTTCTTTCTGCTCTGTGTTTTAAAAATATGAATGATCTCTTGTACTTTTAACCAAATTCCTTTTGTACAGGTTAAAACACTATTGTATGAGTCTAATTAACATGGATGATTGCAAAAAAAAATTATAAAAATAATGCCGGAAGATGCATTTGTGTACCTGACCGTATAAGCGGAGTGTCTAAGAGTGTCTTTAAGAACTAAGAGTCTGATGTCCTTCTGGTCATGTGGGTTAACCACAGATTGGACTTTGCAAAGTGATGTACATAGGTGATAAAAACTGCTGTGTGAGTGAATTGACTTTATAGCATTAGCCACGGTTTTCAGTATCTGATGAACATCAGTGTGTAACTCCAATCTCTTTATGTTAAATATCCGTTCGGTTGTGAGAAACGAAGCAGATGAGAGCTTGGCCAAGCTGCCAGACTGTATCGTGTTACTCAACATTAACATCCAACTCCCCCCTCTTTTTATTTTTTTATTATTTTTTTTGCTGTTGCTTTGTCAGTTTTGTTTAACAGGAATGTAGTCCGACCACTTGCATCTCCCACAGTTGAATTCCCCACAGCGGGGAGTCTGGCTGTAGGATAACAATTAACCTTGACTCTCGGTTCAAAACCCTGTTTGTGCTTCTGAATGAACTTCTGTTTGACTGGTCAATATTGAACTTGCAGTCCATCCTAATGAGTTAGACGTGTGCGGGCTTTTGACTTATCGGTTAAAAATACAGCGGTATCACATGAGGGTCATAAAGCTGGAGATGATAGTGATGCCTATACCATAGTGCTTTATCTTCTGTAATAGCAATGCTCTTTCTAATATTTTTTTTTTTAACATAGGGACTTGTATGTTGGATGCTTAACATAAATAGGGCAGAAAGAATAAAAACTGTTGATTTTGGTAAAGTTTGATAAAGTTGTTGTATATAGTACTGTGCCAAAGTTTTGAGTCACTCCACATTTCTGATTATTTGCCTTCTAAAGAGCCAGACGTTCTTGTGTTTTTAATGTAGCCTTGAGAAATAGTTCTCCAGGCTTCCTGAAAAACAATTTCTTTTTTTCTTTTTTTGGCTCTCATTTTTGGCAAGTTTTTTTAGTTCAGTTCCTTTACCTGGCCAGTTTTAGACGATTATTTTCTGTTTGTTAAGTGACCCGTGAATCATTTCAAGCATGAAAAAAAAAAAAAAAATCAAACTTCAGGCACGAACCAGTGAGAAACAGGTGCAGATGATGACGGGTGATCAGGCCGGTGATTAGTATACTGGTGATGCTGAATGTTGAGTGGTTGGAGCAGATGAGAGGGCAGGTTGTTGCAAAAACTAAAACTTTAGGCACTTTGCAGCCTGTTGTAGGGGAAAAATTGTTCCTCTTTCTTAACTTGAAATAACATAAAATTTGAAGAAATGAGGAGTGGCTCCATACTAGCACGGCACTGTATACAAATGTTTTCTGGTCCGGGTGAGTACAGCATTATGGATGTGACGGTTGCACTTGTGTGGGTGAGCAAAAAGCCTCAAAGCACAGACAAGCTTAGTATAAGGATATTAATTGCAATGAATTTTAGTGTATTCTCTACAGCAGAAAACAAAATCATATCATTTACATCTTAAATATTTATCAGTGTTATGAATGTGACCTTTAAAGAGACACTTAAACTTTTGAGAGAGAGAGAGAGAGAGAACAGGTTTTCCGTAAACTCTGTAGAAAGCATTAAGGTTGTATCATGAAAGAATACCACAGGTGTACAGTAGGCTTGAAGTAAATGTGGAATGAATAATTTCAGATAAACCGGCATCATGGATGTGGCATGTTTCCATGTTATTAATTGTATATAAAATGAAACCGATTATGAAATTAGTAAATCCTTCCCTCCTCTTTCTTTTCCCCATCTTTAGTGTTCTTAGTTTGTTTTTGTCCCTTTTGATGTTTATCATACATTAACATGTATGACTTTGCCCCCCCCCCCCCCCCCCCCCTTCCCCATTTACTCGGAAATTCCCTTTTATTAGCTCATAACAATACTAAATATTTATTTGTGAACTGACTGGTTTCATGTGAAATCTAACCAACTGTAAATGAATAAGCTGTTGGGTTCTTTAATAGGTTGTTATTGTTTGCCGTTTTTTGTAGCCGGGTCAAATCACAACTCGCTGATGTGTGCATTAATCATGTTCTCATATCAGCAGAACACATTTGGTGTTAGTCTTTACTTGTCGAAGTAAATAAATGGATAAATAGATGCACTGTGTGGACAAAAGTTACCTGTTAATTATTGAATTCAGGTGTTTCAATTAGGCCCTTTATCCCCCATAAAGGACAGTCTTAATGCTTCAGCATACAACGACATCTTGGACAATGCCATGCTTCCAACAGTTTGGGAAAGGCTCTTTTCTATTCCAGCATTATTGCGCCCCAGTGCACAAAGCAAGGACTACAAAGACGTGGTTTGATGTGTTCAGTGTGGAAGAACTTGACTGGCCCTAACACAGAGCCCTGACCTCAACCACATCCTCGGGATGAACTGGAACGGCGATTGTGAGCCAGGTCTTTTCATCCAACCTCAGTGCCAGACCTCATTAAACGCTCTACAGCATGAACGGACATGAATTACCACAGAAACACTCCAACATCTTGTCTTTCTAGAAGAGTGGAAGCTGTTGTAGCTGCAAAAAGGGGACCGACTCCATATTGAATTACTGTATATGTATTTGGATACAATGTCATTGCAGGTTTGGCCAAATACTTTTATGTCTATATAGTGTTCTATCAATCAAAACACCAAAAATAAAAAAGGTATTAAATGTGGAACATTTCGCCAAAAAAAAAAAAAAGCTTTTAATTAGAAAGAGAGGTTTTAAAAGATCTAGTGTATGAATGTATGTGATGTATTGAAATCTGTAATCAATCCGAGATCGAGTTAATACCTTGAAGATGTATTTTTATAATTCTTGCAGCGTCTTCAAGGTGTTAGCTGATGGTGGACTGATAAAATGATGACGTGATGAACTGAAGCTCACAGATGACATTTTTTCAACATATTGATGCATTTAAATGAAAAAGAAAAAAGCACGGAAATAAAGTAATAATAAAAACCTTATAAAAAATGTTATTCCCTTAAAGCTCAGTGCAACTGCACATAATCCTGTTAAGCTGAGTTGAATTGCTTCCTGCTCAGCTGGTTCAGAAGCTGAGGAACAATAATAGTAACAGCATCAAGTCATGCACTGTTTAGTCACATCTGAAATGACGTTTAATTTCTGTGTGTGTGTGTAAATTCCCATGTAGCAAGTGGTAGGTGGGGTTTTCAACCAAATAAATCACAGTGATGACGTTGCGTAAGAATGACCGAAACCTGCGCTTCCACCCCACCTTTAAACAACCCCGCTTTCCATAAATAATGCAGACCACTGCTCGAGACTGACGTTAATGCGCTGTAATTAGGAGATGACCGTATCATGGAAAGATAAGGTCGTATACCCCGGATACCTCTTGTAAATTCTCAATGAATGCAGTTTCATCAGTGTGGTTTGTTATCTTCAAGAGGTCATGTACATGTAAATGACCTCCTACAGGGTGTGTAATATTAAGAGAGTTCCTTATAGATGCATCGTAATCTAGGAATTCTTTGTTGGATTTTATTCAAAAGGAAAAATACAGTCTAAAATTTCATGAATCATAAAATGGTTGTTATATGTCTGTCTGTCTCCTGAAAAAAAAAAAAAAATCCATAAATTTTTTTTGTGCTGTAGTTGCTACAGTAAGACTACTTCTGGGTTTGAGTTTGTGTGTGTAATCGCTCATTTAAACACCTTTATCATCAATAAACATATTAAATGAAGTAAATCCTTTATTCATACTCTATTTTAATGCTGCAGTACATTAGATACTCTGCGAATAAGACGACTTTTAATCTTTCAATCTGTAGAATATCTTACAACATTGCCTGGCTCATGCACTTTATATTTAGTTGTTTGTAAGACGATGCACATTTTTGTCCTTTGTTCACGTCTCTGTTGCACTTTAAAACAGTGGACACTTCTGTATCTAAGCGCTCACCTTTTTCGCCCTCTATATAACAGATATCTCCATAGTTCACTCCGAGAATAGTTCACTATCTCTCTGTCTGTCTGTCTTGCTTATGATTCTTTCAATGCTTTCTGTGGCTTTTGATTGTGCCGAATAACAATTTTGAGAGTAAAAACTCCCTTTTATTTCTCTGTGTAATCCCCTGCTACACTAACACACTCATCCCAGTGTTTCACTAGTCCCGGTGCCATGATCACACTACCTGCTTCATGTCTGAAACGCTGGCCTCCCAGGAACTCCTTTAATGACGCAAAGATGTGGAAATGTCTTGGAGCGAGGTCAGGACTATACAGTGAATGTGTTGACTCCCTAAAGTTCCTGTATTGTACAAGTGTTGTTAATGAATGATTGTGTGTTCAGTTCCCACAGACGGGTGCGTCTCCTACCGCAAGTTGTCGACTTGAAATTATCCGTTGATTTCGTGAACAGGTGTTCCACTCGCTGTGATCATGTTCGCGGGAACGCTCCGAGCCACCTCGACAGGGATGGTCGTGTGGTGTACGGTGGTTCTTTAAAACGTCTCCATCTTTCAAAAGTTTTTCTGAGGCTAAGAGTCTCATCGGTTTTACACCTTCATCCATGTGAAATTGCATTGCAAGTCCCGGGTTTGACTTGAACGCACCTTTTACTGTAGTATTTTGTCTTTTTTAGTCTTTTTAAGCAACTATAAAGACTTCCATGTTGAAAGCTTCAGTGGGTTTGTACATCTTATTATTATTATTATATATTTTTTGTGAAAATGCTTTGAAGTGAGACACTCTCTCAGGCCAGGTGACCACCTCTTTCATGCACAGTGTTTCTATGAACCATATATACAGGTTATAAATGCCGTCGACCCAGATCTTTCCTGTTGTTAAACATATTTGCTAATACAGAGTGTTTGTGTGTTCATTGGTGTTAGACTTTGTAACCACAGTGAAAACACACATCGTGTAACAGAAATGTAGCCGCCCTAATAGACGTGGACTCTGATCTATTCTCGTATATGTCAGAGTTAGTAGCAGGTGAGAGTTTATTTTTACACTCGGTCGGCGTGTGAGAAACACGGAGGTGAGCTTTCACGATAAACGGCAAGCAGAAACCTGAACTTGTTGAGAGTCTTATTTCATCATATACAGTCAGATGCATAAATATTTGGACATCGCCAAGTTCTAGTTAGGTTTTTTTTTAGCAGTCATTAATAATACCTGGATATAATCTTAAATTAAATAGCTATTTTTAATAGTTGGTTGCAAATGCTTTGTGGTCAATGACTTTCTGAAGGTGCCATCTTTGGTGAGGTTCTGCCAGGGCCTTTACATGACACCACCTTGATTCCTGCATTAGCTTTGCCTTGCATGTGAAATGCATGGTTAGGTGATTGACTTGGCCATTGCAGAACGTTTCACTTTTTTTTTTGTTTAAAGGCAAAAAAAAAGAAAAAAAAAAGGGCAAAAGTCAGGTCAAAGTCAACCTACCACTATGAAGCACTAAATAATTAGCGGATATTATTGCTCTGTAGGCTTCAGAATTCATCCTGGTGCATTTTTCTTCATTCGCATCTTTAATAAATGCAAGGGACGAAGTCAAACCGGGACATTTGATTGTGCGGAACACAGTTTTAAGAGTAAAAACAACCGTTATGTCTCTATATAATTCCCTACTGCACTAATCCAACGTTTCACTAATGCTTGGATACCATCAAGGTTTCTCAGTACCCCAGAGCCATGCTCGAACTGTCTGCTTTACATCTTCACCCTGGACCCCCAGGAACTCCTTTAACAGCCCAAACGTGTGGAAATGGCTTGGAGCGAGGTCGGGAATATACGGTGGATGTGGCAGTAACTCTCCGCCAAGATCCTGTAACGTGCAAGTGGTGTTCGAAAATAGTTGTGTGGACAGTTCCAACAGACAAATGCGTCTCTGTTGCAAGTTGATTTGATGTTGGTTTTTTCAAGGATCGGGCGTCCCACTTGCCGAATGTTGGCCGGAGCGACGGCAGTGGCCTCTGAGCAAGCATTCGCGGACGTACAGCCTTCTTCGAAACCGTTGCACCATTCTGTGCTTGAAGTCTTTCAGCAAACCAAGTCTTTTGCTTGAAGATGAAATTTCATCATAGGTCCCGGTTTGACTTGAACACCTCATTTTATTGGCAGCCATTCAAAAGAGGTAGGTTGTCTTGGATCCTTCCCTTCATCATCCCACCCTTCACCCTTCCATCTTCTCTGGTGATCATTTTGGTAAAAGTTGATCTTAGCCCATCTTACACTGTACACTTGTACACAACTGTTTTTTAATTGTTCACATTTTATAGTATATCTAATGTATTTATTCCAGTGAAATCTTCTTTTAATTTGCCTACTTTCTTGATCTGGCCGAACATTTAACTTTCTTCTAGATCTTTTTTTTTTAAAATGTGTTTCTAAACTCACCAATATGTTCATTCTTTGATATAATGTTACCAACTCCTCCCCACCCCCCCCCCCCCCCATCCTGATGATGACTTGCTTCACACTTCACCTCTCTCACACCTGTTTGGACTTCACTTGAAATCAGCGTCTGAATATTTCTGGATCTGACTATGTATCGTTACCATCCTTACTCATAGGAAAAAAAAAACACACAACCCTGGACTTATGCGGTATCTCCATACCCACAAATGACATCAGCAGTGTGTCGCATGCAAGGTTATTTTAAAGGTCAAATGCATACCAAGCAGACGCTGTGCTTGTGGCTGGAAGGTTTTTGATTTAAATCCCATGATTCACTGCTGAGCAAGACCCTTGAGCTGCATGTGTATATACTCGGATTGTAAAAAAGGGAAGGGGAAGCCCAGGGGGGAAAAAAAAAAGTGAAGACAAATACGGGTTGTCTTTGTTGCTAAGTGCGCTTGAGAACATAGCTAATTTCATATCAGGCTACGTAAAGAGTGAGTGAGGCTCTGGACTTGTGTACAGTACATGCTGAGTTCTCATTCTTTGGTTATAGACTTCTTCCTCTGTGCATGGCAAAGTATCACACTAACCACAACAAAGTGTCTTACAGCTGGTTAGCAGTGGTGAACCTGCAGATGTAAAAAAGCAGAAGAGGATGAAATGCACTGCTTGCTAGTTTAAATTAGCGTGTTGTAATCCTGCGTTGAAAAGTACTGCATTTGGTGCACCGGGTAATGCTAATCGAGGCTGGAGAAGGACGTTTGGAGTCTTGTATCCAACACACACGATCATACCTTTTCATGCATTTTTTTTTTTTTTTTTTTTCTCTCTCTCTCTTTGTAAAAATAGTAAGAAACAGTGGGCTTGCCCAGGCCCGTTCAGGTCTGAGATCCGAGAACCCTTTTTGTCCCTGTGTCTCTGTGGGTGTGGACGTTTGGACATGACGCTTTATTGACTTACAGTAATTCGTACTTTTTTTGGTCAGGTTTGTAAAGAAATTGTGTGGACAGATGAACACCACCAACGTTCTCTCCCATTTCCAAGCATAACTGAGGAATTCTGTGATTGTTGTGATTGTTCTAAGCAGTACTCTTAACTTTTCAGGCTTTGCATCTGGATTGGATTTTGGTTCATTTTTTTCTTAGGGAATGGGTTCCATCCGAGTTCTTTTACCTGGCTTATGGTTGCAGATTTTTTTTTTTTCCCCACTTGGTTCCGTCTGATGCGTTTTCTGAAAGAGAGTCCTTCTAAAGGTTTGGATGGAAATATATAAGGGAAACGAATCTATAAAAGTGTTGTACAGTAGTATAAAAGTGAATGAATCATCCTGTTGAATTGATCCTGTAATAAATAAATGTGCCGAGTCATTCAACCTTGTGCAAGCCAGTGTACAGTACTAGCGCGCCTAATGAACCGGTAAAGAAGCTGACCTGAGACAACGATGCCGACCGATAAATGACTCCCAGTGAATTAAACATTGCAAATGAGCTTTTTTTTTTTTTTTATATATACATGTCATTGCTGATTCTGTCTGATTTCGAGCTCTCCCCTGTCAAGTGTCATGAACTTCCTCAAATGCATGAAGCCAACTGACCTCATTTATTCAAACTGGTGGCGTATAATATTTAGACGCTAGTGCTTTTCACCCACTTCTGCTTGTGTGGACATGTAGACGGCAATGCTTGCTTAGTTGTGGAAGTAAAAGAGCAAGTTTGTCACCTTCTCCAAGAGAGAAACCTTGCCTTCCAAGGAACTGTAATCTCTGGATAATAGGGTGATGATTTTTTGTTGTGCCACTCGGTAGTAAACACCATCAGTGTTGATCTTAGGGTTGCACTTTTTTTTTTTTTTTGTCGTACATGTTAAAGATCAATAATTGATTGATCATTAATAAGTGATGCATTTTAGAGGTTATCACTGTGGCCTCGGACCTCCAAGGTCGAGGGTTCGATTCCTACCTCGGATCGGTGTGCGTGTGTGGGGTTTGCCGCGTTAATTTTCCTCCTGGTGCTCCAGTTTCCTCCCACAGATTAGGTAATTTGGCGTTCCTAAAATGCCCACTTTGTGCGCGCGCGCCCTGCAATGGATTGTCCAGGGTGTACCCCGCCCACCTTGTGCCCAAACTCTCCTGGGACCTCTAGTGGTTTAAACGAAGAATGAATGAATGAATGAATGAATGAATGATTTTATTATTCAAATAATTAAACAAAGACAAATGAATGAAGCAAGAATGGATACATTAAAAAAAAAAAAAGGATGTCAAATACTTTTTGTCTGTCATTAAAAAAAAAATACATATTGAATGTTGTGCGCCCTTTTGTGGTGAACTACAGAGAAAAAGACGCAAAACAAACATTATTGGTTGTGGCATTTTTAACCAATTAAATTCTTTCCTTAAACGTTGGAACGGTAATTTATTAACGTTGACCTGTTAACGTTCTCACGTTTGAAGTAGATCTTTTGAAGTGAATAAAAAAAAAAAAATTCTTAAAGCTATAGCTAGCTTATTAAACCAAGGGCTAGTTAAAGGACTAGTGATAACTCCGTACTTAGTAGTATTTTTGTGGATTGTTACAGGTATCACATTTTTTCTTTAGTACCGAACCTAATTTTTTAAAGTTTGTTTTTGCTAGATACTAAAAAAAAAGTTATATTGTAATTTGAAAGCTCAGACTGTTATACTTTGAATCCAAAACATGTCGCTACTCAGAAGCGGTAACATGAAGCGCCACTACCAGACGAAACATAACCAGTTTGAGCTGACGTGTTGTCGTTATAGCCATAAACAAATCATGGACACTTAAAACGTTAAAAAGCTATCTGTTGTTTCCTTTCGGTCATGTTGTTCGTTCTCGTCTGTCTGCTGACACTTTGTTGGGGATGGGTTTAAAGCTGTGAGCGAGTAGGTGTAGTGTGGGTGGTTCTACTCGTATTTCCGCAGAGTTTCACATTTTACATAACGGTTATGACTTGCTCCTGCCAAAGCAATCGGGTTCAGTGTGAGTGTGAGAGACGGCGTGTTAGATCATGCTGAGGTGATCGTCGATCTGTGTTCAGCATGACCGTCACTTATTCACAACATTAACACTTGCTGCTTTTTATGCCGCTTTCTCGATTCTGACTGGTTAAAAGGCGTTCGGTCGTTTTTATCCCTGCAGCTGCGACATTACTTCTGGATGTGCCGTTTCAATTATGTAATATGGGTTTAGCCGGTACGTTGTGGATGCAGGCAGAACATTCCGAGTTCGAATCCCAGGCCTGCTGCAGAGCGAGCGAGCGAGCGCCTTTTGCATTCTTGAGCGAAGCTTCTCTCTGTTTTCTGCCTGGGCTGTGTTTGGACTTGCATAAAATCATCCGTCTGATGAATAGTGTAAAAGTAATCACGTCATGTTAGCATTGCGTGTTCCAAGCTCTTTCTATGACGGCTGCTTCCTGACGGCTTTGCCATCTTTAAAGCAGAGATGAAAAATCTGCGAGATCCGCAATGAATCGAGCTAATTACATGTGATCGAACTTTCTCACATGTAGAAAAATGACTTGCACAAATCTGTAGTGCACAGAGGTGCTCCTCTCCCTTCTACCTATAAGTTCTGACGCCTTCTGGCCTCCAGCTGGTGGCGAAATTTGCAGTGTAGCATGTCGCCATGGCGATTGGGTTCCGATAAGCGAGTTGGCATGGTGATTTGAACGTCGAAAACCGTAGTCGAGGGAGGCCTGTACACTGATTGATGAGTGTGAACAGCATGCGCTTGGGCAGACCACAGCATAGACGAGTGTCTGTGGGAATGTGTGTGTGTGTGGTTAGGTAGAAGTGAACGCTGGTGCGTTTCAGGAAGACCCCTTCAACGGTTATGTTCATGCATCAGGGTTGTGCACTTGCAGGAGTGGTCTGCAGCGCACATACCAGAATCGACTGAGTGAGCGTGAGTGTTTCCTGTCTTCTTACTGTGAGCCGTGTCTCGCTGCTTCGAGTGGTGCTAACCCTGATGTAGACATCCCAATATACTGTATTAAACATGCACAATGTTTGAAATCTCGCACAATTGGCGTGCTGCTCTGGTAAAACAATCGGCCACAGACTAGTGTGACTAGTCTGACTGATCTGAAGCAAAGATACTGTAATTACCGCAGAGTTTATTATTTTGCACTAACCGCACATCCTGGAGTGTTTTATTCCTCTTACACCACAGAGGTTTGGCCTTCAGTTACACGTTCTACAGAGAATTCATTCTACAGTAGGTCACCTTACTAAATGACATGTACAGGGTGCGTATACATAAGAACACATAAAGCCATGAGAGTACATCTGTTTTCTTTTTCTTCTCAGATTTCTAGTAACTGTAGATTTAGTAACTGTTTGACATTAATAACGTAATTAAAAATAACCTAGCTTTGATGATCGATTCACATTATCGGTCGAATCGGTTATCAGTTGAGTCCGTTTTCGATTTAGAATTGATTCTCAGCAAAACTATTTACATTATCTGTTGCACATTCAATGAACTAAAAACTATAACCTTCTTTAAAAAAAAAAAAACCTATAGCATAGCTTTTGCCGAAAATAGAATCCGCTTTCATCTTTTGCAGCTGC
This sequence comes from Clarias fuscus, assembly GCA_030347435.1. NCBI lineage: Eukaryota > Metazoa > Chordata > Actinopteri > Siluriformes > Clariidae > Clarias > Clarias fuscus. Next base: position 9,292,017 of record CM059212.1, read on the forward strand.
TTGCGGTTTGAGAGAGAGTATTCGCGTCTTCTTCTATTCAGTTTATAGGCGCTTGGTGCAATACCACCACCTGCTGGACTGGAGAGTGGAGCAGGAATCAAAGGCGATCACGCTGTATGAGCCGCGACATTTACACAAGCTGCATAACGTTTCAATGCTGATTAGATATTTATTAGTAGGGGGGGCTGTTGATATTAACATGATTAATCCAGAAATGTAAAATAAATTTGTGTTAACGAAAATTAATCCTATGACAAAGTTTGACCCTAATGGCTTTCCATAGTCGCAGCATGGTTACCTGGCACTTGTATGGTACGTTTAGTATGGATAATAAAAAATAAAAATAAAAACATGTATAAAAAAGCTTCTGAATGGACGTTTTGATAAAACCAAAGTTCTTGATCTACCTTCAAAGGGAACTATTTTTACAGAATATTTTATATACTTTAATATTTTTATTTAGATTTTTCACAGATTTTCTCTCTAATTTTAGTCTTATCCAATTCCCACCTTCACTAGGGGACTTTCCACATTAAGGTTACCGCTACCGATCAGGGAGGGCCGAAAACCATCACACATTTCTGCGGAACCATGTAACGCCAGCCGACCGCTTGTTTTCGAACTGCTCGCTCCGCACCATTGGGGGGCAGTTTGACGCACTCCTAGCGCCATCTGCTCCTTCCTTTTGCATGACGCCCGCAGACACCCATGACTGGCTGTAGAGCGGCGATTAATGTTAGAGCGCCACGTGCCTCCCGTCCCAATCGGCCAATCAGCTCCCTCTAGGCCCCTGGCTACGACAGGCTCTTTGTACATAACTCCTCCTATGTGTATTGTTTACATATGCAAATTCTTCATCATGGTATACAATACCTTCCTTCATCCAGGGGTCTCCGAGTGGCGCAGTGGTAAAGTGCTCGCCGTATCATCCGGAGGTTGCGAGTTCGATCCCCGTGTGATGCTGTTACCTCTCACAGACGGAGGTCTAGAGAGAGCTGATTGGCCGAGCTCTCTCAGAGGGGAGGGATGAGAGGTACTTAGTGCTCCCACATTAATCACGGCTCTACAGCCAATCAGGGGCGTCCGTGAGTTCACACACCTCCAAGTGTGTTACGCCGCCCCCAACGATTTGTGAGCGAGCAGTTCAAAAAGATGCGGTCGGCTGACGTCACGTGGTTCGAAGGAAACACGTGATAGTCTTCGCCCTCCCGGTTGAGTGGTTGTAGTAGCCTTAATGTGGGAGCCCCCTAGTGACGGGGAGGAATTGGACACGACTAAATTAGGGGAGAAAATCGGGGGGGGTACCTTGCGATCTCCAGACTATAATGGGAGTTGGAATCTGCTGCGCCATTTGGGAGCGTCCACTAACTAAAATTGTCCTGAAACCGAAAATGCACCACTGCTGGTTTAACTTAACATGCAATACAATACTTATCGCGGACATTTTAAAACGTGTGTCTGTAGACTAAAGGCACAGTTTGACATTGAAGTACCTTTTTTTTCAGTGATATTCTGCACCGTCATGCTTTTTATAAACTTTGCTAACCACCCAGTGTGGTCAAGCTGAGCGGAAAAAATGAACTTTTACAAAGTAACATTTATATATATATATATATATATATATATATATATATATATATATATAATTTATATATATATATTTTTTTAACTCAACCGGACAGGAACTCGGAGCTCAGGCCCCAAAACCTTTACTACCTTGGCCTTTTAGCGGTCGAGTTGCCGATGCTATGTATGTTTCTCCTAATACTTTCACGCTGATCATTATCATTAAACGTGCCCCCCGCGTGCATGTAGTTATCTGATAAATGCACCTTGCTACCATGACATCCTGTACATCCTTACCTGCTCTTTTTAGTTGAGCGCAGCATCTGCTGGTTTCGGTGCTATTTCTGAAAGGCGACGATCAGGAACCATGTGGAAATAAAAATAAAACGAGTGACTGCACACCTGCAGCATCGGCAGGTTTAAAGCCAAATAGAACCTCTTCAAGAGAAATTCACATTGAGATTTTTGGGTGACAGTGTAACAGCAAGGACATGTAATTGTGTTTTGGCACAGTAACCTTCTGAGCTGCACGTACAGTATTTACGGGGGCTGGTCCTTGAGGTACAAGGTTTAATTTTTTCTGTGCATGATGAGACAAAAAAGGGACTTGGCGTAGTTGTATGTAATAAATTCTCTCTTTTTTTTTTTCTCTCCTTTCGATTCATAGCCTCTGGTCCTTAAAGCCCTATAAAAAATTTGTCTTGTCTCAAAATAATTGTTTAGGACTTGTACACATTTATTATCAATATTTCTGAAAAAGCATTATAGTGCTATACATAAAAAAAAAATACAAAAAAAAGAAAGAATAATAAATACAGAAATAAATAATAAAAACGTAAAATAGAATTTTAAATTTACAGTATAAAGAACCCGTAATACGGTTTAACAACCATTTCCTCGTACACTGTGGTACAAGTAAACTATTAAAATGACAAAGTGGGGGTACAATGACGAGTGGAAGCAAAGTGGTATAATGTATAATATGTAAAATGTCAGTTTCCTAATCCTGTTAACATGGAGTTGTGCAAGATGGACCATTCTAAAGCTCAGGGTGCATTTGAGCAGGAGGAGTAACTGGTATTGGGTGACAACTGTTTATCAGCATGATGGCCTGCGGATACAGACTGTCCCCGGGTCTGCATGTTCTAGCTGTAATGCTCTGGTACCGTTTGCCAGACTTCAAATATGCACACAAGCCACTTTAATGCGACACTTTACTGCATATTTGCACACCCCTGGACATTCCGTTGTTTTATGTTCACTCCATTCCCACAATTCGATATTTTCTATTGTACAGCTAGGTTTTTCTTATTTTTCTTATATTTTTCTTATATCTTCTTGTATTTTGTATTATAATAAAATGGTTTATTTTATTCTTTCTTAGTTAAATTTACTTATTTCTCAAATTTACTTTTGTTTTAATATTTCTTTCCTATATAGATATTCTTTATTAGATAAAGTAACTTTTTTATATTATTCCTATTAATAGTCTTGTTTTAAGGTCAGGGCAGTTTTTCACTGCATATCGTACTGTGTATGACTGTGTATGTGACAAATAGAATTAGAATTTTTTTTTCATGAGGCATTTTCATGAAGTATTAAAACTACTAAGAGTTTAGTAAATCTTTAAAATGCTGTGTAACTTGTGTTATTTTTTGTAAATGTCACATATTGTACAATGCGATTAATAGCTTTTTACTGCACTCAAAAGAAAAAGTAGCAATGGTCCTGCAAAATATGAGTGTTTACTGAAGATGAAAGTGATTTTTATTTCCGGCACCAGTTTTGGTATAGTGTAAAGAAATTCATGAATTGAAGATTGTTAAACAACTGTAAATTTAGCTTTGTCATTTAAAAAGTGTGAATCGATTCTTAACCATCAATTCAATTAATTACCTCGACCAACAAAGAATCGAATAAACTACTTAATCTATTTGAACTGCAGAGCTCTACTTATTTCCACGATCAAAAAGTGAACTTTCAACATTAAACGAACTTTCAACATAAAGTTAAGCCAATTGGTTGTTCAAGTCAGAGCATGGATATAAAATAAACACTGCTGAACTGTTAAATAGTGCTAAACATTACTTTCATAACAACAAGCTGTTTTGGAACTTTGAAATAAAAGAAATAAAATCCCTTCCTTAAAAGACTGCATGTGATATGGTAGTTAGATGGAACCGAAATGTATTGTTTTGAAGGAGATGAATCATTCAGATTTTAAGTCTCGAGTCGACTGGAGTCAATTAATACAATCTGGCAACCTGGGTAGATATAAATATCAGCCTCACTGGAGTGTAAAGCAGAGTAATTGCTTTTTGTTCCACTTGTTTGGTTTGTGTATGCTATTTGCAACAGATTTATTTATGCATTTGTGGTTTATGGTATTTGAAAGTGCACACAATTTTATTGATGCAAAGCAGCACACATGGTACTATGGTGGATGTTGTTTTTCATCTTCTTTACCTAACCTGGGGCTAGAGTTTGAAGATGAATATTTCTAGATGACTGAAGTCTTGTTCAAATGTGGAAGTTGTTCTGCTTGGTTACGCTGTAGTAAACGGGAAACGATCCGAATAAAGAAAGTGTTTATCAACGATTGATTGAGAGCACTGTAGCTAAAATATGAGAAATGTTTCTGGCCCCATGATTTATACAAATGTAAATCCTATTTTTGTAATTTTATTCAAAATGTATTTCACTATAAGTAAGTGTATTTTTCTTTTTTCTTTTCTTTTCTTTTTTTTTTTTAATAAGTGAAAAGACCTCTTGTTTGGTAACTAGCCTCAGTGGATATCACAGTTGCTTGGTTTTGCCTGTATGTTGCTACTAAACTAAAGATTAGCTAGTGACTAGCATTGGGAAAGTCACAGTAATTGACACAATTTCTTCAATGGAGTAAAGAGAAATTATATGAATGGGAATTATATGAAAGTTTTAAGAGGGTAAACTTGTTTGTGAGTAATAAAAGTCCATTCTTTTCTGAATGGAAAATGCCACTTGCAAATAAAATAGAATCCAAATTAATAGATTAGTTTAGCTAGCTTGTGAGAGCTTTGTTAGATTCTGCTAAACAATGGCTAAAAATACTTACTGGTACCACGGAATGCAAACGCCCTGCCTCACGGTTTTCTTGCAAGACATTTTCCTCAGCATACGAACCATTTTTGGCAAACGAGCGAACGAACAAAACGTGCATCGAGCCAAACGCTGGCTAAGATGCACGTACGTCCGGGAGCCGTTCAAAACTTGTTTGCCTCCGTGGAAATCCAAGGGAAAATTTACATTACGTTTTTGTAGGTTTTTTTTTTTTTTTTTTTTTTTTTGCATTTTATGCAAGATTTATTGAAGACATAGCAACATGGGTCTCAAGAATATTAGCAAGAACAGGAGCAAGAAGAAAACGGATCCGCTTTCATTTTAATTTTAATGCAGCCGGTGCAAAGAGGAATCATAAATTAAGGTTAAGTGAAGTTTAATGTTTACTTTTTGTTTTGCTTCATTTACATGTCTTTTCTAACTGTTTTGATTGTTTTTATATGCAAAAAATATAATTATATAATATTTTTGGGTAGCTGGAACAGATCATCTACATTTACATTATTTCCTATGGGAAAATGTGTTTCACAATACGAAATTTTGCCTCAAGGGCTTGCCTCCGGATTAAATTCCTATGCCAACATATTTGAATGTGCAAATGTTTTAAAGAAGGTCGAGGTGGCTCAGATTCCACTGCAATCGTTCTCGTGAACATTCAGTAAGTGGTAAGCCTGATCCCTGAAACTAACTGGTCGATAACTTGTGGAAGAGACGCTTGTGTCTGTTGGAACTGTATCATAACAATCATTTACAAACGCCACTTGCACATTACAGGACCTCAGCTGGAAGTTCCTGCCACATCCGCCACACATTCCTGACCTCACTCCACATGTTTGGGCCATTAAACGAGTTCCTGGGAGGCCAGTGTGTCAGTTGTGAAGCAGGCAGTCTGATCATGGCTCCGGAAAACTTTCTACCTTAATGGTATCCAAGCACTAGTGAATCTCTGGTATAAGGGGATTAGTGTAACTTGGGTTTATATAGATTACTATATATCAGGGGATTACTTGCATAACTGTGTTCTGTTATTCTGCACAATCAAAAGTCCCAGTTTGACTGGCGTATAAAAAAAACAGGCCCTTTTAGATAGAAATTACCTCAGTTTTCCTTTTGTCGTTTAAGTTGTACTCGAAGTGGGAGGATATGAAATGTACTAGCTCCAGAAGGAAATTCCTTGTTCGAGGACCTGTTATGTTCAAGACAATGAGATTTTAACCACATGAAGCGTGACTCAGGCTTTATTCTGTATTAACACACACAACTTGCCTAAATAGCTCGCTATCAGCCTAATCAGTTTCCGTGCTAACAAAATAATACTCGCGCTTTCACTTGTGGTGTAACTAAGTGTTTGTCGATCTCTCCAAGTCTTTGTGATTTCTGTGTTTCTTACTTCCAAGGAGCCCTATCCAAAATTATAAAATCATAATGAATAACCTAAGAGCAGTATAGTCCCAGTAACGCTGAGATTTTTTTTTGTGTGTGTGTGTATGTGTGTTAGCTTCCCTGCTGCTATCTTTCAGTTCCTCATTAAACCCACTGCACAGGCTCATACTTCATATCTTGTATGACAGACAGCCACTTGGACTTTTCTTACCGTTGGCTCACCGTCAAAGCCTTTACACCGGGGAAGAAATGTTGACTTTCATTCATAAGTGCAAATTTCCTGTTCATGAGTCATAAAGTTGTGAAGAAGTACAAACGAGTTTCTGGGAACAATAAACTTCTGTTTGTTTAGCGGGAACGGTGGCCTCTCCTCTTTTTATTATTATTATTTTTTTTTTTTTTTACCTTTCTGTAAATTATGATTAGCCAAGACACACTGACGGAAAAAGATCACCGCTGAAGTCCAGACGGACATCCCGTCATTTCTGATGACGAGAAAAAAGTAAAAAGGTCTGTCCACGTTTGTTTCAGAGAAATATTTAATTCACTCTGGATTTATTCATCTGTATATCAAAGTTTTAAAGAAAGGCGGTAAAGGTTTACAGTGCACTTACCAACAGACACACACACACACACACACACACACACACACCCTTCCATACGCACATACCACTAAGAAACATCCCACACCTACAGGAAACTCAGAAATAGAGGTTTGCTTTAGTGGTTTGTGGGTTAAAGGTGCGCTTTTCTTTCTGTTTCTTCCTCCTTTTTTCTCTCTCACACACACACACACACACACACACACATGTAGATGCTAACAGGAAGAGGGGCTCAGATGAAGAAAATCCCTTACAGACTATTTTAGGCTGCACAAAGACACACTTTGTATAAAAATGTGTAGCTAAGCAGAAATTTCACTGTTTAAGCTTGTACTTGCACAAGTTTTTGCTGTGTGTGTGTGGGTGTGTGTGTGTGCGTGCGCGCGTTTCTTGGCTTGTTGCATCCGTGAGGCGTAAGCTACCACTTTGTTTTTACCATAACACCTTTTTGTTTGCTTGTGTATTTGTGTGTGTGTGTGTGTGTGTGCAGGGACAGGTTGTGCATGGCTTGCAGCAGGCTCTGCTCATGCTATTGTGCATCCTGATAGTGTGGTGTCAGTGCTATAATTGATATTATCTGTTTAAAATGTCTCTGCTGCTAATATCTTGCTGTCTGCGGTGTTTTTTTTTCCTCCCCTAGTTATTCTGCTGAGATCCAGCACTTGGTTAGTATACGCAAGATAATTATAGATCTATTTGATTTTTTTTTGTCTGTCGTTGGTTACTGTTCCTTTAAGACTGGGGTATGTAAGTGAACTACTGTAGTGACGGGTCAGTTTGAGACTCAGAATCGATTCACACCATTATAATTATTTAGGTAAACTTGCAACTTTGTAAAAGTGTCAAATTCCTAGTAACATATCACAGAAAATGGAAACTGCTTGGATCTTGCACAAAGTATGAGGGGTGTTCAAGTCAAACCGGGACTTTTGATTGCCCAGAATAATGGGAGTTATGGGACTTAGCAAAAAAAAAAAAAATCACCTTTATTTCCCTGTATAAATACCCTGCTACAGTAATGCACTTATCCCAGCGTTTTACCTAGTGCTTGGATACCATCATGGTGTAGAAAGTTTTTTTTTTTTTTTGGTACACCAGAGCTAAGATCAGACTGCCAGCTTCACATCTGACACGCTGGCCTCCCAGGAACCCCTTTAACGGTCCAAGGATGTGTAAATGGCTTGGACTGAGATCAGGGCCCGTATTCACAAAGCTACTTAAGCCTAAAAGTTGCTCCTAGTGACGACATTCTAGAGAGTTCTTAGAATTAGGACATTTTCTTAGAATTTCCCCCTAAATTTAGGACTAAATCTTAGTAAAGATGAAATGATTCACTGAAACGGCTCCTGAGGTAAAAATCGTTAAGAGTAGAGACGAGGACTTGTAAGAGACTTAAGAGTTTCTATAGCAGAAGACAAAATGGCGGAAGGAAGAAATATTCTCCAAACACTGAACGTAAAGCTAAAAGTAAACACTGCTCTTCTGTTCAATTTAGTTTTAGTGTTCTTTTACTTCCAAGACTCCCAGCTAGGACTTTTAGGCTAAGATATAGGAGCTCTCTGGGAGAATTCTAAGAAGCTTTGTGAATACGGGTCCAGGAGCGTCCAAAGACGTGGCAATAACTGCCAGCCGAGTTCCAGTAACATGCAATTGGTGTTTTGAATGATTGTGTGTACAGTTTCCACATCACCTTGCGCATGGTGATGAGTTATTTTTTGATTTTCAAGGATCAGGTGTTCTGAATCACTGAATGCTGACAGGAACGACTGCAGTTTGCTGCGAGCCATCTCAGCCGGGATCGGCATTCACGAGATTTTGCACCATTCAAATGGTTTACCGTGGCTAAGAGTCTCATCATCGTGCTATACTTTTAGTCTTCTGTAAATGTTAATGAGTTTGACAGCTTTGTTCACGCGAAATTTTATCACAAGTTCCGGGTTGACTTGAACACCCCTTATACTTAAAAAAATAAATAAATAAATAAATAAAAAATACTCTTGTTTTGCGAGATTATCACTACTTCTTTTTTTTCTTTTTTTCCTGTTTTCAGACTATGGGCTTTAACACTGTTTGAAATTAAACATTAACCCTGCTGCAGGCTGTACAGGTTGTTATATCAGTCGCTTCAGCTGAAAATTTCAACGTATACACTTGAACTCAACGGCTTCTTAATGTCTGGAACGTCTGAAGGGTTATAAGGTCCCCAATATATGTGCTTATCATTCTCGCGATGTCCTTATATTCTCGCCTTATAATAGTTCGTAAAAAAAATTGCACGGAACTGGGCGGGGCTAAGCGATAAATCGGGACGTTTTCTTTTTATTGTATAATTTGTATAATGAATAAAAAATGCAGGCTACTAGTGGTACTCATGTTTTCCAACATGATTGGATTGTCATTCATGATTGAGCGATTCACAGTATATTATGGGTTTAATCGATCACGTGCTCTAACTAGACAGCCTTGTTTTGCTCTAGGCTTTTCTCAGTGATTTGCCCTACATTATTTTCTCCTGTCCCGCTCATTTCCACGCGTCAGCACGTGCTGATTAAATTTCTGATAGTTCTAGCTGTTTTAGAATAGCTTGCCATTTAAGGGAATCACCACAGTCCAATACTCTTCAATAATACCGGATTAAAGCTGAGTGATTTCACACACAGTAGTGTCCTTATCAGCCATTAGCGGGTTTTACATCTCATGCCAATTGTTAAAGCAAATACAAGAGGGGAAAACGTTGGTGAAGGTGACTAAGACGATCAGTAATCGCAGTAGATTCCAGGCTTACCTCAGCGCTCCTGATGCAGGATGTGGGTGTGTGACAGGTGTGTTCTTTTACTGATGTCACTACGTGCACTTTACATAGTTATTATTTGCTGGATACTTCTTTCAGACACTATCCAGTTTTCATATTTGTACCCGATATCGTTACCATTTTGTAACAGGCTGAACGTATGCGTGAATGCTTTTCATTTATTCATCCGTTCCGAGCACAATCTTAAAATATCTACAGTATCATGCCAGTCGCTGATGCCAAGAGAGATCAGAATAGAATTGGCAGACTTGCTTAAACTGACAGGACAGCTACTGTACCGCAGGTAAACACATTTTATGTCTGTGGTGAGCAGAAACGCAGCTTACAATATCCAGAACGTTTAAGGTGGTTGACCTCCAACAGAATAAAACCAAAGTGGGTTTCAATTTCTGTCAGCCACGTACAGGTTTATGAGGCTTCAGAGGGCAAAGATTCACCGAAACTTAATGGTTGATTGGAAAAAAATCTCGCTTAGTTATTTCAATCTTTAGGTCTCAAGTTTTGTACGGTATAATTTTATAAGATTTATAAATAGAGGGAGATTTTGATTCAAAAATAGATAGAGAAGATCTCCAACATCAGTACTTTTTCTGTTTTATGTCCTCTGATTGTTAGTTTTGTTCCTGTCTGTGCAGCACCCCCTTGTGGCCATATCTGTACTTTTATTTATTGATATCTTTATTTTGTAGTTTAAATGAGTGAATTGGCTTAAAATTTCTTAATCATCAGAAAACTGATAAAAGATTCTCCAGACTCGAGACTTTTGAAGACTGCAATCCCTGTCCTTACACACATGCACACGCCCACACTATACAATACAATACAGCGCTACCATTAAGTGTTGAATCACCAGACTGTCAAGTTCAAATAGATTTGAACACTCTCTCGAGGCGGCCCTCTCATCGAGATTCCGGCTTCTGACTCAGAGGCAGAATAACAGCATCCTTCAGCTGAGTTGTCGCACACTGACGCAGATGTTTCAGAGAAAGGCTTCCAGTGAGGAGAAGTGCTTAAAAGGCCAGTGTGGTTAATCTGTAGTTACGTAAGCACGCATACACATGTTACAGCACTGGGTTAGCAAGATTTACGGTACTTTCAACATCGACAAAAATAGAATTTGTGTAGACAAAAAAAAAAAATGTTTTTTTTTTCTAGGAAAAAGGGCTTCAGATTGCAGAATGAACATAGCATGACGATGTCAGGCAAATTTGAAGGGATTGTTTGTTGCATTTGTTGTTCTTGGAAATGTTCTTTCGACTGCTTCCATCAGGGGGCGCCACAGCAGATCATTCTATCCACAAGTGAAATTTTTGCACTGATTTCCAATGCTCTTCGTGACACCCCATTCCCATTATACTGGGAACCCCCTGTATAACCCCACCACATGAATAAAGCCAGGATCCTACCCTCACAATTTTCAAAAGTGTACAGAATCGTGGATCGCCTTTGTATCAGTTCCACGGCTCTGTAGTATCCGTTGCTGAGATGTCTTTTTAAAAGCTGTTGTGCTGTGGGACGCTGAGAGTTTTGCTTGGCTTACTGGTCACCCATTCTAACGCCAACTTCAGCCGCCTCAAACTGTTATATATATGTATGTGTAGTGGCGACCACGCCTACTTTGTGAAGACATTTCCATTTATGCGGATCGTTACTGCTACAGATGTTTACGCATCAACAACATTACTTCCTGTATCCCATCGTCTGTATGCTATTGTACATAGGATATTACTGTTTTTGTGTTCCTTTTGTTTAAAAAACAAAAAACAAAAAAAAACAAATGCTCACACATTTACCATTATTTTTAAGAGAATCAACCAATCCACTTTAATTTTATAATTCTTTTCTTTGATTGTATTTTCCTCTCAGAGTTTTTCCCTCAGGCTGTGCTACAGAAACTCTGGTTTCACAGTGCACAGTGGAGTTCTGTCACTAGGTGGCAGCAGCGAGTGAGCAATCGAGCTTAGTCTGCACACAGGCCTTCATTTGATTTAGGGCCGTTCTGTTCTGTTCATCACTGTATTCATTACATTGTGAATAAAGAAAATGATCATAAATCGGACCCCGGTGCCGTGGGAGGTGATATAAAATGTGGGGTAGTGAGGTTGGAGCGTTTGTCGGAAGGGAGGGTGTGACTCTAGGGACTTGGCTGATGTACTAATGGACTGCGTAGTAAAGCCTCCAGGTGTGTTCAGTCTGGAACTTTTGATGAGCCGAGTGTTTGAGCACCATAACAACGGTTCCTCTGAGAGCGAGGGTGTGTGTGTGTGTGTGTGTGTGTGTGTGTGTGTCATGACTAATGGGTTTTTGCTACCTGGAAAGGAAGGATAGCCTCAGGGTGTGCGGATACGCCAAAGCACATGCCTCGTTTTGTGTGCACTGTCGGCATTTGTCACTGATGCACCCTCCAGCGTAACTGATCATGAGCTCGGAAACGTCGCGAAAACATCTCCGGCTTCGCGCAGATCGCCGTTGGTCTGGTTGTCTGACATGTTTAAAACAGCATGCTGTGGTTTGGGAAGATGGACAGAGTGTGTGAGAAAGCAATCAGTTTGGAAAGATGGAAAGGAATAATGCAAGGAGTTATTTGAATTGCCCTTTAGTTGGTACTGTATTTACAAGGGTGAGTCAAAAATTATCCGCATTCCAGGTATATTAAAACTCTTTCCGATATAGATTTATCACTACGAGCCTGAGACTAAAAGGCAGAGTATATGGAACGGAGATTTCCTCAATCGCAGACAGAGAATCACTTCCAGCTGGGAAGTTACAGTGAAGAGCTCAAGCCTAAACATTAGATTAAACGCAGAGTTGAAACTTTATTTTGATGCGTTAAAGCATCCTCCTTATAGTCCTGATCTCGTTCCGTCTGACTTTCACCTATTCAGTCTAACGAAAACTGAAAGGTATTCAGGAAAACGAAAGATTGTTGACAGATGGACAAAGTGCATTGAAAAGCACATGTATTATGTAAAAAAATTGTGTATTTGTCTTATTTTTTTATTTTTATTTTTTTTTATTTAATGCTTTCGTCTCGGTTCTTGGGACTGCCGGGCTTCCGGCACCTCACCCTCACCCGCTCGGTGCCATTCAGGAGACGAATTTGGATAAGGAGGCGAGATGAATGAAAACATCAGATAAGGCAGCCCCTCTTCCTTTTTTTTTCTTCTTTTTTTCTTTTCCTCGTTGTCTTTTCAGGTTGAAAGATGAAGGGGTCTAAAGTAGGGCAGTGGGGGAGCGGTGTGTGTGTGTGTGTTTTGGGGTTGTGCATAAGGATTAGAGGAAGGTCTCTGGGCAGAACTGAGCTGCGTGTTGCAGAGCTTTGGGATTGGTGTGCTGCCTACACACACACACACACACACACACACACACACACACACACACACACACACAGACCTGTACACACATACACACACAGACATGGGTCACCACTATAGAGTCTGGACGAGTTTGCCAAAACATGTGCTTAGGTTTAATGATCCATACGCACGTGTATATATGTGCGCGCGTGCACACTGCACAGGCACTTACACTACTCTAAACAGGGGGTTAAGTGCTCCCAAGCCCTCTGTGCCGGAAAGTCCTGTATAGAATGTGCTCCACTGTTCTCCAAACTGCTTCCTACTTTCTTCTTGTGATTGCAGAGAAAGAGAGAGAGAGTGTGTGTGCGTGTGTGTGTGTGTTTGTGTGTGCGTGCAGGAATTCCCCAGGTCCGTGTTTTTTTCCAAGAGGGGGATTTGTTTGCACTCCAGTTTCTAAGCCGATTTTGGCACTCAGCTCGTAGAAGAGGAGTGTAAAGGGTTTTTTTTTTTTTTCTTTTTTTTCCCCCTCTATTATTTTTATTTATTTTTACTAATGATATCCAGAGGAAATGGAAGGATCGGGTTGATTGACAGGTCCGCGCTTATAGATCAAGAGTCCTACGTCTAATATAACCCTGACTCAAGTGCTGCTTCTGAAGGGATGCTGGGAGAGAAAGAACGAAAGGGGGGAAGAAAGAGAGATGAAAGACTAAGTGCCTGTATATGGGTAGCATGGTGAAAGGGCACCAGATGGCATTTCTGTCCCCCCCCGTACTCTTATCTCCGTGTTTCCCCCTGGACCAAGTGTCAGACGAGGTGAACGATGTGAACTTTCTCTCTTTCTGTCACACTTTCATTAATAAACCAGTCACGTTGTTTCATTTACTGGTTCCAGTGCCGGTGGGGGGGTGTATGCGCGCGCATGTGATGATATTGTTTAGGACAGGTCTTATCTTGGGGAGACGTCTGACCTGGCTCTTAACATCTGAGACACGAGTCTGACTTAGATCTTAATGTTCGCGACATGAATCTGACCTGACCGTTAAGGTCTGAGACATGTGCAAGACCACTGCCTCGTTTCCACCTTCCTGTCAATACCACTTTTACCTTTGTCCTTACCACTGCCTCGTGCCTAGGGTTGGGTACCGAAAAACCGGTGCCAATACGGCACCGGTACCTATATAACCGGTATGTACCGGACCGAAACTGAACGCGAATTTCGGTACCTCGTTTCGGTGCCACTTAAATGCCTGAATACAGTTGTAATAAGCATTAGATTCATCAACACACATGATCGCTAGTAAAATTTAAATTCTGCATTCATGGGGTGTCAGAAATGATCGGAAAAAATAAATTATTTCCTTAATTAGAAAAATCTTGAGGACTTCGGAAAGCTTTGATAAGACAAATCCAAAACATTGTTGCAGTAATGTTACTGTACATTTTATTTTTGTAGATTAAAAGTTTATTAGATTAGATAAAAAAAAAAAAAAATTAAAAGCACAAATCAGGTTCCGCAGGTTAGCAGTAGGCTAACGTAATGCTAATTACAAAATGCAAATCTTGCATTCATGCTAACAAATGGTCAAACGATTTGTAAAATACTAATGCAACATGGATTCTGTTCATAATTATGGCTTTCCAGCTAGCACTTAAGCTTTTAATATATTGTTCAATTTTAAGCATTAAATTTTTTGTTCAATAAAAATGCATTCTTGAGTCATTCACCATCATTTTGTGGCTTTTGCAAAGTATCGGTTCAGGCACCGGTATCGATTTGGCTCCGGTATCAAAAAACAAAACAAAAAACAATACCCAACCCTTCTCGTTTTTACCCTTGTCCTTAGCACTGCCTCGTTTTTACCTTTGTCCCTTACCACTGCCTCGGTTCCACCTTCCTGTCACTACCGCTGCCTCGTTTCCACTTTCTAATTTTTAATCACTGCCTTACTTGTACTCCTTTTTTTAAAAAAATTTTTTTTACCGCTAACTCCTCACTCCTACCACCGGCTCATTTTCTTCTTTTATTATTCGCCACTGCTTCATTTCTGTTTTTTATCTTCCATCACTGCCTCTTTCCTTCTCCTCATTTCTTCCTTCGTTGTGACGACTGCCTTTTAAATTTTCTACCTTCCTGTTTTATCCTGTTTCATTTCTACCATTGTTTTTCACACTGCCTCCTGATGTCTCATTTCCACATTTAGTTTTGATGTGCCTTGCTGTTAATAATGGTGTTGCTCATTAAAAAACACCATCACTTTGTGTGTGTGTGTGTGTGTGTGTGTGTGTGTGTGTGTAGTACTGACACACTTGACGCTAAAGGACCATCAGCTTAGAGATTTCTTTTGTCTGGGTATGTTATTCCTCTAAGACTGTGTGTGTGTGTGTGTGTGTGTGTGTGTGTGTGTCAGTGAGAGGCTTTCCACCAACCAACTTTGAGTTGGCACCGGGTTTGTTCTGCCACCCTGCTGTCCCCGATCTGAAGGCAATGAGCTGTGTGTGTGTGTATACTTGTGTTCTGCCAGTTTAATACTACAGTATGTGTGTCTGACCTAAATATTCTTGCTCATTGTTGTAAGGATTGTTCTCCATCATTTGACTGACACACACACACACACGCAAACATACATCTATTGAGAAATAGTGTTTTTCTGTGTGTGTGTGTCAGGCTTCAGACTTCAAACGGCTAATGGGGAATGCCTTTTCTAGAGTGTGTGTGTGTGTGTGTGTGTGTGTGTGTGTGTGTGTGTGTGTGTGTGTGTGAAGGGGGTTGTTGCCTGAAGCATGTTGCATGAATTAAGTCGCTCCTGCTGTGTCTGTCTTCTTCTCTGTCTGTTACAGGACACGCTTTGACTGATTTGGTCACTCGAGCCCTGATCCCACGTTCCCCTCATTCTTCGTCCCTCGTCTTGCGTTTCGTCTTTGTTTTCCAGCGCACGATGCATTATGGGTACTTCATGTCCACACGCCGCTCAGACTCTCCTTAACTCGGCGGAACAGCAGCACCCGTTCGTTCACACGTTCCATTCATGCTCTTCCCCCCCCCCCCCCCATCGCTAAGGGGTCATCGCTACGGCGAGGCTGGTTGCCACGGCAACAACGAGTAAAAGAAAGCACTACGGTGTTTGTTTTTCCGCGTCCACACTTTTCCCCTCTCTTGTCCTCTTGCACAGCTGCGAACTCTCTCTCTCTCTCTCTTCTCTCTCTCAATCCTCTCTTCTTTTTTTCTTCCATTTTCTATTTCTTCTCCTCTTTCCTCTTTTTTTTTTACTTTCACTTGCTTCACTCCTTTGCTGTCCTCTTCTCTCTCTCTCTCTCTCTCCTCGCTCATCTTTCTTCTCATCTTCTTTCCTTTTTCCTCTTTTTTTAAATCTCTCTTCAAATCTTCTCTTCAATTTTTTATTCCTCTTGTCTTCCCTTCTCATTTTGTTCTGTAATAAATTCACACATTATTATTATTATTTTTTGTGTGTGTGTGTGTAAATCTAATAAATAGTTTTGAGCAGCATTAGAACAGAGGCGTTTGTTCTGCCAGGTTGCGTGTGTGTGTGTGTGTGTGTGTGTGTGTGTGTGTGTGTGTGTGTGTGTGTGTGTGTGTGTGTGTGTGTGTGTGTGTGTGGATCCTGTAATAGTAAGTAAAGGCATGACCTCGGATCGATGGACAGATGTTCGGAGACCGGAACTGCTCCGGTTCCACTTTCTTGGACTGATGTTTGTGGTTGTGTGTGTGTGTGTCTGTCTGAAGTCATTACGAGATAAGTCGACTCCCGACGTACAGTAAACCACATGCATCAGAACATCAGACTGTGTGTGTGTGTGTGTGTGTGTGTGAGAGAGAGAGAGAGAGATGGGGGAGAAGTATTACCATAACGCTTATATCCCAGAGGAGCTCAGGGCTAATGTAGTCTGCCTTGTGTGTGTGTGTGTGTGTGTGTGTGTGAGGCTGCCCCTAATGTAACACTCTCGTGATGTTTCCACTCCCACATCCATCTTTTTGGTGTTTTTAATACAAATGGACTTCATAGGGAAAGGAGTCTGTATGCGTGTGTGTGTGTTAGAGCAGAAAACAGGTGAATGACCGTCAAGCAAAGAAAGAGAATGAATAAGTGTTTGGAGTGAGAGAGAGAGAGGGAAAGGGGAGGAGCACAACGGTCCTCCTTAGCAACGGTCGCCAGCTAGTGCGACAGTAGAGTCTGCTTGTGCGCAAGTGAATGAGAGCAAGCGTATACATACGCGCACACACACACACACACACACAGCCCTTCCCGTCTCTTCCATCCTCGCTCACAGCTTCCCTCCATCCCCGAGCGCGCACCGCGAGGAGCGAGGTTCAGTGACTCCGAGCGAGGGAAGGAGGGATCGTGAACCCTGGAGGAGTCGGCGGGAGGAGGAATGGAGCGCCTGAGCTCTCACGGGCTGCCCAGGCTCTCCTGGATCGACACACTCTACAGCAGTACGTAGTGCACTCTTCCTTCCCCTCTCTCCATCATCCTTCCTTTTTTATCCATCCATCTCTCTCTCTCTCTGTTTTAGTTTTTCTCTTAACCTTCGCTTTAGTGCTGCGGACTGACGTGTTGGTTAGATTAATATAGTGTAGTAAAGATAACGATAAATATATTACATATATTATGGTATGTGTTAATATTATAGTTTATTATTTTTTTTATTGTTATATACTATTTTTCAATTCCTTCATTCCATCATTATCTAGAGAAATCGTTTCGTCTCCGTTTCCTCGTTAAATCTTACATATTTTGTTGTTGTGACTGTTGTGTAACATGCGTTCTTTGACTCATGTGATGTCATAGTTGCACTTGAGAACATCCTGTAGTATTTTATTGCACTTGCATGCTCTTAGCAGTTCATCAGCACCGAGCAAACGTTTGTTTCTTAAAAACAAATCGCATATACTTTTTTTTTGGAGAATGTTTTTTTTTTTTTTTTTTCTTCTTTCTGATATTTTTTCTCTGATTTGGTGTCAGAGCCAGTTTCCGCCCGTCTCTCCGTCAGGACTGTCCACCAGCAAGGCGACAATTACCAACCTGAGACGTTGAAGTCTATTGTCTGAGACATTTGACACCAGCTGCCCCCATCTTTTCAAAGTATTGCTCACGCAACCTTGGGTAGAGCAACGCTCTCGGGCGAAAGCGCTATCCGCCCCTTCCGCTTGCTAAACTCATGGACACACCGCGGTGATTGGCTAGCGTGCGCGTATGCCATCCCTCGACGGCATACGCTAGGTTTGTAGAAACGTTCCGTCTTTGTCTCTGACTGTTACAAAGTGATCATGCTGGAGACGCCTTAGAAAAACACAAACGCTGGCTTTGTCTTCGATCGGAAGTGGAATTACGCGGACGTTTCTCGACTTTTGTGCATCGTCGCTCCATTGTGAGGAAAACACTCTAGGTTGTCTTAAGACAATCTATTCAAATGATGCTAAGGATAAGAGCAACGTATTTGTTTCCTCTTCAGTACAGCAAAGTGTATAGTCTAGCTAATGCGTTTATACAGCTTCCGGTGAAAGCAGTTCCTATGGAAACACTAATATACGTGTGTATGTGCGCCGATATAGTGTTATGATTCTGATCCATCTCTCTTACGGCTGCTGTATTCATCATCTGGCTCTCGGAGTTAAGTCATCGTCGCTCGTTTTTTCTTTCTCTCTGCAGGGAACATAGCGCTTCTTAATAAACACGGCTCCGCTCAGCTCTGTTTATTCCTGCCGACGGTCACGTGACCTTGTTCAGGACTTCTTTCTGGACAGGGACCAGGTCACGTCAGTGCAAGGATCTGTAAAGGTGCCGAAAGGTACAAAGTGTTCCGGAAAGGCATCGAGGCAGGAAAACTGCAAGAGGGGGGAGAAAAGCTGTTAACCAGGGATGGGCTTAATCCTTTATAAACACTCCTCCTTCTGCCCAATTTCACACCACCACCACCACATCTATGAGTGTGTGTTTAGATGTGTGTAAGAGAGTCTGGTTTAATGCATATAAAGAAGGAGGTTCCCCAGCGGGCGTTAATAAACGCACCTTCCCCCACGATGACCTCCATGTGTCGTGTCGAACCTAATTTTCACACAGGTTTAAACCTTAAATTGAGTTTTGAGGTCTAATCGTGATTACTGCATGTTATTGGAGATGACGCGGACATTGCTACGAGCACGACGAAATAGGGCCGGGCGATACAGCAAATAAAAATGATCACGATATAATGTTTCATATCATTCGGTATCGGTAATTATTGAACTATTATATGTCCCTGTCAGTCTTAGTGAAGGAGTCGTGGTCTCTGTCTTTGTCAGTCTTAGTGAAGGAGGCGTGGTCTCTGTCTTCGTCAGTCTTAGTGAAGGAGGCGTGGTCTCTGTCTTCGTCAGTCTTAGTGAAGGAGGCGTGGTCTCTGTCTTCGTCAGTCTTAGTTAAGGAGGCGTGGTCTCTGTCTTCGTCAGTCTTAGTGAAGGAGGCGTGGTCTCTGTGCCCGTCAGTCTTAGTGAAGGAGGCGTGGTCTCTGTGCCCGTCAGTCTTAGTGAAGGAGGCGTGGTCTCTGTGCCCGTCAGTCTTAGTGAAGGAGGCGTGGTCTCTGTGCCCGTCAGTCTTGGTGAAGGAGGCGTGGTCTCTGTGCCCGTCAGTCTTGGTGAAGGAGGCGTGGTCTCTGTCCCTGTCAGTCTTGGTGAAGGAGGCGTGGTCTCTGTCCCTGTCAGTCTTGGTGAAGGGGGAGTTGTCTCTGTGCCCTTCAGCCCTAGTGAAGGAGGTGTGGCCTTTGTTCCTGTTAGTCAAAGTGAAAGGCACAGTATCTGTGCCCATCAGTCTTAGTGAAGGAGGTGTGGTCAGTGTGCCTGTCAGTCTCAGTAAAAGTAGCATGGTTATTAAGGTGTAATTTCTGTACTTGTCATGCTCAGTGAAGGAGGCGGGGTCCTTAAAGCAGGTGTGCCCTCTTTGCTTGTCTGTTTCAGTAAAGGAAGCATCGCCTGTGAGGCAGGCAGTTGCACTGAATGAGGCGTTTCCTCCCTGCCTGTCAGTCTCACTGAAGGAGGTGTTGTCTGTGTGCCTGTCAGACTGGGTGAAAGTTGGATGATCTGGTCTTTCAGTCTTGTTGAATGAAGCATGGCCCTTAAGGCAGTCAGTTCCAGTGACAGATATGTGTCCTCTGTGCCTGCCATGTCATAATGGAGGAGGTGTGGTCTCTGTGCCTGTTAGTCTCACTAAAGGAGGCGTGGTCCTTAGGGCAGTCAGAGTTTATATACGAGTGTTTTGCTTATTTAACCCATGGCAAGCAGCGTTTATAAGCAATGAATAAAATATTTGTTATTCAATGAGCAGCATACTGTATCCATCTTAAAACCCTCATCATACACAATGCTTCGTCTTTGTAACATCTCCTGCACCGCTTTTTCCTCTTCTCTCGCCATCAGGGTCTCCTCACACGAGCATTAATTGTCTGAACGCGCATTAACACAGTCATTATGGCGATAACAGCAGCGCCTGTTACTGTTAATATATCGGTTTTATTTTTGCTCGTCACCGACCCTGAGGTGAGACCTTTCTGTAAAACACTAATCCTCTGCAATATTAATGACCGATCGATTAAATATTAAGCATTTTTCGTGCTTAATAAAGAAGCAGCCTTTGGGATTGCTGTACTGTATCATGCCGGAGTGTTATCGATATATCTATAATAAGCTGCAGAAATGTAAATGTTTCTGTCTGTGAGCTCGGAATTTATTGCCTTTTGTGCAGAAATGATTCATTTCATTTGCCCGTGTAAAATCTGTGCGAGTGTCTGTTTTATATAATCTTAGGTTTTCACCTTTGTTTGCGTGTGAACTTGTCAGGCGGATAGGTGGGTGATGATGAGACACTTCCTCATTCACCATTCAGAGAGTCTTTATGGATGTGGGTGGAGTCATCCTGGAGGGGACCATACCCATTAGAGTTGGGACACTTGGTCATAGGGTAAATGTAATTAGTCAGATTTGCATCGCTGCAAATCTAAAGGGACAAATGGAGCAGCACCATCGTAATAATAATAATAATAACCAATACAGCAGCATCTACATCAACAACTACACTGCTCTACCCAACCACAGTAACTACTACAGCCTCAGCATCCTCAATAACAACAATACAATTTTATTCAAAAACTCTCCACACTCTGGCTGTAGAATTTATTTTAAGTAACTTTTGGAAAAGACAAAAAAACAACATAATTTTCCTTTAAAATCTCCTTGCTTCTCAATACGCTTCTGTATGACCTTATTAGCGAAATGTTTTAGGCCGAGCTGCGAGCCCATACGAGAACTCATTCAAGATCACGACAACCTTGGATGTGCTGTAAGTCCTAGGCTTTAGCTCTTCAATAAGCGCCTCGCTGTAACGAGCACTGTTAACTGCTGAACCTTTTTACTGCATGTTCCAATACTTCTGGCCCTTGAGAATCTCAGAAAACTGTGTAAGCATTGACGAATTTTTCGACTGGTGGTTGACGTCTGAACTTTTTCTCGGTCGTTTACTCTCAGGCTCGTAGCGATGAATCCGTGTCTCGTCACCAGTAATGATTCTCTTTAAAAAAAAATAAAAAATTCAGCTTCTTTAGAGTATCAGTCCAAATTCTGCTTGCAGACGTCCAAACGCTCCTGTCTATGCTCTTCAGTGAGTTGTATCGACGCTCAGACTACAAAAAAATGAATCGGTGCTCTTCTTTTGTACAAATCGCATTTCGTGGGGCGTCCATTTTTGCTCGCACCGCTGTTACAAATGAACTGATTTAACACGTTCACACCTGATTTGAATCGGATTAAATCTACAGTAAATGTTGCTTTAATTATGCTTGTTGTTGTTGTCCCAACATGATGCAGTTGTTTTCTGATTATTAGTGGGATATTATTGTGCATGTAAACACACCAACAGCAGCAACGATGACAAGAATTTATCTTCATTTTGTTATACTTTGTGATTTGTATAATTAATAACTTGTGCCTTATAAACCTGCAGAGTTTTTTTGTTTTGTTTGTTTTTTGTGCTTGTTCACACACATGATGGTAAAGTGCTTCCTTCAAACATTACCCACACTCTTCTCAGAGCTCACTGTGTGTGTGTGTGGGCGTGCGTGCGCGTATGTATGTGTGTGTGTGTGTGTGTGTGTGTGTGTGTGTGTGTGGGCAGACATAATGTACACTCTTATCCGTCCCACCAGTATTTCATCCTTCATTCGCTTCGTGCCATGTTCAAGTTCTCCTCTCGCTTTTTCTCTGTAACTATAGAAACGGGTACAGAAAGTATTCTCGGTGTACCATCTCGTTTAAGCAGAACCCGAATAAAAAAACAAAAAACAAACACAAACAAGGTGAATTTGAGATCAGTTTCAAATACAGAGAGAGAAAGGGAGAGAGAGAGAGAGAGAGCGGGAACGAAAGGACAAGTGCAGAGGTGGCTGATGGCGTTTATGTAACAGCTTCGAAAAGATTTATCGAGAGGGTTCACCGAGTGCGCGAGCGAGTGAGCAGCGAGGGAGAGTTTTGTGCGTTTTTCGCTGTGTGTAAGATGCAGTAGCACCTGCCTGCATCGCATTTTAGCGTTATTGTTCTGCACTGCAGCAGCGTGACTCTCCAGAAGCTAATTGGGGACACCCACACCCTCCCAGGGTCGATCCCAGCTCCACCTCTCCATGCCAACTTTTGAAATGTGCTTTAAATTCTCGTTTATGGGATTGAAAACGTTTCAAGCGCAGGTTTCGGGGAACTATTTGTTTTGAAGGTTAAATTGACATTTTGGTGCTGTAACGAGCACTGTTAACCGGTGAACCTTTTTACTGGATGTTCCAATACTTCTGGCCCTTGAGAATCTCAGAAAACTGTGTAAGCATTGACGAATTTTCCAACTGGTGGATGACGCCTGAACTTTTTCTCGGTCGTTTACTCTCAGGCTCGTAGCGATGAATCCGTGTCTCGTCACCAGTAATGATTCTCTTAAAAAAAAAAAAAAAAAAAATTTCAGCTTCTTTAGAGTATCAGTCCAAATTCTGCTTGCAGACGTCCAAACGCTCCTGTTTATGCTCTTCGGCGAGTTGTATCTCAGACTCAGACTACAAAAAAATGAATCGGTGCTCTTCTTTCGTGCAAATCGCATTTCGTGGGGCAGCAGTGTTTTGAAGGTTAAGTTGACATTTTAGATGCATGATTGGGTGTTTTGGAAGACATGCTCTTGTGTTTCAGTCTCTTTACAACTGTATAATGTGCAAGAAAGTGGAGAGCACTAATCTAGGCGTGCGTGTGTGTGTTGTGTAGTGTGTAGCTGCTTGTTTAATCCTGAAGGTTTATAGGAAGACCATTGTTTCCTGTCACATGACCTTATCAGCTGAGCGACAGCTAGTCATCGTCAAGTTCACGGTCAAGTTAATCATTAGAGGAAATATGACCCGTACGTGTGTATGCGTCTGTTCGCTTCAGGTTGCCGACTGAGGCTCCTTTGTCCACAGTGGATCAACTGGCTGTAGTGTGGGTGTGTGGGTTTGTGTCGTGTCCTGCCCTGCCCTGCCCTCATTTGGCTTGTAACCGGGGTCTCCTTACACTCCGCTCATGGAGTCACCCAATCACGGACCCCACACACATCGTACGCTAGCCAATAGGAGCATTCATGTGCGTGCATTTTAACAGAAGGTCGCTTGGCGATTACACATTCAGAGCAGTGGAGTGGAAGTGATGGAGGGATGCACGGAGGGGAGGGGTGTGGCGAGATCGGGATCCATTAGTAGGAGCCTGAGTGGAGCTCTTCCCACAGTGGAATTGGTTAAAAACATCTTGGTGTCTCATGTTTTCTCTTCATCCCACTTTTCCCTGCGACTCCTTGAGGTTTTTAAAAAAAAAAATAAAAAAAAAACATTTTTATTGTTCTGTAGGAGTGAAATGTGGCTATAATGTGGTCTCTCAAAAAATATATCTGGTATCATTAGTTGGTGGGTAAGGAAGGATATGTTCCCGTTTTTCTTTTTCAACCCTGAAATAATGGCCTTGTAAAGTTGTATTGTATTATTTTTTTTGTACCCATATTTGTACATGTTTTGCTGTATGAATAAGACATTATATGTTTTGGCCCAGAACAGTTGTTGTTCTCTGATTGAGGGAAGAGTGGGTTTCTACTTTTTTTGCCCTGTAACTGCACCCTTATGGTCTAGTGCCTGGACCCTTGTGGTTGGGTATCAGTATCTTTTTGTTTTGTCCCAGAAACTGCTTTTAAGAAACAATTCTTGGCCAGTAACCTTTTGGGTCTCTGATTGATAAAAAAAAAAAAAAAAAAAACTTTGTTCTCTGATTAAGAAGCGGTACTGTTTTGGCCCAGTACCTGCACCCTATTGGTTCAGAGAAACAGAATTCTCCATCGTGCATCAGCAACCAGCTCGTCATCATTCGAAGATCGCAAGTTTGAATCCTGGATGATGCTGTGAATCCCCCAAACCCCCCCCTCCCCCCCCCAATCTAGCACTCACATCAATCATGTTGACGCTAGCCAATCATAGCCGTCTGTCAGCTCACAACAGCAGAAGGAGCTGATACCACTAACCCCCCAACTGTGTACGCCAATCCTTGTGGTGCATGAACAAGCAATTCGAAAAGATTCGGTCGGTTGCTGTCCCGTGCCTCGGAAGAAGCATGTGATACCCTTCGCTCTGCTTGGTTGGTGATTACCTTCATGGGAGACTGCCATAGTGACGGGCGGGAATTGGGGGAGAAAGTTTGGAAAAACATGAAAATTATTCATAAAGAAAAAAAACACTTAATTTGGTATAAGAACAGTACCTTTTTGAACCATTGGACCCATTAGATATCTGGTTAAGAAGTGGCACCTTTTTGACTCAGTACCTGAGCGCATTTTGTATCTTTCTGAGGAACATTACCTTTTTGGTTCAGTAACTGGATCTTTTTGGGTCTGATTGAAGAAAAGCCTCTTTTTGGCTCAGTAACTGTACACATTTTTGTCTCTGGATAAAGAGAGAAAGTACACCTATGGCCCAGTTACTGTACCTTTTTTGGTTCTCTGATTTAGAAGCAGTGCCATTCTGGCCTTTGATTGAGGAAGAGTACTTTTTTTTTTTTTTTTTTTTTTTTAGCCCAGCAACTGTACCTTTTTGCTCCCTGGTTGATGAATGGTACCTTTTCGGTGGCTGAATGAGCAACCATTGTAAAAGGTCATGATGCATGTTTTAACACACCTCTGTTGAGCTTTTTATTCTTAGTGTCTTTTGTTTGCGTGTATAAGATTTGCATAGATCCAGTGTGTGGAATGTTTTATAAATATGTATTGTAAGATTAGCTTTATTAAATCAGCCTGAACTGTCTGAACCTTCTTCAAGGTCTAAAGCTCCTCTCAGTGTGCAATATGCTTTCATTTTTAACATTTGAGCTTTCAGCAGAGTGGACGAAACATCGATTGGCATGACCTGGACCAGCACTTGAGTAGGAATGAGTGTTCTAACTAACCAATTAAGTAACTAATTCATTTAATTTGCCGTGCCTCATTAGGAAGTTTCTCCTTATAGCAAATCTATGCGTGTTAGCATTGCAGAACCAAATCTAACCATTATTAAATATTCCTGAAAGATCTAAAAGACATTCCAACTACAGTTTGGCTTTCAACACAAAAAGAAAGCTTGAAATGCAGTCATCTGTCACACTGTAGACTAATCAGCTTAAGATTATGTATAAATCAATATTAATAATAATATAAGGTCGGAAGCTCAGGGCTGAACATAGTCGTCCTCATTCTTCACCTGTCAGAAACACTTTTGCTTTGTTTTATGCCAGGAATACCTTACTCCATAATGTATTTAGGGATATTTCAGGCTAATGCACTATCGACATGTGTATAAATATAAATACTTTCCTTGCTAAATTTGTCCAAGTTATCAATATATCGCTCAGAATCGAATGCTCTCTTCTAATTCTGTCACTTCTTAACCCTGAGCGACCATGTTTGAACGGTAACAGCGATGTCCTTTGAATTCTTAAAGTACACCTGATATCGAACCTTTCCCTCTGCGCTATAGACATCCAAGGAAATGATCATACAGATTTGATAAGATCGTCACAAGCATATCTAGTCCATCTCCGGGGGGGCTTAACTTAATCTACAGATGTAGCTTGTTAGCTCGATAGCAGTAAACACGCTTTGTTGGTGTGTTTTTGGCTCTGTGGCTTCATACACACTGTTTGTTTTGAATTTGCCAAAAAAGTGCCTTTATGTGGTCGGTGATTCTCCGAAGTGTTTTACGAACTTCCTACCATTCTACCCGTGCTGGAATTCGTCGCTGATGAGCGTATGAGCAAGTTTGCAATTCTGAACGAGAATTCTGTCTTTGTTCACCATTCTTAAAAAATAAATGTTCTTAATATCGTCAGTTCTTCATATTTAGCTAGCTCAAGCTACTGTCACCTTTGTGTAGATTCGGCGTTATGAAGTTGTTGTCAGGATAAAGGAACAAATCACTGCTAAGAAGCTTAATAAATGGAAGAAAACGTTTAAGGTTTTCACAGGTAAACTCTTGTCTGTCAGTGTTGTTTCTCACCAAAGCTGGTAAGACCTGAAGAAATGATCAGGAACAATGTTAGCTCGATGGATGGCTACAAGTTCGATGTGGCAGTGGCCAGTGGTTCTGAATGTGTGTAGACGGTTCCCTATTTGTAGCTCCAGGCTCAGGTACTCGCATTCTGTTTTTCATCCATGCTGCTCTTCGTGCTGTTAATTTAAATACCTACTTAAACAGCTTAAAAACAAGCTCATCTAATTGATTGTGTAATGTACAGATAACGATTCTCTTTTGTACATTTGACCATGACATGATTCACCTCTTTAGCGTTAATGCTCACCTCAGTCCATCATTCGCATCTGTTCAATTCCCTACGCCCCCAGGCTGACCCATTTTATTTAACTCATCAAACTGGCATTCCTGTTGACTGCCTGCCATGTTTTCCCATTTGCTTAATTAGCCTAATTAAATCTGTCTAATGAAAAGCTTTCAATATGGCAGATTTCCGCTCAGCTCGCTGTTGAGCAGGAGGAGAATAAATGCAAGGAAGAACATCAGATCTTATAAAACCGTCCGTTTGCTATTGTGACCCGATATGTCTGGTTCATATTTAAAAACCTAATCACAGTTTGGATAGCCTTGGTAATGAGTTTGTGTAAATTCGTACGTCATGTAAATTGGCGAATTGATTCAGGCTCGGAAGAATAAAAGACTGCTAATTGAGGCTCTTCTTACTTGTCTTTCATAGCTGAATTAGGACCCTGATACGTTTAATAGATATCATTCCTCTATCGCAGTGGGCTAATTTTGCCGTGTAGGATGTGCAATGCTGTTGCTACGGTAACAGTGTGGGTATGGTGGGTGCAGGGATTGATAGAGGCATGACTTATCACTTCCCAAAATATTCCTTATGCTTTTCGTGCTGTTCTCTGAATACTATACCTGTGAGCATGTGAAGACGTTTAAGCTAAAGTCCGGAAAGTGATGGAATTATCTCAATATGCTGAATAGGCCCTTTATCCTTTATTTATAGTTACACTTGCAGTAATGTAAAAAATGCACTAGTTCTGTTTATCATTTACCTTGTAGTAGCATGAAATATATTAATGTCATTTACTTTCTTAACGATAACTGCTGATACTGGAGACTCCTTTGATAATCTTAAAAAAAAAAAAGAGAGAGAGAGAGAAATTAGTTACAAAAATCTTCTCACAGAACCATATTTTTTGGTTTCACTTAGCAAAGTTCCATTAACAAAATATGTTTATTGTTAATCTTTAATTACAAGCAACAATCACCATACAAGTTATTACTACAGGTACAGCAGTGAATTTGAGTAAGCGTGCTCAAATACTTTAGTGATTTTGTTTTAAATCTTGCACTACAACGTAGCTGTGCCTTACTAGAAAGTTAATCAACACACTCTGACCAATCAACAAGGAGAATTTCAACAGTCTTTTCATATTAATAATGTCAAAGCTCACACTTTTCTATTCAGCATTATGTTGACATTCGGATCAGCAAATTCTTCACTCCCACCTTAAGCTGATTTCTTGTGATCATTGAGATTGCTGAAGCAGAATCTCCATCAGTCTCACTCTCATTTTATCTCTCTCTCTCTGGATAAGGGGAAAATCCCTCACCAGTTTAACTATGTATCTGCTAGAGCATCGTACTGTATTATGATGTATCTAAGGCTACATTTTCAACTGGATTTCAACCAAAAATGTTCAACAAAAATGTTTAACCAGGTTATTGTCAAATTTGTTTTTGTTTTCTTTGTTGTTTCGACACACTATATAAATAATTAAAAAAGTGGTATGATTCTCTAATTGCGGTTGTTTTTGACCGTAATAAAATTACCTTTCGATGCAGATAAAGGACTATTCAGTTGTAGTTATTGGAATCTTTGAATGCAAGACCAGAACACCTAGTTAGCTCATTACGTACTAAATAATTAGTATCTGGAGATGTCTTCAAAGACAAGTAATTCTTTCAGATTTTATCTTTAACGTTTATGAATTACTATATGACTCTTTAACTCAAACATGTCACATTTGAGTAATAATAAAATCAAATGCGTGTAACTTGTGACCTGAATTGCAACACACTGATTCCTTTGTGATATCTGTGGAAAAGCACTTACAGACTTGCAGACTTGGCAAGTGCACTATGTTGTTATGTTGGTCAAGTTTCAGCAGCGTAATATGATTACAGAACAGCTTTATTGTTGAGCTTGTGATCTGTCTTAGCTGATTATTAGAAGTATTAGTGCTGATAATAATAACAAAAGGTGACTATGTCTAAATCCTGCATTAATGACCTAATCGATGATGGAGCAGGCTGACAAATCATACACTGACCATTTTCTAACAACCAAGTGCTATTCGTTTTTATAAAACTGCTATTTAAAAAAAAAAAATGTATTAAAGAATATCATACTTGTTGAACTTTTTATCCTTTTCAACTATTTTTAATTAAGCAATATCGCATGAAACGGAATATTCTTGTGATGAATGTCAGCATAGCTGTGATGCAGTTGTAGTCATAATTAACCATCACAATGCTGTTACCGACTATTATTATGAGTTTTGGAAAGCCTCTTGTCAAATCAGATTACTCTGTTGGAACTAAATGTTGTATAATTCAAGTTAGATTATATTTTTTAAGCTTATGTTGCCTAGAAACAAGCAAGACACTGTTGTGGCAAATAACTTACAATGCGCTTACACTGGAGACTCCGTCCTTACCTAGAGAAAAGATCACAATAGCAACCTATACAAAATATTTCAATGTGAAGACATGACACATTTCTTTAATTTTACGATCGCTATAAGAAAAGGAACGTTCTGCTGGCTGACAATGTTGCTGTAACGCATTTTCAGCTCAGACATTTACTGTACATAGTCCGTTTTACCTCCAGCTCGAAGCGTACTGTAATGTAAAAGAGAAAATGAATCTGTGTAGAGACGGAGGGGGAAAAACACAAAGAGACGGACTTTTCTATGTACGGATCTCTGTGAAAATCTAACACGGCACTGGTATTTGCCGCCGCTCTTATTTCCTCCAGGAGAACTTCTTTAGAAAAAATGGAATTGAATCAACAGTCTGCCTAGGACTCCCAGCTCGGCCATTGCGCATGAAAAATCGCCGAAGATCTGCAGTTCCTTACATTCGTTTCGCCTTTCTGGTGTTCAAAGTGAATGTTATTTGAAATTTTTTTTTTTTTTTTTTTTGGCGTGGTTAATTAGATACTTAAATTACTTGTATTCAGAGAAAGAGCGATAATGACAAACATAAAACCAAGCTTAAACTTCAGTTCTGCAATTTAAATATTTTCTTTTGAGATATCAGTTCGGGTTTTTTTTTATTTGTATATTGATGCAGCAGATTTTCTACTATGGACCGGTTAAGCATCAACACATCAACAAATTTAAACTGCCAGTTCACCCTGTGCTGTAACACTGTCCCTGTTTGACATTTCCGTCTCGAGTCATTTTGAGACAAAGTCATTTTATTATTAGGACAGGTTTGGAAAGTTTCAGATATTTATGGTCTTGATCACACCAGTGAGCCTGAATGGTTTGACCTCGCCTGTGACCACGAGGGAACTGATGGGGAACAAAATACACAACTGTTTTCCTGCGCACAAAAAAAAAACCCTGCTAAAGCATCAGCTGTCCCACTGGGTCGATTCAAAGTGGTGTCTTTCAAAGTTACGCTCTATTCAAGACAAATTTCCCCTGTTGTAACCATCGCATGTAGTTTTTGAAACCGCCTTTCATTTGCACCTTCACTAACAGGAATTATTTGCCCTTAACGCCTCTTCAGCTTGGTGGGTAACGGCACAGCCGCTATTTTCCGAGTTTCTGAGTAATGACCCCCGGGGAAACGGGCTCCACATACATTTAAGTCTCAACATTTCAACCGATTTTCAGTTTATGAAAATCAAATTTATGTCGGCTATTAGCCACACCTTGGTCTTTTCAGGATCTCTCAGGGGAACACTTCCGCCCATCGCTTGTTTCTTTCAGAAAATACTGCATAGACGCGGACCGTGTTCTACTAGGCGCAGACATGGTAACTGAAAAAGCCCGGCTCCGTCGCATACACCCAAATATAATCAGAGCAGGTTTTACTGGCGTCCTCCGAATGCTGAACTACAAAATAGTCCAGCTGGTACTTTTGCAAAGTAGTTGCTTCACATATTCCTCGCCCCCAGCTCTGTAATGTACTACCAGGTCCAGGGAGACTTTGACTCGTATGAGGTTAATGGGATGAGGGGTGTGTTATTTTATTATATATATATATATATATATATATATATATATATATATATATATATTTTAAATGTGTCCTTCATTTTCAAGTTGCAGTGCCTGAGAAGCTATCCATGAAACCATCTGTGACGTGTGCTTGTTGTGAGTGGGCGTTGTCAGGCGTTCTCTGTTGTTGTGGTTCTTTCCCACATCGTTAAGAAGAGCACAGATGGTGGGACTGGCGAGTTTGTCAACAGCCTGACATCCACTTGCACCCCTCTCTCTCTCTCTCTTTGTTGATCACTTAACCTTCCGTCTTTTCTTTCCTTTTAGAAATGTCGCTTTCGTCTTTTTAGTGCTCATCATTCGATCTCTCTGCTTTTCTGCTCCTTACAAGCTTGATGACATTTCTGACGAGCGCCATTGACCCAGTGTGACTCAGGAACAGATGAGACTGGCATCACACATCGCTTGTACATTCAGATTCCCACTTAGACGCACATCTCATAAATAGGTGGGTGTTGGGGGAACCTTCACTTCGGAAGGGTAGAAGTAAAGTACTTCGATCAAAGCTTCATGCCTTCGTGGTTCAGTTCAAGCGGTGGTGAAGTTAGAGAGAGATGGGGAAAGAGAGAGAGAGAGAGATGAGGCAGAGCTTTTCTAGAATATGTTACTGTACTAGGATTCTTCATAGAATATTGCTGAGGAAGGATATCACACTTTCGCAGGCATCTTCTTCTGTCTCTCTCTCTCTCTCTCTCTCTCTCTCTCACTCACTCACTCACTCACACACACACACACACACACACACACACCCACACACACACACACACACACACATACTAGAATCTGCCTGTGTGTGACAGAAAGAGAGGGGGAGATGCCTGCAAAAGTGTGAAATCCTTCCTCAGCAATATTCTATGAAGAATCCTAGCGTATTCCAATATACATATGTTAATATACGCAAATGGTTATGGTGCCAACAGTGTGTGTTTGTGTGGTTGCACTTAAAGCACCATGATTTCTCTCAATCGCCAGAGCGTCATGACATCACTCAACCATAATTGCTTCACTCTAGCAGACACTGCATTAGTTTTCACAACAGACTTTTCTGGTTTTTCTGCCAGAAGGGAAGCAGTTCCAGTCACAGATATTAATCAGGATGTCTGTGTGATTAATCAGTAGTCTGGACTATTCTCTGCTCCATTCAACAAATGGCATGCATGCTACCTGGGCATCAAATTTTATCATGGGTAATTAAGTAGAAAAGAAAAAAAAAACATACTTTCAGGAAAGGATTGAGGGAACAAATTGTCAATTGTTGTCCACCTGCTTCTCTCACCCTAACTGCCCTTCCTCTAAAAGTGTTTAAGACCCCACCCTCGTCCAGCAATTAACGCCTCAGATTACATTTCCCCAGTTTAATGGTTCTCTGTGTCTTCAGTTTATGAAATCAGCTTTGGTGTGTGTGTGTGTGTGTGTGTGTGTGTGTGTGTGTGTGTGTGTGTGTGTGTGTGTGTGTGTTAGTAGAGTGGCTGCCAGAAAGGGCTGAATTTTACGAGGCTCCCCAGACACATAAAGGCTCTGGCAGATGACATCATTAATTGTGCTGAATTGCTGACTAGATTGGGAGAGAGAGAGAGAGATGAGGAGAGATCCAAGTCTCCATGGATCTTTTTCTCCTTAGTATTTTAACACTTAATATATTTTATATCGGTTTGCAAATTAAAGACAAATAGAACCTCATACATGTAAAATAAATGGACATGAAAAGGCCCGAGTCTGATCGATTTCATTAAATCCTAAATATTCATCACGCGGGAAACAGAAATAACACCACAGCGTTGTTGAAGTTTGGCTTCTGAAGGTGTTTCCTATAAAAACCGCTGTGGAAATAAGGCCAATAACTTATTTAACTAAGAATCTTATGCTTGTCGGCCCCTTTAAAGCACAGACGTGAAGTGTATGATGTTCGAGCTACCGTGGAGCTTATAAATAGCTGCTCCGACCGCTTAAATCGTCACACGGCTTCCGATTGCATTAAAGCCTTGCGAGTTGTCATGGCAGTTCTACATCTCGCCATGGCAACAAGCAGCTGATTGACACTCGGCAGGCTCGGCAAGCACGTTGCCCTGACTCGTTGCGCGCGGGCACGCGCTTGTGTTTGAGCGATGGGAGCTGACAGGAGCACCGCGTGGTCTCTTAAATACACGGTGGTGGCATCGTCAACACGCGACCCATAATCCTTTGGGTTATGCAATGCAGCTTAGTATGATTTGTCACACCATGCAGTGGGGAACGTAGTATTTTCTCTGTAACTCGTGACTAGCAAGAATATAAGAAAAGGCTTTGATTTTAATATTAAACATCAAAAAAGTAGTAAAAATAAACAAATGATTATCACAGAGAAAAATGTCAGTCACGGATGCTGTCCAAAATTTCATAGACCTACAGTAAACCATTTTTTTTTTTTCTGAGAAGGTGATGGTTATGTAACTGGTTTTTAATAAAACATTAAACATAAAATATTTTTTTAATAAAACTAAATTTTTTCTCCACAGAAAAATGGTATAATAAAACCGCTAATTTTAATGGATCCATGAGGCGGGGGACCTGGAGCCTATCCCAGGAGACTTGGGGCACATGGCAGGGTACACCCTGGACAGGGTGCCAATCCATCGCAGGGCACAGACACACACACACACACACTCACTCATTCACTACGGGCAATTTGGAAACAGCATTTGGAATTAGCCTAATCTACATGTCTTTGGACTGTGGGAGGAAACCGGAGTACCCGGAGGAAACCCACCAAGCACGGGGAGAACATGCAAACTCCATGCACACAGAGACGGGAATTGAGCCTGGCCGGGGATTGAACCAGGACCCTGGCGGTGCAAGGCGACAGTACTAACCCACTACACCACCGCTTTAGTTATTGCAAAATTTTTATAAAAGTTCTCAGCAGTTTTTCAGTTTCCTGGCTGCTTTGTTTCCGAAACCTTAGTGAAAGGTGGGGTTGTTGAAATGATCAGGTTCTAGCTGAAATGCTATGATTTTAAGATGCTACGGTCCAAGTTTCTAACATTATCTTCAACATGATATTTCATACGTTTGGTCAGAAATTTATGGAAAAAAGAATTATTTAAAACAAAGTTACATAGTAGCTAATTTCAGTTTTTCAATTTAAAGTTTTCACTATTGTAATGCATAGTGTATAAGCATTGCAACATTCTTGCTATATGCCCCTCTCTCTCTCTCTCTCTCACACACACACACACACACACACACACACACACACACACACACACGCGCGTATATATATA
Organism: Clarias fuscus; assembly: GCA_030347435.1. NCBI lineage: Eukaryota > Metazoa > Chordata > Actinopteri > Siluriformes > Clariidae > Clarias > Clarias fuscus. Next base: position 9,325,878 of record CM059212.1, read on the forward strand.
TATATATATATATACACAGTACACGCACACACATACAATATTCCCTTGCTGCTTTATTGACCCTTTGCTAATGTACAATGGAGGGATGAGTAAGCAAAATGACTCTATGTATTTGATATTGTTTGTAGATTTAAATAGACATGGCTATAGTGGCTGTAAACTTTCTTTTGAAACTCAGCAGAAAATATTGTGGCATATATTCTGTGATGTTCGTAGAACTAGTGCAAAAAAGTTGCTTCTGTTGTAAAATTAGCTAAAAACCATTGAAACAAACCATTTCCTTGTACACATTATGAGGCACAGGATTGTGTACGTCCAAGCAAAGAAGACTGTGTGTGTGTGTGTGTGTGTGTGTGGGTGTGTAAGTGGTGAAATCGAGGCACAGTAGAAAGCAGTTTGATAAAATCGTCTCAGCTCATGCATGCTGAGAAACTGCAGATGATTGCAGAACACAGACACACACACACACACACACACACACACAGAGCCATTGCTTCCACAACTATTATACCAAAAATTGTCCGTCTGAATTAATGCCTTGCAAAACGTTGTGTGTTGTAACTTTATCCTAATACCCACCTGACTGGTTGGAATGTGTCACATGACATTCGGAACATTTCCTCACACTGTACACCTCTGAGCTTCCCCATCTACCTGGCATAATAATTTGAATGGGATTTACATATGTTTGTGCTTGTGTACGTGTGCTCGAAAGGAAGAAAATGTAAATATCCGATATTCCTCAGGTGTCCGCCATTCGCCGAATACGGAGCACATGGCTTTCTTTTTCGAGGCTGCGTGCGTCCTGCGCTCTTTAATCTCTCCACATGGTAAGATTAGTGTGTAAGTATATGAGTGAGTGAGCGAGAGAGAGGAAATGATAGATGGAGATAGCAGAGAGATGCCAGAATGAAAGAGACAGACGTAGAAAGATAGAAAGCAATAGATGCTGACTGGGAGAAACACAGAGAAAGAGAGCGAGAGGGAGAACAATACAGATTGAGAGAGAAAGAGAATGAGTGCTAGTGAATGAATGAATAATGAAGGACAGTTATACAGTGTGTGTGTGTGTGTACTGCACTTGATGTGATTTTTGTCTTTTCAGTGGGAAAAAACTGCTCTGAGCACTTTAACTAAATACTCTATCTTTAAAACCGCGTTTGTATTTCGGTAACAAAATAGTTTATTTCTGCGTCAGGACATAAAGATTTATACAGTACGTATCGCCTTGCATATATGCACATGCACGAGGCGTAGCGTGGTTAGCTTTAATTACTTAGCTGCACTGTTTGTATGGAAATACTTTTGTTTGCATGACTGCACCGCTTCATTTGCATCTTCCTCTTTTTTCAGTTGCACTATGTGCGTGCGTGCGTGTGTGTGTGTGTAACCAAAATTCGAGCTTGATACAATCGTGACCATAAGTGAAATTTAATGTCAATATATATAGAATGAAGTTCTTCGTTTATCTGGGCTACACTAGTGTCACTCGCAGCAATCCATGTCTGCTTGATTGCTTCCTGAAGATGACGTCCCTGAGTTTTAACCATTGTTGGACATGCGAGTGGACACCCTGTCTTCAGAAAGTAAAAGTCCCGCCATGTATTTGTTCAGTCTGTTAACTAAAAAGCCTGATTCCGATTCTAATCAGCACAACACTGATGGGCTTGAACTAATTAATGACATCACCTTTTCATTTTTTTCCGTGCACAGGGAGAACTAGAATGCATGGCATACGTTGTCTGAATACTTTGTGACACCCCTGTACACTGGAAGCAGTTTGTATATTTACACATCCAAAACACCAATGGTGCTGATTTTATTTTTATTTCATTGAATACATATTATACAGAAAATGTAGAATGTATGTGCCAAAAGAATCTTGCTTTCCTAAAAATAATAATAATAATAATTTTTCTATGTGCCCCCCAAAATGTCAATTTTTCAGCTTTATACTCAATAATCATTTAAAATGCAAATTATTTATATTTGATAGTAGTATTGATTTAGTATTGATACTACAATTGGTGTAAGTTTCTAGAAGCATATGACTTGTAAAAATTGTTGCTTAAGTTTTTAATTAAAACTTAACCAGCATATTACTGACAGTAAATTTGCACAAACTTTCAAGCCCAGAACCAAAACTGCAGGGAGGTGGACTTTTTTGATAAACTGCTTTGCCATTTGAACCCTTTAGGACTGTTGTGACTAAAATATTTAGTTTGTAATACTTTTTTGCTTTATCTGTATCCATTTTTTTTTTATTTTTAATTATTTTTTTGGTCTGACATCTTGGTGTTCAGGTGATTTATGGGTCCTGCATTCCATTTGTTTGCTGCCGGTCGTCACGGTAACCAGCCCAGACGACGCTGCAGGGACACACAGGCTCGGTCCCACCCTTCTGGGACTGTTTGCTTGAGGGGGTGTTTGCATGCATCAGCTCATGTCAGTGTTTTTTTTAATTTTTTTTTTTAATAAAGCCAGGCATCAGGGAACCATTTTTTTTCTTTCTTTTTCTTCTGAGCAGGATTTTTTTTTTTTTTTTGGTTTTTACTGTGTCCTATACATGTATCCCCATTTTCTCCTTAAAAGTCGCATATAACATTTGTTCAGAAAGTCAAATACTGTAAGTGCAATCATGACACGATCACTTCCCTCGAAACAGACAGCAATATTAATATCTTCTCGTGCTCGTTAACCAAAATACTGGAACGCCGTGGGTTTTAATGAACACGTCTGTCTGTTCACCTACAGATTATAACTATAACACAGACGGATACGAGGGAGACGGGGCGGAGGACAGGAAGTCCCAGGATGGCTCCGAGACCATGCCGTTCATCGACGAGTCTCCCACCATGTCTCCTCAGCTGTGTGTCCGTCCCGATGGAGAAGCTGTCTCTCCTACGCCGCCCGAGAGCCTGCTCGCAGGGGTGAGTGTACGCGCGCTTGTATTTAATGACGACTCGAGTGAATGGAAAATATGAAAGCATTAACAATTTAACAGCCCTGTGTATGTGTGATGCGAGATGTATTGGGTGTGAACATTTTACAGCATTTGCTAAAACAGAGGGTGTCTCCTGCCTTAAAATTGGTTGGTAACAGTCTGGGTATCTTTATGCAGAGTCGATGATTCACGGGTTTTGATTCATTCTTTTACATTTAAAGGTCATGTAGTGTATAATGTTCCCTTTTAGACAACATTGCTTAAGACTTAGAGGTCTCTAAAATGTGTGTTTAATGTTCCAGCTGAAATACACCTCAGCTCATGTATTCTGGCTTCTTGATTTTTTTTTTTCTTCCATTTGCGCCATTACAGTGTCTGTAGCTTTAAATGGACGGTCTGTGAACACCCCTTGTTCGGGACCATGTCAAGCATTTTCCCACCTGTTCTCTGGCTTTTCCCATCGGCATTTCTAAAAAATAAAAAATAAATAAAATACAGTGGAACCTTGGATTACGAGCATTATTCGTTTCCGGAAGTGGGCTTGTATTCCAAAATCGTAAACCAAATCATCATTTCCCATAAGACATAATGAAAACTCAAATTATTCGTTCCACATCCCCAAAAAATAAATACATAAAAATAATTAATACAATCTATAAAATGAAAATAAAATGAATTAATCTGCACTTTACCTTTAAATAAACACTGACAGATAAGTGTTTCCGTTGGTGCGCGCAGGCGCCGTGTGTGTGTGTGTGTGTGTGTGTGTGTGTGTGTGTGGAATTAGCCCCTTCCCTCGCCTCGTTTTACACAGTAACACTCCTCCTCCCTCTCCCCACCTCGCTTTTTAAGATTCACAACAAACACACACACAACGGAAACACCGTTTTAACAGGAAAAAAAGAAATCTCTCTGAGACTGGCTTATATTAACGGACTCACTTTTTAAGTTTCACAAAAAACGCATAAACACAGCGGAAACATCGTTTTAACTGAAAAAATCGAGACTGGCATGAGGGGGAGAAGGTGAGAGAGTGACGCTTGGTGTCAAAATAAGAGTCGCATGCATGATATACTCGGCGCTCAGTAAACTAATACTTGCTCGGTTTCCGATTAAAAATTTATTAAAAATCTTTGCTTGGTTTGCGGAACACTCGTAAACCACGTTACTCGCAATCCGAGGTTCCACTGTAAGGTGAAACATGTAGAGTATGTAAGCACATCGGATCATCGCCACCTCTTCAGTATTTAACGATGTAAAAGATCAAACCCAACGAAGAGCTAGAAGAACTCCTAACGGGTAACTTGGCACTTTTTAGGAGCTGGAGATCTCTAGGTTAGCTTTTAGCATTTAGCTTCTAACTGCTAACAGCTGACATTGGCCTTTTTCAGAGCTGAGGATCTCTAGGTGAAGGAGCGGTCACAGCTCCGAGAACTAGATGTAGAGTTCATGACTTGATCAGGGAATGATGCATTAAACGTTTTTAAAGAAGGCTGCGCTGGCCAGAACGAAGAGGGAGACCTACAGTACAGTTGGCAGTAATGTACTGTAATTTACTGGATTCCAACCACCATTAAACAATCAAGAAAAAGGATTATTAGGTACCCAAAAAAGGATGAGTTCCCATTTGAGCCAAGGTTTTTCTCCTCATGTCTTCTCAGGGGTTTTTTTCCTTTGCCAACTGGACAAAGTGATTTAAGATCAAAATGTATACATTGTTACATTTCTGGAATTTGGCAGACAATTTTATCCAGATTTAATCACTTTTTTTGTTTTTTCATTATACATCTGAGCAGTTAATTAGGTTAGCCTTTAGTGGTTAGCCACAGATGACTCACAGATAAAAGCTAATCTAGCCCGTCTTAAGAGCTAAAGAAAGCCCGTTAGCATATAGCCGCTCGTTAGAAGTTGAGCAGAGTTGCACGGAGCTCAGCATTGACTCAGGGTTGGGTCGCTTCGTTTGAGGTCACAATAGGGGGAAGATCCGAGTTCCTTTTTTACGCTCCAGCCAATACAATAATACAAATGTTAAAACAAAAACATCTGACCAACATCTGGGAAGTCCTTTTCTTTTATGTTATTGTTTTATCTTCAACCCTGAACTTGAGCGACACGGTTACAGGCATCTGTGCATTCACACTCCCTCTTTATATACTATAGCACAGGATTAAACGCACCACAATAAAGTCTCACACTCCTACACTATGACATCACGTCTCTGATTATTAACACTCAGACTCAGCAGACGCCTGAGTCATTGACCACTTAAGTGACTCTTTGGAGGAAGTTATTACAAAGCCGTCGTTTCAGCTAGAACTTAAGCTGTGTACACGATGCATGGTGCAGCCGTGGCATCCCAGAATGCTCTGAGACACTTTACTGAGGAACAGGATATCAAGACGGCTCCAAGGAAAACAGCTAAAGGTTACGGTTCTTTTTGTCTGCCTTTGTGTTTTGTCCGTGCATGCGTGTTACTAATGTGTGTGTGTGTAAGCAGTCCTTACAACTTTTGAACCCCGCCGCAATGGTTTGATGAAAATGTCAAAGCAATGCGCCAACACAAATCACACTGGCCCTTTATTCCCCACACAGTGGACTCATTGTGCCCGTGTGTAACATCACACACCAGTGCGCAGGTGCGAGGTTCAGCTTCAGAGACTGTAAAAGACAGAAAGAATGAGAGAGGTGTGTGTGTGGACATTGTGCAATCATAAAATATAGAACTCAAACTAGATTTCTTGTCCTGACTGGATTTAGTGGCAACAACAGCTTTGGTTCACAAATAGATTTGTCGCCATCTACTGGTTAAGTTGTAGAAGCACACAAGTGATACGGAGTGAAAAAAAATTTTTTTAATTATTACAATTTTTAAAACTCATGTATACACAAAGCAGATTGTGCACCACATTTGACATTTTTATTTATGTATTTATTTATTTAAGTGTATTTAAACCAGAGTCAGTGTTAAGAGCAGTTGGCATTTAATATTATTATTATTTATTATTATTATTATTGTTATTATTATTTGGTTCTGTTGGAAAGAATGAGGAACAGGAACGATTATCACAGAACGTAGTCTCCAATAAATCCCCACATTTAAATAAATAAACATATAATAATAAAGTAAAATAATAAACATATTATATATTTAATATAAATAATACATTAAAATTTCTTCTAAAATATTAGCAATTAATTTTTTCTTTTTCTTTTTTTTCATTTTTTCATTTTTTTTTTTTTCAAGAAAATGGGAGAACAAATCGGCCTTGACTTTTAGTCAGTTATTTCGTTTCCCCAAAGCGGGAGCATGCTGCATAAATCAGTATAAACAGCGTTTAACATGCAGATGGTCCTATTTAAATAAATTTAAAAAGTTCAGTTATACTCTTTTTGAATTCCTTTTCATCAATACGGTTCCTTTTTATCAATGCGGTTACTAATAATCAGGAGCTCGGTTTAAACAAAGCTTTCCTAAGAAAAGTGGACATGGTCTGGAGCCAGGCGATGTTTTAATTGCGAAATGTGTGCGAGTATCGTCCTCAAAAGCCTACTCCAGTGTGTGTGTGTGTGTTTTTTTTTTTTTTTTTTTTTTTTACATAAAAGAGGAATCTGCATCTTCTTCTTTTCCTCTGTCTGATCTCATGGAAATCACTGGAGGAAAAGGCAAAGAGCTTCATAAAAAGCGTCGTTTGCGTCCAGTCCAGCAGAGTGTGAGAGCGCAGCAGCCACCGACGTGTGGTCAGTAAAGCAGCACAAAGAGAGAGAGAGAGAGAGAGAGAGAGAGCCTTGAGGCAGCACATGAGAAGCTTTACTTTGTGAGATTGAATTATCGATGGAGACGAAGCCATCGTTCATGAAAAACATAAGTGATCATGCTTTACAACGAGACAGAACGAGGAGGGTGTGTGTGTGTGTGTGTGTGTGTGTGTGTGTGTGTGTGTGTCGAAGCTGAGACAAGAAAGTCTAGGAAAGCGAATCGGGACAGAGAATTGAACAGCAGAGTTTAAATAGAGTAGATTAGAGCGAGCTTATCGAACGTCCTGATGATGAATTCAAAGCACGGCGTGTTAAACCATACCGTAGGAACTTGTAAGGGCTTTTCTGTTCTGATACTTTTTGCTCGAGAGTGAGAGAGTGAGAGAGAGAGGGGGAGCTTTGTAGATCATTAAGGAAGTTGAGGTGACACACACTCACATAGCCATGCAGTCACACACACACCAGGAAGACCAAGCAAGGGGAGGAGACATGGGCAGGCACTTGTCCGTCTGTGTTAGAGGTCCTGTGTGTGTGTGTGTGTGTCTGCATGCGAGTGTGTGCTTTTAGAAAAAGCAACACGACTTAACTAGGAAAGAGCGAACGAACGAGCACAGGAAGGAAGAAAAAAAGCAATAAAGCAGAGGAAGCAACAAGCTTGCGGATCGAGCGCAGAAAGGAAAGGCCGATGGAGCTCGGCGAGCGAGCAGCGAGCTGAAACGAGGAACGGAAGAAAGACGAGAGCGAGGCAGAGAGCGAGAGAGAGAGAGAGAAAGAGAAGCCGGTCAGGCCACAGGATGGAGGAAGGAGAAGAAGAGGTGCTCGGTTTGTTGGATAAAGTTCTCGAGGACGAGGATGTCTTCGAGTTCGAGGGGGACGTGGACCTGGACAGCGCGTTTAAGGTGAGGGAGGAACGGGAGGAGGGGAGAGAAAAAAAACAAACAAACAAACAAGACGCAGAATGAATGAAAGCTTTCTCTCCGGCGGTGCCGCCTGCTTCTCACTGTGGGTTTGCGGGACTAAAAATAGAGAAGATGTGGTGGAAAGTCTGTCGTTCCTCACAGCGTGACATCAGTGTGTGCTCTGTGCGCTCGCTCGGCGGGTTGGTAATATTTTATCACTTAACTGCCCCGGCTGTCAACGTCCATCACCGTCTTCACCGGTACTGTAGGTAGCAGAACGGGAGATAAAGGACACACACACACACACACACACACACTCACTCGAGATAACAGGGTGTATAGAGTAGATTTGTAAAACATCCATAATCTGTTGCTTTAGACTTCACTGAGACTTGCTTCTCTGTCAGTTGTGTTTTTTTTTATTTATTTTAAGTATACGTCCATACAGCATGTCCTTGTCTGTCTGAGGTTCATCTGCTACTGTAGGTGTTAACTGGGATTGAGGTCAAGGTTCTGTTCTTTTATCACATGACCTTATTGTTTTGTCTACAGGAATGAGTTCCAGCGATGGTGAAAGCAAACACTCCGGTGTACAGAGACGTCCCGGATTTAGAACTTTTCTGGAAAACGAGTATAATAATAATAATAATAGTCGGGGGGGAGGGGGTTCACAAACTTTTGGTCATATTCTGTTTTTTTGTTTTATTTTTTTTGCTGTAGGTCATTATTACCAGTTGTCTGATCCTATTTCACGTGTCAGCGCTGTCATTGAGAACATTCAAATATGTCAGCTCGGTGAAACGCGTGGGCCGAGTCTCAGATTTCACGTGGCGTGTTCGACTCGTCGTCTCGCAACATCCTGCTTTCGTTATTAAGATTCGGTAACCGGTGTACGCAAGCAGACTCTTATGAGGTCACGTCTGACGCAACACAAACAGACGGCGTTCTGTAGTTATTAATAAACAAAACGCAGTGGACTGTATAGTAGGGCCGGGGGAACACCCGAGACGAACTGGGGCTCGAACCAGCAACCTTAACAACAACAGTAACCCACATTATATATCATCATTTATAAGGCAGTGGCTTAGTTAGTAACTTTGGAAGGAGTGTCCAGTGTCAAAGGCGGCTTTAAGCTGAGAGAAAGCACCTTGTTCTAGCGCTGATACGACAGGTCGCTGTGGTATAAAAGTGAGACAGATCCTTCAGGATGAAGTTAAATGTGGTAAACCAGGCACGGATTGCTTTTCTATAACAGCACGAGCTCTTACCTATTAGTCCTTACTTACTTATTTATATATGTATATACAGTACTGTGCAAAAGTCTTGACAAACTTTTGATTTCTTCATATTAAATTAAAAGAAAGAAATGGGAACAACAATGTTTTACCGCATTTAAAAATTGCTTGTTTATCTAACGGCCTGAGCAGCGGCGACCTCATTTCCCCTCTCGTCTGTTCCAACCACTCAGCATCAGCAGTATACTAACCACTGACCTGATCACCAGTCATCATCTGCACCTGTTTCTCACTGGTTCATGCCTAAATTTAGCTGGGTTTTCATTCTTTAATGATTGATACAAAAACATTCCTCTGGAACTGGTCAGGTACAGGGACTGGCCTAAAAAAAGTCAGTCAGGGAGCCTGGAGAACTATTCCTCAAGACCAATGCCTGACTCTTTGAAAGCAAAATATGAAGAAATGAGGGGATCAAGACTCGCCTAATTTTCCCCTCACAGCATCCAACAACAGTACTACATGTGCATACATCATTTCACTCACTCATCGTCTATACCGCTTAATCCTGTATTCAGGGTCGCGGGGGGCCTGGAGCCTATCCCAGGAGACTTAGGGCACGAGGTGGGGTACACCCTGGACAGGGTGCCAATCCATCGCAGGGCACATACACACACTCATTCACACACTACGGGCAATTTGGAAATGGCAATTAGCCTAATCTGCAGGTCTTTGGACTGTGGGAGGAAACCGGAGTACACGGAGGAAACCCACCAAGCACGGGGAGAACATGCAAACTCCAGGAATTTAACCCGGACCCTGGAGGTGCGACAGTGAAGGCGATAGTGCTAACCACTACACCACCGTGCCGCCACTATATACAGTGGGACCTTGGATTACGAGCATAATTTGTTCTGAAAGTGGGCTCATATTCCAAAATACTCGTAAATCAAATCCGATTGTCCCATAAGTAATAATGAAAACTCAAATTATTCGTTCCACAGCCCAAAAAAAGAAATACATAAAAATAATTAATACAATCTATGAAGTGAAAATAAAACAGATTAACATGCACTTTACCTTAAAAAAAAAAAAAAAAAGTAAAAAAAATCATGACAGATAAGTGTTTCAGTGTAGGCGCCGTGTGTGTGTGTGTGTGTGTGTGTGTGTGTGTGTGTGGAATTAGCCCCTTCCCTCGCCTCGTTTTACACAGTAACACTCCTCCTCCCTCTCCCCACCTCGCTTTCTCGCTTTATTCTGTTGTCTTGACGACAAAATGTCAACTTTTATCCCAACATTGTTTTATAAAAGTAATTCTGACGTTTTCAAAACCAGCGGATCATCGGTTTTAACGCTTAATTACACTGACATTATGACATCATCTAACAACGATGGGGGTCGTGCTAAGATAGAGGTCATGCATACACATACATACCTGTGGCAACGTTCGAGCTCCAAAAGAACATTATTCTATTTTCAGAATGCCATCAACACTGAAATTATAGCTTAGTGAGAGTAATGTGTGCCATAATGAAATTCTATTTACGATAAAATAAAAAACTTAATATTTTATCATTTAAAAAGAGGATTTATTGGGAAAAACTTGAATGCTTTTGTATCTGAAAAAGCTTAAAAAATAAAAATAAAAACTTTTTTTGTATGATATAGATTTTGTATGATATAGAAATAGAGTTACATGTAATACTATGGGTTTAATACTAATGTACAAGAGTTACTGTAACGCCCATGAAGTTGATTACTTTCCAGTCATCACACGCTGCTGCAAAGTGTTTAACTCCTTTTATATCCCGGTGTGATGTTTGCCAGCACTTATGGTTTTCTAAAGATTTTATAGACGTTTTAACAAGTTTTCATCTTTTAACATGATGAAAAAGATACAGTTTTGGAACTGGCATTAGAGACGCCTTTAAAAAGTGCTACTTAAATACAGCAGCATGTGTATATGAGTCATTGTACGTTGATATTAACCTGTGACGCAAAAACTGATCAACACCGCCTGGCCAAACAGAACGGAGTATTCAGCAGCGGTGTGCTATAAGCAGAAGTAAACAATGCTCGGTTGTAGTCACTAAAGGTCAGCATTTGCATGCAGGTAGCAGGTTTCTGTTATTGGGATCGTGTGTGTGAAATGTTTTCGAGCTGGTCCTGGATTTTTAGACGGAAAACTAAAAGCAGTCAAGTCAAGGCATCAAGATCTCGGAGAAGCTCGCCGCTCATCATCATTCTGACGAACCGATAAGGAAGGGATGACGCGCTGCAGATCTGTGAAGGTTGTAAGCTAAGCCTTTTTTATCTAGTGTAAGGTTATGGCTCTTTATAGCTGGTCAATACCGTATAAAACCTAGAACTTTAAACAACATCCAGGCTCTAAACAAAGAGAAAGCATGGAGGAAATTTCCACACTTCACTCTCTAGGAACTTCATTTTACAAGGTTCACAAGGTATGAACAGGATTCGCCGGAAATTATATTTCAAAAACTTGTGCATCTAGATATTACTTCTTGTAATATTCTTGGCCTCTTGATAGGATATGTCGAATGTTTTATTTATTTAGGTTTGATTGATGATGATTGGAATATTCTTTCCAGGAATTCTGCAGCTAGCTGATCATGTTCATATTTATTTTTTGCAAAATGATTTATTTATTAGCCTTAATTTTTCCTTCAGTTTGCTAGGGGACATGCTGTAAAGATGGGACTTTGGCGCCATGCAAAAAGGTCATGTGATCTGATTAGTTTAGGGTAAGAGGGGAAGTGCATGAAGCAATGCACCCAACATGCATAGTGCTCATGGTACACGCCCGTGTTATGATCTGAGGTTGCTTCAGCCGGTCAGATCTAGGCTCTGCAACGTTGTGGGGCAATAAAATTAAGTCAGCTGACGACCCGAATGGTGCTGAATGACCGAGGTATCACATGTGTGGAGTATTTCTCTTCCCTGATGGCACAGGTCTATTCTAGGACTTTTATAATTTTATACTGTGTATATATATATACTGTGTATATAAAAATTATGAAATATATATATATATATATATATATATATATATATATTTCATAATTTTTAATGAAATAACAGTTTATTTAAAATTTTTAAAATGGCAAGAAATCCATTTTTATACACATCTTTGCTCATGCTCAGTTGTTGTTAATTGATTGTGCTACAAAATCTCAACACACAGATATCATATTTTTGTTATTTTTAATAATGCTGCACAATTAATCACAAAAAAAGTTAAATTGCAGAATAGACCTAGGCAATTATTTAATCGCATAAGGCTGCAGTTTATAAAAGGTAATAATATACTGTACGTACATTCAGTAATATATGTAGATATATACAGTATATTGTAATAATAATAATGATTTTGTGGTGATAAATATTGGCGAACCTCCTTTTAATGAGCTCGTTTGTGCCGTCCGTTACCTGCTGTTAGCCAGGGATAATTATGTACATTTAAATGCAAAATGTGATTTATAAATAAATGTTCATTATGCGTCAAAATAATTAAGTTTTTTTTTTTTGTTGGGGGGGGGGGGGGGGGGGGGGGTGGGTGGGCGGGGGCTAGGGGTTATCTAATAAACAGTACAGAATTGAGGAAAGAAAGACCCTTTATGCCGGGGGAAAGACCAAGTCTGACGTTTATGCTATACTAAACTCGGCATTATAGGTGTTTGTGGTGGTGTGCAAAGCAGATGAATATAACCTTCGCTGTTCACAACCTGCGCGAAGTGTAGGATGAGTGTATGGTCAGGAAATTGGTCCCTATATTTAGCAGCTTTCTCATTTAGTAGCAGTTAGTCACCTGGGGTGGTACGTTTCCTCCCTGTAAACACAGCCACTGTTTGTTCTTTTATACGCTGTCATTTTCTTTACAGGCCACTCATAACTTTGCACTTTGGTCTGATATTTGGTGTGCGTGGGTGCCCTGAGCTCGTTCAATGACGCCATCTTATTGGGTTAGCCTCTTAAATGATGAAAAGTGGGTCTGCTTTATTTTTTTTTTTTTAACAGAATGACAGTTCTCTCTCTCTCTCTCTCTCTCTCTCTCTCTCTTACATTTGCTGCCCTTTTCACTCGGTCTGTAAGCGAGGAAGCAGCAAGGTGTGTGTTCATGGCCTTTACTTAGGCCTAAAGCAAACACAGCAGAAAGGGGTTGGTTACCAGTGTAGTACCAAAGTTTTAGGTTGTACAGGTACTCCACTGTCAGTGGGGCAGTACGGATTGGTTACACATACTGTTCTATACACTGGAAACAAAGAAAAAAAAGCTAATTAATAGCTGGGTGTGTTGGGCTTAATGTATTTCTCATGCCATGAATGATTTTTTTTAAATCTGATTTTTATGTTCCTGAAAACAAACCCAAGAAAAGTGCGCGCAAGGGAAAGTTGCTTTTTGGTTTGTGTGTTGTCGATTTTTAAGGCTGTTACGTTTATGAGTTTCTTTTTTTTTTAATGCCGTTTTAAACCGTCAGTATTGTTGTCAACTACGTATAAAAGGATAGTTTTAATCCAATCACATTCAGTTTAATTCTGGTGCTCTCAAGCACCATTATGACACTTTATGACATAACTCATGACTGTGACCATCAAAATAAATTAGCATGTTATAACTGTGACCATCAAAGTCATCCCTGTGACCAAGTCATCTTGAAAGTCCTCCCTGTGACCATCAGAGGCACCTCTGTGACCCTTTAAAAGTCATCCCTATGGCGATCAGGGTCATGTTTTAGAACCGTGTGGTCGTGTTCCCTGTATATGCAGATTTGGACACTTGTGTACACAGTCTTACCTTTTTTTCTTTTTTTAAAAAACGCACAAATGCACCCTTACTACCTCTCACTTAAACACACATTCCTGGCTTACTGTTGTTTTGAGGACCTTCCATATACTGTACATGCATAACTCATTCTTGATTGTTTTTTTTTTTTGGCTTCTTTGGTTGTTGTATTTGTTTGTTCTCTTTTTTTTTTTTTGAGGCGGGCGTTTAAAAAAGAAAAAAAGGCGGGGTTGGTGGGATAAAGCAGTTTTCCTTATGGGGACCAAGAAAGGTCCTCACAATTTCAAAACCCGTCATGTATTCCTATACTAGGAGAGACTTGGTGCCCACAAAGCTCTAAAAACTTGCTTAATTTCTAGTTCCGTTGGCCTCGAGTGGCGGCGTGGTAAAGTGCTCGCCCTATCATCTGGAGATCGCGAGTTCGATGATGGTGATGCTGTTACCTCTCACAGCCGGGGGCCTAGAGAGAGGTGATTGGCTGAGAGCTCTCAGCGGGGCAGGATGATGGGTACTTGGTGCTCCCACATTAATCACGGCTCTACAGCCAATCAGGGGCGTCTGTGAGCTCACGCACGCGGAAGGAGCAGATAGCGCTGTCCTCCGAGTGTGCGAGCAGTTAGAAAAGATGCGGTAGGTTGGCCTCACGTGGTTCGGAGGAAACACGTGATAGTCTTGGAGATAATGGTGTGACATGCTCCCGGTAAAAATCATGACGATGCCATGCAGAGTGTGTGACACTCCATCCATGAATGGTATTAAACTCAATTAAAACATGATAATGAAATGCTAGCGTTGATGGGTTTAAAAAAATACAGCATGTTGTAACTCTGATCTGACCTTTCTCTTTCTTAGGGTGAAACAGAAAAGGGACTGGAGATGAAGAAGCTGGTACTTTCTGGTTTTCTGGCCAGTGAGGAGATCTACATCAACCAGCTTGATGCCCTGCTGCTGGTATGTATTGGCACCCACTACTGAAGAACCTTCCTTCTTTTGAAACACACATGCTTTCTGGAACTTTGTCCATCTCTTTGTGTGTGTGTGTAAATGGGGGGTGTTTTAGTTTTAAGGCTAGACCGAAAGCACCACTTCCCCTAGTTTTAACGTTGCCAAGTCAGTTTCACAGTGTTTCACTCTGATGTCATTTCCTGAAGCACTGCAGCGACCGTGTATGTCAAAGTTTCACACATATCGATGGAGCTTTATGAAGCGTCGCACCACAAGAGCATGCGACTTAAATAACTTCACTTTGCAGCTTCTTTCCTCGCCTTTAAACTTTTCAAATCAACGTGAAGTGGACCGGAACTAGGGTTGTCTATCTCTTATAGCTCTGAAGAGAGCAAACCTCTCTGAAGAGAGCAAACCACAGTGTAAAATGCAGTGTTACAGGCAGGAGCTTCCCCCCCGAGAACGTTTCTTCGTTGACACTAAAAAGACACGCTGAACTGGTCACGTCACGGTCTCGCTGTTGGTTGTCGAATCAGCAAACTCAGACGGCGGTCCTGAAATTGTAGCTCTTCCTCCGCTATCGTAATCGTTCTTGCAGTATTACTACTGCAGTTCCGACCTTACTTATGAGGAAGGAAATCGTTTCAGTCATTGTGTTGACGCCGACATTCAAAAATCGCATATGCATCTATGACAGTCGAGTCTGGTCCCCGAAACATGCTCAAGACCCCGATGTTCATAAATCGTGCGCTTATTAGCTGTGCAGCCTCATGTTTTGGTGGGAATATTACTGACTTTGCCAAAAAATAATAGCTAGGAGGGTGAGTCAAAAACTTTTGCACACTCCATGCTTTTCAATACGCTTTATCCATCTGTAAACAAGCTTTCGTATTCCCTCATTAATAGCTCGAAACGAAGTTTAACGCCCTTGGATATCAGTCCTCTGCGTTTAATCCGAAGTTTAGGCTTCAGCTCTTCAATAAGCATCTCACTGTAACGATTGTTGAACGTTTTTCCGGATAATGTTGAGAATCCCAGAAAATTTCTGTCCGCATCAATATTCCAGCTGATGGTTGACCTTTTGAACGTTTTCTCAGTCGGCGTTTGAGGATGTTTGAATTTTAATCTCAGGCTTGTAGCGATGAATCCGTGTCTCTTCACCAATAATGATTCTCCTTAAGAAACTTTCCCCTTTCCGAAGTGTATCGTTCTGAACTGAACTGATTGGTCTGAATTACAGTAACTATTAAAACGCGTTTACACCTGCACAGCAGTAGCCTTGAACGGAAAGCACTGATGAGACAGAGGTTTTAATATAACCGAAGTGCGGAGAATTTTTGACTCCATCTCACTCATGATGATGCCTTGTCTGGTCTGCTTGGGATGGGATGCATGTGGTAACTGGGGAACAGGAACATGGTCTTGGCCTTGGCAGATGCAGACAGATGTTCTCTGACGCCTTGTGTCTACAGCTGCTGAAATTTCTATCAACAGTTTTGTACCTGAGCCTCTAATAACGAACTGTTTGAACTGATCGTACTGAATTAACTGATAAAACACGGTCAACAGTGAGACACTGATATTCCGAGTTGCTGAGATGCCGAGTTCTGATATTTGACGTGAACTTTATCGGAAGCTCTTAAAATGTATCCACCACATGATTATCTGTTTAGGGTCCTTCTGTGTGCGTTTTCAGTAAATGATGCAGACCCTCGACGGATGGTGCGTATGAATCACAAAAATGGACGCTTATCTGTGCCAACATGCGTATGGTTCTTGTCGAGTTTGACTAATAAGTAGAGCGATTGTTATTTTTGGTCTGGATTATAACAGGAAAAACTGAAAGACAGGAGAGGTGTGGTGGGAAAACACCATAACATGTGCGCGCACACACACACAGGACTGATTGTGACATCCTGGTCCATGCTTTCCTTCAATCAGATATGCATTACTCGTGATAAGCTACAGGATGTTCAGTAAACCACTCAAGGAGAAATTCCGAACTAACATTGCTTTTTTGGAAGCCAGAGATATTCCAGTAAACAAGCAAAAGAAAGCAGGATGATTTATCGTGTTCATTTGTTAGGCCTTTTCAACAAGCACGGTAGAGGACAACAGCCACGTAAATACCTGAGATTGCAAGATATAATAGAAAACATTAGCATTGAATTAGTTTGGTATGCAGGTTAAATAAGACTTTAATTCAGTACAAATAGTCACCGTTGTATTATTTCCAAAGGAATACCTTCTGTACCTTCTGTAATTATCCAGTGCTTCTTCAGTAATACGGTACTAGCCCTGTTCAAATTGCTACGGCCAGAATATACATCCAGCATGATGTTCAAGCGGCCACCGATGTCTTGAAATAAAAACCGTCACCATACTTCAAGCGTGAACAGAATGCATTGCTATTTTCCAATAACTGACTTACAACGGAGAGTACGAGTGACCTTATGTTATAAATATCGACAATGATGTCAACGTGTTTTCTCAAAACGGATGGGTCAGAAGATGTCGAACTTTCCATTGCGCGGTTTTGCCATGCCAAGCTGGGGTTTTCTTTTCTTACTAACTGCTAGAGAAAGTGAGGAACGACTGTTTATAGTAACAAAAACGCAAGTGATAACAGGAACTAAACTGTCCTGCAACCTCTATACGACGAGTGCAACTATAAATGAACTTCAGGTACAAGCCTGAAGTCGGGCCTTGTTTCTCCTGCACAGAAAATAGTGAGCTCTTTCCGTTTACGACGCAAAACTTAGGTTTAAGTAGGATAGATCTCCCACACGCCTACT
The DNA here is from genome assembly GCA_030347435.1 of Clarias fuscus. Lineage (NCBI taxonomy): Eukaryota > Metazoa > Chordata > Actinopteri > Siluriformes > Clariidae > Clarias > Clarias fuscus. The sequence continues at coordinate 9,343,249 of CM059212.1, forward strand.
CGATCTGCTGTCTTTCGGATGTGTCAGCATAGCAGGTTTCAATAAATTAGGCCTAGTTTTAACCAATTCTGGGGTGAAGGGTGAGCGGGTTATTGGGAATTCTTCAAGCCGGTCAACAATCTACAGTCTGGGCTAAAAAGAAATCAGGCCCTGCCACTATCTCACACCAGTCTGAGTCGACCACTTGTGGTGAAGTTCTCGGCTCTACAAAAGTCAACTTCAATTCTATTTCCAGCTGGCCTCGCATTTGGTCAAGTCAGATACCTGACAAATGACACTGTCAAACCTCCTCTGATATAAAATTAATCCACTTAGAATAGATGGGTGTTAGGTAATTAGTGTAGATAAGGGCAAGGGTAGATATCAAATCACGATTAATATCAATGTATATACTGTAGAAAGGACCCCACCTCTTGAATACACCGAGTCACCTTCTTTGTTGGACTTTTCCTTTGACTCTAAAGCAATGTGATTATCCGAGGAAACAAGCAGTGAAATGTATTCGCATATCCCAGTGGCATGGCAAATAAACAGAAAATTACCTCTGTCTAAAGCTGATTGCTCCCTCAACTCTGCATCCCAACCCTGATTTCTCTCTTCTCATCTCTCTCTCTCTTTCTCTGTCCTCAGCCTATGCGTCCTTTGAAGGCCACGGCCACCACGTCCAAGCCTGTTCTGACCATGGAGCAGATAGAAACCATCTTTTACAAAATCCAAGACATCTATGAGATCCATAAGGAGTTTTACGATGCCCTTTTCCCCAACATTCAGCAGTGGGATGATAAGGTCACAGTCGGACACCTCTTCCAGAAGCTGGTGAGTTTTTTATATATATATATATATATATATATATATATATATATATATATATATTATATATATATATATATATGTGTGTATTTTTTTTATTTATCTATGCCAGTAGAAGTTATTGTTTTTGCTAATACATCAGAAATATGTAATATTTAAATTTGATTTGTATAGCGCTTTTAACAATCGTCATCGTCGCAAAGCAGCTTTACACAATCAAAAGAATTATTCAAGTTTGTATGAAATGTGAATGTGTATGAATCAAAATGGCCAGATAGTCCCTATATGGGGACAGATGTAATGGTAGCGCTACATCTCACTATAGTTGCTCTTATTGTTCTTGGGGAGACATTTTAAAATCCCATTGTTTGGTGTTAACCTAGTTTATTTTTTAATCTGTCAGTGCAGGCTCTGGTTTGAGCTACATTCTTTTAAGGTCTATTAAAAATTTTCAATTTAGATTTCTGCAACTTCTAGGTAACTTTGGGGTTATATAATTGTAGACTTCATTTACTTTGAAGTACATTGAGGGTTCTGAAACATCATGGTTCTGCAACGTTAGACTTGTATTCCTTCAGAGTTTTCAAATTTTTTTTGTCAATGTGTTTTGTAACTTCAGATGTCTGTAATGATGCAAATTGTTCCTCAACTTCAAGGTAGCTTCCAACTTCTGTAAATTCAGCGTAACTTCAGACTTTATTTTTCTTAAATTTCAGGTTCTACACTGTAGTTCTCTGTCTACTGAGTTCTGTAAGTTCAGGGTAAAGTCAGCATAATGTGGTACTTATAATGAAAAGTAACGTTGGACTTCTTTTAACTTGAAAGAAAATTCAGACTTCAGGTTATTTTCAAAGTTTTGTAACTTCAGGTTTTTCAGCAATTGTAGTCGGTTTAAGTTTAGGCTATCAGAATTCTATAACATAAGGATTCTGAAACTTAACATGATTTCTTTGTAATTTTTGGCTACTTAAATTGTTCTGTTATTGTGCATTACCTTGGAACATCTGTAACTTTGGAGTAAATTCACACTTATGTAACTGCCAAGAGTAATTTCAGGTCTTTTTGAAATTAATTTTGGTCAATTCAGGATAACATCAACACTTCAGGGTTCTGTGACTTTGATTTGTGTAACATTAGAGTAATTTAATTGTTTTGTGACTTTCAGGATAACCTTAGACATCTGTAACTTTGTAAATTCTAATTTTTGGAGCTGCCGCCGGTTAAATTAAACACTCTGTAAGATGAGGGTAACTTCAAGCTTCTGTACAGTAACTTAAATTTACTTCTGTGTTTTGCATAACATCATTGTAAATAAATAGTTTTCTAACTTGGGTATAACTCAAGGTTTTATAATTAAGGGTTTGATACCATCCCTATAATTTCTGGCTTCTGTAATTTCATAGTTGCAAATAGTTGTACGAATTATGCAACTCAATTAGGAACAAGTTAATTGTTCCCCTAAGTTCCGCCTTTTGTAACTTTAGGGTAACTTTGGTATGCTGTGTCTTTTGCGTTTAATAACCTTCTGCAATTTGTTTCTAACTTCATGGTTCCTTATTTCCAGACAGCATTGTCATTAGGAATAGCCTTTCTGAATACATGTCGCAGCTTGGTCGTACAGTAGGTTTTTTTACACGAGTTTCATCATTGTCAAAGTTCTTAACAAATGAAGCAGAAACAACGTTTGGGAATTTTTTGGCGTACCCTGTCTGTATGCGTAAAAGCGCTCATACTTGAACTTATGAATAGTACTAATGAAGAGTAAAAGACTTTCTGGGAAAAACTATTTGTTCCTAACTGGAAAAGCAGTTTTAACAGCGAGGTACAGTAGAATTGTGTGTGTGTGTGTATGTGTGTTGGCTGAGTGATGTGCCTGGTTTGTGTCTAATTTATTGCTTATAGTGAGCTTGGAGTGCTGCACTGCACTTGGTCCCTCGTTCCCTTGCCTCATTCTTTTAATGAACGCTCTGGAAGCCGAAATGAAGCCTGCGTTATTCTTGTTTAATGCGATCGCATTTGCGTGTTAGTGTGTGCAGTAGCAAATGCGATTCCAGCTCTCATTAAACTATAGAGAACCTGCTCTGTTTCCCATTAAAAGTACTTCCCTGGGCATGGGAACTGTTCAAAGTGCAGAGAGGTGATGCAGGGAGGAAAAACAGCTACAACATAAAGTTCCAAATGGTGCTGTTAGAGGAAACTAAAGCCTATTGTAGTAACAATGTGGCATGACACGAAGCTGTTAATCGGCATGCCGTCAATATGACGCGCACACACAGTATTGTACAGTTCTGAAGAAGTGCTGTGGTTTGAGCTTAATACTGCAGCACACACTCTTAACCAAATTGTTAATATCAACTCTGAGAACCGTGTGAGAGAGATTTGAGAAAATAGGGGTAAAAAGGACACGGAGAGATTGTGATCAAGAAAGCTAACAAAAGAAACAGAAATAGGGAGTGTGTAAGCTGTAAAGGGAATGTGAGGGATAAAAAAAAAAAGCCAGAAATAAAGAGAGATAAAGCGATGGTGCGACAAGGGAGAGAAAGTCAAAGAGTGATAGTCAGCAAAGAATTGCCAAATAGAGAGAGGGAGATTAGACAAGAGAAACAAGGCAGAATCAGAAAAGAGAGAGAAATGGCGATGTTAAATAAATAAAAAAAAGGAGGGATATTAAAAGAGCTAAAGAGAATGCAAGAGTTTGAGTGAGTAAAAAGGAATAGGAAGGGAAGTGGAGAGAGAGATGGAAATATTGACAAGGATAGATGGAGAGAGAGGGAGAGCAAAATAGATGGAAAGACTGGTTAAGAGAGATTGCATGTGAAATAGGGATGGGAGAGAAATAAAGAGAGCGAGAGAGATATAGAAAGACGGAGAAAGGCAAGAAATGCAGCAAGAGACGGAGGTGATGAGCGAAATTGTGAGAAAATGGAGAGAGAGACAGATAAATAAATGAAAGGAATTTGGATAGCGAGCGAAAGGGATGTAAACAGAGCAAAATTCAAACGCTAAGAGAGAGAACTAATAAAAGGTGGTGAGAGACGTGGAAAGAAAGAATTAGATCATTTGAGAGAAAGGACTAGAGAGAGTACTAAATTGAGACAATTACTAAAGAAATAACAAAACAAAACAGTAGAGGGATACAAAAGAAAGGAGGAAAGAAATCAACACAAAGATGGAGAAATAAAGCTAAAGAGAAAGCAATGGTGAGGGAATTTTAGAGAAAGAGAGAGAGAGAGATAGAACGAGAGAATTCGCAACATTAAAGGAGAGAGATGCATATTGAGGAAAGAAAGGAGACATAGAGAACGAAATAAAGAGGGGAGAAAAGAGCGAGAAAGTTTCCATAAGAAACCAAGTCTTTAATACTCAGACTGGTGTGTGTTCATGAGTGTGTGCGTGTGCACGTACTGTATGCGTCCGAGTGTACGAGTGTATATGCGAGTGCGCTGGAGAGTGTGTTTGTGGTTATAATTCGAGTAGGCAGATGGTGGTGTAATTACTGTTACAGAGAAGGAATAAACGAGCAGAAGGGAGGGATGAAGTCTCTGAGCAGAAGAACATGTTGAGCACGAGTGATCCACAATTCCTCCATCTCTCTCTCTTTCACAGACCCATAAACACTCCATCTCGCTTCTCCCACACTTAACTAATCATTATCAGACATTCTGGCTTAGAGTGATGCTGACATGTGGGTGTGTATGAGTGTGTGTGTGTGTGTTTTGCAAAAGTGTGGAACTTGGGATCAATCAGTATCTAACACCATATTCCACGATTGGATGTTTTGTGAAGTCTCCTGTAGGACCAGCTGTACTTTTATTTGGGGTTAATCAGTCACTGTAATTTATAGCAAGCATATGCTAATTACTGTTTAAATGAGTTTGAAGTTGATCGGTTGATGCGGAACACTGCCACATTCCTTATGAATTTGTGTGCACACTTGCAGTATGCATGCTAGATATCGGAAATTTTTTGTTTTTCCTAGTTGTTGATCCTTTTGTTTTGTTTTTTATGTTTTAGGGTTTTACAAGTTTCACAATAAATTTATTTATTTTTTTTTTTATCACAGAAGATTTTTTTTCTATCCTCAAAATAAAGAAAGTGATAGAAATAAAAGGAAATAAATAGTCAAAGACTAGACTGATCAGATTGCCTGAGCAATCCTGAAACACTGTCCTCCCATGGACCCTTTAATCGCCTATTTCTTTAATCGGAATCAGCCTCGTATGGTCCTTTAAAGGCGTCCTACATACAAGGAACATGGCTGGGTTGCCTGTACAGTCCTGACCTTGCTCCAAGACATTTTCACATGTTCACACTATTAAAGGAGTTCCTGGGAGGCCATTGTTTCAGATGTGAACGTAGATCTGCTGAAGCAATTGCTGTTTTTAGAATATGTGCGTTACAATACTTTATGGAAACGATCACTAAAGGAAAGAGCCATTAAATGCGATCCTGGGCCATGGTTTCAGAAGTAAAACAGGCTGTCCTGAAAAAACTTTCTACCTTGATGGTATCCAAGAAACCCTGGGATTAGTGTATCGGGGGTTTATGTAAAGGGGTTTTCTTTTCTTTTTTTCCCTTTCAGGTACTGTAATTTTAAACAATCAAAAGTCCCAGTTTTACTCTAACTGCCTTATGGACAATATAGACAGGCTTGGGGTGTCCCCTCGACCCAGCAGATTAGTACAACTGAGTTGTTAATGCGATGAACAGTGGTGTGCTGATCCTGCTTCACTGCTTCTGTAATGCATCTGGTTTTATACATGCACTGTAGATACTGAGAAACATTAGGCCTCTTCGGCTCTCCTTTTCACCGCTTTGTCTCGGTCATGTCATCATGTCCTTGGTCTTTTAGGACTGATCGAATTTCATGATCTCCCTTTGTCTCTCAGGCCAGCCAGCTTGGCGTGTACAAAGCCTTCGTGGACAACTACAAAATGGCCGTGGAGACAGTGGAGAAATGCAGCCAGTCCAACTCCCAGTTCCAGAAGATCTCTGAGGTGTGTGCACTCATTGGTATTCTCCTTGTACCCTCTCCCTCTGTGTCTCTGCATCCTTTCTGCAGGAGGCTTCACTTCACGTCTAAACAATGTACAGTACAAGCAGCTTTAAAGATGCCAGTAAGGTCCAGTAATGTGCTTTGAATGCAGGGTGCATGTCGTTCTCGATGCCTCTTTGAAAAGCCACTTGGCAACATTTTTTTTTTGTTTGTTTTTTTTATGAAAGAATGGTACATTTGTGAGACTTATGTTAAATTGGTAGCACTTGCTGTCTTGCTTGTCGTTGTCTGTGCGAAATCTTTTGCTGATGCAGAAATCTGTCCATTCTTCACGTTAACCGCTGATTTTCTCTGTTTTAACAGAATGTCAAAGTCAAGGGGACCGAAAGACTCTAAACACTGCACCACCACCACTGTCAACATGGAGGGTAAGTCAAACAAGAGCTGAGTGCGATTACGTGCGTGTTAGCGGTTGGGGATTCGGATAGAAACGCCACCATCAGTGAATATTTGAGAAATATTTTTTTTAAAAAGGAGAGATGACATGTTGTGTTATGCTGCTAATAGTTTATAAATGGATTATGTTAGTGAAAAAAATCTGCAGAGGTGGTCTGGGAAATTTAATTTACATTAAAAAAAAAAATTGTCCTTGACTGGTTGGTAGCATGGTGGCTTAGTGGTTAGCACTGTCACTTTGCACCTCTAAGGTCTGGGTTCGAGTCCCGCCTCAGGTCTGTGTGCATAGAGTTTGCATGTTCTCCCCGTACTTGGTGGGTTTCCTCCGGGTACTCTGGTTCCCTCCCACAGTCCAAAAAGATGAAGATTAGTTTAATTGGTGTTCCCAAATTGCCCCATAGTGTGTGTACATGTGCGTGCACCCTGTGATGTATTTGCACCCCTTCCAGAGTGTACCCTGTCTTGTGTCTCCTGAGATAGGCTCCAGGGCCCCCCTGTATTCAGGACGAAGCAGTATAGACAATGAGTGAGTGAATGTTAAAGTTTAAGAAACTCTCACTGGCATATAAGTGCTGGATTAATATTAGAAATCTTGCTAGTGACCTTGGATACAAGACAAAAGTCACAAAATAACAGCCTAAGGCTAGTTAGCATGGCGGTGGTGTTTTTTATTTTTATTTTGTTTTTTTAATAACTAGGGTAATAGCTACTGTACTTTATTAATGAATCCTGGCTCACAATTGGGAAAAAAAAAATGTAGTCAGCCAGGTTTCAGTAGCCAGTTTAGGCTACGTCACTGAAACCAAGCACTAACAAGCTAGCTAGAATTAGCAGTTTTTTCCATCAGTAGCTAGTCTGTGATGTGATATTTTAAGTAGACTAATATTTTAGCTTTTTTGCTACCTGGCTAGTTTAAAAGTGGTTAATAATTTTTTTTTTAATTGTTTAATAGTTATAACTGTTTAGCTAGTGACATTAGCTCAGTGCTGAGTTTAGTATCTGCTTAGCTTGGCTAACAGTGCTAAAGGTTTTATTGTGCAGTTTTTCTAAAGGCTGAAATTGAGCTGCTGTTTGTTTTGTGTGTGTGTGTGTGTGTGTGAGGGGAGGGGGATGTATATAACTGTGTGGAACAAAAAGAGAGAGATTTGGTTGTTTATGTGCGGTTTAGGTTTTCTAACTGCTTAGCTGGGAGCGCTGTGATGTTTAGCTGCATAGCAAATAAAGGAGAAAATGAGGAAAAGATGAGTTGAAGATAATGTTGTTTATTGAGACTTGAAAATAAACTTGATATGGGGCAGTGTGTGTGTGTGTGTGTGTGAGAGAGAGAGAGAGAGAGAGAGAGAGAGAAATTCTGTCTTGCCACAATGATTACCTCACATCGTTCTGCAGTAACATAGCATTAATCAGCTACAGTGCCACACAAAACCCCACACTGATATGTATGTGCGTGTTCATTCACTCTAAGTGTCTCGACACACTGAATCATCCTTCCTCTCTCTCTCGCTCTCGCTCTCTCTCTTCTTTCTGTATCTGCTTCTCTCGCTCTCTTTGCACATACAGCAGAAGGTATAAGAGACAGAATGTTAGAGCGAGAGGGAGCGAGGGAGAAAGGAAACGTGTAAATGGGAGAGGGAGAAGAAAGGAAGAAAAAGATTCCCAGGGAGAACAAGCTAGTTAGAGGAAGGGAGGCAGGCAAGCCAGACAGAGAATCAGCAGCAGAAGACGGGATGGATAACTGATAACTGATAAGAGGGGAAGAGAGAGAGAGAGCACGACCCGTGTCATGGAGGTCCTCCTGGTGCTCCGGCTGTGCTGTAACTGCACTTACGGTAACACTTTATTCGGAACGCTCGTTCAGGATTGGTGCACGGATTGGAAAGTCGCTTGCTGTCGAGCTGTTTTCCAGCGTCTTTTCGCGTGGTCTTTGTCTTGCTGTGTACGTCTTTTTGGAAACTTGGTATACTTCCTTTCGAAACTTCCTCTAACTCTGAGATAACCCGCGGGTAAGTCGTTGCTAATTAACGTGCCATGGAGACACCCTATGGCATCTGCCTGAGAGACAGGGAGATGGAGAGAGCGAGAGAGGAAAAATAAATTGATCAGACATTCATCTCCTTTAGAAGCGAGTCACGTTCTGTGGGAGTTCTTTCGCTCTGGCGCAACGGTATACGAATTCCTTCCAGGCGTCTTGTCACATGACAGACCGCATGTGTGTATGTACAGTATGTGGCAGCAGATATTGGGATACGTCTTGTACGCTTTATAATACAGATTAATTATGTTTTTTTGTCCCTTCTTTTTTTTTTTAAATAACGTTAAATATCAAGCTTCGGTGATGCATCAGTTTAGCTAAACAACATCGGCTAATTAAATTGGCTCGTTCCACAAAGCTGAACGAAGCGTTCTGGTTGGTCAGAAGGCGGTGATTTGTTTTCTGTGACTTGCGGCTATTTTTATTCCCAGACGTTCTAAAACCTGAACAAGTTTTAGCCCTGTGGTATAAGAGAAATGAAGCACTTAAAACATAGAATGTGGTGTTTACGGTATGTAAAAATAATCGATTGCAATCGATTATATGTCGATGTACTGATCGAAAGTCGAAGACATTTCCTTTAGACATTTTACTTGGTGTCTGGTGACGAACCAGTGAAAACAAAAATGATATAAAGAGGCTTCAATAAATCTAATAATGCCTAGCTCATACAGCAATAACAATGCACAGCAATTAGGGATTAAAAAACATAAAAACTGCACCCCCTATTTCTGGCACTGCTGAGGATGACGCAGCACCCATATGGACGCCTGGTTTGAAAAGGCAGCGGTGCCAGACTGAAACCATAAAGCGGGAAAGCTTCCTAGAGGACGAACACATTCCTCCGTTTAGATCGGCGCATCCAGCTGAGCCGTCCGCTGAAAGAAAGGAGGAAGTGCAGAACTCCTCCGAAGTGAGCCGGTGATTAGTTCTTTACCTGCTAAGCTTGCTCCTCATGATTGAGCTGTTAGTGGAGAGCGGGGAAAGGGTTGTGTTTGCAGGAGTGCTCATTCATTATGACAAGTGTGAAGCAATGAAAACCAAACGTTGCATAAATTTCCACAATTTCCTGGCTATCTTTGATTCCGAACAGGTTTTAAACAATTTACTTGCAGCTGATGTTCATCTAAAATGTGGGCTTGTGAGTTACATGAGCATTTGGCGCATTCGTGTTGTATCAGGGCAAGATTTTTTTTTTTGTTTCTCTTATGCAGTTCTGTCATGTCCTGGGATCTAAAATGCTACAAATAATGCTTTTTAATTTAAGGCCGGTTTTGTAAGCTTATTTTCTGCATCCTTATTAAGAAGCTTAAAAAACTACGTTTCAGTAAAATACATCAGCTACAGTATGACACTACCTCATTAAAAAAAAAAAACGTACCGTAGATATCAGTATGGAGAAATACATCTACAGTATATACACTGGCTGTTCCAGAATTAATAGGGCAGGTCCAATCAATCGACTTCACTGCCATCAATAATTTATTAACTCCAGGTTCACTGTAATAAATTTCTCTTAGAGAGATATAGATGTGAATTATACATGTCCTGCAGACTAAGGACAAAAAAAGAAAGTCGTTTTTTGTGTTTCATCGATACGGCAGTGATGAGCTTAGAAAATATACACATTTTTAAATTAATATACAGTATAAATGTGTTATTTTCTTTTTTTTTTTTCTCTCTTTCTTTTTTCTTTCTAGTAATTGTATAGGAAGTACTTCATCATAGGGCGTCTTCACACAGGAAGCCTGAATCCCTACTGACTTCCTGTTCACTACTTATGCTCATCTCATCTCAGGGTATACTTAAGTAAATTGACATCTGGTTACGCACAGCTGTCTGGTCATAATCATGCGGCATCGCTGTCGATCTTGTTACTGGAAAAATCCCTTGGCGTCTTGTTTAATTCTTTAACCCGATGCAGCAGGGGATGATGTCCAGCACGCCCGGCAACACGCACTCATTATTTATGAAGCGTCTGAAAGTAGAGCAGCATGAAACGGAATGGCAGAAGATGCTCTCGGGATTCAGGCGCGGATCAGACGCGTGTTATGGGACACGATGCGAGACGCCACATTTGCATCAGTGTCGGTAGCGTACTACTACACGATTTCAGCCGTAGCTGGTATTAGATGTTTACGCTACTTATTTCGCACCCGAGGCTCTGACACACATGAGATTTGCTTTCATGTGTTTTCACAAAGCTTGTTTATGCTTTGATTACGCTCTGTTAGCTACTTGTGCCTGGGGGTGGGGGTGGGGGATCGAGTTTTATTTCTCTGATTCAATAGAGATGTACAGTATGTAGGGCTGCATAACTATCATTCATTTGAATCGATTAATTTGTTGATTTTATTTTTTATTAAGAGAGTAGTTGGGTTAATTTTTATTTACCACTTATCGATCGAATACTACTCCAGGTATAACCCAGCTCGGTTAAGTAACAAGTAAAAAACAGTGTGTTTTGATGAGGAAATTATGAGGTGTTTCTTCATCACACTATCACGTAAGGGCGATCCTCTACCCCCTTTTGTGTTCCAAGATCGCGGTGCATCCAAGCTACATTATGTTCTGTAATAGTTCAGGAAAGAAGATTCTTAATACATATGGAGCAAAGAAAGTTTTTATTGTTCGATTTTGAATGGGTGTGAATTCGATGGGGCGGCACGGTGGTGTAGTGGTTAGCACTGTCACCTTACACCTCCAGGGTCCGGGTTCGATTCCCGGCCAGGTTCGATTCCCGTCTCTGTGTGCATTTGTGAGTTTGCATGTTCTCCCCGTGCTTGATGGGTTTCCTCCGGGTACTTCCTCCCACAGTCCAAAGACGTGTAGGTTAGGTTAATTGGCGTTCCCAAATTGGCCGTAGTGTGTGTGTGTGCGCGCACTGCGATGGATTGGCACCTTGTCCAGGGTGTACCCCGCCTTGTGCCCTAGGTCTCCTGGGATAGGCTCCAGGCCACCTGTGATCCTGAATACAGGATTAAGTGGTATAGATGAGTGAGTGAGTGAGAGTGAATTCGATGGTTGATTTTTTATATATATATATATATTCGATCCAAACTTGAAAGCCATGTTCATTACAAAGAACCGAGGACATCTGTTGTCCTGGACATGGACAGTTTGTGTGCTGAGTTCATCATTATTACTTCAAATACATTTCCGCCTTCTACCAGTCAAATTTGAGAGGAGCTTTCAGTTTCTATAACTTCACAGATTAAAATACTTGTCGTGTCTTTATTGCTCTATAGACGTTGGGTGGAAATGGCCACTGGGGGCACTGTTTTCCATAGAGTATATCAGCATTTCTTCGCTGTAATTTTTTTTCTCTTCAATATAATGTGATGTTTAGAGCGTTTCGAAAGAAGAAGTGGTTAAGCAGTCTAAGGTGTGAATAGGGGTTCTGGGTTAAAATAAATGACGTGTTGAATACAGTAGCAAAGTTCCGCATGCATGTTAGTGCATACGAGAGATAGGCGTAAAGACAAACGAAAGGGGTCCTCTGATTTTACCACACGGTATTCCAAACATTTGGAAAGTGGCAGAAAGGAAGGGAAGTATAATATGTGCTGCACGGACTGAACCTGAGGCGGTTCATCAAAACAGCGTGGATGGAGCTGTAGGCGTAAGCCGTTTCCACCTTCACGCCCTCTCTAATCACTGAGCCGTGTAATAGGCTTTTGATGAAATAGATTTGCCGTGTTCGCTTTTGCTTTTTGTTTAATTGTCCACGTCGTCACTTCAAGTATGCTTTCCTCTGTTTTGTTTTTTTTGTGCAGCGCTCCTGTATAAACCCATCGACCGCGTGACGCGCAGCACCCTTGTTCTCCATGTAAGTATAAAGTCCTTCAAATTCCTCTTTTGCTTTCCTCAGAGCGTGTATGCAGACATGTGCTGGAGTGTATGTGTGTAACCTGTGGTGGCTGCTTCATTGTTCAAGTCACCTTTACATAACCCTAACACACACACACACACCATACACACACACACGCACACATACACAAACTCACAGGTACATTCAACCACACCCTCATCATCTCTTATCAGAGATAAGACTGCGCCAAGATACATTGGTGAAAAATAGCCGACGTGACCCCTACTGAACTGAGCGCGCTAGGATTGTTACACTCGCGTGTGTTAGGATTGTTGACGGCGGAGGATGACCTCGCAACTGTCAACGACAAGTAGATACAATCCAAACAGAGAATCCAGGGTTGTGTCCTAGTGCTGAAGTATGTGGTTCGGGACACAGCCCAGGTATTTGCAAATACTTGAGAATATGCTGTAGAGTACACTGCCTTTTGCAAAAGTATTCACTCCCCTTGGTGTTTGGAGCTTTGTAAGGTTTGATTTACACGACATGCTTGCGACTTTGAATGTGCAAAAAAATGTTCGTAAGTGGCTCCAGACAAACGTATCGGATTTAAGAGCCAAATCAAATCAAAATGTAATCCTTTTCATGACGTACAGTAAGCAGGTGAACCCATGCAGCCACTTCGATTTAAACCAGAGTTATTGGTACAACAAATTCACAAGCTGTGCTTTCCTTGTGTTATCTGATACTGATTATCGAATGCTAACCGAGCCTGGCTGGGACGACTGTACAGAACTATACCCGAGAGCTTACACTGGTCCACTCAGTCTTTATATTGATTGCATTAGATTTGATGTAGAGGGTTTGTATGAGCAGAGAGTGAGGGGAACGTTGTTCACTGTGTTCCTTGTGGCCTGTTGTTCCATGTGACATGGACAGCACAGAGAATTCAGCCATCTTATGGAAGATTCCAAACTGTAAGGAGTGAAACTACGCAGTTTAAAGGGAACTGTGAGCGGTAAAGGGGAACAAGTGAACAGCAGTGCATCACTTGGCCGGAAGTGGATGATCAAAAAATTACTCATCAGTCACTGCGCATCGCCGGAGCACAAAATAATACAGAATAATAACACACACTATTTATTGTTATCAAAGAGTTATTTGACTTAATAATAAAAAAAATAATAGGTTTTGTATGTGTAATTTGTATGTAATCTACATTTATTGTTAATATTGCATTGCCTATTAAGCTGCACAATACGAATCTCTTCAGTTAACATCAGAAGTCCCATGTTTAGTTGGTTAAGGTCCAATCAGCGTCACATGATCAATTATACTGTATGACGTCAGGCGGAATCCACCCGGTCTGAACGGTGCAGGGTCCCTGAATCTTCCACACTCCTACTGTATGCAAGCAATATAAAGATGAAGGATCTCTACTAACATACTGTGAAGAAGTCTACTGTAGGTGAGGGTTAGGGTTGGGTAGTAAAAAAAAAAAATTAAAAAAAAAATTTTTTTTTAATCAGCTTTGAAGCAACATTATATCCATCATAGGACAATGGAAAGAATGTGGCATCACTACAAATCTGATATAAGAAACCTGGGCAGGAAGGGATTTTCAACAGAACCAGAAAATAGATAACACTGAAGCATCCACAGTGGAGATGATGGGAGGATCTGTCCACAGGATCGCTTTAAGTCATACATTCCACAACAGAGAAGACACGAATAGGAGAACGTGCTCAGAGCTTGCCAAACAGCATGTGGACAAACATCTTGAGGGGGTGAATACTTTCAGAAGACACTGTAAATAACCTCTGGTGTTATTACAAAGAAGCGGCCTCGGGAGTAAGATTAAACTATTTACTTCCTCAAAAGTCCGTCATTTATCAAGAGAATAAACCTGATTAAACCTTATTTAGCTCTACGGCCAAAAGTGTGTTGAACCTCAGCGCCTTTATGAACACCTCGCGAGTGCCGTTATGGCTGAATAAACAAACGCACATCGCCACAGAAACACTTCAAAATCTAGTGGAAAGCCTTCGCAGAACTTTTCGGTGCACTTTATGAATATTTGGCCACAGTGGTGGACTTTCCCTGAAAACGCACTCATCAACGGCTTTGCAACTGGTTAAAGATACAAATCTCAGACTGATTCCACATCTACTGTATATATTAAATTTTTCCGGAGATATCAAGCACTTGGCAAAAGCCCAAATAGGGTAAAAAGTTCAGCATGCCGTCATACTGTACTTCAGACGCTCTACTAATTCCAGTTGCTTATTTGATTCAAGAAAAAAATTGAATCATTTCAGTAAATGTGGTAAAGCTGGTTGCGGACGTCAGCCTATTCCTATAAGCACAACTCGAACAAGGAAGCAAGTCATCATGAATCCTCCATAATAGGACCCCCCCCCCCCCCCCCTTTTAGAGTAAGCTCAGTCCAGAAGCTATTACTAAGTTAAAAAAATAACCAGAAGCAAGTCTCTAATAAGCAGCTGTTTATTAATCAAATGATTAACATTCTACACATATGATTATAATAAAACGTTACATGCGGTCTGCTTCTCTTTCATAAACGATGTGTAAATGCTGACATTTAAATGCCTTAAATAATACGCAGCATAGCTTTGAAACCTTACTGACTCGAGAACGGCTGAATAGGTCATCCATACACCCTCGCGCAGCGGTTTGCCTTCAACACTTGTTTGTGTTAAATCAGGATCTGCTGAAACACACTCCTAAGGAGCACCCGGATTTCGCTCTGCTGCAAGACGCGCTCCGTATCTCCCAGAACTTCCTGTCCAGCATCAACGAGGACATCGACCCGCGCCGGACCGCCGTCACGACCCCGAAGGGAGAGGTGAGTTTAAATGGAGACATGGCTGCCCTTTTTATTTATTTAATTTTTATTTATTTTTTTTACAGTGTGCTCGAGACCTACTAATAGTGCAGTGTGGTTCATATGGTTAGTCACACTCCGTTAGTCATGCACAGTATACCGCTCTCTCTCTCTCTCTCTCTCTCTCTCTCTCTCTCTGCTGTCTTCACTTTTTGAGTCTTCGCTTAACCTCTGCACATCTACAGAATGACGTCGTCACAGATCTCCCCTCCCTCGTTTTCCACACTTATTCATTCAGTTCGCATGCCGTCGGCAGCTCGCAGGAAGTCCGTGGCACCGTGTTGACATTCGGCTCTCAGCAGGGAACCGAAAGCCTGTTTTAACACCATGACCTCATTTTGTCTTTTACAAAACTTGCGTGCGCATCTGTTCTTATAAACGTTTGTCCTGCTGTACGTGTGTGGCAGGTTCGTCAGCTGGTGAAGGACGGGTTCCTGGTGGAGGTGTCCGAAGGCACGCGCAAACTCCGCCATGTCTTTCTCTTCACTGACTTGCTGCTGTGTGCCAAGATGAAGAAGACGGCAGTGGGGTAGGACACACGCACAATACTGTACAACAATGCAATACACACAATAATAAATATTCATGTTGCGCACATATGCACACAGCACGGAACAACCATCCAGGCGGGTTTTTTTTTTTTTTTTTTTTTTTTATTTAATATACAGTTTACCAGCACATGACAGAGGAAAAAAAAAAAAAAACACGTATTTGTTGATAAACATGATGTAAGTGCATCCTCCGGCAGCGTTAATTTCCTCCGAGAATCGTTCCTGTCATCTTTTGTATCTTTGCAGATGGCCGGTTTTATTTCTGGAAACTGCTTCTCTGTTTAGTCACTCAGATGCCGTCTATTTACTGTCGTCAGGGAGACACTGCTGGTGACTGATCGCTTCCGTTACCGTGGCAATCCTGCTACGAAGTTCCCACATGGATAAACCATTCATTCATTTCGAAAAGCATCTACTGACTCGCTGATATTTGCATTTTCCTCTAATAAATTCAGGACACTGGCTGCTCGCCGATCAGTGGAAATGCAAGATTTGGTTTATCCGTCTTTCTAATGCGTCTTATTTCCTATTTTCCTTCAAGCAGCTGTTAGGCACTGTACAACACTTCGTGCAAAGTTCTACTCATTCCTGCTGACAGAATCCTTGATATTCGTGTCGAGTATTTGCGGTAATTAGGATGAATGAAAGTTGCTGATGTGTAAAAATCAAGAGGAGGAGAACGCACGAGAGAGGAAGTGTTTAATATTCTGATTATACACCAATGCCGGCCCGGGCTCACCAGGCACAATCCCATAATAAAACTGTATTGCATGTTGTTAGGGACACATTTATATTATATGCGGTTTGAGGACACACATGGTTGTTGCAATGACTGCTAATCAGGAGTAGCACGACTACCTCTTGCATTTACACGAACCACTCACATGAACACTTGACCTTTTGGCTGTACACAAAATGCTCTCACAATAACCATTGTGCATTGAGGCAAATTGCTCACATTATTCATTTTCCTCCCACATTCACACACACAATGTTTATAATAACTATTTTAACTTTTGCATTCACACAAAACACTTTCCATTTTCCAGATCACTCTCGCATCAAATCATTTGACCTTTTACAATCACACAAAACACTGTTTTTTTGTTGTTGAAAAAACTAAAAGAATAATGTTATCCATTTTATCGGTCACATTCATACAAAACAATTACATTAACCATTTGACCCCTTGCATGCACATAAAACACTTTCACATTTAACAATGTTTCTTTTACATTTATACAAAACACTCTCACATTAATAATTGTACATCTTGCGTTCACACAAAACACTCTATTTCTTTTTTTTTTATCCCTTGCATTCATACAAAATTCTCTTGCATTAACCATTTTGCTTTTTTACATTAAGACAAAATGTTACAATTAACCAGTGTGTACCTCTTGCATTAGGTACACTGGTTAATTGTAGCATTTTAAAGCGAAAGTTTAGTTTACGCTAAACTCTCACGTTATCAATTTTACCTCTTGCATTCATATAAAACGCTCACACCCTAACCATTTTGCCACTCGCATTTACCCAAAACATTCACATTAACCACAGTAACATACTTTCTCAATAAACATTCTGTCTCACATTAACACAAAGCCACTCACATTTACAGAAAGATGCTCTCACATGAGCCATTTTCTGCTTGCATTTGTGCAAAACACTCACAAGACCCATTCGTCTCCTACATTTACATGAGATTCTCACATTAACCATTCGCACACAACCCCTATCGCATGAAGATTTTTACTCTTACATGTGCACAAAATAACTCTTACGTTATTCCTTTATCGTGCAGTCACACAGTATTCTAACCATTAACAGTTTACACACAACACTCGTACTATATTATCCAATTTAATTCACACAAAATGCGTTCAAATTCGCTACTGCTCTATTGTAAATCATATACTGTAAATGTTGTATTGTGTCGTGTGTTGTAATAGTTTACAAAAAGTTTTTTTGTAGAGCTGTTAAGTCTTAAAAGAAATGAATGTAAAATTGTAAGAGAAAGCCCAACTCTTCTCCACCTTTTTGTTTTTTTATTTTTTAGGAGGCATCAGCAGTACGAGTGTAAATGGTACATCCCGCTGGCTGATCTCACCTTCCAGACCCTGGATGACTCGGACTCCTGTACACACGTCCAGACGCTCCCCGAGCACGAGATCGACGAGATGAAGATCAAGATCTCAGTCATCAAGAATGAGATCCAGAAAGAGAAGGTCAGAACATGAACAGAACTACTAGGCACAGGTCATTCTAAAAGAGGCACTGACCATAAATGGTCCTTGGCCTTTGAATGCCCAAGGTTACTACAGGGTGGCCTTGCACTGAGACCACACGCAAACACACACACACACAGTCAGACATAGAGGAAAGTTTGACCCACACTTTCAGAAACTCCGCTATGCCATGTTTATTTTCGTCAACAATGACCCATTAATAGCGAGGTGTATTGTATATACCGCTGCTCCTGTCGTCAGATCAAGGTCGCCGCTGTTATTGTTTAGAGGATATTAGTTCCTACTGATGAAGTGGTGCTACTGGAAATAAACCCCCTCATCCAGTTCCCAAGTAAAACACACACAGCTTTTAAGAGAATTAGGGGTTGCCTTGAAGTCTGTGTTGTTGTTTTCCAGTAAGATGCATGTAAACAGACACAGTGTGAAGGTAATTATGTCAGTCCAGGACACACACACTGCACAATTACACAACGCCGTAGTCCTTTGTTGTGTCTCTGACACTCACAGGATGTCTTTATAGAGCAGGGGCAATCGAATAGCGGGAATGGAATTAAGAGATCACTTTGAGTAGGTTTCTGGGAGGGAAATGATTATATATGTTGTTTTATATTTGTGTCAAACGCACAATGAATAACATGGCGACATTACTGATGTGTGTAACAGAAGTCTCAGAAAGTCCAGAGCCGCAACGTGGACCGCTTGAGGAAGAAGATGAATGAGCAAGAGTCGTGTCTGCTGCTACACTCTCCCACAATCCCGTTCCGCATTCACA
The DNA here is from genome assembly GCA_030347435.1 of Clarias fuscus. Lineage (NCBI taxonomy): Eukaryota > Metazoa > Chordata > Actinopteri > Siluriformes > Clariidae > Clarias > Clarias fuscus. Next base: position 9,361,831 of record CM059212.1, read on the forward strand.
ACAAAAACGGCAAGGTAGCACATACCACTGTTAACTTACACACTGCAGTAAAGTGTCGCACATCTGGCAGCCTGCAAATAACACGCATCCGACACTCTTCAGTACACTAACACACATTCTGCACAGTTTGGTACACTGTAACACACATCTAATACCCTCCGGTACACAGTGTAATGTACACCGTAATGCATATTCAGCGACCAATGTACACCATACCGCACATCCGGCGACCTTCGGTACACCATAACGCTCTTCCGGTGACCTTTGGTACACCGCAACGGTCTTTCGGTGACCTTCGGTGCACAGTGTAACGCAGATCCGATGCCCTTTGGTACACAGTGTAACGCAGATCCGATGCCCTTTGGTACACAGTGTAACGCAGATCCGATGCCCTTTGGTACACAGTGTAACGCAGATCCGATGCCCTTTGGTACACAGTGTAACGCAGATCCGACGCCCTTTCGTGCATCGTGTAACGCAGATCCGCCGCCCTTCCATGCACCATGTAACGGAGATCCACCGTCCTTCGGTATAGACTAAAACGCAGATCCGGTGACCTTTAGTACGTCATGTAACACACGTCCGGTACACTGTAAGACATCCG